>OV702285.1:109942658-112342658 GCA_916181665.1 Avena sativa | reverse complement strand
TCGCGCGGGTAGCCGATAAAAACGCAGCGAGTGGAGCGGGGGAAAGTTTGTGGGCGGTGGTGGCGAGTATGTTGGGATAACACAGGCAGCCAAAAACTCGGAGGTGGTCGTAGGCGGGGTTTTGGCCATAGAGACGAAAGTGAGGTGTGTGGAATAGGATGGCTCTCGAGGGTCGTATGTTAAGGAGGTGGGTAGCGGTGTGGAGGGCTTCGACCCAAAAGGGCGGGGTAGTTTGGCTTGGAGGAGGAGTGTAAGAACTATGTCATTGGTAGTGCGGATGAGGCATTCAGCCTTGCCGTTTTGGGGAGAGATGTGAGGACACGAGAGGCGGAAGCTAACACCATGACGCCCGAAATATTCCCTAAGAGCAGTTGAGAGAAATTCACCGCCGTTATCACATTGTAGACATTGAATGGACACATGGAATTGAGTATGCACAAACTCAAAAATCGTTGAAGGGTATCACAAGTGTCGGATTTATTACGCAAGGTAAAGGACCATGAATAATGAGTAAAATCATCAAGAATTACAAGATAATATTTGTAACCGGAGAAACTAATAATGGGAGAGGTCCATAGATCACAATGAACTAGTTGAAACGCAGCGGAGGTTTGAGAGTGCTAGGTGGAAAAGGAGAGACGGATGTGGTGTCCTAGTTGACAAGCATCACAAAGAGAGGACCTGCGACGAGCTTGTTTATTATATGAAAGAAAATCTAGTGGATAGTGGGAAGTAGAACTAGGATGCCCAAGACGTCAATGCCACAAGGTAAAGGACCATGAATAATGAGTAAAATCATCAAGAATTACAAGATAATATTTGTAACCGGAGAAACTAATAATGGGAGAGGTCCATAGATCACAATGAACTAGTTGAAACGCAGAGGAGGTTTGAGAGTGCTAGGTGGAAAAGGAGAGACGGATGTGGTGTCCTAGTTGACAAGCATCACAAAGAGAGGACCTGCGACGAGCTTGTTTATTATATGAAAGAAAATCTAGTGGATAGTGGGAAGTAGAACTAGGATGCCCAAGACGTCGATGCCACAAGGAGCTACCAGTGGTGGATAGCACGGTTGGTGTAGAGGTTGTGGAGCCTAGAGAGCCCCATCATTATTGGAGCGAAGAAGAATAGTCTTGGTGTGGAGGTCCTTCACAGAGAAACCAAATGGGTCAAACTCAATGGATACAAAATTATCTCGTGTAAATTGATGAACGGATATAAGATTTTTAACTATATTAGGAGAGACAAGAACATTTTGCAAGCGTAGAGGAAGTGAAGAAATTTGCACGGAACCAACGGCTAAAACAGGAAGTCTAGACCCATCACCAATAATGATATGAGATGAATGATTGCCTAATGAGGAGTGAGTAGAGGTAAAGTTACCTGTCTTACCGGTGACATGTGAGGAGGCTCCCGAGTCCATGAGACACTCCGACGGCGGCTGGTTGGAGTAGTTACTGTTGGCGTGGAGGATCATGGCTGAGTGGTCGAAGGAGGGGTAGGGCGCCACAGAATATGATGACGACGCGTCGCCCATGCATGGCACGGGGTAGGCCTGCCCAGAAGTCGCTCTGCCCATGTACTGCACGGGATACGCCTGTGTAGGTGTTGTGCCGCCCATGTACTACACGGGGTATGTTGGAATTTGCCCACAGATCAACTACATCAAACTAGACAAACAAACACGCTCGAAAATTTTTATGGCCAAGGGCACGTGTCTTGCCCGTTCTTTTCTTTATTTTCTCAATATCTCACTCAATGTTTTTTTACAAGACTCACGGTCTACCCTTGCTTATATATGCAAGTTAGACCTGACTAATACTAAACCTAAACCATCACGTACACACGTACGGATACTACTAGTACTAGGACTCACACATACACTTGCCTAACTAGGAAACCTTCCTAGACTAAGACACATACACACCACACATACCACGGACACACATAGTCCTAGTGCTACTCGGACATAGACTAGTACCACTCGGACTCTCTTACCAAGATTAAGCTAACAGTGTATGCCTGCGGGGCTTATAGCTCCTATGCGACGTCTTTACATGGAATTGGAAGGAAAGCGACATCGTTGAAAAGAATAGCTCGTATGCGACGGTTGTGAGGCAGCTAATATCCCAGGGCCACACGGGCCTTAAAACGGTCGTAAGGACACATTTAACTTTGTTCCAATATTAGGGTTAAGCCAAACCGGTTGGTTGGGACAGCCAGTCAAACCAACCGCTTCCGACCGAGAGCGCGCGTAACACTGACTGTAGCTTCCCCGACGGCGGCGGCGGACCTCACCCATCGTTCTCGGCGCCGGCAGCGGCGGCACGGCAATTAATTTAGGCGGCGGCGCTTTCGTTCGACGACGAAGGTGGTGAGTGCCATTTGAAAGCTAATTCCTCTCCCATTCTTCTCAATTCGAGATCTGAGCGTGCCCATTGATGCTAGATTGTGGAGGCGAGGGTGTGCTGAACGGGGCGAGGGGGAACGATATGGAGCATGGAGAGGGGACTTCTAATCGATATATCCCGTATCTCTGCACTTAATTTCTCTAAGGTTGAGCTCTTTGTTCGCTTCCGCTAGCTCACAGTGCCCGCCAAAAACAGGGGAGACGATGTTGCGCGCCAAACCTTCGAATTTCGCATCAATTTCTTTCCCTCTAGGGCTGTTTTAGTTGATGGCAGCACGCAGATCATTGAGAGAGACACGGTTGTTAAATGGGAGGTGGAATTAGAACATGTTGATCCCCAAGAGCTAATAAACATGGGAGAGGAGGCAGTAAGGAAAATGGTGGAAAAAATTGGGGATAGTGTGGTTTGGGGGCCAGAGCAAGAAGTTTCTTTGTTACGATTTGATGATTGCAAATGTGACTATGTCAGGGGAACATATAGTTGATGAAATCGATGAGCGAAACGGTTGGACAAGCAAAACTGTTCTGTTTTTAGCAGAGCTCATTGATCTGAAACCTGATTCGAGGGTTGGATATGTGGCCTCGAAGCTGGCTGCTCAGATGGTCGAGGATGATTGGGCTGCACAAAGGCAAGTAATGCCTATACTTACTGAGTTGGAAGTGTTAACAGTGGAGGATGATGATGCTAATGCACAAGGGGAGGCTGCAGATGGTAATGCACAAAGGATTGTAACTGTTGATTGGAATTCAGTTGAGATACATGACCGCACTGATTTGGTCATTGCACCAATAGATGACATTGAAATGGCAAAGCTTTTTGGCATTCCTATAGATGACAGAGACAAGGAGAAGAAGAGGGATGAAGCTGCAAATGATGGTGACAACCATTTAAGAGATGAAGAGGCAGATATAGATCTAGAGTTGTTGGAAAATGCTGCAGTTCATGTAGATGATGCACATGATGATGAGCTAGTAACAGTTTATGACAAAGAGGACCCAGTTATTGAAGTTGGGAGATTGTTTCCAAGCATGGATGAATTCAGGATGTGTTTCAGGACATATGCAGTCAAACGTGAGTTTGCTACCAAGACTATGTGGACTGATAAAAAGAAGTTCTATGCAAAATGCATAGGTTATGATGGTGGTGCCAAGCCTTGCAAGTGGTATATATCTGCTAGACGCCAACCTGATGGAAGGACAATAAGAGTGAATCAAATTCCAAAACCTCATACTTGCATTACAAGTTCTCAAACAGTTACAAAGATGACATCACAATTATGGGTTGCAGAAAAGATCAAGCCCATTTTAGCCACAACACCAAACAACACTGCAAAGAGACTGAAAATAGACTTGGAAAAGCAGTACCCCATTAAGCTGAATTATACTACAGTGTGGAAGGCAAAGCAAAGGGCAATGAAAGAGCTATATGGTGATTGGGCAAATACCTTTCGAATGCTTTATAACTTCAAAGCAGAAGTAGAGAAGAGGTCACCTGGCAGTGTTGTGGAGATAGATACTGAGGTAACAGCTGATGGGAAAGTCTTCTTCTCTAAATTCTTCATGGCTTTAAAGCCTTGCATCGATGGCTTCAAAGCAGGTTGCCGTCCATATTTGAGTATAGACTCATCTTTCTTGACTGGAAAGTGGAATGGTCAACTAGCAGCATGCAATGCTTTAGATGGACACAATTGGATGTTCCCTGTAGCTATTGGCATGTTTCAGTCTGAGACAGAGGCATCATGGACATGGTTCATGATGCAGTTGAAAAGATGCATAGGGCCAGTCTCTCCATTGGCAGTGCACACAGATGCATGTAAAGGTTTAGAAAATGCAGTGAAGATTGTTTTCCCTCATGTTGAGCAGAGGGAGTGCTTCGGCCATATGTGGATGAATTTGATCAAAAAATTCAGAGGAGATGATTTTGGACGCATGTGGCCAGCAGCAAGATCTTACACCAGGCAGACACATTCATATCACCTTGAGAAGATTAAGGCGGCATGCTCTAAGGAGGATAGGGTCAAGTTTTGTACATGGTTGGAAACCTACCATTCTCTTTTATGGTACAGGTCTGGTTTTAACACTGCCATCAAATGTGATCATATCAACAATAATTTGGCAGAAAGTTTCAACAACAAAGTGAAGGAGTTAAAAGACTTGCCTGTCCATGACATGGTTGACCAGATCAGGATCATGATCATGAGGTTGTGGGAATTGAGAAGAAGGCTTGGTGATGTTCTTCAAGGAGATAAGCTTCCTGATGTTGTGCAGCAGGTGGTCAACAGGAGCAGAAATCTTGCACATTTGCGTGTTGAGAAATCCTCATTGTGGGGTGCTGAAGTCAGAGATACAAAGACTGGTAGGAGGCATGTTGTTGACACTCAATTGCATGAATGCACATGCCTTGAGTGGCAACACACTGGGAAGCCTTGTGAGCATGCCATACTTTTCTTGGCCTCCAAACACAAGCTAAATATGCACCCATATTTGCATGAGTATTATTCTGTAGCAAAATTCAAGGCTGCATATGGAACACCAATTCCAGCACTTACAGATCAGTCTCAGTGGCCTGAAGTGGACATTCAGTTCTCCTTGTGTCCTCCTTTGATGAAAAGAAAGGCTGGCAGGCCCAAGCAGAGTAGATTCAAGGCTTGGTTTGAGAAAGGTGGGAGCAGCAAGAAGGGAAAGAAAGATGAAAAGAAAGATGCCAAGCCAAAAAGGGCCCAAAAAGGTAACAAGAATAGATGCAAACTCTGTGAAGAACTTGGACACCGAGCTGGCTCTACCAAGTGCAGATACACTGCTAAAAAGCCAAAGTATGTTCATCCAAAATCTATCCCATTTCTTGTTGATGATTTTTCTCCCCCAGCTAACTTGCTTGTTTTCAGGAGGAAGCGTGGAGAAAAAGGCCCACCTCTTGTTGTTGACGAATGCTGGCCAGTGAAAAGGGCAAGAATCAATGGCCAAAGAAAGAAGAGAACTAACTAGATCATGTTTGGTGCTGCTGAGGTGCAATCTGAACTTGTTTTGGAGGATGATGTGCAAACTGTTGAGGCTTCAGGGCACACCGTTTCTGATTTGGAGGCTCTGGTGCAAAATGAGGGGCAAAATGAGCCTGTTGTTGAGGCTCTAGTGCAAAATGAGCCTGTTGTTGAGGCTCTGGTGCAAAATGAGCCTGTTGTTGAGGCTCTGGTGCAAAATGAGCCTGTTGTTGAGGCTCTGGTGCAAAATGAGCCTGTTGTTGAAGCTCTGGTGCAAACTGACCAAGTTGTTGAGGCTCTGGTGCAAAGTGACCATGTTGTTGAGGCTCTGGTGCAAAGTGACCATGTTGATGAGGCTCTGGATCATGATCATGAGGTTGTTGAGGAGGTGCAGGAGGTGAAGGAGACTCTTGGACGTGCTGTGGGGAAGCCAGATGGTAATGGTAAGAAAAAGAGGAGCATAAACCTATTGTGTGGTGTGAAACTTGTGAAGGAGAAGAAAACGAGGGGTAAGAAGAGCCAAAAGAAATAGACATTTGTTATTGTTGTAAACATTTGACACTTGTTGTTGTAATAATTTGGCACTTGTTGTTGTAAACATTTGTTATTATAATAATTTGTCACTTGTTGATAATTTGGACAAAATTCAAATATGATGGTAAATTTGAATTTCAACATATGTAGCTATGTCACTTTTCTATGTTTGTATGAGCTTCCAACGTTTTTCTCATATGTACAATACAACTCATCCTCACCCTGATCCCTTTTGTGAAGTACAACTCACCCTCACCCAAAATGGGGTAGAAATGGGCTCCAAAGCTAGGGTAAACCACCCCATTTCTAAGCAAGTTTTTTTTCGACCATTTCTAAAACCAAGTTAGATATTTTTCCTCAGAACTATGTCACATAACATGACACCATGCGAAGGTTTTGTATTTTTTTTTGATTTTTTTGAATTAGTTATGCACATTTGAATGTCTGGTCAAACTTGAAGGGTTTTCATAAATATTGTTAGCTAGGGGCTGAGGCTCGCAAAACTAGCATTGGATCTCTGATGAAATAGCATGATGTGAACCTAAAAATTATTTTTACAAAAAATCATCAGCGTGGAATCATGTACCTGTAGTTCATATCTTACCCACTTCCAGCCGATTTGGCAGGATTTGTCTTTTTCACCAGGGATGGAATAAAAGGTTTGAGATACTCAGGTTGGGAAATTGTACATTATAGGTGGTCTAGTATTTTTGAAAAATAGGATGTTACCATTTTGAAACTTCAATTTGGTGGTTGCTTCACAAATCCCCCCCTCTTTCGGCACTTAGAAAATAGAAAATGATTTTTCTGTGCGTCGAAAAGGAAAACTTTGTGCTACAACATTGTTAGTCATCCCATTATAGACATGCATGCCAAATATGGGCACATTATCACAAACTATTCCTTGATTCTAGCCATATCATTGGTCATTTGACCCGAAAGCCAGAAAACCTCGGAGGAGATAGGTCATTTTGTGAAGGGTTTTTTGAAATATGATCAATAGACCAAGTTTGATATTTTTCCTCACAACTATGTGACATAACATGACACCATGCGAAGGTTTTGTATTTTTTTGATTTTTTTTGAATTAGTTATGCACATTTGAATGTTTGGTCAAACTTGTGAAACCCCGTTGACTGCATCCTAAACCCCGCTAACCCTAAGGCCGAATGAGGACCGTACATCTAACCCTAGCGCGACACTGTGGCCGTCCGATCGCGTCTTCTAGAAGGATTCCGTGGGTGGCTCTGGGCGATCCGTGGAAGGGCTTGTTCTGCAACCTGATTGGTTGGCGTCTCTTAGAAGGATTTCGTGGCTAGCTCTTGGCGATCCGTGGGATGGATGATTCTGGAATCTGATTGGCTTCATTGTTTTTACGTGCAACAGCGTGGCATGCGAGCGTGGCATGCGAGGGCGCTGGGCGGGGCGGGCTGCACCATGCGGGCATGCAGCTGCCCCTAGCGTCGCAGTCTAGCTATTTTACGTCCAACAACGCTGCAGCGTATTTACTCCCTCCGTCGCATTAAATAAGTTTACGTGTAACAACTTTCTCCAATCAAACTTACTCCCCTCAGGTTCATTGTAATAAATGAGACTTTGCATGATACCACATCTATGTTATTTTGCACTATGTAGTAGTAACTTAGACTAGTAACATATGCATGATACCACATCTATGTTTATTGCTTGTGGACAACCCATAAGCTTGTAGGTCACCCTTAAAGTAAACCTCCACTATGTATATGGGTAGCCATATGGACTACTTTTTGGCTTGTGGATAGGCTTATGGACTACATAGTGGATGCCTAAGTGCATTGGAAAGGTAGAAGTACATTTTTTGTGGACAAATTTTGAAGCCAAACGTACACTTATTTGTGGACAGAGGGAGTATGCATGTCACTATGACCAGCAGAAAAAATATCAAAATCTAAAATATGTAATAAATATAACGTACAGCGTTGGCACACTCCAGACCGTTGGACCGAGCGTGGCATGCGAGGGCGCTGGGCGGGGCGGGCTGCACCATGCATGCAGCATGCAGGGTCGGGGGCGAAGGTGCAGGGGTTGCAGTACGTCGCATCCTAGCTATTTTTTTCTCTCTTTCGCATTGATCACGCCCGCTTCCCACACGCAACGCAGCGCACGCGTCTCGTCTCGGCGTCTGGGCGGGCTGCACCATGCATGCAGCAGCTGCCCCTAGCGTTGCAGTCTAGCTATTTTGCGTGCGACAGCGCTGCCCCATTAAATAAGTGTACGTCGAACAACTTTCTTCAGTTAAATTTACTTCCATCTGGTTCATGCGCCATACAAAAAGTCAATATTACTCCCACCGATTTTTCTTGCGTGTGTAAAAACGAACGAGTACCTTGGTACTAGATTCCTGCATTTATTACCGAAGTAAATCAAGGCCAAATTATATTTTCCCTTTTATTTTTCACTGCCAATGAACAACTACCTTGGACGTTTTTTCTCTCTTTCGCATTAATGCACATGCATGCATGCAGGGGCGGGGGCGTCGCATGCTAGCTATTTTTTTCTCTCTTTCGCATTGATCACGCCCGCTGCCCCGCTTCCCGTCTCTTTCGCATTGATCATGCATGTAGGGGCAACGCAGCGCACGCGTCTCGTCTCGGCGTCTGCGCCAACGCGACGCTGGATTCCCACGCCGCCCTTCACGCTCCGCTCTCAATAAATAGGCAAAACGCCTTTGCCTCCTCATCTCATCTTGCCCCTCATCTCTTCAACCTCGAGCCCGTCCCTTTGCCTCCTCCCAGCCGCCCCCCAAACACTCCGACCATGGCGACCTCCCCCTTCCGCCTCCCTTCCGACACCGAACTAAGCGACGAGGACAACCACCCGGACCACAAGCAGTGGTGGGAGCAGCCGTCCAAGCGTGGCAACAAGGGGCCCGGCAAGAAGAAGGAGAAGAAGTCCCCTCCCTGCCCCTGGGGAGACCAGGGCCCCATCGTCCACAACCCCGTCCC
Organism: Avena sativa; assembly: GCA_916181665.1. Classification (NCBI taxonomy): domain Eukaryota; kingdom Viridiplantae; phylum Streptophyta; class Magnoliopsida; order Poales; family Poaceae; genus Avena; species Avena sativa. Next base: position 112,333,752 of record OV702285.1, on the reverse strand, counting down.
CAACCTCCCCGGCGGCGGCGACCTCCCCTCCGAAGCCTACTGGGCTAAGGCGGCGAAGGAGGAGGCAAGGCAGGAGGCTCGCATAGCCAGGTGGGAGGAGAAGGAGGCCCGGCGCTCCTTGAAGAAAAGGCGCAGACGGCAGGAGGAGGAGCAACGGGAGGCCAATGGCCGGGCCTTCCGGGAGGAGCAACGGAAGCGGGACCAGCGGGAGAGGCTGGCGGCGTGGAATGCGGCTGCACCGGCACCGCCTCCACCGCCGATGGAGTAGGGGGTTAGGGTTTAGGGGCTAGCCCAGGGTTTAGGCGGGGCGCCTATTCCGCCCCTTCTATATTATTGTACCTTTTTATTTTTATTGTAATGTTATCGATCCCCCCTATCTAATATAAGTAATGTTATCTATGTTTTATTGTAATATTATTGCGCCTATTCCATCCCTTGTTTCATTGTAATCTGTGTTTTATTGTATTGTCATTTGTCAAAACACCCAAAACAACAAGTGTATAAAACAAAAGACACAAAAACAAGTTCATATAATACTCGTGCAATATTTATATATTTACAAGTGTATAAAATAAAAGACATAAAAACAAGTTCATATAATACTCGTGCAATATTTATATATTTACAAGTGTATAAAACAAAAGACACAAAAACAAGTTCATATAATACTCGTGCAATATTTATATATTTACAAGTGTATAAAACAAAAGACACAAAAACAAGTTCATACAACACATGGTTCATTTTCAAATAAGACATTTACATATTTACATAAGTTAAAGGAGCGCCCAAGTTATGTTAGTTAAATGGATGTCCTTGGACTTCATTTATATATTTACTTTTGCAAAAAAAAAGATTGCAACCTGAGCACGAGTATCTGCGGATCCACACGTTCCTATTTAGATTGTAACGTGAGTACCATTTTTTTTGCCCAATCAACATATAGTTACTATTGGGCCTGGATACATCCATTTTGGCATGGCTAAGTTATATTTGGGTCTGGCCTTTTTCAATCCTCGTCAATTGTTTTTTTACTTTTCAACCCCTCCCCCTCCCCTGCACACGGGCGCCCCCTGCACACTGATAAAAGGAACACTGATGAAACTGAAGAAACACTGATTTCGAAAACAGAGCAGCTCAAAATTAGCCCGAATTTGTGTTGCATTTTATTCAAGCCAAAGACATAGACCATTACATCCATTACAAAGCATCACTCGAACACTGACTTCGCTGTCTAATGACTAACGATGAGGAGATAAACTAATCCGAGAGAAATTACACAAAAATAAAAAAAAACCGGCCATCAGATTGTCCTGCTTCTTCAATTCGATGATTTGCCTTAGCTGCTTGTTCATCTTTTTTAGCTCGGCCTTCACTTCCGCATCCACCGTAGTACCAGCGGAAATGGGGTTGCCACATCCCAATTGCTCCACCACGGACGGGTTTTCGAGCTCCCGGGATGCTACCTCCACCCCAATTCGCTCGATGTACTCATCAAGCCACTCAAAATGCCCACATTTTGGCAGTTCCTGAAATCGCAGAGATGAACCCTAAATCCCAAATTCGATGAAATGCATGAAATTTCGGAAGAAAAGCGAGAAATTGGCGCTCGGAACACTCAGATCTCACCTTTCCCGGCTCGGGCTTGCTCTCACACTTCACAAATTCCCGACCAATGTTGTCGTTCTTGTCGGTGGATGTGACAAGCCGCTTCAGGGGCGCGGTACGGGGGCAATCGGGGCACCTCCTCATCGGCACCGCACCATACCGAGGCCATGAGCGGTGGGAGGAAGCAGAGCTCGACATCCCTCGCCGGCGTTGCCGCACTTGCTCGCCGGAGAAGAAAACAGAAGGGGATGAGATGCTGGAACGGTGGCGGGAGTGCTCGGGTGCGGGGACGGATCGGGGCCAACGGCTCTCTTCAACCACAGGGTGGGTCCCACGATATGAGGTGGACATCAGGTGAGTTCTGCCGTGACGTGGAGAGGCTGTGGGTCCTACTGTGCTCAGCTGATTCGAACTCGTTGACGGTCTCGTGGGGTTAAGTGGAAGTGTCGCACGGGAGCTATTTGCCGCTTCAGAAGTGTCGCGTGCGAGCTATTCTTTTCAACGATGTCGTGTTCCTTCCAATTCCATGTAAAGACGTCGCATAGGAGCTATAAGCCCATGCCTGCGAGGGTGCGCCGGGGCGGGAGCCGAGGACGCCGACGACATTTGGCGCGACCCATGGAGGCCGCGCAGGTGGGAAGGGGTCCCCACGGGCGCAAAGTACCCATCCAGGGCTGCTGATGGTGGCCGCCGCCGGTGCCTATGCAGGGCTGATGAGAGGAGCCGTTGCCGGCGCCGAAGTTGGTGGTGTCGCGCACGTAGCCCTGCCGCTGGTTCTGGTTGCCGCCGCGGTGGACGTACCCGGAATAGGCTTTTTGCCGCGATAGTTCGGGCTGATTCCCATTGGGCACGGCGGGCCATTGTGTGGGCCACCTCGGCCCCATCCTCCATGCTGGGCGTTGTTGCGGTCGGCGTTGCCCGGGCCGCGGCCGCCGCCAGCGGGTACCCGGCGCCACGCCCGCCGCCGTGGACGGCCATGGCCTATGCACCCTCCTCGAGTTGCGCCGTATCAGCACCGAGCTCGGCGAGTTGAAGGCAGGAGCAGACATCGGCGAATGGGGGCAGGGGCGCGGTCCCCTCGATGACAGCGCGTTGTAGAGCGAATTTCTTGCCGAGGCCGGAGAACATCTGCAGGGTGAGGTCGTGGTCCACCACGGGATATCCAATGTCGGCCAGTTCATCGGCAATACCTTGGAGTTTGCTGGCGTAGAGGGCGATGCTCAGATCTCCGCACGGAGACACGCGGAATTTCTTGCTGAGGTAGACGTAGCGGGAGACGCGGTTGGCGATCGAGAAAGAAGTCATGGAGGCGTTTACATGTCGAACAGGCGCGGCCGTCCGTGCCCTGGACGAGGCAGTGCAGGTCGTCGGCCAGAGTGGCCATGAACCACAAGGAGATGTGGATGTCCGCGGCGATCCAAGCTGCATCGGGGTTGACCGGCACCGCGCCCTCCGTGACATGGTCGATGGCGCCGCACATGGTGAGGAGGAACGTGAGGATCTTGCGCCACTTGGGGAAGTGTGTGCCTGTGATGCTGACCTTGAAGGAGATGTGCTCCCCGATGTGGACGTCACGAACGGTGACGAGAGAGGTGTTGGCAGCTGGAAGTGGAGCGGCGGGAGGTGGTATGGGGTGGGAGACGGGAAGTGTTGGAGTGCCTCAGGAAGTTTCAGAGCTGAAGAGTTCGCCATGCCTGAGGGGGCTTGGAGCTGCGCGAGGCGGAGGAGCGCGTTGTTGGAGAGGGGTGGAGGGATTAAGGTCGAGAGGGTTGAGGTTGGGAAGGAAAGTTGGCGCGATGGCCAGAGCAGAGGAGGAGATTTTGGCCATGGCCGGGGGAGGAGAAGACGAGAGCAGTCGCTCTGATACCAAGTTATTCTGGAGAATTGAATTAATTCCATTGATTCAGGAGATCCCGGTTACATACATACACACACACCGAGAGAGAGAGAGAGAGTCGTGGCCTAGTGTGCACGTTCTGGTTCCTGAAAAGCAGGAAAACGACTACGACTAAGCTACTGTTACATGACACGATCAGTACAAGTGGATAAACATTGTAACACTATTCAACACTACTTTGTCATATGTAGAAAACAACAAACAATCAATTGTTCTTTACTTTTATGTTTTTTATTTCTAAATTTTATATTTTAGTTTTATTTAAATACATTCAGTGTAATCCAAAACTTTATTATTATTTTTAACTCTTGCAGTCAATTCACTTGAAGACCTGTGACAACTTCGAGTCTGACAGAGACTTCACCATAAACACTTACCTTTGGGCTCCCTATGGAATCGATATCTTAACTTCAAAACTAGCTACAAACAATCTGTGCACTTGCAGTCATTAGTACTTTTTACTCGTCCGTGATATGACATCCCTTGTGACCTAGTCACATGCTTGCAAGCCAATTGGATGACATTCCACCGAGAGGGCCCAGAGTATATCTACTCGTCATATAGATGGACAAATCTCACTCTTGATCCATGCGCTTCAACAAATACTTTCGGAATACCCAATGCCACCTTTATAATCACCCAGTTACGAAAGTGACGTTTGATGTCATCAAAGTACTCATCCGGTGATGGTGATTAACATGATCTTATGGTCGAAGGATTAGGTTACTATGTATCTAAAAGCTTGTAGCAAAACAAACGTAATGACTTGATCTTATACTATGCTTACTATGGGTGTGTGTCCATCACATTATTCTCCTAATAATATGTGACATGGTTATACCCTGTGGGTACACGACCTTAGCATACCTGGTCTAGCCCAAGGAAGGCCCACAGCAAATATGCGCTGGCCCACGAAGATTTTCGGGTGGCCAAGGCCCATGACGCCTTCGGATCGTTGGAGAGCAAGACTAGAGTAGATAGAAAACTCAAAGGGGTAAACCCTAAAACCTGTAACCGACTCGATCTGTGCCTGGGACCTGCCTACCTTTATATAAAGGACGGGAGGGCACGACGAGGGGGTCTCTTACAATATCTCGCACACCACCGCATACACACCTCCACGCCAGATTGCATCTGCGCACCCCTGTACTTTTCTGTTCCGCCGTAATCAAGAGCAGACAAGCAGGAGTAGGGTTTTCCCTCCGGGGGCTTGAACCTGGGTAAACCTCGTTTCCCCGTGTTGCTTGTTTGATACCCGTTCCGCGATCTCCAGCATCCCCATCTTCTCCAAAACCCAAGTCCATAACAATGGGCATTGACGAGATTAAACCTCGTCAATTGGCACCGTCTGTGGGAATTGGGGGCGCTGATTGTGCGATCGTGACGGTCCCAACCAAAGCGATCTACAATTCTGCGGCGACGGAGAGTCATCTCCTCTTCGGCGCCTTCGACTTCACCGCCCACTCACCGACCACCCTGAAGGACTTCGAGCCCGTTGGCGACGGACTCGAGATCCTGTTCGGGAGCTTCTTCTTCCAGGTGGGGCAGATCGGCACTCTCCGCCTCCCGGAGCAGGTGCCCCTGCCGTCGATCAGGCCTGCTTCATGGGATTCACACCCCGTGCTACGCACGTCACCATCGACAAATGAGTCCTATGACAGCAGCAGCTGCAACTCAGATCTGTGCGATCCCCTATCGGATGAAGGGACCTACGGTTCCGAATCTGAAAGCTGCGGCAACAGCAATCCGATCTACGAGCGCTACCAGTGTGCCGCGGTCATACAGAGTGACGTGGATCAGGAGCACAACCCACCACCCAAACCCGCAGGGTAGAAACGGTGGAAACAGAAGAAGCCAGTCCCCCCACCCAACGGGGACAACACTGATCGGGTCATCCACCTCATCGAGGAGGGATGGGCTCAAGCACGCGAAGCTGTATCAGGCAACAAGATTCTGCCCGCAGATGCCTCACGGGACCTGCTGATGGCATACCACATGCTCCTCATCGAGGAGCACAAGAAGCAAGTGAGGATGCAAGAGGTTCTTGACAAACACAAGCAAGCAGCCTCGGAGTCCAGTGCACGGCGAGCTGCGCTCTCCGCCATGGGCATCGGCTACAGTTCGCATGGGAACCATGCCAACAAGCACCGTTCTCGCACGGAGAACATGGATCCTAAAGCACGTCGCGAGGTGACTAGAGCCCTCAACGCATCCTTCATGGAGATGGATGCCGACGACAACGTCATCCCAAAGATGACGCAAGCTCGAAAAACTCACATTCAAGCTGTTCGGCCAGACGACGCAACTCCCCCATCAAATACTCCTCTCGGGCAGCGCCTCGCTCTGCCTTCGATTTCCACACATCAGCATGGCCACGCACTCCAAGCAATTCCTTCTCAAGACTACGGATGCGGTCTCGAAGAAACACAAGCTGCGACGCACCATCCAAGGATGGCTGCAGCTGTGGTGCAGACAAAGTGTCAACGGGATCATCACCCGAAGGATCCTAGAGTAAAAGATGACAAGGATATGAACAAGCAGACGAATAAACACAGAACTCGGAAATTCATTATGTACAGCAAAAAGCCACTGCGTGGCGCAAGGACTGTTCATAGGAATAATTACAAGAGCTGGAAACAAAAGCTATCCTACGACTACAAGACCTAATAAGCTGCATCCTGAGTAGCCTCGGAGACGGACTGTCTCCCCTTGGCCTCTCCCTGCTGCTTTAACGCGTACTCAGCCAGCAAGTCAATCAACTTCGGCCCATAATGCTTATAGCGAGAAGCATAGATGGCGAAGGCTACCTCGGATCCATCAGCAGCCGTTGGCATCCGGGAGGTGACCTGATGAAGATCCAGCTCCGCTCCAGAAGCCAGGACCATCGCCAGCCCGACGGACGCACCAATGCCTTTCTGCTAGCGCTTGTACGCCGCAGGTGCTTCGGATGACAATGCCTCGGCCAAGGCATCGACATCTTCGAGAGCGACGCCCTTGGGGACGAGCCCCTTATAGAAGAGCCCAAGAACCTACTTGTCCTTGGCAAGCGAGCCGGCCACGGTACCACAGCGGTGTTCGACCGCCGCAGTGGCATCATCCAGAGCACTTCCGTGCTCCAGGGCACCACGGTCAAACTCGATGCCAGCGGCATCTAAAGAAAGAGAAGGGGAAACATAAATAAAAGCACAGCAAGGAAAGACAGGGAAGCCAAAAAAAGAAAGACAAAGCAACTCGCCCGAAATAGCCTTGGCAGCCGCCATCAGCTTGATGGAAATCTCCTTCTCGCGCGAAGCCGCGGCGGTGGCAAGTTGCTCCTCGCGATCCGTAGCCTCCTGCTGCAGGCGCTCCTTGTCCGCAGCTGCGTTGGCTAGCTCCAGCTCGAGACGCTCCTTGCACCAACGGCGTCCTCAGCATTCTTCTCCGCTCGCCCAAGGCTCTTTTTGAGAGCATCAAGCTCACGGAGGGCAGTATTGTTGTCCTCTGCAGACAGCAGAACACATATCAGATGACAGGACGAGAAAACAAAAGAGGAAGCAAAAAGATCAACCCACGTACGCACCTTGAAGCTGTTTGAAGCTGGCTTCCAACGCCAGGTGCTGCTGCACTAGCTGGTTGGCGCCTTGCACAAAAGGCTGCAAAAGACACTACCCGTCAAAACAAAGGCTCAGGGGCTACGCCCAGAGAACGAGCAAAACAAGCTACACACACGAAAAAACGCTCGAGGGCTCCCCCGTGACTCAAAGAAAAACGATCAGCAGATCATCCTACAAATTCTCGGGGGCTCCCCCCGAGAAAAGAAGCAAAAACAGAGGTGATCAACAGACCACCCGAAAACGCTCGAAGAGTCCCCATGCGGCAGAAAATAGAATTACTTACATGGATAGACGATGACTCCGAAGGTTCGCCTGTAGTCTTCTGAGGGACCATAACCCGAGTCTCCTGCGGAGAAGACCTCGGAGCAGCGCCCTTAGAGGTGGCCACCGTCTGAGGAGGAGGAGAAGGAATCTTCGACTCCCCCACCATCTCCTGAGCGCCATCGCTGGAGGAGCTGTCAGAAGAGTGGCTGTAAAATAAAAACGTCAGCCAAGAACAATCAAGAAAAATCGAGAGACAGCAAAAAAGGAACTGAGGAAACTTACGAGTCAAGATCCTTAAGTCGAAGACAGGAGGGGTTTTCTTGCCCTTCTTCTCTTCCTTCTTCTCTTCCTTCTTCCGCTTCGTCGGCGGCTGCGGCGCTACAGCCCGTACGGGAACGGCCGGAGGAGAGGAAGAGCCCCCATGACCCCCGCTGTGATGCTCAAGGCATAGCGGATTCCTAGGGGTCGGCGGAGTCGAAGCATCCGATGATTCGCTGGAGCTCCGCGCCGTTTTCGAGTGTGATCCTCGCTCGACTCGTTGGCCTCCTCCACCAGCGATCGCGCCGACAGAAGCTCGGACATGGAGTCCATTACCTCGTTGTCCGGTGCATCCGGAAACACTTCGGGCAATGGCGGCGACATGCCCGGCACCTTGAACTCCTGCGCAACAGAAGCAAATTTGTAAGAACACAGGCAAAGATAAGGAAAAACGCAGTCGAAATAAGTGCTATGCACACGCCCCAGATCTACACCTGCGGAACCGGACGGGAAGTAGCGAATGGAGGGGTCAGCGACCTCCCTGGAAGATCCTCGCTAGCCTTGAACTTCAGCAGAGGACGAAGGATCCCGTCGAGATCCCCCTTGGAAAACTCCTCAGCCAAAACCCTAGTTGGATCGCGGCGACCAGAATAAAGGAACATCGGGTGCGCCCTATCCTGGAGCGGCTGCACCCGACGTTTGAGAAAAGTGCGGATGATATCCACACTGTTCACCTCCTTATCCGGAATCAGTTGGAGATCCTCCACCCGATGATAGAGCCCCTCTATCTCCGCCACCTCGCCATCCAAGATCTGGTTCTTCCAGGACCTCTTCGGCTCGATCTTTTGGGAGGGGTCAAAAGGAGCAAGACCAAAATCCTGCCCAGCCACCGTGGAGTCGCAGATGTAAAACCATCACCTCCGCTAGTACTGGACAGATTCGGACATACAAAAGGAGAAGAAAAGAAGATTGGATCGAAGGGAAATGATGCAACCCCCAATGGGATAGACACCATCAGAGCAAGATTGCCTCTTCACGGAATAGAGTTTCCGGAATGGGCCAAAGTGCGGCTCGATACCGAGCCAGCACTCGCAGAAAGTGACGAAACAAGCGACATGAAGAAGAGAGTTGGGAGAAAGATGATGCAGCTGGATGCCGTAAAGAAAAAGCAATCCACGAAGGAAATTGTGGACTGGGAAGGAAAAGCCCCGAAGGAAAAAGGCGAGGAACATAACCCGAAACCCAGCGGGAGGACGGGGGATGACCTCGTTGTCGGGAAGTTTGACGTCTTCCCTATCCTGAGAGATCAAGCCCCGCTCACGGAGCTTGCAGAGATCACTCTCACGCGTCTCCGATCACCGCCAGCCACCATCGGTGACACGGGTGGCGGCGGAACCCTTCTTACCACCAGCGGCGGCGCTGGTACCAACTGCAGAGGAGGACTTCTTGAGCTTCCCCATTGCAGCGCGGTGATGACGGTGTTGAGCACGCAGAACTAAGGAAGGAAAAGCTCGAGGAAATTTCAGTGCGCGGTGAGAACACTCAGAAAAGATGGGAGCAGTGAAACAAGAATGGCTGCGGTGAAAACAAATCCACCTTTTCCCCAATGATTATAAGGACGAGGATGATGCACGACGACCGTCCATCGGGAAGACCTAGGGCCAACATCAAAATATGTCCGTCCACGTGTCAGCACAGCAGCGAACCGTCGCTCACACGCCGTCCACTATGCACGGAAATCGAGGCGAAGCCGTAATTATCTCCACGTCGCGCGTGACCAGTCAACTCAAAGTCAGAAGGTGGCACCCATGTTCGTCCAGTCAAGTCACCTCTGGCGCCGCAGACGCTTGAGGTCACCGATCGTCAGCACTGACGTCATCAAAAGCTATACTAGTAACGGTTACAATTCTTCGGCTACACAGCTAAGAGTACTCACTCGAATCTACGGTTTGATTAATTACTCGGGGGCTAATCCTATCAGGAGCGCTGGCCGCGCACCCGAAGTATAATCAAGATATCACACTGCAAAGCTATCCTTCGAGTCCTACGTCGAGTCTGCGACTCCACTACGGACTCGGGGGCTACTCCCATAGGGAGGATGGATTCAACCATCCGAAAAATTTGTGTCCTACGGACCTAAAAGTCAAAAACGATCGAATTAAAGTCTCTGACCGAGTCTACGACTCGAACAGACACTCGGGGGCTACTCCCATAGGGAACACTGGTCGCGCACCCTATGAATCTTCGACTGCGATCCTTCGGATCAGTATGCAAAAACTTTTCGGCAGCTCTACCCCAGCCAACGCTAAGTGAGTAAAACATCCTCCTTGGCCACCCGAAACACCTCCGCGGTGATAAAATTTCGGATGTTGTGTCTGCGACACAAAGATAAGACCTACAGATATCATCTGATGGCCTGGCAACACACACGACTGCGCTCTGCCAGTGAGATCCCGTGCCAGCAGGCGCGATGAAAATCCCAACGAACGCGTTGGGTACATCATTTAAATTTACTAGAATTCCACTCCTGTAAGTCCTTCGCGGCCTGAGTCGAATTGCGCCAGCATCTATTCCAGATTCGAGTCAAGGGACTCGAATCTGAAGAAGATCGTGTTGTTTTGTCCTAAGATAGTTAACTGACCCTGATCTGTCGGGAGAGTCAGGCACACGCATCAACAATCCCTACACATTCAAATCATTCTCTAGCAAACAAAAATAGCTGCACCCGAAAGATTGAAGAGTCCTCAGCCGAATCTGCGATTCGACTGAACACTCGGGGGCTACTGACATGGTTATACCCTGCGGGTACACGACCTTAGCATACCTGGTCTAGCCCAAGGAAGGCCCACAGCAAATATGCGCTAGCCCAGGAAGATTTTTGGGTGGCCAAGGCCCATGACGCCTTCGGATCCTTGGAGAGCAAGACTAGAGTAGATAGAAAACTCAAAGGGTTAAACCCTAAAACCTGTAACCGACTCGATCTGTGCCTGGAACCTGCCTACCTCTATATAAAGGACGGGAGGGCACGACGAGGAGGCTCTCTTACAATCTCTCGCCCACCACCGCATACACACCTCCACGCCAGATTGCATCTGCGCACCCCTGTACTTTTTGGTTCCGCCGTAATCAAGAGCAGACAAGCAGGAGTCGGGTTTTCCCTCCGGGGGCCTGAACCTGGGTAAACCTCGTGTCCCTGTGTTGCTTGTTTGCTAACCGTTCCGCGATCTCCAGCATCCCTATCTTCTCCAAAACCCAAGTCCATAACAATGGGCATTGACGAGATTAAACCTCGTCAATATGATCTTGTTATTAGTAACATCCAATGTCCATGATCAGGAAACCATGATCATCTATTAATCAACAAGCTAGTTTCAACAAGAGGCTTACTAGGGACTCTTTTATGTTTACAAAACACACAAGTATTGATGTTTTTGGTTAATACAATTATAACATGGGATGTAAACTTTTATCATAAACACAAAGATATAATAATAACCACTTTATTATTCCCTCTTGGGCATATCTCCAACACCAATGTCGGTCACCACCTATTCCTGGACCAGAATTTTTGGTCGCCACTAACTCCCCTACCGATGTTCACCGAAATCATATCTAGTATGGTTTTACGGTTGGGATCAGTTGTCGGATTGGTACTAACCAAAAGTTCTAGTTATGGAATCGGTCTGACCTACCCTGACAACGTTAATTTTGGTCTGGCTTCCTATTGACCGACCGTCAAACCAACTCGCCCAATTTTGCATCCAACTGTCATATTTGGCTTTCCCTATAAAAGGGGGCTTCATTTGGCTCCCATTTCGCTCGCGAAGAGAGAACCGGGGACGTCGAACCCTAGCGTCGCCAAGCCCAGGCATGGCCTCTCCGTGCCGCCGCTGCCGTTGGCCCCTGCCACGGTGGTGGCGGGCCTCATCTCTCAAAGGGGGCGGGGACCTCTGGCTTGTGCACCCGTGCGCAGCAGAGTCGGCAAGCCGGGCCGGCGACCCCGGACCTCGCGATGGTGCGCCGTATTGTGGTACTTCACCGGCGAGTTGTGGAGGAGGAGGAGGTGGTGAGCGTGGAGCAGTGGTAGAGGTGCAGGCGGGCCGACGGTCTGAAGGTGGCTGCGAGGTGCGTTGGCGGCCAGATCTGCTTGCTTCGGCAGCGTGTGGTGATGGCCTGCTCTGGCACAGGTGCAGGGGTGCCAGGGTGCACAGCAGGCTGGAGGTGCGGTGGTGCTTGGACCCAGGGCAGGGGCTTTGGCGGCAGGGAGGAGGCTCCTTAAGGTGGTGTGGCATTGAGAATCTGGATCGGCTGCTATGGCTGATGCAGGCCATGGTACTGTGCGTGTTCAGGGAGGGAGTCGTCCTTGAGGTTGTCCTGGAAACTAGGGATCGGGAGGGGTGCTGCAAGTGTGTTGGATGCTGAGATGGCGGGCTTAGGTGGGGGTCTGGTTAGGGCAGCGACCCCTGACCACAGACTACCGGCAGGGGTGGCCAGAGTCAAGGATGTCGGGGCGGCGGCCCTGGGGACACGGCGGCTGTGGTGTGGTCAGCAGCCAGGAGTTTTGTCTCGACGCAACGGCTGCATGGAGGACGGCCGGACTAGGGGTCCTCGGCTTGGTGGTCTCGTGGAGGTTGCGCCCTTTTCCGTCGGTGCCTTGGCGACTTTGGTGGGCTGCAGCGTGTGGCTGGCGGGAGCGCGGCGTTCCTCGCTGGCATCGCCATGGTAGAGGTACGCCATGGTGCTTGGACAGTGGTGTGGCGGCTCCACTTCCGGTGGTGGGGGTGCGCCCCTTGGTCGGTGGCGAGTTGGCGTGAGGAGCTTGATCTGCTATGTGTGAAGGCCGGAGCGGCGGCTCTGGACCATGTTGGTGTTGCTATTTTGTCCTGGCCATGCGGGTGGCAGGGCATGGTAGTGTGGGCGGGGGCGCCGTCTCTCATGCTGTTGGTCGTGCTCACCGGATGGTTCAGACCGTCTTCGTGCCAGCCCTTTGGAGGTGGTGCAAGGGCCTCTAGACAAAAGTCCTGCCCAACTTTGGTCGGTGCCGACTTCGGCGACTCCTGTGGGCGCTGCTTCCCCTTTGGGGCATAGTTGTGGATCCCGGGTACCCCTCCGTCCATCACTCCTGTGTGAAAACCCAAATCTAGCTTCGTTAGATTGGATGACGGTGGTGTCCTCTCGGGCGCCATGACCTTCTTGGAAGCGTCATTTTTCGGAGTGATGTGAACCATGTCCGGGGTTTTCTGGTACTACTGGGAGAGTCGACGTCTTCGGGCTCTGTCGGCATGCGAGTGCCGCTAGCGAGTTCCCTGTGGCCTGCCTCTCGCCATGAAGCATGTGAGGCCTAGCCGTTCCTTTGGCTCTGATTTCCTCTCCGGGGACATGGACAAGGCTTTTCGTAGCGCCCGCTATTGCCGTTATGATGGTGTCATTCGGCGGTGCTCCAGACCTACTCGAGCTAGGTAGTGTGGTCTTCTGCCGGTTTTCCTTAAAACTGTGCCGCTTGGGGTCTTTTTTTTGTTCGGTTCCCCTTTTAACCAGACCCGTGTGTATATACGCCTGTATCAGGTTTCGACCGGTTTCCCTTCCAAACCGATCATTTCTCTTCTAATAGAAAAGCAGAGGTCCTGCTGGTTGCTCAAAAAAATAAAAGGGGCTTCTTCCCCAACGGTTTTCTAGGGTTCCTAAGCACGTTTGTTACCACCATCAGGGGGCAGAGACGGGGGAGGGGGCAGCAGGGGTCAAATCCCCCCCCCCCCCCCCCCCAACTATTTGGCCTACCTATTAGTAGTAATCACTCCCTAATCAACGCTGATAAACATTGCATTTTTGGTACTTAAGGTTCATACCAGCTAGCCCATTCACGCTCATTTGAATGCACCGAAGCCCACCAAGCAGCCCAGCCAGTTATTTTTCCTAGACTTGCGTTCTGTATGCCTAGGACGAGCGGAGAACCCCTATTGGATTGCGCCCCTAACCTGAAATCTGATTTATCTCTCCCAACCAATCTATCATGGAGCCTGCCACCGCTTACAGATGACTGCACCAAACACCAGCCGCTAGTATAATAGAACAAGGAGTATAGCAATGTCCTTCTCCTAGCTATTGTTTTGTTGGATATATACTTGGATAGTTGGATTACTGTTGTTCATACCAGCAACCGACTGCTATGGTGCCGCACCATCGTCGACCTCAATTTGGAGGTACGCTTGTATCAGTATGCCACATATATATTTGTTCACGTGTTTTCACAACTATCAAATTTGTAGAAGTGCTAGCTAGGAAATAAGCAACGTTTTGTCGTTTAGGTTTGGTAGAACTGCTAGAAGAAAATCCAACAATTTTGTATAAAGAAATTTAATTTTATAGAAAATTTTGAAAACATGTGGACGATTAGACTCGTTAAGGTTTTTAATCTGTAATTTTTCTACAATTTGAGTGAACCCTAAAGGCTATTTGAAAAAAGGAAAAGCAAACTCCAACAACCTGACAGTAGACCATTTTTTATGCTTTGTCAATGTCTCACCCCCTATATCTAAATCCTGGCTCCGCCCCTGAGTATAGCAATGTCAGTTCTCTCCTAGCTAGTCGTTTTGTTGGATATATACTTGAATAGTTGGATTACTATTGTTCATGCTATGGTGCCACACCATCGCCGACCTCAATCTGGAGGTACGCTTGTATCAATATGCCACATATATATTTGTCCACGTGTTTGCACAACTATCAAATTTGTAGAAGTGCTAGCTAGGAAATAAGCAATGGTTTATCGTTCAGGTTTAGTAGAACTGGTAGAAGAAAATCCAATAATTTTGTATAAAGAAATTTAATTTTATAGAAAAATTTGAAAGCATGTGGGCGATTAGACTCGATAAGGTTTTTAATCTGTAATTTTTCTGCAATTTGAGAGAATCCTAAAGGCTATTTGAAATAAGGAAAAGAAAACTCCAACAACCTGATACACTAGTAGAAAAACGACCTTTGGTTTGGAGCTGCTCTAACCTCTTGTCTCGATCCAGTCTAGAATCAGGACTAGAGTAAGCACTGCTCCCGGTTCGTTTCCTTTGCAACGGCTAGGAGGCAGCAATGGCCTAGTCCCAGTTTATTGGGGACCTCTAGTCCCGGTTGGTACAGCTCCGGCGCCAACGACTGGGACCCAGAAGAACATATAGTCACGAGTGGTGCTACAAACCGGGACTAGAGATCATTATCTAGTCCCGGTTTGTAGCACCATCTGGGACTAATATTTTCCTTATATATTCCCTACTTCGACCCTGCACGAACCCATGGCCATTTTATCCAAGCTAGCTCAAATTCATCCTCATTTTTTGTCCAAAGTTTGTCAGGATTTGGTGACATCTATCAATCCAAGCTTCTAAAAAGGTTAGCAACTTCAATCTTTCATCTCTTATTGTTAGTTTAGCTCAATGCTCTAGAAGTAGAGAGGGATTTCATGCTTAGAAGTAGAGGGAATTTTAGATGTGTAATTTTAAGAAAATTTTGATTATGCAAAAATTTACGTATTTTTAGAGTTTCAGAGCTTAGAATTGAATAAGGTTTTCACTGCTAGAGCAATAATTAAAAGGTTAACATTTTTTATGTTAACAGTTTTTTCCAATTCAAAAATTTATGCATGTAAAATTATATATATGTCGTACACACTAAATTTTTAGATTTAAAAAAGTAAATGTAGTAAAAATGATCCAAACATTTTATCTGATACAAAATTTTAATTATACTGCAGATGAGCCAGGAACGGATGTACGACGCTCCCCGAATGTCTAACGCGTTTATTAAAGGCATGCATTTTTTCTTGATTTGGCTAAGGCAAACAAGCGGAATGGTTTTATGTGTTGTTCATGTCGTGTCTGTCGGAATGAGAAGGATTACTCTTCCTCAAAAACCATTCACATCCACCTGATTTGGTCAAGTTTCATGTCTAGATATAATTGTTGGACAAAACACGGATAAAGAGGGGTTATGATGGAAGACAACAAAGAAGAAGAGAACGATGACAACTATCCAATGTTCCCTGAATACGGTGGTACTGCAATTGAAGACAAGGAACAAGAAGAAGGTGAAGAATTGGCATTAGATGAGACCACTGATAATCTTCGTCAGGCCATTCTTGATGCACAGAGCGAATGCAAAAATGAAAATGAGAAGAAGAAGTTAGAGCGCATGTTAAAGGATCACAAAAAATTATTGTACCCAAATTGCAAAGATGTTAACACAAAGCTCGGTACCACACTGGAATTACTGCAATAGAAGGCAGAGAATGGTTTATCTGACAAGGGATTTGAGAAGCTAGTAAAAATTTGGAAGAATAAGAAGCTTCCAAAGGATAACGAATTGCATGTCAGTACATACGAGACAAAGAAGGTTGTCTGTCCTCTAGGACTAGAGGTGCAGAAGATACATGCATGCATTAATGACTGTATCCTCTATCGCGGTAAGGAGTATGGGAATTTGGATGCATGCCCGGTATGTGGTGCATTGCGTTATAAGATCAGACGAGATGACCCTGGTGATGTTGAGGGCGAGCAGCGCCCCAGGAAGAGGTTCCTGCTAATACGTCGGAAACGTATCTATAATTTTTGATGTTCCATACTTGTTTAGTATCTACTTTGCTTTGCTGTGTCCACACTTTAAGGTGTTTTTATATGTTTTCTGGTACTAACCTATTAACAAGTTGCCACAGTGTCAGTTGCCTGTTTTCTGCTGTTTTTGGTTCCAGAAAAGCTAGTAAGAAATATTCTCGGAATTGGACGGGACAAAAGCCGAAGTCAATATTTCATCGAGGAGAACACGGAGTCCAGAGGAGAGACGGAGGGGAGCCACAGGGCGGCTGCACCCCCCAGGCGTGGGCCCCCTAGCCACCCTCCTGCCTCACCTCTTCGCCTATAAGAAGCCCCCGATGCCTAAACCCTAAGTATCCGATCAATATTACATGAAACCGTCTGTAGCCGCCGCCACCATCGTCCCTAGATCGGGGGGATCTGAAGCTCTTCCTGACACCCTACCGGAGGGGAGATAATCCCGCCTTCTTCTTCATCATGCAGCCTCCGATATGAAGCGTGAGTAGTTCCACCTTGGACTACGTGTCCATGTAGTAGCTAGATGGTTGTATCTCCTCCTTTGTGCTTTCATGTCTAGATCTTGTGAGCTCCATTCATGATCAAGATCTCATCTATTTGTAATCATGCATGTTGTGTTTGTGGGGATCCGATGGATATTGAGATTACTTTGTCAGATTGATTAATGGTTTTGTCTTATTCATTCTATCATGTCTGTATTGTTTGTGATCTTGCATGCTCTCCGTTGTTAGTAGCTATCTTGGCCAAGTAGTTGCTAGTGACTCCAAGAGGGTGTATTTATGCTTGATAGTGGGTTCATGCCTCTATTCAATCTAAGGGAAGTGACATAAATCTCTAAGGTTGTAGATGTGTTGTTGCTACTAGGGAGAAAAACAACGGTCTCTTGTTCATCGAACAAGTGGATTGTTTACCTTACACACTTTGCTTAAAGCAGTTGTCTGTTGCTTACAACTTAATACTGGAGAGGGTTCAGATGATAACCCAAAGGTGGACTTCTAGTTATAGATACAGTTGGATGGAGGTCTATGTATCTTGTTGTATTGCCCAATCGAATCTCATAGGATCTTTATGTCTAGTGTTGTATTGTTATGCCTTGCTTAGTCATGTCAATTGCCATGTTTGTTGTATTGTCTAATTTGTTTACCCTGCATGCCATGTTTGTTTATATAAGGAGAACACCTCTACTGAACTATGGATCCCGGTCCAATCTTTACCATTAATACATCTTCCACTATTACTATTTACTTGCAGCAAACCACTTTCACACTTAATCCTTTGTTACAGTAATCGGTGAGATTGACAACCTCACTGTTCGTTGGGGCAAAGTCTTGAGTTTGTGTTGTGCAGGTTTCCAAGTTGCTTGCAACACCTTTGAGACGTTTCCTTCCTCCTACTGGTTCGATAACCTCGGTTTCTTATTGAGGGAAAACTTGCTGTCGTGCTGCATCACACCTTGCTCTTGGGGTTTCCCAACGAAGCGCTCCCACGTTGACGCAGCGCCATCAAGACTTTCTGGCGTCGTTGTCGGGGAGGCTAAGGACGTCTTCATAAGGGAGTCCTTCTCAAACTTTACCTTTCCTTGTTTTTGTTTTGCTTAGTTTCTTTTGCTTGGTTTTGTTTTCCTATTTTTATCAAAAACTCCAAAAAAAATTAGTTTAGTTTGGTTTGATTTCTCTTATCAAAAACACAAAAAATTAGTTCCTGCTCTAGTTGCTGGTCTGTTATTTCCTTGCTTTGTCATTCTTTCTATCAATGGATGGTTTCTTTGAAACTAGTTGTTACTGGCAAGGTGGGTTTATGGAAGAAGAAAAGTATTATTACAAGGAACACCGTTTGTCACAAAAAGGGAAACACTTATGAGAACAAATTGATAAATTGAATTCTATTGCTAGAGAGGGTGTGCTCTACTTATAATGTTACTTATTGCTTTGACAAATCTTGTTGCTGTAGGAGGTATAAACACCTGCCTTTTCAATGTGAGTATAATGATAATGTTACCATATGTTCTTATGTTAAAGGAAATTATGACTTTTATGATGTGGAACAAATTGAAGAATTTATTGCTTTCAAGGGTGCATTTGAACTTGCCAGTTTTCTTGAAAATACTGATGATGCACCTTATGAATATGAGGTTTATGAGATACTTAAATTTTTCTTTGATAATTACAAGGAATAAAATGGCTATATTCTTAAATATTTTAATAGATGCTTTCCACAAATGGAAGAGAATACCTTGCAGGAGCTTATGGAAGAAGAAATTGTTGAAATTGGAAGCTCGTTAGATGAAAAAGAGGAGGAGAGTGATGAACAAAAGGAGGAAAAATGGATCTACCCATGCCTACCTTCTAATGAGAGTAACTCTTTATCCCTTACATTATTTGATTGTCCCCCATGCTTACCAAAGGAGGATGAATGTTATGTTCCTGTGGATCCTTTTGAAATATCTACTTTGGGTAAAACCTGTGAAGGTTTTAATCCCACTATTTTTTAGCTTGATTATGTGTTTGTAGATCATGAGAAGCATGCTTTATGTGATAGCTATAATGTTAAGTTTATTAATGAGAGAGGAAAATATGGTTGTAGAAGTTTTCATGGTACTGAAATACCTCTCTATGTGCTGAAAGTTTTGAAGTTACTCTTGTTTCATCTTCCTATGTCTGTCACTTTGTTCTTTGTAAATTTATGTCCATACAATATTCCTATGCATAGGAAGTGGGTTAGACTTAAATGTGTTTTGAATTTGCTTCTTGATGCTCTCTTTTAATTTAATTCATAATTCTTGTGTGAGCATCTTCTCAAACTATCATGCCTAACTTAAAGGCGTTAAATAAAAGTACTTGTTGGAAGATAAACCAAGAGTTTTTTTGAGTCTTGGAAGTTATTACTTTAGTAATGACCTCCCCTTATCCTTTTTGTTTGCTTTTTCTGCCAAGAATGGCCTCTAATGAGAGAGAAGTAAGATTTGGGGAGTTGCTGTCCCAAAACAGATTTTTATGCTCCACCATAAAAATTCGTGAGGAGTCTCTGTAAGTCGGAAGAGCTCAAAATTTACAAATAAATCCTCCATTATGTTAGCTAACTTTCGTTAGTTCGACAGTTTTTGATTTGAGCAACAGAAGGTCTTCAAACAAATCGGTTTCTGCCTGCTGGTCTGTTTTGACAGATTTCTGCCATTATTTGCATTTGCTTCTTATTGATTCCTTTTTGGGTTCCTTTTGGGAAATTGAGATTTTTGAAGGAGTTGATACAGTAGATTGTGTTTTTAGTGAAAGTTTTTCTGTTCTAAAACTAAACCCCAAGGGTCTATTATATTTTGAATACACTAATGTTGCTAATGAAGATTGTGTGAAGTTTTGTATGAAAGAAAAATTTCAGGTGTAGAGAGAGAATGATATAATGAGATGAAGAATGGAAAAAAGCTCAAGATTGAGGATTCCACCCCGGTGTCACCCCAAGAAATATCCAAGATGTACAAGCGTCAAAGCTTGGGGATGCCTTCTTCATCAATAAAAAGCTCGGGTCTTTCTAGACACTTCGTTTTTATTGTTTCATGCATTGTTGTGTTGTTCTTGGTGTTGGAGATATGCCCAAGAGGCAATAATAAAGTGGTTATTATCATATCTTCACACTTATGATAAATGTTTACATACCATGCTATAATTGTATTAACTGGAAACATTAATACTTGTGTGATTTGTAAACTAAAATAAGAGTCCCTAGTAAAGCCTCTTGTTAAACTAGCTTGTTGGTTAATATATGATCATGGTTTCCTGATCATGAACATAGAGATGTTATTAACAACAGGATCATATCATTAGGAGAATGATGTGATGGACATACTCCTATAGATAAGCGTAGCATAAAGATCAAGTCATTTCAATAGTTCAATTGCTATATGCTTTCTGATACATAGTAACCTAATTCCTTCGACCATGAGATCATGCATATCACCTTTTCCGGATGGATGCTTTGATGTCATCAAACACCACACCGTAACAGGGTGGCTATAAAGGTGGCATTGAGTGTTCAGAAAGTATTGGTTGAGACACATGGATCAAGATTGGGATTTGTCCATCCATATGACGGATAGATATACTCTGGGCCCTCTCGGTGGAATGTCATCCAATTGGCTTGCAAGCATGTGACTGGCTCACAAGGGATCACATATCACGGGAACGAGAAAAGAGTACTTATCGGTAACGAGGTTGAACTAGGTATGCAGAGATACCGATGATCATGACCTCGGATAAGTAAACCATCGTGAGACAAAGGGAAATTGGTATCGTATGTAAGTGGTTCATTCGATCGCAAAGTAATCGTAGAAATATGTGGGAGCCATATGAATTTCCAGATTCCTCTATTGGTTATTGTTCGGAGAAGTGTCTCGATCATGTCTGCATAATTCACGAACCGTAGGGAGACACACTTAAGGATTCGACGTTGTTTGAGTAGTTATGGTATTATGAGAAAGAGACCGAATGTTGTTCGGAGTCTTGGATGGGATCCGGGATATCACGAGGTGATCCGGAATGGTTCGGAGAATAAGATTCATATAAGGAAAGTCCCGTTTCGGAGTTCGCAAATGATTCCGGTGTTTTCATCGGGAATGTTCTAGAAGGTTCCAGAATGTCCGGCACTCCGGAGGGGAAGGGGTACATGAATGTGTCATTACATATTGGAATGATTGCATCATGTACTAAGTGTTCTCGCTGTTCCAAATAAAGGATTAAATTGAATCCTAAAACTGAAAAGTCAAATGGCCAGTTTGAAAGTCAAACGGCTAAAACAGGAAACTGTGGGAAACAAGCAAGAGGAGGTTGAAACCGACTTGGGGGAGGAGTCCCTCCTCTCCAAGACGGCGCGCCACCCAAGCCGACTTGGGGAGGGACTCCCTCCCCTTGGCCGCCCCTCCCACCTATAAAAGGAGGGGCAGGGCCTCCTCCTCTAGACACACAAGTTCCTATCCTCTAATCTCCGGTTTAGAGCCGTTTTGGTTTAGAGCTTCTAATTGCACTAGCCTTCGGTTTAGAGCCTTCTAATTGGTGTGTCTAATCCCTAGACCACTAATAGCTTTCTCATACTCCACCATACTCGCTCTGGCTTAAGACGAAGCCCTGCGGGATCTCCCCTCTACTTCCGGTACCACGCCGTTGTGCTGCCGGAATCGCGAGGAGAGTGCTACAACCTCCGCTGCCTGCTGGAACAAGGGAGAGGAAGGTCTTCGTCGAGTACCGAACGTGTGACCGACTGCGGGAGCGCTGCCGGAACGTGGTGCCAGAAGGATCGTCTACGCGATCTTGAGATCGGAAAGAGTACGACTACATCACCCACGAGAATCTGCTCTCGTTAACCGCTTTGGAATCTTCGAGGGTAAGTTATTCCATCGACTCGTTGCTACAATCTAGTAGATAGATCTTGGCTTGTTTGTTTGTATGCGATAGAAAATTTTTGTTTCCCATGCTACGAACCCCTACAGTGGTATCAGAGCCGTGTCTATATGTAGATCTGTTGCACGAGTAGAACACAATGGTCATTGTGGGCGTTGATGCTTTTATTGTCGATTGCTTCTTGTGTACTTTGCATCTTGCGGTATGTTGGGATGAAGCGGCCCGGGCTAACCTTACATGACATCGTTCATGAGACTTGCTCCACGCTTGACATGCAACTTGTATTGCATAAGTGGCTTTGCGGGTGCCTGTTTCTCCTAGCATAGTTAAGATCCAATTTACAACGGGTGATTAACAATACTAGTATCAATGTTGTGGTTCTTGTTCCTAAGTTAGAACGACACTTATTGAAAGCACCAAACCACGTAAAATATGCAAAGAAAGTAGAGGCGTCTAACTTTGTTTTGCAGGGGTGTGCAGTGATGTGATATGGCCATGATTGTGATTATATATGATGTATGCAATGTTCCTTATTGTAAGTTGGCAACCGGCAGGAGCCATATGGTTGTCTTTAATTTTTGTTAAGACCCGCGTGTCTATTCAAAGTAGTTGTTGAAGCCGGTGGACGACAACCATGGAGAAGCATCATTGACCTTGATGCAATGTTGGTGATGATGGAGATCATGTTCGTGCTAGAAGATGGAGATCGGAAGCACAAAGAAGAAAGGCCATATCATATCACATATTATGAATTGCATGTAATGTTAATCCTTTATGCATCTTGTATTGCTTAGTAGACGACGGTAGCATTATAAGATGATCCCTCATGCACATGAATTTCAAGTAATAAAGTGTTCACCCTTAGTTAGCACCGTTGCTAAAGCTTGTTGTTTCGAAGCACCACGTGATGATCGGGTGTGTTAGATTCCGCAAGTGTATACAACGTAAGCAAGCCAGATTTGCTTATGCGGAAGCTAAGGTTTGATCTTGACGAGCCTAGCATGTACAGACATGGTCTCGGAACACGGAATACCGAAAGGTAGAGCATGAATCATATAGTAGATATGATGAACATGTCGATTGTTCGCCATTGAAACTATATCAATTCTCGTGATGATCGGTTTTAATATGGTGGATTTGGTTCGTGTGATCACTAAAACAATGTGAGGGATATTGTTTTGAGTGGGAGTTCACCTAGATTAATTTAATTATTAATTAGAACTCAATTTATCATAAACTAAATCAAAGTGAATTTGCACAGTTGTTGTAGTCATTGGCATCCGTTTACCACCTTGCGCTTAGTTATAATTGAGATGATAGAACTATAGAAATCTGGTTAGTTACTTTACGAACTGGTATCGTATTGTTTTGAAGTGTTAATCTAAAGTTTAAAAGTCCTATTGCAAACTTTCAGTAAGTTTTTGATTACTCCATGAAGTTTAATAGTTGGTATTAAATCAAGAGTAACAATTCCAATGTTAGTATATAAGTATCATGTTTGTCTCCATGATTCTTGATATTCAAAGGATTGTCTTAATATCAAGGTTATCTAGGATCTGAAAGAGTTGTTTCAGAAACCATGATGTGTGGAAGATATTGTGATATCTGAAACGAAGTTTTGGTTGCAACATGATAGAGTATAATATGGCAAAAGTCATGTTCTCATATTTGATGAGAATTTGCAAAAGGTTGGAGACACTAGTTGTCCTAATCCTCCAAAAGGTTTTGGAGAGCAACATTATACTCACGATTCACCGTTACAAGCTAAAAGTAGCTTAATCATGGATAAATCCATGATGAGGGTGAATATTTGATGTAGGTAAAATGTTTACTACAGCAAGAGATTACTAAAGAAAGGAATTTGAAAGAACACCAAACATTTGATAATGGTGATCTACTTCAAAGTGCAAGTCCAAAGACATTGGTATTTAACTATACACGCTTTGGACTATGTGTCATATGTATGACTCCACTATTGATGTTGATAGATTCTTTCAAACAGAAAAGGAAATACTGAAAGAGAATCTCATAAATATATGGCAGAAAAGAAAAGACTAGAATTGTTCAGTTTAAGTATATAGATGATATACACGTTATGGCTATATTCTTTGCTTATTAAACAATGTGGTTCTTAAGTATTTGATACTGAATTTGTTGGTGTGAATCGTCATACGAAACAACACAATTCATGAACTACAATGGCCTAAGTAACTAGCAAAAGAATATGTGATGATGTTCATCGAGAACAAATAAAAGGTTATTGTGTTGCTCGTTAAACATCAAAGCTTGCCTTCAAGATTTGTTTTATCAGGTATTATGAGAACAAAAGGGTTGTTAAATTAATTGCCGTAATCCATAAAAGATGGATGATTCACAAAATCTTGTTGGAGAAATCACATCCATAAAACTAGTGCTAAAAATGTCGAAGGACAAATTGATTGAAAGATCAATTAGGAAGTGACATCGCCGTTTAAATTATATTGGAAAGAAAACATGAAGAAACTCCATGTGGATGGAATTTTGGAGTCTTTTGATTTTGATCAAATGACGCTTGTGAAACTTTCCTAGAGATAATTAAAACTTCGTTCATAGGCCAAAAGGGAACGAATGACTAGCTTATTGGAACTTGTACATATTGTTGTACGAAATCCATTATGTGTAGTCAAGAGCGATGGATTTCAACTTCATATGCTTTCTCTAAAAATTTGAGTGAATATATGAATATTTACTTAATAAGGATGAAGTGTGAAATATTTGAAAAGTTCAAAGATTTTCAAGATGAAGTGCAAAATCATTGTAACAAGAATATAAATAGTTTATGATAAGATCATAAAGAAAGATATTTGAGTTACAAGTTTAGCATAATACCTAAGATTTAAGGAATCGTTCCGTGGATTTGCATTTTTCCGAAACACCATAAGAGTATGGAGCGTTCGAGATATGTAATTAAACCTTGTTTGACATGGTAAGATCGAAGGTGTAATTCATAAAACTGCCATTATATTTTAAAGATTAAAAGCTTTAGAGATTACCGTTTTTCCACTGAAAAGAGCTTCATCATAATCCGTTGAATTGACACCATATAAAGTTATGGTTTGGGATAAAACCCAAGTTGTCCTTTCTTAAACATTGGTATGCTATGCATAAGAAAGATGTGTGCAACCAAAGTCGGATGAACCTGTCTTTGTATAACTGTTAAGTATTCCTCCATAAACACCGGAGACAAAAGTGTTTGTTGCTTAGAACGTTAAGTTTCTTTGAGAAGGAATTTTTCGTGAAAAGTTAAGTGGGAGTACAATAGAACTTTGATAAGGTTAAAAGAACCTTAGCTATATGTGCAAAGTTGCGCAGCGCCGAAAAGTGTTCCGGAGTTAGCAAACAATGCTCATGGCTCGCGTACTTCAAAGGTTGTGGTCACGGAGATCTAAGTTCCTATTGAAACAAGTAGGTCGGATGAACAATCAAATACCAAGATTTGAGAGTTAAATCATTATTTAACAATAATGATCCGACTACATGCAAAGAAGCGATGATGAGCCCTGACTCCGTCAAATGGCTTGAAGCCATAAAATCCGTGATAGTTCCATGCACGAGAAATCAAGTTTTGAACTTGAAGGACCCTCGAGAAAGGTGTAAGACCTTACAGTTGTGTCTGGATCTATAAAGAAATAGACA
The DNA here is from genome assembly GCA_916181665.1 of Avena sativa. NCBI lineage: Eukaryota > Viridiplantae > Streptophyta > Magnoliopsida > Poales > Poaceae > Avena > Avena sativa. The sequence goes on along the minus strand of OV702285.1, from coordinate 112,308,476 downwards.
TGGATGTTTTACATCTATGAAATAGTCGACATGTTGGGAAAGAGTTCACAACAATGTTCAAAGGTTGACTATGACAAGATTTGATCTTTCATACTGATATTTAGTCTAGACGGATTAATGTAGCAACCACTACATATAATTTGTTATATGGTAGTTGAATAAACAAAACAAGTTCTTCTAATAGAATCGTTACCTAGGACATGTGCATAACACGGTCCATAGGGTTTTGTTAATTCAAAGGATGCTAAAAGCATATGCAAACTTCAATGGTTAAAGTGAGCATCGCGGAGTTGGAATCTTCACTGTGATGAAACTGTTAAAGGAGTTTAAAAGTTCATTAGAGACGATGAAGATGCTTGCATTTGCAAGAAATTAAGTGGGAGCGCTAAGACATGTTTCTAATACATTGTGTGGAAGACATATTGTTGATTGGAAATAATGTATCTTTTATTAACACATAATAAGAATTTCATCCCAATGAAAGACTTAGGCAAAACCCAAATATTTGGCATCAATAGACGCTAATATGGTTGTGCCAGAAGTACATAGACAAGATATTGAATGAGTTCAACATAGAAACTACAAGAGAGGTTCTTGTCGCACAGAAAGGATTGAATGAGTTCAATGTTGATGATATATTCAAGTGTATTGACATTTGGTAAAGTGAAACAAATAATCAAGTATAGATTGATACTTGATGTATGAAATCACAAAGAGTATTTATATCAATCATACTGTGATATGTACAAATCCAGATATGTCCTATGCTCTAAATGTTGTGAGCATATACCAGAATGATTCGTAAGATGATCATTGGACAATAGTAAGGATATTCTTATGATCTTTTGGAAGAACTAAGAGTATAATATTTGTAGAAGTGACAAATAGATGGTTAGTTCATTGTAAAAGTACTACATTGATACTAGCTTGGTCACAAAGTACAAATTAAGTTTATCTCAATCTAAACTAAGGGTGGCACAATATAATGGAAAGTGAGTTCCATAATGGATTTGGATGAGTTCCAAAGTTAAGACATTGTGACAGATACTACAACAAAAGGCTAAGTATATGACTGCTATTTTAGCAGCAAAAGAGGGCATTTGTGTCAAGTAGTTTGTTATCAAACTAGGTGTAGTTCACAGTGGGATAATACTATGAATAAATATTGTGCGACAATATTATCAACATGTTTTAACCCCAAAGAGCTAAAGGTCACACCGAAAGACCAAATTTATACAAAGCCATCTCATTAGAGAATGAGTGATGCGTAGAGACGCAAAGACATGCAATTACACACGGACCTGAAGTGTCAGATCCGGAGATCAGTTGACCACTAGCAATCGTGTACATACAACACCGGAAAGCCATAGGTGTTGAATACACAAAGGTTTGAAACTAGATTATTGACTCTAGTGCAAGTGGGAGACTGTTGGAGATATGCCCAAGAGGCAATAATAAAGTGGTTATTATCATATCTTCACACTTATGATAAATGTTTACATACCATGCTATAATTGTATTAACCGGAAACATTAATACTTGTGTGATTTGTAAACTAAAATAAGAGTCCCTAGTAAAGCCTCTTGTTAAACTAGCTTGTTGGTTAATATATGATCATGGTTTCCTGATCATGAACATCGAGATGTTATTAACAACAGGATCATATCATTAGGAGAATGATGTGATGGACATACTCCTATAGATAAGCGTAGCATAAAGATCAAGTCATTTCAATAGTTCAATTGCTATATGCTTTCTGATACATAGTAACCTAATTCCTTCGACCATGAGATCATGCATATCACCTTTTCCGGATGGATGCTTTGATGTCATTAAACACCACACCGTAACAGGGTGGCTATAAAGGTGGCATTGAGTGTTCAGAAAGTATTGGTTGAGACACATGGATCAAGATTGGGATTTGTCCATCCATATGACGGATAGATATACTCTGGGCCCTCTCAGTGGAATGTCATCCAATTGGCTTGCAAGCATGTGACTGGCTCACAAGGGATCACATATCACGGGAACGAGAAAAGAGTACTTATCGGTAACGAGGTTGAACTAGGTATGCAGAGATACCGATGATCATGACCTCGGATAAGTAAACTATCGTGAGACAAGGGGAAATTGGTATCGTATGTAAGTGGTTCATTCGATCGCAAAGTAATCGTAGAAATATGTGGGAGCCATATGAATTTCCAGATTCCTCTATTGGTTATTGTTCGGAGAAGTGTCTCGATCATGTCTGCATAATTCACGAACCGTAGGGAGACACACTTAAGGATTCGACGTTGTTTGAGTAGTTATGGTATTATGAGAAAGAGACCGAATGTTGTTCGGAGTCTCGGATGGGATCCGGGATATCACGAGGTGATCCAGAATGGTTCGGAGAATAAGATTCATATAAGGAAAGTCCCGTTTCGGAGTTCGCAAATGATTCCGGTGTTTTCATCGGGAATGTTCTAGAAGGTTCCAGAATGTCCGGCACTCCGGAGGGGAAGGGGTACATGAATGTGTCATTACATATTGGAATGATTGCATCATGTACTAAGTGTTCTCGCTGTTCCAAATAAAGGATTAAATTGAATCCTAAAACTGAAAAGTCAAATGGCCAGTTTGAAAGTCAAACGGCTAAAACAGGAAACTGTGGGAAACAAGCAAGAGGAGGTTGAAACCGACTTGTGGGAGGAGTCCCTCCTCTCCAAGACGGCGCGCCACCCAAGCCGACTTGGGGAGGGACTCCCTCCCCTTGGCCGCCCCTCCCACCTATAAAAGGAGGGGCAGGGCCTCCTCCTCTAGACACACAAGTTCCTATCCTCTAATCTCCGGTTTAGAGCCGTTTTGGTTTAGAGCTTCTAATTGCACTAGCCTTCGGTTTAGAGCCTTCTAATTGGTGTGTCTAATCCCTAGACCACTAATAGCTTTCTCATACTCCACCATACTCGCTTCGGCTTAAGACGAAGCCCTGCGGGATCTCCCCTCTACTTCCGGTACCACGCCGTTGTGCTGCCGGAATCGCGAGGAGAGTGCTACAACCTCCGCTGCCTGCTGGAACAAGGGAGAGGAAGGTCTTCGTCGAGTACCGAACGTGTGACCGACTGCGGGAGCGCTGCCGGAACGTGGTGCCAGAAGGATCGTCTACGCGATCTTGAGATCGGAAAGAGTACGACTACATCACCCACGAGAATCTGCTCTCGTTAACCGCTTTGGAATCTTCGAGGGTAAGTTATTCCATCGACTCGTTGCTACAATCTAGTAGATAGATCTTGGCTTGTTTGTTTGTATGCGATAGAAAATTTTTGTTTCCCATGCTACGAACCCCTACACTTGGAGCGTCTTAGTTTTCGTTTGCTTTGCCTAGTTTGTTTAGTTTGCTTGAATAAAGTAGTTTGGACCCCGTTCTCGCTGTGTTGTTTCAAATAAGTTGATTGGTGTTGGAAAGGAGTAGAAAGTTCTTGCTTGAATAGTGCATGAGGAGCTTGCTTTGACTGTGACTTAGACTTTAGCATGTCATGCTAGGTGTTGTTTTGACCTTATTCTTAGTGATTATTGTTGTAGCATGACTTGTTCCAAACAATTGGGATTTCTTAGTGTGCCTTGAAGGAATCATGTGTTGTTTTAGCATGCAAAAGCATAGTATTGTGGTATTCTCCTTTGATGCTTTGTTTGGGTCGAATTGGCACATGATCACACCATGTTATGTCTATGAACAAGTCACCATAGCCTCTATGATAATTTAGTCCTTGACTTGAAGTACTGCTCTATACTTTGATTAGTAATGTTTTGTCGCTCTGCATGATTATGGCCATTATTGCTCTCTTAGTTGGTCGCTCCCAGTCTTTTGCTAGCCTCCACTGGTATGAGTAAGCTCTACTCATGCTTCCAACTCCCAAGAAACCAAGTTATTCCAAAGTGTCCACTATAAATTTCTATGCATTGTGTGTTACACCATTGCAAGTATATTCTTGTTTTCAGCTATCTTCGAATTAAAAAGTATTTTGTTATGTGAAAACTTAGTGATTAAAGCTCTCACAAACTTGATGGCACACTTTATTTTTCTTGACCCTAATAAACTTGAACCATTGTGTCATCTATGTTGTATATGCTTGCACTTATACGTTGGAATTAGCAGAACCGTGCTGTCACGGGGAACGCTTTCAACATTGCACTTGTACTTTATACACAGTTGATATCATGCTCTTTTGTCCATGGATGTCGTCGGTGTGAAATGAAAGGGGGTCTTTTAAGTCCATGAAGTTATGTATTTTGTGTTAGAGAAACGCCTGGGCCGCTAGCCTAAGCCATGCCTAATCATGTTGGAAACTTGCAGCATCACCATAGTAACATCTATGAATCATTCTTCTTATAAAAATGATTGAGAAAAAAAGAGACCTATGAGAAAAGAGGAAAGAGAGAAAAAGGCACCATATTCCCATGGTAAATATAATGTTGAGATGCTCATTGTCTGCTTGCCTTGTCATTTTGGTTATGAGAAAGCTCCTGTACCATGTGCAAGGGGTACCCCGTTGGCGGTTCTCTATGATACACATGTACTTACTATGACAAGAACTTGCAAGTAACTAAACTTGAGTAGCATGAGGAGAGGCCTCGTATTCAAGGGACATGAGATTTCCAACTTATACTTTGTCAAGCATATACTCCATAGTTTGTTCACTTTAACCTTAATCACTTCAAGATGCTTATGATAGGGGCAATGAGGGCTAAAAGCTAACAAGTACCATAATTTTTGGAAGCTCTTTTTGAGACTTGAAATCCATGCTTCCCTTTATGAAGAGCCTTTCTTCCACTATTATATTGAGTCTCCACCTTCTACCTTTAGGCACCAGTTAAGAGAGCATAGTTGTCATTCTTAGTTCTATGTGCATTGTCCCAAAACTTATTGATTGATGCATATTGTTGATATTACTTGTTCTTGTGCTATTTGTATCTAGTCACTCTTATGAACTTTGAAGGTGTCCTATGCATCTATTTGCTACTCTATGAGGGACAAACTGGATGCCACTATGCTATGTTTTCTGTATGTGAAACAAACAAACATTTTTCAATGCATGTTATTCATGATCTTTGTTTGTAGCCTTTCATGTTGCATGCATAGTTACTTTGTCTTACTGTTAGAACTCCAAATTTCATGAGCATGTTTAGAGTTCTTTGATCCCAGCTTTCAATGCATGGAAATGGTTTGATCTTGGTTTTTGATGGTGCACGTCACCTAAAAAATTATTCTTTTTATCACTTACCTACTCGAGGACGAGCAGGAGTTAAGATTGGGGATGCTTGATACGTCAGAAACGTATCTATAATTTTTTATGTTCCATTCTTGTTCAGTATCTACTTTGCTTTGCTTTGTCCACACTTTGAGGTGTTTTTTATATGTTTTCCGGTACTAACCTATTAACAAGGTGCCACAGTGCCAGTTGCCTGTTTTCTACTGTTTTTGGTTCCAGAAAAGCTAGTAAGGAAATATTCTCGGAATTGGACGGGACAAAAGCCGAAGTCAATATTTCCTCAAGGAGAACACGGAGTACAGAGGAGAGACGGAGGGGAGCCACAGGGCGGCTGCACCCCCAGGCACGGGCCCACCCTAGGCCTCGCCTAGGCAGGGTGTGGGCCCCCTGGCCTCCCTCCTTCCTCGCCTCTTCGCCTATAAGAAGCCTCCGATGCCTAAACCCTAAGTACCCGATCAATATTCCACGAAACCGTCTGTAGCCGCCGCCGCCATCGTCCCTAGATCGGGGGGATCTGAAGCTCTTCCCGGCACCCTGCCGAAGGGGAGATCATCCCGGAGGCCTTCTTCTTCATCATGCCAGCCTCCGGTATGAAGCGTGAGTAGTTCCACCTTGGACTATGGGTCCATGTTGTAGCTAGATGGTTGTATCTCCTCATTTGTGCTTTCATGTCTAGATCTTGTGAGCTCCGTTCATGATCAAGATCTCATCTATTTTTAATCATGCATGTTGTGTTTGCGGGGTTCTGATGGATATTGAGATTACTCTGTCAGATTGATTAATGGTTTTGTCTTATTGATTCTATCATGTCTGTGTTGTTTGTGATCTTGCATGCTCTCCGTTGTTAGTAGCTATCTTGTCCAAGTAGTTTCTAGTGACTCCAAGAGGGGGTACTTATGCTCGATAGTGGGTTCACGCCTCTATTTAATCGAAGAAGTGACAGAAATCTCTAAGGTTGTAGATGTGTTATTGCTACTAGGGAGAAAACAACGGTCTCTTGTTCATGGAACAAGTGGATTGTTTACCTTACACACTTTGCTTAAAGCAGTTGTCTGTTGCTTGCAACTTAATACTAGAGGGGGTTCAGATGATAACCCAAAGGTGGAATTTTAGTCATAGATGAAGTTGGATGGCGGTCTATGTATCTTGTTGTATTGCCCAATCGAAACTCATAGGATCTTTATGTCTAGTATTGCATTGTTATGCCTTGCTCAATCCTGTCAATTGCCCTGCTGTAATTTGTTTACCATGCATGCCATGATTTTTTATATAAGGAGAACACCTCTAGTGTACTATGGACCCTGGTCCAATCTTTACCATTGATACATCTTCCACTTTTACTGTTTACTTGCTGCAAACCACTTTCACCTTCCACACCATACAGTTAATCCTTTGTTACAGCAACCGGTGAGATTGACAACCTCACTGTTCGTTGGAGGCAAAGTCTTGAGTTTGTGTTGTGCAGGTTTCCAAGTTGCTTGCAACATCTTTGAGACGTTTCCTTCCACCTACTGGTTCGATAACCTCGGTTTCTTACTTAGGGAAAACTTGCTGCTGTGCTGCATCACACCTTACTCTTGGGATTTTCGAACAAAGCACTCCCACGTTGACGCAACGCCATCACCTGCAAAGGTGATGTGGTATGCTCCTATAATACCACGGTTAAAACGCTTGTTTAGAAACAAAGAGCATGTCAAGTTATTGCGATGACACAAAGAAGACCGCAAGAAAGACTCGATGTTGAGACACCCCGCTGGTGGGTCGCAGTGGAGAAAAATTGATAGAGTACCCGAGCTTTGCAGATGACGCAAGGAACTTAAGGTTTGGTCTAATTACAGATGGCATGATTCCTTTTGGGGAGCAGAGTTGCAGTCATAGCACCTGCCCTATAACTCTATGTACATATAACCTGCCTCCTTGGTTCTGCATGAAGCGGAAGTTTATTATGATGCCAGTGCTTATCCAAGGCCCGAAGCAACCCGACAACAACATTTATGTATACCTAAGGCCATTAGTTGAATAAGTACTACAATTGTGGCGCAACGAAGGTGTACGTATGTGGGATGAGCACAAACAGAAGCCATTTGACCTACGAGCATTGTTGTTCGTAACCATCAATGATTGACCTGCTCTTAGTAACCTTTCAGGACAGTCAAACAAGGGATACAATGCATGCACGCATTATTTAGATGATACTCAAAGTATATATTTGGATAACGGTAGGAAGAATGTGTACCGGGGGCATCGTCGATTTCTCTCGGCCAGGCATCCCGCAAGAAAGAAAGGCAAGCATTTCAATGGTGAGGCAGATCACCGGAAGAAGCCTATCCATCGTACTGGTGATGATATATTTGGTATGGTCAAGGATCAAGAAGTAATATTTGGAAAGGGCCATGGCGGTCAATCTATTATGAATGATGCTGACGGACATGCGCCCATGTGGAAGAAGAAATCTATATTTTAGGAGCTACCCTATTGGAAATTTCTAGAGGTCCGCTCTGCAATCGACGTGATGTACGTGACGAAGAATCTTTGTGTGAACCTACTAGGATTTATGGGCATATATGGAAAGACAAAAGATACGCCAGAAGCACGGCAGGACCAGCAAGGTATGAAAGACCGAGACGGCCTGCATCCAATGAAGACAGATAAAGGACGTCTAAGTGCTTCCAGCTATGCTCTTACCAAAGAAGAGAAGGAAATATTTTTTGAATTCCTAAGAAGTATGAAGGTCCCGTCTGGCTTGTCGTCGAATATAAATGGAATAATAAATATGATAGAGAAAAAATTTCAGAACCTAAATTCCCATGACTGCCACGTACTTATGACGGAATTTCTTCCGGTTGCATTGAGGGGGATTCTATCAGAAAATGTCCGACTACCCATTATGAAGCTATGTGCATTCCTCAATGTTATTTCTTAGAAGGTAATCGATCCAGAAATTCTATCGAGGTTACAAAATGATGCGGTCTGGTGTCTTGTTAGTTTTAAGCTGGTGTTCCCACCATCCTTCTTCAATATTATGACACATCTCCTGGTACACCTAGTCGATGAGATTACCATTTTGGGTCCTGTATTTATACACAATATGTTTCCCTTTGAGAGGTTCATGGGAGTCTTGAAGAAATATGTTCATAACCGTGCTAGGCCAGAAGGAAGAATCTCGAAGGGCTATGGAACAGAGGAGGTCATTGAGTTTTGTGTTGACTTTATTCCTGACATTAAGGCGATTGGTGTTCCTGAATCGCGACATGAGGTACGGCTGAGTGGAAAAGGCACGCTAGAAAGGAAATCAATAATATGTAGGGACAGGAATTCTTTTACTCAAGCACACTACACAGTTCTACAAAACTCCACCTTGGCAGCTCCGTATATCAAGGAACACAAGAATATTGTACGCTCCAACAACCCAGGAAAGCCTGACTCCTTGATTAGAGATGAACACATGAAGACTTTTGGCGGTTGGTTGCAAACACATCTCATGAATAACAACACTGTTTGTGATCAGCTGTACTTGTTGGCCAGCTCAGCATCTTCGACTATATAGACTTTTCAAGGGTACGAGATAAATGAGAATACATTTTACACGATCGCCCAAGATAAAAAGAGCACCAACCAAAACAGTGGTGTCCACTTTGATGCAATAAACAAGAATGAGTCAAAGGACACATATTATGGTTACATAGAGGAGATATGAAAACTTGACTATGGACCTGCTTTTAAGGTCCCTTTGTTTCGGTACTAACATGAGGCAGGGTTGAGGTAGATAAAAAATACGGAATAACAACAGTAGATCTTAACAATCATGCGTATAGAGACAACCCATTCGTCCTAGCCAATGATGTAGCTTAGGTTTTCTATGTGAAGGACATCTCTACCAAACCGAGAAAAAGAAAATATAAGCAAACGAATACATCATCAAACGATGAGCCAAAGCGCCACATAGTTATTTTAGGAAAAAGAAACATCGTGGGAGTAGAGCACAAGACAGACATGTCAAAAGATTATGACAAGTTTCATAAAATTCTGCTACTCGCAGTGAAGGATGACCCAAGCATCATGTTACTTGATAAAGATGTTGCATGGTTAAGGCCACACGGTCATAAGCAAGCCATGTGATGTATTCTGAATTTTGCCTTTGGCGGTTTTTGAGATGCAATCAATATGTACATGTATATAATTTTACAACTATGTCACCTAATATGACACCACGCGAAGGATTTACATTGTTTGGACCTTTTTTGAATTTCTTATGCCCATTTTAAAATTTTCCTATTTCAAACTATAGTCAAAACGGCGGGGCATGGAGATAGGTGATGAGCATCGCTAAAACTAGCATTGGATCTATGAAGAAACATCATATTGTGAGTCTAAATATGATTTTTTATAAAATCATGAGCATTAGATCATGTACCTGTAGTTCAAACCGGTCCCACTTCCTACCGGTTCGGCAGATATTTGTCTTTTTGACCAGGGGTGGACAAAAAGGTTTGAGATCTCCCGGTTCGTACATTGTCCATGCAAGGTGGTCTAATATTTTTGAAAAATATGGTGGCAGCATTTTGGTGGTTGCTTCACAAAAAAACCCGTTTTAGGCGCTCGAAAAATGGAAAATGGCTTTTTCGTGTGACGCTCCTGAAACATTGTTTTCCATACCATGATGCACATGCGTGCATAATATGAGAACAATATAAAAAACTATGCCCTGATTCTATCCATAATATTGGTCATTTGACCCGAAAGCCAGTAAACCTCGAACATGATAGGTCATTTTGTGAAGTTTTTTTGAGACATAATCAATTTACCAAGTTTGATATTTTTTCTTGCAACGATGTCACATAATATGACACCACGCGAAGGATTTACATTGTTCAGACCTTTTTTGAATTTCTTATGCCCGTTTAAAAAAAGTTATGTTTCAAACTATAGTCAAAACGACGGGCATGGATATAGGTGATGAGCATAGCTAAAACTAGCATTGGATCTATGAAGAAACATCATATTGTAAGTCTAAATATTATTTTTCATAAAATCATAAGCATTAGATCATGTACCTGTAGTTCAAACCGGTCCCACTTCCTGCCGGTTCGGCAAATATTTGTCTTTTTGACCAGGGGTGGATGGAGAAAAAATGCTGCCACGGCAAAAAAAGTGGCCAAAATTAGCATTAGATCTATGAATTCTCTGTCGCAGCATAAAAAGTGACCAAAATGCTGCCACGGCAAAAAAAATGGCCAAAATGAATTCTCTGCCGCGCAGAAAAGTGTCAAATTGCTGCCGCGGCAGAGACAGAGCTATCCCTGCTCCTCGCCCCCCCCCCCCCCCCCCTGGCGCATGACAGCGGCCACATGGAGCCCCGTTTGTCCCGGTTCGTAGCCTAATCGGGACTAAAGGGTGGGGAATTTAGTCCCGTTTGCCCCGTCCCGGTTAGGCAAACCGGGACTAAAACCCCTTACGAACCGGGACAATAAGCCCTTCTTTCACTAGTGATCCTTTGTGGAATTGGCTCGGAGAAAAAGATAAACCTTTGTGACGCTGGGAAATGCTCTGTAGTAACATGAAGCACAAATAGTTGTATGTAATAGAAGACAAGAAACTAGAAGGGCCACGTAACATCATGTTTGAAGCTCCTGCTTATCCGTCCATGTAGAACATAACTCCACTAGCCTTCACAGTTCCACACAGAGGACAATAAATCTTATTAATAAGACATTTTTTAAAAGCAAATCATTCGGATTCCAACATCAACATGCATGCCATGCCACATGCATAGATGCATGCACCTACATCAACTCCATTTCACAGTTCTACATAGAGAACTGCGAATCTTATTCATAAGCCATTTGTAAAAGGCTAAAAGAAAACCATTATTGGTATACCAACATCAACATGCATATGCTATGCATAGAGATGCACCCGCAGCTTGATCCGTTTGATCCATCAGCTAGCAGCGGCTGGGGACGAACCCAAGCTTGCCCCCAAGCACATCATAGACCACCTCCGTCTCCGACTGCGCCAGTGACCCGATGACCGCAGCACCCGGTGCGTAGGCCGGCACCGGAGCGAAAGCGAGGCACCCCACGGAGAAGATGTTGCGGCGGTTTTCGAAGTACATCATCTGTTCGAGGCTGAGCTCCAGGCTCGCCCCGCCTTCGAAGCTGAGCGTGATGATCGGCATCTCGATGGTACTCTCGTGGGTGAAGTCGTAGCACGTGTCGAGCTCGCCCGACGACGGCGCCACGACGTACTGCTTCATCCACCACCTGAACTCGGCGCGAAGAGCCGCGTAGACGTCCGGCTTCAGGTAGGTGAACGTGGTGTGCACCTCGACCAGCGCGTCGCCGGCGATCGCGGCCGCGGGAACCGGGAGGTCAAGCCCGCCGATGCTTATGCCGACCAGCTTGACGAAGTAGAGGTTCGGATGGGCGGCGTCGCTCTGTAGTTTGGCGTAGGTCACGCCGCGGCCGGCGCGCTCGGGACGGGTGGCGGCAAACGTGAGGAAGCCCGGGGAGGCGGTGAACCACGGCAGGCAGTAGGAGAAGGCGACCGTCTTCGGAGAAAGGATGACTCGGGATGCCAGAGAGTGGCTCTCCCTGCTGAGGTCGATCACTCCCGACGAGCTGTCCGTGGTGCTGGCGCCCATCTCCAGGCAGGCGACCCTGAAGTCATTCACGGGGATCTTTGGCGCGACCATGAGCGTGTCCGTGACGAAGGTGGCGTTCAGCAGGACGGAGCCCTTCCTTGTCAAGGCGATCGTGCATGTCGGGCCGGAGCATGCTTTGAGCGGGCAGTCTTGCGAGCCACATGGGATCTGTACGAGGGAGGACGACCCGGACGGGTCGAAGGCCTTGTCGCATGGGGCCCCGGCGGCGCACGGCTTGCACTGGAGAAACGTGGCTCCGACGGTGGCAGTGTCGAACCCCACGGTGAGTTTCTGCACGGGGGTGCCGTAGCCGACGGTGACATGGTACTCGGATCCCCCCGGCAATGTCGCAAGGGGAGTGCCGGTGGAGGGGATCGTCAGTCCAGACGTCTTGGAGGAGGATGAACCGGAGAGAGCGCGCAGACGGAGGGCGTCGCTGTTGAAGGTGTCGCTGACCGTGGGCATGCTTTGGTCCGCATCGGCGCCAGAAGAAGAAGAAGCGCAGGGGCTCAGCCGGTGCGTTAAAGATAGCGCGCCATCATCTGCAAAATGTACACTAGTTATTAACATATGTAAACGAACTCATTCTCTTCCAAAATTTAAGCCTTTCTAACAGCTAGTAAAAGGAACTTAATTCGGACAGATATGGAGAGATTGATGCAAGGAAACTTCACCAGAAGCGATGGGAGAGCAGGTAGATGGAGCCCTCGAGTCCCGCTGATCAGATGAACGACGAACCACATGCCTGCTCCCACCATGGGTGTAGCTGGACGCGTGGTGGTAAGAGCTGCCAAGGTTAGGAGCAACAAGAAGCAGGCACAATAGCAGACAAGTACTATGAACGGCAGAGTAAGAAGCCATTGCAAGTGTATGGAGCAGATTAGTTGGTGTTTGTTGCATGGTACCTGGCAAAAGCCTGCGGTATATATAGCCATGACACTCGAGATCGTTCGGCAGCATTGTTCTTCTTGTGCGTTCTTCCATGACCACTGATTTGGTGGGATATAAAATGGTTCTTCTCAGCCTTGGGCACATGGTTTCTCTTGTTTATAGATTTCCACGATCTGCCCGAAGCTGCGTACGTGTACACAGCGTTTGTGCGTATGTAAGTGAATCGGGATTAACGTCGTGCTTCCAAAAGGGGAGGCCAAAAGAGCCGGCACAAGTGCACAACGAGCATCCACATATATCCATGACATGGATACCCGCAACGACTATCTTGATTCGTGAATTACATGGTGGTAAGTTTAACATATGTTTCATGCCCCTCCACAGTTAAAGCAGTGAGACAAATCACGTGCACAAGATTATTGGATAGTATCCCTGCAACAACAAAAAAAAAGAAAAAATATTACTCGCTCCGTCTAGAAATAAATAACTTAAATTTGACTATATTCGCATATATCTAAACATAATATTGTCTAGATTTACCGAAATTTTAACAAATCTGTAACATCTATTATGAGACGGAGGGAGTATATTGTTGGAGATCCCAAAATCTAAAACTTTTTATTAAACTAGGAAACATGCCCGTGTGTTGCAACGGGATATACAAATTTTAATACTTCCTCCAGTTTATATTAATGTTTTAAACTTTGCATAGATACGAATGAATCTAGTCTAAATATTTAACTTGGTACATACGAATCTAAATAAAGTTAAGGTCATTAATATGGACCAGACGAAGTAATGGTATTGAACTCAACTTAGAGATTTTTTTGAAATTCCTCTGCTGCTAAACGTAGATCCACATGGTCTATTATTCGAATACACATTGTTTAGAAAGAAGGAGGCGGCGAGGTAAGTTGCATCCCGTGTGTGGGATGGGTTATGGCACCCGCCGGGTATGGAGGCGGGTATGGCACCTCCATACCCTCCTCCACCACCACCCGCCTCCATACCCGCCGTTGGGTCCAGGTCTTCACCAGACCCGCCACCCGGTGGGTACCCACGACCCGACGGGTACCCGCTTCTGGTTGCCGCCTTGCACTCCCCTGTTGGCTCCCGACAGTAAACAGGCTCCATGCTGGCCACCTCCGTGCGCTCCCCTGCCGTTCGACGTCGAGATCAACATGTCGACGAGGAAGCCAAGCCGAGACGCGCTCCCATGGGGCGGGATCTCCGGCAACTCATTGAATTATGCTTGCTGGAGCGATGACATGGGGTCTGTGGGATGCGCGCCTTGCCGGAGCGGTCTGTCCCCGAAGTCGTCCTCCTCGACGTCGACTTACTCGGCCTCCATGGCTTTGAGCCTTGGCGGCGGTGCAGGGACCAGGGAGGGGGAGGCGACTGGTGTGGCGAGAGAGGGATGCTGCGGGAGGAATTGCGGCGCGGGGGTGGGAGGAGAACTGAGAGGGGTGGGGTCAGGCTCGGTGGCCACTTAGGAAGTTAGGGTTAGCCACTTAGGTTTCTTATAGTCACTTACATGTGGGGCCTACCTGTAGTTGGCGGGTTAAAGGGTATGGGTTTACCACCTCCAGACCCGCACCCGCTAGACCCGATGGGTCTGGATATTTACCACTAAGCAAACCCATGGGTTTTATTTTCAACCAAACCCTCCTCCATTTGATGCGGGTATCCACCGGGTTAGCGGGTGACGGGTACCCATTGCCATCTATAGACGGGTAGTATCGCAGATGGGTACATGATTATGGTATTTTTTTAGCGGGAGAGACATACATCGTTGATTTAGATATTCGTGGTCCAGATGCATTGGGTCTACCCCTTTCCAGCCTTTTATGATAAACCAAGCTGACAAATTCCATCCAACTATGAGAAATCTGAGTTCCTAGATACATTTTATCGTAGGTATATGTAACTTTATGCTACCATTATGCCTCCTAGCTGTATAATAAAACAAGCATAAGAAAGAGGTGTTCAGTAAACACAAAATCCGTAACCATCTAAATTTTGTCTCAAGAGAGTGAAACAACTTTAAGAACAAGCTAGACATGTGTTCACCCTTGATCATTCTTATTTTCTACACCCTTGAGCATTTATAAACAAAGAAAAATAAAAAACAACATAGATAATAGACTGAAGGAGAGTAGTGTGTCACTTTTTTTTAAACCATCACAATAACTTTATTAATTAGGAAACAAGCTTACATCGTCTACTAAAATCTTAAAAAAATATCATGTGGATCCTCACGCCAGCATTACAAGCCAAAGTATGAGCTATCAAGTTGCTTTCCCTAGGACAGTTCACAAATTTAACATGAGCAAAATTACACTAAGGAGCATTCTTCATAAACAGCACCCGCACCCCGGACTGAGTTCCCTCCATTTTGCATTATGTCAGTGACATCCATACAGTCGCCATTAACTTCGATCCGGCAACATCCGAGCTGACCCGCAAGTAAACCATCTCGAAGTGCTCTCGCTTCAGCCGAAGCTGCATCACCAATCTGAGGTATACCACAGTAGCTACCCACAATAAAAATACCTTTATTATCCCTAATAACAATACCAGTGGCTTCTGAGAATTTGAAGGTTATTTAGCTTCACAAAATCTCTAGCTGATTTTTCCCATCCATGGCGTTTGATGCATAGGCTCTTATTACAAGCTCTATTATAATTTAGTGAAAGAGCTAAGATTGCCTGTGTACTATGAGATGGTTTTTGAACATGCTCCTCTCGTGAAATTTTGCATCTCTCGCACCATATATCAACAGGCTAAAACGATCAGTTCCTTGAGGCCTAGATCACCTATTCCTTAAGTCATACTATCACCCTTCCTCAGGATAAATTCTAGAACCGCAGACCCTGCTCGATCAGCCATGCACACCTCTCCGGTAGCTCCTTGTAGACCCAAGTTTTCCCAGATTTCAAAAGCTCTAAAACATTCAGAAAAATGCATGTTTATTGGTCTCACAACCCACTTTGCAAATAGGGCATAGACTCGATGTTATTGTATGCCTATTTGCCAGGATACAGTTATAGTGCAGTGTATCACTTGGTCTGGGGCTCCAAGATTTCCACACTTCTCTTTATCTGCTACATATGTCATTCTTTTTCCTATTTTTACCTCTTTCAGGTGTTATACCAGCTATCACAGAATATCAACACCTAAAAGCATGTTGGCAAACTTAATAATCCCTTTTAGCCTATGCATTGGATATCTCCCACATTTCAAATATCCATACTCTTGCTTTTGATCTTATAAATTAGAGAAAACAATGAATTAATTTTTCATGCTATGTCCAGCAACACATCCAAGGGAAGACAATATCTTATTATGCTAAATATGCCTCTGTGCATAAACTTTCCTCATGGGTGCAGAAAGAGAATCTATTCAGCAAGCTAGCATCAGTCATATCGAATCCATATGAAAAACATAGGAAGATCTAATGCCATAGATACGAGGCCCAAGATATTTCTTAACTTTGTAGAGTTAACAAAGCATACAGTATATTGATAACATGTAACTTTCGTATGCAACAATCGTTAAATGAGCATCAAGAAGACTTTATTAACTTATGACCAGTCCAATGCCCATCTAGTGAATGTATCGCTTCAAGAAAAAGAGCCTAGGTTTTAGACAGTCCAATGGTTTGCTAAAAAAGCTGAATGGCAAATATGGAAGTATCATTTGATGAAAAATAGCTATGCTAATATGATGGTTGAATGCATTATGCCAAGATGCGAAAGCTGAATCCATGATTTCACATGGGATATTTCTTGTATGAAAACCAAGGCCAGGCAGCAAGAAATTCATTAACTTTGTTTCAACAACTCTATATACAGAATATTTCATAATTTTATACTGTACAAGTAATGAGAAAGAAAAGAGGCAAAGAAAACAAATGAAGCTTATGCTAGCTACTTAAGGTCCTCCACGTGTTCACAAATACTACACATATTGAATATGCATATTGCATACCTGTCTAGATGAGATGAACTATCGAATGCAGGTGTTCTCTTCCATTCCAAAATTTATGCACCCATTCAAATAAATAAATTTCCAATCGGAACAACAGAGGACATGTAACTCGTGTACAGAATAACAAACGCTGGCGACAGCCTCACCTAAGATATTTACCTCCCTGACATACTGGTTCGCGCACACCACGTCCTCAATGTTTATGCTTGAAAGCCTAGAAAAAACTCTACTTCTTGATCATCTTTGCATCAGTATATGATTCACTGGTGAAGCTACATGAGGACAAAATCGGGTTGTGGCCCGCCCAGGTTCGGAGAAGAACTAAAACTATCTAGGCGTAAGCACAACCCACCAGCAGCACTGCAGTGCATCGATCCGCTCTCAGCACCCCTAACTCTGATTTAGTTTGTTGTCTAAGGCTCTCACTGACCATGGCATAGTCTAGGGAAGAAGCATAGAGGTTAAGTTCATCCCCACTGAACCAGGAACATCGATCCGGCTAAGGGCAAGCCTCCAACATCGATTAGCAGCGGCAGCCGGCCAAGGGCACCCAACCCCCAAACCCCAGACGCACACAACTAAGCGCTAGCAGCGGCAAGCCGGCAACCCAACCACCAGTGAAGGTGCATGGCAAACAGACTCCTATCCAATTTTTTGCTGCAACTATAAGCCCACACAGGTGATTTACTTTCATTGAATTTCACTTCATGGCACTGTCTCAAAACTCAAATTCTCATTAGTGGATTCTAGAAGTATGAAGATGGCATGAAGTGGTCGGAAAGCTGATTTTCTAGTGTGTAACTCCATATACCTGATGGTTAATTGGATCAAGTTATGGTTTATTTTCTTTGAGATATATTTGCATGTTCTGAGTCAATATGAATAACCGGTACCTAGTACTGACTAATGTCTGCAGAAGTAGCTTTTGCTCTAGCTTGGCCCACACCGTTGTTTGTTTGAAGCTCCACTGATATAATTTCCTACTTTTTATATATGTGTGTTTAAATCATAAAATATAGAGATAGTGAAGAAACACTTTTTTATTGTGAAATTTCTACGTCTTGCATCTATTTTACTAAAGAAATAGAAATGCAATATTAGTGGAAAAGGACAAAAAAAAGGCACATAATAATCAGAAACTCTTTTCTCAAAGATTATTTCTAAAACCTAAAAATATATCATGAATATCACATAATAATCAAAATTGAACAAGTGCATTGCATATATTTAAATCACTTTGATGTCAGTACAACCTTACCTAGCATGCTGTCAGAAACATTAATTATTATCTGAGTTTCTGATTTAGTTGGTAAGGTATGAGATTCTCTACTGCAATTTGATTCTTGCATCTCCATCTTAAGAGTAATCGCATATTTGGAATTCCCATTATCTGTCTCTATCCTTCTTAACTTCGCTATAGCATGTATCTCCTACATGCAAGAACACAAAAATCTATCTTCATTCTCAAGTACCAATGGCTATTGACAAGGGGTAGCTCAAGATTTTTTTTCAGAAGACTGCAAATTAACTAACTGCACGCATTTTGTTCCACTTTTGTCCTTGATTGCCAATTATCTTAGCTGAATTATGGAAGTCAATGGCAAAATGGATGCAGAGTAAGCTTCAGTACTTGAATCTTAAAACAGGAACAACTTAGTGAATACATCTTCACGAACAACTAAACAGTTAGTTATTCTTTCATGTTCTCAATATATTCACTCTATCCAGTCTTTCAGCTAGTGAAAGTTAGTGAATTACGCGAGTAATGACAAGTCTAGTCTCCATGGCTCCAAGAATCTATAAATGCTGAAATAAGAGTTTACGCTAAGATGTAACTTCTGTGTAGCAGAAAGTACAATGTTCTTGACTGTTTATCCTTCATGTGGCGTGGGCATATATTGTACTCCCTTCGACAGTCCCTCCCAAATTAGTTGACTTGGTTTTATCTAAATTCAAATGTATCTAGCACTAAAACAAGTCTAAATACATCCAAATCTAGACAAATTTGAGTCAAGTAATTTGGGTCGGAGGGAGTACCAGATCTTAGCTAGTTGCATCAGGAAGCACAACTCAAAGTTCAGATCCATGATCCATCACATCGGAGAAAAAGTGGCCAAAGAATTTAAACAGTGCGGATCATTTAATCCTGACAATGACAATGGATCTTATTTAGAGCGACTCAAAGATTGGACATCAAAAAGGAATGAATGATCTCACCTGGCCGTCCATGTCTGTGCTGCTAGCCTTGTTGCCCACAACCTCAAACTTTCCTCTGCAAGCTTTGGTTAGCAGCAGAGATGGGAACCTCGACCAAGAGAATGACGGGCTTGTGGCTGCAACACGAACTATCGATCCCCATCTCCTCCGCCTTCCTCACACATGCAGTATAGGTAGCTGCTGCTATGATCCTCCTTGTCGTATGCCTACCAACCTAACCCTCTGTGGCGCTATGGCCGGAGCAAGGGATCGGATAGGGAACAACTCGGACAGAGAGAGATCTGCAGGAGACCTGCCTTGGTTCCGGCGAGCACGAGGAAGGTGTGCCACTGCTGCCACTTTGAGAGCTCGCCCGCCGCCTCCACGAAGCCACCTCTCAATCTACATATAACACATCACCATCAGTTATTCAGGAAGTGCGAGTAGGGGATCAAAATCGACATGGGAAGATGAGTGGACGAATCCCTTGGTTGAGCTGGAGGACGGAGGCCTTGAAGGCGAAGGGAGAGCGCCTCCTCCTCATCCTTCCCCTTCGCGGCCGTTGCGGCCGATCCCGCCGCTGCGGTTGATTCGGTGGTGGAATGACCATGTGAAATAGAAGAAGGTCATGAATACCCTGTTGTCTCCTTGGTCATTTTGGTGTTGCCAGATCTAACGAGATGCAGCAGAGGGGGCACGACTGATGAGGCCTAGGTGTCGGGTTTCCATGCCATGGAGAACATGCGGTAAAGGATAGGCATAGTCGAGGGGAGGCGATGACAGACAGATCCGGGTTGTGGAAGCCGGATCTACGCGGTGGCGGCTGGATCTAGCTGCCGGTGTTAGGAGGCGCTGTGTGAAGGGTGCCGTATGCGGGGGAGAGGGAGTCGTCGAGGTGTAGTAGGAGGAGAAGCGGGAGAAGAGAATGGAGTGTGGGTTGCGGTAGGGGAGAAGGTAGACACCAGTTCCGTTCTGGGCGGGGGCAGAGGAAGGGGCGTGACCACCGCGAGCGCGACGAACCGAACGTGGTGCGAGCAACGGAGGTCGGACGAAGGAGGCGACGTAGTGGCAGAAAACAGAACCGCTTCGTATTTTTTTTTAGATAGTAGAGATTATTCGCAACACCTTACCAAACGAGTACAAAGATCAATCCGAAGCCATCGATCTAGCAACAACCTTCGCTGCACCTACAAGATTGATGAAGGGGTGACCATGATCAAGACCAGTATCCTGACCTCACACTTACGCGCATCATGTAAAATCGAAAGCCTCACCAAGCCGCCCATTGGCCAGTCAAGAACAAAATCGGTCCAACAGACCCTCACCGTGCACCAATGCACACCCTCTAGAAGCCGGCGCTGCTGTCTTTTGTCTTCAGGACAAGGGTCAATGTATTGACCTTCCTAGGCCTGCCATCGATGCCACCAAGACGCCACGCAATCGCCACCGATACCCCTCAAAACCATGCCACCAAGTTCCACCATCTGACGCAACTTGAAGCCTCCAGAAGATCTGTCGTGCGTAGCACCTACCGATTAAGGCATGATTGGACGTAGGACCTGGCAGTTAGACATGACTTGACATCTCTGTAAAAGAATCTGTGCAAGACAAAGCCGCTCCACCGTCTTCCCCTTCGACATGTAGCTGCTCCAAGACGATGCCCCTAGGAGGGAGAACTGTGCCAGGCATCGTCATCTTCTGATTTGGAATATCTAGATCTAGGGTTCCCAGGAGTAGCCCGAGTGAAGACGCGAGAGTTGCGTCCTTCGACAAGGGAGCGATGCATAAATGTCATCATCATCTCCCATGACCAGAATCGGCTTGGTTTTCACATGCAGTCGTGCATCCCTACCAACTGGCCCACAATGTTTCCGCCGAGAGATCCTGACGTACCATCACGACAAGCGTCGTGCTACGGCCTATACCAGGCCCCAGGAAGCCCCGTGTCCATTTAGACTGTGATGACCTCGTGGCGGCATCAAATCCTATGCCCGCACACCTCCTTTGGCCTCCAAGACGCACTTGTCAGAGCACCATATGCTGCGCTGCCGCCTAAGAGGCCATGCCATGACACCTTTAACAAGGACTCCCTCAAATCGGCCCTATGCAGATTTAGCGATTTCTGCCAAACTCGCATAGTGATTCAAAGACATCTACCAAGCACTTTCGTGCGGGTGGAAAACGAGGTAATGCCATTATTACACAATAGTTTATGATAGAAGCCACAAGAAACATATGATATGCTTTTAGAGAAGATAATATGGACAGTATTGAGACCACAAGATAAGGATGGTATATATAGATTTAAAAGATAATGCCCACAACTCAATTTGAGCATTTTAGCAAATAAAAATAGCACAACTCAAAAAATATAAATAGATATTATAGTTCTATAACAAATGGCACCAACTAGAGATAGAATAGAGGAATAATCTATGTAATAATTAGTGGTTAATGGCACGTTAGAGGAATAATCTCATCAAAATATTGAGAAATATCCGGTTTAAACAGAGATAAAAATGAGTTTATTTCCACTCAATACACCGCTCAACGTCTTATATGGCATGGCCCATTTTTTAGTTTCAAAGTTTTTTGTCGTTCTTTCTGTTTTTTGCTCTGGGTTTTGCCTTGTTTTCTTCAGGTTTCTTTCTATTATTTTACAGGTGGTCTTTTTTTGTTTTATGTTTTTTGTAAATACATGCATTTTTAGAAACCAAATATTTTTTTACACTTTTGTATATTATTGATTATTTAGTTTTGTATGAAGATTTTTATCATATATAGAAAAAATCTAACGCATGGACATTTATTTAGATATGTATGAACATTTATATAGATAGTTAGATATATATGACCACTTATTTATATACCAAAGAACACCCATTTCTACAAATGTGAACAATTGTTTTTACAAACAGTCTATAGTACAAAATTAATTTATATATAAGTAGATACAATAGTTAGTTTTTTTTTTGGCATAGTGGATATAATGGTATGATCAACCAGAAAAAGACATAGTAGCTAATAATACGCCACACAACGTGGCCCATTAACGAGCGCCTTGAGGCAACTGAGCACCCTACAATGCAGCTAACAGGTACGGTTTTCTCTTTCTTATATATTCATTTAATGTCTGCTATTCTTATTTATTTAATGTTTTATTTTAAAATTGTCTTTGAAAAATATTCGAATCTAAATACTAGTTTTATTTTGAAAACTTATTCAAATTTAAAAATTATTCAGATTAAGTAATTGTTCAAATTTGAAAAGGTTCAAAATTGTCAACTGTTCAAATATGAAAAGGTTCATATTTGAAAAATATTTATTCTTTAGAAATGTTAAAAAAGTTGTTTATTATTTCAAAAACGTTCGAATTAAAAAAACAGAAAAGAGCAAAAACCAGTTAGAAAAGAAACGAACCAAAGAAAACAGCCCAAAACGTTGCTGCCACGTTAAGGGCTGCGGCCAGCGCGGGGGCGGAAACTACACCGTCCTGCTGTGGGCGGGATATAGGGATGGCCCCCTAGTGTCGCCAACAGCGATGTACAAGTAGGAGCTCTCTGCCACCTGAGTAACCTGACAACCAAATGAACTCTGCAGCTATCTACTGAATAAAAGTGTCATACATCTGTTTAATTATCCAGTTTAAAAGGTCAGGTAATTGTGCTTGCCAAGAAAATTCAAGGGCTAGTCAATATTATCAAATCCCCAACAAAAATTATCAGAGATGCCGAGACTTGTTACTTGTAAATCAGTAAATGGTTTTGCTGATTCTCGGTCGGACGAGAATTTAATACATCTCATTCCGCATTTTTTAATATATCTCAATCGATATGAACTGTCAATCCAATGTTGAGATTCGTATAAAAATGTCTAGTTTTCTAATTCTGAGAGCAAATGGTACCAAAGAAAAGTACTATGTTAATAAATTTATGTCACCGGGAACATTTATCTAGACTTCTATGAACAGTTTTGTAAAATCAACCGAGACTTAGTTAAATATCAGTTGAGACCCAGACCTAGACAATCTCTCGGCCACGACATCTTTACCAGCACGTAATAAAATTGTTTCCCTACTAGAAGCAATCATTTGGGTGGATAAACCCGACTGAATCTATTGTGTGATAAACCATCTGTGCTGAAAGCTACCGGAAAGATTCCCACTTACACCCTCCATAATTCCCTATATAAAGGGCAGAAGAACACCCATATACTGAACGGCCGGCCTCAAGAAGCAGCAGAAGCTTTCAGCCGGCAACACCATGGAGCTTCAGCTGCTTCCTCTTCTTCTAGCTTGCTCCCTCTTCTTCCCTGTCACGACTCCTGTCGCTCGGGAGATCACCGACCCCTGCGCCTCGCAAACTAATGGTATTCCCATCGTGCTCACCTCTGCTTTCTCAGTCAGTTTGCTAAGGTTTCCGCCGTTACGTACCATGCTGTGATCAGTAGCTTGCTATAGTTTCCATCATCAGATATACACCTCGTTGTTGTTACGCAGTACAATTGTGTGGTAGAGTCTAAATTGGGTCATCCATGATATGATAAGCAAGCATAGGAATGGCTGGTTCATGGCCTACTCATAGTTAGATACCTAGGACTCTACCAATTACTTACTTTTTCGATTATAATCACGAAAACCAGCTTCTCCATGTGGACAACAAAATTGACGACTTTGTAGGAATGGGGTTACCTCTAGTAGTAGATGACTTAATAGATGGAGTGAAATTCCAAGCTGATAACACCGACTATATAACTAACCTTGATGATGTACGGCGAGAGCCAAAAAAGGATCGACTTCTTGTCAGCAGCGTGCTTTAGCTTATCAGCTGGTAGAACAAACGCAAACAGCTGTCAAGACAAAGGACCGCCGTCTGTCGATAATTGGCCAAATACAGGGAAACCAGTAACTGATAGGTGTAGGCTAGCATTACTGGGGCAACCATTCAGTGATAACTGTGAGGAATAGACGTTTTGTGTGAACCGCTCCAACTCTGCCCCTCCCGTAGCTGTCGCCACATCAATTCAGTTTACCCAGTCTGACGGGTTTCATCTAGCGTAGGACTTTTGAGCAACAGAATCCAGCCTGGTATTATGAAAAAAGGGAGAGAAAACCCAATCTAATTGGTAACCTGTCGATAATAATTGATAAAGACTCCAAAGCTGCCGTCCAAATTCCACTAATCAGGTCCTGGGGCGAATGAGAAGACATGGCAGCCGGTGCTCCAGTCGTTCCTTGGAAGAAAAACAGGGGTCCTGGATGGATGACTTCTCATCGCTGAGAACAAAACAAATAGTATGGTTTTAGTATATGGTTACAGACATACGTATATTTGTATAAGGGTCACAGGGTGGCAAACTCCATCAGTGACAGGATGTTAGGCCAGATTCTCCTCTGCTAATTTGATGATGAGGACATCGTACCAACTTATCCAAACATCGCTGCAAATAATCCATCGTGGCATAGTCGTATATGCTAATTAACAGCCCGCTGATATCAAAACATTTATCTAGACTTGTGTGAACATTTTCCTAGACTTGTATGAACAGTTATGTAAAAAAATTGAATTTTAGTTTTGTAAAATCAAACGAGACTTAGTTACTAAATAGCAGTTGACCCAGGCTTAGACAATCACTCGGCCACGACATCTTTACCAACAAGTAAAAAAATGGTTTCCCTACCAATGAGTAATCATTTGGGTGGATAAACCCAACTGAATCTGTTGTGTAATAAACCATCTGTGCTGAAAGCTACTGGAAAGATTCCCACCTACACTCTCCATAACAATCTTCCCTCTATAAAGTCCACAAGAACACTCATATACTGAACGGCCGGCCTCAAGAAGAAGCAGAAGCTTTCAGCCGGCAACATCATGGAGCTGCTTCCTCTTCTTCTCGCTTGCTCTCTCTTCTTCCCTATTGTGACTCCTGTCGCCCGGGAGATCCCTGACCCCTGCGCCTCGCAAACTAATGGTATTCCCATGGTACTCACCTCTGATTTCTCAGTCAGTTTGCTAAGGTTTCTGCCATCACGTACCATGCTGTGATCAGTAGCTTGCTATAGTTTCCATCATCAGATATATACCTCGTTGTTACGCAGTAGTAGAGTCTAACTCGGGCCATCCATGATATGATAAGTAAGCAGAGGAATGGCTGGTTCATGGCCTACTCATAGTTAGATACCTAGGACTCTACCAATCACTACTGCTACCAATTACTTACTTTTTAGATTATAATCACAAAAACCAGCTTCTCCATGTGGACAACAAAATTGACAACTTTGTAGGAATGGGGTTACCTCTAGTAGTAGATGACTTAATAGATGGAGTGAAATTCCAAGCTGATAACACCGACTATACAATTAACCTTGATGATATACGATGAGAACCAAAAGAACAATCAGACTTCTTGTCAGCAAATCGTGAGCGTTTAGCTTATCAGCTGGTAGAACAAACGCAAACAACTGTCAAGACAAAGGACCGCCATCTGCCGATAATTGGCCAAATACAGGGAAACCAGTAACTGATAGGTGTAGGCTAGCATTACTGGGGCAACCATTCAGTGATAACTGTGAGGAATAGACGTTTTGCGTGAACCGCTCCAATTCTGCCCCTCCCGTAGCTGTCGCCACATCAATTCAGTTTACCCAGTTTGACAGGTTTCGTCAAGCGTAGGACTTCTGAGCAACAGAATCCAGCCTAGTATTCTGAAAAAATGGAAAGAGAAACCCAATCTCATTGGCAACCTGTCGATAACTGATAAAGACTCCTCCAAAGCTGCCGTCCAAATTCCATTAATCAGGTCCCGGGGCCGAATGCGAAGACATGGCAGCCGGTGCTCCAGTTGTTCCTTGGAAGAAAAACAGAGGCCCTGATTGGATGGATGACTTATCATTGCTGAGAAGAAGAAAACAAAAAAAGGGTTTTATTATATGGTTACAAAAGTACGTATATTTGATATAAGCATCCCAGGGCTCTGGCAAGCTCCATCAGCCACGGGATGTTAGGCCAGATTCTCCTCTCTGCTAATCTGACCATGATATTGTATTTCT
Source organism: Avena sativa (assembly GCA_916181665.1). NCBI lineage: Eukaryota > Viridiplantae > Streptophyta > Magnoliopsida > Poales > Poaceae > Avena > Avena sativa. The sequence continues at coordinate 112,282,459 of OV702285.1, read as the reverse complement.
GCAGTGTCACAGGAGACGGGGACGGTGTACCAACTTACCCAAACATCGCTCAAATAATCCATCGTGTCATAGTCGTATATAAGCTAACAAAGAGCCCGCTGATATCAAAACTGTCAGGCAGCCAAATGGCGTCGTACTGATAAGGGTTCTTTTGTTTTGGTTGCCCGTCGCTGTCCCTTGACACGATCGACCAATCGTTTGCCGGAATCTTGGGCACAATTATCATTGGCCGGGGCTTGTACACTGCTGATGATCTAACAATCATCAGTTGGACAAAGGGACACCACTTCCTTCTGATAAGCAGAATTATAATATTGTTCAGGGGCCACTTGCATGATTCCTTTGTGTAGAGTAAAATAGTAGTCCTTCTGATCCATAATAAGTGTCATCGAATTTTGTACTACTAAATCAGCTACACTTATATTGGAGGGAGTAGTATATTTGGAAAAAAAAAATGTAGAGCATATATGCATGGTTTACCTCCTAATGTCAGTAAATTGGTATCATTGTGCAGAAAGTTATCCAAGTAACCATGCCTTGATTCCATGCAGATTTCCAGCATCTGAACAGCACCGGCCTGCACCTGACGCTGCACCATCCACAGAGCCCCTGCTCGCCGGTGCCTCTACCCTCGGACCTCCCCTTCTCCACCGTAATCGCCCATGACGCGGCACGCATCGCTCGCCTCACCACCAACACCCCCTCCGTCCGCCCAACATCGCTCCACCCCGACAAAAACTCCGGCAACCTCGCCGACTCGCTTGCTGCCTCCGTGCCGCTCGCGCCTGGCACATCCATCGGCGTGGGCAACTACATCACCCGCCTAGGCCTCGGCACGCCGGCCACCCTCTACGCCATGGTCGTCGACACTGGGTCGTCCCTCACATGGCTCCAGTGCTCCCCATGCGTGGTGTCATGCCACCGGCAGACCGGCCCGCTCTACAACCCGCGGGCGTCCAGCACCTACGCCTCCGTGCCGTGCTCGGCGACGCAGTGCGGCAAGCTCCAGGCCGCCACGCTCAACCCCTCGGCCTGCTCCACCTCCGACGTCTGCATCTACCAGGCAAGCTACGGCGACGGGTCCTTCTCCGTCGGGTACCTCAGCAAGGACACCGTCTCCTTCGGCTCCAGTAGCTTCCCCGGCTTCTACTACGGCTGCGGCCAGGACAACGAGGGCCTCTTCGGCCGCTCCGCAGGGCTCATCGGCCTCGCTCGCAACAAGCTCTCGCTGCTCTACCAGCTCGCGCCCAGCCTCGGCTCCTCCTTCTCCTACTGCCTGCCCACGTCTGCGTCTGCCGGGTACCTGTCCATCGGGTCGTCCAACCCGGGCCAGTACTCGTACACGCCGTTGGTGTCCAGCTCGCTCGACGACTCGCTCTACTTCATTGGCATCGCCGGCATGTCTGTCGGCGGGAGCCCGCTCGCAGTTTCCTCCTCCGACTACAGCAGCCTGCCGACGATCATCGACTCTGGCACAGTGATCACGCGTCTGCCCACGGCGGTGTATGACGCGCTGAGCAAGGCGCTGGCCACGGCCATGAGCGGTGCACCCCGCGCGCCGGCGTACTCCATTCTGGACACGTGCTTCGAGGGCCAGGTGTCGAAGCTGCACGTGCCGGCCGTGGATATGGTCTTTGCCGGCGGCGCCACCCTGAAGCTGGCGCCGGGGAACGTGCTGATCGACGTGGACGACTCCACGACATGCCTGGCCTTCGCGGCCACCGACAGCACGGCGATCATCGGGAACACGCAGCAGCAGACCTTCAGCGTCGTCTATGATGTTGCGCAGTCCAGGATCGGCTTCGCAGCCGGCGGCTGCAGCTGAAGAATTGGCGTGAAATCAGAGAACGCCAGGCATCTTATAAATACAACAGTTATTACATGAAAGAAGATAAATACATACGCATGGGCGTAAAAGAAGAAAGTTGCTCTGACGTATATGTTCTTGCGAGTTGCGAGTCACGACAGAAGATGAACAAGGTGATAAAGCAAGGACGCCATGTCAAATGATATGTCAACCATTGGTAAACTGGACTGTTTGGTTTTCTTCAGTTCAGTACAGCTGTACAAGTGCTTCAACTATTGTACTCCTACATGACTATATGTGCAAAAGTAGTGAAATGTGCTGAAGATTTGTGCTATACTTATGATTTGGTCAAGTGCGTTCTCCATTCATTCAGCATTTCCCTTTTTCAGTGAACAAGGTTTCCATGATTATACATTTTGCAAGAAAATGAGAAACTTTATATATTTCTATTTCTATAATGCGTATCATAGAGGCAAGAACAGCTATACCTGATTCCAATAATTGCTATATGGAATGCCCGAGTATTACTTTGGGTTGTGAGGGGCTGCTGCCTAAAGGAATCCAAAACAAGCACATCAGGCATTAAAACTAGGACCTTGCTTTCCAGTAATACACGGTGCAATTTCTTCTTTCAACCGTCTCTACAGATAGTTTACATCGGCAGCGTAGAAAAGGACTTCATCATAAGTCAGTGCTTTCTATGCTTGGCCAAGTATATATACAAAAATATGAAGATCTACAATACCAAATCTATATAAAAAATACACCATATGACATATTTTCATAATTTATTTCTTCAAAATTCTTGTCGGTGATATTGCCTTCTATATATTTGGTCAAAGTTAGAAAATATTGATTTTTTGAAAAAAAATTGTACACCATGTATTTCAGGACAGAGGGAGTACATAGTACTTGTTTGTTTCGAACAAATCCAGAAAAGTAATTCATAAAATACACCGGGTTATGCTGGTCATGGCCTCTACCAACTAACAAGATATATCTTTTCATTTGGTGATGGCACAAAAAACCACACAGGAAATTCAGAGGTCTCTGTATAATGAAACTGACACGGTGCTTTAAATTTTAAGGGTGTTCCTATCGCGCAATTTAGATGATGTAAAATGCTGCACGGTGACCAGTCCTACATGATGACTGGTTGCTTTCTACGCTTGATGGGTCTTGATGCTGATCAACTGATGTAATCCATCTTTGGACTAGAACCAACAATTAGCACTAGGAATCTTTTAGAGTCAACTGGTAATGGGTGGTGTTTAACATAAAATGTGCAGTCAGCATCTGGCCCCAGTGAAGCTGAAAGGGACCATGCCACTTGCATGTGGGGGTAGTGGCAGTGGTGTTCAAGATATCCCAAAGGCTCTGGGTTTGATTTGTCTTGGAGTTAGCTATGGCCTACAGATAGGACAATATGAAATGGTTCTTCAACATTGACAGGTGGTCTATGGAAGGTATACCCACCTAGAAACTGTTGCTGACAAGAAGTATGACATTTATCCATGTCTTATTGATGCTATAAATATACTTCCATATATCGTGAATTCAAGTAAAAATGTGTTGTTACAAGGCTGAGTATAAACCCAGTTACCCACATAATCCCTACAAGGTGAGGCAACCTGTCAAGTACGGGTTATCTAGTACATAACCTTGGATCAATTCACACCAAGTTCACACTTCTAATGACTTAGCAATGTCAATTGCCAAATGCCAATCTCAGATGAGTGGCGGAAGTAGCTCATTTCTAAAAGGAAATCATTATTGGTACAACTCAGAAACTTCCGGATTGAAATTCTAAGATTATTTGAGGTTGGAAATGAAAGAAGAGTCTAATATGTCCACACTGATGCACTGTCCGTCTGTCCCAACTACAGGCTGCAAGACATATGTAGCCGGTAGGTTCTATTGTTGTTGTTGGTACCCCAGCACTTTTTTCTCTCAACCAAGCTCTTTCAATGTTTCTTCATTACTTGTTCTTTTACCTGGAAATATCCATCTAATGTCCCCCAGAAAAAATTTCAACTTTACTCCTTATCGGTGTGTCCACTACAACAGTTATAGGCTGCAAGTCTCAACAAAACTTATTTTTTCCTGTTGGAGTGTTCTAAAACATTTTACATTTTTTGTTAAAAATTTGATGTTTCAATTTCTTTCATTCAGGGATTTTATCATTTGTTCCTGCAGGTACCTAATCAGCTGATAAGCAGCATAGCCATGAGTTAAACTAGATTGCCTTTAATGGACAACAATAAGCATTTGGACATTAGGGCTTACACATGCAAAACTACCATAAGAAGAACAGTATGTAGTCCAACTTCTATCTTATAATAATATAATAAGTAAAAGAAGGTATGGAATAGAAATATAAATTCTGCACCATATAATGACGACTTGTTCATTGTTAGGAACTAGTAACAATCTTACAAAATTACATTTCAATCTAAAAAAATCAATACTCTGTATGTTACTATGATCTAAGTCACGGAGATCTGGGTAGAGATTACCAGCTTCCACTTGGGCATATCCCTTTCCAGTAGGCACCCAAGTTAATTTCTGTACTTGCAGATCCAAGGAAGCTCATTTCTGATGAAAGCTGCAAACACAACTCATCTCGCCGACTATGAGCATCCAAATCTCATGTTGTAGTGTGGAAATGGGAGTTGCTGACTCTGAACTTTACTATCTCTCAATGTGACTCTCAAGCTCAGTCTATTACAGGTGGGATACAATGCTAGAGAAGACCAAATGCTTGACACACCTGTCCACTAAAATTTTGGCAAAATGTGGCGGAAAACCAGACATGCTCAAAGATTTAGGGTAGCAGGATCATAAGAAACCTTCATTGCCAAATGATCTGAGCTGAGGTGCCAATTGATCAAGAAGACGATTCATTCAGCATCTGAGCTAGTTGTGATGTCATCAGCAGTAGAGTGTTCATTGCTGATTTCATCAGAAATAGCACCCTCATGTTTCTTAAATAAGGCAACATGCTTCTGGTAATCTTCAAGTTCCTTCTCAAGCTGCTCAATAAATTTACTGGTATGCTCAAGAGATTGTTCATACCTATATTTCTCCAAGGCCTATGGAGTATGCATAAATATAGTCAGTCAACTGAACATACTAAAAGATAGTATCTCATACAAAAAATAAGTAAACAGGTTGACCAGTACAGTAGAAAAATAGTATAGATGATTACCTTCTGCTTAGAAAGAGTATCAGGAGGCGACATAACCTTTGGCTGCACATAGTTCTTCCCACGATAAAAGATGATGGTGTTATTGGGTTTAATATCAATGACCGTCCCTTTGCTGAGCCTCGCCAGCTCTTCAGCATACTCATACACTTGGCCAGGCCGACAGGGCTTGCAGACCACCTGCATAGTCTCATGCTTCTTCCAGTGGAGGTGCATGTTGAGAACCACACCACCAAACACCCCTCTCCTCCCAACAGGAACGTAATTCTTTTTCTTCTCCCCGGTTCGTTTGAGGTAAAACTTCTCCTCCTCGGTCAGAATCTCAGGGTCGTGAACAGGCTCGGGAGCCCTGGGCATCTCGTACTTCCTAAGTTTCTCAATCAGCCACTCTTCCTTCCTCTTAGCCTGAATTAACATGACAAATTGACCATGAAACATTTCAGCATTTCTCTTCAATCACATAAGAAACTGAACAAAGTACTGTAGTAGTTATAACATGTTGAAAATGACTTCGGGGACCTTGTCGAGCTTGTATCTTATCCTGACTTCGGGGTTGGCCGACTTCATCTTCTTCTTGGCCTTGAGGCGGAACCACTTGAGCTGGTTGACCTTGGACTTCTTCGACATCTTCTTCTTTTTCTCCGGCAGAAGCTGCTTCTGGGCCCCATCCTGCCCCGTGCCCGGATCTCCGACCAAGAACCGCGCGAAGCCACCGTCAGTGTTCAGCGTCAGCGTCACCGCCGTGCTCCCGTACCTCACGGGCGGGTGAATCCACCATCTCCGCGCATTTCTCGCAAATCCAGCAGCCCCCCGGGAACGCTCGAACAATGGGTCGGGACATGGGGAACTTGCGCTGTACAAATCGCATCCAATGAGCACTTAATCAGGAGAGTATAGCGGAATGAAACCCAAAAGTACAGGATGGTGATGGGACCAGTGAAGAGGAAGGAGAGGGAAGCGAACCGTAGAGAGCATAGAGCCACGGCGGGTTGTACAGTCCGGCGGCGAAGCAGCCGGGGCATGAGGGACGCCATGGCGATGACGGAGGAGGGGGGCGCTCCGGCCGCCGGACGTCCAAGGGTTTAGGCCCAACCGAGTTTGCTTAACTGCTTGGCGGCCCTGTGATGGTTGTTCTAGGGTGGGCTAGAAATGGGCCACGCTTCTGCTATACTGAACGGGGGCCGTACGGCGGTTACGGGCCCAACCAGGGCCGCGTTTTGCAGGGGCAATGTCTGTCCCTTTCCTGCCGCCGCTCTCCGTCGCCGTTCTTGGAGACGAGTCCAGGTGGAGAAGCGGTGGGGCGACACGAGGCGCGCCGCCCGCTTCGCCTCGCCACGGCAGCACCTCTCGACGTAGACCTCATCATCAACACCATGCGCCGAATGCGACCCCGCACGCCGCATTGCCCCCGTCTTCCTCGTTCGGTTTGGGGCTTCGGGCATGGGTGCGTCATCCATGGCTTACCAATTTCTCTAGTTTTACTTTGATTCTGAGCACATATATCGAGTTGATGTTGCACCTCGCTGCACAATTTTCTGGTTTACATGCTCCGCCGACGACTAATTGCGTCGTTCTAGTTCTAGCTCTAGCTCGCAAGTTGGCGACTGGGGAAAATGTTTTCATTTGATTTCGGAGGCAGATGATTGAGGCTAGTTTGACTAAATCAGGCACTTCTCCGTGATTATTCGCAGCTACTACCAGCAGAAATCCATTTAGCTTCACCTTGAGGAACCTCCTGGACCGAGAGGGCGGCGACTGCGGCAGCTACTACAGCATCCCCGCCCTCGGTGATCAGCGAATAGGTAATGCGCATTGTCATGAAAATTTACATTAAACCAAAAGTTAGCCATTTCCCGACAAAATAATTTGCATTTTTGGCCCAGAACATGCTTTTTGTATTTTAGTTATGCTGTTGTACAGAACTATTTACAGGGAAAATTATGTCAGTACCATAGCAAAAGGGGTATAAATTGGAAAACCCTAGCTTACGCTCCCCAACAGGGCATATTTACATGTCAGTGCAACCTATTTCCTGGCTGCTTTTGTGGTTAGCAATGATACCCATTCTAAGAAGAATAGACTTTTATAAAGGAAAATAATTATGTTGTTGCAATTTTCCTGTATCTTGCCTGCAAATATATTAAATTGTAAGAGTTTCATTTGGGAAGCCATGTCAATGTCTGATACAAGACATTTTATAAGCGGGCACGCCCACAGTTATTTGATTATTGTTTTTCTGATGGAAATAATTTGGGTATTATGGCACACTAATAAGAAGATAATTCGATGTTGCGTATATGTCTTAAAGAAATTGATCATACTTGCCGCCCAAGTCCTCACTTGACAAACTGCTTGGTGGTGCTTTTTCAAGATAAACTACCATACACCATCCGCGTTCTTCTTGAATCTGCGGTGCGTAACTGTGACGAGTTCCAAATTACTAAGGATGATGTGGAGAAGATCATGGGCTGGGAAAAGACCTCCCTGGAGCAAGTTGAGATCCCGTTCAAGCCCTCACGTGTGATTCTTCAGGTATGCGTCTATAAGCATCCATCATTTAGTTAATTTTTTATACACAACTCTATTTTTGTGCTGCTTTTAAATGATATGTCGGCATAGGATTTTACCGGCGTGCCTGTCCTTGTTGACTTTGCAAGCATGCGTGACGCAGTCTCTGAATTAGGTGGCGACCCTGATAAGATTAATCCAATGGTATAAATATTTTCCTAGCCTATTTTTAGCAAGAGGATATTCCCATCCACATTTTATTTCCAGTTATGCATATTCTTTCTACTTTTAGGTTCCCGCTGACCTTGTAATTGATCACTCGGTGACCGCTAATGTGGTGAGGTCAGACAATGCAGTACAGGCCAATATGGAACTGGAATTTGAGAGGAACAATGAACGGTTCGCCTTCCTTAAATGGGGGTCATCTGCTTTTCATAATATGCTTATCATACCTCCGGGTTCTGGTATTGTTCATCAGGTGAAAGGGAATGACATAAAGAGTTTTATTCAGTTATGTTTGAACTCTTACCATATGTTGTCTAGTGTAGGTAAATCTTGAATATCTTGCGAGAGTTATTTTCAACAGAGATGGCCTTTCTTATCCCGATAGTGTTCTCGGGACTGATTCCCATACTACAATGGTTAATGGATTGGGAGTTGTTGGTTGGGGGGTCGGAGGTATTGATGCTGAGGCAGCTATGCTTGGTGAGGTACATGCTCAATTATTTTATGTCCTTGACATGTTCGCAATGTGAAACAGACAGTATGCTCAGTGATATTTGACTTTGTCGGTATTTGTCCATTGAGCTAGTTCAGTTTGAAACAATTTGTAGCAAGGACCAGATCCAGTACGATGTTTATATTTTTTTGGCTGTTCCAACTGGTCTATCTGTCCTGATCCTCGTGAGCTACTAAAACCATGGTATAAATTATCATAGGACCCTGTTTTGCATGTTTTACCTTGCTCTAATTTCCATTGTCAGCATAATTATTTATTGAAAAAGCCATGAGTATTATTACAGCAGGAATGAAACGTTGATAGCACCGGTGTTCGGTAATATGGATACAAATTGCCTCCGATCAGAGTCTGGAGACCACATGTTTCTGACTAACCTGGTGACCATTTGTTTGTTCGCAATGATAGTGCCATAAGCGGATCATCGATGTTATGTTGGGAATTCGAATCACCTTCAAGGCACTAGTATTATTTGATCAGGAGCATAAGGTTGCAAGATATCAATGGCTATATAATTTTTAATTCTATTCTAGGTAGTTCTTGGGAAACATGTACGTGAGCCTATAAGTCCGTTGCTGCAGTTTTGATGATCCTTAAATGTTCAGCCACGACCTAACCATGAAACCAAAGTGCATTTGGTCCAAGTACATGGCATGCAGTTATCACTACTGCAGATGAACCTTGATAACAATATTCCGAGTGAGCTCAGTGAATGTTTTGTATATTTACTTCTTCTAGCTTCCATGAGCAGCCCATGAGCATGGTGTTACCTGGCGTTGTCGGATTCAAGCTACATGGAACACTAAGGAATGGGGTCACAGCAACTGATCTAGTTCTGACAGTCACCCAAATGCTGCGAAAACATGGTGTTGTTGGCAAGTTCGTGGAGTTCTATGGTATTTTATTCTACATAATTGGCAGATTTCGTCTGTCCTATCACAAACTGTTGTTTTGTAACCTTCTAGGTAACTATTTAACCCCTACCAAGAACTTAACTTTGTTATTTGTAAATGTAGGCAGAGGTATGGGAAAACTTGCATTGGCTGATAGAGCAACAATTGCAAATATGGCACCAGAGTATGGAGCAACTGTTGGTTTCTTTCCAGTTGACCATATCACCTTAGAATATCTTAAAATGACAGGAAGAGAAGATAAAACTGTGAGTTTATACTTTAGTTCTTTTAAAATGACTATGATATATATTCCTTACCATGTAGCTGCTGTTCGGGACAAAATTGTACAACTAGGCTATCCATGTTGTCCCGATGGTCAACATAATTTAATGTGAACTGTTCTTATTTGGTAATGCTAAATGCTTCCTCTATTTAGGTGTCAACAATAGAGGCATATCTGCGTGCAAACAAAATGTTTGTGGATTACAATGAAGTAAGTTTATTTCTACATTGTTACCGATAAGCAACATGCCGGAATGTCGACTGACTGCTCCATTATGATTTTAGTCTAGCGTATTCATCGTACTTAGAATTGGATCTGAGAGATGTTGAACCATGTATTTCAGGTCCAAAGAGGTAATTTATGCCGTTCCTTTGTTGTATAGTTTCCTTCTCTTATATGGTTTGATACAAGTACTACTTGCAGACCTCATGACCGAGTCACCTTGAAAGAAATGAAGGCAGACTGGCATGCATGTCTGGAAAATAAAGTTGGTTTCAAGGTGTGGAGATCGGCACATAATGCAAATGTGTTTAGCCTTGCTAATTCAATGCATACTTGGTGACTAGATTATACATTGAAATCGGTTCCAAGTGATTGAGTCACATATTATATTAGTTTAACATATGTTTTCTGTAAGTGTGCCCCCTGTCCTGTCTTTGCAAACACAAATTTTATTATATCTAAAATTGGATCCACAAAGTACATCATTGGTTGTGCCCTGATACATTTGAAAATTACAGATTTTGCCCCTCTTCTGAATAGTTGCATGTGCTGAATAACATCTATACTATGCTTAGTTAATGAGATATGTTGAGCGTGATTGGTTTGACCAGTATAACTTCTATTTTTGGAGAAGAAGAAGCAACGATGATTTATTCAATTTATTTCAGGGTTATGCTATCCCAAAAGATTTGCAAGATAGAGTTGTGAAGTTTGATTTTCATGGGCAAACTGCAGAGCTTAAACATGGGAGTGTTGTCATAGCTGCTATCACAAGTTGCACAAACACCTCAAACCCCACAGTTATGATTTCTTCTGGGTTGGTTGCAAAGAAAGCTTACGAGTTGGGCCTTGAGGTCAGTACTCGGTTTATGTGATTAAATTAGTTTATGTAATTGCGCATCCTCCTTTCCTTCTCTACTCTGCTGGCTAGCCTGTGTACTTGATTGTCTATTTCCGTTGGCAAGGTCAAACCATGGATTAAAACAAGTCTTGCGCCTGGATCAGGAGTTGTTACCAAATATCTTCTTAGGAGGTATTTTCTACAAGTTAGCCAATGCATCATATGTCCCTTATTGCTGCTGTTAAATGAAATTATGTTCTGTGTCGGTATGTCCTCTAAAACAATAATGACCATGGATGCAATTATAATGGTTTCAGTGGTTTGCTGAGGTACTTAAGCGACCTTGGTTTCAGTTTGGTTGGGTATGGCTGTACTACTTGTATTGGAAATTCAGGTGATCTTGATCCGATCGTTGCAGATGCAGTTACAGCAAACGGTACTGTCCCGCATGTTTCATCGCTCCGCTTCTCTTGAGTATCATATTGAAACTAACACTGCTGTAAATTTCTTTGTTTATTAGACATCATTGCGGCTGCTGTTCTTTCCGGAAACCGTAATTTCGAAGGCAGGATACATCCATTAACTCAAGCCAATTATCTTGCTTCTCCTCCTCTAGTCGTTGTGTATGCTCTTGCTGGCACTGTAAGTGCAAATATTATCATATGTTTCCAATAATTCATTGCAACTAATGCAAAAAACATAAATGGAAACATACCAGTTCATGCTATATTTGTTTTGGAATTAATATCCATGACAAATTTAATGGTTATCCTGTAGTTAAACCATGTCCAACATTCAGAAAATGTGATATAGAAAGGGTGCATCTTGGTTCCCACAACACTTGGATGCTTATGTTTAGTGTTTTGTTTAGGTTGACATCAATTTTGAAGAGGAGCCGATTGGAACTGGAAAGGGAAACAGACCAGTTTTCCTTAGGGATATCTGGCCATCAACCGAGGAAGTTTCAGACGTAAGTAAGCTTGCTGAAAAACAATTGATGTACATCAGTACAGAGCAGGGGCGGAGCTAGGCCCGGTGCTGCCGGTGCTCTGGCACCGGTCTAGCAGCTGCACTGCCTTAAGCATGTCTTAATTTCAAGGCTATGTATATAAAAATCCGGAGTAACTAGCTCCATTTAGCAAGGATTAGCACCACCCTTCGGGTATTTCTGGCTCCGCCCCTGGTACAGAGGTTGAATAGGCTTAGCATTCACATATGCACCTTTGCATAAACTAATTTCAATTTAGAAATTAACCTGTACTCCTGTTGGATTATTTTTATTCCCACTGTTGATGTTACCGATGCAAATCACAGATTGTGCATTCCAATGTCCTGGCTTATTATACCCCCTCTTGTTTCCTGAAAGTCATACGGAGTATTAGACACCGGCGCAATCTCCAAAAGGAACTTTAACCACTAATTTATATCCTAATATATGTATTAAGCCCAAGTCCATTTCAAAAAAAAATTGTATTAAACCCAAGAACAAAATTAAATATTGTGAGACTACTTTTTGAACATATACATGCATGTATATGGTTTTCAAGTATGTTATCCCTTAGAATCCTTTGATTCTCTGTACACTAATCTACTTTTTCAGGAGACTTACTAGTTGGCTATTTCTGCTTGTAAGAAATACCAAGTTCAGAAGTAAATTATTTGATATATGTTCTGCAGTTGTTAATGTACTGAAAATGCCTCTAAAGGCTCTAACGCTAGCACTAATCTACTTTCTGCAATCTCAAAACCACCCTTCTCACATCTGTTTCTGCCCTAATATTGTTGCCAACTTAGGTCAACACCATTTCATCATATAACAGACACGAGACAAACATAACGGGAGAATCTAAAAATAATATAAAATCATATAATATGCATAAAATATTTACAACAAGGAATTTCTTATCATCCATTTTTTTATTATGTGAGAGTCTATATTAGCAAAAAAAATCTATCTTCCTGAGCTTCATGTAACATACTCAAAATTTCCTTATAATAGTATCTTAGGATGCAGATTGAAGGACATAGACGATTCCTCTATATGACCAATTCTATTTCTAGTGAAATGTGCACAGTTTAGTGGATGAGCTGTATGATTTCACATTATTTTGAGTATATTTAATTTCTCCAAATAGTATGCATGCAGAATCTCAGGTTTTCTCATCAAACATGATTTTGTAGGTGGAACTATCTTACTTTGATCATGGGGGAATACTACATTACGTTACGCGAAAACTTGTCGATGCAGCATGTTAGTACCTCTAAAACCACATGCGGGTGAGAAAGGAAAGCATGAGGTCCAGAACTTTCTTCTTTTGCTGTTTCCTTGTATATATGAATCATGTCTTGTAATAAGAATTTTATGGTGTTCTTATATCTTTGATTTGAACTAAGGCGAGCACAGTGATACAATGATGTTGAAGCATGGTTTGTGTGTACCTGACTTATCTGTTGGATCTCAGATGCCATACAATACGTTGGTTGATAATACTCACGCTAAGTTTTTCGAATTAAAACAACCTTGCTTCTATCTAGTTTATGGTAATGTTCACTTATAGGTTCTTATTTGTTTGACTTTACAACTGTACCATAGTAATCAAGTTTAGAATATAGTCATATTTTGCTTTTTAGTACTAGTAGCTAGTGTGTGATGGTAGAAAAACTTATCTGCGCTTACTTGATAATTATTTCTGATATTTTCGGCAAGTATTAGCCTTCAAGAGACGAGTACACGATACTGTTGTGAAGGTACTACATGGTAATTTCCAGCATGCCTGTATTTATTCTTGCTTTTCTTTCTATAAAACACAGGAAGGATCTGTGTCTCTATTCCTTTCCTGGAGCCTGGACATTGAGGTCAACGCCAAACAGCCTGTGCTGATCCCCATCCGTGACCGGCGGCGCCACTGGTGGGAGAGAGCCACCAGCCTCGCTCCCAGTGTGCTGCCTCTTGTACCCTCCAGTCTCCTGCCTGGACTGCCACCCTGTGTTGAATAGCCTGGTGTAGCGCTCCATGAGCAGCGCCCTGGCAGATGCTGACAGCCCGCCTCCCCTCTGCTCCCCCTCCTCGCCACCTCCTTTAAGTTCCTGCCTGTTCAGGCTGCTCTTGCCCTGATGATGTGCCTCCCATGCTGCCTGATCATTCTGGGCCTGGACCCTCCTGTCCTTGTTGTGGGCAGCCATGTGCCCACCCAGGGCCTGATGCGTGGGGAACACTGTCTGGCAGTGCTTGCAGATGTAGGGGCGCCTGGCCTTGGTTGCACTAGCCACATCCTTCTCCTTCCTGTGAGCCTCTTTCGACTTCCTCCTCTTCGTCGGGGCATCCACGGCGATGGAGCTGCCCTGGGAGCTGCCCGGGTTACCTACTGCCATCTCTGCAACCGAGCTGCCAACTTCGCTACAAGGCGCCTTGTCCTCTATTGCCATCATGGTGACTGAATTGCCATCTTCGCTGGGGTGCACTGTGTTACCACGATCATCACGGAGCACAACATCATCTCCCGCTTTGCTCACTACTGAATCTTCTTCTTCAGGCACATCTGGTTCTCTCTTGACATTGACAGACTGATCATGCGGTTCTCTCTTGACATTGACAGACTGATCCTGCGCTATCTGGCTGTCGCGGTGCTTGAGTGTGAGCATAATGTAGGCCGCCAGTATCTCGAACGTGTTCAGATTGGGGTCTCGCTGGCTGTACCTGGCCACAGGACGACCAGTGTCGACAGGTGGCGACAGGAGCCTGGGCTTGGCAGGCGGCGGCGTGGCGCCTTTGTAGCCTCGGTCCGGGTGGCTCCGGAGGTGGCCGAACATGGACTTGTTGCTCCTGAAGTGCTTCCCGCACTCTGGGCACTGGACGTCGCCGCCGCCGCTCCCGAGCTCCTCCGAGTCGTTGCTACCTTCAGTAGCAACAGAAACAGCACCCTGACCACCCAGCAGGGAATCCTCTTCATCTTCTTCCTTGTCTGCATACTCTTCTCCGTCCACAGATCTGTCAGGATCCATTGCGTGTCCGTCACCGACGGAGTCTTCTTCTCCGCCGTACTCATCATCGGAGAAGAAGGCTTCTTCACCAGGAGCAGCAGCCCTGTCGCTGTTGAGCTCGTCTCCGACATGGTTCAGCATGAGGCTGCCTGGTCCCTTGACTGGATCTTGACACAAAAATTCGTCTCCAATCTGAGCAAGCAGCTGCTGGTCGCCGGCGAGCACAGGCTGGAGCAGCAACACCAAGACGCAGACGACGCGGAGCAGGCTGCTCTGCTTACTCATGTAGATGGGGAGAGACGGAGTATGGTCAGGTGAGTGGGGGAGGAAAACAGACAGACGGTGGTGGAGATCCGCCGGCGGCGTGGCTGTGGTGGGGGAGGGGAAGTGGCAGAGCCGGGGCTACGAAGAACGCGCGCACGTATATATGTGAAAGTCCTGAAAGATAGCTGCTCAATAGGAGTAATAATGGTGGGAGTCCTTATCTCTCGCCGTGATCATGCGTGCGAACGGGGCCTTCTTTTGGGAATGAAAACGGCGCCGATTCGATTTTTGATCTGTTGCTATTCTTTCTGTTTTGTTGTTTTCTCATGCCGTGGCGGGCCCAGCCTGGCCATTAACAATGACAATTAATAATATCGTCCCTGAAGTTGTGTACTGGATTAATTAGTTGCCATCCAAACGGTTGTCAAGATTATTACTAGTTTAGATCTGTCAAGATCAGTAGTACTGATTGTAAACCATATATGTAAAGAAAAAAAGAGCTTTTGGAGATCTCTCTCTCAAATAAACTACAGGTTATTCATGGGATTTGAAGTTTTTCGAAATTAAATGTTGAGGATGCTTGCTTGGATGTCCTGTCAAGCCCAAGGTCTCGTGCAATGTGGCATGTATGAGTGTTTTAGTCATATAGTTGTATTTATTCAGAGCGTTCGCAAAGTTGTGTCTACGTGCCATGAAGATTATCATCAAAAAAATGAAAACACAATTAAAAGAACTTGGATATGAATTATTGAAATGAGTTGAGATGAAGATGCACCGATGTTCCTACGCGCACAAAACGCCTGTAACCTTCTTGAGCCTCCTTGCCCACAAAAGTAGGAGCCCGATAAATTTTTTTTGGAACAAATGAGGGGTCTAGAAAGACCCCGGTGCTGCCATTATATTCTAGTCGGTGGGTATAAATTACAAACAGGTCCTTTACATCAAGGTAAATAGAATAAAGACCTACGAATAAATAGGGAAGACCCTAAAAGTTCCCAATCAGGTCCTTTAACCTCTCCACCACTATAAAGCCGCAGCCGCCGACCACCTCCAGCCTGTCAGGGACGAACCACTTGGAAGGAAGGAGATGCATGATACTTCTATAATTTTTGATGCTCCATGCGTGTTTACTATCTACTTTGCTTTGTTTTGGCTACACTTTGAGGTGCTTTTTACATGGGTTTTCTAGTTTTATTTGTCTTTTTTCAGAAACTCCAAAAAAAATTAGTTTAGTTTGGTTTGCTTTCTCTATATTCAAAAACACACAAAAAATTAGTTCCTGCTCTAGCTGTTGCTGTTTTTGGCTTGCTCCACTTTGCCAAAATGAACTTCACTAAGAACACCAAGTTATATGACTTCACTAGCACAAACAACAATGATTTCCTTAGCACTCACATTGCTCCACCTGCTCATGATGCTATCTTTTATGAAATTAAGCATGCCTTGTTGAATCTTGTGATGAGAGAGCAATTTTCTGGTGCTAGTTCTGATGATGTTGCTGCCCATCTCAATAACTTTATTAAACTATGTGAGATGCAAAAGTATAAGGATGTAGATGGAGATATTATTAAGCTCAAGCTATTTCCTTTCTCCTTCAGAGGAAAAGCTAAAGAATGGTTGCTATCCTTGCATAAAAATAGTATTGATTTTTGGACTAAGTGCAAAGATGATTTTATTAGAAAGTACTACCCTCCTGCTATAATTATATCTATGAGAAGTGACATTATAAAATTTAAACAAATTGATAATGAACATGTTGCTCAAGCTTGGGAAAGAAAGAAATCTTTGGTTAAGAATTGTCCCACTCATGGACTCACTTTTTGAATGATTATGACTTTTTATGCAGGTTTGAACTTCTCCTCAAGAAACCTGTTGGATTCAGCTATTGGAGGTATCTTTATAGGCATCACTTTGGGTGCTGGAACAAAACTCCTTGATAATATGATGGTTAACTACTCTGAATGGCACACTGAAAGAGCTCCACATGGTAAGTGTAACATCCTAGCATTAGAGCCTAGAAATAAGCTGAACCCAGATGTGTGCATTGCATTTATGCATAGAAAATCCGAATAATTTTCGCGCTTTTAAACAAAACCTGTCAAAGGGATTGAAGCTTCTCTCAACTTGATGGAATTGAAGTAGATCATCTAGTTGACTGTGATAAGTTTTAATATGACCTTTGTTAAAACCTTATTTGGGTAAACATGATTTGATCTAAGAGTAGATCAGATATAATAAATGCTACTCATAATACATTTCTTATATAATTAATATCTGATTCTTAAGGGATTCTATCATCATATTCAAACAACAATTCATAAGTGCCAAGTTGAGATTACAAACTAAAGTAATAAAAATTGTAATGACTAATCCTGACCTATCTTATTCTTATATATTCTTACTATGGGTATCATAGTAATACTTAAACTTTAACTCTTTAATGAGTTTGAGTGGAAAAGAGAGTAAGTCAAGATCATTCACTATATATCTTTCTTTCCATATCAATTTTTATGGAACTTATCTTAATATCTGTTGTTCATCAATGTTGAGTAATCCACCATTGATTTACAAATTCTTTAACTATCAATACTTGATCTACTATTTCTTGATCTTATCATAACCTCTAATTAAATCTTTTAAAGAGGGCATATGCCATGAATAACCTTAATCCAATATGAGATACTAAGGAGATAATTTCAATACAATTGAAAAGCAGTATTGATAAAGCCTTGCTTGGCTAACTAAGGACTTAAGCAATAAATGATTAAAGGATTATAATGGTGATGCTTTAGCCACCAGTATTGAACGCTTATATTTAGTATAAGTGACATTGGTGGGTAGAACATGACTAAAACCCAGTCTAAATATATTATCCTAGTTTAGCCATGACTAGTCACAGTAATATAACGTGAGGTTGGAGGATGAGATACTGGAGTTAAGTATAGACAAGCTAGTAGGATTAAGATGATGCTTGAGCTCCCCGCAAAAAAAAAGATGATGCTTGAGCAACATGGGATTATAGAAGTAGTAATTTCCTCTTGGGAAATACTAACACTTGATGTGAAATAGTTTGATTTAGCTATCTATTAAATAAATATTAGTGAGGGATGATTAAGGAGGATTATGAGTGGAGTTTGAAGGAACTACTTGTTGGATGGAAGGCTATCAACAGTAGAGTGGTGGATACAACCAAGCAATGATATGAGGAAGTTATGAATACTTTAGTATCAAACTCAATGGATTTATCAGTGAGTTTAGAAGAATAATAGGTAAATAAGAATATTCATATGAAGTAAAATTCATCATGTTAACACATGATGATTGGATATGAGATAATAGTATATCTAAGAAAGGAATTCCTTACTTAGAAGTCTAGAATTATGAATTATGGAAGATAATAATTCTTGGTAAATAACCAACTTTAAATCTTAAGCCAAACATAATATCCATTTCATGTGATTGATCTATCATCTTATATCCATATCACTTTATAGAAATATTTTTCTAGAGAAAATCACATAAGCACATCTCTGTTAATTTCAACCATTATAATTATATGTGCTTAAAAGTATCTTTATCAATTTCTTTCTATAAAACATTCTAAATATAACTTTCTATTCTTAAGGGTGATGTCATCAATTATCCCAAACAGGAAACAACATGCTTAGTGATTAAATCTTTACTCATATCCACAAAGGAATATAAGTATGTTGAAAACCCTAAACCTTAGGATGAATATTCCCAATTCAAACCCTAAACCTCTTTGTTTATCATAACAGAATATATACATTACCATTTTCCAACTCAATGGAAGTAGTGATAACCATACTAATTTCTTTTGTATTTCATGCATAAAATAATGATATAGGATCATAATAAATATAAAAGAACTTCTATCCAAACTATGATCCAACTAGATTTAAGTTATATAAACAAATAAGAAAATATCATTTAATAAACCCCTGATTAAAAGAGGAAAGAAAACTAATAAGAAAATCTTTTACAAAATATTAAAAAGGGGTTAATATTGAGAAAATAAAAGAAATATAAAAATATTATATAATAAAAGTTCACAAATGATACTAAATCTATTTTAGTATTACTACAATTATCCAGCAAATAAATTCTACAAGGAAAAGTTCAAAATATAGATCAAACTCAAATCTGAAAATGAAAACAGAAAATGCAAAAAGAGAAAACAAATAAAAAAACAAAACCTGGTCGAGGCCCAACACCTCTGTACTTATCTGACGCCCATGTGCAGCCCACAAAAGCCCAATAGCCAGCCCAGCTCTTTCTCATCTGTGATTGACGAGTAGGACCAGGAAAGGACTGCGGGTTGAGAGGAAAGAAATGCCAGGGGGTTATCCGCAAAACAGCACGTCGTCTTCATCCTCACGTACACAGACAGCTCGCTGGAGGAGCTCGCCGCCGCCCGATGACGTCATTGTCGTCCTTGTGCCAAGATCAACGCCGTCGTCGCCAGGAGAGGATAAGGAGGCCATCGCAACGTCCCTGCTCATCCTCATCCTCAATTTCCCCCTTTGCAGCTCTCTTTCTCTCAATTTCTTCTTCTGACCCGAGAACCCTAGCTCGGAGGTGAGATCGAGCCGGCGATTCCGTGCTCACCTCGGCCATGTAAGACCACGGTGGAGACCGTCGTGCTCTTCTCATCCGTTTGCCCCAACTCGCACTAACGGAGGAGGCGTGAATCAACCCAATCGAACCCTCGTTCCCGACGCTGTTCGTCGACCTCACCGTCGACTCCGACCCCGCCTCGCTCTATCGACCACGCCATCGTGTTCCTGGTGAGTCACTGAATCTCCTAGTATGCGTAGATCTTTCGTTGCTTCCTAAATCCACGCCACCATGATCGACCGCAAGCACCGCTGCATGAGCTCGTCGTCGGTTGACCTCCGGTGACCAAAAATGGGCGGCGCCACCACCAATAGGTTCGCCTTGATCTCCTCTATCCAATGAACCTAACCATAGCTCCGCACGCGCACCAGATCGATCGATCGATCCTCAACCAGTGAGGATCAGACCAGGTGACGTCATGCCTACATCAGGTTCGAACCACGTCGAGTTTGACCAGTCTTTGCCTTGCGTGGCTGATGACATGGCCTTGGGCCATATGTCATTGTCTAGGGGTAAAGACAGGGTCGATAACAAATGCATTTTCTTTAACCTGTGCGCTGAGGTGGCCACTAGCCCACTAGTCAGCGACTAAGGCTAGCTTTAGGTGCGGTGTAAAAAGTTAATCCCTATTTGAGAAATAAATAAAATGTTATAACTCAATTAATAATATCCCAAAAATTAAATAAATGATTAAATCTTGTTTAATTCATAACTTTTGACTTATAATTCAGAAAAATATGTATAATATATGAAAATTTGTAGAAAAATAAAATCTAAAACTTAAAATTATTATCAAATATTATTATAACCATTATTTAAATAAATATTATTTAATAAAGGTTTTATAAGTAATAAAACTTTGATAATTCATATTTTAATAATGGTAAGTGTTAAGAATATAAATAAATACCAAGAATATTGGAAAAATAAAAACAATACTTTAAAAACTATAATCATGTTTTATTATTTCACTTAATTAAATATTTATTATTTATTAAGTAATTATAAAGTAATAAAAAATGTAAAAATCATATCTTATTATTTATAAATCACAAAAATAAATGTAATATACCAAAATGATCACAAAAATAACACCTATTATAATGTTCAACTTTTGAGATAAATAAAAATTCAAATATTTTAATAACTCAAATCTAAACTTATTTACCTAGTTTAAAATTTAGAGAAGGGTAAATAAATTTGTTAATATTTCTAAAACTAGTCAATCAAATCTAGTACATAGGTATTAGTCTTGAATATTACTAATAAGTCATAATCATTCAAAACATTAGAAATATTATTATATTGAATTAGCTTTTACATATGAATATATTATATTCCAAAATATCTTTAATGATTATAAAATCCTCAAGAATGATATATCAATCAAATACAACCTTATAATGGACTAAATCCAAAGATAATTTATGAGAACACACAAGTACTATTTATTATCCACACACCATAATCATTCCTTTATAAAGAAACAAGAACTCTTGATCCACTACAAAATTAAGAGACCACTACTTAAATAGAAAAATAACCATTCTTAAATAACCTTAAGACAACATTACCAAGTACACCAGATAAAAAGGGTATAAGCATTGTACTTTTAAACTATCTTTGTTTTAAATTTAACTTTAGTCTCCAAGAATCTAAATATTATACTATAAACATTATTATATGTTTTATAGTTAACTTTGGTCTGATATAGTTAAGTCATAAAGCATCTCAAACCCAAACCATTCGAGCAAACATAAATAACATCGACCAAACTTAACTAACCACAAAGCTTGTTTAGACCTTAGAAAAGAAACCTTTTCTTCAAAGGTTATTCTTTTTGCCACCTCAAATAAGAACTCTTGTATAAGAAATCTTGACTAGCATTTCATAGGTGTATATTTTATTGCTACATAAATATGTGTTGTTCACACACACTCACAGGCTCTAATAGAAGCACAAATGTGAAACTTATCTAAAATAACCACCCATTTTTAAGTAACCATTTCCGGAATCCAAACCCTAGAACATCGTTATCCCCGGGATTTACGTTTATAACGTGCATCACATTACTTATGCATAAGAACATATTGCTTCTTTAAACATTAGTCCTTACCGGACCAATGATGATAATTTCAGATTTTGGATCTTATACTGACTCGAAGACCGTGAGTGCATAATCTTGCAATCACAAAAGGCAAGTTCACACTTGCTCATGTCCTTTGTTTATTTTCTGTAAAGTATTTTACAAATCCAGTGTTGTCCTCACCTGCATTTGAAAAAGGTCAGAAAACACTATTTTCAATAATAATGTGAACTATTGGTTACTGTTCCAGGATGATCAGTTAATATATTAAATCTGACAGTTGGAATACCACTGTTCAGAACTATATCACCTAGGACTTAACAACCAATGTCGCCATTGATTCTTGCGCCGTATATTATGCGTTGACCATGAGATTTGGAATGGGACGGAGAAGTCATTTGTATCTTCTTCCTCTCGCATGAAGCCGGATGTGTAGGTCGTGGCTGTTATCCTCGAAGCGTGCATATTAATTGGTAATTCGTAGAGGATATGAAGCATATGGGTGGGAACCCTCAACGTCCCACGATAGTTCTGACATCTAACGGTTTGTATAAACCATTGCCGTAATTCTTTATGTGGGCATGGTGTACACCAAGGAGGCATGTGAGGTCGTGAAGGGGGCAATGATTGGCTTGGATCATCTTCTGGGCCCCACATCATGGAATTGTGGACGGGAATAAGCTGTCCGGTTGTGCAACAAAGAATTGATCTCTCATGGGTAAAGTAACACACCTCTGCAGAGTGTAAGAACTGTAACTTGTTACTCCCTGTTCCGGGAAGGAGCTGCAAACGCGGCGGGAAAGGAACTCCATGAAAGTTCTGGTAAACCCATGAAGGCTGATGGACATAGATTTTCAGAATAAAAGCAACCTTTGAAGAAATTTTTATGAAAACTTGCATTGCCTACGACCTACGGTTTGTGGCTGTAGTTATAGTGCATCAAACACTCCTTTTCTAGTGAATTTGCTGAGTACGCTCGTACTCAAAGTATCTTCTTAACCCTTGCTAGATTCTAAAGACGGAATAGACAACATCTACATCCAGGTTTACTCCAGGACTCGTCATCCAAAGCCAAAGCTCTTCAATGGAGTCAAAGGAAGTCAACATATACATCAACTCTAGTGAAGACGAAGTTACTGAATAGATAGGAATATAATCTCTAGCTAAAGAACCTAATTCTGTAGTGTATTGCAATAGCAGCAATACCAATCCCTTAGTTAAAATACTAGTCTTAATAGTATGGTAGCTCTTGCATTGTTCATCTTTGATTCTTCTCCATAAGAAGTTCTTTCTCTCTCTTTAACCTAGAGTGTTCTCTAGATCGTGTATAAAGAGTGAGTTGTAACCTTTCGCCATGTATTGGACCCGCTGTGTTTCTATTGTGCCACTCTGAGGGATGTAATACTAGTGAACGGTGTTTCATTGGTGTTATGTCAACGACTATAGTATACTACATCATGCAGTGGTATGCTGGGTCACCGCAGTTGGTATCAGAGCATATGCTTTGACCTTAGGTTGGAAACCTAGTAAATGGGTAGAACCTGTAGGACACATCCTAGCAATAATAAAGAGTTCTCTAGTGATATGAGGGATATTCACTTGAGAATAATCCTGTTATGTTACTAGTGCGATAATTCTTTAGAATGATTGCAAATTCGAGCATTACCCAAGAGTTTTCACTCTATGTGACTGATGATAATTTCTTATCTACAGTTCCACATGGAACCTCGATATCCACCCCAGAATGTTCAAGTGATGAACAAGACACTGAACGACTACGGAGGGGATTGGACAGACAATCTCCGACAACTTCTATGGAGTTTGGAGTGTGAATCTAGACTTTTGGTCAAGATTTATAGTTACTATGATGGGCAGGTATTAGCTAAATATCGTGTCATGATCATGTTACCCAAGAAGTTAGGACTTAAGAGAGAAATGCTATCAGGATAAGCAAGGTGCATGGCATCTGCATATCAGATTGCCGTAGTAGCAGCCATAACCATGATCCGAGAACAGAAAGCCCAAGCTCTAGAAGGTAGTACTCATACCATTATACCACATGAAACCTCAAACCCAGAGCATGAGTTAGATCACTCTACTCTAGTTCAAGCAGAACCTACTCTAGATGTAGAGTATATGGATCGTTATCGGTCTTTGCTAAACACTTATCATAACACTCACCAAGTCTTAGTCTAGGAACTGGATAAGGTCATTGAGGATTTTACTGATCCTGATAAAGCAATGGTCGTAGGAAGAAGTTATATAAAGAAGCTAGGCATCCTAAATACATACCTTCAGGAGAAGTGTTTGAGGAAACTGAATTTGATGACCCAAACTCGGAAAATTATGCCTACTACCAAAATGACTTCAAGCCACCGGAAGACCTATGGACCAAGTACAACTCCGAACAACAGGAATGGAATAGAGTTATTCCAAATAAACCTGAGCCAAACAAGTATGTGTCAACACCCGGATTTTTAATCCCAGATGCCTATTATGCCATACATCGCAATCCCAGGATTACCATTTTTGTGAGACATAACAGAATTGGATACCACAGTACATAATCCATTACAAACCATACATAAGGTCTTACACAAATAAGGATCTCATGATCCGGTTCTTAATACAACTTCAAGCAGCGAAATACGTAATAACAACGGTAGCGTAGGCGAAGCTCCATCTTCGGGGTCACAGGCAATGCTGACGATGGGAGATGATCCTGGTTGTCGTAACCTTCCTGGGGTCCATCCTCCAGGTACTCCTCTTTATAGTCTGGCCACGGGAATAGCTAGGGACAAAGCCATGAGTACTCTTTAAGTACTCGCAAACTAATACTAACAAGTGAGAGGGGTTTTTGATAATCGGACACTAGGCTCTAGGGTTGTTTTGCAAGAAGCCAGATTTACTTCTACTAAGTTCAGAAGTAAGAAAAGCTAGTTGAAATTTTATAACACCTAAGTGGGAACTTGTATTTCATATCACAACTCTGTTGTGGTCAGGTCAAAATCTCAATCCATTTCACAAGTCATTTTGAAAACATCTGACGGGGGAACAGTATGGCCACTCCAACTGTCCATAATCGTGGACGCGACTATTCGAATAGTTTGATACTCTGCAGAGATTGTACACTTTCACCACAACATTCGATACATCCGTCAGGAACAAATCCTGAATTCACCATACTCAGTATGCGGATAATCAATCCTAACCTTTCCATTACACGCCCTAGTATAAGCACCTCTCCTGTGAGTTTGGCCTCCCAACCATGACCAACTGTGATCTTGGGTACTGCACAGGTGGACAATCTTCACAAGGTAGCCTCAGCTCAGACCTTGGCCGGGAGGGAACTAATACTAAGGTATATAAGTTTTCAGTCAAGCCCTACCCAATCTTAGGGTATTGTGGTTGTACGGTAAAATTGGAATGGTATCGCATCCAGACAACCATCAGTTTTATAAAGGGCTAAGGATCATGCCTCAACATTTTCATTACCCAAAATCATTTGGTGTTCGGAAACACATGTCAAAACATCTCAGTAGAATGATCCATCATTCTAAGGTTTTCATAACCATTTTTCCACCAAGTCTTCCCATCTAAAGTTGATCAATTTTTATGCTTAGCACTAGCATCTATAAGTGGGGGTGAGTACTAATGAGGGGTGGTAAACAAGTGGAGTTTAACTAAGTTCAATGCTCTTTATGCAACCTTCAATTATCTTTCTAGTATCTACAAGTCACTTAAGTAAACCCTAAGGAAGTAGCTTTGATAAAGAAATAAAATAGAAAGCTTGCAAATAAAACTAGGAGGGGGTATCAAGTGGGTCTGATCACATATGCTTAGGGCATATGGTAACAAGTAAGGGTTTGTTTGCATCAGTAGAGTATCTTGCAAGTGTTAGCTTGCACATTCAACTAGTAGCATTAGACTTGCATCAATATCAGTATAAGCTTGCTAAATTGCAAGTGTTAGCTTGCAAGTATTGGCTTGCCTTGTGCAGAGCAGTGGTTGAAGTTCTCCTCGGCTTCTTCTTCGTAGTATCCTCCTTCCTCCTCGTATCCTTGGTCAGTACTAGCGTCTATTAATAAATACGAGGTACACAATCACCAAACAATACTTAACTACTTTCAATCATCACACAAAAGGGGTCCTATAGATGATCTAGCATCATCTCTAACATTACAAGATTAAAGCTTGGTTTAAATGATTTTAGTTTTAGAAAAGTAATTTCTACTCATTGAAAAACTACTTAAGATTTAATATTCTCCAAACCAAACATGGGATCATGTTGACACATGTCATCACCACATATTTTAGTTCATGGGAATGTGATTTAAAGTGGTGTCACAATTTAATAAGGTTTTACCCGTTTATTTTAATTAAATAAGTGACTAGAAATGCCTATGTGGCATTCTTTTATTACTTGAACATTATTTCTGTAAGTAAACCTATATATTTTTATATATTCTGAAAGGTATGGTTAAATGTGATTTTTGAGAGTTGGAATCAACTCAAAAGCTATTATGGTTTTAATTTGAAAAATGTTTGAATGCAGAAAAGCTTCTGCCTTGTTCTTTTTACCAAGGATGATCTATAGATCCAAATGACTTGAATC
Source organism: Avena sativa (assembly GCA_916181665.1). Classification (NCBI taxonomy): domain Eukaryota; kingdom Viridiplantae; phylum Streptophyta; class Magnoliopsida; order Poales; family Poaceae; genus Avena; species Avena sativa. The sequence continues at coordinate 112,256,380 of OV702285.1, read as the reverse complement.
CAACGGGCTTGGATTCATCATTTCAAGACCTTTCTAACAAAATTGGTTTCATTCAATTTGGTTCACTGAATTGATCTGGGTTGATTTTTGAATCTAGATGCAGAAGTGTGTTTAAAATAAAATGGAAAAGGTTAATTTCAAACGACTGGGCTGCACGGGAAGCGATACTGGGCCAGCCTGCTAAGCACAGCGCTTACGCGGGCTGGTTAAGTCGCTGTCCCCACGCATCAGTGAGACGAGGGGGTGCGAAGCGGTATGGGGCGATGTGAGCCGTGGGATCTTGTTCTAATCTAACGGCTGAGGGTCGTCGTCCACGTCGGGCAACTCCGGCGAGACTGAAACCTAACGCGGCAGGTGAGGGTCGTTGGGGGATCACCCGGGCTCAGGGGAGGGTCGGCGAGGCAGGCGAACGACGAAGTCGATGACGGCAAACCTCCTGGTACCGGCAGCTTCTCCTGGGGCGGCTCCAATCGCTGGCCCCCTTCTTCTCCAGTAGCGGCGGGCTCCGGTGCAATTCCTGCGAAGCACTGCTCACCTTGCTTAGGGACTGAGGTGAGGTGGTTCTGGGTGAGAGGGGAGTGAGGTGGTGTGCTCAATTCGGCTGGGGGTGGCCTCTATTTATTTTGGCGAGAGGGAACCGACGGGCGCAAGATGAGCTCGTCGTGGTCGACGGCACAGAAGGCTAGCGGCGTGGGCGACGGTAGGGGGCTGTGCGGTGCTCCCTGGCGATGCTCAACGACGCCGTGGCGAGGCGTGGGGCGGTGCGGTTTGGTCGGAACGCGGCGGTGCTCTGTGCGTGCCTGACGGAGGTTTTTAATGCGCACATCGTGCGTGGTCCGCGCGGCGGCGAACGAGCGTGTCTGCGGGGTTGCTGGGACGGTGGTGATCACGTATGCACGCGGTGAGGGCGGCGCGCGGTCTGTGGGCGTCGGTCGAGCGTGGCGCACGGGGCGCGCTCTCGGCATGGTTGCTGGCGAGCTTGGCATGGTCCGTGCGTGTGGTCCAGAGGTTGGCAAGGTTCGAGCGCTGGACAGGGAGTGGCGGTGGGGTGTTGGCTTGCTCCCAGACATGTTGGCTAGGCTTGGTTCTTCTCCTAGCTTGCTGTCTACATGGGGGTGACAAGGGTGCACTCGGCCTGCTCACCATTGATGGCATTGCCAAGCTTACAGTGATTCTAGAGGTTTGCACTTGAGCTAGATGATCTACTAAAGCCTAGTTGCAACCAGAGAGGGAACAAGTTAGGCTCCAATCACTGCTCACAATAGTGTTTGGATTTTAGAATATTTGAATCTGCAAGGTGTTTGATGAAATGGCCGCAAGAATTCATGTTTTGAATTTTGAAAAGATTTTTGGTGGGTGTGCTAGGTTGGTGCCGGTGAGTCTGCAGATGCTTGGGTTTTGAAAGTGGAGCTTGTTTGAGGTTTTTGAAAAAGTGGGATCTTCCCATATGATAAAGATTCAATTTTGAACTGTCCTTTAAACTATGCATTTGAAAGTTTCTGGATGATCACAAAGTGGGCCTTGATACTTTGTTATGAGTACAATCAAGGGGTGTAAAGATCCAAACAAGTTTATGTTAAGTTCTGAAAGTTTGGGACAGCCAAAGTAGGCATGGGAGTTAAATTGGTCAAAATGACCATTCACCCAATTTGGTTTGTTTTGATTTATTTGTCTTTGGGAAAAGTGTGGGGATTGTTTAGATGATGTTTATTTCACCTAAGAAACATTTTACAAGCAAAGAAACACCTAAACAAGGTAATTCAAAAGAATTCAAAATGGGATGCATACACACATGCATGCTTTCATATTTTTAATTTGAAAAGTTTTTGTTAACCCTAATTTTGATGATTTGGATTTTATGATTCTAGTTTAATATTTTTGGGATGTTACAAACCTTCCCCCCTTAAACAAAATCTCGTCCCGAGATTTGAAAAAGGACGAAAAAGATTACCTAGGATTTGAAGAGATCAGGAAACTCTGTCCTGATGTGATCTTCGCGCTCCCAGGTAGCTTCCTCTTCCGTGTGGTTGCTCCACTGAATCTTGAGAAACTTGATGCTTCGGGTTCGGATAGTTCGGAAGGCTTTTTCCAAAATATGGACCTTGTGATACAGGTATTGAAGAAGAGACCAACTATAACCATAGAGAGCCTTATGGACCATATGGGGGTGATACCAATCCAATCGACTTAGAAGAGTATTCCGATAGTTACTACACCAATATATATGACTGGATTCAAGAAAAGGCTAAGGATCCAACTTACTATGAGGAAGCGTTGCCGGACAATCAGGAATATCCTGAAGAGGATTACACCAACTCTAGTCATTTTTCATTGACTAATCTAAGTCTCGATACTTCTAATCAAGAATACGCACCTCCTGGATGCTCTTACGCTCCAGAAGGCAGTCGTAGGACTTTACGTCATCATGGACGGAACTCCAGGAAGCACTAGAGGAAGATGAAAGTAAGAAAGGAACGACATCCCAAGGGATGAGTGCTTGAATAATGTACATAGAGGGTAATGCGTATTGTAGTTTGAAGGGTTTGCCGAAATAAGTAAGGATATATCCACAAGAACAAGAAGTTCTTGTAAGATAGTTTGCCGAAATAAGTAAAACCTATGTGTAATACATGGTATATGTTTTGTTGTTTATCGACTTTTGGATCTTCTTGAATCTTCTTGATTGACTAGATATGTACATGAAGTTAATTAGGTGTGCAAATGCATGATGTAACACCCAGTTATTACTTGATGTCATGGATCTAGATAGAAACGGGAATTCGTGTAAGGGAGTGACGAGTTTCAAAGATCAAAAGGAAGACTTACTTGAAAGATGAAGCAAGATATAAAGGGTATTAGCACCATTTGGAGGATAAATCAAGCATAGATTATTCTTAGCTAGATTCAAGAAAAAAGTTTGGTGTAGCAAATGTATGGAGCAACAAGAAATAATAAACTTAAAGCCCATTCAAAGTAGGTAAGTTGCTAAGAAGTTAACGAAGTAGTTGTATCAAGTTCATGGAAGTATCATGAATACGTACAAAGAAGATGCCTTGGAACCAAAAGGGTATTCAAGCTCTGACAATTCCGAGAAAATGTCAGTAGTAGGTTGGAAAATGTAAGATAATATCTACCACCTAGAGTGATCCACCGTTGGTACTTAAATCCATATTTGGCCTTCTAATCTGTTCGCAGCCGGTGTTGGTTGAGATAGTTAACCAGATCATCTTAATGGTTGCATAAAGAGCATAAAATTTGGCCTAAGTTAAGTAAGACCTAGGGAAGTAAAAAACTTTAAGGCGGTCGTGTTTTGAGATGCTTCGCAAAGTCAGACTTATCCGAGCGAAAATGTCCAATAGTAAGTACGACATATAGTGCTGAAAGATTTGCTTCGGAGATCCACAACTATGTGGATACACCGTACAATCTTTTATCAGACCCTAATTAGGTAAAGTATAAACTGAACATAAGCCAACATTCTAGTTATAAAGCCAATAAATACTATATATACAATTTAAAGACTATTAGTAAACCCTAAGGGGGAGAGTAGACATTATGAATTAAAGTTGAACAAGTACTAGAGGTAATAATGAAAGATTATTTAAAGAAAACCTTAAGAAGGTATAAGCTTGAAGGTGATAAAGGCTAAATTTAACTGACCAATTCTAAAAGAAACAACTCTTAAGTAACTCTTACGTAATCTTGAGAAACTTGATGCTTCGGGTTCGGGTAGTTCGGAAGGCGTCTTCCAAAATATGGATGGGTACTTCGGGATAGGTCAGGTCATCGTTGATCTCTATGGTCTGATGATCGATATTCTTGAACACTTCGGTCTTCTCGGGGACTTCGAGACACTTGCGAAGTAATGAGATATGGAACACATTGTGCACGGCTTACATCTCTTCAGGTAGTTCCAATTGATACGACACTTCTCCTTGATGGTTCAGAATCTTGAAGGGTCCGATATATCTGGGGGCTAACTTTCGTTTGAGTTGGAAACGCTGCATTCCCTTCAATGGCGACACTTTCAGATATACAAAATCTCCTATGTTAAAGGCAAGGTCTCGACGTCTCTTGTCGACGTAACTCTTCTGTCTGGACTGGGCTGTCTTAAGGTGCTCACGAATCTTGTGAACCTTCTCTTCCGCTTCTCGTAGGATGTCAGGTCCAAAAATCTGACTCTCTCCTACTTCCGACCAGTTCAAAGGGGTGCGACACTTTCTTCCGTACATGAATTCAAATGGGGCCATTTGCAAACTAGCTTGATAACTATTGTTGTATGAAAATTCAGCAAACGGCAGACAATCTTCCCACTTGGATCCATATTCTAACACATAGGCTCTCAGCATATCTTCGAGTATTTGATTTACTCGCTCCGTTTGTCCATCGGTCTGAGGGTGATACGCGGTGCTGAAATCTAGGCGGGTTCCTAAACCTTCTTGAACTTTCTTACAGAATCTCGAGGTAAACTGAGTTCCTCGATCCGATACGATGTTCTTGGGGACTCCATGTAAACTAACTATTCTAGCGATGTACAACTCCGCTAGCTTCGAACTTTGATATGTGGTCTTGACAGGTAAGAAATGGGCGACTTTGGACAATCGCTCCACTATGACCCAGATAGAGTCATTTCCCCTACTAGAAGTAGGCAATCCGGTGATAAAGTCCATTCCAACGGAATCCCATTTCCATTCCGGAATCTGTAATGGTTGTAACAATCCAGCGGGTCTTTGATGTCCTGCCTTGACTCGCTGACATATATCACACTTGGCGATATAGCTTCCGATTTCTCTCTTCATCTTATGCCACCAAAATTGTTCTTTCAAATCTTGATACATCTTAGTTCCTCCGGGATGGATAGAATAAAGAGTATCATGAGCTTCCTTGAGAATAACTTCTTTCAACTCAGAATCTACTGGTACACAAAGGCGTCCTTTGGACCACAGAACTCCTTCTTCGTCTTTGGTGAATCCGGGTACTTTGCCTGTACCAATGCGACGCTTGATTCCGTCAATATTAGCATTTCCTTTCCGCGCCTCTTTGATCTGGCTGATCAAAGTGGGTTGAAGTTCTATGCTAGCCAAAATTCCTTCACTCACTAATTCCATTCGAAAATCTTCCGTCTCTTTGTGCAAACTTGGTTGCTCCTTCAAAATCATGGAGTTCAAGCGGCACGGCAATCTGCTAAGGGCATCTGCTACCACGTTGGCTTTACCAGGGTGATAGTGAATGTCCAGATCATAATCCTTGATTATCTCAATCCATCTTCTCTGTCTCATATTCAGCTCCTTCTGAGTGAATATATACTTCAGACTCTTGTGATCCGAATAAATCTCACAACGGTTTCCCATCAGGTAATGCCTCCACGTCTTCAGGGCTAGAACTATGGCTGCGAGTTCGAGGTCATGGGTTGGGTAATTTTGCTCATGTTGTTTCAGTTGTCGAGATAGATAAGATATAACTTTTCCTGCTTGCATTAGCACACATTCGAGACCGATCTTGGATGCATCACAATACACGTCGAAGGGCTTCGTGATATCCGGCATGATCAAGATTGGGGCTAAAATCAATCTCCTCTTGAGTTCTTGAAAACTCGCTTCACATTTGTCGGTCCATTCAAACTTCTTGTCCTTCTTCAGCAATTGGGTCATGGGTCTGGCGATACTCAAGAATCCTTCTACAAACTTGCGGTAATATCCCGCCAATCCAAGAAATGCACGGACTTGGGTTTGAGTGGTTGGGGCTTGCCAATCTTCTACATCTTTCACTTTTGCGGGATCAACGGCAATTCCTCCGGCTGATACAATGTGACCGAGGAATCCTACCTCCTGTAACCAGAATTCACATTTGCTAAACTTGGCATAAAACTGATGCTCTCTAAGGGTTCCAAGAATGGTCCTTAGGTGTAGCTCATGTTCTTCTTCTGATTTGGAATAAATCAGGATGTCATCGATGAAAACAACGACAAACTTATCCAGGAAGTCGATAAAAATCTTATTCATGAGATTCATGAAATAAGCGGGGGCATTGGTTAATCCAAAGGACATAACGGTATACTCGTATAATCCATATCGGGTGGTAAAGGCATTCTTGGGAATATCTTCTACACGAATCTTGAGTTGATGATAGCCAGTCCTAAGATTAATCTTAGAAAATACTTTGGCACCGGTCAACTGATCAAACAAATCTTCTATCTTGGGCAAGGGGTACTTGTTCTTGATGGTGACATCATTCAACTTCCGGTAATCCGTACACAAACGGTTACCTCCATCCTTCTTATCCACGAACAAAACAGGTGACCTCTAAGGTGACGCACTTGGTTGAATCAATCCAATTTCCAACATGGAATCCAGTTGCTTCTTCAGTTCTACTAGTTCCGACGGGTTCATACTATATGGTCTCTGGGCTATGGGTCCTGTTCTGGGGATTAGTTCAATGATAAACTCGATATCCCGATCTGGGGGCATACCGGGCAAAACATCTGGAAATACATCGGGGTATTCACAGACTATCCGGACTTGGTCAATGGTAGGTTGGGCTATACTCTTGTTGCACTTGAATTGGCGAGGTAAGGTTTCAGATATATGCTCGATTGATATTCCGGCTGTACTGGTCATGGTGATGGCTTTCTTGGCACAGTCAATCAATCCTTTATGTTTGGACATCCAATCCATTCCTAGTACTACTTCCAAACCTTTAGTTCCGAGTACTATCAGATTAGCATAAAAATCTATGCCATGGATTCGGATAGGGACGGCTTTGCAAATTTTCCTAGCTTTGGTGGTTGAACCGGGAATTTGGACGATCATAACATGCTTCAGTTTTGTTGGTTGAATTTTACTAGTGCATGCAAATTCTTCGGTGACAAATAAATGCGATGCACCAGAATCAAACAACACTCTTGCAAGTACTGAATTAACAGAAAACATACCCAGCACGAAGTCTGGCGCTTCCTGAGCTTCTTCAGCATGCATGAGGAAAAGACAGCCGTTGCAGTTGAGTGAATTCCCTGGGGCAAATCTTCTTCCGGGCTGAACATGACGCTGCAGCTGAGCTGGGGCATTGGTATTGGGGGCTGCGGCATTCTTCTTGTTTGGGCACTCGTTGGAGTAGTGACCCTTATTTCCACAGTCATAACAAGTTACCTGCGACTTGTCCTTTGCTGCTACAGGCACAACATTGCTCCCAGTCCTCGGGGCAGTGTTGGTGTTGGTGGCAGCATTGTTGTTGTTGAATTTGGGTGGGGCACGGTTGAAATTTCTAGAGTTGCCGGGTTGTTGTTATTTCCTCCGGGTCTAGGGTTTCCACGGTTGGGGTAGGGGGGGCGGTTCATCGGGGGTCTGTTTGTTCTTGGGGCAAATCCTGGAGATGGGTTAGGGCGATACTTTGGGGTCTGATGGGTTCCTGGCTGATGCATCATGCGACTCTTGCGGTTCTCGTTGGCTTGGTTGATCTTTCCTTCCATCTGGATAGCAGAGTCGACAAGGGCTTCAATATCAGCAAAGGGGATATTGACTAACACAGTCTGCATCTCATCGTGCACACCATTCAGGAATCTCTCTTTCTTCTTGGCTTCGGTGTCAATCTGATCCGGGGCATACCTAGCTAATGACAAGAATTTGTCACGGTATTCCACTACAGTCATCCTTCCTTGCTTCAGTTCTCTGAACTCGTCTCTCATCCTCTTGATTAAACCCAGTGGCACATGGGTTCTGCTAAACTTGACCTTGAATTCCTCCCAGGTCATCATCTGGCCTCCGGTCATTGCACGAACACTGATCCACCATGCTCTGGCATCTCCGGCTAGATAGTGGGTGGCGAACAGAACTTTCTCGTTGGCTTCCACTCCGGCGACTTCCAGGTTATTTTCCATGGTTTGCAGCCAATCGTCGGCATCTAGGGGCTCTTCTGACTTCGTGAAAACAGGTGGATTGGTATTCTAGAAATTCTTGAGCTTAGATCCATGGTTGTCCTGATTTCTGTGGCCTTGATTGTTGTGGGAAAGCTGAGCTATCTGTTGCAGGGTGGCTAGGTTGGCTTGACGTTCCGCTCTTTCAGCTTCACGGTCAGAAACCAACATTTGCAGGATCTGCAACATCGGGTCCGGGGATGAACCACTTCCTCCGCGTGGCATCTGAAGATTGAGATAGATCATGAGAAAAGAGGGAAATTTCTAAGGTTCTAGGACTTTGAAAAGTGTTTAAAGTTTGACTCAGATTTTCTAGCAACTTGCTTTCATTCATTCATTCACACGATACAAACACACACCACAACACAAGAAAAACAGATGGTTTTAAGAACCATTCTGGAAACTACGATACAGTGGGACCAAATACTACTCACTACGCTAGTGCTCAAGTGCTACTACTCCTCCGAGTCGGTGTAGTCGTCATCCTCATCATCCTCATCGTCATCTATGAAGGCGTAATCATCCTCATCGGTGAAGAAATCCATAGCCTGATCCTCCAGAAAATCATCATTATCGCTGAGATAGGAGTAGGGGTCTCCACGAAGATCCTCTTCGGCATTCTCCCTTTCCTCCAAGTGCATGTCCCTCTCATGGATGGTCTCCTCCAAAGACGAGATACGGTGGCGAAGACGGGAAATGATGCGCTCCTTCTTGTCGAGCTGACGGCGGCGAGACTTGCGATCTTTCGCTAGCATGACGATGGTTTGATCCTTCGTCTTGATGATGGCGGACTTGTGGTTGGAGTAGTCACGGCAGTTGTCCAATTCTTGTTGACGATCGTACATCATGAAGCTAAGGTGGTCCAATTGGGTCTTCAGATCGTGATGGTATGGGCTTCCAGGGGTTGTCCATTAGCATCACGCCTTGGGCAAAACTCAAAGCGAGTTCCCTTGATCTGGTTGATACTCTGCCCACAGAGACGGGCAAGAGCTTCCTTCATGGCCCTGGAAAGTCCATCGAGCCAGTTGTTCTCTCTTAAGGTAAACTGAATTCCTTCCGCAGTGGGAGGTTCAATTTTTCCTCGGAGACTTGAAACAATTAGCCACTGCAGATCTTCTCCTCCTTGATCATTGAGCTGAGCTCCGAAGAACTCGGGGTGAGGACGCTCCAGAAGATCCGAAAGCTGGTCCAAATCCCTCTCAAAGATAAGGTCTCCTCCATTTCCCGATTGGTAAAACTTGTTGTACTTCACGTCCATCTAAAAGAATATAAGATGAGTAAGTTAGTAGAGTGATCAAGTGTGTCAAATTTCATGATCCGGTTCTTAATACAACTTCAAGCAGCGGAATACGTAATAACAACGGTAGCGTAGGCGAAGCTCCATCTTCGGGGTCATAGGCAATGCTGACGATGGGAGATGATCCTGGTTGTCGTAACCTTCCTGGGGTCCATCCTCCAGGTACTCCTCTTCATAGTCTGGCCACAGGAATAGCCAGGGACAAAGCCATGAGTACTCTTTAAGTACTCGCAAACTAATACTAACAAGTGAGAGGGGTTTTTGATAATCGGACACTAGGCTCTAGGGTTGTTTTGCAAGAATCCAGATTTACTTCTACTAATTTCAGAAGTAAGAAAAGCTAGTTGAAATTTTATAACACCTAAGTGGGAACTTGTATTTCATATCACAACTCTGTTGTGGTCAGGTCAAAATCTCAATCCATTTCACAAGTCATTTCGAAAACATCTGACGGGGGAACAGTATGGCCACTCCAACTGTCCATAACCGTGGACGCGACTATTCGAATAGTTTGATACTCTGCAGAGATTGTACACTTTCACCACAACATTCGATACACCCGTCAGGAACAAATCCTGAATTCACCATACTCAGTATGCGGATAATCAATCCTAACCTTTCCATTACACGCCCTAGTATACGCACCTCTCCTGTGAGTTTGGCCTCCCAACCATGACCAACTGTCATCTTGGGTACTGCACAGGTGGACAATCTTCACAAGGTAGCCTTAGCTCAGACCTTGGCCGGGAGGGAACTAATACTAAGGTATATAAGTTTTTAGTCAAGCCCTACCCAATCTTCGGGTATTGTGGTTGTACGGTAAAATTGGAATGGTATCGCAGCCAGACAACCATCAGTTTTATAAAGGGCTAAGGATCATGCCTCAACATTTTCATTACCCAAAATCATTTGGTGTTCGGAAACACATGTCAAAACATCTCAGTAGAATGATCCATCATTCTAAGGTTTTCATAACCATTTTTCCACCAAGTCTTCCCATCTAAAGTTGATCAAGTTTTATGCTTAGCACTAGCATCTATAAGTGGGGGTGAGTACTAATGAGGGGTGGTAAACAAGTAGAGTTTAACTAAGTTCAATGCTCTTTATGCAACCTTGAATTATCTTTCTAGTATCTACAAGTCACTTAAGTAAACCCTAAGGAAGTAGCTTTGATAAAGAAATAAAATAGAAAGCTTGCAAATAAAACTAGGAGGGGGTATCAAGTGGGTATGATCACATATGCTTAGGGCATATGGTAACAAGTAAGGTTTTATTTGCATCAGTAGAGTATCTTGCAAGTGTTAGCTTGCACATTCAACTAGTAGCATTAGGCTTGCATCAATATCAGTATAAGCTTGCTAAATTGCAAGTGTTAGCTTGCAAGTATTGGCTTGCCTTGTGCAGAGCAGTGGTAGAAGTTCTCCTCGGCTTCTTCTTCGTAGTATCCTCCTTCCTCCTCGTATCCTTGGTCGGTACTAGCGTCTATAAATAAATACGAGGTACACAATCACCAAACAATACTTAACTACTTTCAATCATCACACAAAAGGGGTCCTATAGATGATCTAGCATCATATCTAACATTACAAGATTAAAGCTTGGTTTAAATGATTTTAGTTTTAGAAAAGTAATTTCTACTCATTGAAAAACTACTTAAGATTTAATATTCTCCAAACCAAACATGGGATCATGTTGACACATGTCATCACCACATATTTTAGTTCATGGGAATGTGATTTAAAGTGGTGTCACAATTTAATAAGGTTTTACCCTTTTATTTTAATTAAATAAGTGACTAGAAATGCCTATGTGGCATTCTTTTATTACTTGAACATTATTTCTGTAAGTAAACCTATATATTTTTATATATTCTGAAAGGTATGGTTAAATGTGATTTTTGAGAGTTGGAATCAACTCAAAAGCTATTATGGTTTTAATTTGAAAAATGTTTGAATGCAGAAAAGCGTCTGACTTGTTCTTTTTACCAAGGATGATCTATAGATCCAAATGACTTGAATCTAACGTGATTGGATTCATCATTTCAAGACCTTTCTAACAAAATTGGTTTCATTCAATTTGGTTCACTGAATCGATCTGGGTTGATTTTTGAATCTAGGTGCAGAAGTGTGTTTGAAATAAAATGGAAAAGGTTAATTTCAAACGACTGGGCTGCGCGGGAAGCGATACTGGGCCGGCCTGCTAAGCACAGCGCTTACGCGGGCTGGTTAAGTCGCTGTCCCCACGCGTCAGTGAGACGAGGGGGTGCGAAGCGGTATGGGGCGATGTGAGCCGTGGGATCTTGTTCTAATCTAACGGCTAAGGGTCGTCGTCCACGTCGGGCAACTTCGGCGAGACTGAAACCTAACGCGGCAGGTGAGGGTCGTTGGGGGCTCACCGGGGCTCAGGCGAGGCGGGCGAACGACGAAGTCGACAACGGCAAACCTCCTGGTACCGACAGCTTCTCCTGGGGCGGCTCCAATCGCTGGCCCCCTTCTTCTCCAGTAGCGGTGGGCTCCGGTGCAATTCCGGCGAAGCGCTGCTCGCCTTGCTTCGGGACTGAGGCGAGGTGGTTCTGGGTGAGAGGGGAGTGAGGTGGTGTGCTCAATTCGGCTAGGGGTGGCCTCTATTTATAGTGGCGAGAGGGAACCGACGGGCGCAAGCTAAGCTCGTCGTGGTCGATGGCACAGAAGGCTAGCGGCGTGGGCGACGGTAGGGGGCGGTGCGGTGCTCCCTAGCGATGCTCAACGACGCGGTGGCGAGGAGTGGGGCGGTGCGGTTTGGTCGGAACGCAGCGGTGCTCTGCGCGTGCCCGGCGGAGGTTTTTAATGCGCACAACGTGCATGGTCCGCGCGGCGGCGAACGAGCGTGTCTGCGGGGTTGCTGGGACGGTGGTGATCACGTATGTACGCGGCGAGGGCGGCGCGCGGTCTGTGGGCGTCGGTCGAGCGTGGCGCACGGGGCGCGCTCTCGGCATGGTTGCTGGCGAGCTTGGCATGGTCCGTGCGTGTGGTCCAGGGGTTGGCAAGGTTCGAGCGCTGGACAGGGAGTGGCGGTGGGGTGTTGGCTTGCTCCCAGACATGTTGGCTAGGCTTGGTTCTTCTCCTAGCTTGCTGTCGACATGGGGGTGACAAGGGTGCACTCGGCCTGCTCACCATTGATGGCATTACCAAGCTTACAGCGATGCTAGAGGTTTGCACTTGAGCTAGATGATCTACTAAAGCCTAGTTGCAACCAGAGAGGGAACAAGTTAGGCTCCAATCACTGCTCACAATAGTGTTTGGATTTTAGAAGATTTGAATCTGCAAGGTGTTTGATGAAATGGCCGCAAGAATTCAAGTTTTGAATTTTGAAAAGATTTTTGGTGGGTGTGCTAGGTTGGTGCTGGTGAGTCTGCGGATGCTTGGGTTTTGAAAGTGGAGCTTGTTTGAGGTTTTTAAAAAAGTGGGATCTTCCCATATGATAAAGATTCAATTTTGAATTGTCCTTTAAACTATGCATTTGAAAGTTTCTGGATGATCACAGAGTGGGCCTTGATACTTTGTTATGAGTACAATCAAGGGGTGTAAAGATCCAAACAAGTTTCTGTTAAGTTCTGAAAGTTCTGGACAACCAAAGTAGGCATGGGAGTTAAATTGGTCAAAATGACCATTCACCCAATTTGGTTTGTTTTGATTTATTTGTCTTTGGGAAAAGTGTGGGGATTGTTTAGATGATGTTTATTTCACCTAAGAAACATTTTACAAGCAAAGAAACACCTAAACAAGGTAATTCAAAAGAATTCAAAATGGGATGCATACACACATGCATGCTTTCATATTTTTAATTTGAAAAGTTTTTGTTAACCCTAATTTTGATGATTAGTATTTGATGATTCTAGTTTAATATTTTTGGGATGTTACAAACCTTCCCCCCTTAAATAAAATCTCGTCCCGAGATTTGAAAAAGGACGAAAAAGATTACCTAGGATTTGAAGAGATCGGGAAACTCCGTCCTAATGTGATCTTCGCGCTCCCAGGTAGCTTCCTCTTCCGTGTGGTTGCTCCACTGAATCTTGAGAAACTTGATGCTTCGGGTTCGGATAGTTAAGAAGGCTTCTTCCAAAATACGAACCTTGTGATACAGGTATTGAAGAAGAGACCAACTATAACCATAGAGAGCCTTATGGACCATATGGGGGTGATACCAATCCAATCGACTTAGAAGAGTATTCCGATAGTTACTACACCAATATATATGACTGGATTCAAGAAAAGGCTAAGGAGGCAACTTACTATGAGGAAGCGTTGCCGTATAATCAGGAATATCCTGAAGAGGATTACGCCAACTCTAGTCATTTTTCATTGACTAATCTAATTCTCGATACTTCTAATCAAGAATACGCTCCTCCTGGATGCTCTTACGCTCCAGAAGGCAGTCGTAGGACTTTACGTCATCATGGATGGAACTCCAGGAAGCACTAGAGGAAGATGAAAGTAAGAAAGGAACGACATCCCAAGGGATGAGTGCTTGAATAATGTACATAGAGGGTAATGCGTATTGTAGTTTGAAGGGTTTGCCGAAATAAGTAAGGATATATCCACAAGAACAAGAAGTTCTTGTAAGATAGTTGTGTAAATAGGTGAGGAGCAAACCGTTGGAACATCTAGTACATTTGTAAATTATTTAAAAACCTATGTGTAATACATGGTATATGTTTTGTTGTTTATCGACTTTTGGATCTTCTTGAATCTTCTTGATTGACTAGATATGTACATGAAGTTAATTAGGTGTGCAAATGCATGATGTAACACCCAGTTATTACTTGATGTCATGGATCTAGATAGAAACGGGAATTCGTGTAAGGGAGTGACGAGTTTCAAAGATCAAAAGGAAGACTTACTTGAAAGATGAAGCAGGATATAAAGGGTATTAGCACCATTTGGAGGATAAATCAAGCATAGATTATTGTTAGCTAGATTCAAGAAAAAAGTTTGGTGTAGAAAATGTATGGAGCAACAAGAAATAATAAACTTAAAGCCCATTCAAAGTAGGTAAGTTGCTAAGAAGTTAACGAAGTAGTTGTATCAAGTTCATGGAAGTATCATGAATACGTACAAAGAAGATGCCTTGGAACCAAAAGGGTATTCAAGCTCTGGCAATTCCGAGAAAATGTCAGTAGTAGGTTGGAAAATGTAAGATAATATCTACCACACAGAGTGATCCACCGTTGGTACTTAAATCCATATTTGGCCTTCTAATCCACAGTTGGTATCTTGTTCGCAGCCGGTGTTGGTTGAGATAGTTAACCAGATCATCTTAATGGTTGCATAAAGAGCATAAAATTTGGCCTAAGTTAAGTAAGACCTAGGGAAGTAAAAAACTTTAAGGCGATCGTGTTTTGAGATGCTTCGCAAAGACAGACTTATCCCAGCGAAAATGTCCAATAGTAAGTACGACATATAGTGCTGAAAGATTTGCTTCGGAGATCCACAACTATGTGGATACACCATACAATCTTTCATCAGACCCTAATTAGGTAAAGTATAAACTGAACATAAGCCAACATTCTAGTTATAAAGCCAATAAATGTAGGGTTCGCAGCATAGAAAACAAAAATTTTCCTACGATGGGAACTATGTACCAAGATCTATCTACTAGATACAAACAACGGGCGGATGTATATCCGTAGAGAACATACCCTTGAAGACCGACAAAGCTTAACGAGTTCAACTCGTGGTTGATGTAGACGATCTCTTGCCGATCTCAAGATCGAGAGGAAGTCCTAGCGCCGCAAAGCAGCAGCGCATCTGTGCTCGCACACACGTACAAGACACCGGGCAACCTCCGCCTCCTTGCTCTAGCGATGCAGCGGAAGCACAACCCTTTATTGCCGAATAGCCACCGGGAACATGTATCTCGCTAGTCCGAGACCATGGGGGATAAATTCTAGAGGGGGAGAGAGATCCTTCACGAGGAGGTGTGAGAGACAAGTGAGAGGAGGGGCTCCTTTTATAGGAGGAGGGGGGCACCCAAGGGGGTGGCCGCCGGCCATGGGGGCTACCCCCTCCCCTCCTTCATTCATGTGGGTGGACACTCCACTCACAAAATGTCCTTTAAATTCCCTCCACTCAAAAGTCCACTCAAATTCCCATTAAATTTCCACCAAATTTAATGCAAACTCTCATTAAATAAAACTCTTTTATTTTTATTCAGAATTTTGTCAATTACTTTAATGACAAACATTCACAAATAACCCCTTGCTAGAATTCCATTTCACATGCATAACCACTTTATGCAATTTCACCCGAAAACCTGTTTCGGTATCTAGTGAAATAAATTTCTGCGCTTGTTTATTCTTTCGGCATGAAACATTTGCTCCAACTGGATGCCAGTGTCCCTTAAGTGTGTCACCCTACGGTTCGCGAATAATGCGGACATGATAGAGACCCTTCTCCGATCAATAATCAGTAGCGGGACCTGGAGATCCATACTGACTCCCACACATTCAACGATGACTTTTCCTGTGATCGCCGGAACCTTTTACGCTTGTATCTTAATCCCTTTGCTTCATGATATATTACATGTCCGAGATTCGATCATCGGTATCTCCATACCTAGTTTGATCTCATTACTGACATGCACTCTTTTCTCGTTCCCGTGATATAACATTCTAGTGATTAAATCACTTGCTTGCAAGCTAACCAATGTGATATCACCGAGAGGGTCCAGAGCATATCTATCCGTCATCGGGATGAACAAATTTCACTCTTGATCCATGATTCTCAACATAACACTTTAGTAGCTTTGAAGCCATCTTTATAATCACCCAGTTACGGAGTGACGTTTGATGTCAACAAGAAACTCTTCCGGTGTTAGTGATTGGCATGATCTCATGGTCTAAGGATTAGGACTACTTCGTAGTTTGTTTATTGCAATATAAACTCAATGACTTTGATCGTAATGCTATACTTAGGATGAATGTTCATCACACCATTACACTAATGTTGTGATCTCGTTATTAATAACATCCAATGTCTATGATTAGGAAACCGTGATCATCTTGTTAATCAACGAACTAGTTTATGAGAGAGGCATAACTAGGAACTTTCTGTTTGTTTATTAAACACACATGTATTAACGTTTCCGTATTAATACAATTATAGCATGCAAAATAAACATCTATCATATACTTGGAATACACATAATAAACATTTTATTATTGCCTCTCAGGGCATATTCCCTTCAGTCTCCCACTTGCACTAGAGACAATAATCTAGTTACATTATGATGTATCTAACACCCATGGAGTTCTGGTGTAGATCATGTTTTGCTCTAGGGAGAGTTTTAGTCAACGGATCTGCTACATTGAGATCCATATGTACTTTACAAATCTTTATATCTCCATCCTTGACATGCTCGCGGATGGAGTGAAACCGGCGCTTAATATACTTGGAATGCTTGTGAGACCTTGGCTCTTTGGCATTGGCAATGGCACCATTGTTGTCACAATAGATCAGCATTGGGTCCAACGCGTTTGCAACCACACCTAGTTCGGATATGAACTCCTTCATCCAAACTGCTTCCTGAGCCGCTTCTGAAGCAGCAACATATTCGGCCTCCGTTGTTGATCCCGCCACCACAGGTTGTTTGGAGCTCCTCCAACTAACCGCTCCGTCATTCATGAGAAATACGTATCCGGATTGAGACTTAGAGTCATCCGGATCGGTGTCAAAGGTAGCGTCGACATAACACTTAGCGATGAGCTCTTATTCACCTCCGTATACAAGAAACATATCCTTAGGATATTCTTGACCGCTTTCCAGTGTTCTGAACCTGGATCCGATTGGTACCTACTAGTCAAACTAATAGCATGTGCCACATCTGGTCTTGTACATAGCATGGCGTACATTATAGAGCCTATGGGTGAAGCATAGGGGACCTTGTCCATTATCTCTCTTTCTTCCGCCGAAGCCGGACTTTGAGTCTTACTAAATGTCGTGCCTTGTGTCATAGGTAAGAACCCCTTCTTACTATTTTCCATTTTAAACTTCTTTAAAATCTTATCAAGGTATGTACTTTGTGATAGCCCTATTAGGCGCCTAGATCTATCACTATAGATCTTTATGCCTAATATGTATGACGCTTCACCTAGGTCCTTCATTGAAAATTTGCTGTTTAGATAACTTTTAACACCGTTTAAAAGATCTATATCATTTCCGATCAATAATATGTCATCCACATATAATATCAGAAATGCCACATTGCTCCCACTCACTTTCTTGTAAATACCAGCTTCTCCATAAGTTTGGACAAATCCAAACTCTTTGATCACCTCATCAAAGCGGAGATTCCAACTTCGTGATGCTTGCTTCAATCCATAGATGGATCGCTGAAGCTTGCACACCTTGTTAGCATCCTTAGGATCGACAAAACCCTTTGGTTGTATCATATACAACTCTTCTTCAATATTACCATTGAGAAACGCGGTTTTGACATCCATCTGCCATATCTCATAATCGAAATATGCAGCAATTGCTAACATAATCCTAACTGACTTTAGCATCGCTACGGGAGAGAATGTCTCATCGTAGTCAACTCCTTGAATTTGTCGAAACCCCTTTGCGACAAGTCGATCTTTATAGACGGTTACATTACCATCAACATCAGTTTTCCTTTTGAAAATCCATTTGTTCTCCACGGCCTTTCGGTCGTGAGGTAAGTCCACCAAGTTCCAAACTTGATTTTCATACATGGATTCCATCTCGGATTTCATGGCTTCTAACCATTTGTTGGAATCCGGGCTCATCATCGCTTCTTCATACGTCGCAGGGTCATCATTTTCATCAACCATGAAATTCATGACAGGATTTCCGTACAGCTCGGGAGCTGCACGCGTCCTGCTTGACCTGCGAGGTTCGGTAGTACTCTCTTTCGGAGTTTCATGATCATTATCATTAGTTCCCTCTTCAACAGGTGGAGCCAACTCCGGAGCAACTTCCGGCGCTGCACTACTCGCCATACTTTGAAGAGAAGGTTCAATGACCTCTTCGAGTTCTACCTTCCGACTACTCACACCTTTCGCGAGAAACTCTTTCTCTAGAAAGGATCCATTCTTGGCAACAAAAACCTTGCCCTCGGATCTGTGATAGAAGGAATACCCAATAGTTTCCTTAGGGTATCCAATGAAGACGCATTTTTCCGCTTTGGGTTCGAGTTTATCCGGTTGAAGTTTCTTCACATAAACATCGCATCCCCAAACTTTAAGAAATGACAGCTTAGGTTTGTTTCCAAACCACAATTCATACGGTGTCTTTTCAACGGATTTAGATGGTGCCTGATTTAAAGTGAATGCAGCAGTTTCTAGTGCATAGCCTCAAAATGACAACGACAAGTCCGTCAGAGACATCATAGATCGAACCATATCTAATAAAGTATGATTACGACATTCCGACACACCATTTCGCTATGGTGTTCCGGCAGGTGTGAGTTGTGAAACAATTCCACACTCTTTCATGTGAGTGCTAAACTCGTAACTTAGATACTCACCTCCATGGTCGGACCGTAGAAATTTGATCTTTCTATTACGATGATTTTCCACTTCATTCTGAAATTCCTTGAACTTTTCAAAGGTTTCAGACTTGTGTTTCATCAAGTAGATATAACCATATCTACTCAAATCATCCGTGAAAGTAACAAAATAACGATATCCACCTCGCGCCGACACACTCATTGGACCACATATATCAGAATGTATGATTTCCAATAAATCTGTCGCCCGTTCCATTGAACCGGAAAACGGCGTTCTAGTCATCTTGCCCATAATTCATGGCTCACATGTATCAAATGATTCATAATCAAGTGATTCCAAAAGTCCATCCGAATGGAGCTTCTTCATGCGTTTAACGCCAATATGACCTAGACGGCAGTGCCACATATATGCGGATATATCATCATTTAGTTTAGTCCTTTTAGCATCAACATTATGAATATGTGTAACATTATTATCGAGATCCAAAAGAAATAAACCATTCATCATCGGTGCATGACCATAAAAGATTTCATTCATATAAATGGAACAACCATTGTTCTCGGATTTAAATGAATAACCACTTCGCATCAAACAGGATCCAGATACAATGTTCATGCTTAGTGCAGGAACCAGATAACAATTATTCAAGTTTATAACTAATCCTGACGGCAAGTGGAGAGGCAGCGTTCCGACGGCGATCACATCAACGCTTGATCCATTGCCGACATGCATCTTGACCTCACCCCTTGCTAGCGGTCGCTTGTTCCGCAGCCCCTGATTCGAGTTACAAATATTAGCAACTGAACCGGTATCAAATACCCAGGTGCTACTGCGAGCACTAGTCAAGTACACATCAATAACATGTATATCATATATACCTTTGTTTGCCTTGCTGGCTTTCTTGTCTGCCAAATACTTGGGGCAGTTGCGCTTCTAGTGGCCAGTCCCCTTACAATAGTAGCACTCGGTATCAGACTTAGGTCCAACTCGGGGTTTCTTTTCAGGCACGGCAACAGGCTTGCCGCCCTTACTTCCCTTCCGTTTTCCCTTCTTGTCTTTCTTGAAACCAGTGTTCCTATTGATCATCAACACTTGATGTTCCTTTTTGATTTCCACTTCTGCAGTTTTAAGCATTGACAGAAGCTCGGGGAGAGACTTCTTCATGCGTTGCATATTATAGTTCATCACGAAGCTCTTATATCTAGATGGCAGAGACTGCAGAACACGATGGATGCCTAAGTCAATGGGAATCGATATTCCCAAGGACACAAGCTTATCGGCGTAACCCGACATCTTGAGTACATGCTCACTAACGGAGCTGTGCTCTTCCATCATGCAGCTAAAGAAATTTTCTGAAGCATTGTAGCTCTCTACAACACCATGTGTGTCGAAAATCATTTTCAACTCACCCATTGTATCAAAAGCATTGCCATTTTCGAAACGCTTTCAAAGTTCCGGCTATAGCCCATACAATATGCCACAATGAACTAAGTTGTGGTCCTCCTGACGAGTCTGATAGACATTCTTCTCCTCGTCAGGGGCATCATCAAAAGGTGGGGGGCCTAACGGCGCTTCTAGCACATATTTCTTTTGTGCAGCAGAGAGGAGAATCCTCAAATTCATGGCCCATTCGGTAAAGTTGCTACCGTTCGTTGCAAGTTTCTCTTTCTCCATGAACACATTGAAATTAAAAGCAGGTGGTGCCATCTACAACAAAATTTGTAAAGTTTAGACTAAGTGTATGATAGATTGAGTTCAACTAATCCATATTATGAATGAACTCCCACTCAAAAACGACATCCCTCGTGCCTTTTTGGTGATTACATGAACCAAATCCACTACACCAAGTCCGATCATCACGTGAGTCGGTGTAGCTTCAAAGGCGAGCATCAAATGGGCATCATATCTACTATATGACTCATGCTTAACCTTTCGGTCCGTGTTCCGAGGCCATGTCTGTACATGCTAGGCTCGCCAAGTTAGAACCTTAGTATTCGCGTGTGTAACTGTTTTACACCCGAAATATGGTCGTGGATCCAAGAACACCCGATCATCACGTGATGTCTTGGAGCGACGAAAAACATAATCGGTGCATACTAAAGGAAGAACACATTCTTATCTTGATATTTAAAAGAGGGATCATCTTATTATGCTAACAAAGCGCTAAACAAGCAATATAAGATGCTATCAAACATCACATGTTTATTAGTGAAATGATATGGTTCCCGCATATGATCTCTATCATGTGCACCGTGGTATGATTACTATCATACCTATATGTGTAAGTCCAAGGTCTATGGAGATTACACGCTATGTGTGTTGTAAGAGTATCATCTCATACTTCTACTTACAACATCACCATATCATAACACTAGCCCAGCAACAATCTAAACTAGACGCCTCTAATTTATCCATTGCAAGTTTTACGTGGCTTAGGGCTTTCGAGATAGAACCGTTCTTACCTACGAACATGAACCACAACGAGGATAACCAAATTGTTGACAATTCGTTGCAAAATAGATATTGACTATAGTAGGAGAGACAGACACCCGCTAGCCACTTATGCAAACTAGTTGCATGTCAAGCGTGGAACATGTCTCATGTGCGAGGACATGTAAAGTTTGTCCGGGCCGCTTCATCCCACTATGCCACCAATATCCAAAATTACAACAAAGGAGCAACAACATGATCATCATCGCCCACATACTCATATGTGTACTACCCGTGTAAAGCATCTACACATAGATCCGGCTCTGATACCACTGTAGGGTTCGCAGCATAGAAAACAAAAAATTTCCTACGATGGGAACTATGTACCAAGATCTATCTACTAGATACAAACAACGGGCGGATGTATATCCGTAGAGAACATACCCTTGAAGACGAAGCTTAACGAGTTCAACTCGTGGTTGATGTAGACGATCTCTTGCCGATCTCAAGATCGAGAGGAAGTCCTAGCGTTGCAAAGCAGCAGCGCATCCGTGCTCGCACACACGTACAAGACACCGGTAAACCTCCGCCTCCTCGCTCCAGCGATGCAGCGGAAGCACATCCCTTTCTTGCCGAATAGCCACCGGGAACATGTATCTCGCTAGTCCGAGACCATGGGGGATAAATTCTAGAGGGGGAGAGAGATCCTTCACGAGGAGGTGTGAGAGACAAGTGAGAGGAGGGGCTCCTTTTATAGGAGGAGGGGGGCACCCAAGGGGGTGGCCTCCGGCCATGGGGGCTGCCCCCTCCCCTCCTTCATTCATGTGGGTGGACACTCCACTCGCAAAATGTCCTTTAAATTCCCTCCACTCAAAAGTCCACTCAAATTCCCATTAAATTTCCACCAAATTTAATGCAAACTCTCATTAAATAAAACTCTTTTATTTTTATTCAGAATTTTGTCAATTACTTTAATGACAAACATTCACAAATAACCCCTTGCTAGAATTCCATTTCACATGCATAAACACTTTATGCAATTTCACCCGAAAACCTGTTTCGGTATCTAGTGAAATAAATTCCTGCGCTTGTTTATTCTTTCGGCATGAAACATTTGCTCCAACTGGATGCCAGTGTCCCTTAAGTGTGTCACCCTACGGTTCACGAATAATGTCGGACATGATCGAGACCCTTCTCCGATCAATAATCAGTAGCGGGACCTGGAGATCCATACCGACTCCCACACATTCAACGATGACTTTTCCTGTGATCGTCGGAACCTTTTACGCTTGTATATTAATCCCTTTGTTTCACGATATATTACATGTCCGAGATTCGATCATCGGTATCTCCATACCTAGTTTGATCTCGTTACTGACATGCACTCTTTTCTCGTTCCCGTGATATAACATTCTAGTGATCAAATCACTTGCTTGCAAGCTAACCAATGTGATATCACCGAAAGGGCCCAGAGCATATCTATCCGTCATCAGGATGAACAAATTTAACTCTTGATCCATGATTCTCAACATAACACTTTAGTAGCTTTGAATCCATCTTTATAATCACCCAGTTACGGAGTGACGTTTGATATCAACAAGAAACTCTTCCGGTGTTAGTGATTGGCATGATCTCATGGTCTAAGGATTAGGACTACTTCGTAGTTTGTTTATAGCAATATAAACTCAATGACTTTGATCGTAATGCTATACTTCGGATGAATGTTCATCACACCATTACACTAATGTTGTGATCTCGTTATTAACAACATCCAATGTCTATGATCAGGAAACCGTGATCATCTTGTTAATCAACGAACTAGTTTATGAGAGAGGCATAACTAGGAACTTTCTGTTTGTTTATTAAACACACATGTATTAACGTTTCCGTATTAATACAATTATAGCATGCAAAATAAACATCTATCATATACTTGGAATACACATAATAAACATTTTATTATTGCCTCTCAGGGCATATTCCCTTCAATAAATACTATATATACAATTTAAAGACTATTAGTAAACCCTAAGGGGGAGAGCAGACATTATGAATTAAAGTTTAAGAAGTACTAGAGGTAATAATGAAAGATTATTTAAAGAAAACCTTAAGAAGGTATTGTCACATCCCAAGATTTTCCAAATCTTGTAATGTGAAAATAAATGAATAAAATAAAAAAATTGTTTGATTTTCAGAGCCAAAAGAAACTTTTTGAATTTAATTGGAACTTCAAATCAATTTGGATCAAATAAAATCCTAAAGGGAATCATAAAGTTAAACATTTATTAAAGGAAATTAAAATGTTTTGGAATTACTATTTTGGAATCTTTTAATAAAAGATTTGGTTTTCAAAAGAAAAGGTGGATTTATAAATAAAGAATATTTTATAAAACCAAATTAAACCTTGGCCAAGCTTTGAAATTAAAACATTTTATTTTTAATAAAATTTGCAAAAGTTTATTTAAATAAATTAATAAGGATTTAATATCCAACTTTATTTAAATAAAAGGTTTTACCAATTTAATTGAAACATCAAAACTTATTAAATTATTTGAAATAAGTTTTCCAAATATTTGATATTCATAAATAAATCCTACTAAAGTGTTTTGGCTTTATTTTAGATTTCAAAATAAATATCTCAATAAAACAAATTCTATTTGATTTAATAATGGAAGTCTATTATATTTAATTAATAATGGACTCTAAAATAAAAGGTTATTTTGTTTTAAACAAATTTCCAAATATTCTATATTTCCCAAATAAAACCTACTGATTTGGTTTTGAAAATATTTAGGTTTCAAATAAATATTTTATTAATAAAATCAAACTCTATTTTGATTTAAAATAACCAAGGTCCAATTATATTTAATTATTAATGGACCTTATTATCAAAATTATTAATTTGAATTGGGGATTTTGGATTCATGTTACTGAACAGAACTAATTTCAATATTACAAAGTTTGGGTGTTGTTTGAATTGATTTGAACCTTGTTTGATTGTTTGGAAATTCAAAACAGAAATTAGATTCAGAAAAAGAAAAGAATTACAGGAAGAAAAAAAATGGAAACGGACTGGCCCAGTTAACCTAGCCCATCCCAGCCCAGTATCAGCCCAGCTCCCCCTCCCCGAAGCGTTTTCTTCTCCACTCAGAACCGCACCCACACAGAGTATGACTGGTGGACCTCCTCCTCGATCCATTCCCACTGACTGACCGACCCCACTTGCCACTATTCTTCCTCTTCACCCCGCTCGACCGTTCCTCCCCGTTACTGGCAGTGATTTCGCGTCGTCAATTCGACTTAATGCCACGATTAAACCTCGCAGTAATCACGCGTGATAAATCCCCTCTTCCTCCTCTTTCATTCCCCCAAAACCCCATGCCTCGAGATCCACCAGGCTGTCGCCAATCCTTTCTGCACCGTCGCCGTCTCCGACGAGTTCTCGGCCAAATTCCGGCTTCATCACATCGCCCTTGACTTCCCGAGCAAGCAGGCAGGTTCGCCAGACTCAGGAGCACCGCTATGTAACCTCAGCTTCCCCGCGGGCACCCCTGAGCTTCGCCAACGACAACCCCAGCACCGCCACCGTCTGGCTCAACTCCGGCGGAACCTCTCTGGTAAAAGAGACTACCCCGACCCCTCTCGTTCACGCACACGCCTTCGTCGTGTCCTTGCGCTCCTGACTGTGTGTCTCGTTTGTCTCCGGGTGATTCCTAGCGTCGTCCTCGACCTCGACCGCGCGCGTCCGTCGCCAGAACCAACTCCGGCGAGAAATCAAGCCCACTCTAGAGCGCCCCTCGTCGAACCAACAACGCCTTGAGCATCTCCAGACTACTGCGAGCCAGGTGAGCTTACTCCCACCCTTTCTTGCTTCCTGCCTCGCCAGCGCCGCCGCCAACTGGTCGCTCTGCCGCTCGCCGTTAACATTCGCCGCCAGTTCTTAGCAAGGCAATAGGCACCGTTCGATTCAGATCGAACGAATACGATAGGTTCACTTAAACGCGAAAGGGTACGTCTCCAGAGCCGCACGATTCGTTTAGATCTAACGCACAGCAGCCCACGATCCACCCGAACCGGTATCGGCAAATAGGAAAGTGCCGCGTGTCATCTATTCCGTTTAAAAACAAATTTGAAAACAGATTTAATTGCAAACTTCAAACCCTTGTATCTTTGGATCCACACGTCCAAAAATTACAAATTTTATGTCGTTGGATTCAGGAGAACAAGCCCTAGCCAACCATGCCCTTAGTTTAGCAAATAGTATCTGTTAGCTTGTTTGAATTTGCAGAAACATTTGTGTACTTGTTTAGAGTATAAAAATTGTTTAAAATTGATTTTAGGGTTAAAACTTTTGTAAAGTGGTTCTATGTGACCTTACTGACCCTAGGAACCAACCCTTGGTGTTAAAAATGATTTTGGAAAGATTTAGGTTGGATTACTTGACTTAGCCATTTTCTAGCCAAATGAAAAGAATGGTTTTTGTTATAAAAATGTTTATGGAAAGAAAATTTTAAGAAAATGGTTTGATCAAACCCACTGACCCAAAACACCAAGTTTTGCAAATTAGCAACTCATTTGGTGAACAACTTAAGAGTTTTGCCTTAATAAAAACATTTTTCACCACATGAAATGATGAATGGATTTAAAAATAGTTTTTGGACAAAACCCTCTTGCTAATGACTTTGCCACTTTGGTAAATGACCAATTTGGATCTTACAAAGTTGAGAAACCCAATAGAGGCCCTCTTTGCAAAATAAAACTATCTTGTGCATGCTCCCATACATGACTTAGATCCCATTGTTTTGTGTGTGTTAAATTGTTTGATTGATTTATTGGTTTGGAATGCTAGTTGATTTTGTGTCTACTTGATTGACTTGTAGTGAAGTTAGAAAGTGTGAGACTAGCAAGATCAAGGAGTGAACCACCATTCCCTACCAAAAAGGCAAGTGATGCTTCATACTTTTGTCCCATTACTTTCTCTATGCATGAGAGATTTTGCTAAGTAAAACTTGCATGAATTTTGCTAAGTATAGACCTTTCTATAGGAAAACCTAGAAGATGAATCCTTAGTAGGATTTTCCTAAGTTAAAGATTCCTACTACTATCAAGCTTAGCCTAGCTAATAGAAAACATGGGTGGAAAATATATTCACACTATGGAAAAATCTCTAAGTATGAGGACTTATGTTTTGTTTAATAAAACAACTAAGTTAATGAATCACCTGGGTGGAATGGAAGGAATGGTGTATGTTGAGTGGTTACACAAGGCCAGGGGACTGGTGAACCTTGTGTATCTCACTTGGGGATGGCCACCCAGGAACAAAGGGATTTGAGATGTCAAATGTTGAGAAGCTTCAAGTGCAACCACTTGGCAATATGGGCTCTGCCATGATCATATAGGTTGCAAGAACTTAGCCATATGGACAGTGGGTGGTAGTGCTTGATAGGTTGGAGCGCGTCCATTTTGGTCTAAGGGAAAGCTTCTGAAAGATCTTGTCTTGGGAAACCAAGTCTTGTGGGGAAAGTGCACCACCTCTGCAGAGTGTAAAATCTAAGTACTTAGCCATGTCCCTGGTAAAGGACAATTTGAGCATCAAGACATGGAAGCAATCAAGAATCTCATCATTCAAATTTCTAAGTTAAAATCTTGTGGATTGAACAAGGGTTGTTTGAAATCTTCAATCTTTGATTGAGAGATGCCTTGGAAAGGATCTTCAATCTTTGATTGAGCAAAAATGATTTTATCAAAGCAAAAACTTAGTATTTTCAAATGTTAAGGAAAAACCTATTTTGAGCAATGCAAACCACAACTCCACTTAGCCAAATGCATATAGATGATAGACTCCACCATACTACCATAGTATCACTTGCCAATACAATTCAAATGTATTGACCCTTGTGGCTGTAACTTGCTATGTTGCAGGTTTGATTGTTTTTAGTGAAGATTGTTTGTTTAGGATTACAAAGTCTACAACCAACATCTGCCTGTGGCACTTTGAAGATGAAGGACCCCATGATTATAGTTATTCCGCTGCAATGTAATGTAATAGCCAAATGAGCTATGTATGATGTAATAAAAGTATGTTCTTCCTGGTTATAAAGTTATATTATGACCTTTGTTTCTTGATATTACATCTTAACTGTGGATGCTAGCTATTGATCCAGGGACTAGCATTGTAAAACACAGGAGGAATCTACCTTATTAGGTTGATACCTCTACAGGTATAAGCTTGAAGGTGATAAAGGATAAATTTAACTGACCAATTCTAAAAGAAACAACTCTTAAGTAACCCTTAAGAAGTAATAGAGAACACCTAACTGGACAAGTATTGAGAATAAGAAATTCCAATGGGTATGGATGAAATGAGTTCAAATCCAATATTGGAAGGAGTACCAGTATCAACTATACTATGACCGGAATAGAAATATAGTCTTTTGACCATAAACATGGGTATATAGAAACTTAAAACATGTTTTAGTGAGACCCTCTAAACTGTATTTAACGCAGTAATAAAGATTGATAATTAAATGAAAAGAATTAGATTAGGATATCTAATCAAGCTATAGAATACTACAAATAACTACATTTAAGGTTATCACGGAGTGGAGAAATGTAGCAACCACTACAAGTCAATTACTTACTCCGAAACGGGAGAGTTTGCGAACATCGAGGACGAAGTTTATTTTAAGGGGGAGAGTCTGTAAAATCCTAGCATTAGAGCCTAGAAATAAGCTGAACCCAGATGTGTGCATTGCATTCATGCATAGAAAATCCGAATAATTTTCGCGCTTTTAAACAAAACGTGTCAAAGGGATTGAAGCTTCTCTCAACTTGATGGAATTGAAGTAGATCATCCAGTTGACTGTGATAAGTTTTAATATGATGTTTGTTAAAACCTTATTTGGGTAAACATGATTTGATCTAAGAGTAGATCAGATATAATAAATGCTACTCATAATACATTGCTTATATAATTAATATCTGATTCTTAAGGGATTCTATCATCATATTCAAACAATAATTCATAAGTGCCAAGTTGAGATTACAAACTAAAGTAATACAAATTGTAATGACTAATCCTGACCTATCTTATTCTTATCTATTCTTACTATGGGTATCATAGTAATACTTAAACTTTAACTCTTTAATGAGTTTGAGTGGAAAAGAGAGTAAGTCAAGATCATTCACTATATATCTTTCTTTCCATATCATTTTTTATGGAACTTATCTTAATATCTGTTGTTCATCAATGTTGAGTAATCCACCATTGATTTACAAATTGTTTAACTATCAATACTTGATCTACTATTTCTTGATCTTATCATAACCTCTACTTAAATCTTTTAAAGAGGGCATATGCCATGAATAACCTTAATCCAATATGAGATACTAAGGAGATAATTTCAATACAATTGAAAAGCAGTATTGATAAAGCCTTGCTTGGCTAACTAAGGACTTAAGCAATAAATGATTAAAGGATTATAATGGTGATGCTTTAGCCACCAGTATTGAATGCTTATATTTAGTATAAGTGACATTGGTGGGTAGAACATGATTAAAACCCAGTCTAAATATATTATCCTAGTTTAGCCATGACTAGTCACATTAATATAACGTGAGGTTGGAGGATGAGATACTGGAGTTAAGTATAGAAAAGCTAGTAGGATTAAGATGATGCTTGAGCAACATGGGATTATAGAAGTAGTAATTTCCTCTTGGGAAATACCAACACTTGATGTGAAATAGTTTGATTTAGCTATCTATTGAAGAAATATTAGTGAGGGATGATTAAGGAGGATTATGAGTGGAGTTTGAAGGAACTACTTGTTGGATGGAAGGCTATCAATAGTAGAGTGGTGGATACAACCAAGCAATGATATGAGGAAGTTATGAATACTTTAGTATCAAACTCAATGGATTTATCAATGAGTTTAGAAGAATAATAGGTAAATAATAATATTCATATGAAGTAAAATTCATCATGTTAACACACGATGATGGATATAAGAGAATAGTATATCTAAGAAAGGAATTCCTTACTTAGAAGTCTAGAATTATGAATTATGGAAGATAGTAATTCTTGGTAAATAACCAACTTTAAATCTTAAGCCAAACATAATATCCATTTCATGTGATTGATCTATCATCTTATATCCATATCACTTTATAGAAATATTTTTCTAGAGAAAATCACATAAGCACATCTCTGTTAATTTCAACCATTATAATTATATGTGCTTAAAAGTATCTTTATCAATTTCTTTCTATAAAACATTCTAAATATAACTTTCTATTCTTAAGGGTGATGTCATCAATTATCCCAAACAGGAAACAACATGCTTAGTGATTAAATCTTTACTCATATCCACAAAGGAATATAAGTATGTTGAAAACCCTAAACCTTAGGATGAATATTCCCAATTCAAACCCTAAACCTCTTTGTTTATCATAACAGAATATATACATTACCATTTTCCAACTCAATGGAAGTAGTGATAACCATACTAATTTATTTTGTATTTCATGCATCAAATAATGATATAGGATCATAATACTTATAAAAGAACTTCTATCCAAACTATGAGCCAACTAGAGTTAAGTTATATAAACAAATAAGAAAATATCATTTAATAAACCCCTGATTAAAAGAGGAAAGAAAAATAATAAGAAAAGCTTTTACAAAATATTAAAAAGGGGTTAATATTGAGAAAATGAAAGAAATATAAAAATATTATATAATAAAAGTTCACAAATGATACTAAATCTATTTTAGTATTACTAAAATTATCCAGCAAATAAATTTTACAAGGAAAAGTTCAAAATATAGATCAAACTCAAATCTGAAAAGGAAATAGAAAATGGACAAAGAGAAAACAAATAAAAAAAACCTGGTCGTGGCCCAACACCTCTGTACTTATCTGAAGCCCATGTGCAGCCCACAAAAGCCCAACAGCCAGTCCAGCTCTTTCTCATCTGTGACTGACGAATGGGACCAGGAAAGGACTATGGGTTGAGAGGAAAGAAACGTCAGGGGGTTATCCACAAAACAACACGTCGTCATCATCCTCACGCACACATACAGCTCGCTGGAGGAGCTCGCCGCCGCCCGATGTTGTCATCGTCGTCCTTGCGCCAAGATCAACGCCGTCGTCGCCAGGAGAGGATAAGGAGGCCACCGCAACGTCCCTACTCGTCCTCATCCTCAATTTCCCCATCTGCAGCTCTCTCTCTCTCACAATTTCTTCTTCTGACTCGAGAACCCTAGCTCGAAGGTGAGCTGGAGCCGGCGATTCCGTGCTCGCCTCGGCCATGTAAGAACACGGTGGAGACCGTCGTGCTCTTCTCGTCCGTTTGTCCCAACTCGCACTAACGGAGGAGGCGTGAATCAACCCAATCAAACCCTCATTCCCGACGCTGTTCGTCGACCTCACTGTCGACTCTGACCCCGCCTCGCTCTATCGACCACGCCATCGTGTTCCTGGTGAGTCACTGAATCTCCTAGTATGCGTAGATCTTTCGTTTGCTTCCTAAATCCACGCCACCATGATCAACCGCAAGCACCGCCGCATGAGCTCGTCATCGGTTGACCTCCAGTGACCAAAAATGGGCGGCGCCACCACCAATAGGTTCGCCTTGATCTCCTCTATCTAATGAACCTAACCACAGCCCCGTGCACGCACCAGATCGATCGATTGATCCTCAACAGTGAGGATCAGACCAGGTGACGTCATGCCTATGTCAGGTTCGAACCACGTCAGCGAGTTTGACCAGTCTTTGCCTCGCGTGGCTGATGACATGGCCTTGGGCCCATATGTCATTTTCTGGGGGGTAAAGACAGGGTCGGTAACAAATGCATTTTCTTTAACCTGTGCGCTGAGGTGGCCACTAGCCCACTAGTCAGCGACTGAGGCTAGCTTTAGGTGCGGTGTAAAAAGTTAATTCCTATTTGAGAAATAAATAAAATGTCATAACTCAATTAATAATATCCCAGAAATTAAATAAATGATTAAATCTTGTTTAATTCATAACTTTTGATTTATAATTCAAAAAAATATGTATAATATATGAAAATTTGTAGAAAAATAAATCTACAACTTAAAATTATTATCAAATATTGTTATAATGATTATTGAAATAAATATTATTTATTAAAGGTTTTATAAGTAATAAAACTTTGATAATTCATATTTTAATAATGGTAAATGTTAAGAATACAATAAATACCAAGAATATTGGAAAAATAAAAACAATACTTTAAAAACTATAATCATGTGTTATTATTTCATTTAATTAAATATTTATTATTTATTAAGTAATTATAAAGTAATAAAAAAATGTAAAAATCATATCTTATTATTTATAAATCACGAAAATAAATGTAATATACCAAAATGATCACAAAAACAATACCTACATGTTAAAAATATAATGTTCCACTTTTGAGATAAATAAAAATTCAAATATTTTAATAACTCAAATCTAAACTTATTTACCTAGTTTAAAATTCAGAGAAGGGTAAATAAATTTGTTAATATTTCTAAAACTAGTCAATCAAATATAGTACATAGGTATTAGTCTTGAATATTACTAATAAGTCATAATCATTCAAAACATTAGAAATATTATTATATTGAATTAGCTTTTACATATGAATATATTATATTCCAAAAGATATTTAATGATTATAAAATCCTCAAGAATGATATATTAATCAAATACAACCTTATAATGGACTAAATCCAAAGATAATTCATGAGAAGTCACAAGTACTATTTATTATCCAAACACCATAATCATTCCTTTATAAAGAAACAAGAACTCTTGATCCACTACAAAATTAAGAGACCACTACTTAAATAGAAAAATAACCATTCTTAAATAACCTTAATACAACATTACCAAGTATAACAGATAAAAAGGGTATAAGCATTGTACTTTTAAACTATATTTGTTTTAAAGTTAACTTTAGTCTCCAAGAATCTAAATATAATACTATAAACATTATTATATGTTTTATAGTTAACTTTGGTCTGATATAGTTAAGTCATAAAGCATCTCAAACCCAAACCATTCGAGCAAACATAAATAACATCGACCAAACTTAACGAACCACAAAGCTTGTTTAGACCTTAGAAAAGAAACCTTTTTTTCTAAGGTTATTCTTATACTGACTCGAAGACTGTGAGTGCATAATCTTGCAATCACAAAGGGCAAGTTCACACTTGCTCATGTCCTTTGTTTATTTTCTGTAAAGTATTTTACAAATCCAGTGTTGTCCTCACCTGCATTTGAAAAAGGTCAGAAAACACTATTTTCAATAATAATGTGAACTATTGGTTACTGATCCAGGGTGATCAGTTAATCTATCAAATCTGACAGTTGGAATACAACTTTTACGAACTATATCACCTAGGACTTAACAACCAATGTCGCCAGTGATTCTTGCGCCGTATATTACGCGTTGACCATGAGATTTGGAATGGGACGGCAAAGTCAGCTGTATCTTCTTTCTCTTGCATGAAGTCGGATGTGCAGGTTGTGGCTATTATCCTTGAAGAGTGCATATTAATTGGTAATTCATAGAGGATATGCATCATATGGGTGGGAACCCTCAACGTACCACGATACTTCTGACATCTAACGGTTTGTACAAACCATTGCCGTAATTCTTTATGTGGGCATGGTGTACACCAAGGAGGCATGCGAGGTCGTGAAGGGGGCAGTGATTGGCTTGGATCATCTTCTGGCCCCACATCATGGAATTGTGGACGGGAATAAGCTGCCTGGTTGTGCAAAAAAGAATTGATCTCTCATGGTTAAAGTAACGCACCTCTGCAGAGTGTAAGAACTGTAACCTGTTACTCCCTGTTCCGGGAAGGAGCTGCGAACGCGGCGGGAAAGGAACTCCATGAAAGTTCTGGTAAACCCGTGAAGGATGATGGACATAGCTTTTCAGAATAAAAGCAAACTTTGAAGAAATGTTTATGAAAACTTGCATTGCCTACGACCTACGGTCTGTGGTTATAGTTATAGTGCATCAAACACTCCTTTTCTAGTGAATTTGCTGAGTACGCTCGTACTCAAAGTATCTTTTAACCCTTGCTAGATTCTGAAGCCGGAATAGACAACATCTACATCCAGTTATACTCCAGGACTCTTCATCCAAAGCCAAAGCTCTTCAATGGAGTCATAGGAAGTCAACATATACATCAACTCCAGTGAAGACGAAGTTACTAAATAGATAGGAATATAATATCTAGCCAAAGAACCTAATTCTGTAGTGTATTGCAATAGAAGAAATACCAATCCCTTAGTTAAAATACTAGTCTTAATAGTATGGTAGCTCTTGCATTGTTCATCTTTGATTCTTCTCCATAAGAAGTTATTTCTCTCTCTTTAACCTAGAGTGTTCTCTGGATCGTGTATAAAGAGTGAGTTGTAACCTTTCGCCATGTATTGGACCCGATGTGTTTCTGTTGTGCCACTCTGAGGGATGTAATACTAGTGAACGGTGTTTCATTGGTGGTATGTCAACGACTATAGTATACTACATCGTGCAGTGGTATGCTGGGTCACCGCAGTAAGAAGGTAAATTCTGTTGAAGAAACTGTTGGAGATATGCCCTAGAGGCAATAATAAATGTAGTTATTATTATATCTTTGTGTTTATGATAAATGTTTACATTCATGCTATAATAGTATTAACAAGGAAACATTAATACTTGTGTGATTTGTAAACTTAAATTGAAGTCCCTAGTAAAGCCTCTATACATCACTAGCTTGTTGGTTAATAAATGATTGTGGTTTCCCTATCATGAACATTGAGATGTTATTAACAACAAGATCATATCGTTAGGAGAATGATATGGTGGACATACTCCTATAGATAAGCGTAGCATAAAGATCAAGTCATTTTAATAGTTCAATTGCTATATGCTTTCTGATACATAGTAACCTAATTCCTTCGACCATGAGATCATGCATATCACCTTTACCGGATGGATGCTTTGATGACATCAAACACCACACCGTAACTGGGTGGCTATAAAGGTGGCATTGAGTGTTCGGAAAGTATTGGTTGAGACACATGGATCAAGAGTGGGATTTGTCCATCCATATGACGGATAGATATACTCTGGGCCCTCTCGGTGAAATGTCATCCAATTAGCTTGCAAGCATGTGACTGGCTCACAAGGGATCACATATCACGGGAATGAGAAAAGAGTACTTATCGGTAACGAGGTTGAACTAGGTATGCAGAGATACCGACGATCATAACCTCGGATAAGTAAACTATCGTGAGATAAAGGGAAATTGGTATCGTATGTAAGTGGTTCATTCGATCGCAAAGTAATCATAGAAATATGTGGGAGCCATATGAATTTCCAGATTCCTCTATTGGTTATTGTTCGGAGAAGTGTCTCGATCATGTCCGCATAATTCACGAACCGTAGGGAGACACACTTAAGGATTCGACATTGTTTGAGTAGTTATGGAATGATGAGAAAGAGACCGAATGTTGTTCGGAGTCTCGAATGGGATTCGGGATATCACGAGGAGATCCGGAATGGTCCGGAGAATAAGATTCATATAAGGAAAGTCCTGTTTCGGAGTTGGGGAATGTTTCCGGTGTTTTCATCGGGAATGTTCTAGAAGGTTCCGGAATGTCCGACACTCTGGAGGGGAAGGTACATGAATGTGTTATATCAATTTGGTATGATTGCATCATGTACTAAGTGTCATCGCTGAACAAAATAGAGGATTTAATCAAATCCTTGTTTGAAAAGTCAAACGCCAATTTGAAAGTCAAATGGCTATTTTTGGGAAGTGGAGAGGGAGGTGGAAACCGAGTTGGGGAGGAGTTCCTCCCCTCCATCGCCGGCCCACCTCCAAGCCGAGTTGGGGAGGGACTCCCCTCCCCTTGGCCGGCCCCTCCACCTATAAAAGGAGGGGCAGGTCTCCCCTCCTAGACACCCAACACCTCCACCTCTAAACCCTAGCCGCCGGCGCCGCCACCTCCACTACCGCCGCCGCCGCCCTAGGGCAAACTGCCGCCGCCTAGCTAACCCTAGCCGCCGGCTTGCCCCCTCCTCGGCGTGTCTAAACCCTAGATCGTCGAGGGCTCTCTCATAGTCCACCATACTCGCTCCGGCTTAAGGCGAAGCCCTGCGAGATCTCCCCTCTACTTCCGGTACCACGCCGTTGTGCTGTCGGAATCGCGAGGAGAGTGCTACAACCTCCGCTCTGCTGGAACAAGGGAGAGGAAGGTCTTCGTCGAGTACCGAACGTGTGACCGACTGCGGGAGCGCTGCCGGAGCGCAGCGCCGGAAGGATCGTCTACGCGATCTTGAGATCGGGAAGAGTACGACTACATCACCCACGAGAATCCGCTCTCGTTAAACACTTTGGAATCTTAGAGGGTGAGTTATTCCATCGACTCGTTGCTACAATCTAGTAGATACATCTTGGCTTGTTTGTTTGTATGCGGTAGAAATTTTTTGTTTTCCATGCTACGAAACCCTAGAGAAACCTCTTCTTTGAGTGATAAGATTGATGTTATTATGGCAATGCTTGTTAATGGGAAAGCTCCTTTAGATCAAAACAATGTTCCCTTAGCCTCTTTGGTTGCTTAAGAAGAGCAAGTTGATGTGAACTTCATTAGAAAAAACAATTTTAACAACAATGGCTATAGGAATAATTTTGGTGGTAACAACAATTATATGCCTTATCCTCCTAATAATGATAATACCTATGGAAACTCCTACAACAATGCTAGAAGTGCCCCCTCTGAACTTGAAGTTTTGCTCAAAGACTTTATTAGTAAATAAACTGCTTTCAACAAGACTATGGAGGAAAAGATTTTAACTATTGATAAAAATATATCCTTTTTGTCTGAAGCACAGTCCTCCTTGATTAATAAAATGGCTGCTAAACCTGAAACCATGGAAAGTACCTTTGCTGCTACTCATGCCATACAAGTTACTATTGATGAAAATGTTAGACTGTTAGCTCAACTTCATGCTAAGTGGGAAAGGGAAGCTAAAATTGATATAAACAATAGTGTGTGCACCATCACTAGAATTAATACCACTAAGCCACAAGAAGTCCCTATTCCTCCTCCTACAGTGCCTAGGCCCAATAAGTCTACTACTAGTGATGCTAAGTTTGATTTTGATATAGATGGTTGCAATATTTTTGTAGTGATCCTGTTTTTGCAAAATCTTGCTAGAAGTCCTGATGCTAGTGATATGCATGTTGCTTTCACTAACACATTACAGATGCTCTTGTTAAGATTAATGAAGAGAAGCTAAAACACAAAGCTTATATTCCTAGAAAAGTAGAAGATAGTTGGGAACCCATTATTGATGTGCAAGTGAATGACTTGATCTCAAATCTTCATGTGATCTTGGTTCTAGTGTCTCTATTATGCCTAAAAAGATTTATGAAATGCTTGATTTGCCACCTTTATAAGATTGTTATTTGGATGTTCCACTTGATGATAATGCTACGAATAAACTAATGGGGAGTATTAATGATGTTCTCATCGTAGTTAATAATGCTTATGTCCCTGTTGATTTCTATGTTTTGGATGTTGAATACAATGCTTCTTTTCCTATTACTTTGGGAAGACCTTTTCTTAGAATTGTTGGTGCCATCATTGATATGAAAGAAGGCACCATTAAATATCAATTTCCATTCAAGAAAGGTATTGAACACTTCCCTATGAGGAGAGAGAAGTTGCTTTTTGCTCCTCCTTTGAAAGCAAGGTTTGATGTTAATGCTTCTTCATTTGAAAATACTTGATTTCTTGCTTCTTGTGCCTAACTTAAAGGCGTTAAAGAAAAGTACTTGTTGGAAGATAATCCAAGAGTTTCCTTGAGTGTTGGAAGTTATTACTTCAGTAATGACCTCTCCTTATCATTTTTGTTTGCTTTTTGTGCCAAGAATGACCTCTAATGAGAGGGAAGTAAGATTTGGGGAGTTGCTGTCCCGAAACAGATTTCTGTCCTCTACCATAAAAATTTGTGAGGAGTCTCTGTAAGTCGGATTGAGCTAAAAAATTACGAATAAATCCCCCAGTATGTTAGATAACTTTTGTTAGTTCAACACTTTTTGATTTGAGCAACATAAGATTTTCGAAAAAATCGGTTTCTACCTGCTGGTCTGTTTTGACAGATTTCTGCCATTATTTGCATTTGCTTCTTATTGATTCCTTTTTGAGTTCTTTTTTTGGGAATTGAGCTTTTTGAAGGAGTTTCTATAGTATCTTGTGTTTTTAGTGAAAAGTTTTACTGTTCCAAAGCTTACCCTAAAGGTATATTATATTTTGAATACACTAATGTTGCTAATAAAGATTGTGTGAAGTTTTGTATGAAGGAAAAATTTCAGGTGTAAAGAAAGAATAATGTAATGAAATGAAGAATGAACAAAAGCTCAAGCTTGGGGATGCCACCCCGGTGTCACCCCAAGAAATATTCAAGAGGTACAAGCGTCAAAGCTTGGGGATGCCCAAGGCATCCCCTTCTTCATCAATAAAAAGATCATGTCTGTCTAGACACTTCGTTTTTATTGTTTCAGGCACTGTTGTGTTGTTCTTGGAGCGTCTTAGTTTTTGTTTGGTTTGCTTAGTTTGTTTAGTTTTCTTGAATAAAGTAGTTTGGACCCTCGTTCTCGCTGTGTTATTTCAAATAAGTTGCTTGGTGTTGGAAAGAAGTAGAAAGTTCTTGCTTGATAAGTGCAAGAGGAGCTTGCATTGACTGTGACTTAGACTTTAGCATGACATGCTAGGTGTTGCTTTGACCTTATGCTTAGTGATTATTGCTGTAGCATGTCTTGTTCCAAACAATTGGGATTGCTTAGTGTGCCTTGAAAGAATTATGCGTTGTTTTATCATGCAAAAGCATAGTATTGTGGTATTCTCCTTTGATGCTTTATTTGGGTTGACTTGGCACATGCTTACACCATGTTGTGACTACGAACAAGTCACCATAGCCTCTTTGATCATCTAGTCCTTGACTTGTAGTACCATTTTATGCTTTGATTAGTAATATTTTGTTGCTCTGCATGATTATGGCCATTATTGCTCTCTTAGTTGGTTGCTCCTAGTCTTTTGCTAGCCTCCACTTGTATGAGTAAGTTCTACTCATGCTTCCAACTCCCAAGAAACAAGTTATTCCAAAGTGTCCACTATAAATTCCTATGCATGGTGTGTTACACCATTCCAAGTATATTCTTGTTTTCAGCTATCTTTCAATTAAAAAGTATTTTGTTATGTGAAAACTTAGTGATTAAAGATCTCATGAACTTGATGGCACACTTTATATTCTTTGCCCATAATAAATTTAAACCATTGTGTCGTCTATGTTGTATATGCTTGCACTTATACATTGGAATTAACAGAACCATGCTGTCATGGGGAACGTTTTCAACATTGCACTTGTACTTTGTACACAGTTGATATCATGCTCTTTTGTCTATGGATGTCACTGGTGCGAAATAAAGAGGGAGCTTGTAAGTCCATGGAGTTATGTATTTTGTGTTGGAGAAACGCCTGGGTCGTTAGCCTAAGCCATGC
Source organism: Avena sativa (assembly GCA_916181665.1). Taxonomy (NCBI): domain Eukaryota; kingdom Viridiplantae; phylum Streptophyta; class Magnoliopsida; order Poales; family Poaceae; genus Avena; species Avena sativa. Next base: position 112,217,662 of record OV702285.1, on the reverse strand, counting down.
CTAATCATGGTGGAAACTTGCAGCATCACCATAATGAGCTATCTGTGAAGCATCCTCGATAAAAATCTATGCACATAGTAAATAAAAAGATCGCTAAGATGCTCATTGTCTGTTTGCCTTGTCATTTTTGTTATGAGATAGCTCTTGTATCATGTTCAAGGGGTACCCCGTTGGCGGTTCTCTATGATACGCATTGAAAGAGCATTTTCCTATCCCTCTGATTTTGATGTTTGATAACAATACACTTATCATTTTAACTGTGTGCTAAGTTTATCACATGATTGATAAGAGGAGGCACAATTAATGGCATATCAATTCCCCTTGCAAAAAATCTCTGTGTCAACCGGTAGTACCGGAAATACAACCGGTACTACCGCTTGACACCGGTACTACCGGTTCTAGTACCGGTTGGCACTGATCAAAGGAGATAAAGGTGTGTGCTAGTCAGTACCCCCCGGTACCACGGAGCGGCACTACTGGTCCAACCGGTAGTACCGCTTAAGGCGGTCGTACCGCTCGGCAGTACCGTGGCATACTGACTAGCACCCACCCCTCTCCATTTTGGTCAGTACCAAGCGGCACTTGGGACCGGTACTACCGCCCCAACCGGTAGTACCGCTTCCTACGACCGGTACTACCGCTTGGGGGTAGTACCGCAAGGACGATATCGCCCAAGACTGAAGATTGCTGAAGATCTTGAGCACCTCCGATACCTGGTCCGGTACTTGATCGGTAGTACCGCTTGCAAGCGGTACTACCGCTTGAGTACCGGTACTACCGGTACATTAAATGCTCCAACGGCCATATTTCGTGGAGGGGTATAAATACCCATCCACCTACCTTGGGACAAATCGCTCAGCACATTAAAGTCATTGCCCACCATTGGAATCCATTGGAGCCACCCAAATCTTCAAGATCTCCTCATCCCACCACCCAAAGTTCTTGATCTTTGGGGAATCGAAGGAGGAGTCCCCGATCTACTACTTCACCAAAAGAGATCTTCATTTCCCCCTCATTTCATTGAGGGCCCCTTTGCTCTAGTGTTTTGTTGGAAACCCTAGCTCTTGTTTTTGTTCTTACAAGCTTGTCTTTGATTGCTTTGACAGCTTGCTTGTATTTGGGAGCCTCCGATTAAGTTGTGGATGTGTGCCCCAAACTTGTAACGGTGCCGGCTTCCACCTTGAAGGTTGCCGATATAGTGGAAGGTGAATCGATCCCGTTGGGGTGAGATTCATCGGAGAACAAGGGAGGCCTCTCATGGCGTTGGTGGTTTGAAACCACCCCCTCTCCAAACGTAGACGTACTTCCCCTCAAAAGGAAGGAACTACGGGAAACAAATCCTTGTGTCTCCGCGTCCACTTTTCGGTTACTTCTATCCTTTACCACACCTTACTTACTTGTTACTACTTTGTGTTGTGATAGATCTTGCATAATTGTCATATAGGTAAATTCACCATAGTTGCATTATCTAGAGAATTTACCTTATTGTCAAACCTTAATTTGAAAAAGAAGAAAATTTGAAGTAGCACCCATTCACCCCCCCCCCTCTAGGTGCCCATACGATCCTTTCAATTGGTATCAGAGCCTCGGCTCTTTATTTGGGCTTTACCGCCTAAGAGAATATGGGTAGCCGCGAAGGGGATGGTGATGGTGAGACGACCACGGTGACTATGGAAGATCTCAAAAACTTGGAAACAAGATTGAGCCCTTCCTTGGTCAACAAAGTCAAGAAGATGCTTGAGAAACTTCTTAAAGACAAAGAAGGCTCACCACCCCCATCTCCTCAAGAGGATCAACCATCCATTTTACCTAAGGGGAATACGTCAGTATCCCCCGAGGGTGCATTGGTAGGGGGTAAACCAGACAACGCTAATTCCTCCACACACAATAATGGTGGGAAGGGTGAGCACCGTGACTCATGGTACTCTCCCGACCCTCCAATCCCTCACCCTCATGTTTACAATAGAGGTGACCCACCTAAGCTTGAAGAATCTGCTACTTTTGCTCAATGGCAATCACTAATGAGAACTCATATGCGCAGCTCTTGCATTGAACTATGGAACATCATCGATCATGGACTCTTTATTGGGGATCCAAACAACTTGACAAGAAGAGAGATTGTTAATATTCAACTCAATGCCACTGCTCTGCATATGATTCAACAAGGTTTGGGGACAAAGGATTACCCACACATTGAGCACTTTAGCATTGCCAAGGAAGCTTGGGATGCTCTCACTGTGTTGTTTATTGGCAATGAGAGTATGAGGAGGAATCGATATGATGCTCTAAGCAATGAAGCCGAAGGCTTCTACATGAAAGAAGGTGAAGATCATGAAGACATGTACCGAAGGCTCAAGACCACCGCCACCGCCTTTAGAAATGTGGGTGCCTCACATGTGGATGATGCATGGATAAAAAGGAAGTATGTGAGTGCACTCATGCCTTTTGAGCCCATCGACTTGAAGAGTCTACAAGGAAGACACAACTACCATCTCATGACCTCAAATGAAGTTATGCAAGAGATGGCTGCTTTCAAGGTTGCCGCCAAGAATGCCAAAGATGCCCATGCTCGTTCCCTTGGTATGAGTAATGTTGTCAATGTTGCTTTGAAGGCCAAAGTTGTGGACCATGGGGATGAAGATGATAGTGATGAAGGTCTCTCCATGGACCATCCTGATGAAGTGAAGATTGCTCATGGTCAATATATGGCTTTCTATGCAAAGAACTTTTGGAAGAACCCTGCCAAGGCCAAGATGGAAATGGAACGGAGAAGCAATCCAAATGGGAAAAGAGAGAATACCACAAGATTGAGAACTTGCTTCAATTGCGGTGACCGCTACCACTTTGTGGCTAGTTGCCCCTATGAGAAGAGAGAAGATCATGGTGGAAAGCTTGTGTTGAAGAAGACTCTCAAGGGACCGTACAAGAAACCTTTCATCAAAAAGAATCCCATCAACAAGAAGCCGGGAGAAATTGTCTTGATCACTCATGAAGAGTACTCCTCCGACAATGAAGATGATGAATATGACGAATAGGAAACTTCTCATGGTGTGGCTGCTCTTGCCACCACATCTACTCCGACATTCTCACTCTTCGATTCTCCAAATGAGAAATCCTCCACCAAGAACGCCACTTGCCTTATGGCAAGAGGAACGGAGGTATCTTCATCATCCTGCTCTACTCACTTAGATAATGATGAAATTAATGATGAGATGTCACTTGATGTTAAAAAGGAATTAATTGCCTTTGATGAGTTTATGACTAACCTAGAAGGTGATGCTAAGCTACATTTTGGAAACATCATAGATCAACTATCACATACTCAAGAGTTTCTAGATGTAAGATGTAAACTTGGGCGTGAACATATGATTGAGCTAGAGGCCCTAAACAATGCTCTAGAAGAAGAACAAGAAACTAGGTTGTCACTTGAATTAAAACTTGAAGGGCTTGATGAGGCCAATGACATTATTGTTAACAAACTCATCAAAGAGCGTGATCATGCTATTGCTAAATATAAAAGAGCTAAAAAGGACAAGGTTGAGTTTGGTGTGGTTCATGAAAAACTTGCCGAGGACTTTAGCTTGCTTAACAAGGCCCACAAAGCCTTAGAGAGTGAACTCTTATCTCTCACAAAGTCCCATGAAACGCTTCAAACTCAATTGGCCAATATTCCTTCACCTAGTAACTTCATTCCATCTAGTAGCACAACTATCCTTGAAGAGAATGCTAGGTTGAAGGGGGATCTTGCTAAGGCCACATTTCCACAAGGCAACAAGTCTATTGATGATCTTTTGAGCAAGCAAAGGCGTAGTGGTGATAAAGGGGGAATTGGTTTTGTCTCCAAAACAAAGAAGAAGAGCAACAAGAAGAAGAAGGGCAAGCCCGCACAAGAGACCAACAAGACCATTGTGGAGAGTAAGACCACAAATGGTAAAACTATGTCTCATGATGATTTTGCGGGAAGTGCTAACCCTCACTATGTTCTAATGTGTGATTATTATGGTGATGTGTATGCACAATATGTTGGCCCTTATGATGGTTATATTGCTTGGTCTATTTGGGTTCCCAAGACCCTTGTTGCTAACAAAAGAGGACCCATTGAAAAATGGGTACCTAAAAACTAGCTTGATCTTTTGTAGACTTATGCTTCCGGAGGGTCAAAATGGGTGATCGATAGTGGTTGCACAAGTCATATGACCGGAAGCTCGTCTATTGTCAAGGACTTGGTGTCAAATGAAGATCAAATCACCGTCACATATGCCGACAAGTCAAAGTCTGAGGTAATGGGTTTCGGCAAGGTAGTGGTGGCTCACGACATTACACTCGTGAACGTCATGCTTGTTGAAACCCTTGGATACAATTTACTTTCTGTCCGTGCTCTTGGAAAGATGGGCTTTGCCGTCTTTATTGATGATGATATTGTGGTCCTCATGTGGAGCAAGTCTCTCAAGGTCGCTTTCGTTGGGTACGTCGAAAATGACTTGTATGTGGTGGACTTTTCGGGGCAAGCCACTGCAGGTCCGATGTGCTTATATGGAAAGGCCGATGTGGGTTGGCTATGGCACCGCCGACTAGCCCATGTCAATATGAGAACTTTGCAAAGTCTCCATAAAGAGGGCCATATTGTTGGACTAAAAGAAAATGTTTCCTTTGCCAAAGATCGTGTTTGCAGGGCATGTGTTCTAGGGAAGATGCATGACGCTCCACACAAGCCCACGAACCAAATCAAGTCTAACAAGATCTTCGAACTCCTTCATGTGGACCTATTTGGTCCTCCATCTCATGCAAGTCTTGGAGGGAAGAAATATTGTTTGGTGATTGTTGACGACTTTTCAAGATACTCTTGGGTTTATTTCTTCAAGTTGAAGAGTGAAACTCAAAAGACTTTTATTGACTTCATCAACTTGGTTCAACGGCAACACAATGTTCCCGTATTGATTATAAGAAGTGACAACGGCACCGAGTTCAAGAACTACACCTTGAATGATTTCCTTAGTGATGAGGGGATTAAACATCAATATTCCGCTGCATACACCCCTCAAAAAAATGGTGTGGCCGAAAGGAAGAATCAGACTCTTATTGAGATGGCTAGGACCATGTTGGCGGAGTTTAAATCTCCATACAACTTCTGGGCCGAAGCCGTCTCCACCGCTCGCCATGCTTCAAACCGACTCTACCTCCGCAAGAAAATCAACAAGACTCCATATGAGATACTTACCGGTAACAAGCCCAACATATCTTATTTCCGGGTGTTCGGTTGTAAGTGTTTCTATCTCATCAAAGGCGTTCGTTTGTCTAAATTCGAGTCTAAAGCATTAGAGGGTATTTTTGTTGGCTATGGTCTCGAATCTCACACTTATAGAATCTATGACACGCTCTCCGGAGCCGTCATAGAATCTTGTAGTGTGACCTTCGAAGAATATGATGGTCCCCAAGGGGGGCGTGTTGATGCTTGTGATGCAGATGATGAAATGCCTCAGGATGCCATAGGAAGAATGGGTGTGGGTTATATCCGCCCCGTTGAGGAACCCCTTATGGCGGATCGAGAAGAACCATGCTCCACTCAAGTGGAGCCCTCATCTTCACAACCTCAACATGCTCCATCTACCGAAGAGGACATTGACTCAAGCCAAAGACAAGATGTGGACCCTCAACATAGTGATCAATGTGTGAACTCTAGTCAAAGGGAGCTTGGTCCATTCGATGGGTTGTCAAGTGGTGCCAAGTCAATTTGTCAAGGAAGATCCATCCAAACTGTTTTGAGACGAGCTCAGATTGATGCTAGAAGAGCACTTGATCAAGACCAAGGTCAATCCTTGCCTCCCAATGTAGAGGATGAATCCAATGATGATCAAGGTCAAGTTGATGGTCAAGACGAGGATCAAAATGATGAAGAGGGTCCCCCAAGAAACAATGAGGAGATCCACGCTCGTCGCGAAGCTAGAAAGGAAAGAATGTTGGAAATAAGAGACCACACCCTCCAAAATGTTGTTGGAGATATAAGGAAAGGAATTTCCACAAGAGCACAATTGAAGAGGTTCAGTGAACATCAAGCTCACATTTCCATGATTGAACCAAAGAAAGTGTGGGAAGCTCTTGAAGATTCGGATTGGTTAGAAGCTATGCACAAAGATCTCAACAACTTTGAGAGAAACAAAGTGTGGAAGTTAGTTGAGAAGCCAAAAGATTGCCGCAATGTTATTGGAACAAAGTGGATATTCAAGAACAAGCAAGATGAGCATGGAATTATAGTAAGGAACAAGGCTAGATTGGTTGCACAAGGGTACTCTCAAATTGAAGGCATTGATTATGGAGAGACTTATGCACCTGTGGCTCGCCTTGAGTCCATTCGTATCCTTCTTGCTTATGCGGCACATCATAACTTTAAGTTGCAAAAAATGGATGTAGAAAGTGCATTCCTTTATGGTCCTTTAAATGAATTGGTATATGTTAAGCAACCCCCGGGATTTGAGGACCCCAACTTCCCAAACCATGTCTACAAACTTGATAAGGCGCTCTATGGGCTCAAGCAAGCCCCACACACGTGGTATGAGCACCTTAGAGAGTTATTGTTTGACCGTGGCTTTGAGGTTGGGTAAATTGATCCCACTCTTTTTACTAAGAGGGTCAATGGGGAGCTTTTTGTATGCCAAATATATGTTGATGATATTATCTTTGGCTCATCTAACAAAGCTTTTAATGATGAATTCTCAAAGCTTATGACTAGTAGGTTCCGGATGTCTTTGATGGGGGAGTTGAAGGTATTTCTTGGCTTTGAGATCAAGCAAGTTAGAGGAGGAACATTCTTCAACCAAGCCAAGTATACTCAAGATATGCTCAAGAGATTCAAAATGCAAGATTTGAATGGAGCTCCTACTCCCATGGCTACAAAGACTCATCTAGAACAAAATCCAAATGGTAAAGATGTGGATCAAAAGGTATACCGGTCTATGATTGGTTCTTTGCTTTACCTTTGTGCATCTAGACCCGATATTGTGTTGAGTGTAGGTGTGTGTGCAAGATATCAAGCGGCTCCTAAGGAAAGCCATTTAATGGCGGTCAAGAGAATCTTTCGATATTTAGTTCATACCCCATTTTATGGTCTTTGGTACCCTCAAGGCTCAACATTCGCTCTTTGTGGATACACGGATTCGGATTGGGCGGGAGACAAGGATGATAGAAAATCAACATCTGGGGCGTGCCAATTCCTTGGTAGGCCCTTGGTTTTTTGGTCTTCTAAGAAGCAAAATTGTATATCTCTCTCCGCCGCCGAAGACGAGTATGTTGCTGCTGCTAGTGCTTGCACCCAATTGCTATGGATGAGGCAAACTTTAAAGGAATACGGTGTCCATTGTGACAAAGTGCCTCTTCTATGTGACAATGAAAGTGCCATCAAAATTGCATACAACCCGGTGGATCACACAAGGACAAAGCATATTGAGATTCGACATCACTTCATTAGAGATCATGTTGCTAGAGGTGATATTGATCTATCCTATGTATCAACCAAAGATCAACTTGCCGATATCTTCACGAAGCCACTTGATGAAGCAAGGTTTTGCTACTTGAGGAATGAACTAAATATCGTAGATTCAAGGAGTTTGACGTGATTATCTTGCACTCTCACCTAATACTCGACCCATGCTAGGTTTAGGTGTAGGCATGGACATAGGGGGAGTGCGGTCCTAATTGATTGGACTATCCCTCCCCCATTATGCGCAAAGTAAACAAAATCATTCCTCTTAATATCATTTTGTGATATGTGAGCTCAATGATGAGTTTCGGTAATGGACCCAAGATATATCTTCGTGGTGCCAAGCCGAGTATACTCAAATATGGTGGCCTAGGCCACCGCCCCCTCTCAATCGAGAGGTTGATGTGCTTACTCGTGTTTGTCACCTAGTTGAATTGGTTTTCACTCATGATTGTCTTCTATTTGAATTGTCATCATCGTTCTTAGTCTCATGCACTCTAGTTTGGTATTTATTTGTTTCTTCAATTTTTTAGAGTGCATGTGCTTCTCAGCTCACTTATCTTAACCCAAGCCTCCGTACCCCCTCACGAAAACCCTCTCTCTATCCGCACAAGAATCATCCTTGATCCCTGGCTTTGGAATCAGATGGGACCGGTACTACCGGATGTGCGAGCGGTACTACCGGACCTGGGAAGTTCCCAGATCGTCTCCTGGAAGAACTGCTCCAGGAACGGTACTACCGCCCACATGTCCAGTCCTACCGGCCACTGGTACTACCGGTTGTGGAACCGGTACTACCGCTTACAAGCGGTAGTACCGCTCCAACAACCGGTACTACCGGTTGACGGTTTCCAGGTATATATTAGACGCGTGGGGAGAGGCACCCCTCAGTACCTCATTATTTCCCATGCCCTCCACTCAAACCTGCGCCGCCACCGGAGATCTTGACGCGACCGGAGCCCTGCCGCGCCCTCCTCCCTCTGGATTCTCCTTGGATTCGGCCTCTTGGCGGGCTCCTACTCCTTTCCACCGCCATGGATCCCGGTACAACCGCCCTTTCTCTCTTCCCGTTTGATTTCCCCATTAGATCTAGGTTTTGGCTTAGATTTGTGGAGAAATTGACTATATAAAAGGTTGTACTGCCATATGATTCCTTGATACCAAGTAGAATCCTCGATTGTGCAGTTTTAGGCCGTCATGTTGGGCCGTTACCATCAGATCTGACGCGTGTGTGCCGCTCAACCGGTAGTACCGGAACTTGTTCCGGTACTACCGCTTGCAAGCAGTACTACCGGTCGTCAGGTCCGGTAGTACCGGTCCACTCTGACCACTTTTTTCTGCCCAAATTGTAGATTCTCTCATTTGTGCCTTTGTGATTCTTATGCCCTTATATCCTTGCTATCCTCCCTCGTGCTTTCACAGATGCAGGTGGTTCTCGGGGTGAACGCAAGCGCTCCAAGTCTGACCGTGAGATTGTTGAGGAAGAGACGGAGTCTGAGGAAGAAGTTATGCCACTGCCTGCCACTCGAGGTGGTCGTGGGGGTCGTGAAGGGGTTACCAAGCGCTCAGCTGGGCGTGGCAGCGCCCCTCCCTCTCGCCCCCTTCCACTGGGCGTACCAAAAGTCTCAGCTCTGGGCCATCTGGGCCAAAGAAACTGTCAGATATCTCTGAGTCAGATTTTAGGGCTCTCCGGATTGAAAATGCATACTCCCGCAACCGGAGCGAAGCAAGGGAAGACAGTCTCTTCTATGATGATTTCCAAGAGCGTGTTTATCATGAGGTTCTTTTGACCAACATCCAGATGGTGGTGCCTCAGCAGTGGATTGACATGGGACACATTGACAAGAACCTTGACTACTTTGCTGAAGCTAAGGAAATCTGCTCTCGCCTTGGCTTGTTCCCCATTATGGAGTTTCAGCAAGACTATGATCCCCTCCTTATCTGCCAGTTTTATGCCACTGCACATTTTCACACTGGCCGCACTCGGAAGATTACCTGGATGACTCAAGGTGCTGTCAAGGAAGCTACACTTGCGGAGTTTGCTGCCATCTTGGGGTATGAAGATCGCGGCCGGGACGTTCCTTGTTGTTTTCGCTGTCACATGCGGGAGCATCCCTCCAAAAAGGATGTTCTTGCACCTTTGTATATCCGAGGCCGTGGGGTTGCTGGCAAGATCAAGGATCTACTCCCCATATATGACATTCTCCATCGCATTTTCCGTGAGACTGTTGCTCCTCGTGCGGGCAACAAGGATGAGATACATGGGTTCTCCGTTGACTTGTTGTTCAACACCTTCCTCAACCAAGAATCAGGCAATCCTCTTGATGTGACAGACTTCATATGGAATGAAATGGTTGTTGCTGCATACACTCGGAGGGTTCCACCATTTGCTCCTTACATTATGGCCCTCATTGTGTCAAAGTGCCCCGTCATTGCTAGGACTCTCTCCACTCGCTCTCTCGTTGTGCACAGGACAAAGGCACTCAAGATCAAGAAACATGCTAAACCTCGCATTGAGGCAGGTGAGGAGGATGAGGATGACTCTGAGGCTGCTGACAGTGGTCATGACACTGACTATGTTGTCTCTCGTCGCCAGAATGCCAAGCCCTCTTGGGCCAAAAGGATGGAGGTCAAGCTCAAGAAGATCTTCTGCTTCCAGGTTGACAACCAGAAGCGCATGTATGAGGCGCATGTGTATGCAAATAAAGCCTATGCTCGGCAGAAGGAAATGATGTCTGCTCAAGGTTTGACCATCTCCGAGGGATCCGAGAACAACATCACTCCAGAAGATCAGTGGATTTCTCAGCACGGCCGTTGGGACGATGATGTCTCTTCCTCGCACCGCGCCCCACCCACTTACGAGGATGAGGAGGACCTTGAGGATGAGGAGGAGGAGGAGGAGGATTATTGATCTTTGGGACGGTAGCTTTGCACTTGTCCCTTTTTGGCGTCTTGATGCCAAAGGGGGAGAAGTTGCACTTTAGGCACGGGTGTTGCATGGGAAGTCACAAGCTCGTTTTTCTCTTTGATCCTTTTATTGCTTGTGAACTTCGTTTTCCCTCTATTTATGTGTGAGACTATGTGTTTATTATGTGTGAGACTATGTGTTCATGTCGTGTGAGACTATGTGGTTGTGTATCCATCTTATGATACTATGTGGTTTATTTCATTGGATCCATCTTGTGATGTTATGCGGTATCTATTGTCTATATATTCCTCATCACATGTTTTGTGCAAAGGTATGTTCAAATGCTAGTATCCATATTTATGCACCCATGTTGGGTTTGTAAAATAGAGGGGGAGGTTTGTTTCTACACATCTAGGGGGAGTCCCATCTCTATTTTACAAATATCATATGCTTACTATTAAAATCATCTTGCAGAAGTGTATTGTCATCAAACACCAAAAAGGGGGAGATTGAAAGAGCATTTTCCTATCCCTCTGATTTTGATGTTTGATAACAATACACTTATCATTTTAACTGTGTGCTAAGTTTATCACATGATTGATAAGAGGAGGCACAATTAATGGCATATCAATTCCCCTTGCAAAAAACCTCTGTGTCAACCGGTAGTACCGGAAATACAACCGGTACTACCGCTTGACACCGGTACTACCGGTTCTAGTACCGGTTGGCACTGATCAAAGGAGATAAAGGTGCGTGCTAGTCAGTACCCCCCGGTACCACGGAGCGGCACTACCGGTCCAACCGGTAGTACCGCTTGGTACAAGCGGTACTACCGCTTGAGGCGGTCGTACCGCTCGGCAGTACCGTGGCATACTGACTAGCACCCACCCCTCTCCATTTTGGTCAGTACCAAGCGGTACTTGGGACCGGTACTACCGCCCCAACCGGTAGTACCGCTTCCTACGACCGGTACTACCGCTTGGGGGTAGTACCGCAAGGACGATACCGCCCAAGACTGAAGATTGCTGAAGATCTTGAGCACCTCCGGTACCTAGTCCGGTACTTGACCGGTAGTACCGCTTGCAAGCGGTACTACCGCTTGAGTACCGGTACTACCGGTACATTAAATGCTCCAACGGCCATATTTCGTGGAGGGGTATAAATACCCCTCCACCTACCTTGGGACAAATCGCTCAGCACATTAAAGTCATTGCCCACCATTGGAGTCCATTGGAGCCACCCAAATCTTCAAGATCTCCTCATCCCACCACCCAAAGTTCTTGATCTTTGGGGAATCGAAGGAGGAGTCCCCGATCTACTACTTCACCAAAAGAGATCTTCATTTCCCCCTCATTTCATTGAGGGCCCATTTGCTCTAGTGTTTTGTTGGAAACCCTAGCTCTTGTTTTTGTTCTTACAAGATTGTCTTTGATTGCTTTGACAGCTTGCTTGTATTTGGGAGCCTCCGATTAAGTTGTGGATGTGTGCCCCAAACTTGTAACGGTGTCGGCTTCCACCTTGAAGGTTGCCGATATAGTGGAAGGTGAATCGATCCCGTTGGGGTGAGATTCATCGGAGAACAAGGGAGTCCTCTCGTGGCGTTGGTGGTTTGAAACCACCCCCTCTCCAAACGTAGACGTACTTCCCCTCAAAAGGAAGGAACTACGGGAAACAAATCCTTGTGTCTCCGCGTCCACTTTTCGGTTACTTCTATCCTTTACCGCACCTTACTTACTTGTTACTACTTTGTGTTGTGATAGCTCTTGCATAATTGTCATATAGGTAAATTCACCATATTTGCATTATCTAGAGAATTTACCTTATTGTCAAACCTTAATTTGAAAAGGAAGAAAATTTGAAGTAGCACCTATTCACCCCCCCCTCTAGGTGCCCATACGATCCTTTCACGCATGTATTTACTATGACAAGAACTTACAGGTGACTGAAGTTGAGTAGCATGAGGTGTGGCCCTCGTATTCAAGGGACTTGAGATTGCCAACTTATAGTTTGTCAAGAATAAACTCCATAGTTTGTTCACTTTAACCTTAATCACTTCAAGATGCTTATGATAGGGGCAATGAGGGCTGAAAGCTAACAAGTACCATAATTTTTGGAAGCGCTTTTTGAAACTTGAAATCCCTGCTTCCCTTTGTGAAGGGCCTTTCTTCCACCATTATTTGAGTCTCCACCTTCTACCTTTAGGAACCATTAAGAGATCATAGTTGCCATTCTATGTGCAGTATCCCAAAACTTATTGATTGATACATATTGTGATATTACTTGTTCTTGTGCTATTTGTATCTAGTCACTCTTATGGACTTTGAAGGTGTCCTATGCATCTATTTGCTACTTCATAAGGGAAAAGCTGAATGCCACTATGCCATGTTTTCTATATATGAAACAAACAAACGTTTTTCAATGCATGTTATTCATGATCTTTGTTTATAGACTTTCATGTTGCATGCATAGTTACTTTGTCCTATTGTTAGAACTCCATCTTTCATGCACATGTTTAGAGTTCTTTGATCCCAGCTTTCAATGCTTGCAAATGGTTTCATCTTGGTTTTGATGGTGCATGTCACCTTAAAAATTATTCTTTTTATCACTTACCTACTCGAGGACGAGTAGGAGTTAAGTTTGGGGATGCTTGATACGTCGGAAACGTATCTATAATTTCTGATGCTCCATGCTTGTTTACTATCTACTTTGCTTTGCTTTGTATACACTTTGAGGTGTTTTTATATCTTTTCTGAAACTAACCTATTAACAAGTTGCCACAGTGCCAGTTGCTTGTTTTCTTCTGTTTTTGGTTCTAGAAAGGCAGAAAATCATTATTCTCGGAATTGGACGGGACAAAAGCCAAAGTCAATATTTTACCGTGGGCGACACGAAGTCCAGAGGAGAGACGGAGAGGCGAGCCAGGGCCGCCACACCCCCCTAGGCGCGGGTGGGCCCACCCCGCGCTTGGGCAGTGTGGGCCCTCTGGCCGCCTCCCATCCTCGCCTCTTCGCCTATAAGAAGCCCCCGATACAGAAACCCTGGGCACCCAATCAAAACTACACGAAACCTTCTATAGCCGTCGCCACCGTCGTCCCTAGATCGGGGGATCTGAAGTTTTTCCTGGCACCCTGCCGGAGGGGAGATCATCCCGGAGGCCTTCTTCTTCATCATGCCAGTCTCCGGTATGAAGCGTGAGTAGTTCCACCTTGGATTACGGGTCCATGTAGTAGCTAGATGGTTGTATCTCCACCCTGTGCTTTCATGTATAGATCTTGTGAGCTCCGTTCATGATCAAGATCTAATCTATTTTTAATCATGCATGTTGTGTTTGCGGAGATCTGATGGATATTGAGATTACTATGTCAGATTGATAAATGGTTTTATCTATTTGATAATATCATGTCTGTGTTGTTTGTGATCTTGCATGCTCTCCGTTGTTAGTAGCTATCTTGGCCAAGTAGTTGCTAGTGACTCCAATAGGGGGTACTTATGCTCGATAGTGGGTTCATGCCTCTAGTTTCCAAGGGAAGTGATAGAAATCTCTTTGGTTGTAGATGTGTTGTTGCCACTAGGGAGAAAACAACGATCTCTTGTTCATAGAACAAGTGGATTATTTACCTTACACACTTTGCTTAAAGTAGTTGTCTGTTGCTTGTAACTTAATACTGGAGGGGGTTCGGATGATAACCTGAAGGTGGACTTCTAGTCATAGATGCAGTTGGATGGCGGTCTATGTATATTGTTGTATTGCCCAATCGAATCTCATAGGATATTTTTGTCTAGTATTGCATTGTTATGCCATGCTCAGTTCCTATCAATTGCCCTGCTGTAATTTGTTTACCCTTCATGCCATGTTGTTTATCTAAAGAGAGCACCTCTAGTGAACTATGGACCTCGGTCCAATCTTTACCATTGATACATCCTCCACTTTTACCTGTTTACTTGCTGCAAACCATCATTACCTTCCACACCATAGAGTTAATCCTTTGTGACAACAACCAGTGAGATTGACAACCTCACTATTAGTTGGGGCAAGGTCTTGAGTTTGTGGTGTGCAGGTTTCCACGTTGCTTGCAACACCTGTCTGACGCATCCTACTGGTTCGATAACCTCGGTTTCTTACTGAGGGAAGACTTGCTATTATGATACTTCACACCTTGCTCTTGGGGTTCCCAATAGGCTCCACATCAATTGAGCCATCAACAATGCAGAACGCCAGCGCCACGCTCGACATAAGCCTCCATCTTGGAGGTTTTAGAAATCACCCCCTCCTGGCGTGCATCAGGCCCATCACGGCCGAAATTGCAGGTGGCAGCCGAGGCCACCGAGCAGGAAGTTCCGCGGTGCGGCAGCAGATGGGATGCTGAGCGCACCAATCTCGCACATCCCAAGCGCCTCCAATCAACAGCCATGACGAAGCCCCTACACGCTTCTCCCTCGCCACCTGTTGGGGATATGTTATATGGGTATCCTCATAACATGTCTCCTATCCGGATAACCCGGTGGCCCACAGTTGGTAGCATGGCCCATGGCCTGCTGGGCGGCCCAGTTAGACGGATCCAGAAGGGAGGCCCATGCCCGATAAAGGAAGGCTACGCTGGAGTCACCAGCGTACCCGGAGCCTTGGAGTGCAAGATACACAAGACTACTAATAGACGGTGTGGGACTCTATAACCTGTCCGGCTAGGACTTTTCCCTGTAACCCTAGGACCCGGCGACTATATAAGTCGGGCCAATGGGAGCCTTTAGGGCATCGATTCATACAGCCTCGCACAGCGAACCTATCTCTGTAACTCGGCGTATTGCCCTTATAGTGATTTATAGTAGGAGTAGGATTCCGTCACCGTCGTGGATCTGAACCTGGGTAAGCTGTGTTACCTCGTACCCGTCAACCGCCCGCCTTCCCCCACGTCTCTAAACATGCACTGTGAGGACCCCTCCATGGCGTACTCGTTGGCAATACCACGACAGTTGGCGCCCACCGTGGGGCAAGAGGCGCTTCAGGCTCTTCAGCGGGAGAGGACCAAGATCTTCGTGGAAATTGGCGAAACCGTGGCCATCGGTCGCGTTCTCTTCTCCGGCAACGCTCCGATCGTCCTTCCCGACGAGTTCTGGGTCCCGGCGAAGACGAACCTTACGCGGTGTTCGATCGTTCCTATCAGAGACATCCACCTCTTCATTGGCGAAACCGACTCGGGCACTAGTTCCCTGGGAGTCAGAGGAGCATCAAGGCCCGCACGGACCGCCTACGGGCAGGATACGTTCACGGAAGGATCGACGTCGGATCTCTCTTCGGAGTTTGCCGGCAAAGATCGGAAAAATTCAAGGCCCACCCAAACCGCCCCTGTGCAGGATATAAAAGTGGAAGATCGCTGCAAATCCGCCGGCTTCGCCCGTGCGTCTGGACAGCAGAGATCCAAGTTTGTCGGAGTGGTTACCATCTTCGATCTGGCGTGTTGCGTTCAGAGAGAGGGTGAAACCCCCCGCAATTACTTGGCCAGGTGGCTCCGTATACGAGCCGATCTGGCCCACTACCCCGATGATAATGCTTTGTATCACTTCGTGGAAGGACTGGACCGTGGCACGCTTCTCCGACATTCTCTAAGGCGGCACCAGGCGACAGGACGCCTTACCCTTGAAGGCATGGTGAGCACCGTCAACAACTATGCGGAGGCTGACGCGGCAGCTCAGACAGCGCTTGCGCTCATTGACAGAGATCCTCCGATTCAGTCGCCGCCACCATCGCCTCCGGCCGCCATCGTCGTAGTTGTGCCGCCACCTCCAGTCATCGCCGCTGCTATTGCACCTCCACCGCCCATCATCGAGGAAGTCCTGGCACCCTCCGATTTTGTTATTTACGCGCTTTATGCTGACTTCAGTGCAGATTCAGAGGAGATAGATTTCAGTCCAAAGGAACTAGAGTCTGCCATGCAGGAGATGGAGGAGGAATACACGCACGACGAGCAAGCCAACAATGACATCACGTCTCGAGGGGTGTTCGTCACCATTGGGACAACGATGGATGAAGATCAACCCGTACAAGCTCCGCCTACAGCGCTGGAGAAGGGGAAGGGGCCACTTATTGCTGCTGACAATGATCGCGCAAAGGTCATGCCTCCTCCGCCTAACCCAGTGCAGCAGCCGCAGGAACTCGGCACCGGCCCGAGCAACAACAACACCGCAAACTTGCCGCCTCTGGCATCTACGTCTGCAGTATCCCAAGTTACTCCAGCTGATAGAGTGATGTACGACAATCTCCTCGTCGAGCCACTGACCGTTGCTCATATCTGGAACGTGACCCATCTTGACGAGAAGTGACAGCAGCTGCTGGAGGAAGCGCAGGCCATCGCGGAGCAAGGCTCTAAGCTAGATCGAGATCTGGTTAGCGCGCAGAAGTCCATAGAGAAAGCTAGAGCAATGGAGGCCGAGTACAAGACTTTGCTGCAGCAGCAGAAGGCCAAGAAAGCTCCGGCTCGCGTCATCAATGATCCTGGTGTACGGCGCAACCTAGGATGGGCTCCCTCGAAGCCGGCACAAGCCAAGCCATACATTAACAGTGAAGGAAAGCAGGTGATGCCCACCCCACTCCTTAACCTCGCCGTCGCCAAGACCCTTCTGGAGCAGGATAGATCGCCCGAAGCAGTGGAACAGGTCTATGACCTAGTGGACAAGGCGGTGAAGCAGCAGGAAAAGGCCACCTCTCAGAGGCTTGAGTCCGACCTAGCGCTTTGCCAATCTATCCAGTATAAGCCGCCAAGGGACAGATCTCCTCTTGATGTCGGGTCCTACGCGGGTTCATCAGAACGAAGACGGAGGGATGCGCGCAACAGGAAGGATGCTATCCCCATGTCCTCCGACCACGGAGAAAAGGCCCGACCTCGTCGCCCATCGCCACCGCCTCGGTCCCCCCGACATCACGAAGATCACAAAGCTCACCATCGTACGGATATGCCCCCACCAAAGCAGTGCGGCATCGTCATCTGCGACAACACGGAGCAGACCCGTCATGACGGAGAGCACAACCAAGGACACAGGAGCAGGTCACGCCATGACCCTCCGCGTCCGACAAGCAACCGTGACAGGCGTGAGGCGTCGCAGGAGGGTAACAACAAGAAGGCTAACCCACCGCCACCACCGCCTTCATCACCACCAAGCAGTCACCATGGCGGAGGAGGCCCGCGTCGTTCACGCAACCCATCCCCTGTTGACAAGAAGAAGAACCCGGAGCCATACGATGCACGTTCGCGGATCGACAAGATCCACGAGGCCCGGGAAAGACCATACCTAGGACCACGTTGTTTCGGACCTGCAATACGGTCCGCAACCTACCCCAAAGGATTCCGGATTGACAAGACCACCAAGCCCTATGACGGCACCGCCAAGCCAGCCACATGGTTGCAGGACTATGGAAACGCGGTGGATATTGCCGGAGGCAACCCCAACGTCACAGTCAAGTACCTCCCGTTAATGTTGGCGGGCACGGCCTGTCAATGGATCGACGACTTGCCGGAGAAATCCATCTACAATTGGTTGGACATGCAAGAAGCGTTCACCAAGAACTTTGAGGGTACATACAAGTGCCCCTGCACTGTTGGCGATCTACAGCGGTGCGTGCAAGAGAAAGACGAGACATATCGTGCCTACCTCTCCCGCTGGCTGGACATGAAGAATTCCTGCGCAGGAGTGCACGCTCAGACCGCCATGGCCGCCTTCATTGATGGGTTGGAAAGGGGCACGTTGCTCCGACATAAGCTTAAGCGCTTGCAGGACAATCACCAGCTTGACTTGAACCAGATGATTCAGTTGGCTAGTGAGTCCGCAGCTGCCGATGATGATGCTCGCGGCTCCTTGCCGGCAACAGCCGTTCCAACTCAAGCTCATAGGAACAGCAGTACAAAGCGGAAAACCGCTCCAGAAGAAAAGCAATCTACCAACATGGTCGCTATGAATTTTGCAGGACGAGGGGATGGCGGACAACGTGGCCGAGGAAGGGGAGCTGGTCGTGAGCAGCAACAAGGAAGCGAAACTACCTCGGCGTCGCTTCGCCTTCCCAAACCTACAAGGAGTACCGCGATATGCCGTGCCTCGTACACCTCGACGTCAACGGCAAGGCCACCCACACCAATCGACACTGCAAGTTCGTCAATGACCTCAAGGAAGACCCGGAGTCGAGCTACAAGCAAAGTCGAAAGAACAGACAGCGAGGCAAGGGCAAGGGGAAGAAGGAGGAGGAGTCCAAGGATTCAAGTGACATGGATGAGGACGTTGACCCCAAGCACGCCGCCAAGAGCGACGACAAGGGCAAGAACCCCTTCGCGAAGAAGGCGCCAGTCTACCACACTTTCCTTGGAACCCCACCGTCCGACAACAGAAGACCTCCCTGAGGATCCTCATGGCTACTCTCCCCCCAGTTCCCCAGTACCTACGCTGGTCGGAGGTTCCAATTACTTGGGACAGGACGGACCACCCAGACCTTATCCCTACGGAGAACCAACACGCCATGGTCATCAACCCCTTGATTGACGGCGTGGAGTTCACCGAGTGTATGGTGGATAGTGGAAGCAGCATCAATATCATGTACCTGGATACACTGCATAAGATGAACTTGACGGAGGCAAACCTAAGGCGGACCAACACCATCTTCCACGGCATAGTTCCTGGTCGGGAGGTGAAGGGAATATGCCCTGAGAGGCAATAATAAAGTGTTTATTATGTGTATTCCAAGTATATGACAGATGTTTATTTTGCATGCTATAATTGTATTAATACGGAAACGTTAATACATGTGTGTTTAATAAACAAACAGAAAGTTCCTAGTTATGCCTCTCTCATAAACTAGCTCGTTGATTAACAAGATGATCAAGGTTTCCTGATCATGGACATTGGATGTTGTTAATAACGGGATCACAACATTAGTGTAATGGTGTGATGAACATTCATCCGAAGTATAGCATTACGATCAAAGTCATTGAGTTTATATTGCTATAACAACTTACGAAGTGATCCTAATCCTTAGACCATGAGATCATGTCAATCACTAACACCGGAAGAGTTTCTTGATAACATCAAACGTCACACCGTAACAGGGTGATTATAAAGATGGATTCAGAACTAATAAAGTGTTATGTTGAGGCTCATGGATCGAGAGTGGAATTTGTTCATCCCGATGACGGATAGATATACTCTGGGCCCTCTCGGTGATATCACATTGATTAGCTTGCAAGCAAGTGATTTGATCACTAGAATGTTATATCACAGGAACGAGAAAAGAGTGCATGTCGGTAATGAGATCAAACTAGGTATGGAGATACCGATGATCGAATCTCGGACATGTAATATATCGTGAAACAAAGGGATTAAGATACTAGCGTAAAAGGTTCCGACGATCACAAGAAAGTCATCGTTGAATGTGTGGGAGTCAGTATGGGTCTCCAGATCCCGCTTCTGATTATTGATCCGAGAGGGGTCTCGATCATGTCCGCATTATTCACGAACCGTAGGGTGACACACTTAAGAGACACCAACATCCAATTGGAGCAAATGTTTCATGCCGAAAGAATGAACAAGCGCAGGAATTTATTTCACTAGATACCGAAACAGGTTTTCGGGTGAAATTGCATAAAGTGGTTATGCATGTGAAATAGAATTCTAGCAAGGGGTTATTTGTGAATGTTTGTCATTAAAGTAATTGACAAAATTCTGAATAAAATAAAAGAGTTTTATTTAATGAGAGTTTGCATTAAATTTGGTGGAAATTTAATGGGAATTTGAGTGGACTTTTGAGTGGAGGGAATTTAAAGGAGATTTGTGAGTGGAGTGTCCACCCACATGAAGAGGGGAGGGCAAGGGGGCAACCCCCATGCGCCGGCCACCCCCTTGGGGTTCCCCCTCCTCCTATAAAAGGAGCCCCCCTCCTCACTTGTCTCTCACACCTCCTCGTGAAGGATCTCTCTCCCCCTCTAGAATTTATCCCCCATGGTCTCGGACTAGCGAGATACATGTTCCCGGTGGCTATTCGGCAAGAAAGAGTTGTGCTTCCGCTGCATCGCTGGAGCGAGGAGGCGGAGGTTGCTCGGTGCCTCGAACGTGTGTGCGAGCACGGATGCGCTGCTGATTTGCGGCGCTAGGACTTCCTCTCGATCTTGAGATCGGCAAGAGATCGTCTACATCAACCACGAGTTGAACTCGCTTTGTCGGTCTTCAGGGGTATGTTCTCTACGGATATACATCCGCCCGTTGTTTGTATCTAGTAGATAGATCTTGGTATATAGTTCACATCGTAGGAAATTTTTTGTTTTCTATGCTGCGAACCCTACAGTGGTATCAGAGCCGGATCTATGCGTAGATACTTTACACGGGTAGTACACATATGAGTATGTGGGCGATGATGATCATGTTGTTGCTCCTTTGTTGTAATTTTGGATATTGGTGGCATAGTGGGATGAAGCGGCCCGGACAAACTTTACATGTCCTCGCACATGAGACCTGTTCCACGCTTGACATGCAACTAGTTTGCATAAGTGGCTAGCGGGTGTCTGTCTCTCCTACTATAGTCAATATCTATTTTGCAAGCGAGTTGTCAACAATTTGATTATCCTCATTGTGGTTCATGTCCGTAGGTAAGAATGGTTCTATCTCGAAAGCCCTAAGCCACGTAAAACTTGCAATGGATAAATTAGAGGCGTCTAGTTTAGATTGTTGCTGGGATAGTGTTATGATATGGTAGTGTTGTAAGTAGAAGTATGAGATGATACTCTTACAACACACATAGCGTGTAAAATCCATAGACCTTGGATTTACACATATAGGTATGATAGTGATCATACCACGATGCACATGATAGAGATCATCTGCGGGAACCATATCATTTCACTAATAAACATATGATGTTTTGATTGCATCTTATATTGCTTGTTTAGCGCTTTGTTAGCATAATAAGATGATCCCTCATTTAAATATCAAGATAAGAATGTGTTCTTCCTTTAGTATGCACCGATTATGTTTTCGTCGCTCCAAGACATCACGTGATGATCGGGTGTTCTTGGATCCACGACCATATTTCGGGTGTAAAACAGTTACACACGCAAATACTAAGGTTCTAACTTGGCGAGCCTAGCATGTACAGACATGGCCTCGGAACACGGACCGAAAGGTTAAGCATGAGTCATATAGTTGATATGATGCCCATTTGATGCTCGCCTTTGAAACTATACCGACTCACGTGATGATCGGACTTGGTGTAGTGGATTTGGTTCATGTAATCACCAAAAAGGCACGAGGGATGTCGTTTTTGAGTGGGAGTTCATTCGTAATATGGATTAGTTGAACTCAATCTATCATACACTTAGTCTAAACTTTACAAATTCTATTGTAGATGGCACCACCTGCTTTTAATTTCAATGTGTTCATGGAGAAAGAGAAACTAGCAACGAACGGTAGCAACTTTACCGAATGGGCCATGAATTTGAGGATTCTCCTCTCTGCTGCACAAAAGCAATATGTGCTAGAAGCGCCGTTAGGCCCCCCCACCTTTTGATGATGCCCCTGACGAGGAGAAGAATGTCTATCAGACTCGTCAGGAGGACCACAACTTAGTTCATTGCGGCATATTGTATGGGCTAGAGCCGGAACTTCGAAAGAGTTTCTAAAACGGCAATGCATTTGATACAATGGGTGAGTTGAAAATGATTTTCGACACACATGCTGCTGTAGAGAGCTACAATGCTTCAGAAAAGTTCTTTAGCTGCATGATGGAAGAGCACAGCTCCGTTAGTGAGCATGTACTCAAGATGTCGGGTTACGCCGATAAGCTTGTGTCCTTGGGAATATCGATTCCCATTGACTTAGGCATCCATCGTGTTCTGCAATCTCTGCCACCTAGCTATAAGAGCTTCGTGATGAACTATAATATGCAAGGCATGAAGAAGTCTCTCCCCAAGCTTCTGTCAATGCTTAAAACTGCAGAAGTGGAGATCAAAAAGGAACATCAAGTGTTGATGATCAATAGGAACACTGGTTTCAAGAAAGACAAGAAGGGAAAACGGAAGGGAAGTAAGGGCGGCAAGCCTGTTGCCGCGCCTGAAAAGAAACCCCGAGTTGGACCTAAGTCTGATTCCGAGTGCTACTATTGTAAGGGGACTGGCCACTGGAAGCGCAACTGCCCCAAGTATCTGGCAGACAAGAAGGCCGGCAAGGCAAACAAAGGTATATATGATATACATGTTATTGATGTGTACTTGACTAGTGCTCGCAGTAGCACCTGGGTATTTGATACCGGTTCAGTTGCTAATATTTGTAACTCGAATCAGGGGATGCGGAACAAGCGACCGCTAGCAAGGGGTGAGGTCAAGATGCGTGTCGACAATGGATCAAACGTTGATGTGATCGCCGTCGGAACGCTGCCTCTCCACTTGCCGTCGGGATTAGTTATAAACTTGAATAAATGTTATCTGGTGTCTGCACTGAGCATGAACATTGTATCTAGATCATGTTTGATGCGAAGTGGTTATTCATTTAAATCCGAGAACAATGGTTGTTCCATTTATATGAATGAAATCTTTTATGGTCATGCACCGATGATGAATGGTTTATTTCTATTAGATCTTGATGATAATGTTACACATATTCATAATGTTGATGCTAAAAGGATTAAACTTAATGATGATATATCCGCATATATGTGGCACTGCCGTCTAGGTCATATTGGCGTTAAACGCATGAAGAAGCTCCATTCGGATGGACTTTTGGAATCACTTGATTATGAATCATTTGATACATGTGAGCCATGCCTTATGGGCAAGATGACTAGAACGCCGTTTTCCGGTTCAATGGAACGGGCGACAGATTTATTGGAAATCATACATTCTGATGTATGTGGTCCAATGAGTGTGTCGGCGCGAGGTGGATATCGTTATTTTGTTACTTTCACGGATGATTTGAGTAGATACGGTTATATCTACTTGATGAAACACAAGTCTGAAACCTTTGAAAAGTTCAAGAATTTCAGAATGAAGTGGAAAATCATCGTAATAGAAAGATCAAATTTCTACGGTCCGACCGTGGAGGTGAGTATCTAAGTTACGAGTTTAGCACTCACATGAAAGAGTGTGGAATTGTTTCACAACTCACACCTGCCGGAACACCACAGCGAAATGGTGTGTCGGAACGTCGTAATCGTACTTTATTAGATATGGTTCGATCTATGATGTCTCTGACGGACTTGCCGTTGTCATTTTGGGGTTATGCACTAGAAACTGCTGCATTCACTTTAAATCGGGCACCATCTAAATCTGTTGCAAAGACACCGTATGAATTGTGGTTTGGAAACAAACCTAAGCTGTCATTTCTTAAAGTTTGGGGATGCGATGTTTATGTTAAGAAACTTCAACCGGATAAACTCGAACCCAAAGCGGAAAAATGCATCTTCATAGGATACCCTAAAGAAACTATTGGGTATTCCTTCTATCACAGATCCGAGGGCAAGGTTTTTGTTGCCAAGAATGGATCCTTTCTAGAGAAAGAGTTTCTCGCGAAAGGTGTGAGTAGTCGGAAGGTAGAACTCGAAGAGGTTGTGGAACCTTCTCTTCAAAGTATGGCGAGTAGCGCAGCGCCGGAAGTTGTTCCGGAGTTGGCTCCACCTGTTGAAGAGGGAACTAATGATAATAATCATGAAACTCCAAAAGAGAGTACTACCAAACCTCGCAGGTCAAACAGGACGCGTGCAGCTCCCGAGCTGTACGGAAATCCTGTCATGAATTTCATGGTTGATGAAAATGATGACCCTGCGACGTATGAAGAAGCGATGATGAGCCCGGATTCTAACAAATGGTTAGAAGCCATGAAATCCGAGATGGAATCCATGTATGAAAATCAAGTTTGGAACTTGGTGGAATTACCTCACGACCGAAAGGCCGTGGAGAACAAATGGATTTTCAAAAGGAAAACTGATGTTGATGGTAATGTGACCGTCTATAAAGCTCGACTTGTCGCAAAGGGGTTTCGACAAATTCAAGGAGTTGACTACGATGAGACTTTCTCTCCTGTAGCGATGCTAAAGTCAGTTAGGATTATGTTAGCAATTGCTGCATATTTCGATTATGAGATATGGCAGATGGATGTCAAAACCGCGTTTCTCAATGGTAATATTGAAGAAGAGTTGTATATGATACAACCAAAGGGTTTTGTCGATCCTAAGGATGCTAACAAGGTGTGCAAGCTTCAGCGATCCATCTATGGATTGAAGCAAGCATCACGAAGTTGGAATCTCCGCTTTGATGAGGTGATCAAAGAGTTTGGATTTGTCCAAACTTATGGAGAAGCTTGTATTTACAAGAAAGTGAGTGGGGGCAATGTGGCATTTCTGATATTATATGTGGATGACATATTATTGATTGGAAATGATATAGATCTTTTAAACAGTGTTAAAAGTTATCTAAACAGCAAATTTTCAATGAAGGACCTAGGTGAAGCGTCATACATATTAGGCATAAAGATCTATAGAGATAGATCTAGGCGCCTAATAGGGCTATCGCAAAGTACATACCTTGATAAGATTTTAAAGAAGTTTAAAATGGACGGAAGTAAGAAGGGGTTCTTACCTATGTTGCAAGGCAAGACATTGAGTAAGACTCAAAGTCCGGCTTCGGCGGAAGAAAGAGAGATAATGGACAAAGTCCCCTATGCTTCAGCCATAGGCTCTATAATGTATGCCATGCTATGTACAAGACCGGATGTGGCACATGCTATTAGTTTGACTAGTAGGTACCAATCGGATCCAGGTTCGGAACACTGGATAGCGGTCAAGAATATCCTTAAGTACTTACGAAGAACTAAGGATATGTTTCTTGTATACGGAGGTGAAGAAGAGCTCGTCGCTAAGTGTTATGTCGACGCTAGCTTTGACACCGATCCGGATGACTCTAAGTCTCAATCCGGATACGTATTTCTCATGAATGGCGGAGCGGTTAGTTGGAGGAGCTCCAAACAACCTGTGGTAGCGGGATCAACAACGAAGGCCGAATATGTTGCTGCTTCAGAAGCGGCTCAGGAAGCAGTTTGGATGAAGGAGTTCATATCCGAACTAGGAGTGGTGGCAAACGCGTTGGACCCAATGGTGATCTATTGTGACAACAATGGTGCCATTGCCAATGGCAAAGAGCCAAGGTCTCATAAGCATTCCAAGCATATTAAGCGCCGGTTTCACTCCATCCGCGAGCATGTCAAGGATGGAGATATAAAGATTTGTAAAGTACATACGGATCTCAATGTAGCAGATCCGTTGACTAAAACTCTCCCTAGAGCAAAACATGATCAACACCAGAACTCAATGGGTGTTAGATTTATCACTATGTAACTAGATTATTGTCTCTAGTGCAAGTGGGAGACTGAAGGGAATATGCCCTGAGAGGCAATAATAAAGTGTTTATTATGTGTATTCCAAGTATATGATAGATGTTTATTTTGCATGCTATAATTGTATTAATACGGAAACGTTAATACATGTGTGTTTAATAAACAAACAGAAAGTTCCTAGTTATGCCTCTCTCATAAACTAGCTTGTTGATTAACAAGATGATCAAGGTTTCCTGATCATGGACATTGGATGTTGTTAATAACGGGATCACAACATTAGTGTAATGGTGTGATGAACATTCATCCGAAGTATAGCATTACGATCAAAGTCATTGAGTTTATATTGCTATAACAACTTACGAAGTGATCCTAATCCTTAGACCATGAGATCATGCCAATCACTAACACCGGAAGAGTTTCTTGATAACATCAAACGTCACACCGTAACAGGGTGATTATAAAGATGGATTCAGAACTAATAAAGTGTTATGTTGAGGCTCATGGATCGAGAGTGGAATTTGTTCATCCCGATGACGGATAGATATACTCTGGGCCCTTTCGGTGATATCACATTGATTAGCTTGCAAGCAAGTGATTTGATCACTAGAATGTTATATCACAGGAACGAGAAAAGAGTGCATGTCAGTAACGAGATCAAAATAGGTATGGAGATACCGATGATCGAATCTCGGACATGTAATATATCGTGAAACAAAGGGATTAAGATACTAGCGTAAAAGGTTCCGACGATCACAAGAAAGTCATCGTTGAATGTGTGGGAGTCAGTATGGGTCTCTAGATCCCGCTTCTGATTATTGATCCGAGAGGGGTCTCGATCATGTCCGCATTATTCACGAACCGTAGGGTGACACACTTAAGAGACACCGACATCCAATTGGAGCAAATGTTTCATGTCGAAAGAATGAACAAGCGCAGGAATTTATTTCACTAGATACCGAAACAGGTTTTCGGGTGAAATTGCATAAAGTGGTTATGCATGTGAAATAGAATTCTAGCAAGGGGTTATTTGTGAATGTTTGTCATTAAAGTAATTGACAAAATTCTGAATAAAATAAAAGAGTTTTATTTAATGAGAGTTTGCATTAAATTTGGTGGAAATTTAATGGGAATTTGAGTGGACTTTTGAGTGGAGGGAATTTAAAGGGCATTTTGTGAGTGGAGTGTCCACCCACATGAATGAAGGAGGGGAGGGGGCAGCCCCCATGGCCGGC
Source organism: Avena sativa (assembly GCA_916181665.1). Classification (NCBI taxonomy): domain Eukaryota; kingdom Viridiplantae; phylum Streptophyta; class Magnoliopsida; order Poales; family Poaceae; genus Avena; species Avena sativa. The sequence continues at coordinate 112,190,697 of OV702285.1, read as the reverse complement.
GGCCACCCCCTTGGGTGCCCCCCTCCTCCTATAAAAGGAGCCCCCCTCCTCACTTGTCTCTCACACCTCCTCGTGAAGGATCTCTCTCCCCCTCTAGAATTTATCCCCCATGGTCTCGGACTAGCGAGATACATGTTCCCGGTGGCTATTCGGCAAGAAAGAGTTGTGCTTCCGCTGCATCGCTGGAGCGAGGAGGCGGAGGTTGCTCGGTGCCTCGAACGTGTGTGCGAGCACGGATGCGCTGCTGATTTGCGGCGCTAGGACTTCCTCTCGATCTTGAGATCGGCAAGAGATCGTCTACATCAACCACGAGTTGAACTCGTTAAGCTTTGTCGGTCTTCAAGGGTATGTTCTCTACGGATATACATCCGCCCGTTGTTTGTATCTAGTAGATAGATCTTGGTATATAGTTCACATCGTAGGAAATTTTTTGTTTTCTATGCTACGAACCCTAGAGGAGGCTCGGTCCCTTGGGTGCATTACACTTCAGGTTGCCTTTGGCGATTTCAATAATTACCGCCAAGAGCGCATGACCTTCGAGGTGGTCCCCTTCAAGAGCGTGTACCATGTCATATTCGGCCGTGACATATCCCACACGTTCATGGCCAAGCCATGCTTCGTCTACAACAAACTCAAGATACCCGGACCAAACGGTGTCATCACCGTATCTGGAAGCTTTACCAAGGCAAGGGACTGCGAGATCAATGAAGCAGCCGTTGCAGAAGCTGTCCTCTACAGCAAAGAATTCAAAGAGATCCAGAGCAAGGTCAATGACTCAGAGATGCCCGCGTTGAAGAAACAGATCTCTGACTCCGCTCCTGCGTTCAAGGCCGCCATCGAGACCAAGCCGGTGGAACTTGTGGTAGGCGATGCCTCCAAGGTCACCGCCATTGGGACGAACCTGGATCCCAAATAGGAAAGCGCGCTCGTCGAGTTATTCCATGAGAATAGGGACATCTTTGCCTGGCAACCTGCCAACATGAAAGGTGTACCTAGGGAACTTGTCGAGCACAGCTTACTAGTGAAACAACCTCTACGACGCTTTGGAGATGAGAAGAGACGCGCCATTGTTAAAGAGATAGCTAGGTTACTTAAGGCTAGATTTATCCGAGAAGTCCTTCACACCCAATGGGTGGCCAATCCTGTACGTGTCCCCAAAAAGGGAACCAATGAATTAAGAATGTGTGTTGATTACACCGGCTTGAACAAAGCATGTCCCAAAGATCCGTTTGCTTTGCCTCGCATTGACCAAGTCATTGACTCGACGGCTGGCTCGGAACTTTTGTGTTTTCTCGATGCATACTCAGGATACCACCAGATCAAGATGAGAAAGTCGGACCAATTGGCCACTTCGTTCACTACCCCATACGGCGCGTTTTGCTATGTTACGATGCCCTTTGGGCTGAAAAACACAGGTGCTACGTACCAGCGGATAATGCAACGTTGCCTTCATGACCAAATTGGTCGGAACATTCACGCCTACATGGACGATATCGCGGTGATGTCTAGAAAGTCAAACGACTTAATCTCCGACTTAAAAGAAACCTTTGATAATCTCCAGAAATACAACATGATGCTTAACCCTAAGAAGTGTGTCTTCGGGGTACCAGCAGACAAATTGTTGGGTTTCATCGTTTCCCAGCACGGAATCGAGGTCAACCCAGAGAAAATCAAGGCCATCTTAAACATAAACTGTCCGACATGCTTAAAGGACATTCAACGACTAACAGGTTGTGTTGCAGCAGTTAGTCGGTTCGGCAGCCGACTTGGAGAGAAGGCTCTGCTGTTGTACAAGTTGCTAAAGAAGGCGGACAAATTCACATGGACGGACGAGGCAGATGCAGCATTGAAGCAGCTCAAGGAGATTCTTTCCTCAGCGCCTATCCTTGCAGCGCCTGAGCCTGGTGATCCCCTGTTAATCTACATGGCGGCAACCAACCGGGTAATCAGCATTGTCGTCGTGGTAGAGCGAAAGGAACCAGGCTATGATCACGGAGTTCAACGACCAGTTTACTATGTGAGCGAGGTCTTGACGGAGTCCAAGCAGCGTTACCCGCACTACCAGAAGATAGCTTATGGAGTATGTCGTGGTGGTGGCACCGCAGATGCCATGGGTAGGCTAAAGTTTGGGGCCAATGGATGCTAGAGGGATCTGGGGAGGGAAGATGCAGCTGATTCTGCACACAGAAGGCAAAGGTAAAGATCTTATTTCTCCTTCCTTGGGCTACAAGTGCTCCTTGAGCTGTGTTCGAGAAGGAAGAACTATATCAGCCTAACGGTACTAAAAATGAGCCAATCCCCTCCTCAGGGTCAAAGCCTCCCCTTATAAAGGAGATCCTTGGGTTCCTTTAGGGCTGACGTGGCAAGCATATTCGAGGAATATGCTTGTCCCAATATAGTAGTTCGGCGCCCCCCTTTCCCTGTCGCTCCCCTAATGACGACAAGGTTCCAGCGGGCCCCTCCTGCGCGCCTCGGGCTTCAGGACTGTCACCTCCGTGACCTCCTTCTGCCTCTCTGTCGCTCTGCGCCCTTGTCTGTAGTGCTTGGCTCCGCTCAGATTCTCCCTAGCCTGCGGCTAGAGTTTGACTTCAGGCTTCTCCTTCTTCTGCAAGCTTCGTATCATTCGGCCCTGCCTCCCGTAACTCGGCTTGTTCTTCACCTGCATCAAGATTACTCGGGCTAAACCCGCCGACTTACGCAGTATCTCGGTCGGGTAATGCCTTGCCATTACTATAAGTGTCCTGCCCTTTCCTATCTTGGCCGACCTCTACAGGATTCGGCCGACTCAGACTGTAACTCGGAAACTAGACGGGGAACATCCTTTCGTCTTTCCCCGTCTTTACCCTATCCGGGGTTACCTCCCTAACATTAGTCCCCGAAGCTGGTATGGCCCCGCCGATAACCTCGGCCGGGTCGTATCAGTTTCATGACATTCGTTCTGTATTGTTTCTGAGTTATTTCTTTCTCGTTCGAGGTATCATCGTATCTTCTCGCGTACGCCTCATCCTACGTGTCATCCCCATCATTGTTTCTCTAGTTTTTTGTTCCTCTACCGTATTTACTGACAGGCTACAGTTACTACTGCGCCTGTCGCGCCGGCGCTGCGACGCCTCGTGTGCCGTTTCCGTTGGGGATCGTGACCTTCTTTGCTACCGTGTGGCCCTTGGTGCGGTTCCGCTCAACGACGTGCGGTCGTGCGGCGCACACGATCTACACGGCCAACCGCCACACCCACGATCCCACTACCTCGCTTGCGGCTCGGTTATAAAGAGGGGCGCGGCGCTGGGGGATTCACTTTCCCCTTTTCGCTCGCCCACGCCCTTCTTCTTCCTCTCGCTTCCGCGCCCGTTCGCAGCTCCGTCGCTGCGCGTTCATCTGAACCTCCGACGGCGAGGACTCCTCCGCGGTGCTCCGTCTGTCTCGTCCTTATTCGCTAGCTTCGGCGTCGTCGCTGGTGAGTTCTTTCCGGCCCCGTCGCCTAGGCTTCCCTCTAGATTTCTCTGTCTCCATTTCGTTTTCGTGCGGTGGTTCCTTTGCTGCTCTGCCGCCGTTTCTGTGTAGAATCACGACGGGGCCCTGTAGTTCTAAACTTTCCTCCGCCGCTAGTTCTTCCTCCGAGCCCATGTCTAGCTCCTTTAGCGGTGCCCTGATAGAGGATGACGATGCTGGCTCTGGGCCCGAGCGAGGCTCGTGGCAGGGCTCCTCCGTTACTCGCCGCGAGATCGAGTGGCTTATCCGAACTCGGAGGATTCCCGCTGAGGTCTCCTGTCGCTTACCCGGCAGCGAGTCCTCTCCGGATCTTAGGGAGGGCGAGTATGTAGTTTTCATGTCGCATTTCTCGCGCGGCTTTGGTCTCCCTCTTAGCGACTTTGCTAGGGAATTTCTCGACTACTTCGGCCTTCAGCCGCATCATCTTCCTGCAAATGCCATCGCCTCTCTCTCTCTGCTTTTATATCTGCCTCGGAGGGATACTTCGGCCTATGGCCGTCCGTGCACGTCTGGTCGAAGTTCTTCCAGATTCATTCTAACGTTGTCCCTGACAAGTCTCTGCACCCTTCCGAGAAACTGCTTACTCAATGTGGAGCAGCGTCCATTACACCTCGGAGGAAGTCCGTATTTCCTCGTGTTACAGGGCTAGAGTCGTGCAAGAAGTGGCACAAGTCCTTATTCTATGTCAAGAACACGGGAACGGAGGACAAGATTCGGCTCCCTGCATTCTCCATTGGTACGCCCTCCAAGGTGAATTGGACTTATAATCCGAGGAAGAGTCACGCCTTGGCCGAGGCTTTTGAGATTCGGCTTAAAGAGCTGATCCGCGCCGGGTTACGCGGCGAGGATTTGATGGCTACATTTATGTAACACCCTCACAATCGGCCCTATGCAAGTTTCAGCGCTTCCCGCCAAACCCGCATAGAAACGATTCAAAGGTGCCCACCAGGCACTTTCGTGCGGGCGGAAAACAAAGTAATAACATTACACAACAGTCCTCGATGGGACCCACAGAACAGATATATATACAACAGCAACTCAATGAGTCAAGAATACAGATATAATATACAAAGATCCAAATCACCTTGAAAATGATAGAGCGTCCGACTACGGACAAGATGCAAATGGGGCTAAGAGCCCTGAAGAATAACCAATGGCGTCCATAACCCTGCCCAGGCCAAGCCGGAAGGGTAACCTTGCTAACGACGTCGATCTCAAAACCTGCTTAAACAAAAGGGGTGCCGGCAAAGGGCAAAGGAAAAAGAGAGAGCGGTCAGTACTGAGGCCAGTACACGGCGAGGCTAGAATTCGGTGGTCCTCGCCTACATAGGTATGGTGGACTGCAGCGGCAGCGCAGCATGCACTAAACAACCTATAGAGACTCGATACAACTGTCGGCTATCAGAGAGTGATAAGAAAGACCTGTTCGGAACCAACCTGATGCTACCTCCAAACAAACCCATCCTGGTGTTTCCCCCTCGAGACCAAACGAGGAAGTCAACCGAGGAACTCACACCGTTGGCAGTTTTATTTATTCAGTTATCGTTGCAGCAATTACTAGTCAGGTATAAATAGTCATCCTGATAGAATAAGCAGTGGGCACTTTTAGTTAACCATTCCGTTATAGTTGCAACACTTACTAGTCAGATACAATTAGCATGAGGTAACCCCAAAACCCAGCAGTTGTTGGTACTTTTATTTAGCCATTCCGTTATAGTTGCAATACTTACTAGTCAGATACAATGGTCGCAAGCGACACCCCAAAAAAGCAATTGTTGGCAGTTTTATTTAGCCATTCCATTATAGTGAAGCTAATTACTAGTCATTATAAAGTCAAATTTATAGCACTACTTTAGTTATAGTTGTCTATGATCGAGATACTGTGCTCCAAGTCGTCCATAACCGCGGACACGGCTTTCAGAAAGTTTTACCCTGCAGGGGTGCACAAATAGCAACACACACTCGATCAACCTCGGAAAAAACCAAATCAAAACCCAACGAGGCTTTCACGACAAAGCAATCACAGGATTCAGAAATATTTCAAGGGGCCACCCCTTGGAGTACACCCGCAACGAAGTTAGCTGACTCCGAGACGGACCCGAGGTTTGGGTGGACGGCTGTAAACGACTGGGAACCCGAAAACTCGGGCTTGTCGATACCGCGAAATCGTGTCCCGATCCTAAACAGTACAGTGTGCTCCTCGCACAATCGTAAATAAAGCAGTAAAGCATGGCATAAGTACAGGATAGTAAATAAAACCTCAAACTAGTTTGTGGCCCCAAGAAATAAGAATGAATCAAGCTCTCGCTCAGCGGGGTCCCATAATCCTCCCGGATGTGGATAGCGCGAATATTCAAGGAACAGGTATCAAGTACTCGGGGTCCTACAGGACACAAGTGGACGGTTAACAACCAAATAACATCTATTGCCCACCTGTGCCTCTGCTTACCTACTTCAATTTTAGTTGTTAAACAGTAATTAAAGTAAACGATAATGAAAGCCATGATCATCTCCAACCTTAAACATGCGGCAACACTCCAACAACTGTGGTACTGGACGACACGCAACAGCACTTGAGCAAGCGACTACGACGTGCAAGTCCAACTATCTACCAAGCAACAGGTAATAGGATGTGTCCAAGGCAATATAAGGCTGCAAGGGATCTCACGAGTACGAAACTAGAGCAACGCAACACAGATAGCAATAGATCAACAGGAGGGAATAAAGACTATAAATGCCAAATAGGTAGAAGGGGAAGGGATGCTCGCCTGAAAACATTGCCGTAGGTTCATCCGAAGATCGGGTCGACACTCGCATCAACTCAACGGCCTTATCCGCGAAGAAGCAAAACACTAGAACAAACACCGGATGCAATATTTAATACAACGGCAGAAGATCGGGCATGATGCATGTATGATGCATGACATGGCAAAGGTGCAATGCAATTAGATCATATTAAGCGAAACCGGGGTCCCGACAATTAATTATATTGTTCATGTTGTTTAGATACCCCGCAATTTTAAATGTTGTCTTAACATGGCAAAACATAGTATCGGTTCGCTAGGCAATTTTAATTGGGACCAATATAAGACTAGATTTGCCCGCATATGGGTCCCATATTTAATTTAGGTGAATCGGCATAATGCCCCCAACCCACAAGAGATGCATGCGCGATGAACAATTAATGCAACAAGTTTTATATATTATTATAAAAATAGGGCTCGGGAGGGGAATCACACATTAGGGGGTCGGAGATCTTGGTTCCGGGGGGTTCGGGGTTCGATCTTAGGGTTCAGGGTTCGACGGGATCGGCCTTCGAAGGTCGGATACAAGATGACGAGCTTGGCGTTCCGGGAAGAAGGACTTGGCGTTCTGCGTCGGGGTCGATCTTGTCGTTGCGAAGATCTTGTCGGGTCCGCGCCATCAAGTCGGTCTTGGCATTCGGGGTGAAGAGCTTGGCATCCCCGAGGGAGTACTTGTCGTATCCGTGAAGAAGATCATGTCGGTCCACGGGGTTCGGTCTTCGGGGTTCGACGGGGTTCGGACGCGCCGGGAAGGAGTACTTGTCGCATCTGTGTCCTACGGGTCGCAGAGTTTGACATGCCCGGGTTCGGTCTTCGGATTCGTGAAGGAGGACTCGGGGTCTTCGGGTCCGTGAAGAAGAGCTTTGGAATTCCGAGGGATCGGTTTCCGTGTGGCCGGTCTTGGCGTTCGGGTTCTCGACTTCGCATCCGGGAAGAAGGTCTTGGTATACCGACTTTGTTGACGATGGCGATCTTGGACCAACATCAGCGTGGTTTCCACAAGGCATTGGTCTCAATATGTAGCACTTGGCGATCACGATGCCCTTGAGAGGAACTCGGGGAACGGAGGCCTTCCGATGGACTTGGCCAGCCCAACATCACTCTTTGTCGAATATATGCCAAACATATAAAAAACAAACACACCGAACAACACAGGTGGTTGGCGATGCAGGAGCTCGGTGAGGGTCGCCTACAAGCTTGGCGGCTTGCGGACGATGGAGGAGCCCGCGTGGCCGCAGCGGTCGATGACGAAGGGCGCAGGCAGCCGGAGGATGCGACCGGGAGGGAGAAGGTGAGGGCGGCGACGATGAGGTCGCGGGCGAGGCAGAGGACGCCAGAGGGGAGGAAGACGGCGGCCGGGGACGCGGCCCGAGGACGCGCGGGAGGCCGACGGCGATGGGGCCGGAGGCGCTTGCAGAGGGCGACGCGGACGCGGAGGGGACGCCGGCGGCGGCGTCTCCGGTGGGGGAAGAAGAGGCGGCCGCGGACAACGGCGCGGAGGAGGGAGCGGGGGCCCGGGTCGGAGTAGAGCTTGGGGACGAGGCGAGGAGGGCCGACGACGAGAGGCACGCGGCCACGGGCGGAGGAGAGAGGAGCGGCTGGTCGGCGGTGGAAAGAGAGGTGGTGCTTGGCGGGGCGGGGGCTCGGCTTGCAGGGCGGAGGAGCCGGACGCAGGCGGGCGGTGGCCGGAGGGGAGAAAGAAGGGGCAGGGCGAGCGCGCGGTTGCTGGGGGGCGCGAGCGGCGGCTGCGCCGGATGCGGCTGAAGGCGAGGCGGGCGAGGCCGGCCGGAGGAGGTCCCGGTGGCGAGGTGCCGCACGGCGAGGTCGAGCTGGAGAGGGCGCCGAAGGGGAGGAAGAGGGGGTCAGGGCGGAGGACGGAGGCGGTGGGGGTTGGTGAGATCGAGGGAGGAGGGAGACGCGGGGAGAGAGGAAGGAGACGGGGTGGGGGAGCTGTCGCGCGTGGGTGTCGCGTGCGTGGGTCTGCGGGTGGGGCCGGCTGCGGGGTGGGACCGGCCCAGGGAGGTGGCGTGGTTGTGTTGTGGTGTGGGAGTGGTGGTGGGGTTGGTGGCTGTGTGAAGTGGGTGAGAGAGGTGGGGTAGGTGGCGCATGGTGATAGGGTGAGTGGGTGAGGGTTGGTGAGGTGGCGAGAGGGGATTGGACAGGGTGATGTGGAGGGGGGATGGGTAGATTAGGTCTGGGTAGGGAAAGATTTAGGTGGCCCGATTTTGTACTGGGGGTGGCCGACTGGGTCGGGTCGGCCCGGTGCGGCTGCCCCCTAAAAATAATATAAACTTCTGTTTAATTTAAAATAAACTTTGTAAATAGTTTTTAGACAAATAAAGGACCCGGAAAAGCCCGACGCTTTAATTTGAAATTGAGAGGGGGGATATTTAGAAAACCAAACTAGGCTTTTAGAAAATAGGTTTCGACAAACAAATGCATGATGACATGACGATGCACAAATGCAATGTGGAATGATGACATGAGCATGCGGTCATGATGATGCAATGCACAAAAACAACGTGATTTTCTAGTAGTGGTTTTGCGGGATGCCACAATTCGACACCACTAACAATGGGTCTCGCCCTCGAGATCCGCCCCATGGTACCGGAAGGAAGGTCGGCGATCTGCGTCTTCTCGCTTCGTGTAGATCCTTGCGACACCACTAACAAGAGGTCGTTGTCCGTGATCGTCGAGAGAACACTCCGGAACAAAAGGGTCGAAGATAGAGGTATCAACAAATGAAGCCACCTCTAACTCCGATAGAAAGAAAGAACCGATGCATTCTCATCCACTTCAATGTACACGAGCGAATAGAGTGAGTAGTCGGCATGGGGGCCAATCCATCACGCACCCAAACTATTACTCTGCACAATCAGTAGAAAAGCGTGCAACCATTCTCGGAATCAGACTGAAGATCTCGACAATCGAGGTTCAGGAACAAAGGAGTGATGCAGACTCTGCATCAGATCTGGCGTAGATGACGTCGTCGCGTCGGAAAACACCGGAAGGCACGAGAAGGAACAAAGAGAAGTCCACCAGATGAAGGATTCCTCGGATAGCATGAAGACCAGATGTAGCAACACCGTTACCAAAGGAGGAAGCGAAACCCTGAAGGTACGATGGAACCCAACCACGAGAAATCCTGGACTCGAAGAGAGAGAAGAGAGCGGATTCAAAACACGCAGAGGTGAGAGGAGAGCAGCAGGGGGTAAGGAGTAAAATCAGACCTAATCAGAACTATCCAACCGATTTGCAAAAATAGTTTTGACACTCTACTTCGGCCGTTAGCTAGGTTATCCTACAGGCTGGACTTGTGGGGTATCGCAACTGCCGAGCTCTGATACCACTCTGTAACACCCACAGAATCGGCCCTATGCAAGTTTCAGCGCTTCCCGCCAAACCCGCATAGAAACGATTCAAAGGTGCCCACCAGGCACTTTCGTGCAGGTGGAAAACGAAGTAATAACATTACACAACAGTCCTCGATGGGACCCACAGAACAGATATATATACAACAGCGACTCAATGAGTCAAGAATACAGATATAATATACAAAGATCCAAATCACCTTGAAAATGATAGAGCGTCCGACTACGGACAAGATGCAAATGGGGCTAAGAGCCCTGAAGAATAACCAATGGCGTCCATAACCCTGCCCAGGCCAAGCCGGAAGGGTAACCCTGCTAACGACGTCGATCTCAAAACCTGCTTAAACAAAAGGGGTGCCGGCAAAGGGCAAAGGAAAAAGAGAGAGCGGTCAGTACTGAGGCCAGTACACGGCGAGGCTAGAATTCGGCGGTCCTCGCCTACATAGGTATGGTGGACTGCAGCGGCAGCGCAGCATGCACCAAACAACCTATAGAGACTCGATACAACTGTCGGCTATCAGAGAGGGATAAGAAAGACCTGTTCGGAACCAACCTGATGCTACCTCCAAACAAACCCATCCTGGTGTTTCCCCCTCGAGACCAAACGAGGAAGTCAACCGAGGAACTCACACCGTTGGCAGTTTTATTTATTCAGTTATCGTTGCAGCAATTACTAGTCAGGTATAAATAGTCATCCTGATAGAATAAGCAGTGGGCACTTTTAGTTAACCATTCCGTTATAGTTGCAACACTTACTAGTCAGATACAATTAGCATGAGGTAACCCCAAAACCCAGCAGTTGTTGGTACTTTTATTTAGCCATTCCGTTATAGTTGCAATACTTACTAGTCAGATACAATGGTCGCAAGCGACACCCTAAACAAGCAATTGTTGGCAGTTTTATTTAGCCATTCCATTATAGTGAAGCTAATTACTAGTCATTATAAAGTCAAATTTATAGCACTACTTTAGTTATAGTTGTCTATGGTCGAGATACTATGCTCCAAGTCGTCCATAACCGCGGACACGGCTTTCAGAAAGTTTTACCCTGCAGGGGTGCACAAATAGCAACACACACTCGATCAACCTTGGAAAAACCAAATCAAAACCCAACGAGGCTTTCACGACAAAGCAATCACAGGATTCAGAAATATTTCAGGGGGCCACCCCTTGGAGTACACCCGCAACGAAGTTAGCTGACTCCGAGACGGGCCCGAGGTTTGGGTGGACGGCTGTAAACGACTGGGAACCCGAAAACTCGGGCTTGTCGATACCGCGAAATCGTGTCCCGATCCTAAACAGTACAGTGTGCTCCTCGCACAATCGTAAATAAAGCAGTAAAGCATGGCATAAGTACAGGATAGTAAATAAAACCTCAAACTAGTTTGTGGCCCCAAGAAATAAGAATGAATCAAGCTCTGGCTCAGGGGGGTCCCATAATCCTCCCGGATGTGGATAGCGCGAATATTCAAGGAACAGGTATCAAGTACTCGGGGTCCTACGGGACACAAGTGGACGGTTAACAACCAAATAACATCTATTGCCCACCTGTGCCTCTGCTTACCTACTTCAATTTTAGTTGTTAAACAGTAATTAAAGTAAACGATAATGAAAGCCATGATCATCTCCAACCTTAAACATGCGGCAACACTCCAACAACTGTGGTACTGGACGACACGCAACAGCACTTGAGCAAGCGACTACGACGTGCAAGTCCAACTATCTACCAAGCAACAGGTAATAGGATGTGTCCAAGGCAATATAAGGCTGCAAGGGATCTCACGGGTACGAAACTAGAGCAACGCAACACAGATAGCAATAGATCAACAGGAGGGAATAAAGACTATAAATGCCAAATAGGTAGAAGGGGAAGGGATGCTCGCCTGAAAACATTGCCGCAGGTTCATCCGAAGATCGGGTCGACACTCGCATCAACTCAACGGCCTTATCCGCGAAGAAGCAAAACACTAGAACAAACACCGGATGCAATATTTAATACAACGGCAGAAGATCGGGCATGATGCATGTATGATGCATGACATGGCAAAGGTGCAATGCAATTAGATCATATTAAGCGAAACCGGGGTCCCGACAATTAATTATATTGTTCATGTTGTTTAGATACCCCGCAATTTTAAATGTTGTCTTAACATGGCAAAACATAGTATCGGTTCGCTAGGCAATTTTAATTGGGACCAATATAAGACTAGATTTGCCCGCATATGGGTCCCATATTTAATTTAGGTGAATCGGCATAATGCCCCCAACCCACAAGAGATGCATGCGCGATGAACAATTAATGCAACAAGTTTTATATATTATTATAAAAATAGGGCTCGGGAGGGGAATCACACATTAGGGGGTCGGAGATCTTGGTTCCGGGGGGTTCGGGGTTCGATCTTAGGGTTCAGGGTTCGACGGGATCGGCCTTCGAAGGTCGGATACAAGATGACGAGCTTGGCGTTCCGGGAAGAAGGACTTGGCGTTCTGCGTCGGGGTCGATCTTGTCGTTGCGAAGATCTTGTCGGGTCCGCGCCATCAAGTCGGTCTTGGCATTCGGGGTGAAGAGCTTGGCATCCCCGAGGGAGTACTTGTCGTATCCGTGAAGAAGATCATGTCGGTCCACGGGGTTCGGTCTTCGGGGTTCGACGGGGTTCGGACGCGCCGGGAAGGAGTACTTGTCGCATCTGTGTCCTACGGGTCGCAGAGTTTGACATGCCCGGGTTCGGTCTTCGGATTCGTGAAGGAGGACTCGGGGTCTTCGGGTCCGTGAAGAAGAGCTTTGGCATTCCGAGGGATCGGTTTCCGTGTGGCCGGTCTTGGCGTTCGGGTTCTCGACTTCGCATCCGGGAAGAAGGTCTTGGTATACCGACTTTGTTGACGATGGCGATCTTGGACCAACATCAGCGTGGTTTCCACAAGGCATTGGTCTCAATATGTAGCACTTGGCGATCACGATGCCCTTGAGAGGAACTCGGGGAACGGAGGCCTTCCGATGGACTTGGCCAGCCCAACATCACTCTTTGTCGAATATATGCCAAACATATAAAAAACAAACACACCGAACAACACAGGTGGTTGGCGATGCAGGAGCTCGGTGAGGGTCGCCTACAAGCTTGGCGGCTTGCGGACGATGGAGGAGCCCGCGTGGCCGCAGCGGTCGATGACGAAGGGCGCAGGCAGCCGGAGGATGCGACCAGGAGGGAGGAGGTGAGGGCGGCGACGGTGAGGTCGCGGGCGAGGCAGAGGATGCCGGAGGGGAGGAAGACGGCGGCCGGGGACGCGGCCCGAGGACGCGCGGGAGGCCGACGGCGATGGGGCCGGAGGCGCTTGCAGAGGGCGACGCGGACGCGGAGGGGACACCAGCGGCGGCGTCTCCGGTGGGGGAAGAAGAGGCGGCCGCGGACGACGGCGCGGAGGAGGGAGCGGGGGCCCGGGTCGGAGCAGAGCTTGGGGACGAGGCGAGGAGGGCCGACGACGAGAGGCACGCGGATGCGGGCGAAGGAGAGAGGAGCGGCTGGTCGGTGGTGGAAAGAGAGGTGGTGCTTGGCGGGGCGGGGGCTCGGCTTGCAGGGCGAAGGAGCCAGACGCAGGCGGGCGGTGGCCGGAGGGGAGGAAGAAGGGGCGGGGCGAGCGCGCGGTTGCTGGGGGGCGCGAGCGGCGGCTGCGCCGGATGCGGCTGAAGGCGAGGCGGGCGAGGCCGGCCGGAGGAGGTCCCGGTGGCGAGGTGCCGCGCGGCGAGGTCGAGCTGGAGAGGGCGCCGGAGGGGAGGAAGAGGGGGTCGGGGCGGAGGACGGCGGCGGTGGTGGTTGGTGAGACCGAGAGAGGAGGGAGACGCGGGAAGAGAGGAAGGAGACGGGGTGGGGGAGCTGTCGCGCGTGGGTGTCGCGTGGGTGGGTCTGCGGGTGGGGCCGGCTGCGGGGTGGGACCGGCCCAGGGAGGTGGCGTGGTTGTGTTGTGGTGTGGGAGTGGTGGTGGGGTTGGTGGCTGTGTGAAGTGGGTGAGAGAGGTGGGGTAGGTGGCGCATGGTGATAGGGTGAGTGGGTGAGGGTTGGTGAGGTGGCGAGAGGGGATTGGACAGGGTGATGTGGAGGGGGGCTGTGTAGATTAGGTCTGGGTAGGGAAAGATTTAGGTGGCCCGATTTTGTACTGGGGGTGGCCGACTGGGTCGGGTCGGCCCGGTGCGGCTGCCCCCTAAAAATAATATAAACTTCTGTTTAATTTAAAATAAACTTTGTAAATAGTTTTTAGACAAATAAAGGACCCGGAAAAGCCCGACGCTTTAATTTGAAATTGAGAGGGGGAATATTTAGAAAACCAAACTAGGCTTTTAGAAAATAGGTTTCGACAAACAAATGCATGATGACATGACGATGCACAAATGCAATGTGGCATGATGACATGAGCATGCGGTCATGATGATGCAATGCATAAAAACAACGCGATTTTCTAGTAGTGGTTTTGCGGGATGCCACAGTTTATTAGTAGCCGAATCTGCCCTTTCCAGAAACGGACGCACAAACTCTGCTACCTGAGCGGTCCTCTTGACCCCAACCGAGTCTCGACCGTGGAGCTGGACAACTATCTCATCTTTAAGCGTGTCCAAGCTATCTTCAAGACGGAGATGCCTGAGGACTGGACTTGGGGATAAAAGCCATTCACCCGCGAGCGTCCCCCTCCCGAAGTAAGCTTAACCACTAACGCTCTGTTTTCCAATTGTTTCCGTAACTGTTTTTGCTAATTTTCCTTTTTCTTGTCTTACAGAGGTTCGCAGAGCAGAAGGACGAGGATGCCGAAGTTTTGTCACTTCCGTGGCCCGCGGACCAGAATACTCCGGACACTGGGGAGCCGGACTCGGAAGAGTTCGTCCCTAAGTCGGATCCCGCCCCGGCTCGTGCTCGTGGCAAGACCTCGGCCCACGAGGAGGAAGGTGATTCGGACAAGGTCCAAGTTCTAGAGGTAGTTGCCGCAATGCCTATTTCTTATGCATTTCCGACTTCTACTTTCCCAGCTAATCCGGCCGGTCAGGTTCACGACGCCGAGCCTATTGCTTCCCGGCCCCCTATTACCTCGGGGAAACGTGGGGCTCCTGCTGGTGCCTCAGAGGCGGCCCCCAAGAAACGACGAAGAAATCCGCACCCAATCCTCCCCGGCGCAAGACCATGCCTGGAGTCGCAGGGTAAGTTCCTTTTGCTCGTATTTCTTGTTTCTCTCTTTCTGTTTTTCAACCTGACGTCCTTCTTTCTTTTCTATTTTCGCAGTGCTCCACTTTCTGTTAAGCCCGGCGGTCCTAGCATGACTAGACGTGTGACTCGGCAGCCGTCTCCTCCGCCTGCCGAAGATACCAGGATTCCCAGTCCTGCTCGTGCTGCATCTCCTCTAGTTCCGAATCGCTCGCCCCCTCACCATGATGTACCTGAGACTCCTCTTGTTGACGTTGATTCCACTAGGCCCTCTGAGATTTCCACCGAACCAGTTGCCTCCTCTGTGAATCCGAGCGTCTCTACCGAGCCTCTTTCTACCCCCGCAGTTTCTATAGTAGCTCCAGCCCCGGCCGAGGACGTCAATATCCCGGCGCCCTCTGCGACCGTGATCTCTCCGGATCCTAAAGACACTGTTCCCATTGCCGAGGTATCAGCTCCTGCTGACGCCTCTAAAGCAAGTAAAGCTGTCGCCGCCAAGGCCTCCACTTCCCAGAAAGGTCTTGTCGGCTCTTCTTAGCCGAGTATCGCCGATGTGCTGCGCAAAGGAACTGCCTCCACCAAAACCTCCGTTACTCCGGCCGCCGGTACCCAGCTTGCTCTTCATAAAAGCCCTGCGGCCGCGGTGGTTACGCAGCACGTCCGGGGTAAAGTCCTAACTCGGACGGCAAGTGGGAACAGCCTCGGCTCATTGGTGGAGTATGCCAATAACTGGAATGCTGCCGATCAATTTGAGGGTAATCCCAGCAGTCAGCCGTTCCAGCTTTCCGACATTAGCAGCCGCTTGGATCAAGCCGCCAAGATCGTCCTTGATAGTAACAGGATGAATGAGGTAATTGTTGTTTTACGGAGTTTTGATTAATTCGCCAGATGCTACTATATATACTCTAGTCCCCGAAACTTGCGAGTGAATAACTTGTTATTCGCTTGGAAGTTTTATGATGCTCTACTTAATTCGATTTAACTTTAGGGTTCGAACCTATATCCGACTAGATCTGCCTTAAACTTTGCTTGATTTTTGTCTAGCTGATCTTTGAATATCCAGCCTCCTAGATCTGGGTTAAGTTTTGCTTGACTTGGATCTGTTTTGGCTTTGAATATCCAGCCACCTAGATCCGGGTTAAGTTTTGCTTGACTCGGATCTGTTTTGGCTTTGAAAATCCAACCACCTAGATCCGGGTTAAGTTTTGCTTGATTCGGTTCTGTTCTGGCTTTGAATATCCAGCCACCTAGATCCGGGTTAAGTTTTGCTTGACTCGGATCTGTTCTGACTTTCAATATCCACTCATCGTTTGCTCTATTGCTCAGATTGCACATGACCGGCGGACTGCTGAATTTCAAAGACTGCTTTTTTCGCACAGAAAACTGGAAGAAAAATATGAGAAAGTCATTCCTGTGGTGAAAAAAGCTGGTAAGTCGACAATTCTTTTCGTTATCTCCGACATTCCTATTGTCCTGTATGCGAGATGTCGGCTCACTTTGTTGGTGAACAGGTAACATTAATAATCTCAACATCCGTCTTGAGAAGAAAGTCAAGAGCCTGGAAGGTTAGTTTCCCTTTTACTTTATACCCTTCCCTCTTTAAAATGCGCGCTAAGTTTCTTTTATCTCGTTTGGCTTTGGTAAAGCCGAGTTACAAACCTTTGCAGCATCTCACCAAGATTGCACGCCCATGCCTGATGTGATGCTGCATTTTTTAGAACAAAGCGCTACTCATTCGGCGCAGCTAAAGGACAAGGACGATGAAATAGCTCGCCTGCGCGCCGAGGTGGAGGCCCTTAAGCTCTCTCAGAAGTCCGAGCTAGAAAAGGTCGACCAGGAGTTCTCCGAGGAGAAAAATCGGCTAGCTCTACAATTGCAGAAAAATAAAGAGCTTCTCGAGGCTGCCGAACTGAAAATTCGGGGAATGGGCGAGGAGATTGCTCGCTTTGAGAAGAGCAAGATCGACTGGGCTAAAGACCTTCATATAATGATGAGTTATATTCATCGTAAGCTTCTTAGCACAGCCGGATTATCTTTTTTTTTCCTGCAGCCCCCTGACGCATTCGTGTTTTGCGCAGATCATTTTCCAGAAGCTAAGCCCGTGAGCTCTAAAGCGGTTCTTGCTTCTCGTGTGCGCCGAGGTGTCCCTGTTGACGCGGACTCGGAGTACTCGATGGAAGATTTCCTGGTTGCTTTCGGCGCTGCAGTTGGACCGATGAAGATTATGGGCAGGGACTTAGTGCAGGCAGCTATCCGAGCGTACCATGTTCTCTGGCCGAATACTTCTGGGACTCCTGATATCAATGAGGTCCAATTGCTGGTGAAAATATTAATGGCGTCCGAGAGGCAACTAAGTCTTTGGAGGGAATCAGCCGGACGAGCTGGCGCTGATATGGCTCTCACTGTTATTATGTCATGGTATGAAGATATTTCTCTTGATATCTTGAGAAATTTGTGCACTGGTTCCCGTTGGGTTGAAGACCCCACCTTCGTTGCTCTTCGGCAAGCTCCCGCCTTCCAGCTCGTTGAGTATGCCGACGTGCATACCTGGAATGAAGGTCCGAGTTTTCTTCCGAACCCGGACGACGAGGTCGTAGTCGAGGATGCATCGGATAACAACTCAGCTGAACAAGGGGAAGATGAGGATGACTCGGCTTCTTCTGGTGATTCTAGTGCGAGCTCGGATGACAATGGCGACGCGCGATCCTCCTCCAAAGGTACTGGGAATTCAACTGCACAAACTGATGCTCCTCAGCAGCCTCGGGCTTCGGCCGAAGTCGCACCTGGGTCTGTGGAGGGCGAGGCAACCTCGGCCGAGGCTCCACCTACCTCGGAGCATCCAGCCCCTGACCAAGTTATTGCCTCTCCAGCTAAAAACCTTTAAGTCATTTCTTATCCCTGGTATGCCGGGCGTACGATGTACGTGGAACATTTGTCCGTCTTCTGTATGGAATGAATTTCTTTTGTCGTGTGCTGCTGCGACATATATGTTTGTAGTTGTTATCACTTTGTTTAAGTGGTTTTGTTCGTCCGAATCCTTGCTTTGGTGGCCTGCGATTTCTTGATTTTAGGATATATCTTTGCCTTTGTATTCCCGTGGTTTAACCAATTAATCTGGGTGTGAGCTTCGAATATCATACGAGATTGAGCTGTTCTTACTCTGAGTGCCAAAGTTTGATACCTTCCTTGTATCAAAGGCTAACCACTACTTCGGAACAATATATGGCAGTCCCCGAGTCACTGCCTATAGCGCCGAAGTCTAGTGTGTAAACCAAATTTCAGAAATAATATAAGACGGTTGCCGAGTCGCTGCTCAAGGTGCCGAGGTTTAGTGCATAACATAAAATTGGAGAAACATATGGCAGTCTCCGAGTCACTGCTCTATATGCCGAGGTTTAATACATAAGATGAAATTGAAATAACATATGGCAGTCCCCGAGTCACTGCTCTGGATGCCGAGGTTTAATACATAAGATGAAATTGAAATAACATATGGCAGTCCCCGAGTCACTGCTCTAGATGTCGAGGTTTAATACATAAGATGAAATTGAAATAACATATGGCAGTCCCCGAGTCACTGCTCTGAATGCCGAGGTTTATACATAACCCAAAATTGAAATAACACATGACAGTCCCCGAGTCACTGCTCTGGATGCCGAGGTTTAATACCTAATTGGTTCTGGACCTTGAGATACTATGCTACGAGTAAAACGGACGAAGTAAAGCTACGTTCCATGGCCGCTTCGTTTCTTCGCCGGCTTTGTGCCCTGTTCTTTCCAGGGGATTGAGCATCGATTAGCTAATAGGCATCATTATGCAATGCTTTGCTCACGATGAATGGTCCTTCCCATGGAGGTGACAGCTTGTGCATGCCAGCCGTGCGTTGCACCAGTCGGAGAACTAAATCCCCTTCTTTGAACACTCTTGGATTCACCTTCTTGCTGTGATATCATCGCAAGTTCTGCTGATAAAGAGCTGATCGTGATAGCGCCAGCTCTGTGGCTTCTTCTAGCAGGTCAACAGTGTCTTGCCGAGCTACTTCATTTATCTCTGAAGTTGTATATTGAGTAACTCTTGGCGAGTCATGTACTATGTCGGCTGGAAGCACGGCCTCTGCCCCGTATACCAGAAAGAATGGTGTATAACCTGTTGATCTGTTCGGAGTAGTCCTGAGGCTCCATAACACTACTGGTAATTCCTCAATCCAACATCCTGCCGACCTTTGCAATGGTTCGACGAGTCGCGGTTTTATTCCGGGCAACACTAGTCCATTAGACCTTTCCACTTGCCCATTAGATGCTGGGTGAGCCACAGAGGAAACATCCAATCTTATGTGTTTCTCTTGGCAAAACCTAGCGAAAGCTCCTTCTGCAAAGTTTGTGCCGTTATCTGTAATAACATTGTGTAGGTATCCATATCTTAAGATAATATCTTTGAGGAATTTCACTGCTGTGGGCCCATCACATTTTCTTATTGGTTTCACTTCAATCCATTTTGTGAACTTGTCCACCATAACCAATATGTGGGTCATCCCCCCTCGGGCCGGCTTAAATGGTCCCACCATATCTAAGCACCACACAGAAAACGGCCAAGTAATGGGTATCGTTTTTAACTCGGACGACGGCATGTGTATATTGGTTGCATATCTCTGACAACCATTGCATTTTTCAACCAGCTCTTTGGCTTCCTTCAACGCCGTTGGCCAGTAAAACCCATGCCTGAATGCTTTGGCCACTAAGGCACGAGATGAGGCGTGGTGTCCATATTCTCCTTGATGTATATCGAGGAGGATCTCCTGGCCTTCTGCCGAACTCACACACCTTTGCAATACACTTGTGACGCTTCTTTTATATAGCTCATTATTTTTGATTGTATAAGCTTTAGCTCTCCTTGTTATCTGTCTTGCTAACATTTCATTATTTGGCAAAATCGCATCTTTAAGGAAAGAGAATATGGGTTGCGCCCATACCAGTGTGATTTTCTCTGGTGTGGTCTCACTGTCTATTTCCATGTTTTCTGCCGACATAACTACCTCGGCTTTCTCCATAGATATGCTTACCTCTGCTGTCCTCCTCTCGGGGAGTTCCGGGTTATATTGCTGGTCTAGTTCCATCGTCACATTATCTTCTGCTGAATTTGCCGGAATAAAGATGGATTCGGACTCTAGTGATGGAGTTATTGATGGTTTCCTGAGGTGCTCTAGGGCAATACCTGGGGGAATTGACTGCCTGGTTGATCCTAGCTTTGACAACGTGTCTGCGGCATCATTTTCTGCCCGAGGTATGTGGTGAAATTCACACCCTTCAAAGTATCCACTGATTTTTTGCACATGAAATCTATACAAAGCCATATTATCATCTAATGCGTCCCAATTGCCTGAGACTTGTTGTACTACTAGATGCGAGCCCCCATAGCATAAGATTCGGCGTATGCCAATCTCTTTTGCTACTTTTAATCCATGGACCAGTGCTTCATATTCGGCTACATTGTTTGACGCGGCAAAATGTATTTGCAGCACATATTTCAGCTGATCTCTTTTGAGCGAGGATAATACTATCCCTGCCCCCAAACCATTTCTTAGTTTGGAACCGTCGAAATGCATCGTCCAATAATTTTGGTCCGGTAATGGCGGCTCATACTGCACCTCGGCCCAATCTACGAAGAAGTCGGCGACTGCCTGAGATTTAATTGCATCTCTCCTATCGAATTGTGGAGCATACGGTGACAACTCAATTGCCCATTTTGCAATTCGGCCACTCGCATCTTTGTTGCTCAATATGTCGGCTATGGGTGCTTCACAGATCACTTTGATGGGGTGTTCCTCGAAGTAATGTTTAAGTTTCTTTGCCGACATATACACTCCATAAGCCATCTTCTGATAATGTGGGTAATTTTGCTTTGAAGCGGATAACACCTCACTCAAATAATATACCGGCCTCTGTACCGACTTATCATCTTCGAGTCGTTCTACGACGACTACAGCACTCACTACTCTGTTGGTAGCCGCTATATAGAGTAACATAGGCTCTTTTGATAATGGAGAAGCCAGAATGGGTGCTGTGCTCAACATCCTTTTCAACTCATGAAATGCACTGTCTGCTTGTGGAGTCCAAATGAACTTATCTGATTTCTTCATCAGTTGATAGAGTGGTAGTGCCTTCTCTCCCAGCCGACATACAAACCGGCTGAGCGAGGCTAAACATCCCGTGAACTTTTGTACGTCATTTAGACACCTTGGCAACTCCATTCTTTCTACTGCCTTTATCTTCGTTGGGTTGGCCTCTATACCTCGTCTAGATACAAGAAAACCGAGTAATTTTCCTGCTGGCACGCCAAATGTGCATTTTTCCGGGTTAAGCTTCATTCGGAACCTTCTTAGGTTCGCGAAAGTCTGCCGTATATC
Organism: Avena sativa; assembly: GCA_916181665.1. Lineage (NCBI taxonomy): Eukaryota > Viridiplantae > Streptophyta > Magnoliopsida > Poales > Poaceae > Avena > Avena sativa. The sequence goes on along the minus strand of OV702285.1, from coordinate 112,169,447 downwards.
ATCCAGTAGCGTTTTTCTTTCCTTGGTTTTGATGACCACGTCATCTACATATACTTGTACATTTTTTCCTATCTGGTCGTGTAGACATTTTTGCATGCATCTCTGATACGTTGCACCTGCGTTTCGCAGGCCGAATGGCATTGTGCGATAGCAATAAGCCCCGTACGTGGTAATAAATGCAGTCTTTATTTGATCGGCCGGATTTAACGGTATTTGGTGAAAACCAGAATACGCGTCTACAAATGACAATAACTCAAAACCAGCGGTCGAATCAATGACTTGGTCTATTCTAGGTAATGGAAAAGGATCTTTTGGACACGCCTTGTTTAGGTTCGTGTAATCGATACACATTCGCCATACAATGGCTACATTCGTATCATCTTTCTTCTTTTCTACTAGCACCGGATTCGACAACCAATCCGGATACAGCACCTCCATGATGAACCCGGCCGCGAGGAGCCGAGCTATTTCATCCCCTATTATTTTTCTCCTGTCTTCGGCGAAGCGGCGGAGAGGTTGCTTCACCGGCCTTGCTCCTGGCCTTACATTCAGAGAGTGCTCAGCCAACTCCCTCGGAACACCTTGCAGATCCTGAGTCGACCATGAAAATATGTCCCGATTCTCACGGAGGAAGTTGGTGAGCTCGCTTTCCTATTTAGCATCTAGGCCTGCACCAATAGTAACAATACGCTCTGGGAATTGCTCATCTATCTGGAACTTCTTCGTTTCTTTAGTCGGCTGAAAGGAGACACTTCCATGCGGATTGGCTAGTGCCGGCATATTCAGCTGTGCCGACTGAGCGAGGGTTGCTACCTCCTGAATCCTTCTTTTTTCCCTTGCTATAACCAACGATTCGGCCAAGTTTGACCCGGCTGAAGCACATTCCATTGACTTCTTGTAATACCCTGCTACTGTTATCACTCCTTGTGGTCCGGGTAGCTTCATTTTCAGATAGCTTATATGACAGCTGCCCATGAATTTGGCCAACGCGGGCCGTCCGAGTAAAGCATGATAACAGCTCTCTAGATCCACCACCTCAAACTCTAAGTTTTCTGCTCTGCAGTTATCTCTTGTGCCGAATAACACATCCACTCGGACCTTACCAATGGGTTCGCATGAAAGCCCTGGCACTATCCCATGGAAAGTGGTCCTCATGGATTGCAGCATGTTCTGCGATATTCCGAGTTTATGCATGGTATCTTTGTACATGATGTTGATACTGCTCCCATTGTCAATGAGAACCTTTGAAAATTTCACATTAATGCTTGGTCCAACAAATGTCGGATCCAACACGAGTGCATACGACCCCGGATTCGGCATGATCTTGGGGTGATCCTTTATGCTCCAAGTTACTTCCTGATCTGACCAAGGCACATATCTCGGCACTGCCGGCATAACTGCATTTCCTTCCATATGCCGGCGTTGCACACTCTTATTGTCTTGCTGTTCCGTTGTGAACACGCAATAAGACTGATGATGTTCTCTGTAATCATTGCGTCCTGTATTTCCCGGATTTGTCCTTCCATCCTGGCCTTGGTTCATCACTTGATGTACCGCATCTCTCTGGTCCGAGTTGTCGTATCTCGGGGGAGGAGGTGGTAACATCAGTTGCTGTGCATTTGCTCCAGTCAATTGTGGCTGATGCTGTTGATGTACTTGAAGGGGCGCTGCCTGAATGCCTGCGGGGTTTCCCATTGCATTTTTCATCCATGCACATTGGCGGGTTGTATGGTTGGCTGGCCTGGATGGGTTTGACGTGTGAAATTTACACGGCTGATCTAACATAGATTCGAACGTGTACTTCGGCCTATCCTACCACAGCTTCTTTTGTTCTGGGGTCCACTGTCTTTTTCCTTCATTCCTTGGCGTCCACTGCTGAGGACCATTCTTTTGCCGTTGAGTCGTTCCGTGACTCGGCTAATCCTGCGCTACCGCTGCCACTTGGGCCGAATTATATCTATAATCTGGCCTTTCTTCTCTTCTTCTTCCTCTAAAGTCATTGCGCCTGGATGACCCGGCCAAATCTCTTGCATATTGGTCTTGTTGCTCCCGATGATCTGCCGACATTAATTCTGGTTGCGTCGGATCTCCTAATGCATAGGAGTCCGCTATTCTGATAGTTTCTGCCAATGTGGTTGGCATATCTCTTTGCAGTCGTTGCCACAATACACTAGCATAACGGCATCCTTGAGCGAACCAAGCTATTGCTTGCGACTCTATGACTCCTTCACACGAGTTTCTCAGGTTACACCATCGAGTTAAAAACTCTCTATCTGTTTCATTCGGCCTCTGCTTGCACATGGCTAACTGTTGCGGCCTGTTTGGCCTCTTGTGCTGGTAAAGTTGCTGACGAACATTTCTTCAAAATCTAGCCAACAGTTGATACTGCCTGCCGGTAGATTATTCAGCCATACCCTAGCTGGTCCTTCCAACATTTGCGGGACATACCGTACTGCCCATCGTAAGTTCCCGCCCGCTATTTTCACAGCAGTGGCATAATCAATCAACCAGTCTTGTGGTTTGGTACTCCCATTATATGTTTTCGTGCCTCTCGCTAGCTGAAAGTTCGGCATAGGTGGTTCGCCCATAATCTGTGGTCCAAAGCACGTCGGACCTGGTGGACCCTGTTCTTCCAGCAACTCGGACCGGTATAGCCGGTCTAGCTTTACTCTTGCATCATTTTATGGCAAATTTCGGTACAGAACTCTGTCTTGCATTCCATAGTGGTTATTTCCACCATGGATCGCATATTCCACCTCAGAATAACCATCATTGTACCTTTCATTTACTTGATTGTGGTGAGCTGGTTTCGCTTCTCTTTCCTGCCGGGGTTCATGTCTTGACTGTGGGTTGAGCGGCGGTTCTCTCCTTACTTCAACCGGGGTATTGTTCTCATGATTGCCTCTTCCGAGTTCTCTTCTGCCGAGGTCTCCATTGCCTCGGCTTCCGCTGTCTTTCTCAATACGGCCGGGATCCCTCTCACCACTGTTACCTCGGCTTCCATTGCCTCTGTTCTCGTTTGCCTTCCCGGCTATTGCCGGATCATACGGAACAATTTGCTTATTTCTCTTTCCTGAAGTTACTGCTTTGTCCTTTCGTGCATTATTTCCGGGTGAGGACGCTGCTGCCACGGACAAGGCAGGTGCTGCTCCAGCCGAATGAACCATTCGCGAGGCCCCCGGCCTCGCCGGGTTTGCCCTGAGCATTTCTTCGTTTTGCTGGTTCGCGATGCGCACCAGCTCATTCACTCTTTCTTGCTGTTTCTGTCGGGCTTCGCCGGTCAACCCCTCTAACTCTAATGCTGCGGCATTTGCCGCTCTTAGGTTCTTAGCCGGGGTACTGTACCTCGGCAAGCCCAAATCAACTGATTCCGCCTTATGAGCATCATGCTCCTTGTTGATATCATCTATGAGGTTTTTTCCCTCTCAATCTTAACTCGTCCACCCGTTCGGGCGCGACGTCAAGCTTATTAGCTTTGGCATATTCTCGCAGGGTCCTGTTCAAGGACTCCCGCAAGGCCGACACCTTTTTTGCCTCTACCAGCACCTTTTGCCTGGTTTCTTCTAATTCTGCCTGAGCATTGGCCGGATCAAGTATCGGCGCTACAGGTGTAGTCAAGTTTTCTATGGTTGCCTGAAGAATGTTTTCTGGCCTTTCCAGAGGTGGCCCTCTTACTCTTGGTGCTTTTGGGGTAGTGTCCTGTACCTCGGCCTGGTTGGTCACTGGAGGGATTACCTCGGTGGGTAGTGGTGCCGTCTGCCTGGGCGCGCCCTGCACGCTTGTGGCGGGGTCTCTGGTCGATCCGGCAGCCGCTACTCCTGCTTGCACTCCGTCCGCGACCATCACCTCGACGCTGCCTGCGGGACGCGCTCCGCGTGGACGGCTCGCAGCGCTAAGGGGTGGCTCTCCTGCAACAACAACTTGGTGAGGATAAATGCCGGAGATGTCAACGCCGACGTAGACCCTGTGCTCGCCCAAGCTGATGAAGACACCATTGCGCGGGGGAGTTTTTTCCCTGAAGCTGCCCGCATTGTCGCTGACGTAGTCACAGAGATCAAACCTCCGGACCGAGCCAGAAACAACGCGCTCGCCAGTGTTGATGAAGTTTCCCGTCCGGATCATAACTCCAGCTAGCACCGCTGCAGGCCCCACGGTGGGCGCCAACTGTCGTGGTGGTGGCACGGCAGATGCCATGGGTAGGCTAAAGTATGGGGCCAATGGATGCTAGAGGGATCTGGGGAGGGAAGATGCAGCTGATTCTGCACACATAAGGCAAAGGTAAAGATCTTATTTCTCCTTCCTTGGGCTACAAGTGCTCCTTGAGCTGTGTTCGAGAAGGAAGAACTATATCAGCCTAACGGTACTAAAAATGAGCCGATCCCCTCCTCAGGGTCCAAGCCTCCCCTTATAAAGGAGAGCCTTGAGTTCCTTTAGGGCTGACGTGGCAAGCATATTCGAGGAATATGCTTGTCCCAATATAGTAGTTCGGCGCCCCCCTTTCCCTGTCGCTCCCCTAATGACGGCAAGGTTCCAGCGGGCCCCTCCTGCGCGCCTCGGGCTTCAGGACTGTCACCTCCGTGACCTCCTTCTGCCTCTCTGTCGCTCTGCGCCCTTGTCCGTAGTGCTTGGCTCCGCTCAGATTCTCCCTAGCCTGCGGCTAGAGTTTGACTCCAGGCTTCTCCTTCTCCTACAAGCTTCGTATCATTCGGCCCTGCCTCCCGTAACTCGGCTTGTTCTTCACCTGCATCAAGATTACTCGGGCTAACCCCGCCGACTTACGCAGTATCTTGGCCGGGTAATGCCTTGCCATTACTATAAGGGTCCTGCCCTTTCCTATCTTGGCCGACCTCTACAGGATTCGGCCGACTCAGACTGTAACTCGGAAACTAGACGGGGAACATCCTTTCGTCTTTCCCCGTCTTTACCCTATCCGGGGTTACCTCCCCAACAGAGTGTTCCTTGCTTCTCGGAAGCCGAGGCATTACTTTCAGGAGCACCCAATCACAGTGGTGAGCAAGACTCCACTGTCCGACATAATCAACAACAGCGACGCTACAGGAAGGGTCGCGAAGTGGGGCATTGAACTTGCCGCCTTCGAGATCACTTACAAGAGACGCGACGCTATGAAGTCACAAGCCTTGGCGGATTTTGTTGCAGATTGGACAGAGATGTCAGACGCTCCTCCGTTGCTGGAACCAGAGTACTGGGTGATGCAGTTTGACGATCAAAGCTGCTCAACGGCTCGGGGGATGGTGTATTGCTACAGTCACCAACAGGAGACAAGCTACACTACGTTCTGCAGATCCACTTCGAGGCTACAAACAACATGGCGGAGTATGAAGCACTCATTCACGGACTACGTGTAGCCAAGGATATTGGCATCAAGTGCATAGTTTGTTGTGGAGATTCCAACTTGGTTGCCCAGAAGGTGGCTGGCACCTGGAATGCGCGGAACCCTATGATGGCGGCATATCGAGACGAAGTGGACGAGATAGCCAAGAGCTTCTTGGGCTACGAAGTCAAGTATGTACCTAGGGAGCAAAACGAGGCGGCTGATCTACTGTCTAAGCTTGGATCAGGGCGCAAACAAATTCCGCCAGGAGTTTTCCTAGAGCATCTGCGCACACCATCTGTGAAGGGAGACGACATCGACAACCCGGATCGAGATGACTCTTTCGTCAACATGGTGACAAAGGTCCCTCCGGCTTGGACAAAACCGTTCATGGAATATCTCGAACACGGAACTTTGCCCGACGACGAGGTCGAAAGACGGCAAATAGTACGACGAGCAAAGGGTTATACCATAATCAATGGACAACTCTACAAAAGGAGCACTACTAGTGTATACCTAAAGTGTGTTTCCTAGCTAGAAGGTATGGAAATCCTACGCGAAATCCATCTGGGAGATTGCGGGCATCACGCTGCTCCTCGATCGTTGGTCACGAAAGCCTTCCAAAAAGGATTCTACTGGATGACCGTGAAGGCGGACGCCGACAAGCTGGTTGAGACATGCATGGGATGCCAGTATTATGCCCGACAACCACATGTTCCTGCTGAAGAATTGTGAACAATACCAATAACTTGTCCGTTTGCAGTTTGGGGGCTAGACATGGTGGGACTGTTACAGACGGCACCATGTGTGTTTACGCATCTGCTAGTAGCAGTTGATAAATTCACTAAATGGATAGAAGCTAAACCCATTAGAAAGCTTGATGGGGCAACTGCCCTCAGGTTTGTCCGGGATCTAGTGGTGAGATTTGGTCTCCCACATAGCATTATCACCGACAAGGGCAGCAATTTTTCACTCGGAGAAGTGGAGGCTTATTGTTGGGAGAAGGGCATCCGACTTGACCTTGCATTTGTGGCACACCCACAATCCAATGGTCAGGTTGAGCGAGCCAATGGATTAATTATGCAGGGAATCAAGCCACGTCTTGAGGCACCGCTACATAGAGCAGCTGGAGCCTGGGCAGAAGAATTGCCATCTGTGCTGTGGAGTTTACGAACTACACCTAACAAATCCACCGGCTACACCCCTTACTTCATTGTATATGGAGCAGAAGCCATCCTGCCTTCCGACATCCTTCACGATGCACCAAGTTGCCGCCTATGACGAAGATGACGCTGAAGAATCCAGACGCCTATATGTGGACCTTCTCGAGGAGGAGCGCGTTTTGGCATTCCAAAGATCCGCCATCTACCAGCAGAAGCTACGTAGCTACCATAGTCACCGCGTTCGGCATCGCTCATTTAAAGAGGGGGATTTGGTGCTCCGACTTAAGAATAAGAAGTCACACAAATTATCCCCGCCATGGGAAGAACCGTTCATCATAAGCAAGGCGCTGCTCAATGGGCCTTACTACCTTGTTGACAATCGTGAACTAAAGGGTAGACCCAACTAGGATCATAAGCGTAAGCGACGTGACCCGGATGATGACTACCCGGAGCTTGATCGGCCATGGAACATAGCATAGCTACGTCCTTTTTACACTTAGCATTTTTTATCTAATTGTGTACCCCTTATATGATCAATGAAATAAAGATCTCTGGTTCACTCATATTTCTGAGTCTTTTACCTCCTTTAGTGTTCATTTTTGGAACATGTAAAACCTTTTATGCACAAGTTTTGTGTTTGCACTTGTGAAAATTCCGCCTACGGGCGTTAGCTTAAGTTTTCTGGTCTACACGTTCTTTGTCGTTTTTATGTGGATTATGGAGTAGTGACTTTCGGCACTTATTGTTGGTGATTTTGTGCTTAGGTTATTGACGGTGCCATTGGGCATCATCACCTGAGCGCATGGTTCCGACAACGGGTCTTCCGACTCACAAAAAAGTCAAGCATAAGAACCAAAGTAATGGATAAGCCAGCACTTGCTTAAAAAATATATATACATGCTGGAAACTAGTTCTTGAGCAGCAGGAAATAACAACCATTGTTTTCCGCCTTAAGTTACATAAACAAGGTTTTTTCCACATATGCACCAAAGGTGAAACAAATATTACAAAGTTGTTCTGCATTCCTCTAGCGCAGGAGACTTAGAAGCAGCGTCATCACCAGCAGGAGAGTCACCCTCGAAGTCGGCGATCTGAAGAGACTCGGAGGAGATTTATTTGCCGCCATCGATGGTGTTCATCGGCACGAAGACGTTGATGTCGACTAAGTCGGCAACTCTGGTGTCATAACCCGCGAGCGAGGACAAGATGGATTGATGGTTAATCTCTTTGCCATCGTCGTCTATGTCGGGAATGCCAGAGGTCACCGTGTCGATGTAGGCATCTTCGTAGTGAGCCTTCACCATTGACAGCGTCATCCTTGCGCCAGCCCGTGCACATGAATCCTTCCAGCTTGTGATACGCTCGGGGGCTCGGTGCAGAATCTCCAAGTACTTTGCCACGGAGTCTGATGCCTTGATATTTATCTGGAGGGGCTTGGCGATCTCCTTAGCTTGCGTGATGGAGGTGTTGATGAAGTTGCCGGCAAGAACCATGCATTCCTTGGCTGGAGGAGGCGATCGGGTCAAACCCATAGGAGCTGCAAATTCCGACGAGGAGCGCATGAGTTCAACAATTCAGAGTATCCAGACTACATAAATCCAAGACGGAGAAAACTTACTGAAGATGCTGGCCTCAGCTTGCCAAAGAGTATCCGCCAAGGATTCTTTCTCTTGTTGGAGGATCTTATACGCCTCGCTATGGCATTGATTCTGCTCATCGGCAGCTTGCTTCTGATCTCTTAAGATAGAGATCTCCTCCTTCAAGCGATTGATTTCCTCGGTGGCGGAGTCTTGCAGGGCCTTCATTGAATCCTCATGCATTTTCAGCATGTCTTTCCTCTCCTGCTTAAGAATTTTGTTCTCGCTATCCAGCTCTTGAATGTTCTTGGATTGCTCGACAATATTCTTGGCCTTGGTAATGGTTTCTGCAAGTCGGAGAAAGCAAAGTACATAGTGAGTACTCGGAGAATATGGGCACAAAACCAAGTCGGAATGCGAAAAAGAAAACAGACGCTTGCTCTTGGTGATCTGTTCCTTCAAGAAGGCAGTTTTACCCTTTTCACCTTTCAGGTTTGCGCGCATCTTCTGGTACTTGTCATTGGCCATGCCCCTCCGAGCACTCACGTTCTGCGGAAAAAAGGTCAAAGTTAAAGCGTTGATTGGTCTGCTTGGAGCATCTAGTCGGAAATTTTCCACCTAGACGCTCGGGGGCTACAACGAGATTTTTTAACTTAGCAATATGCTTAGCTTTTCTTTAAGCATCTAGTCGGAACTAATTCAGTTCTCAATTAGAAGCTTGGGGGCTATAGTATAAAGTTTTTAACTCGGATACATGCTTAGCTTTTCTTTAAGCATCTAGTCGAAACTAATTCAGTTACAACTAGATGCTTGGGGGCTATAGTATTGAAATTTATAAACACTGTGTATGCTACTCATAAAAGCATCTAGCTAGAATAATTCATTCCACCTACATGCTTGGGGGCTACAGTGAGAGGTTTTTTAACTTAGTCACTCTTAGAGCATGTAGATGCAAAGACCTATGGTTTTCCGTCTACACCCTCGGGGGCTACAGTGGGATACTCATATGAAAAGCAAAAGGCAAATAAAACTTACAAGTGCAATGATCTTGAGGTTTGTAGCACTCTCGGCCAGCAGCTTTCCAAAGGATTCGATGTTTCCTTGCAAGATTTCTGCTTGTCGGCGGAGCTCCTCTAGACCGCACGTCGGAGATGTCGGCGCCGCACCAGGGACCAGAGCAGTGCTACCTGGTGTAAGTACCGGATAGACTATCTTTGGATAGGTTATGGTTTTCTTAGGTGCGGGGGCGCCGCCAACGATAGAAGTACCTGCTTCCACCACCGCCTTACCGCCACCGATGGCATCCTTAGCCGAAGCTTTAGTCATTTGGTGGGCGGCACTCTCCTGCGTCGCTTGCTCGCCGACGACAGCAACCTCGGTAGAGGCACCTGAGTCCATGTGGCATCCCGCAAAAAAAACCACTACTAGAAAATCGCGTTGATTTTGTGCATTGCATCATCATGACATCATCATGCAGCTCGTTGACTAAAACTATTTTGTTAAAACCTACTTTTTCTTTCTACAAAGATCCCTCTCTATTTCAAAATAATCCCCGGACCCTTCCGGATATTTTATTTGTCTAGAAATAAATTGCACAAGTCCTTTAAACAATACATAAAAATTTATATTATTTTTTAGGGGGCAGCCGGACCGGGCCGATCCGACCCAGTCGGCCACCCCCAGTTCAAAACGGTCCACCTAAACCTTTTTCTACCTAGTCCTAATCTACCCATCCCCAGCCACCTCACCCCAGCCACTCACGGCTCGCCACATCCCCCTAGCCCAAACCCCACCCAATCAGAGCCTGACACCTCACCCCACTCCCTCACCCACCACACACACAACACACCCACGCCACCACTCCCTGGAACCGGCCCCACCACCTGGCACGACCCCCCACCGCTACCTGCACCCGATCCCACCTCCCCGCACGCGCCCCACCTCGGGATTCCCCTGCCCCCCCGCTCCACTCACACTACCCATGACCCCCCCCCCCCCTTCTTCCTTCCCTCCGGCCTCCCCTGGCCCCAACCGCGGCGCCCCCCTCGAGCTTCACCGCCACCAGGCCACCGGTCCCCGCCGCCAGAACCCCCTCGCCCTGGCGCCCTGCTCGCCCCTCTCCCCGACGCCGGACCGCCACCTCGCCCGGCGACCCCGCGCCGGCCTCGCGTCCTTCCTCCCCTCTGGCAACCGCCGCCGCCAGTCGCCTCCCTCGCCACGCTCCCTCCCCCGTGCTCGGCCCGGCCGTTGGCCTCTGCCACCGACCACCGACGAGCTTCTCCGTCCGCCCCCACCAGCGCCCGCGGCCACCGCCTCTCCCCTTCGTCTCCTGGCCGTCGGGCCCTCCCCATCGCCTTCGCCCGAGCCCGAGCTCCGCCGGGACACCGCCTCGCCTGGGCCGCATCCGGCCAGAGCCCCGCCGCCGGTCGACCTCGCCCTCTCCCCTCTGCGTCTTCTCCTCCTCGGCCGACGGCACCTCCGCGACCGGCCGCCAGGAGCTCCATGGACCCCGTTGACCGCCCTCCTCCAGTTCTTCCGCCACCTTCCTCCCGCGAGCGCGCCGCCGGGGATCATGTCTGCCAGCGCCGCGAGCGGGCCCCGGCCGTGCCGCTGCTTCTCGGCCTCGCGAGCGCCCGTCGCGCGCGTCCCTGAGGCCTCCTGCTCATGGCCGCATCCGCCGCTGCCGTCCTCTTCCTGGCGCGTGCACTCCCTCGCCTCCGTCGCGTCTCGCCTCGACCGCCACCGCCCGGGGGCCGCATGTCCTCTGCATGTTATGCTGCTGCTGCCGTGGTGTTTTGGTGCTAGTCCAGGGTTCCTCTAGTACTAGCGGGTTGCCCCATGTGCCGTGTTTTGGTGATGATCAGGAAAAGGTGGGGTGTGCAGATGATTGCAACAGCGACCGTGTGAAGATGGATCAGTGGCGATTTATCTGATTTCAGTGTCCTCCACCGAACAAGTCTGACGAGTACCTCACCAAGACCCTCGGAATCGCCAAGTTCTCCTTCTTGGATCCGAAGCCGATCCTGAACCCGAAGACCACATGTGCGACAAGTATTCCTTCCCGGACACCGAGCTCGCCGAGAACCCGGATGCCGAGGTCACCGGCACAGAACAACAAGATCTACTTCGCGGGCACCATGCAACAAGATCTACTCCACGGATCCGAAGACCCCCGGTACCCGATCTACTCAAGTTCGTCGTCAGCGGAAAGATCGACCATTGGAAACCAAGCTCTTCAACTTGTGTCCGACCTTCGAAGACCGATCCCGTCGAACCCTGAACCCTGAGACCGAACCCCGAACCCCGGAACCCCAAGATCTCCCGAACCCAGATGTGTGACCCCTTTTCCTGAGACCCTTATTTTGTAAATAACATACAACTTGTTGCATATTAAATTGTTCATGCATGCATACTTGTCCGTGGTTTGGGGGCGTTATGCCGATTCACCTTATAATTAAATATGGGGCCCAGATGCGGGCAAATCCAGTCTTATATTGGTCCCATTTAAATTTGTGTAGCGAACCGGTCATGTGTTTTGCCATGTTAATACCACATTTAAAATGCGGGGTACCTAAATAACTTGAACCATCTGAATAATTGTCGGGACCCCCGGTTCCGCTTAATCTTGCCTAATCACATCGCACCTTTGCCATGCCATACATCATACATGCATCATGCCCGATCTTTTGCCGTAGAATTAAATAGTGCATCCGGTGTTTATTCTAGTGTCTTACTTCTTCGCGGATAAGGCCGTTGAGTTGATGCGAGTGTCGGCCCGATCTTCGGATGAAACTTCGGCAATGTTTTCAGGCGAGCACCTCCCCCTTTCTACCTATCTTACTTTTATAGTATTTATTCCCTCCTGTTGATCTATTGCTATCTGTGTTGCGATGCTCTAGTTTTCGTACCCGAGATATCCCTTGCAGTCTTATATTGCCTTGGACACATCCTATCACCTGTTGTTTGGTAGATAGTTGGACCTGTGCGTCGTAGTCGCTTGCTCAAGTGTTGTTGCGTGTCTTCAAGTACCTCAGTTGTTGGAGTATTGCCGTATGTTTAAGGTTGGAGATGATCATGGCTTTAATTATCGTTTACTTTAATTATTGTTTAATAACTAAAATTGAGTAGGTAAATGCAGAGGCACCGGTGGGTGATAGATAACATTTGGTTTCCGACCGCTCACTGGTGTCCCGTAGGACCCCGAGTTCTTGACACCTGTTCCGAGATCGAGCGCGCTAACCACATGTGGGATGTATGGGCACCCCATCGATTTAGTACCTGTTTTCAAAGTACTGTACTGGGGGCCACAAGTAGTTTGGGGCTTTATTACTATTCTGTACTTATGCCATGCTTTACTGCTTTATTTAAATTGTGCGATGGATAGCACCTGTACTGTTTAGGAAAGCGGAGTGTTTTCGCGGTATCGACAATCCCAGTTTTGGGTTCCCAGTCGTTTACAGCCACTGACGCAAACCCTGAGTCCGTCTCGGAGACCGGCCGACTTCGTTGCGGGTAGACTTAGTGGGGTGGCCCCCCGTGCTTGCTTTGGGTCTGGGAAACGTCATGACTTAGGCCCCGCCGACATACCGATGGGTGTATGTTAACTGATCTGGCAAAAAGGGTCGAAGTGCGTGTGGATACTTTGGTGCACCCCTGCAGGGTTAAATCTTTTCGAGAAGCCGTGTCCGCGGTTATGGACGACTTGGAGCACAGTGCTTGATCATAGACAACTATAACTAAAGTTTACTGTTATAACTTGACTTGTATCCGATATGACTAGTAATCAGCTTCACTACAACGGAATGGCTAAATAAAAGTACCAACAACTGCTGGGTTTTGGGGTTATCTCATGCTAATTGTATCTGACTAGTAAGTGTTGCAACTACAACGGAATGGTTAACTAAAACTGCCCACTGCTTATTATATCAGGATGACTCATGCTATCTATATTTGACTAGTAATTGCCGCCACTATAGCGGAAGGAGTAAAAACTGCCAACTGTGTGAGTTCCGCGGTTGACTTCCTCGTTTGGTCTCGAGGGGGAAAATGCCAGGATGGGTATGTTTGATGGTAGTATCAGGTGGTTCCGAATAGGTCTTTCTTACCCCTCTCTGATAGCCGCCAGTTATATTGAGTCTCTATAGGTTGTTTAGTGCATGCCGCGCTGCCGCTTCAGTCCACCATACCTATGTAGGCGAGGACCGCCGAATTCTAGCCTCGCCGTGTACTGGCCTCAGTACTGACCGCTCTCTCTTTTTCCTTTGCCCTTTGTCGGCACCCCTTTTGTTTAAGCAGGTTTTGAGATCGACGTCGTTAGCAGAGTTACCCTTCCGGCTTGGCCTGGGCAGGGTTATGGACGCCATTGGTTATTCTTCAGGGCTCTTAGCCCCATTTGCATCTTGTCCGTAGCTGGACGCTCTATCGTTTTCAAGGTGATTTGGATCTTTGTTCTGTATATCTGTATTCTTGGCTCATGGAGTCGTGTTGTATATATATCTGTTCTGTGGGTCCCATCGAGGACTGTTGTGTAATGTTATTACTTCGTTTTCCACCCGCACGAAAGTGCCTGGTGGGCACCTTTGAATCGTTTCTATGCGGGTTTGGCGGGTTTCGCTAAAACTTGCATAGGACCGATTCTGAGGGTGTTGCAGTCCACTTCCATGGCGAAAGGGCCAGATGCCTCCTTAGCTTGTGAGCTTGTCGGGGCAGATGAAGGCTTGACGGAGGGAGTGGCAAGGGCGATGGCGGGAGATGTGTCGCGATGTAGCATGTCCTTAATAGTTCTAGAAGCCCCCCCCCCCAATGACTTGGGGGTCTTCTTGAGGCTGGTCGTGGCTTTCTTCCTGAACCATGCAAAATGCATAAGTACAGGAACAAGACAGTTGAATAGACAATTTCGGAGAGAAAGAAGCTTACACAAGTGGGGGTGCTTTGGCAAAGGGGATCCCGGTAATCTTTATTTTCTCCGCCTCCAGGGCGGAGGTAGTCTTCTTGGAGGCTCCACCCTCCGTCTTCTTCTTCTTGCCTCCGTCGGCAGCGTCAGAGGTGGAGCTCTTTCGCTTTCGCGCCAATAGAGCATCGTCGTCGGACACGACCGTGACTTCCTTCATCTTTGGATCGTAGATTTGGGCAGCCATGCTGTCCTCCTATAGATCGCTAAGCTGTTAAGTGAGAAGTCACCGTGTTAGATGAGATGACATTTGCAAGACGGAAGAACTGGAGTATATGTCATACACGGAAAATAAATAACTACATTTGGGCACTTGCCGTCTACGAACATGTCGTAGGTGATGGTGAAGCCACGCTTCTTATCCTTCACCTTGACGATGTCCTTAAGGCAGAGCTTGACGGAGTCGCTCGAGAAGTTGTCCACGGAGATGCGGAGGCTATCCCTTCTATCGCTGGTATACTCGTGCATGAGCTTCGCGCGGTGCTGCAGAGGTTGGATCCGCCTGATGAACCAGCACATGGATAGGTCCAAGCCGGTCAAACCCGTCTCTACGAACCATTCTATCTGCCTTATGGCGCGGGAAGCATCGAGGTCGAAGGGAAGGGAGGCCTAGGATCTCCATGACGAGGCTTCAGCTGCGGCTCCGTCAACGAAGTCCGGGTATGTTACCTGACGGCCAGCCAGAGGGATATCTGGGCCGTAGAAGTAAGTACGTGCCAGTTTTTGCAGGACTCGTGGCCGACGATGTCGGGGAACCGCCGGCCAGGTCGGATCTTGAAGCTTATGGTGCCGCAATTCCTAAGTTCTTCCTTACTAGCTCCGGCTTCACGCTTGACGATGAAGAAGTACACGAAGAGGTCTAGCCTAGGTTTTATCCCTAAGTAACCCTCGCAGAGCGCCGTGTAGTTGCTAAGCGCTAAGATACTGTTGGGAGAAAGATTCTGGGGCTAGACTCTGTAGTGGTTCAAGACGGAGAGGAAGAAGTTGGAGATGGGCAGGGAGACACCGCGTACCAGTTGGGCTTTGAGGTACACCTTTTTTCCGGCTTGGGGAGAAGGTGTCACCTCGCCGGCCGGCGCCGCCCGCCAGGCGAGCCCCTCCATCGCAGGGAGGTAGCCCTCGGCGACCAGCTCTTGGATGTCACGGTCGGTGATATCTGAGTCGCGCCAGTCGCCCTTGTGTGAATCTAGCTCCTCCTCCAACGGCTCCAGCGCCGCCAGATTGTGGTCGCCGCCGGTGGACTCAATCACCGTCGAGGCAGGGATGACCAAGCCCTCTGGGGGCACGACGATAGAGCTCGCCGGCTTCGCCGCGGCTTCGCTCGACGCCGCCATGGAAGGAGAGGTGTTGCTGCTGGCCATGGAGAGAGGTTGGAGGTGACTGGTGCGGATTGAGGCTAGGGTTTTTCGCGAGTTCGGCGCGGAGAGCGCGAGGAGGCACGCGTTGGAGGAAGAAGACGACGCGAGGAGAGAATGAGGTAAAAGGTAGAAATTCCACCACGGTTATATTTATCATCCCCAGCGTCAAGATTCGTGCAGCTTGATCGGACGGTTGCCACGTAGACGACGTGTTCGCGAACGTGCGCGGAAATTTCACCACGTCTCCAACCGTCGCCGCCAACGGTTTGTATCGCTCGCACGGGAAAATCGGACATGATTGTGTTCTCTGCATGTGTGAGTTACGAGGCGTCGCTTACCTAAGCCTACGTCGTCCTAGCTGACATAGGTAGATGAGCCGTCACATCAGAAGATTCTGGCATGAACAGATCCAGTCCGGCTACGGAAGAGTACGATGGAAGATTCAGCATTTCTCCGACTTACGTGTTGAAGACGGAGAAAACCTTGCAGGGTTCTTTGGGAGGACTACAAGATATTGCTTGACGATTTGCCGACATCCATCTAGACGGAGCATTCCACACGAAAAGGCAAGACGGCGCAAGATCTCGGAGTTCTCCGGGGGATACTATTGGGGATATGCTATATGGGTATCCTCTAGAATGTCTCCTATCCGGATAAACCGGGTGGCCCACAGTTGGTAGCATGGCCCATGCCGGATAAAGGAAGGCTACGGTGGAGTCACCAGCGTATCCGGAGCCTTGGAGTGCAAGATACACAAGACTAGTAATAGACGGTGTAGGACTCTGTAACCTGTCCGGCTAGGACTTTTCCCTGTAACCCTAGGACCTGGCGACTATATAAGTCGGTCCTATGGGAGCCTTTAGGGCATCGATTCATACAACCTCGCACAGCGAACCTATCTCTGTAACTCGGCGTATTGCCCTTATAATGATTTATAGCAGGAGTAGGATTCCGCCACCGTCGTGGGATCTGAACCTGGGTAAGTTGTGTTACCTCGTACCCATCAACCGTCCGCATTCCCCCATGTCTCTAAACACGCAATGTGAGGACCCCTCCATGGCGTACTCATCGGCAATACCACGACACCACCGAGGCCGGCCAAGAAGGAAGGCAGAGGAGCAACAGAGCCACGGCGAGGGCACGGATATGACTCCCTGGATGAAGCCAAGCTCGCTTTGAAGAAGCAGCACTCTCCCTCGCCTCCACGGCCAGACAAGAGAGCCGACATGACGCCGTTGGCCAGCAAACCTAGCTCTTCCCCCTCGCCTCCATGGCCGGTCGGGAAAAGCACAAGCCTACCACCCTTGAGCAACATCAAGGTGTACACCACCTCACTCTTATTGCTAGGAGCGCCGACCCTCCCATCCTTATTCCCCTCCGACCATCGGAGAAGAACAACCGAGAGGAGAAGCCCTACAGCGACTGAGATCCAGGCGGATGGATCCGTCTCTCCGCTCCAACTACCGGGCAGAAGGCCCACTACCGGCCTAGCTCCGTGACTACTAGCTATCCTACCTACACCTCCCCTCCGCCCATCCCCACCGGCGACACCGGCGGGAGGGGCTTCGGTTCAGCCAGACGCACTCGAGGGTGCTTTCAGTTACCGTAGAGAGGAGAGGGAGAGAGGGAGAGGAGAGCACGTGGCCTCGCTTCAGTAGTAGGAGCCCAATAACTTGTCGCGGGCCTTAAAGGTAATCTTCAAACCCTAACAATTTTCGTGAAGCTCAAATACAAACCTTGAGTGCTACACATTTGTTTCCTGCGAACACAAGAATAGCATGTATCTTACGAACCTCGCTCCTTTTCCTTCAAAGAATTTGAGTTCCGGTGAAGGAACTGGGAAATCTCTAAGCTAAGCTTGAGGACAACAATGGTGTAGCTCGAAAGGATAACCGTTGGGAAGAATGCTGGGGGGTGGGGGCATTTATAGATCCTCAAAATCTTCCCGTTGGTCGACCATGTATGCATCCCGAGGTCAATTTCAGAACTCCCGTCCTAGAATCCAGGACTCGTTCCACACAAGTCTCCAGGGTGTTTTTCTGGAACCTAGTATTATATGAGACACCGTCAAGATCATCTTGAAAGCTAGTATGGCTTTTCTTATGACCCAAAGAGTGTCTAAAGAATAGATTAAAAAAGGTGGCGTGTTTCTTCTCTGTTTTTGAATAGGGAATCTCCATCCACATGTATTTTCAACCATGTCGACTAACACATGTTCAACCAGAAAAATGATGGCATTATTAGCTTTAATTGCTAAAGTTCAAAATGCTCTTTGACTTTTTTATCGAATTTATGATTTGTTGGGTTTGAGCGACATGACACTCGATCTTATATAAGAAAGAAACGGTAATTTCACTATGACATAGCATTCTTTCCACGACTCTAAAGAAAGGAACGGTAACTACAAAATGGAACATATAGCTTGCATAAATTTTGCTAAACATGCCGTGTCACTGAAAACATTCAGTTAAGCGTCGTTTACAAAACTTTCAAAGATCATCGTTGTTCAAAGAAGGATCTGAGAACTCGATTCGCTCCTCGTGTTCGTCACTTCTAAAGCACATCCATCAGTTTGTGTAGCTTTACCTTGGTTGTTTGGTTCTATATGTGTCTTAGAACAATGGATGTTATTTGTATTGTCTTTGAATTAGCTATACTACATACATGTTGTAAGTATTATCGGATACTTCTCCATTTGTTAGTGATGGCTGTGGGTTCTTTATGTGCTCATTGATATTAACATTTATACATATACATTATTTCGCTTTTCACATGATATATCTGATTAAAATTCATAACATGGACCATTCATGTTCTAAAATGATTATTATTCGGTCCACATTTCTATATGTAATCCAGTTTCAATTTCAAAATAATGTTGTTTACAAAACGATATGAATAATATGTGTGTTCCAGCTTCAATTGGTACCCATATATATCTCGGAACCACATCAGAAATCAACAATATAAATACTCCCTCTATCCTTCAATTGGTACCCATATATATCTTGGAACCACATCAGAAATCAACAATATAAATACTCCCTCTATCCTGATTAGATATCATGTATTTATACACCAAAATACGTCTAGGTACATTACTCACTCTGTCACATTTTGTGACGTGGATTTGTCTATATTTGTATGTATCTACATATTAAAATGTCTCTAGGTGCATACGAATCTAGAAAAAACCAAGTCACTTATTTTGTGATGAAGGGATACGTACCTACATAAATATGCGACTAGGGAGTAGAAATTGTGTAGCTTCCTAGCCAGAGAACGTGATAGACCGCTTCTATACTGAGGTGTAAAATATAAATTTATGTTTCCAAGTTTTCTCGTCCAAGGACAAAAATAATAATGTAAACATTGCAAATTCAGTTAGAATGAACAATTCCTTTCACAACAGGTGTATAACATATCATCTCAATTATACAACGCCGTCACACAACACCACCGAGGCATCCGGTTTCGGTCAGCAGAAGTGTTCCCAGCACAGATGTCAGACCTTTACATCCCAATTCCATGCACAAACACTAGCCCTAGAGATCTAACTTATGATGACTCCTATCCCAAAGCAAGCTATGTCTGTATACATTTCTTTATGCACACATAGAACATGATACATGGATTATTAAAGAACGACCACGCTAACTTAAACCCGGGTTTGAGATGCCTAATCAGCGCCGACGGAAACCGGCAGAACTGAGACACACCTGTTTTACTTTGACCTTAACATAGAGCGTCGAGGTATGAGCGATTATAGAGGCGGCCATACTCAAGTAGGCTGCCATAGGTCCTATCCCAGACACCAACAAAAAGCGTGTCTGTGTCGGGGCTGAAGGACATACCAGATATCTCGCCAAAGAAATCCAGCTCTTGCCTCTTGTTATAATTGCTTTTTACGTCAAAGATGTGAACAAAGTCTGCCGGCTCCGCCGTTGCCAGAAACTGGCCATCAGACGTGAAGCGGATAGATCTTATAGCACCGATGTTACTTCCCAGGACATGGAGGGACTGCGAGAGGTTTCTCACGTCCCAAACCCGGCATGTCCTGTCTTGATTGCCGGTGGCAAATGTCCTGCCATCAGGGCTCCAAGCCGATGCAAATGAGAAATCCAAGTGGCCTTTCATAGAATTGATAGTCTGCATCGAGATATAAAACATTCAGTATCAACTTAAGATGCATGGACAGACCAACAAGATGCTTTCACCTGACAACTATGCATGTTGATTTACCTTTCCTGAATTTGCATCAATAAGCAAACCATCTGGGTCGTCCCCGACAACAACAATAAGCTTTCCATCAGGGCTCAGAGATGTGTGCTGCACAAATAGAAGAATCAGTTACTGAAACTATACTGCAAAAATTAAATAAATTCGACTGCTTTGCTGAATGCTAAAACACAAGAAATTCAAGAGTATCCAGATAATAGTAATATTAACAAGGAGCCAAACGAAATAATGATTTAGCAGTTGATCATGAAACTGGATAACACAGATGAATTCCAGGGTCAATCACCATCTTATACAGGGCCAAGGCTATGACATGGACCTTAGGGTGCGGTGAGCAAGAAGAGACAGTAATGGAAGGAGCACATTCGGCACCAAGGATTAGAGATGAGAACTACCAAATTTAATTTTTGCATTTAGATTAGTGTTTTGATCGGATAAGATTTCTTTGACTATACTGTTGGCCCTCAACTGTTGTAAGACTATAGGTTTGGCCCTTCGGCTCTAATACTACGTAAAATTAGTACCCCGAGTTTTAAAACCGTGTACTTTTTGTCCCTAATCCGATCTTTAATGGTTTGGAGCGACCTACCAACTGTCAAAGTTACTAGAACTCTACAGAGAGGGACCACCCAAAGGTGTTCAAAAGCCAGAGAAATTAATTCCATGCTCTCGGCAGCTGAGCGTGCAGCTTGCGGGAGAGAGGGCCAGGTTGAATAGATCTTCGTCTCAAACTCCTCCTGGAGCTGTCCAGCACGTCGCGAAAACAAGAAAAACCAAACACCTCTATGTGACTACGTCCCTTAAATATTGACAAAGCATGGAACAAAATGTAACAAGAACAAGGATGGAAGCACAGGGTTAATTTGCTACCATCAATTATTATGTTTCCATGGTTTTATAGGCTTGTCAACACCAGAAAACAAAATTGAATGATAAATATGATTTACTATGATGATTTCAAAAAACATCATCATAATATTTAGCTTACAAATCATACAAGGTTTGGTTTAGAAAATTACTTGTGAAGACACAAAAAGGATGGGAGGATTGTTAGAAAAAAAATAATAGGGAAGCGATGCTTTAGAAAAAGTACTGAAATACAAGAGTAAATAGCAATGCAGAACAGAACTTACATTCACTGGCCATTCAAAGCGGAAATGCTTATATAACTGGTATCTTTCCATATCATATTCTCTTACACCGGAGTCATTAATAGCTGCGATGAAGTGAACAGCGCCACTGAAAAAATTATGGACCACAGAAAACCATTAATATTATTGTCACTTAAAAAAAACTTTGGCAGCAGTTAATATGAGCTGGTTTCCCAGCATTCTATTTCTGATGAAACAAGTTCCAGGGAAAATCTTTTGGCTACAACCCAGCTAGTTTTCTTGATCTTTTAAGAATGTTCTACAAGGTGAATCTTTTAACAGTCAAGCCTAAAACTTACCTAGAAGTATTGAATATCTCCACTGCATTGGTAATTGCATTCTCATCATATGTTGTCCTACAGCAATAGCTTATTCCTTCTTGGTTGAGGTTCTGCAACACATTAACAAAATCAACATCGGCAAAATATCAGCATCAAGTGATCACAAACAGATTTCAGCATACCCAAGTTCAAAATAAATGTAATATATATAGTTACTTCACAGAATGTGCAATTGCACACAATCGATTAACTTAAATAAGGGGTGCACTGCAAACTAGGCAATAAAATAGCTAACGACACATATGTGCAGATCCCCAGTAGCAAACAAGAAAGGCAATGGAGCCCCAACATGTTACTGTAAGAGAAATGGAATTCTCGCCATGTAACAAGCTTAAGCTTAATATAGTGGGTTCAGATATAAAACTAGCAGAAGATAGTGACACTTTTAAGGAAAATTATAAAAGATGAATGTTTGTGGACAATTCATATGCACAAAATGCAAGCCCTTGGATCAGCAATAGGGGTCACGCAGACCTTCAGATTGCACAAAGAGGTTCGCGTTGGGCGCCTTCAGCTTCGCAAGAATTACGCACATGTGGGAGAGGCCGGTGCCGAGATCGTGAAGCAAGTTAACATGAGGCGGGGATGCGGAAGCTCTAAGGTGACAAAGGTGCTAGCGATGGCCAATTGGCCACATCAAAGGTGGGCCGGTGGGTTAGGGAGATTGTAGAGTGGGTGGGTGAGGTAGGAGAAACACAGGCGATGGTCACTAGTACTCTGGAGTGGGCCAGGGTGAGCTCATTGTTGCGACAAGATGCAGGAATCCACAAGTTTGGGTTTTCCCAATCATTTTTCAAGCTATAAGTGCTACCCAAAAGTTTTAGGGTGAGTGCAAAATCAAAGTAATACAAAGACCTTACTTTGCATATTAGCTCTCCTTGGAAACCACCAGCTACTAGCAAATTATCCTTGACTGCCATTGTACTAACTTGAGTCTGAGAAAACCCTTCTAATAGACTTCCTGCATGTTTCTGCAATAAATTAAATGAAATATCATTAATAGAGGTAGAGTACATACGGAAGTGTAAACTAGCATGAAAATTTAGCAGCTATAGAGACCAACCTCACTTGGTGCAACATGCCCTTCCACATTCATAATTTCTCTGTCCACACTACTCAAGGCTGACCAGTGTCGCACCGAGTAATGTGATATTAGGTAGACATCATGCTTTGATGTAGCCCATACTAAATTTCTCAGCTGCACATAAATTAAATCAATTAGTTTCTTATTTAAAATCAATGCATCAGAAGAAAAATAAAGGAGGATCAACCAAGACTGAGCATCCTCCATATTCTATTTGACCAACTGAAGAAAATTAAAAACAGACAATCCCTTGAACAGGTCATTACATTACTTCGGGAACTTTACTCAAATTAATAAGGGTGACAAACAAACTGATGTAACCAAGCCAAACAGAGTCTACAATTTCTAGTTCTCGGTGTAATTTATTTTCAGAGCCAATCAATCATGGAATAGAAAATACAATCATAGGCATATTAAGAATAATACAGTAATAACTTAAGATACACTAGGTATCCCTACAATTAATTGTTTATAAACGAATAGATATCGA
This sequence comes from Avena sativa, assembly GCA_916181665.1. Taxonomy (NCBI): domain Eukaryota; kingdom Viridiplantae; phylum Streptophyta; class Magnoliopsida; order Poales; family Poaceae; genus Avena; species Avena sativa. The sequence continues at coordinate 112,146,762 of OV702285.1, read as the reverse complement.
CAATCAGAGGCCAGCATGGCCATAAAGATGGCTACCAAGTGCTACCATGCAGTGGCAGATAACTGGTAGGTCTGTCCCCCCTTCAGGCAGGCGGGAGGGGCGGCCGCTCTGGGGGCCAGGAACCAAGGGGAGCCCGATTCCCAAATAGCTAAGGTATACGCACCGGCGGGCGACGGCGGAACTCCTATGGCGGCGCCATTGCAGAAGGTTGTGAGTTTTCTCGTACGATGGAAGCGACTACGAAGCGGTATGCTTCTTTCCTATTGGAGTGGAACATGGGCCTTTCTCCTTTGGCTTGGGCTCCTTTACTTTTTCCTTGGTGAGCTTGAGTTACTATCAAAGGATTAAGTGGGCTGGGGCCTATTCGCTGGTATAGGTCAATGGGACCTATATGCACATCACACACGAGATTGATTTGAGAATCTCAACAAAAAAAAACGAGATCGATTTGAGAATTGCAGAATTTGAAGATATCACATTCAGGAATGAGAAGCGAACGTCAAATGAAGCACATAGTGCCATAGGCTTGCTTGAAGCTCCCACGTAGATCGCCATACTTGGCATTTTGGCAAGTTAATCCGTCATGGGGTGTTGGGATCATGTGAACTTATTTTTGGAAATTACTTTAGTGGTGACGATTAACCTACAAAAGTGAAGTGGGGCCGGTAGGCTCGACCATGGCCAAAATATTCACATAGGAAATGTCGCATACAATCGACTCATTTTCTTTTCCATCACGCGTAGATTCCTTTTATCGTTGACAAGCACGAAAGTGCAAGGCCATGGCTGATTGTCATGTGCGGACCATTCGATTGTTCATGTACATGAGCTAGAGATGACCCATCGCCAACTCCCACACAACCACGCTGAGAGGTGGGAAGTCGAGTCATCGAGAGAAGGCCTCGCTTTGCCCATGACAACCATGACGATGCGGTTCTAGGGTACATCGGCATACGATCGTGAGTGACTTTGCATCTAGAAATGTTAGAAGAAAATTCGAAGACAATACATCTATACTATTTCATATCAATATGGTGTTTTTTATGCATTTTAAGTATATGCTAGTGACATCAAAATATATTTTACTATTTTGACGTTGCTAGGGCACCAAATTCTTGTTTTGCCCCAGGCCCCAGAAATCTCAGGAGCGGCCCTGCCCCACTTCCCTGGCCTCTGACATCTGTTAGAATATATTAAGCCCCTAAAGAGTAACAGAACTGACCAGTTCCAATTTCTAACAGAAATATGTATGGTAGAAAAACAAATGTACATTTACGAGCTAAACTGAGGGACAGAACACTGAACATACATCACAAGTGATCATAGAGAACTGAAGAGAAGTAGAAAGCAGGCTGTGTTAGACTCTAGGAAGTGTATAGATAGCCTCTTGATAGCCATCTAAAAGATAAACAGATAATTACAGAGGCAACGATAGATCTGATTTCTGGCTGCTGGGAGATTGTTGTGTAGTGCTGCAGTAGTTAGGTTAGGTATAATACATTCTTACAGTACTACAACTTCCCATAAAACTAGAAAAACATTGCAACTGAAAGAATACACAAATTCAGCTTTGGAGAAAGTTTCTGGTGTCCTGATAGTTGAATCCTTAACATAACTATTTCCCTGGTAATAATGCTTCTATAGCAAGCCATCTTTATAAAAGCACGATGTAATATGTGACTTTCGACACAAGGACGTAGAGGCACTCACCTGAAAGTGTAGGATAGTTGATTTTACTTTTCTAGTATTTCGCCTGAACTCATAATATGTTCCGCCTTTCTCAGTGGACTTGCAGACCTGTTTTGCGGAAGTGCCAATCACAATGTAAGAATATTTTCTCCCACACAACATAACTAATCTAGAAGACATACCTTCATTGCTGCCTCTGCAGAATCAGGTATGTTCTCATAGTTTTTGTACTGGACTAATCTTCTCTCCCTGTATTTTTCTCTGGTAGTAGACAGGCGAACCCATGGTATTCCTTGAATATCTTTTCCACGTCTTGCCTCTTCAGATGACGTGTCGGACGCCTTGTGATCCTAAAGAAACAATTATTTCTTTAGAGCATTCGAGTGACTATACAAGCAATGGGAACAGTCAAACAGAGCTTTATGCAGACACAAAATGATACCATATTTATCTTGACTCTTGCGGTTCAAAATGTAAATAAGAACTGAAAAGGTAAAAACTACTGGATTTTTTTTTTTTTCATTCTACCTATGTTCAAATCAGCCTATTTGCATAAAAAAGCAAGGGAAAGGCTGCCTAGAAATTCCCTTCCCCAGACCCCACAATGTGTGGGAGCTTTCGGCACTGGGTACGCCCTTTGTTTTCATTCTACCTCACTGGACTGCACTGATACGTACCCTAACAAATTGCAAAAGCTTGGGTAATCCTTCTATTATCTCCCAACTTAACGTAGCACTAAGTCAACATTCCCAACTGCCTATCTATCCCTCCACTGCTTAACACGCAGTCACGAGCCAACAACCTGAGTAAAAATTAGTTAAAAACATAAAACCCTAGAATCAAATTTAATAGAACCAAGAGGCACACACCCCCTGAGCATACTCGTCCTCCTCTTCGTCCCCGTCGGAGTCGGAGTCATCCCTGGCCCCTGGCTCGAGGAACTCCTCGCCGTCTGTGTCGTCGTCCATGTCGTAGTCGTCCTCCTCCATCGCCTCCGCATTGTGCTCTTGGTGCTGATGAGACATGGATCAGCCCTGCACAGGCACACACAGAAAGCACCACAACGGTTAATCAGACAGCATGAACGAACCATCACCACCACTGTCACGAGGAATTTTCCAGAGCAGTCCCCCCAGTAGCGCTAATAAAATTTAACGACCATGAATTCACAGCCCTGATAGTGCTAAGATTCGGCTGCTCTCATGAACGAAAGCAGTAGAGACGAATTTGAGAATCACAAGGAATTAGGTCTTCGTTACCAAGAAGAGAGAATCCGCGGGGGTGGGCGGATGGGTCGATCTCCACACGCCGCGCCAATCGGGTGGAGCGGAGGACGGGGCACGAGGAGAAGAATTCGGCGTGCAGCGGCGCGAGCGGTGGCGGTGGCGATGGCGGAGGGCGGCGGAGGGCGGCGGCGGGTTTGGGGAATTTGACGGCGCCGATACCCGAGAGAGAGAGAGAGAGAGAGAGAGGCGGTGCGGCTGGTGCAGAGAGACTGGAAAAGAACTGATTCTAAAATAATGAGGATTCGGAAGAATTTGTTCTGTCCTTGAACTCGTGTGGCCGAATTTGTATGGAATTTGTATTTGGTGTATCTTGGGTTCTGTGGTATTTTGATCTTTGCCATTTTTTTAAAAAAACTTCCACTACAATCTATTAACTCAGTTCCAAAATGTATTATATTTTAAAAAATAAATTCGCTTTCTAAAATATGCTACATTTCAGAATTGAGGTAGTACGATTTTGTACCAGGGAAGACCATGCTTAAAACTCACAATTTCAATGCCCTGCATAGACATTGCAAACTCAATCAATTATAATGGCAACTGCTAGCCGTATGCTGACATAAATTTTCGAATTATCAGCCGTTCTTAGAGCCGTCCGATGCATTTAAGTGAGTGAATCCCACTCGTTCGATAATGTAGCAAAAACATTTCGTATATACTCCCATGCGACTCTTATTTTGGAACGGGCGGAATAACAAAAAAAATACCGCTTGTAACATTCATTTGCAACAAAAAATTCTAAATATGTAAAAACTTGCAACATGAGAAAAAATATTGTAGCAATTTAAACACAACCATGCAGCATAAAATATTGTCAAATACCTATTTTGTTGTAGCGGAAATTTAAAAAAACGTCGGTTCGCGACGTGTAGCAAAAGAGGTTGTAGAAACACAACCATGTAGTTGTTGACACCCATTTTTGGCTAAAATGTGAACTAAACGAATGAAAGGCAAAAAAAATCATTGTGAACAGGCAGCAAAACAGGTTCACAAAATGTGAGTCGGTCGAGTTGAAGATTCTAGAAGCCACTCAGGAAAAAAAAAGACCAGCAGACATACGACTAAAAGCGTAGGAGACTAAGCCGGAACAATTTAGAAGTAGCGTAGAGATAGAAACCGGGTTTGAACCAACTTCATGCCCAAGAGACCAATACTTAACCAGAAATAGCAGGAATACGAGGCAGAAACTACTTCAACACGGAAGAAAATGCGACTCTACCAGGATTGACTCGGGCAATTGGAGTCTGAAACTAATACGAAGACGACGTAGTTTTTTCCTAATTTAGTGTTGTTTTCCTACTAAGAAATCCTCATTGTAAAGGTGTAAAAGTTATCCTAGATTTGCACGAAAAGACCAGTCGTCTTATATATATATATGTGTGTGAGAGAGGTGACTGTCGATTGAAATTAAGCACACAATCGACATACATTGATACAAGCTACTTTTTTTAATCCTCGAAACTCTTGTTCTTACTTTCGTTGCTTCGACGATTTCGTGTACTTTTTCCCTCGTAGAATTGACAACCGAATTAAGGATGGTTAGGCTGACTAGATCAACCAATAGTCGCTGGAACCTTATACGAGGTCCCTCCTGAGGAACTAGAGCTTCTGGTCTAAAAAGTGACGGCTTACTGTCTTGTGTATCACGTTGTAAGTCCGGCCTCGTATAGACGCATTGAGGTGCATCACCATTACTCCTACTGCTTACCCGGCTAAGACCTAGTTGTTATTCGGTCAAATAACTTGGTGACTTCATAAAATCACGTGACTGCGAGTGTGGGGCCACCTTAAAGCGCAACACCTTTTAGCGACTCCGTTGGGATTTTTTTTAGATTAGACTACAATGCCTGGTCCTGGGATCGCGAAACTTGAAAATATTAATCCTAAAAACATCATATTGTCTCCTATAATGAACTTTCGGAAGAACGGAAGAGAATTTTTTTAGAATGTGGAAAAGAGACAGGAGGAGATCAACAAGCTGCGGAAGCAGCAAGATGGTGAATTCATAGGACAACTTGAAGATCTGCAAGAGAAGAAACAAAAACATGACATGGAGGCGCGACTTTCAAGAAAGATCGCCAAGGGAACATCACTTCAAGTGGCAATGCCCAACTAATGCCTCTAGATCCAACCGCTGTGAGTATTATCTATATGTTCTCTTCCGATGAGTTAGCTGATATAGATCTAAGAATTAATGAATCTAATTAGCAATTACTCAAAGCCGCCTATAGCAGCGTAGCTGCTTGTAACCCTGGACCATCGACATCGCCGATGAGTTCACATATTACACCTACTCGGCATATTGTTTATAATCTGCCTTGTCCAGAACCTATAAGGAGTGTACCTTACTTGGAATATCAGCCGAGTTCAAGTACAGGTCCTGCTTTACCTGGCATATTGTCGAGTTACATTTCACTACCAGCGACTACGCCTAATCCTATAGTATGCACTAGTCAGCGACATGCGGCTGATTCGGATGATGGTCTAGAAAAGTTTAGAGCATACTAGATTGAAAAGATGCTATACAAAAAAAATATTGAACCTAAAGAGGTTCATTTTTTGTATAAAACGCCATATCCCAATTACTTTGATCATGTAGCATACATACATATTGGGCCTATTAAGTCTCCCGTCACACATGGAAAGGCAAAATCGTATGGGATGCTAGAATGGCATATGGTTTTTTGTCACTCGCAAAAAAAATCATTTTGCTAGTTAGACGATGTCGCGAAGTCACTCGAATCACATATGGTTTTCATTTATGTGATGCATCACACACGTCTTTCCTTGTAAAAGGGTGTGTGATACAAGAGACAATAACAAATGGTTTTCCTTTATGGAAGGGTATGTGATGTAGACATGGCTTTTTTTTATAAAAGGATGTGTGATATAGGAGGCTATCACACACCTTTTTTGGAATAAAATTGTGTTCGATGTGCTAAAAATAATTTTCATGATAATAGGTCCAATTTTGCATAGAGATGTATATTTCAATGGCAAACAACATTGCCAAAGCGAGTTTCAGATTTATAATTACAAAAAAATCATTTTCTATTTTCTAAGTGCCAAAAATGGATTTTTGTGTGAAGCAAACAGAAATATATGATGCACAATGGTACCACTCGATTTTCAAACAAAAATATAGATTTCAGTTTTGAGTTTCAACATAGCTTTGATAGTGTTACCTTGTGTGGTTCGGTAACACCCCCATTTCTCGAGATCACTTTCTAATAAAACCTGCTCTTATTCTTATTTTATGGGTTCATCCAATCAAATATCTGACTCTATAGCTGTGTCGGGCTCGTCGAGATGGTCGGAATGGACTACTCATACTCTGAAATCGTACTCCGGATGCATCTTCAATGGCTTTATCATTTTTTTAACTCATCTCATTCCATTAACCCAACAATCCAGCCAAATCGCTAGAAACCAAGTCATGGATGAAGGTAGGAGCATGACCCGGCCATACGGCTTGGGACTCATGCACCATCTTCGATCCAAAAATCGCGAGAGAGTCTGCGACCTTATTACAAGCCCTTGGGCAAAAAAATCATAGAAAAACATCTAAAGTTTAGACTAGCAAGAGCTTTAATCTCTCTGAACAGAACTCCATTTGGTCCTAGATCGTGGGAATTACCGTCAATTGATTGTAGCAGCATCTGTGCGTCTGTCTCAACCGTAATATTTGTCATGCCCCACTCCCTTGCCCACGTCATAGCATGAATGCATGCTTCTGCTTCTGCCTGCAATGGATCTTGGAGATGGTTGAGCTTACCAGCTCCTGAACCAACAACCTCACCCACCACATCACCAACGACGAAGCCCCAACCTCTTGATTTCTTCTGCTGATTAAAACTGTCGTCTATGTTAATCTTTAGCATATCACCTATTGGGGGTCGCCACCCTTGAATGGGTTTTGCCAACTCGGATTCATCCTTTACACGGAAGTCCTTAAACTCCTTGGCTGATTTACGTACTTGGAACAAAGTGGCCTCCAGGTTTAGAGAGGCACCTTCAGCGTTCATGTTGTTTCTCGTTTGCCACCAATTCCACAACAGAGATATTCCATTTAGCTTCATATCCATAGGCGCCCACGGAATAGCTTCAATCAGATCTTTTGGTGAAGTGCTATCAACTCTTCATACGCAACTCAATCAGATCTTTTGGTGTTGCAGATAGCAGATCTCCATGCGGAAAATATCTCGCTTTCAGAACTTGGGCACACATGGAGCTAGGATTAACAAGAATACGTCATGCCTGCTTTGCTAACATGGCCATGTTGAATTCATGCATATCCTTGTACCCCAAAGCACCATCCTTCTTTGGAAGTGTCAAGGTCTCTCAACTAAGCCAATGTAACTTGTTTTCATTATCCTGTTGAGCCCACAAAAACGACAAACCATCGCTGAAATTTGATCACATATACCCTTCGATTAAATCAAAACAAGACATGGCAAAAGTGGGTATCGCCTGCGCATATGCTTTTATCAAAATTTCTTTTCCTACCCTAAGCTAAATTAGAAAGTGTAAATCAATCACGGAAGAGGATTACATAGAAGATTACAGAGAGCCCAACGTGCATTGGTTACGATCCTATAAGAAAGGAGGTGGCGCTAGAATAGGACTATTGAACGTTACAAGCGTGACATGATTACAACACGTACAGGTACAATAATTAATATTCAACACCCCGCAATCGGAATGACGCTAGACGTTTAGACTGGAACGAAAATCCTGAAACACGGTAGTCGGCAATCCCTTGGTGAAGATGTCAGCATACTAAGAGCTCGTCGATACATGGAGCACACACGCCTCGCCAAGTGCAACTCTATCCCGGACAAAGTGAAGATCAATTTCCACGTGCTTAGTCCTCTGATGCTGAACAGGGTTGGAGGACATGTACATAGCGCTGACATTATCACAATAGACCACGGTGGCTCGGGAAGATGGACGATGGAGTTCCTGTAGAAGTTGCCTCAACCAACAAGACTCAACAATACAATTGGCAACCACCCGATACTCAGCCTCCGCACTAGACCTCGAAACTGTGTGTTGCCGGCGTGACGACCAGGAGACCAAGTTCTCACCGAGGAACACACAAAAACGAGAGGTAGATTTGCGTGTGTCAGGACACCATGCCCAATCAACATCGGAGTATGCAATGAGATCAAATGAGGAAGACCGGTGAAGCCGCAGTTCATAGTGAGAGGTCCCATTAACATACCGCAGGATGCATTTGACAAGCTACATATGGGGCTCAGCATGGATCATGCATGAAGAGACAAACTTGTTGCACAACATAGGATATGTCCGGGCGAGTGAGTGTGAGGTATTGGAGAGCACCGGCAAGACTCCGATAGAGAGTATGATCACTGTCCCGAGCTCCATCATGGGCGGAAATTTTGGAGCTGGTGTCTATGGGAGTGGGAATGGGGTTGCAGTTTACCATTTTGGCACGCTCCAGAATTTCTAAGGCATATTGTTGCTGAGAGAGAGAAAAGACCATCACAAGTGCGGTGCACATTAATGACAAGGAAATGATGAATATCACCAAGATCACTCATAGAAAACTCATGACCGAGGGAGTGGATAATGGAGGTAAGAAGGGTGGTGGTGTTGGCAGTGAGAATGATGTCATCCACATATAAAAGAAAGTATGCAATGGAAGAGCCAGTTTTGAGGATGAACAAAGAGGAGACACTTTTTGAAGCGCAAAAACCAATGGAGACAATGAAAGTGGTGAAGCGATGAAACCAAGTGTGGGGGTCTTGCTTGAGCCCATAAAGAGATTTGCGCAAGTGAGTGACACACATGAGTGGGGCAAGAGGAATCAATGAAACCGGAGGGTTGCTCACAATATACCGTCTCCATGCAGCAAGACATTCTTGACATCCATCTGGTGAATGGGCCAGGAACGAGCACTTGCAATGCTCAAAACAACCCGAATAGTGGCCGGCTTCACAACCGGGATAAAGGTCTCATAATAGTCCACGCCGTGTTGTTGAGTGAATCCGTGGACCACCCAACGTGCCTTGTACCGAGATAGAGAGCCATCCGCATTGAACTTGTGGCAAAAAATCCATTTGTCGGTCACCACATTGACACCTGCAGGACGAGCAACTAAAGACCAAGTGTCATTACGCATTAGAGCATTATATTCGTCAAGCATAGCATTGTGCCAATCCGGGTCTTTTAAGGCGAAAAGATAGTTGGAGGGAATGGGTGAGATGGAGGTGTCGACAGCGGCGAGGGAAAAATGTTGTTTGGGCATGAAATATCCAGATTTGCCTCGAGTCTTCATTGTGTGTGGATTTGTGGGTGGCTGTATCGGAATGGATTTGGGTGGCAGGGGGTGATGTGGTGTAGAGGGATTGGGGAGCACAGGTTGTGCATGTGATGTTGGGGCCGGGGAGAGCGGCGTGCGCGCGTCAGGCGAGATGAACGTGTCGGGGGAACGCGCGTGTGAGCTGGCGGTGCGTGGGTGGTGTGATGTAGGGGACCAGGTGGTGGGGCTTGGTTCGGGAGTTAAAGCCCGTGGTGCCGAGTCAGGCGCGTGGGCGAGGTGGGTTGGACGAGCGTGGGAGGTGGGCCTGGGAGGTTAGGTGGCGTGCGCGGAGTGGACAGGAGGCGGGAGGCGGTGGCGTGATCGGAACGATCGGGTGGAGGTGCAAAGCCCGGAGGGGGACCAGGTGGTGCCACGCGGATCCCGCGGATGATCGCTGTGGCAGGCGAATCGGGACGGGGTGGGTGGCGGAAGAAGTGTCGCTGTCACCAGACAAATAAGGAAAAGATGATTCATCAATATGTCTGGAAATAATAACACGACGAGAATTAAGATCTAGGTAGCGATACCCTTTATGTTTCCGTGGATAACCCAGAAAAACGCACCACGTGGAGCGAGGCGCAAGCTTATGATCGGATGTGGCATATAAATTTAGATAGCACAAGCACCCGAAGACACAAAAGTGGTCATAGGAGGGAGCTACACCATATAATTGGTAGTGAGGCGTGTGGAGGGCTATGGCATGTGATGGAAGAAGGTTTAATAAATGGGTGGCGGTGTGGAGTGCTTTAGCCCGAAAGGGAGGTGGAAGTTTGGCTTGAATGAGAAGAGTACGAATGATGCCGTTGGTGGTGCGAATGAGGTGCTCAGCTTTCCCGTTTTGTGGTGATGTGTGGGGACAAGACAAGCGAAAAGAGGCATCGCGTTGAGAAAAGAATACACGCAAGGAGCTATTTAGGAATTCACCACCGTTCTCACATTACAGGTATTTAATGGTAACACGAAATTGTGTAAGAATATATTGAAAGAAACGTTGAAGAGCAGCACAAGTATCCGATTTATTTTTAAAAGAAAAGGTCCATGAATAATGAGAAAAGTCATCTAATACAACCAAATAATAATTATAGACGGAAAAACTAGAGATGGACGATGTCCACAAGTCACAATGAATGAGCTGAAAAGCGGCGATAGTGTGAGAGGTGGAGGTGAGGAAGGGGAGACGAGGTTGGCGCCCTAGTTGTCACGCCTCGCAAAGGGGGGAACTATGAGTGGTAACATCATTATTACATGGTTGAATAAAATCTAAAGGTAAATGAGAGAGGCTATTTTTGCTAGGATGTCCAAGACGTTGATGCCATAAATCGCCAACGGTGGTGGAGAACACGGATGGTGGAGGTGTCGTGGAGCCGAAGAACGTGTAGAGATTGCCGTCACCATTGGAGTGATGAATTGTAGTCTTGGTGGCTAGGTCCTTCATGGAAAAACCAAAAGGGTCAAACTCTATGGAAACAAAATTGTCACGAGTAAATTTGCGCACGTAAATTAAATTTTTGACGATGTGAGGAGAGACAATAACATTTTGGAGATGGAGAGGTAAGGAGGAGATTTGAACCGACCCAACAGCAAGTATAGGAAGTTTGGACCCATCGGCCACAACTATATGCTGAGAATTATGATCTAATGGGGAGTGAGAGGAGGTCAAGTTACCCGTCTTACCAGTGGCGTGATATGATGCCCCGGAGTCCATGAACCATTTGGGTGGAGGGTACGGCGTGTTGCTGGCGGCGGCGTGGATCATGGCGCCATGGTCGAGGGAGTAGGTGGGCGAGGCATTGGATACATGCGCTATCATGGGGTAGCCCTGCTGCGGTGGAGAGGAGGCGCTGGCGTAGTGGACGGGGTAGACATGGTGAGCCACGCCAGGCCGAGATCCCATGATGCTAGCCGCGTTCGGGGGCCTCCACGGAGCCCGTGGCGGAGGGAAGGGAGAGCCAACAGGAGCAAAGTACCCCATCCAGGGGGTCTGCGAGCTGTCGGAGGAGCCACGATGGGAGGAAGAGTCGTCAGAGCCGCAGTTATGCGGCGCGCCACCAGGGGAACCGTTGCCACGACCGCGTCTGGTACCACCGGCCTGGGAGGCATTGTGGTGGACGTACCCGGGAATCGTGTTATTACCCCTATAGTTAGGGCTGATGTAACCTGCTGGTCATGGCGCACCACCCGCTGGCGGGCACGGTGCGCTCCCGGTGCTGCTGCTTGGCTGGCCGCAGTCGCTGTGGATGGCCATGATGTGCGGCCCGGCGCTGTTCTGGCGGGAGTTCACCGAGATACCTGTGAGTTGGATGCGGGAGAAGGCGTTAGAGAAAGGGGGCAAGGGCTTGATGCTTTTCACGATCTTGGACTGCAACTCAAAGCCCTCACCGAGACCTTCCAGGAACTGCACTGTGAGGTCACGATCATCAACCGGGCGGCCGATGGCGGCGAGGTCGTCGGCGATCGACTGGAGTTTGCTGGCGTAGGATGACACGGAGATGTATCCGCGCGTGGTGATGCGGAAGACCTTGCGGAGGTACATATAGCGGGAGTCCTTGTTGTCGAGGAAGAAGCGGGCGAGGCGAGTCCATGTCGTGCACGCCCGGCCGTCGCTGCCCTTGACGAGGCGGGAGAGCTCGTCCGAGAGTGTCGCCACAAACCACAAGGATATGTGGATGTCGATTGCCATCCAGGTGGCGTCAGGAGTTTGAGGGGCAGCACCCTCGGTTATATGATCCATGGCCACGTACATGGTGAGGAGAAGAACGACGATGTCATGCCACTTGATGTAATTGGCACCCGCCGAGGTGACCTAGAATTTGACGTGATTTTCGATGTTGATGCCGAGGATTGGAGAGGAGAGAGGGGTGGCGAGTTGGGAGGGGAAGATGAGGCTGGGAGAGGCGGCGCTGGAGGTGGGGATTACGGGCAGGGTTGGTGTTGCGGAAGTGGAGATGACCGTGGTTGGGAACATGGCGGTTGTGTCGCTGTGAGTAATGGGGCTGGGAGGTGCGCGTGGTCTAGGGGGCATGCGCTGCTGGAGAGGAGTGAGTGGGTCATTATCTAGGGTGGAGGGGAAGGTTGGAGAGTTGGCCGAAGTGGAGGAAGAAGGGTCGTCGGCTATGGGGAGAGGAAAACCTTCTCTGATACCAAGCTAAATTGGAAAGTGTAAATCAGTTGTATTGATCTCACAGGAGAGGATTACATAGAGGATTACAGAGAGCCCGACGTGCATCGATTACAATCCTATAAGAAAGGAGGTGGCGTTAGAATAGGACTACTTAACGTTACAAGCGTGACAGGAGGTACAATAATTAATATTCAACACCCTATACAATAGCTTTTCCTTCCAACCTTGAATTCGCCGCCATATACGGTCCTTGATATAAGCGAAGGTTTTAATTCTAGATTGGCCTACATAAACTGGTAAGCCAAGATACTTTTCTTTCCAAGATTCACGTACCAAGCCCAACTGTTGCATCATCTGTTTCTTATGTATCCACTTTGTGTTCTTGCTGAACATGATCGATATCTTGTTCGCATTGATGGTTTTCCCCGAACGACAGACGTCTGTCCCTTGAGTGACGGTTCAGTTTCCGTGTTTCTCGGGAGACTAGCGAGGCGATCGGCGAATCTCTCGTTGTCAACCTGTGTCAACCCGTCTTCGGTGCGGTTACTAAGCCCCTAGTCAGAATCTCTCGTGATTTTGCGCTAGCCTAGTGCTAGCGTGGGATCTCTTTCAAACCTAGCCATGTCCACATAAGCCTTTTGGGTGTTTTTGTCTAGGGCACCTGGTCGTAAAACACCTATCCTAGATTTGTTTTTTCTCCATCTGTGGGTTGTAAAGTTTGTTTTCTAGAGAAGATGGATCGTGTGGAGAGTCTGATGCGCAGCCTGAAGCTCTCAGAAGGGTAGAGGAAGGGAGTGAAGATCATCCAGATGGGATCAGGGAAGGGTGGTACAGAGGAGGTGCAAGCAATAGGCAAACTCATGTCAGATAAGCCGGCAATTGCTAAAGCTATCGAGAATGCACCGGGACCGATCTGGTGTCCGTTAAAAGGTATTGTCTATAAGGATTTGGGCGAGAATAACTTCCTCGTTACTTTTCATCAAGCATCGGGTAAGACGAAAGCCGTGAATGAGGGACCATGGACTTTTGATAAAAGCCTGTTAGTCTGGGAGGATTTTGATGCAAATAAGAATTTATATGAGTTTAGTAAAATCCCGATCTAGGTCAGGATCTTTATGCTACTTCTTGGTATGATGAATAGGTCTACATGAGAGATCATTGGAGATAAGACTGGGGAATATGTGGGAATCGATGGAGTGGAGAATGGGCTAGCAATGGGGCGGTACCTTCGGGTTAAGGTGAAACTTGAGATCTCAAAACCACTGTTGAGGGGCACAATGCATGGTGGAGGCAGGGAGGAAGACAAGATCAGATGGTGCCCTTTCGAGTACGAGTTTTCGCCGGATTTTTGTTTCAATTGTGGAATCATCGGCCATGTGGATAGAGAGTGTGCTATTAAGCTGAAAAAAGGGGAAGAGCCACAATTCGGTAAATGGTTGAAGTGGGTTCCTAATAAGATACAAGGTGATGAGAAGAATAGGAGGCTTAATAGATGGGGCAGTGGTGGAAGTAGAGTCGGGAGTGATGCCCCGAGCTAGAGAAAGAATGTTTTCCTGGGTACAAATGAGGCTAGAAGCATGGAAGTGGGAGATAAGGTCATGATTACTCTGACAATTACAAATGGTAAGGAGGGGGAAAAGAGGGAGCAACAAAAAAAATCAGTTTTGATGGTGATTGATGACCCACAAGTATAGGGGGTGTATCATAGTACTTTCGATAAATAGGAGTGTCGATCCCAACAAGGAGCAGAAGGTGCTGAACAGTGGTATGGAGTAGGAAATCCCTGTGAATACTTAGCAAACGGATTTTTAGTGGTTTTCTGACAAGGCAACAAAACAAAGAGCAAGTAACATAAGTAACGAACAAACGGAGCAAGTGGCCCAATCCTTTCTTAGCAAAGGACAAGCCGGTGGAAATACTTATAAGGACCAAACGTTCTCGAGGACACATGGGAATTCTGTCAAGTGCTTTCGCTTCAAATAGCTGAGTACTCTTCTATGGTGTTTGTAAGTGTTGTGTGGGTGAACCCTTGCTAACATACCGCCCTTCCTAGGACTAATACATACTTGTGATTAAACCCCCTGCAAACATCTGTAACTACAGGAAAGTAATTAAGATATAAATCTAACCACAGCCTTAAACTCTGATATCCTGCACTCCCTTGTGCAAAGGTGTCCTAACGGGGGTTCCGGTTTCTGTCACTCCGGCAACCCCGCGATTAGTAGCCAAATACAAAATGCATTCCCCTAGGCCCATAAATGGTGAAGTATCATGTAGTCGACGTTCACATGACACCACTAGAAGAATAGCACCACAACTTAACTACTAAACCATTGAATAATAACTCATCACAGATTCACTACTAACAACATGACTTCTCCCATGTCCCCAAGAACTAAACGAACTACTCACAAGACATCATATGGATCAAGATCAAAGATGATATGATAATGGATAACAATCTGAACATAAACAATAATCCAATGGTTCCACTGACAAGCATCAACTACAATAGTAATCAACACCGAGAAAGTTTCCCCTAAGAACTAAAGCAATATCCAACACAATTGTTACAGCGGGACGGAGTGGTGATGATGGTGCTGTGAAGATGATGGTGTGGATGATGATGATGATACCGATGAAGCCTATCTTGATGACGGAGTTGATGGCGATGGTCTCCCCTCTCCGGGAAGGAATTCCTCCGGTAGAAATCTGTCTGCCGGAGAGATCTTTCTCTCTCGGTGTTTTCCGCCCCCAGAGGAGGCGAAAATCTATCTGTGGTCGCTCCCCGAGCCTTAGGGTTTCGAAGGGAAGATATAGGCGAAGGGGCGGAGTCGGAGGCCGCGCAGGTGGGCCACACCTTCCCTAGGCGCGGGGTCAGGTGGGCCCGCGCATAGGGGGTGTGGGCCCCCTAAGGCCCATCTCCGTCCCTCCTTCTGGCTTCCTTCGTCTTCTGGTAAAATAATATGTTTCCATATATTTCTGGTATTTTTCTGATCTTCGCGAAATTGCACTGAAACGCCTTATTTTCCATCAGAATCCAGACTCCGGCAGTCCATCCTCCAGGAATCATCCAACATGCATAAACAGATGAAAAGCCATAAGTAATACCTCATAATAAGACAAATATCAATGAATAGAGTTAAATTATGATATAGAATGGTGATGCAAATTGGGCGTATCAACTCCCCCAAGCTTAGACTTCGCTTGTCCCCAAGCGAATACTGAGCTCAGTAAACATGTCCACAGGTTTATGGAGTGAAGTGTCGATAAAAGAATACGAACAAGAAGCATCACACTTACCATTGCACAACTCATAGAAGAAAGCAACTCACCATTATATAACTTAGCTTGCAACCAAGTACAACAGTCACAATAGAGATGCATAAAGATAAATCATAATTGGAATTGGCAAACTTGTTCTTGGTCAGAGAACACCTGGTAAACAGTTTCACAAGAAGCTTTTTTAGAAGTTTCAAAACAGGAACACTCTTTGCTCAAAAAAGTTTTTCACAAGTGAAGGCTTTCAAAGTAATACTCAATAGATAAGAGTTTTGTGCAAACAAGGAAGATAAAGAACATGATTGAATAAATCACCATATGAATGCTTGAAACACAACAACTCAAAAGCTTGCTGGAGATAGAGGAAGTAGGTTTACTGACTCAACTGGTAACTAGGAGAAAGGTCCCGTCTTAGAGGGTAGCAGGGATTACAAGTCATAAAGAGCTTCCAAAATATTATGGCGCTTACTAGCTTTGAGCCCTCATTGCCCCTATCATAAGCATCTTAATATGATTAAGGTTAAAGTGAACAAAGATGGAGTATATGCTTGACGAAATATAAGTTGGCAATCTCATGTCCCTTGAATATGGGGGCCACTCCTCATGCATACTCAACTTTGGGTCCAGGTAAGTTCTTGTCATTGTAAGTATTTGCATATCATTGAGAACCGCTAACGGGGTGTAGGGTTCGCAGCATAGAAAACAAAAAAATTCCTACGATGGGAACAACTATGTACCAAGATCTATCTACTAGATACAAGCAACGGGTGGATATACATCCGTAGAATACATACCCTCGAAGACCAAATAGCGTTAACGAGGTTGTACTCGTGGTTGATGTAGACGAATGCTTGCCAATCTCAAGATCGTGATGAGGTCCATCTGGTCCAGCCGGTCCAGCACCTCAAAGCAGTGGTGCATCCGTGATAGCACACACGTCCGGGTACCCCGACAACCTCCGCGCCCTCGCTCCAGCGAAGCAGCGGAAGCAACAAATCCTTCCAGAAAAGCCACCGGGAACATGTATCTCCCTGATCCGAGACCATGGGAAAATTCTAAAGGGGGAGAGAGATCCTTCGCGAGGAGGTGTGCTTTGAGAGGAGGAGAGGGAGGGCTTTTATAGGGAGAAGGGGGGCACCCCAAGGGGCATGGCACCCAGCCATGGTGGCTGCCCCCACCTCTTCCACATTCATGTGGGTGGAGCTCCTACTCAAAATGAAAAGCCTCCACTCCCATAAAAGAGCCTCCACTCAAAAATCTACTCACATGCATTAAATTTCCATTAAATTTAATGCAAGCTCTCATTTAAATAAAACTCTTTTTTTTATTTATTCAGAATTTTTTTAATTACTTTAATTAACAAACATTCATATAAAACCCCTTATAACATTTCAATTTCACATGCATAACCAGTTTCAGCAATTTCAACCGAAACAGTTTCGGTGTCTAGTGAAATAAATTCCTGTGCTTTCCTTTTTCTTTCTCTAGCATATTATTTGCTCCAAATGGTGTCGGTATCCCTTAAGTGTGTCACCCTACGGTTCGCGAATAATGTAGACATGATCGAGACCCCTCTCCGATCAATAATCAGCAGCGGAACCTGGAGATCCGTACTGACTCCCACATATTCAACGATGACTTCTGTGATCATGTCAACCTTATACGCATGTAACTCAATCCCTTTGACTCGTGATATGTTACATGTACGAGATTCGATCATCGGTATCCCCATACCTAGTTTGATCTCGTTACTGACATGTACTCTTTTCTCGTTCCCGTGATATAACATTCTAGTGATCAAATCACTTACTTGCAAGCTAATTAATGTGATATCATCGAGAGGGCCCAGAGTATATCTCTCCGTCATCGGGATGGACAAATTCCACTCTTGATCCATGAGCCTCAACATAACAACTTCGTAGAACTGAACCCATCTTTATAGTCACCCTGTTATGGTGTGATGTTTGATGTTATCAAGATACTCTTCCGGTGTTAGTGATTGACATGATCTCATGGTCTAAGGACTAAGATAACTTCGTATGATGTTATAGAAATATAAACACAATGACCTTGATCGTAATGCTATACTTCGGATGAATGTTCATCACATTATTCCAATAATGTTGTGACCTCGTTATTAACAACATCCAATGTCCATGATCTGAAAACCTTTGATCATCTTGTTAACCAACGAGCTAGTTTATAAGAGAGGTATAACTAGGAACTTTCTTTTTGTTCATTAAACTCACATGTATTAATGTTTCCTTATTAATACAATTATAGTATGCAAAATAAATATTTATCATAAATAAGGAATACAATAATAACCACTTTATTATTGCCTCTCGGGCATATTCCCTTCAGTCTCCCACTTGCACTAGAGACAACAATCTAGTTAGAAAACTTTGCGTATTGAACACCTATGGCTTTCTGGTGTTCCATATACGCGATTCCAAGTGGTTAACATAATCTACGGATCTGACGCTTTCAGGTCCATGTGTATTTTCATGTCTTTGCATCTTCACGCATCACTCGTTCTCCAATAAGATGGCATTGTATAAATTTGGTCTTTTGGTGAGACCTTTAGTTCCTTGGGGTTAAATCATGTTGATACTATTGTCGTACAATATATCTTTAGTGTTAGCCCGTTGCGAACCACACCTTAGTTTGATAACAAACTATTTGACACAAATGCCCTTCTTTGCTGCTACTATAGCAGTCATATACTTAGCCTTTTGTTGTAGTAGCCGTCACAATGTCTTAACTTTGGAATTCATCCAAATCTATCATGGAAACTTCTTTCCATTTCATTGTGCCACCCATAGTTTAAATTGAGATAAACTTAATTTTGTATCTTGTGACAAAACTAGTATCAATGCAACGCTTTATAATAAACTATTTGTAATTGTTTGTCACCTCTACATAAATATATTCTTAGTTCTTCCAAAAGGTCATAGTAATATCCTTACTATTGTCCAATGATCATTTTATGATTCATTCTGGTATATGCTCATAACACTTAGAGCATAGGACATATCTGGATATGTACATATCATGGTATGATTGATCAAAACATTCTTGTGATTTCACTCATCAAGTGTCAAAGAATTTGAATCTTATTTCACTTATCAAGTGTCGATACACTTTAATCTTGATTCAATTATTTTCCATGCGACAAGAACCGTTTCTTTTTGTTTCTATATTGAACTCCTTCAATATCTCATATATGTACGTTTGGCATAACCATATTAGCGCCACAGTCTATTCATATAGACATTCATGCTAAATATTCGGGTTTTGCCTAATTCTTTCATCGAAATGAAATTCTTAACCTTTGTCAATAAAAGATACATCATTTCCAATCAAAAAGATGTCCTCCACATAATGTATTAGAAATATGTCTTAGTGCTCCCACTTAATTTCTTGCAAATGCAATCATCATCATTGTCTCCTATTGAAATTAAACTTCTTTAACAGTTTCATCATGGTGAAGATTCCAACTCCGTGATGCTTACTTCAACCATTGAAGTTTGCATGCCCTTTTAGCATCCTTTGAATTAACAAAACCATTTGGATTGTGTCATGCACATGTCCTAGGTAACCATTATTTTAGAAGAACTTTGTTTTGTTTAATCATCTACTATATACTGAATTATATGTAGTGGTTGCTACTTTAATCCGTTCAGACTAAATATCACCATGAAAGATCAAATCTTGTCATAGTAAACTCCTTGAATATTGTCGTAAAAAACTTTACGACATGTCGACTATTTCATAGATGTGAAACATCCATGTCTGTTTTTTATGGATCTAAATACGTCTGATAGGTTTTTACAACTTTCCGGAGGGTCTTCCAAGTTCAAAAAACTTGATTTCTCGTGTATGGAACTATCATGGATTTTATGGCTTCAAGCCATTTGACGGAGTCAGGTCCCATCATTGCTTCGTTGCATGTAGTCGGTTCATCATTGTCAAACAATAATGATTTATTCTCAAATCTCAGTATTTGATTATTTATCCGACCTACTTAGTTCAATAGGAAATTAGACCTTCATGACCACAACCTTTGAGGCACATGATCCATGAGCATTCTGGCTGCCTCCGGAACATTTTCCGGCGCTGCGCAACTCAACTCATATAGCTAAGGTTCGTTAACCTTATCAAAGTTCTATTGTCCTCCCACTTAACTTTTACGAAAAATTCCTTTTTCAAGAAACTTGATGTTTCAAGCGACAAACCCTTTTGTCCTTGGTGTTATGGAGGAATACCCAATGGTTTTTCGAAATAACCTACAAAGACATGCTCATCCGACTTTGGTTGTAGACATCTTACTTATGCTTATCATACCAAAATTTAAGAAAGGACAACTTGGGCTTTACCCCAAACCATAACTTACATGGTGTCATTTCAACGGATCAAGATGGAGCTATTTTCAGTGTAAAAGCGGTAATCTCTAAAGCTTTAATCTTTTAAAATATAATGGTAGTTTTATAAATAACACCTTTGATCCAACCATGTCAAACAAGGTTTCATTACAAATCTCAAACACTCCATATTCCTATGGTGTTTCGGGAGATGTAAATCTAGGTGATTTGCTAAACTTGCAACTAAAATAAACCCCTTTATGATGAAATCATAAATCATATATTTTCTTGTTACACTTGCAACTCAAATAAATCCATTTATGATAAAATCATAAATCATTTATTTTCTTGTTACAATGATTTTCCACTTCATCTTGAAAGTCTTTGAACATTTTCAAATATTTTATACTTCTTTCTCATTAAGTGAATATTCACTCAAATTTCCGTAGAAAGCATATGAAGTTGTAATCCATCGCTTACGACTACACATAATGGACTACATACATCGATATGTATAAATTCCAATATTTTAGTCATTCTTTCTTATTTGGCCTTTGAACGAAGTTTTAATTATCCCGAGGAAAGTCTCACAAGCGTCACTTGATCAAATCAGAGACTCCAAAAATCCATGAATATGGAGATTCTTCATGTTTTCTTTCCAATATAATTTAAACGGCGATGTCACTTTGTAAGTGATCTTTCAATCATTTGTCTTGCGACATTTTAGCATTAGTTTTATGGATGTGATTTCTCCAACTAGATTTGTAAATCATCCATATTATATAGAATACGGTAATTATTTGAACAATCTTTGTTCTCATAATACTTGATTTAAATAACTATTATTAAAACAACTCTTGAAGGCAAGCTTTGATGTCAACGAGAAATACAAACAACGGCTTGTTTGTTTTCGATGATCATCATCACATATTCTCTTGCTACTTACTTAGGCCATTGTAGTTCATGAATTGCGTCGTTCTGTATGAAATTTCATACCAACCAATTCGTTATCCAATACCCAAGAACCACATTGTTTAACAAGCAAAGAATACAACCATAACATGTATATCATCTATATACCTAAACTGGATATCTCTAGTCTTTTCTTTTCTGCCAAATATATTTTATAGATTCTCTTTCAGCATTTCCTTTTCCTTTTTAAAAGAATCTATCAACATCAACAATGGTGCCATATACATGACACATAGTCCAAAGCGTGTATATTCAAATAATAATACCTTTGGACTTGCACTTTGAAGTAGATCACCATCATCAAATGATCGACATTCTTTTAAAATCCATTCTTTAGTAATATTTTAGTGTAGTAAACACTTTACATACATCTTCTATTCATCCTTATCATGAATACTTTCATGATCAAGCTAATATAACTTATAAAGGCGGATTGTGAGTATAACATTACTTTCCAAAACCCTTTAGGATGATTAGGATGTCTAGCATATCCAACCTTTGCAAATTCTCATCTAATATGAGAACATATATTATACTCTATCATATTGCAACCAAAACACTGTTTCAGATATCGTTATATCTTCCACACATGATGGTTTCTGAAACATTTCTTTCAGCTCCTAGATAAACTTGATATTAAAACAATCAAGAATCATGGATGCAAACATGATACTTAAGATACTAACACTGGAATTGTTACTCTTGATTTAATACCAATTATTAAATTTCACGGAGTAAACAGAGTTTGCTGAAAGTTTGTAATAGGACTTTAAACTTTAGATTGACACTCAACACAATACGATACCAGTTCGTAAAGTAAATATCCAGAATTCTATAGTTCTATTATCTCAATTACAACTAAGCACAAGGTGGTGAACGAATGCCAATGACTACAACAAAATATGCAAATTCACTTTGATTTCATTTATGATAAATTGAGTTCTACTAATCCGAATTAGAAATGAACTCCCACTCAAAAACGACATCCCTCGTGTCTTTTTTGGTGATTACATGAACCAAATCCACTACACCAAGTCCGATCATCACGTGAGTCGATGTAGCTTCAAAGGCGAGCATCAAATGGGCATCATATCTTTCATATGACTCATGCTTAACTTTTTGGTTCATGTTCCGAGGCCATGTCTATACATGCTAGGCTCACCAAGTAAGAACCATAGTATTCACGTGTGTAACTTTCTTACACCCGAAATGTGATCGTGGATCCAAGAACACCTGATCATCATGTGATGTCTTGGAGCGACGAAACATAATCGGTGCATACTTAAGGAAGAACACATTTTTATCTTGATATATAAATGAGGGATCATCTTATTATGCTAATAAAACGCCAAACTAGCAATACAAGATGCAACAAACATCACATGTGAATAAGTGAAATGATATGGTTCTTGCACTTGATCTCCATCATGTGCATCATGGTATGATCGCCATCATACCTCTATGTGTAAGGCCAAGGTCTATGGAACTTACACATTATGTGTGTTGTAAGAGTATCGAATTATACTTCTACTTACAACATCACCATATCATGACACTAGCCCAGTAAGAATATAAACTAGACGCCTCTAATTTATTCATTGCAAGTTTTACGTGGCTTAGGGCTTTTGAAGACAGAACCGTTCTTACCTACGAATATGAACCACAACGAGGATAACCAAATTGTTGAAAACTTGTTGCAAATTAGATATTGACTATAGTAGGAGAGACAGACACCCGCTAGCCACTTATGCAAAACTAGTTGCATGTCAAGCATGGACAGGTCTCATGTGCGAGGACATGTAAAGCTTGTCTGGGCCGCTTCATCCCACTATGACACCAATATCCAAAGTACAACTAAGAAGCAATAAAATGATCATCATCGCCCACATACTCATATGTGTACTTCCCGTGCAAAGCATCTACGCATAGATCCGGCTCTGATACCACTGTAGGGTTCGCAGCATAGAAAACAAAAAATTTCCTACGATGGGAACAACTATGTACCAAGATCTATCTACTAGATACAAGCAACGAGTGTATATACATCCATAGAATACATATACTCAAAGACCGAATAGCGTTAACGAGGTTGTACTCGTGGACGATGTAGACGAACGATTGCCGATCTCAAGATCATGATGAAGTCCATCTGGTCCAGCCGGTCCAGCACCATCCAGTCCAGCACCGCAAAGCAGTGGTGCATCCATGATCGCACACACGTCCGGGTACCCCGACAACCTCTGCGCCCTCGCTCCAGCGAAGCAGCGGAAGCAACAAATCCTTCCAGAAAAAGCCACCGGGAACATGTATCTCGCTGATCCGAGACCATGTGGAAATTCTAAAGGAGGGAGAGAGATCCTTCGCGAGGAGGTGTGCTTTGAGAGTAGGAGAGGGGGGCACCCCAAGGGGCATGGCGCCCAGCCATGGTGGCTGCCCCCACCTCTTCCACATTCATGTGGGTGGAGCTCCTACTCAAAATGAAAAGCCTCCACTCCCATAAAAGAGCCTCCACTCAAAAATCCACTCACATGCATTAAATTTCCACCAAATTTAATGCAAGCTCTCATTTAAATAAAACTCTTTTATTTATTTATTCAGAATTTTGTTAATTAATTTAATTAACAAACATTCACATAAAAACCCTTATAACATTTCAATTTCACATGTAGAACCAGTTTCAACAATTTCAACCGAAACAGTTTCGGTGTATAGTGAAATAAATTCCTGCGCTTTCCTTTTTCTTTCTCTAGCATATTATTTGGTGTCGGTATCCCTTAAGTGTGTCACCCTACGGTTAGAGAATAATGTAGACATGATCGAGACCCCTCTCCGATCAATAATCAGAAGAGGGACCTAGAGATCCGTACTGACTCCCACATATTCAACGATGACTTCTGTGATCGTGTGAACCTTATACGCATGTAACTCAATCCCTTTTTCTCGTGATATGTTACATGTCGGAGATTCGATCATCGGTATCCCATACCTAGTTTGATCTCGTTACTGACATGTACTCTTTTCTTGTTCCCGTGATATAACATTCTAGTGATCAAATCGCTTGCTTGCAAGCTAATTAATGTGATATCACCGAGAGGGCCCAGAGTATATCTCTCCGTCATCGGGATGGACAAATTCCACTCTTGATCCATGAGCCTCAACATAACACCTTCGTAGCACTGAACCCATCTTTATAGTCACCATGTTACTGTGTGACGTTTGATGTTATCAAGATACTCTTCCGGTGTTAGTGATTGACATGATCTCATGGTCTAAGGACTTAGATAACTACGTATGATGTTATAACAATATAAACACAATGACCTTGATCGTAATGCTATACTTCAGATGAATGTTCATCACATCATTCCAATAATGTTGTGACCTCGTTATTAACAACATGCAATGTCCATGATCAGGAAACCTTTGATCATCTTGTTAATCAACGTGCTAGTTTATACGAGAGGCATAACTAGGAACTTTCTTTTTGTTCATTAAACACACATGTATTAACATTTCCATATTAATAAAATTATAGCATGCAAAATAAACATTTATCATAAATAAGGAATACGATAATAACCACTTTATTATTGCCTCTCGGGCATATTCCCTTCACGGGGTACCCCTTGCACATGGTATAGGAGCTTTCCCATAACCAAAATGACAAGGCAAGCAGACAATGAGCATCTCAGTGATATTTTTATTTATTATGTGCATAGATTTTTATTGAGGATGCTTCATAGATGACTCACTATGGTGATGATGCAAGTTTCCACCATGATTAAGCATGGCTTAGGCTAGCGGCCCAGACGTTTCTCTAACACAAGATACAAACTCCATGGACTTACAAGTTCCCTCTTTATTTCACACCGTTGACATCCATAGACAAAAGAGCACGATATCAACTGTGTACAGAGTACAAGTGTAATGTTGAAAATGTTCCTCGTGACAGCACGGTTCTGTTAATTCCAACGTATATATGCAAGCATATACAACTTTGATGTTCACAATGGTTCAAGTATATTAGGGTCAAGGAAATAAGGTGTGCCATCAAGTTCGTGAGAGCTTTACTAACTAGTTTTCATATAACAAAATTCTTTTTAATTCGAAAGGTAGATGGAGCTTGAGAATTTGCTAGGAATAGAAAAAGCTACTAGGTAGATATGGTGGACACAAGTGGCAAAAGTTTTGAGTTCAAAGGATTTTGGAAACATGAGAAGTATGCCTTCTCAAAACAGGTTTTTGGCTAGCAAGGCTGGGTAGCAAGCAAGAGATTTGAAAGAAACAAGCAAACATACAAGTAATAAAGCCAAACATGAAATCTTCCATGAAGACACAAAAGAATCTTAAATAAAGAATACTAAGTTTATGAGCCAACAAGAAAGAAAACAAATGATACCTAATACCTGTAAGCTTTTTCTTTCTTTCTTTCTTTCTTTTTCTTAATGCCACTGACCAGAACTCGGTTTGCCAAAACCAATTTAGATCCACTTGATGATCCCAGAGTGGTGCCAATACTGATCAACAAGATCCATCATATAATAGAGATTGCAAACTAAAATAAGAAGTGCAGAAAGTAAAAGATGAGACTTCTCATTAATATTCAATAAAGGCACTCACACCAAGGGATACATAGATAATTAACTAAAGGAGAGATACTTCCACATGCAAACCAAACTATAAGATAACCTCTCTACCACAGATATGAATCCACTAAAAAGGTAAAAGATAAATATAATGGTGGTGATACCGCGACACTCCCCCAAGCTTGTAACAAGCCAAGGGGATGCCAAACCTGATGACGAACAACTCCTTCGGTGGTGGTGGTGTTCTCTTGTCATGGGTCAAAAAATCTTCCATCATCTTACGAAGCATGTTATTTTCCTCTTGAAGCATATCCACCTTCATCCTCAAAGCACGGTACTTATCACAAAACTCGTTGGTGGTTCGAAGGGCTTCTGCTGCCTCAGGGCAGTATATGAGTTCTGGACCAAAGGCTATGATTCCCTGCATGTGATGAGAAAAAGTATCCGCAGTGTTAATTTCTCCTAAAAAAGTAGGTTTCCTTCCCCTTGTCCTTGCGGTGTTTTGTTCTTCCAACTCTATCTCCACGGGCTTCTTGCCTTTGTTGTTGGCGGAGGCCATGGTGCTCTAAACTTGAGAAGATTTCCTGATAGAAATAGATTGAAACAAAAAAATGACGAGAACACGATGCATGAACCTCGGGGGATCCGGAGGGTTATATATTACGAAGTTTCAATGCATAAGGAAGGTTTTAACACGGAAACGAGGCGGAGATGGAGTTCGAGGGGGGACACCCCCCTCAGGAGCGGCCAGGCTAGGCCCGCGCCTAGGGTGGGTTTGTCCACTCCGGGCTCTGTTTCCTCTTCAGTTTCGTTTCGTAACTAACCTTATGTATTAAAAACATCAAAAATATAAAAATATTAGGGTTTCATGAACCTTTTGTTTTCACCACTTTTACCTATTCAAAGACGAACTCTGTAGATTCCTTCTCTCTATCTCCTGAGAATTTCCTTCTTACAAAACCCTTGCGCAAGCTCAATGACAACATTAGTGTAAGCAAAAACAATAAAACTTTGGTAAACACTTCAACCAAAAACCCTTCAAAACAAAAGCTTTTGTAAGAGGCAAATGCAAATGATGGCAAAAATCTGTCAAAACTGACCAGCAAGTAAAGATTGATTTTTCGAAGACCTTCTGTTGCTCAAATCAAAAAGTGCAGAACTGATGAAAGTTGGGTAAAAACTTGGAGAACAAGCACAGAAAAATTCAGCTCCATCCGAATTACTGATCTTCCTCACGATTTTTTACAATGCAGCACAAAAACCTATCCCAGGACAACCATTTTTCACAACTCCTCTACTTCACAAAAGTAGTTGAACTTGACACAAAAACCAAAACAAAAAGGATAAGGATCGGTTATTACAGAGGTGATAACTTCCAAGACTCGACAAAACTCTTGGGTTATCTCCCAACAAGTACTTTTCTTTAATGCCTTTAAGTTAGGCTTGAGACTTCCAAAGATGCTCACATAGGATATATATATATCTGAAATGAAAGAGAGCATCAAGAAGCAAATAACCAACACACTTGAGTCTAACCCACTTCCTATGCATGGGGGTATCATGAGAAAACGAATTGTTGAAACAAAAATCCATAAGCATAGGAAGACAAAACAAATGCAACTTTAAAGCTTTCAACATAAAATGGGGAAACTTAACATCATTGAGATGCATAAAACCATGTTTCCCTCTCTCATAATAACTTTTAGTAGCACTTTGAATAAAGTTGACAATATAACTATCACTAGAAACAACTTTATCATCAGAATAAGCATACTTACAGTCACCAAAAACAGGTCCAAGGTCATAGACTGGATCAATAGAAGCAAGTTGTTCCATCCTGAAAACTTTATTAGGCAAGCTATTTTCACAAGGAGCTTTAGCAAATTTGGAAAAGTTAAACTCATAA
Organism: Avena sativa; assembly: GCA_916181665.1. Taxonomy (NCBI): domain Eukaryota; kingdom Viridiplantae; phylum Streptophyta; class Magnoliopsida; order Poales; family Poaceae; genus Avena; species Avena sativa. The sequence continues at coordinate 112,119,231 of OV702285.1, read as the reverse complement.
GAATCTCCATCAAACTTAGTTAAAACTTTTTCCTTCTTACAATCAATAATAGCTCCACAAGTGTTCAAGAAAGGTCTACCAAAAATTATGGGACAAGTTTTGCTAGCTGCTGAATTAAGAACTAGAAAATCAGCAGGATACTTAATCTTACCACAGAGAACCTCCACATCTCTTATAATGCCAATGGGGCAAATGGTCTCCTTATTAGCAAGGTGAATAACCACATCAATGTCCTCAAGCTCACAAGGACCAATCTCATGCATAATTTCCCTATAAAGCTCATAAGGAATAGCACTAGAACTAGCACCAATATCACATAAACCATAGTAGAAATGATCACCAATTTTAACAGAAAGCACAGGAACACTAGATTTTCTAGCCTTACTAGGATGAGAGATAATATTATAAGCATCTTCACAGAAGACAATGTGCTCATCCTCTATATTTCTAGTGACAGTGTCTTTCACAATAGCTACCACATGTTCATCACTCAAATGCTTACCAGGCTCCACAGTTTTCATTGTACCCTTGTTATTTGCACTAATAATCGTAGAATACTCCTTTACCTTAGCTGGGAAAGGAATTTTCTCAACATGAGGTTCAGGCACAATATGATTAGTAGTACAAACTTGAGTACTTCTAACTGGAACATGGCTAACAACATCTTTATAAGGAGCATGGTACTTATTCCTCTTTTTCTTGGGGATTTCTATGTAAGAGGCAAAGGCCTTAAAACAGTTGGCAATACTTTGGGAATCAAGACCAAACTCATTGATAATATCACAGAAGTCATCAGTTCCCATAAAAGATTTAATGCATTCATACTCATAGTTTATACCTGACTTCATTCCTTTGTCATTCTCCCAAGCTTTAGTGTTCTCTTGAATACGGTCTAGTAGATCCCATTTAGCTTCTTCCTTCATACGTGTGAATGATCCAGCACAAGAAGCATTTAGTAAATCTTTATCATGAAGAGAAAGCCTAGCATAAAAGTTATTGAGAATAATATTGTTAGGGAGTTCATGAATAGGACATTTAAGAATTAGTAACTTCAACCTCCCCCAAGATTGAGCTGTACTCTCTCCATCAAGAGGCCAAAAGTTATATATAAGATTCATATCCTTATGAATCTCACTGGGAGGATAAAATTTAGAGTAAAAGAGAGATGACATCTCCTCCCATTCCATGGATTGTCCATTCTTCAGCATCTTATACCATTCCTCAGCTCTCCCTTTCAAGGATATGGAGAGTAACTTCTTCTTCACCTGTTCAGTTGTGATACTTGCACACTTAAACAACCCGCATAATTCATGGATAAAAAGCAAGTGATCACCATGATGGACAGTTCCATCCCCATAATAATAATTATGCATAACACGATTAACAATACTTGTAGGTATCTTAAAAGGATCTATCTCAACAGGAGGTGGTTCATCTACTACCCTAGCAGTGGTAGTAGTTTTCCCAAACATAAAACCAAGTGGGTTATACATATTGGAAACAAAGTAACAAGCAGTAATAAAAGCAATACTCACACTGAAAGTTTCCCTTACCAGCTCCACTCTTCAATAGCGCTTCACTCTCTAGCAACGGCGCCAGAAAATAGTATTGATGACCCACAAGTATAGGGGGTGCATCGTAGCATTTTCGATAAATAGGAGTTTCGATCCCAACGAGGAGCATAAGCTGCTGAACAATGGTATGGAGCAGGAAATCCCTGTGAATACTTAGCAAACAGATTTTTAGTGGTTTTCTGACAAGGTAACAAAACAAAGAGCAAGTAACAGAAGTAACGAACAAACGGAGCAAGTGGCCCAATCCTTTTAGCAAAGGACAAGCCGATGGAAATACTTATAAGGACCAAACATTCTCGAGGAAACATGGGAATTCTGTCAAGTGCTTTCGCTTCAAATAGGTGAGTACTCTTGTATGGTGTTCGTAAGTGTTGTGTGGGTGAACCTGTGCTAACATACCGCCCTTCCTAGGACTAATACATACTTGTGATTAAACCCCCTGCAAACATCCGTAACTACAGGAAAGTAATTAAGATATAAATCTAACCACAAACTTAAACTCTGAGATCCTGCGCTCCCTTATGCAACGGTGTCCTAACGGGGGTTCAGTTTTCTGTCACTCCGGCAGCCCCGCGATTAGTAGACAAATACAAAATGCATTCCCCTAGGACCATAAATGGTGAAGTATCATGTAGTCGACGTTCACATGACACCACTAGAAGAATAGCACCACAACTTAAATACTAAACCATTGAATAATAACTCATCACAGATTGACTACTAACAACATGACTTCTCCCATGTCCTCAATAACTAAACGAACTACTCACAAGACATCATATGGATCAAGATCAAAGATGATATGCTAATGGATAACAATCTGAACATAAACAATAATCCAATGGTTCCACACACAAGCATCAACTACAATAGTAATCAACACCAGGAAAGTTTTCCCTAAGAATTAAAGCAATATCCAACACAATTGTTACAGCGGGATGGAGTGGTGATGATGGTGTTGTGGAGATGATGGTGTGGATGATGATGATGATGATGCCGATGAAGCCTAGCTTGATGACGGTGTTGATGGCGACGGTCTCCCCTCTCCGGGAAGGAATTCCCCTGATAGAAATCTGTCTGCCGGAGAGATCTTTCTCTCTCAGTGTTTTTCGCCCCCCAGAGGCGGCGGAAATCTATCTGTGGTCGCTCCCCGAGCCTTAGGGTTTCGAAGGGAAGATATAGGCGAAGGGGCGGAGTCGGAGGCCGGGCAGGTGGGCCACACCTGCCCTAGGCACGGGGTCAGGTGGGCCCGCGCCTAGGGGGTGTGGGCCCCCTGAGGCCCATCTCCATCCCTCCTTCTGGCTTCCTTCGTATTCTGGTAAAATAATATGTTTCCATATTTTTCTGGTATTATTCTGATCTTCGCTAAATTGCACCGAAACGCCTTCTTTTCCATCAGAATCCAGACTCCGGTAGTCCATCCTCCAGGAATCATCCAACATGCATAAACAGATGAAAAGCCATAAGTAATACCTCATAATAAGACAAATATCAATGAATAGAGGTAAATTATGATATAGAATGGTGATGCAAATTGGCCGTATCAGTGATGATCAAAATCTCCTGGAGGATGGTGGAAAGAAGATTTGTGTAAATGACCAGATGGTGGTGGAGGGAGAACAAACTAAGGGTCGAAGTGAATCAGAGATGCTGCAAGGTATGGAAAAGAGTCGGGATGAAAAGGGAGGAGGCAATGGGGTGTTGGATATTGCAGAAAATATACCAGTAATTGTTGTGGATTCATGTTCTCAGGTACAGGGGATTGCCCACGTTATTCGGGAGGTTAATATAGGAAAGGAGGGGGCGAATGGCAAGTGTTTCAAACATAGAACCCGCAGTGAGGCTCCCTCCGATATAAAACTTGGTGTTTCCTTAGGCAACAAGAGGGGGAGTGGACTTATGGAGATAGATATGGACAAAGTGGAGAAGCAGAAGAAGTTGAAGGGAGAAAACAGGGAGGCAACTGAAGGGAATATGCCCTGAGAGGCAATAATAAAGTTGTTATTATGTATATTCCAAGTATATGATAAATGTTTATTTTGCATGCTATAATTGTATTAATACGGAAACATTGATACATGTGTGTTCAATAAACAAATGGAAAGTTCCTATTTATGCCTCTCTTATAAACTATCTTGGTGATTAATAATATGATCAAGGTTTCCTGATCATGGACATTGGATGTTGTTAATAACGAGGTCACAACATCATTGGAATGGTGTGATGAACATTCATCTGAAGTATAGCATTATGATCAAAGTCATTGTGTTTATATTGCTATAACATCATACGAAGTAATCCTAATCCTTAGACCATGAGATCATGGCAATCACTAACACTAGAAGAGTATCTTGATAACATCAAACATCACGCTGTAACAGGGTGACTATAAAGATGGGTTCAGTGCTACGAAGGTGTTATGTTGATGCTCATGGATCAAGAGTGGAATTTGTCCATCCCAATGACAGATAGATATAATCTGGGCCCTCTCGGTGATATCACATTAGTTAGCTTGCAAGCAAGTGATTTGATCACTAGAATGTTATATCATGGGAACGAGAAAAGAGTACATGTCGGTAACGAGATCAAACTAGGTATGAAGATACCGATGATCGAATCTCGGACATGTAATATATCGCGAGACAGAGGGACTAAGATTCTAGCATAAAAGGTTCTCGCGATCACAAGAAGTCATCGTTGAATGTGTGGGAGTCAATATGGATCTCTAGGTCCCGCTTCTGATTATTGATCCGAGAGTGGTCTGGATCATGTCTGCATTATTCACGAACCATAGGGTGACACACTTAAGAGACACCGACACCATTTGGAACAAATAGTTTCTTGTCAAAAAGATTTACAAAGCGCAGGAATTTATTTCACTAGACACCGGAATTGTTTCGGCTGAAATTGCTAAAAGTGTTTCTACATGTGAAATAGAATACTAGCAAGGGGTTTTATGTGAATGTTTGTCCATTAAATTAATTTACAAAATTCTGAATAAATAAATAAAAGGAGTTTTATTTAAAGAGGGATTACATTAAATTTGGTGGGAATTTAATGGAATATGAGTGGGATTTTGAGTGGAGAAGTGAGGGGTCATCTTTAAGTGAGTGGAGCTACCTCCACATGAATGAATTAGGGGAGGGGGCACCCTCCATGGTGTGCCGGCCATGGAGAGGGGTTGCCCCCTCCTATAAAAGGACCCCTCTCCCCCTCTCATAATCACACCTCCTCGTGAAGGATCTCTCTCCCCCTCTAGTTTATCCCCCCATGGTCTCGAACTAGCGAGATACATGTTCTTGATGGCTTTTCGGAAAGAAAGAGTTGTTGATTCCGCTGCATCGCTGGAGCGAGGAGGCAGAGGTTGCTCGGTGGCTTGGATGTGTGTGCGAGCACGGATGCGCTGCTGATTTGTGATACGTCCAATTTGCATCACCATTCTATATCATAATTTGCCTCTATTCATTGATACATGTCTTATTATGAGGTATTACATATGTCTTTTCCACTGTTGATTCTTGGAGGATGGACTGCTGGAGTCGGGATTCTGATGGAAAAAGAGGTGTTTTGATGCAATTTCGCGAAGATCAGAAAAATAGCAGAAAAATATTGGAAAATCATATTTTTCCAGAAGACGGAGGAAGCCAGAAGGGGAGGCATAGCTGGGCCACAGGGGGCCCACACCCCCTAGGCGTGGGCACCCCTGGGCCGTGCCTAGGGCAGGTGTGGCCCACCTGGCCGGCTCCCTACTCCGCCCTCTCGCCTATATCTTCCTCACGGAACCCTAATACCAAGGGAGTGACCACAGAAAGATTTCTGCCGCCTCTGTGGGGCGGGAAACACTGAGAGAGAAAGATCTCTCCGGCAGACAGATTTCTGCCGGGAAAATTCCTTCCCGGAGAGGGGAGATCGTCGCCATCGACACCATCGTCAAGCTAGGCTTCATCGGGATCATCATCATCCATACCATCATCTCCACTAGAACCATCATCACCACTCCATCCCGCTGTCACAATCATGTTGGATACTTGCTTAGTTCATAGGGGAAACTTTCCTGGTGTTAATTACTATTGTAGTTGATGCTTGTGAGTGGAACCATTGGATTATTGTTTATGTTCAGACTGTTATTCATCACCATATCATCTTTGATCTTGATCCATATGATGTCTTGTGAGTAGTTCGTCTAGTTCTTGAGGACATGGAAGAAGTCATGTTGTTAGTAGTGGATTTGTGTTGAGTTATTATTCAATGGTTTAGTATTTAAGTCGTGGTGCTATTCTTCTAGTGGTGTCATTTGAACGTCGACTACATGATACTTCACCATTTATGGGCCTAGGGGAATGCATTGTGTATTTGGCTACTAATTGTGGGGTTGCCGGAGTGACAGAAAACTGAACCCCCGTTAGGACACCATTGCACAAGGGAGTGTAGGATCTCACAGTTTAAGGCCGTGGTTAGGTTTGTATCTTAATTACTTTCATGTAGTTGAGGATGCTTGCAGGGGGTTTAATAACAAGTATGTATTAGTCCAAGTAAGGTCGATACGTTAGCACAGGTTCACCCACACAACACTTACAACACCAAAGAAGAGTAGTCAGCTATTTGAAGCGAAAGCACTTTACAGAATTCCCATGTGTCGCCGAGAACGTTTGGTCCTTATAAGTATTTCCACTGGCTTGTCCTTTGCTAAGAAAGGATTGGGCCACTTGCTGCGTTTGTTATTTGTCTTTATTACTTGCACTTTGTTTTGTTGCTTTATCAGAAAACCCCTAAAAATCCGTTTGCTAAGTAAATACAGAGATTTCCTGCTCCTTACCACTAGTCAACACCTTCTGCTCCGCGTTGGGATCGACACTCCTATTTATCGAAAGTACTACGATACACCCCCTATACTTGTGGGTCATCAAGACTATTTTCTGGCGCTGTTGCCAGGGAGTGAAGCGCTATTGAAGAGTGGAACTGGTAAAGGAAACCTCTACCGTGAGTGTTTCTGTTTGTTACTTTGTTTCCAATATGGATAACCCACTTGGTTTTCTGTTTGGGAAAATACTACCACTGTTAGGGTAGTAGATGAACCACCATCTATTGAGATAGATTCTTTTAAGATACCTACAAGTATTGTTGATCATGTTATGGATAATTATTATTTAGGGGATGGAACTGTTCATCCTGGTGATCATTTGCTTTTTATCCATGAATTATCCGGATTGTTTAAGTGTGCAGGTATCACAACTGAACAGGTGAAGAAGAAGTTACTTTATATATCCTTGAAAGGGAGAGCTGAAGAATGGTATAAGCTGCTGAAGAATGAACAATCCATGGAATGGGAGGAAATGGCATCTCTCTTTTATTCTAAATTCTATCCTCCCAGTGAGATTCATAAGGATAGAAATCTGATATATAACTTTTGGCCTCATGATGGAGAGAGTACAACTCAAGCTTGGGGGAGATTGAAGTTACTAATGCTTAAATGTCCTATTCATGAACTCCCTAACAATATTATTATCAATAACTTTTATGCTAGGATTTCTCTTCATGATAAAGATTTACTAGATGCTTCTTGTCTTGGATCATTCACACGTATGAAGGAAGAATCTAAATGGGATATACTAGACCATATTCAAGAGAACACTGAAGCTTGGGAGAATGACAAAGGAAGAAAGTCATGTATAAACTATGATTATGAATGCATAAAATCTTTTATGGGAACTGATGACTTCCGTGATATTAGTAATGAGTTTGTTCTTGATTCCCAAAGTATTGCCAATTGTTTTAAGGCCTTTGCCTCTTACATATAAATTCCCAAAAATAAGTGGAATAAGTACCATGCACCTTATAAAGATGTTGTTAATCATGTTCCTGTTAGAAGTGCTGAAGTTTGTACTACTAATCATATTGTGCTTGAACCTTATGTTGAGAAAATACCTTTCCCAGCTAAGGTTGTAACATCCCAAAAATCATGATTTATAAAGTTGGCATAGCATTCATGCATTCATAAGCATTTGACCTTTTGAAATGAAATTTCAACATAAGAAACCATATTTCTGCCTATTAACTTTATTCAAGTAAGGCAAGGTTTATATTTTACTTTCTAAATATGATTAGGGTTATGAGTCTACACTCAACATGCTTGCCTGTGGCACATGAAGATGAAGACTTTTATTTATGTTGTTAAGTTAAACTCTTGTACTAGCCTATGGCTATGGAGTTGTAAAAGACTATGTTATCTCTGGAATGACGATGTAATAATGACCTTTGTTTTTGTGTACTTCATCTTAAACTATGGATGCTAGCAATTGATCCAGGGACTAGAATTGCAATCACAGGGACCTTTACCTTTATAAAGGTGGGGTCTTACAGATGGTATCAGAGCACTGTGTTGCCTGTAGGATTATGACCCTAGGTTGGATTAAACTAAGAAACCACTAAGGAAAATTTCAACACTTTAAAAATTCCACACTTGTCTTTTTCTTCTCGCAAACTTTGCTAATCTTCTATATCATCTCTATTTGTAGATGAACTCCATCAATGAAGCCGTCGGGACCACTCATGACCATGACTTTGGAGTGTGAGACTGAATTTCCCAAGGCACTCAAGAACCTTATGGTTACCATGGGGATACATGGTGCAGCTGTGTACAAGGGATTCCCTGTGATGGATGAAGGATAAGAGCATTGCTAGGTGCAACTTCACTTGTACAAAAATAAGGAAGACAACCACAAGGAGTCAGGATTCTGCATGGTCACCAACTCTGAAATGCACACAACATTCTTTGACTCTGCAAGAAATGCATCTTGGAATGCCATCAAGGAGCTTGGTGATAGACTCAAGTGCAGAACGCTCAACACTCAAACTGACCTTAAAGAAGAAAAGAAACATACCCAAGAATTAGAGACTACAAACCAACAACTAAGGGGTGACATCATAGACTTAATATGGGAGTCTTGTGAACAAGATAGACAAATTGCCACTAAGGATGACCTGATAGCTTTTTTGTCTAGTGAGTGAGAATTGTAATGTACTTCGTTAGTTGGACCACCACACTTATCGTTTTTACTTCCAAAATTTGTCTAAGTTATGTTGAACCTTTGGTGTTTGAAATGGATTTGTGTATGCCATGACTTGTGTGTTTGTTGCTAAAAGATGTGCTTGTGATATTTTGTCTTGTGAATTTTCTCTACTTGTGTTGATTCTAACTTTTCTCTATCTTATCAAAATAGATGCCTAACGTTGTTATCAGCATGGCCGAGGAGTTCAAGGGAACTCGTTTTGGTACTCGTCTCATTAAGCTCACTAGCGTGCTCAACCTTCCACTACCTAGCATCACGACACTTCAGCTCACCAAGTTTGAGAGGAAGGACCTATGGGGATTCAGAGTCACACAGCCGGGACGCTAGGAAGAGCCACCCACGGAGGCTATCACTTTCATGCTAATGCATGATGACAAGGAGAGAGGCTTAGATGTATTCATGCAGGAGTTAATTGGACGCCTGGTAGGGAGGCACTCCACCGAGCTTAGAGGTCTTTACTTTCACCCCTTTGGGAGACGCGACGAGGAGGGTGAGGCTATAAAGTACGATGATGCTACTAGAGAGACAATGGAGCCGATTCGTCTGTAGCTTCAGGACCTAGAGGGTCTTATTAGACACCTTGACACTGATAGGACCAATGTCATGCTTAGCAATGACGAGCTCCAGGTTCAACTACGGGAGAAGGACAAGCTCTTCGCGGAGCAAGACGAGATCGTCAAAGAGATGGAGGCCAAATTTGAAAGCCAGGACAAGAAGTTCAAGAGCCAGGAGAAAAGAGTCCAAGATAGGAACAAGAAGATTAGGGAGATGAAGGAAGAGTTAGAGGCCAAGGACTTCGAGCTTGAGCTCCAGCAGGGAGTGATCGAGAGACTTCCTTCACAGAAGAGGGCTCCTAGGGCCAAGATTGAGGCCTTGACCACTAGTGTTGATGAGTATAAGACCGCCATGGAGAATGCAGGTCTTACCCTTGTTGATGTGGAGATCGATGTAGAGGAGTAGTGTATACTACTCGACTATCTTTCATCTACTATACTTTGATTACTGAGTCGCAATGACCATCCAACGTGTGGATGGCTTGCTATGGTGTGTTTGCATTTTCAAAACCTGTTGTTTATGTTGTTCAAACTCTATGTTATTTTGAGCTTGGTTATTGTGATTGTTCTATGTGATGTATTGTGCATGTTAAGCATCTATGGGTATCTCATTCTTATCCTTATTAAAACCACAGATGCCTCCCCGACGTGCCAACCCCAACCAAAACAACAAGAACAACATCACTCCCGAGATGTAGCAGTTGATGACAGCACAAGCTCAACTGATGCAAATGATGATGCAGTTCATGCAGAACCAGAATCAGAATAACAACAACAACAATAACAACAACAATCAGAATAATCCTCCGGGATTTGACATGCTCACCGGATTTCTGAGACTAAGGCATGCAAAGTTCTCGGGAACCACTGATCCATTGGTAGATAATGACTGGTTACGTTCAGTGAACAAGGACTTAGTGACTGTTGGCTGCACCAACAAAGAAAAGGTCAGATTCACAGCACATCTGCTTGAAGGGCCAGCAGCAACCTGGTGGGACAACTTTCAGATCACCACTCCCCTTGAGGATGTGACTTGGGCTATCTTTGAGGATGGATTCCGTACAGCTCACATCTCATTCGGAGTGATGAATTTGAAGAAAAAGGAGTTCCACAATCTGAACAACGTCACCGCAGTGTGGCTGAGTACATTGAGGAATTCAACAATCTAGCGCATTATGCACCAGATGAAGTTGATACAGATGCGAAGAGGAAGGAGAAATTCCTCGAAGGACTTAGTGATGAGTTGAACCTGCAACTGTCTGTTGCCTATGTCCCAACCTACCAATCACTTTGACAAGGCTACCATCTTGGAAAACAAGATGAAACAGGTTGAGTGCAGAAAGAGGAAGCATAGCTTTGATAAGCACAACTCGGGATTGTCTCACAAGCGTTCCCATCATGATGATAGTGGGAGTTCTGGATCCCACAAACATGGAAAGTACAACAACCACCACAACCACAGCCATCATCATGACAACAAGCACCATCGCAGTCATGATAATGACAAGTATAAGAACCACAAGAGTGGACACAAGAGCCACCACAGTGGAGGTGGAAGTGGAAGTGGAAGTGGAAGTGGAAGTGGAAGTCAGCCTGTAAAGAAAGATCTCAGTCAGGTTGAATGCTTCAAGTGTAAGAAGATGGGGCACTATGCTAATGAGTGCCCAGAAAAGAAAGTTGAAGGTGCCAACAAGCCCAATCCCTTCCAAAAGGGACAAGTGAACCACATCAATGTGAAATAAATATACAAAGAATCTGATGCTGTGGCTGGAAAGTTCAAACTCAATTCTGTTCCAACACTTGTTCTTTTTTATACTGGTGCATCGCATTCATTCATATCAAGAGCATTTTTTGATAGAAATGGACTTCTAGTTGAAACTATTGGATGTCCTATAAAAGTAAGCTCTCCTTGTGGAGAAATGATAGTGAACTCAGGATGTCATGATCTAGTGATAGAATTTGGGAGGTATAAGTTTCCCGTTAGTTTGATAATCCTAGATTCTCAAGGATTGGATGTTATTTTGGGAATGGATTGGATGAATAAGTACGAAGGAGTACTAGATTGTGCCAATCGTACTGTCACACTCACAACCCCGGATAAGAAACAGATTAGATTCAAGTCTAACTTTGAATCAAAAGGGAGTAAACTAAATTCTCTTAAGGGGGTTAGCATAGACAATGTGCTAATTGTGAGAGAGTATCCGGATGTGTTTCCGGAGGAATTGCCTGGGATGCCCCCGAATAGAGATGTTGAGTTTCTGATAGACTTGCTGCCAGGATCTGGACCAATAGCAAAGAGACCCTACTAGATATCAGTTGATGAGTTGAAAGAACTCAAGAAACAGCTTGCAAAACAGTTGCAGAAAGGATTTATTCAACCAAGTTCTTCATCTTGGGGAGCACCAGTCTTGTTTGTGGAAAAGAAAGATAGAAGTCAAAGGTTATGCATAGATTACCGTTCACTCAATGAGGTAACTATCAAGAAAAAATATCCTTTGCCAAGGATCAGTGATTTGTTTGATCAGTTAGAAGGAGCCCGTGTGTTTTCAAAGATTGATCTTCGATCAGGCTACTTTCAGCTAAAGATAAGGGAACAAGACATACCTAAGACTTCTTTCACCACTAGGTATGGATTGTATGAGTACACTGTGATGCCTTTTGGTTTGACAAATGCACCAGCCTACTTCATGAATATGATGAACAAGGTGTTCATGGAATTTCTTGATAAATTTGTTGTTGTATTCATCGATGACATTTTGATCTACTCCAAGAGCAATGAAGAGCATGAAGAACATTTGCGATTGATACTTGATAAGCTTAGGGAGCATAAGCTATATGCCAAATTCAGCAAGTGTGAATTCTGGCTGAATGAAGTCGGATTTCTTGGACATATTGTGTTAGGAGATGGTGTAGCAGTTGATCCCGCAAAAGTGTCAGTTGTAACTGAGTGGGAATCTCCTAAGTCAGTGAAATAAGTTCGTAGTTTCCTTGGCTTGCAGGATACTATAGAAGATTCATTGAGAATTTCTCAAAGGTAGCTAAGCCAATGACAGAGTTACTTAAGAAAGACCAGAAATTTGATTGGACTGAAGGATGTGAACTTAGTTTCCAAGAGTTGAAGAAGAGACTAGTGATAGCACTAGTCTTATGTCTACCAGATTTGGAGAAGGATTTCCAAGTATATTGTGATGCATCTCACCAAGGATTAGGTGCAGTTTTGATGCAAGAAGGGAAAGTTGTGGCTTATGCCTCGAGACAACTCAAAACTCATGAAGTGAATTATCCTACTCATGATTTAGAGTTAGCCTCTGTTGTCCATGCACTCAAAACATGGAGACATTATCTTTTGGGAAAGCATTGCGAAGTGTTCACAGATCACAAAAGCTTGAAGTATATCTTCACTCAGAAAGAAATCAACATGAGACAAAGAAGATGGATAGAACTCATCAAGGACTATGACTTGAGTTTGTAATACCACCCCGGTAAAGCAAATGTTGTAGCGGATGCATGAAGCCATAAAGTTTATGTGAATGGCCTCACTAAGGGAGAATTGCCAGATGATTTGTGTGCCCAATTCAAAGATCTCAGACTGGAGATAGTGCCTGAAGGACATCTCATGTCATTGGATGTTCAACCCACCTTGTTGGACAAAATCAAGGAAGCCCAAAAGTTGGACAAGGAAATTGAAGAGATTAAAGGAAAAATTAGCAAGGGGAAAGCCAAAGGATTCCATGAAGATGAACATGGTACTTTATGGTATGGAAAAGGTATCTGCATTCCACAAGATCCGGAGCTTCGGAAACTGATTTTACAAGAAGCACACAACTCACCGTATTCCATTCATATGGGTAACACCAAAATGTACATGGATGTGAAGGAAAGATTTTGGTGGAATAATCTCAAGAAGGACATCGCCGAACATATTGCTTTGTGTGATGTATGTAGTAGAGTGAAAGCGGAACATCAGAAACCAGCAGGATTGTTACAACCACTACCTATTCCTGATTGGAAGTGGGATAAGATTGGCATGGATTTCATCACTGGACTGCCAAGTACTAGATCAGGATATGATTATATTTGGGTCGTGGTAGATCGCCTAACTAAAGTGGCTCATTTCATACCCGTGAAAACAACCTATACAAGTGCTAAGTTAGCCAAGATTTATATGAATAGGATTGTGTGTCTGCATGGAGTACCCAAGAGTATTGTGTCTGATAGAGGAACCCAATTCACTTCCCATTTTTGGAGGCAACTGCATGAGTCATCAGGAACGAGATTGGAATTCAGCACTGCTTTTCATCCCCAGACTAATGTTCAGACAGGACGGACCAACCAGATTCTAGAGGATATGTTGAGGGCATGTGCCCTAGATTATGGTGCTAGTTGGGATGAAAGTCTGCCTTACGCAGAATTCTCTTAGAACAATAGCTATCAAGCCAGTATTGATATGGCACCGTTTGAATTTCTCTATTGGAGAAAGTGTACTACACCATTGCTATGGAATGGTGTTGGAGAAAGAATCTTGTTCGGACCGGAACTAATCAAAGAAGCTGAAGAAAAAGTCAAGTTAGTAAAAGACAGATTGAAGATAGCACAGTACCGACAAAAGAGCTATGCAGATCCAAAGCGTAGAGAGGTCACCTATGAGGTGGGTGACAGAGCTTATTTTAGAGTATCACCACTTCATGGAGTGAAGAGATTTGTAGTCAAAGGAAAATTGGCACCAAGGTATGTTGGAACATTCAAGATTTTGAGTCATAAAGGAGAAGTGGCATATAAGATTGAATTGCCTGAATCACTGTCTGCCGTTCACAATGTGTTTCACGTGAGTCAGCTAAAGAAATGCCATCCGGAGATGGAAGAGACTTCTTTGAAAGATACTATACCTTTGGAAGAGGTCCAGTTGGAAAGTGCTGTCACATATGAGGAGAAACCTATCAAGATTCTTGAGACTGCAGAAAGAGTTACTCGGACAAAGACTATCAAATTCTGCAAAGTTCAGTGGAACCACCATTCCGAAGAAGAAGCAACTTGGGAAAGAGAAGATGATCTTCGGAAAGACCACCCTCACCTATTTGCTAGCCAATCCGAATCTCGGGGGCGAGATTCACCTTAAGGGGGTTAGATTTTTAACATCCCAAAAATCATGATTTATAAAGTTGGCATAGCATTCATGCATTCATAAGCATTTGACCTTTTCAAATGAATTTTCAACATAAGAAACCATATTTCTGCCTATTAACTTTATTCAAGTAAGGCAAGGTTTATATTTTACTTTCTAAATATGATTAGGGTTATGAGTCTACACTCAACATGCTTGCCTGTGGCACATGAAGATGAAGACTTTTATTTATGTTGTTAAGTTAAACTCTTGTACTAGCCTATGGCTATGGAGTTGTAAAAGACTATGTTATCTCTGGAATGACGATGTAATAATGACCTTTGTTTCTGTGTACTTCATCTTAAACTGTGGATGCTAGCAATTGATCCAGGGACTAGCATTGCAATCACAGGGACCTTTACCTTTATAAAGGTGGGGTCTTACAAAGGTAAAGGAGTATTCTATGATGATTAGTGCAGATAATAAAGGTACTAAGAAAACTGTGGAGCCTGATGAGCAATTGAATACCGAACCTGTGGTAGCTATTGTGAAAGACCTTGTTGAAGGGAATATGCCCTGAGAGGCAATAATAAAGTGTTTATTATGTGTATTCCAAGTATATGATAGATGTTTATTTTGCATGCTATAATTGTATTAATACGAAAACGATAATACATGTGTGTTTAATAAACAAACAGAAAGTTCCTAGTTATGCCTCTCTCATAAACTAGCTCGTTGATTAACAAGATGATCAAGGTTTCCTGATCATGGACATTGGATGTTGTTAATAACGGGATCACAACATTAGTGTAATGGTGTGATGAACATTCATCCGAAGTATAGCATTACGATCAAAGTCATTGAGTTTATATTGCTATAACAACTTACGAAGTGATCCTAATCCTTAGACCATGAGATCATGTCAATCACTAACACCGGAAGAGTTTCTTGATAACATCAAACGTCACACCGTAACAGGGTGATTATAAAGATGGATTCAGAACTAATAAAGTGTTATGTTGAGGCTCATGGATCGAGAGTGGAATTTGTTCATCCCGATGACGGATAGATATACTCTGGGCCCTCTCGGTGATATCACATTGATTAGCTTGCAAGCAAGTGATTTGATCACTAGAATGTTATATCACAGGAACGAGAAAAGAGTGCATGTCGGTAACGAGATCAAACTAGGTATGGAGATACCGATGATCGAATCTCGGACATGTAATATATCGTGAAACAAAGGGATTAAGATATACTAGCGTAAAAGGTTCCGATGATCACAAGAAAGTCATCGTTGAATGTGTGGGAGTCAGTATGGGTCTCCAGATCCCGCTTCTGATTATTGATCCGAGAGGGGTCTCGATCATGTCCGCATTATTCACGAACCGTAGGGTGACACACTTAAGAGACACCGACATCCAATTGGAGCAAATGTTTCATGCCGAAAGAATGAACAAGCGCAGGAATTTATTTCACTAGATACCGAAACAGGTTTTCGGGTGAAATTGCATAAAGTGGTTATGCATGTGAAATAGAATTCTAGCAAGGGGTTATTTGTGAATGTTTGCCATTAAAGTAATTGACAAAATTCTGAATAAAATAAAAGAGTTTTATTTAATGAGAGTTTGCATTAAATTTGGTGGAAATTTAATGGGAATTTGAGTGGACTTTTGAGTGGAGGAAATTTAAAGGGCATTTTGTGAGTGGAGTGTCCACCCACATGAATGAAGGAGGGGAGGGGGCTGCCCCCCATGGCCGGCGGCCACCCCTTGGGTGCTCCCCCCTCCTCCTATAAAAGGATCCCCCCTCCTCACTTGTATCTCACACCTCCTCGTGAAGGATCTCTCTCCCCCTCTAGAATTTATTCCCCATGGTCTCGGACTAGCGAGATACATGTTCCCGGTGGATATTCGTCAAGAAAGAGTTGTGCTTCCGCTGCATCGCTGGAGCGAGGAGGCGGAGGTTGCTCGGTGCCTCGAACGTGTGTGCGAGCACGGATGCGCTGCTGATTTGCGGCGCTAGGACTTCCTCTCGATCTTGAGATCGGCAAGAGATCGTCTACATCAACCACGAGTTGAACTCGTTAAGCTTTGTCGGTCTTCAAGGGTATGTTCTCTACGGATATACATCCGCCCGTTGTTTGTATCTAGTAGATAGATCTTGGTATATAGTTCACATCGTAGGAAAATTTTTGTTTTCTATGCTGCGAACCCTACACTTGTCACTAGAAAAATAGAGGATGAGCATATTTTCTTCTGTGAAGACGCTTCTAATATTATCTCCCATCCTAGTAAGGCTAGAAAAGCTAGTGTTCGTGTGCTTTCTGTTAAAATTGGTGATCATTGCTATTATGGTTTATGTGATATTGGTGCTAGTTCTAGTTCTATTCCTTATGAGCTTTATAGGGAAATTATGCATGAAATTGGTCCTTGTGAGCTTGATGACATTGATGTGGATATTCACCTTGCTAATAAGGAAACCATCAACCCTATTGGTATTGTAAGTGATGTGGAGGTTCTTTGTGGTAAGATTAAGTATCCTGCTGATTTTCTAGTGCTTAATTCAGCAGCTAGCAAAACTTGCCCTATCATTTTTGGTAGACCTTTCTTGAACACTTGTGGAGCTATTATAGATTTTAAGAAGGATAAAGTTTTAACTAAGTTTGATGGAGATTCTTATGAGTTTAACTTTTCCAAATTTGCTAAAGCTCCTTGTGAAAATAGCTTGCCTAATGAAGATTTCAGGATGGAACAACTTGCTTCTATTTATCCGGTTTATGACCTTGGACCTCTTTTTGGTGACTGTAAGTATGCTCATTCTAATGATAGAGCTGTTTATAGTGACACTTATATTGTCAACTTTATTCAAAGTGCTATAAAAGTTATTATGAGAGAGGGAAACATGGTTTTATGCATCTCAATGATGTTAAGTTTCCCCGTTTTATGTTGAAAGATTTAAAGTTGCATTTGTTTTGTCTTACTATGCTTATGGATTTTTGTTTCAACAATTCGTTTTCTCATGATACCCCATGCATAGGAAGTGGGTTAGACTCAAGTGTGTTGGTTATTTGCTTCTTGATGCTCTCTTTCATTTTAGATATATATATATCCTATGTGAGCATCTTTGGAAGTCTCAAGCCTAACTTAAAGGCATTAAAGAAAAGTACTTGTTGGGAGATAACCCAAGAGTTTTGTCGAGTCTTGGAAGTTATAACCTTTGTAATAACCGCTCCTTATCCTTTTTGTTTTGGTTTTTGTGTCAAGTTCAACTACTTTTGTGAAGTAGAGGAGTTGTGAAAAGTGGTTGTCCTGGGATAGGTTTTTGTGCTGCATTGTAAAACTTCGTGAGGGAGCTCAGTACGTAGGATGGAGATGTATTTTTCTGAGCTTGTTCTCCAAGTTGTTACCCAACTTTCATTAGTTCTGCACTTTTTGATTTGAGCAACAGAAGGTTTTCAAAAAAATCAATCTTTACCTGCTGGTCTGTTTTGTCAGATTTCTGCTATCATTTGCATTTGCCTCTTATAGAAGCCTTTGTTTTGATGGATTTCAGTTGAAGTGTGCACCTAAAGGTTAATTGTTTTTGCTTACACTAATGTTTCCATTGAGGTTTGTGTGAGACCTTGTCAGAAAGGAAATTCCAGGAGAAGGACAAAAGGAGTCTGCAGAGTTCGTCTTTGAATAGGTAAAAGTGGTGAAAACAAAAGGTTCGTGAAACCCCAATCTTTTTATATTTTTGATGTTTTTAATACATAAGGGAAGTTACAAGACGGAACAGAGGAGGAACCAGAGGACGGGGTGGCAAAACCCACCCCTGGCGCGGGCCCCAGCTGGCCGCGCCTAGAAGGGGTGAGACCACCCCGAGCTTCGTCTCCGCCTCATTTTCGTACCAAAACCTTCCTTATGTTTTGAAACTTCGTAATATATACCCCCGGATCCCCCGAGGTTCATGCATCGTGTTCTTGTCATGTTTTCGTTTCGATCTGTTTCTGTCAGGAAAACTTCTCAAGTTTAGAGCACCCTTGTCTCCGCCAACGACAAAGGCAAGAAGCTCGAGGAAGATGATCCTCAAAATCCCAAGGAGGAGGAGATTTTTGTTGGGGATGAAGAAGACATGAAGGAGGACGAGGACGAGCATCTGGACACTCGCGCTACCGTCGCAAGCATTGGAGTGGTGTCAAACCCTATCAATCTCAGGAGGACAACACGGATGTCTACAGGAGGGAGAACTCCGCGTCATATCCTCGCTCCACGGACACTTCCTCCTCGTACCACTCGTTCTAACCATGCAGGGAAGGAGCATACTAAGAAGGAAGAGTGGGGAAAGAATAGCAAGGACTTGAATTCTCGACCCGATATGATCATGAAGCGTATTGAGCAGAATTCGGAGTTGATTCGTACTCTGACATTTGAGATTGAGGATTTGAATAAACTTATTGAAGATCTTATCAAGAGAACACCACCACCATCGAAGGAGTAATTCGTCATCAGGTTTGGCATCCCCTTGCCTTGTTCCAAGCTTGGGGGGAGTGCCGCGGTATCACCATCAATATCTCTTTATCTTTTACCTTTTTAGTGGATTCATATCTTTGGTAGAGAGGTTATCTTATAGTTTGGTTTGCATGTGGAAGTATCTCTCCTTTAGTTTATTATCTCTGTATCCCTTGGCGTGAGTGCTTTTATGGAATATTAATGAGAAGTTTCATCTTTTACTTTTTGCACTTCTTATTTTATTTTGCAATCTCTATTATATGGTGGATCTTGCTAATCAGTATTGGTATCACTTTGGGATCATCAAGTGGATCTAAATTGGTTTTGGAAAACCGAGCTCTGGTTAGTAGCAATACTTTTTGAGGTTTGAAAGAAAAAGAGAAAAGCTTACAAGTATTTTGTATCATTTATTTTCTTTCTTGTTGGCTCATAAGCTTAGTATTCTTTATTTAAGATCTTTTGTGTCTTCAAGGAAGATTGCACGTTTGGCTTTATCACTTGTAGGTTTGCTTGTTTCCTTCAACTCTTTTGCTTGCTACTCAGCCTGGCTAGCCAAAAACCTGTTTTGAGAAGGCATACTTCTCATCCTTCCAAACCCTTTGAACCAAAGCCATTGCCTATTGTGTCCACCATATCTACCTATTAGCATCATTGCTATTCCAAGCAAATTCTCAAGCTTCATCTATATTTCGAATTAAAAAGTATTTTGATATGTGAAAACTATTTAGTAAAGCTCTCACGAACTTGATGGCACACCTTATTTCCTTGCCCCTAATAGACTTGAACCATTGTGTCATCGAAGTTGTATATGCTTGCATCTATACGTTGGAATTAGCAGAACCATGCTGTCATGGGGAACACTTTCAACATTGCACCTGTACATTGTACACAGTTGATATCATGCTCTTTTGTTTGTGGATGTCGTCGGTGTGAAATAAAGAGGGAACTTGCGAGTCCATGGAGTGATGTACTAAGCCATGCCTAATCATGGTGGAAACTTGCAGCATCACCATAGTGAGAATTCTATGAAGCATCCTCAATAAAAAGCTATGCACATAGTAAATAAAAAGATCGCTGAGATGCTCATTGTCTGCTTGCCTTGTCATTTTGGTTATGGGATAGCTCATCTACCATGTGAAAGGGGTACCCCGTTGGCGGTTCTTTATGATACACATGTATTTACAATGACAAGAACTTACCAGTGACCAAAGTTGAGTAACATGAGGAGCGGCCCTCGTACTCAAGGGACATGAGGTTGCCAACTTATATTTCGTCAAGCATATACTCCATCTTTGTGCACTTTAAACTTAGTCATCTCAAGATGCCTATGATAGGGGCAATGAGGTCTCAAAGCTAGTAAGTACCATAATCTTTTGGAAGCTCTTTATGACTTGAATTCCCTACTACCCTCTATGAAGGGACTTTTCCTCCTATTTACCAAGTTGAGTCAGTAAACCTACTTCCTCTCTATCTCCAGCAAGCATTTGAGTTGTTGTGTTGCAAGCATTCATATGGTGATTTATTCAATCATGTTCTTTATCTTCCTTGTTTGCACAAAACTCTTATCTATTGAGTATTACTTTCAAAGGCTTCATTGAAAAACCTTTTTGAGCAAAGAGTGCTCCTGTTGTAAAACTTCTACAAAAAAAGCTTTTTGTGAAACTGCTTGCCAGTTGTTCTCTGACCAGGAACAAAGTTTGCCAATTCCAATTATGATTTATCTTTATGCATCTCTATTGTGACTCCTGTACTTATTGCAAGCTAAGTTATATAATGGTGAGTTGCTTTGTTCTATGAGTTGTGTAATGGTAAGTGTGATGCTTCTTGTTCGTATTCTTTTATCGACACTTCACTCCATAAACCCGTGGACATGTTTATTGAACTTAGTTTTCTCTTGGGGACAAGCGAAGGTCTAATCTTGGGGCGAGTTGATACGTCCAATTTGCATCACCATTCTATATCATAATTTGCCTCTATTCATTGATATATGTCTTATTATGAGGTATTACTTATGTCTTTTCCACTATTTTTTGCATGTTGGATGATTCTTGGAGGATGGACTGCTAGAGTCAGGATTCTGATAGAAGAAGAGGTGTTTTGATGCAATTTCGTGAAGATCAGCAAAATACCATAAAAATATTGGAAAATCATATTTTTACAGAAGACGGAGGAAGCCAGAAGGGGAGGCGTAGCTGGGCCACAGGGGCCCACACACCCCTAGGCGCGGGTCCCCCCTGGGCCGCGCCTAGGGAAGGTGTGGCCCACCTGGCCGGATCCCGACTCCGCCCTCTCGCCTATATATTCCTCACGGAACCCTAATACCAAGGGAGCGACCACAAATAGATTTCCATCGCCTCTATGGGGCGGAAAACATCGAGAGAGAAAGATCTCTCCAGTAGACAGATTTCTGCCAAGGAAATTCCTTCCCGGAGAGGGGAGATCGTCGCAATCAACACCATCATCAAGCTAGGCTTCATCGGGATCATCATCATTATACATACCATCATCTCCACCAGCACCATCATCACAACTCCATCCCGCTGTAACAATCGTGTTGGATACTTGCTTAGTTCATAGGGGAAACTATCCCAGTGTTAATTACTATTGTAATTGATGCTTGTGAGTGGAACCATTGGATTCTTGTTTATGTTTAGATTGTTATTGATCACCATATCATCTTTGATCTTGATCCATATGATGTCTTGTGAGTAGTTCGTCTAGTTCTTGAGGACATGGGAGAAGTCATGTTGTTAGTAGTGGATTTGTGTTGAGTTATTATTCAATGGTTTAGTATTTAAGTTGTGGTGCTATTATTCTAGTGGTGTCATGTGAATGTCGACTACATGATACTTCACCATTTATGGGCCTAGGGGAATTTATTGTGTATTTGGATACTAATTGTGGGGTAGCCAGAGTGACATAAACCTGAACCCCCGTTAGGACACCATTGCACAATGGAGTGTAGGATCTCAGAGTTTAAGGCCGTGGTTAGGTTTATATCTTAATTACTTTCCTATAGTTGCGGATGCTTGCAGGGGTTTAATCACAAGTATGTATTAGTCCAAGTAAGGTCGGTACATTAGCACAGGTTCACCCACATAACACTTACAACACCAAAGAAGAGTGTACTCAGCTATTTTAAGCGAAAGCACTTGACAGAATTCCCATGTGTCCTCGAGAACGTTTGGTCCTTATAAGTATTTACACCGGCTTGTCCTTTGCTAATAAAGGATTGGGCCACTTGCTGCGTTTGTTCATTGTCTTTATTACTTGCACTTTGTTTTGTTGCTTTATCAGAAAACCCCTAAAAATCCGCTTGCTAAGTATTTACAGAGATTTCCTGCTCCTTACCACTAGTCAACACCTTCTGCTCCTCGTTGGTATCGACACTCCTATTTATCGAAAGTACTACAATACACCCCTATACTTGTGGGTCATCAATTTCGGCGTTGGACTTCTTCTTGATCTTGAGATCGGCAAGCGTTCGTCTACATCATCCACGAGTACAACCTCGTTAAACTTTGTCGGTCTATAAGGGTATGTTCTCTATGGATGTATATCCACCCGTTGCTTGTATCTAGTAGATAGATCTTGGTACATAGTTATTCCCATCGTAGGAATTTTTTGTTTTCTCTGATGCGAACCCTACAGTGGTATCAGAGCCGGATCTATGTGTAGATGCTTTGCATGGGTAGTACACATATGAGTTTGTGGGCGATGATGATCATGTTATTGCTTCTTGGTTGTACTTTGGATATTGGTGGCATAGTGGGATGAAGCGGCCCGAATAAAGTTTACATATCTCGCACATGAGACCTGTTCCACGCTTGACATGCAACTAATTTTGCATAAGTGGCTAGCGGGTGTCTGTCTCTCCTACTATAGTCAATATCTAATTTACGACGAGTTGTTAATAATTTGGTTATCCTAGTTGTGGTTCCATGTTCGTAGGTAAGAACAGTTCTATCTTCGAAAGCCCTAAGCCACGTAAAACTTCCAATGGATAAATTAGAAGCGTCTAGTTTAGATTGTTGCTAGGCTAGTGTCATGATATGGTAATGTTGTATGTAAATGTATAATCGATACTTTTACAACACATCTAACGTCTAAGTTCCATAGGCCGTGGCCATACACACAAAATAATGATAGAGATCATACCACGATGCACATGATGATGATCAAGTGCAAGAACCATATCATTTCACTTTTCACATATGATGTTTGTTGCCTCTTATATTGCTTGTTTGGAGTTTTATTAGCATAATAAGATGATCCCTCATTTAGATATCAAGATAAAAATGTGTTCTCCCTTAAGTATGTATCGACTATGTTTCGCCATTTTAAGACATCACGTGATGATCGGGTGTTCTTGAATCCACGATCATATTTCGGGTGTAAGACAGTTTTACACACGCGAATACTAACGTTCTTACTTGGAGAGCCTAGCATGTACAAACATGGCCTCGGAACACACCGAAAGGTTAAGCATGGGTCATATGTTGATATGATGCCCATATAGATGCTCACCTTTGAAGCTACACCGACTCACGTGATGATCGGACTTGGTGTAGTAGATTTGGTTCATGTAATCACCCAAAAGGCACGAGGGATGCCGTTTTTGAGTGGGAGTTCATTCTTAATTTGAATTAGTTGAACTCGATCTATCATAAACTTAGTCTGAACTTTACAAATTCTATTGTAGATGGCACCACCTGCTTTTAATTTCAATGTGCTCATGGAGAAAGAGAAACTTGCGTTGAATGGTAGCAACTTTACCGACTGGGCCATGATGAATTTGAGGATTCTCTCTCTGCTGCACAAAAGCAGTATGTGCTAGAAGCACCTCTAGGCCCCCACCACTTGATGATGCCCCTGACGAGTAAAAGAACGTCTATTTGACTCATCAGGAGGACCACAAGTTAGTTCATTGTGGCATACTGTATGGGATAGATCCAGAACTTCGAAAACGTTTTGAAAACGACAATGCCTTTGATACAATGGGTGAGTTGAAAATGATTTTCGGCACCCATGCTGCTTTAGAGAGTTATAATGCTTCAAAAAAGTTTTTTTAGCTGCATGATGGAAGAGAACAACTCCATTAGTGAGCATGTACTTAGGCATACATCGTATTCTCCAATCTCTGCCACCTAGCTACAATATCTTTGTGATGAACTATAACATGCCATGACCCACAAGTATAGGGGGTGTATTGTAGTACTTTTGATAAATAGGAGTGTAGATCACAACGAGGAGCATAAGGTGTTGACTAGTGGTGTGGAGCAGGAAATCTCTGTAAATACTTAGCAAACAAATTTTTAGGGGTTTTCTGGTAAAGTAAGGAAATAAAGTGCAAGTAAATAAAGACAACAAATAATTGCAGCAAGTGGCCCAATCCTTTCTTAGCAAAGGACAAGCCGGTGGAATTACTAATGAGGACCAAACGTTCTCGAGGACACATGGGAATACCGTCAAGTGCTTTCACTTCATATAGCTGATTAATATTCTTTGGTTTTATAAGTGTTGTGTGGGTGAACCTGTGCTAATGTACCGACCTTACTTGGACTAATACATACTTGTGATTAAACCCCTTGCAAGCATCCGCAACTACAAGAAAGCAATTAAGATAAAAACCTAACCACGGCCTTAAACTCTGAGATCCTACACTCCCTTGTGCAAAGGTTTCCTAACGGGGGTTCAGGTTTCTGTCACTCCGGCAACCCCATAATTAGTAGCCAAATACACAATGCATTCCCCTAGGCCCATAAATGGTGAAGTATCATGTAGTCGACGTTCGCATGACACCACTAGAAGAATAGCACCACAACTGAAATATTAAACCATTGAATAATACCTCAACACAAATCCACTACTAACAACATGACTTCACCCATGTCCTCAAGAACTAAACGAACTACTCATGATACATCATATGGATCAAGATCAGAGGTGATATAATGATGGATAAAAATCTGAACATAAACAATAATTCAATGGTTCCACTCACAAGCATCAACTACAATAGTAATCAACACCGGGAAAGTTTCCCCTAAGAACTATGCAAGATTCAACACAATTGTTACAGCAGGATGGAGTGGTGATGATGGTGCTGGTGGAGATGATTGTTTGGATGATGATGATGATCCCGATGTACTCTAGCTTGATGATGGTGTTGATGGCGACGATCTCCTCTCTCCAGGAAGGAATTTTCCCGACAGAAATCTGTCTACCGGAGAGCTCTTTCTCTCTCGGTGTTTTCCGCCCCGCAGAGGTGGCGGAATCTTTCTTAGGTCACTCCCCGAACTTTAGGGTTTTGGGAGGAAGATATAGAAGAGAGGGAGGAGCAGGAGGTGGGCCAGGGTGGCCACATCACTTGTAGGCACGGCCCAGGGGGCCCCGCGCCTGGGGTGTGTGGCCCCCCTGTGGCCCAACTCTGCCTCCCCTTCTGGCATCCTTTGTCTTCTAGGAAAATATAGTTTTCCGTAGTTTTCTGGTATTTTTCCGATCTTCGTGAAATTGCATCAAAACACCGCTTTTTTCCATCAGAATCTTGACTCCGGCAGTTCATCCTCCAAGAATCATACAACATGCAAAATGTTGGAATTATGCCCTAGAGGCAATAATAAAGATGTTATTATTATAATTCTTGTTCATGATAATGTTTATATTCCATGCTAGAATTGTATTAAGCGGAAACTTTAATACTTGTGTGGTTTGTGAACAACACCGTTTCCCTAGTACGCCTTTATGGACTAGCTCATTGATTAATGATGGTTAAGGTTTCCTAACCATGGACATGAGTTGTCGATTAATAATGAGATCATATCATTGGGAGAATGATATGATGGACAGACCCAAACTAAGCGAAGCAATTAGATCGTGTCATCATGTTCATCTTTGCAAAGCTTTTCTTATGTCAAATATTGTATTCCTTAGACCATGAGATAATACAACTCCCTGGTATCGGAAGAAAGCTTTGAGGTCATCAAACGTCATCCTATGAGAGGGTGATCATAAAGGTGTCTCTCATGTGATCGGAAAGTATCTGTTGGGTTGTATGTATTGAGATGGGATTTGTCCCTCCCAAGTCGGAGAGATATACTTCAGGCCCACTCGAATCGATATCAACAACACTTGCAAGCATGTGGTTAAGGAGTTAATCACAAAGTGATATCGGATTACGGAACAAGTAAAGTACTTGCTGTGAACGAGATTGAACTAGGTATGACGGTACCGACGATCAAATCTCGGGCAAGTAAAATATCGCGAGACGAAGGGAATATATATATGGGATTGATTGAATCCTGGCATCTTGGTTCATCCGATATGATCATCGATGAATGTGTGGGAGTCAATATGGGTTTCCAGACCCCGCTGTTGATTATTGATAGAAGATCATGTCCGCATATTCTCGAACCCGAAGGGTCACACACTTAACGTGTCTCGACGGTAGGATAGATTGGATAATTGGTTTATGAGTTTTTGTTCGGAGTCTCAAATGGGATTCGGGACATCACGAGAGGTTCCGAAATGGTCCGGAGAATAAGATTCATATAAGGCAGTGCAGTTTTTGGAGTTCAGAATAGTTCCGGGTTAATCGGTATTGTACCGGAAGCTTCTAGAACCTTCCGGAAAGGGGCCAACGTGGTCCCACCTGTCGGGAGGGGGCATGGGCCTATGAGGGAGTGCCCTGGCCGCATTGGTCCAGGGGCACAAGGCCCCATAGGGCCCAGCCGGCCAAACAAGGGGAAACCCTAGTTTGGAGCTTCTAGAAGGGGGGGGGGTTTCCTTGCCCCCCACTCCTCCCTCCTTTGGCCGCCGGCCTAGGCTTGGGGGAGGGGCCAGGGCCGGCGCCCACCCATCTATATATAGAGGGCTGGGGCGCACCAACCCCACACACCTTCCCCTCAAGCCTAGTCGCCCTGCTTCCCTCCTCTCTCTCTCTCCCTCCCGACTGCGTGTAGGCGAAGCCCTGCTGCAGAAACTCTCCACCACTTGCACCGCGCCGTCGCGTTGTAGATCCAATCCATCTCTCCACCATACTTGCTGGACCAAGGAAGGAGGAGACGTCGAGGTGCTGCACGTGTGCATCTCACGGAGGCATCGCCACTTGG
The DNA here is from genome assembly GCA_916181665.1 of Avena sativa. Taxonomy (NCBI): domain Eukaryota; kingdom Viridiplantae; phylum Streptophyta; class Magnoliopsida; order Poales; family Poaceae; genus Avena; species Avena sativa. Next base: position 112,092,328 of record OV702285.1, on the reverse strand, counting down.
GTGCTAGATCGGATCGGATTGCGAGGAGGAGAAGCGAGTACGACTACATCACCCACGTTCCGACGAACGTTCCGCTGTGCGAATCTTCAAGGGTATGAAGATCTAATCCAATCTCTCTAGTTGTTTGCATCTCCTAGATTAGATCTTGGCTTTCCTCTGTTCGCATCCGTAGAAATTTTTTATTTACTATGCCGCGAATCCCTTCACAAAAACATATGAAAATACATAAGTATGACCTCTTAATATGAAATATATCAATGAATAGAGGCAAATTATGATATAGAATGGCGATGGAAATTAGACATATCAACTCCCCCAATCTTAGACCTCGCTTGTCCCCAAGCGAAAACTGAGCTCAGTAAACATGTCCATAGGTTTATGGAGTGAAGTGTCGATAAAAAGAATACGGACAAGAAGCATCACACTTACCAATTCACAACTCATAGTAGAAATCAATTCACCATTATATAACTTAGCTTGCAACAAGTATGGGAGTCACAATAAAGATGCATAAAGATAAATCATAATTGGGATTGGCAAACTTTGTTCTTGGTTAGAGAACAGTTGGTAAACAATTTTCAAGCAAAGCTTTTGTAAAGAATTTTATATTAGGAGTCCTCTTTGCTCAAACATAAAAGGCTTTTCACAATGATGGCTTTCAAAGTAATACTCATTTAGATAAGAGTCTTGTGCAAACAAGGAAGATAAGGAACATGATTGAATAAGTCATCATATGAATGCTTGAAACACAACAACTCAAATGCTTGCTGGAAATAGAGAGGAATGGGTTTACTGACTCAACTTAGAAGTAGAAGAAAGGAACTTCATAGAGGGAAGTAGGGATTTCAAGTTCATAAAGAGCTTTCAAAAGATTATGGTACTTACTAGCTTTGAGCTATCATTTCCCCTATCATAATCATCTTGAGGTGATTAAGGTTAAAGTGAACAAGGATGGAGTATATGCTTGACGAAATATAAGTTGGCAATCTCATGTCCCTTGAGTACGAGGGCTTCTCCTCATGCTACTCAACTTTAGTTACCGGTAAGTTCTTGTCATAGTAAGTACATGTGTATCATAAAGAACCGCCAACGAGGTACCCCTTGCACATTATACAGGATCTATCCCATAATCAAAATGACAAGGCAAGCAGACAATGAGCATCTCAGCAATCTCTTATTTACCATGGGGAAATGGTCCTTTTTTTCTCTTTCCTCTTTTCAATATGTCTCTCTTTTTTATATAAGAAGATAGCTTCATAGATTGCTCATTATGGTGATACTGCAAGTTTCCACCATGATTCGGCATGGCTTAGGCTAGCGGCCTAGGCGTTTCTCTAACACACATACATAATTCCATGGACTTACAAGCTCCCCTTTTATTTCACACAAACGACATCCGCAAACAAAAGTGCATGATATCAACTGTGTACAGTGTACATGTGCAATGTTGAAAGCATTCCCCGTGACAACACGGTTCTGCTAATTCCAACGTATAGGTGCAAGAATATACAACTTCGATGACACAATGGTTCAAGTTTATTAGGGGCAAGAAAATAAGGTGTGCCATAAAGTTCGTGAGAGCTTTACTAACTAGTTTTCACATAACAAAATAATTTTTAATTTTAAAGATAGATGAAGCTTGAGAATTACTTGGAATAGCAATAATGCTAATGGGTAGATATGGTGGACACAAATGGCATAGGTTTTGGTTTAAAGGATTGGATGCATGAGAAGTGTTCCTTCTTAGTATAGGTTTTTGGCTAGCAAGGCTGGGTAGCAAGCAAAAGAGTTGAAGGAAACAAACAAACATACAATGTAGAGGTCTCAACCTGATAAGGTAGATTCCTCCCGTGTTTTACAATGCTAGTCCCTGGATCAATAGCTAGCATCCACAGTTAAGATGTAATATCAAGAAACAAAGGTCATAATATAACTTTATAACCAGGAATAACATAATTTTATTACATCATACATAGCTCATTTGGATATTACATTACATTGCAGCGGAATAACTATAGTCATGGGTCCTTCATCTTCAAAGTGCCACAGGCAGACATGTTGGTTGTAGACTTTGTAATCCTAATCAATCAATCCTCACTAAAAACAATCAAACCTGCAACATACAAGTTACAGCCACAAAGGGTCAATACATTTGAATTGTATTGGCAAGTGATACTATGGTAGTATAGTGGGGTCTATCATCTGTATGCATTTGGCTAAGTGGAGTTGAGGCTTGCATTGCTCAAACTAGATTTTTCCTTAACATTTGAAAATACTAAGTTTTTGCTTTGACAAAATCATTTTTCTCAATCCAAGATTGAAGATCCTTTACAAGGCATCTCTCAATCAAAGATTGAATATTTCAAACATCCCTTGTTCAAATCCACAAGATTTTAACTTAGAAATTTGAATGATGAGATTCTTGATTGCTTCCATGTCTTGATGCTCAAATTGTCCTTTAACAGGGACGTGGCTAAGTACTTAGATTTTACACTCTGCAGAGGTGGTGCACTTTCCCCACAAGACTTGGTTTCCCAAGACAAAATCTTTCAGAAGCCTTCCCTTAGACCAAAATGGACGCGTTCCAACCTATCAAACACTACCACCCACTGTCCATATGGCTAAGTTCTTGCAACCTACATGATCATGGCAGAGCCCATATTGCCAAGTGGTTGCACTTGAAGCTTCTCAACATTTGACATCTCAAATCTCTTTGTTCCTGGGTGGCAATCCACAAGTGAGATACACAAGGTCAACCATAAACATGGGCCTTGTGAACCACTCAACCAAAAACCACCAAGCAAGCCCATTCCACCCAGGTGATTCATTAACTTAGTTGTTTTATTACACTAAAACATAAGTCCTCAGACTTAGAATATTTTCCATAGTGTGAATATATATTCCACCCATGTTTTCTATTAGCTAGACTAAGCTTGATAGTAGTAGGAATCTTAACTTAGGAAAATCCTACTAAGGATTCATCTACTAGGTTTTCTTATAGTAAGGTTTATACTTAGCAAAATTTACGCAAGTTTTACTTAGCAAAATCACTAATGCATAGTGAAAGTAATGGGACAAAAATTATGAAGCATCACTTGCCTTTTTGGTAGAGGGTATAGGTTCACTCCTTGTCTTTGCAACAATCACACTCTTCAAGTCACTACAAATCAATCAAGCAAGGCACAAACTCAATCTACCAATCAAGCAAAACAACACATAAAATGACAAAGTCAAAGTAATGCATGCAAGCATGCCACGCTTTGTTTTGTTTGAAAAAGTGGTTCCTAATGGGTCATGGACATTTGAAAACACCTAATGGTCATTTTGTAAAGTGGCAAAGTCATTTGTAAATGGGTTTTATCTATAAACCATTTTTAAATCTTTTCATCATTTTATGTGGTGAAACTTATTAATTCAATACCATAACCTTTAGTGATTTCACTAAATAAGTTGTTGTTTCTAAAAAATTGGTATTTATGGTCAGTAGGTTTGGTCAAAAACATTTTCTCCAAAGTTTTTACTCAAAATCATTTTCATAAACAAATCAATAGTTTTATTTAGCTAGAAATGGACTAAACCAATAAATCCATTATAAACTTTTCCAAATCCATTTTGCAAATCATGGGTTGGTTCCTAGGGTCAGTAAGGTCAGAACAAACCATTTTGCAAAGGTTTTAATCCAAAAATCATTTTTAAACAATTTTCTAATCTTAAACAAGCACACAAAAGGATCTGCAAAAATAAGCAAGCTAACAGATACTATTTGCTAAACTAATTCCACAGTTGGCTAGGGCTTGCTCTCCTGATTTCAACGATATAAAATTTGCAAAATTTGGACGTGTGGTTTGAAAGTTACAAGGGTTTGAAGTTTGCAAATAATTCTGTTTTCAAATTTGTTTTTAAACCGAATAGGTGACACGCGGCGTGATTTCATTGGACGATACCGCTTCGCGTGGATCAGCGTTGCGGTGCGTTGGATCTAATCGATCGTGTGGTCCAGAGTGCGTAACTCTTCACGGTTAAGTGAACTAATCGTGAGCGCCGGATCTGAATCCTACGGCTGCTAGCACGCTTGCCAAGGATCGGCGGCGCTGGCGGTGGCTTGCGGCGGCGCACGGCCAGGCAGTGATGTTACGGTGGTTCTAGGAAGCGAGGAAGACGGAGAGTGTGCTCACCGGGTTCGCGAGGACGAGGTGGTGCTCAAGGTACTCTCGAGGAAGCAAGGGGCGCATGGAGACGGAGGTAATCGCTCGCCGGAGTCGTCGTCGGCGTCAGATGGTCCTGCTCGCGGTCGGTGTCGACGCTACAGATCACACGAAGGTAAACAGAGGGCAAGGTTAGCTACGCAAGGTCAGTGCGGTGACGCGTGCGTGAAAGAGAAGAGAAGGGGCGGTTTGGTTTACCGGGGAGACGACATCGGAGAAGAACCAGACGGCGGCGGTGCTGGAGGTTGTCGTTGCCGATGCTCAGGGACGCCCGCGGGTGAACTAAAAGTGCTGGGAGGTGCGTCTGGGAGTGGGGAAGCTGCTAGGTTGCACAGGGAGGCAAGGGGCGGCGATATTTGGCCGGAATCGACAAGGAGGTTCGTCGGAGTCAGAGGAGCTCGGGGAGAAATTAGAGCGGCCTGGGGGCGGGATTGGGGGAGGAAACAGAGGGGAACGAGAGAGGAGTCACTGGCGTTTAAGCGTGTGTGGTCAGGGGGCGTTGATCACGCGGCATTGAAGCGAATTGACGAGGTGCAATCAATTGGCAGTAACAGCCAGGGCGACGAGGTCGTGTTGAAGACGATGAATAGGAGGGGGTGGGGTCAGCTGGTCAGAGAGTGAGTGAGAGGGAGAAGAGGGTCCACATGTCAGTTGCTCCGCGGGTTCAAAATGGAGTGCGAAACATTTTCTTTCTGGAGGGGAGCTGGGCTGCTTTGCTGGGCTTATTGGGCTGCTGGGTTGGGTCGACAAAACTCTATTTTTTTTTATCTGAACCCTTTTCTTTTTCTGAATTTATTTTCTGTTTTGAATTTCAAACAAACAAACATCAACCAAATAAATTCCAACAACACCCAAACTTTGTAATATTGAAATTAGTTCTGTTCAGTAACATGAACCAAAATCCAAAATAAAATAATAATTTTTATTCTTTTTAAGATCCATTATTTAATTAAATAATATGTACCTTTAGTTATTTAATTAAATAAGGTTTGATTTAATTAATAAAATCACCATTTTAAATCCAAATATTTTCAAAACAAAATCAGTAGGTTTTATTTGGAAAGAATATTTGGGAAACTTGTTTAAAACAAAATAACCTTTTATTTTAGGGTCCATTAATAATTAAATGAATAGACCTTATTCATTTAATTCAAATAGGATTTGTTTTATTGAAATCTTTATTTTGAAAACTAAAATAGTACCAAAACCATTCAGTAGGTTTTATTTGGAAATTATAAACACTTGGAAAACTTATTTTAAACACAAGTTTTGATGGTTTAGAAATAGTAAAACTTTTATTAATAAAACTTGGATATTTAAGTCCCTTTTATTTTATTTTAAATAAACCTCTACTATTTTAATCAAAGCAAAACTTTTTGTTTCAAAGTCTTGGCCAAGGTTTAATTTGGCTTTATAAAATAAAAATATTTCTTTTCATTTTGAGAACCAAATCCTTTTATAAAAAGATTTCAAAGTTGTAATAAAATATTTTTTTATTTTTCCTTTATTAAATATTTATCTTTTTAATCCCTTTAGGATTTATTTGTTCAAAATAGGTTTGAAGATTCCCAATTGGATTCAAAAAGTTTCTTCTGGCCCTGAAAATCAACAAAGTTTTATTTTATTCATTTATTTTTCACATTACAAGATTTGGAAAATCTTGGGATGTGACATACAAGTAATAAAGTCAAACATGCAATCTTCCTTGAAGAAACAAAATATCTTAAATAAGGAATACTAAGCTTATGAACCAATCAAGAAAGAAAATAAATGATACAAAATACCTGTAAGTTCTTTTCTCTTTTCCTTTCAAACCTCAAAAAGTGTTGCTACTGACCAGAGCTCGGTTTGGCAAAACCAATTTAGATCTACTTGATGCTCCCAAAGTGATACCAATACTAATCAACAAGATCAATCATATAATAGATATTGCAAACTAAAATAAGGAGTGCAAAAACTAAAAGATGAAACTTCTAATTAATATTCCATAAAGGCACTCACACCAAGGGATACATAGATAACCAACTAAAGGAGAGATACTTCCACAATGCAAACCATCCTATATGATAACTTCTCTACCCAATATAAAGCTCTACTAAAAAGGTAAAAAGATAAAAGATAATGATATGATACCACGACACTCCCCAAGCTTGGAACAAGCCAATGGGATGCCAAAACTGATGACGAATTACTTCTTCGGTGGTGGTGGTGTTCCCTTGATGAGCTTTTCAATCAGCTTCATCAAATCCTCGATCTCAAAGGTTAGAGTACGAATCAACTTCGGATTATGCTCAATGCGGTTCATGGTCATGTCGGACCGAGAATGTCACATCCCAATATTTTCCAAATTTTGAAATGTGAAAAATAAATAAACAAAAGAATAAATTGTGGAAATTTAGGGTGAAAAGAAAATTTTTGCTTCTAAATGGAAGCATCAAAACCCTTCTTGAACAAACATTGAATAAAAAGGAAATCCAACAAAATTTCAATCAAGTGAAATGCATTCCTCAATGAATGTATCTTGAAATTTAAACATTTGGAAAAGTTAAACCAAAACCCCAAACCTTAATGAAAGAAATCACTTCCAAAGATCAAATGCATTTTATACATGGAAAGAATCTTGTATATAAACACTTGGGAAAATAAACCAAAACACTAAAACCCTAATGGGAGAAAATCATTCTCAAGATCTCTCTAAGACTATGGATTTGATGCATATAAAATCTATCAACAAAAATTTATAAATGATCAAAATGATAAACAAAATTATTATAAAACCATGGAAATTGGTTTCATTTAATTTGGAGCCATGGATAAAAACTTATGAATTCAATAAGATAAAAAGGAATTAATTTCCAAAGCTAATAAAGCTCCTAGCTAAAATCCATGCCAAATTGAAGAAAAGTAATCCTAAAAGGATTTAAAAGGATAAACAGATATTAAATAAAATTATACCAATAGGAATCACCAATTTTGGGATTACTTTGCTCAAAATTTGATGATGACCACTGATTGTTCGGGTTGTTGTTGTTGTTATTATTATTATTATTGTTGTTGTTATTCTGATTCTGGTTCTGCATAAAAGTGGTCATCATCTGCATCAGTTGTGTCTGTGCTGTCATCAATTGTTGCATCTCGGGAGTGACATTGTTGTTGTTTGGGTTGGGGTTGGCACGTCGAGGAGGCATCTGTGGTTTTCATAAGGATAAGAATGAGATACCCATAGATGCTTAACATGCACAATACATCACATACTCAATCACAATAACCAAGCATCAAAATAACATAGAGTTTGAACGACATAAACAACAAGTTTGGAAATGCAAAAACACACCATAGCAAGCCATCCACATGTTGGATGGTCATTGCGACTCAATAATCAAAAGTACGGTAGATGAAAGATAAATGAGTAGTCAACACTACTCCTCTGCATCAATCTCCACATCAACAAGGGTAAGACCTGCATTCTCCATAGCGGTCTTGTACTCCTCAACATTAGTAGTCAAGGCCTATATCTTGGCCCTAAGAGCCCTCTTGTGTGAGCGAAGCATCTCGATCACTCCCTGTTGATGCTCAAGCTCGAAGTCCTTGGCCTCTAGCTCTTCCTTCTTCTCCCGGATCTTCTTGTTCCTGTCTTGGACTCTTTTCTCCTGGCTCTTGAATTTCTTGTTCTGGCTTTCAAACTTGGCCTCCATTTCCTTGACTATCTCGTCTTGCTCCGCGAAGAGCTTGTCCTTCTCACGAAGATGCACCTAGAGCTTGTCATTGCTAAGCATGACGTTGGTCCTATCAGTATCTAGGTGCCTAATAAGACCCTCTAGGTCCTGGAGGTATAGACGAATCGGCTCCATCGTCTCTCTAGCAGCATCCTCGTACTCTATAGCCTCACCCTCCTTGTTGCGTCTCCCGAAGGGGTGAAAGTAAAGACCTCTAAGCTCCATGGAGTGTCTCCCTATTAGGCGCCCAAGTAACTCCTGCATGACTACATCTAGGCCTTTCTCCTTGTCGTCATGCATCAGCTTGAAAGTGATGGTCTCCGTGGTTGGCTCTGTCTGGCGTCCGGGCTGAGTGACTCTAAAGCCCCAAAGGTCCTTCCTCTCAAACTTGGTGAGTGGAAGTGTCATGATGCTAGGAAGTGGAAGGTTGAGCACACTAGTGAGCTCAATGAGACGAGTACCAACACGAGTTCCTTTGAACTCCTCGGCCGTGTTGATAGTAACATTAGACATCTATTTTTATAAGATAGAGAAAAGTTAGAATCAACATCAATAGAGAAAATTCACAAGACAAAATATCACAAACATATCTTTTGTAACAATCATACAAGTCATGGCATACACAAATACATTACAAGCATCAAAGGTTCAACATAACTTAGACAAATTTTTGGAAGTAAAACGATAAATGTGGTGGTCCAACTAACGAAGTACATTACAAACCCCACTCACTTACCAAATTGGCTATAAGGGCATCCCTAGAGGCAATCTGTCGATCTTGATCACATGACTCCATTGCTAAGTCTATGATGTCTTATCTTAAACGTTGGTTAGTAGCCTCTAACTCTTGGGTATGCTTCTTTTCTTCCCTAAGGTAATTTTAGGTGTTGAGCATTATGCACTTGAGTCTATCACCAAGCTCCTTGGTAGCATTCCAAGCTGCATTTCTTGCAGAGTCAAAGAATGTTGTGTGCATTTCTGAGTTGGTGACCATGTAGAATCCTGAATTCTTGTGGTTGTCTTCCTTGTTTTTGTACAAGTGAAGTTGCACCCACCAGTACTCTTCTCCTTCATCCATCACAGGGAATCACTATAAGAAATGTGTTTACTTATGACCTTCTCATAGTAACGGGGAGTGAAATCATCATAGATCTATGACGATTTCGAACAAGAAGGTCGTAGACCGTTTGGAGAGGTCAAAAGCCTATAAAATTACGATGATTTGTATCAAAATCGTTGTAATTTATTCATACGAAATCGTCATAAACTACATGACACATCTAAGAAACTTATTTATAGAAGATTATGACCAATCTAAATCGTCGTAATGGGTGAATCGGAATCCATTTAGAGGACCACATCAGCAATTATGCCTACAGGTCACATCTATGTGTCAATGTTTGCTTATGTGTCATATCCACGTGTCTATTTTTGCCTACTTGGAATTCAAGCCCCACCACGAGCCTGACATGCGGGACCATTCCCAGCAGTACAAAGCGTTGCATGCAATAAGTACCAAAAAAACTCGCGATCAAGATTCGAACCAGCGACCTACCAAGCCTGAACAATCCCTGTCGATGTAACCACTATACCAAAGCCTCTTCTGTGTTCAATTACCGAGCTGACTCTATTTAACCATACGGCTTCGCTGTTGGACCTGCGCCCCGGTGGGCCAAATTCTTCCTGCACCATTGTTGGGCCAGTGCCTCACTATTTTTTTTGACTTACCTCGCTATCACACCTGCTGCAACGAATGGGCCAACAACCCATAATCCAATAGCAAGCTGAATTCACCTGTTAATTGGGCTGCTTCATAAGAGTTTGAGCCCCAAAATTAGAGGGAGCTTTTTCTTTATTTAGAATGTCTAAAAAATCAATTCTCACTTATTTTTGTGTATGACCTTGGATTGAGATGATTCTAGAATCGATTTGGTAATCTTTAAAACATGTATAACTTTTATAATGGCAAATAGTTATAAGGTTTTCCATTTTATTGATTTTTTTTAAAGTACTTACACCAATTTCAAATTGCCCTCAAAATGGCGGGCACGAAGTTTCTTAGCTAGGGGTGGCACCCTGCAAAACTATGATTGGATATATGATAAAATAGCATATTGTGAACCTAAAAATGAGTTTTGTAAAAAATCAAGGGCATTAAATCATGTACCTGTGGTTCAAATCGGACCCACTTCTTATCGATTCGGCAGAAATTTGTCTTTTTCACAGGGGATGGAAGAAAAGGTTTGAGATACCCCGGTTGGGACATTGTCCATGTAAGATGGTCTAGTATTATTAAAAAATAGGATGGTACCATTTTAAAACTTTTGTTTGGTGGTTGCTTCATAAAATGGCCCATTTTTTGCGCTCGGAAAATGGAAAATGATTTTTCCGTACGACGAAATGGAAAACTTCCTCCTACAACATTGTTCGCCATACCATGATGCACATGTTTGCACAATACGTCTGCATTATCACAAACTATGCCCTTATTCTAGCCGTAACATTAGTCATTTGACCCGAAAGCCACGAAACCTCGAACATGATAGGTCATTTTGTGAAGGTTTTTTTTTAAACATACCCAATTTACCAAGTTTGGTATTTTTGCTTGCAACTATGTCACATAATATGACACCACGCGAAAGATTTACATTGTTCGGACCGTTTTTGATTTTTTTATGCCCGTTCCAAACTATGGTCAAAACGGCGGGCGTGAAGGTTCTTATCTAGGTGCTAGGCCTCATGAAACTTTCGATGGATCTCTGAATAAACATCACATTATGAGTCTAAAAATGATTTTTTCAAAAAATCATGAGCACTAGATAATACAAGTGTAGTTCAAACCGGACCCACTTCCTATCGATTCGGCAGGAATTTGTCTTTTTCACCAAGGGTGGACGAAATGGTTTGAGATTCTCCGGTTGGTAAATTGTCCATGTAAGGTGGTCTAGTATTTTTGAAAAATGTGGTGGTAGCATTTTGAATGAGAATTTTGGTGGCCGCTTCACAAAAAAACCTCGTTTTTGGCGCTCGGAAAATGGAAAATGACTTTTCTGTGCGACGAACTGGAAAACTTCCTCCTGCAACATTGTTTGCCATCCCATGATGCAAATGCGTGCATAATATGGGCACATTATCACAAACTATGCCCTGATTCTAGCCATAACATTGGTCATTTGACCCGAAAGCCATGAAACCTCGAACATGATAGGTCATTTTGTGAAGGTTTTTTTGAGACATACGCAATTTACCGAGTTTGGTATTTTTCCTTGTAACTATGTCACATAATATGACACCACGCGAAAGATTTACATTGTTCGGACCGTTTTTGAATTTTTTATGCCCGTTTCAAACTATGGTCAAAACACCGGGCATGAAGGTTCTTATCTAGGTGCTAGGCCTCATGAAACTTTCGATGGATCTCTGAAGAAACATCATATTGTGAGTCTAAAAATGATTTTTTCAAAAAATCATGAGCACTAGATAATACAAGTGTAGTTCAAACCAGACCCACTTCCTACCGATTCGGCAGGAATTTGTCTTTTTCACCAAGGATGGACGAAATGGTTTGAGATTCTCCAGTTGGTAAATTGTCCATGTAAGGTGGTCTAGTATTTTTGAAAAATGTGGTGGTAGAATTTTGAATGAGAATTTTGGTGGCCGCTTCACAAAAAAATCCCGTTTTTGGCGCTCGGAAAATGGAAAATGACTTGTCCTTGCGACGAACTGGAAAACTTCCTCCTGCAACATTGTTCGCCATCCCATGATGTAGATGCGTGCACAATATGGACACATTATCACAAACTATGTCGCGATTCTGGAACAAAAATAGTGCTATTCAGACCTTAACCATGGACACTCTTGTCCAGCCAATCAGAATGCAGGAAAGATGTACCAACGGATCAATTCACCAAAACTCATCTTGGCCGTCCACAACAGCTCCATCCAATGCTTCTAAATTGACCCGTCGTCCACTCCCACTGTGGGAGAACAAAATCTGGACCGCTAATTTGGTCTATGCCACTCGTTCAATCCAACCCTACCCGCACCATCTTAAAAAAAACCTAGCCCGCACCCGCAGACCGCTCTCTCCACTCCTTTCCTCTCCTCTCACCCACCCGCCGCCTCCACCCCATCTAGATCGAGGCGCCATGCTTCTCGTCCTCGCCATGCTTCGATCTGCCCCGACCTGCTCTGCTGACTCAAGCCTTTCGCCGTCGTTCGCGCAGCCGCCATGTCCTCCGCTACCGCCGCCGCCCCCTCCATCGCGGCCCCGATCGGGCACTTCATGCTAATCAAGATCCGCCCGGAGGCCGCGTCCTCGGGCGCCGATGCCGCCATGTTCTCCTCGCTCCAGGCGCTCTCCACGCTCGTCCCGGTACTCTCCTACATCAACGCGGGCCCCGTGCTCCGCCTCCGCTCCCGGGCCGCCGAGGCGTCGGGCCCTGTGCTCCGCCTCCGTCCCCCGTCGCCCCAGGCTCCGCCGTGCGCCTCACCCTGGAGACGGAAGGGCTGGAAGTCGCGCAGCTCATGGAGAAGGTGGCCGCGGATGACATGTCACTCAGCATCGTCGACCTCGAGGTCCTCTGCAAGGCCGGAACCCCACAAGACCGAATCAACGCCGGTACGCTGCAGCTCCCTTTTGCTCTCTCTCCCCTGTTCCTCGCTCACCTAGGAGTATTAGCTAGCTCACTTAGCTGATGACGCCTTTGTTGCTATGTGCTGATTGCTCACAGCCAGGATCATGCCCGTCGTCAAGAACAAGCACCTGCTGCTCTGCACGCTCCTCATCGGAAACTCCCTCGCCATGGAGGTATGCTTTGTGTACACACCCGCCTGTCCAATCATCTATTTCCCCTGATTCATGGAGGTTGTTGTGGGCTCGACTGCTGTAATCTATCACCCCAGATAGCTACCTGATTTGGTGCCTATAATCTGTCGCAGATCATGCTGCAGGCCATCTGCTCGTGCTACGGCCTCAGCATGGGGGCCAAGGCCGCGCCCATAGTCCGGGTACTCCTCTTCCTCTTCTTCCGACGTGCGCCTCACCTTGGCGACGGAAGGGTTGGAAGGCGGCCAGCCTCTGATCATTGGAGCTTTCAGGTTGTTTCTGGATCCGAGTGTGTGGTCGATTCTGGCATAATGGACTTGTGAAATTTGGATCGATCTTGAGATGAATAAAGTTGCTTTGCCTCTCTATACCACTGTTATGTACTTCCGGAATTTGGATTGCTTTGCCCATATATCCAAAATTGGATTGCTTTGCCCATATATCCGAAATTGGATTGCTTTGCCCATATATCCGAAATGCTGGATTAGAAACATAGTGGTGGCGGTAGGTTGAGCTTCTGAGGTGTTCCATGTTTAGGTTTGGTTTGAGTGTGTTGGCCTTCCTGTTGCTTGCTTGGTTAGGTATAATTACTGGGTACAGTTAGTGTGTTGCTTGTCAAAGATAATGATATACTATTATCATGTAGAGGTCTACAATGCAGCTTGTTTTTCTCTTATAGCAGTACAACTACTGGTTTATGTATAGTCATATATAGGTATAAGACCTCTATCATGTATAAGTATTCTCATGTATAATAAATATGTGCTGAAATGCCTGGTCGTACTTTAAGAAGAGAATTAACCATAATGAAACCATACATGGTCAGATTTATGGAATCTGTGAAAACAATTGGTAATATCTGCTATAGAGAATATGTTAAATCTATATGCGATTTTTGAATATGTTGTTTGATTGCTAGTTATTCTGAGTTCACCTGCTGCTACTATGATTCAAAATTGGTAATGTTTTTTTAGTTTCAGGTTGGTCTAATGTACAGAATTAATACATGACCTTGTTGTTGTCCTCTTGGAGCTTATACTCATGTTCCTGGTATATGCTCAGTTTGGTTCTTGCACTGTTATTTAGATAAGATAGTACTGATCTGTCATTTTAGCTGATTACCATGCTTCACTTAGCACTATATTGTGGTACACATGTTTGGTAAAATAAGTAGTCGTGCAAGTCAGATATCACTTTTGCTGTCACTTTTGTAGCAGATTACTGACCCCATGAACCCATGTTCAACTTGTGTGGTTTTGGTCTTTGAACCAATACCCATTGATCTATTCATGTCTTCTTTTGCTTTTAGTTTCTCAAAAGGAATGCCTCTCTGTTACACTCTGATTCTTTTTGCTCTCTCTCTCTTGCTTGTTAGTTCCAATGGGACATGGTGTGTCTACATACTGGACTGCTGGAATGACCAACACAGTATGCTGGAATGCTGGACTGGCTCGAGTATGGTAATATGCTGTCATACTTCCTGATTTCTTACACAGGGATCCAGCCCTAGGATATGTGCATGTTTGTTTTGCCTGAGTAGATAACATAAAATGGGTACACTATAGATAGCATAAACATGTCACTTGCTGGAGATCTTTATTCTATTTGTTCTATCATGCTCACACTACTTAAAACATACTGTCATGTGTTATTTACATATTTTTATAGCAGTAATATTTGATTGGATATTGGAGTCGGTAGTATGTTGTTTTTCCAAATTGATTCACTTGTCAATTGATCCCTCTTGTCTGTCTCTTTGCTAGTTATATTGTGTCTATCTTGAAAACCATTTCCGTAGATCTTTCATATTCTAATTTGCCATGCATGCCTGTCTTAAATCATCTACAACAGCTTATTTGATGTTTGTATTTGTTTCTTAAACACCAGGCCGGGACCAGATGATCTAGGATGCCAGCCAAACACCACTCAAACAACATCCAGAGGCCTCCAGGCTAAGTGTATACGTCTAGATGAGAAAGTATGTGAACCAGGCTGTGAACCATGCTGGTACATGCTTGCATTGTACTTGTTTACTGGGATGTACTTGTTTATAATAGTGCTGTCGTGTGTGAACCTGTGTATCTGGCTGAATGTCATGGTGCTATGTAATCCAAATGTTGGGAGTCAAATATCTATATTTATTCAGATTTTGTCTGCTATTTCATTTGTATATTCTTTAAAATTTAAAATAATGTCTTATGTAATTTTGGGCTTGATCTATATAAATAGGCTATGCAGTACTGAACATAAAGCGGCGAAGGCCCAGATAATATTGCATTGTAAAAAGGTTGTAGTCGAATTATACTAGGCCATATAATAGTAATGAAAAAAGGCTACATGCCACAAATTTCGCATTATAAAAAGACTGAAAAAGGCCAAGGCCCAAAAGGAAATATATTGTAAAAAGGTAAATTGTCAAAAAGAAAATGGCCGAGTTATTGGGCTTGGCCCATATAGTCTATTGAAACGGACTGGGCTAAATTTACATTACGACGATTTTATTTCATCGTAATTTTGCCACGTCGGACTGGCCATGTAGGATCTGACGTGGTTAGTGTAGACTGCGCGTGACGATATTGGATCGTCATAGAGGTTATGACGATCTAATATCGTCATAGACGATTATGACGATTTCACAAAAAACGTCGTCGTATGCAATTACTGACGCTCAGTTTTTGACGATATATTTTTTGTCATAAGATCGTCATATATTATAGACAATGACGATTCAGTGACGAAAATGGAGGGTCATGTATCAGCAGATTCCTTGTAGTGAATCCTTTATACACAGCTGCACCATGTATCCCCATGGTAACCATAAGGTTCTCGAGGGCCTTGGGAAATTCAGTCCCACACTCCAAAGTCATGGTCATGAGTGGTCCCTTCCTCACGGCTTCGTTGATGGAGTTCATCTACAAATAGAGATGAGAAAGAAGGTTAGAAAAGTTTATGAGAAGAAAAAGACAAGTGCGGAAATTTTTCAAAGTGTTGGAAGTTTTTCCTTAGTGGTTTCTAATCCAATCCTAGGGTTATAATCCTACAGGAAACACAGTGCTCTGGTACCATCTGTAAGATCCCACCTTTATAAAGGTAAAGATCCCTGTGATTGCAATGCTAGTCCCTGGATCAATTGCTAGCATCCATAGTTTAAGATGAAGTACACAGAAACAAAGGTCATTATTACATCGTCATTCCAGAGATAGCATAGTCTTTTACAACTCCATAGCCATAGGCTAGTACAAGAGTTTTTCATAACAATATAAATAAAAGTCTTCATCTTCATGTGCCACATGCAAGAATGTTGAGTGTAGACTCATAACCCCTAATCATCATCAGAGTAACCTGCAACATCACGAGTTACAGCCACAGGGGGTCAATACATTGGAATAGTATTGGCAAGTGATACCTTAGTAGAATATTAGCATCTAGTTACTACATGAATTTGGCTAAGTGTAGCTTAGGCTTGCTTTGCTCAAAATATATTTTACCTATCAGTTGAAAACACTAAGTTTTTGTTGGACAAAAACTCCCAAGGAATCACCAATATAAATTGGTGAACATTCACCCTTGTTCAACCACAAGTTTTAACTTAGAAAATTGGGATGAGAAGATTCTTGATAGCTTCCATGTCTTGATTCTCAAGTTGTCCATTATCGGGGACACGACTAAGTACTTATTTTCTTCCTTCTGCAGAGGTGGTGCACTTTCCCCACAAGACTTGATTTTCACCAAGACAGGACCTTTCAGAAGCCTTCCCTTAGACCAAATGGACGCGTTCCAACCTATCATCCCACTACCACCAACTGTCCAAATGTCTAAGTTATTGCAACCTATATGATCTAGGCAGAGCCCATAATGCCATGTGGTTGCACTAGAATCTTCTTAACATTTGGCATCTCAAATCCCTTTGTTCCTGGGTGGCAATACACAAGTGAGATACACAAGGTAAACCATAGAAATGGGCCTTGTGTAACCACTCAACCAAAACCCACCAAGCAATTACCATTCCACCAGGTGTTTCATTCACTTAGTTGTTTTATTAAGCAAAAACATAAGTCAAAGACTTAACAATATTTTTTCCATAGCATGCATATATTTCACCCTTGGTTGCTACTAGCTAGGCTAAGCATTGCAATAGCAATTATCTTAACTTAGAGAAAATTCTAACAATTCTACAACTACTAGGATTTCCCAAGCATAGCATATAGATACTTAGCAAAATATTCATGCAAGCCCTATACAAAATATTTCTAATGCATAGTCAAAATATTGGGACAAAAATATGAAGCACCACTTGCCTTGGTAGTTGGGAGAGTAGCAACAATCCTCACAATCACAATCACCACTAGCACCAAAATCTACACATAAAATGATAGCACCAAATTCACATATCAAAATAAACAAGCAAAAATATATGAATGCATGAAAATGCCATGTGATGATTTTTCCAATTCAAACAAGACAAGTGAAACAATACTGAACACTAAACTAAACATTTATACACTAATTAAACTTAATTTGATCTTTAAAACATTTTTCAAATAATTTTTATACTCAAAATAGGCCTACAAATGTCTCTGCAAAAATAACCAATTTTACATAAGAAATTTATTAAACAAAGTCATGGTTGGATAGAATTCTTTCTCCTGATTCCAATGATTTAAATTTGAAAAATTTGGACGTGTGGATCAAAAGTTATGAATTTTGCAAGTTTGAATATCTAATAGATCTAAATCCAGATTTTAAATTAAACTACAAGCCACGCGGCGCTATCTGATTGGTCGATACCGTTTTGCACGGATCAGGCTTTCTGGATCGTTGGATTAAAAGTGCATCACACGGATCAGATCTAATCTTACCGCTTCGCTTAAGTGATCTAACACACGCGTTGGATCTAGATATAATGGCTCAGATCTAAGAGACCATAAGTGAGCGGCGCTGGCGGCGGCGCGTTCAGGCGATGGTGTTCCGGCTAATACAGGAAGCAAGAGAGGATGTGGGGTGGCTCACCGAGAATGCTGCAATGAGTAGATGCTCAAGGTAGTCTTCGTTGGCGAAGGGGCGCTCGGAAACGTCAGGGATTCATTGCTAGAGTTCGCGAAGGCGTCGGGCACGGCTGCTCGTCGTCGCTGGCGAGGGTACAGATCATGCCAGTGCAAAATAAGCAGTGCGTCAGATGCGTAAAGTGACAATGGTCACGCGAGTGTCAACGAGAGGGAGAGGCGCGGTCAGTACTAACCAGAGGAGTTCGTCGGAGAGGAGGCAGACGGCGGCGCTGTTCTGGTCGAAGACGTAGTCGAGGTTTCCGGGCGCGCGCGAGTGAGCTGGTGGTACTGGGAGGTGCGCAAGGTGAAGTGGAGCGTGCTCGTGTGAACCAGGAGCAGAGGGGTGGACGGGGTTGGCCGGAATTGGAGCTGCAGTCCGTCGGAGCAGCGGCGTTGTTTAGCGAAATAGGGGCAGCCTGGTGGCGGAGTGGGGGTGCTGAGCGAGGGGAAATGGTCGTCGAGGGGTGTGGGTTAAGTAGCCGGAGCCGGGTCAAGGATCATGCACGAAAACGTCGGCATTTACTCGAGTTATGGCGCGATAGTGACGGAGGAGAAACAGCCGGCGACGACGTGGTCGCGGGCGTGATTTGGGGAAGAAGGGGGTGAGCTGGCGAGGGTCCACCGGTCAGTCTCTCCGGGGTAAGTTTGCGCGCGTGGAAGAGGGAGAGGGAAGGGGCTGCTCCGGGTGGGCTTGTTGGGCCGGTTCTAGTGCTGGGCTCATTTTGCAGCGCTGGTTTTTATTCTTTTCCTTTTCCCCTTTCTTTTTCTAATTTGATTTTCAGGTATGTTCTTCAACTGAATTCAAATGAGTTTGAATTCAATCTTATTCTGGATTTTTGTAAAGTGAACTATGTACATAAATGAATACAAAACCTTGCTGTTCACTCAAAATATAATTGCCCATTGAATTTAATAATAAACATTGCCTTTATCATTTATTTAATATAGACATATGAATGGTTTTAAATTCATATTTTGTTTTTGAAAAACTTTGTCCAAGCTTTGGAAATATCAATCAATCCTATGCTCAATTCTTTTTTGGCCAAAACAAATGTTCTCATATTAGAGAGTAGCATTAAGGCTATTGCCTTGCTTACATAAAATAATAGACCACAAAGTTTCAGTTTTTGAAGAAATGATCCTAAAATGATTATAAATGCATGAATGATATGCAAACTTTGAAATCAAGATTTTTGGGATGTTACAATAAGCATCTTGAAGTGGTTAAGGTTAAAGTGAACAAAGATGGAGTATATGCTTGACAAAGTATAAGTTGGCAATCTCATGTCCCTTGAATATGAGGGCCACACCTCATGCTACTCAACTTTAGTCACCTGTAAGTTCTTGTCATAGTAAGTACATGTGTATCATAGAGAACTGCCAACAGGGTACCCCTTGCACATGGTACATGATCTCTTCCATAACCAAAATGATAAGGCAAGCATACAATGAGCATCTCAGCTATCTTTTTATTTACTATGGGCATAGATTTTTATTGAGGATGCTTCACAGATTGCTCATTAGGGTGATGCTGCAAGTTTCCACCATGATTAGGCATGGCATAGCCTAGTGGCCCAGGCGTTTCTCTAACACAAAATACACAACTCCATGGACTTACAAGCTCCCTCTTTATTTAACACCGGTGACATCCATAGACAAAAGAGCATGATATCAACTTTGTACAAAGTACAAGTGCAATGTTGAAAACGTTCCCCATGACAGCATGGTTCTGCTAATTCCAACGTATAAGTGCAAGCATATACAACATAGACGACACAATGGTTCAAGTTTATTAGGGGCAAATAAATATAAAGCGTGCCATCAAGTTTGTGAGGGCTTTAGTCACTAAGTTTTCCACATAACAAAATACTTTTTAATTGGAAGATTGCTGAAAACAAGAATATACTTGGAATGGTGTAACACACCAAGCATAGGAATTTATAGTGAACACTTTGGAATAACTGGGTTTCTTGGGAGTTGGAAGCATGAGTAGAGCTTACTCATACAAGTGGAGGCTAGCAAAAGACTAGGAGCAACCAACTAAGAGAGCAATAATGGCCATAATCATGTAGAGCGACAAAACATTACTAATCAAAGCATAGAGTGCTATACAAGTCAAGGAATAAATGATCATAGAGGATATGGTGACTTGTTCATAGTCATAACATGGTGTGAGCATGTGCCAAGTCAACCCAAACAAAACATCAAAGGAAAATACCACAATACTATGCTTTTGTATGCTAAAACAACGCCATGATTCCTTCAAGGCACACTAAGCAATCCCAATTGTTTGGAACAACACATGCTACAGAAATAATCACTAAGCATAAGGACAAAACAACACCTAGCATGTCATGCTAAAGTCTAAGTCACCGTCAATGCAAGCTCCTCTTGCACTTTCAAGCAGGAACTTCCTACTCCTTTCCAACACCAATCAACTTATTTGCAACAACACAGCAAGAACAGGGGTCCAAACTACTTTATTCAAGAAAACTAAACAACTAAGCAAACCAAACGAAAACTTATACGCTCAAGAACAACACAACAGTCCAAGAAACAATAAAACGAAGTGTCTAGAAAGACCTGAGCTTTTTATTGATGAAGAAGGGGATGCCTTGGGCATCCCCAAGCTTTCACGCTTGTACCTCTTGGATATTTCTTGGGGTGACACAGGGTGGCATCCCCAAGCTTGAGCTTTTGTCCATTCTTCATCTCATTACATCATTCTTTCTGTACACCTGAAAATTTCCTTCATACAAAACTCCACACAATTATCATTAGCAACATTAGTGTATTCAAAAGATAATAGACCTTTGGGTTAAGCTTTGGAATAGAAAACTTTTCACTAAAAACACAATCTACTATAGCAACTCCTTCAAAAAGCTCAATTCCCCAAATGGCAGAAATTTGTCAAAATAGACCAGCATGTAGAAACCGATTTTTCGAAAATCTTCTGTTGCTCAAATCAAAACGTGTTGAACTAACAAAATTTAGCTAACATAATGGGGATTTATTCATAAATTTTCAGATCAATACGACTTATAGAGACTCCCCATGAATTTTTATGGTGGAGGACAGAAATCTGTTTTGGGACAACAACTCCTCAAATCTTACTTCCCTCTCATTAGAGGTCATTCTTGGCAGAAAAAGCAAACAAAAAGGATAAGGAGAGGTCATTACTGAAGTAATAACTTCCAAGACTTAAGAAAACTCTTGGGTTATCTCCCAACAAGTACTTTTCGTTAACGCCTTTAAGTTAGTCTTGATAGTTTAAGAAGATGCTCACATAAGAAATATAAATTGTAAAAGAGAGCATAAAGAAGCAAATTAAAAACATATTTAAGTCTAACCCACTTCCTATGCATAGAAATCTTGTATGCAAATAAATTCACAAAGAACAAAGTGACAAGCATAGGAATATGAAACAAGAGTAACTTCAAAACTTTCAGCACCTAGAGAGGTGTTTCAGTACAATGAAAACTTCTATATCCATATTTTCCTCTCTCATAATAATTTTCAGTAGCCTCATGAATAAACTCAACAATATATCTATCACATAAAGCATGCTTTTCATGATCTACAAACACATAATTTCTATCAAGATCAAAAATAGTGGGATTAAAACCTTCACAGGTTTACTCAAAGTAGATATTTCAAAAGGATCCATAGGAGCATAACATTCATCCTCCTTTGGTAAGCATGGGGTAAAATTAAATAATATAAGAGATAAAGAGTTACTCTCATTACAAGGTAGACATGGGTAGATAATCCATTTTTCCTCCTTTTGTTCACCACTCTCCTCCTCTCTTTCATCTAATGAGCTTACAGTTTCAACAATTTCTTCTTCCATAGGATCCTGCAAGGCATTAGTCTCTTCCATTTGTGGAAAGCACCTATTAAAATATTCAAGAATACAACCATTTTCTTCCTTGTAATTATCAAAGCAAAATTTAAGTATCTCATAAACCTCATATTCATAAGGTGCATCATCAGTATTTTCAAGCAAACTGGCAAGTTCAAATGCACCCTTGAAGGCAATAAATTCTTCAATTTGTTCCACATCATAAAGTCATAATTTCCTTTAACATAGGAGGATATGGTAACATTATCATTATACTCACATTTAAAAGGGAGGTGTTTATACCTCCTACAGCAACAGGCTTTATCAAAGCAATAAGTAACATTATAAGTATAGCACACCTCTATAGCAATAGTATTCAATTTATCAATTCGTTCCCATAGGTGTTTCCCTTTTTGTGACAAATGGTGTTCCTTATAAAAATACGTTTGTTCTTCCGTGAACCCACCTTGCCAATAAGAACTAGTTCCAAAGAAACCATACATTGGTAGAAAGCATGACCAAGCAAGGGAACAACAGACCACCAACTAGAGTAGGAACTAATTTTGTGTGTGTTTTTGATAAGAGAAATCAAACCAAACTAAACTAATTTTTTTGGAGTTTTTGATAAAAATAAGCAAACAAAACCAAGCAAAAGAAACTAAGCAAACCAAAAACAAAGTAAAGAGAAATGTTGAGGAGGACTCCCCTTGTGAAGACGTCCTTAGCCTCCCCGGCAACGGCACCGGAAAGAGCTTGATGGCGCTGCGTCAACGCGGAGCGCTTCATCGGGAAACCCCAAGAGCAAGGTGTTATGCAGCACAGCATCAAGTTTTCCATCAGTAAGAAACCGAGGTTATCGAACCAGTAGGAGGAAGGAAACGTCTCAAAGATGTTGCAAGCAACGTGGAAACCTGCACAACACAAACTCAAGACTTTGCCCCAATGAAACAGTGAGGTTGTGAAGATCACCGGCTTGCTGTAACAAAGGATTAACTGTATGTTGTGTCCTTGTCCAGTGACTTTGCCCCAATGAAACAGTTAGGACATTATGCATCATATTGTCCAGAGAAGCCACCTCAAGACCTCAACCTTATCACATGTTTCAAATGCAAGGAACTAGGCCACTATGCAAACTTCTGTCCAGGAAAGTTACATCAAGATCCCAAGTAAGACAAGATGTAATTTAGTTGGAAATTTTCAAGGGTGGTAGTACCCTAGTTGTTTTAAACCAACTTGTAACCCTAGCCTTCCCAAATCTTGGGACGAGATTTATTTTAAGGGTGGTAGCCTGTCACATCACAAGATTTTCCAAATCTTGTAATGTGAAAAATAAATGAATAAAATAAAACTTTGTTGATTTTTAGGGTGAGAAGAAACTTTTTGAATCCATTTGGAAACTTTCAAAACCTATTTGGATCAAATAAAATCCTAAAGGGATTTAAAAAGTTAAATAAACAATAAACTTAAAAATATTTAAATTACTATTTTTGGATCTTTTAATAAAAGATTTGGTTTTCAAAAGAAAAGGTAGATTTATAAATAAGGATTATTTTTAGAGCCAAATTAAACCTTGGCCAAACTTTTGAAATAAAATGTTTTGTTTTGATTAAAAGAGTAAAGGTTTATTTAAATAAAAATAAGGAGAGTTTATTATTAGACCAATTTTATTAAAATAAAGGTTTTACCATTTTAAATAAACATCAAAACATGTTATTTTATTTTAAACAAGTTTTCCAAGTATCTTATATTTTCAAATAAAACCTACTGATTTGGTTTTGATAATATTTAGATTTCAAATGGAGATTTTAAATAAATAAATCAAAACCTATTTGAATTAATAAATAAAGTCTATTTTATTTAATTATTAATGGACCCTAAAATAAAAATATTATTTTGTTTTGGGACTTGGAATTGTGTTGTTTAAACAGAACCAAAACTCAATGCAAAGTTTGGAGGAGTTTTGAATGGATTTGTTGTTTGAATTGTTTGATTGAATTTCAAAACAGAAAATCAAAAGAGAAAAAGAAAAACAGTTAGAACAGAAAAATAATAATATGAAAACGGACTCGACCCAACCAGCCCAGCCCACTAAGCCCAACTTGCAGCCCACCTGCAACCCCTCTGCCGAAACGTTTTCTCACTCAGACACGCACCCGCGCAATCGCTGACTAGCAGGTCCCACACCCCTCTCTCTCCTTTGCTGACGACACAGGCCCACGCAACGTAAGCCTCGTCCTCACCCGCCGCGACCAGTTCCTTCCCCCTCGTCGCTGTTTGCTGCCTCTAATTGCTCGCATCAATTCGAGTAAATGGCCGATTAAATTCTCCCAGTAACCTCGCCCATTTAATCGCCCACGCTCCCTCCTTCTTTCCCCTCAACCCTCACACGACCGGAGCCACCAGGCTGCACAAATCACAACCTCGAACCCCTCTGCTTCGACGAGCCACCGTGCAAATTCCGGCGAGCACGAACCTCCCCACTTCCCCCAGAGCACACGGGTGTGATCCCCATCGTCTCCTACATCTCCTAGCACCAACCCCACACCCGCGCGAGCACCGTAGCCTCGACAGCAACATCGACTGAACGCCGCCGTAGTCTGCCACTTCTCCGGCAAAGCACCCTGGTAAAGTCTGACCGCCCTAACCCCTCTAGCTCACACGCGTGTATTCGCCACACTCTCCCGCATCTAACGAACCCTCTGCCTCACCTTTTTGTGCCCTGTAACGTCGACAACATTGCCACCTGAGCGAGCCCGACGCCGACAACGTCTCCGACGAGCAATCACCGCCGTTCCCGTGCGCCCCCCTGCCCAACGACGAGCACCTTGAGCATCAGGGCATCACTGCGATCACTGTAAGCGCCTTCACTCCCTCCCTCTCTTCCTGAAACTTTGCCAACGCCACCTCCAGAGCCGCGCTGCCGCCAGCCACCGTCGAGCGCCGCCAGTTCCTGGCAAGCTCCCTGTAGCCGTTGGATCCATTTTGACCGGCTAGGATTAGATCTAGGCGAAGAGGTAAGGATGAACCTGAGCCGCGCGATTAAACTTAGATCCAACACACCACACAACACGATCCGTGCGAACCGGTACCAGGTAATAGCAACGCGACACGTGGCTCAGACTTAGTTTTAAAAACAGAAACTTTCTATTAGTTGTTCCACTTTGTAAAATCCATAACTTTAAATCCACATGTCCAAATTTTGAAAATTTTATATCAATGTAATCAGTGGAACAAGCCCTAGCCAACCATGCACTTTGTTTAGTAAAAAGCTTCTGTTAAATTGTTTGTTTTTGCAGAAACATATGTATGCTTGTTTAGGTTATAAAAATTGTTCCAAAATGATTTTGGGGATAAAATCTTTGAAAATTGGATTGTTTTGAACCTACTGACCATAGGAATCACTTTGTGGTTTCAAAAATGTATTTGGATATGCAAAAGAATGAAACTTGGATTTAAAACCAATTCTAGTCAAATAAAAATATGGTTTATTTTTTAAAAATGGTTTTGAAGGAAAACCTTTGGGAAATGTTTTGTTTTAAACTCTCTGACCCTAAACACAAAGTTTTATGGTTTGAAAACATATTTTGTGAACCCTATAGATTAATGCCTTAGTAAAAACATTTCTACACCACATAAAATGATACCTTGTTTTGAAAATGGTTTATGAAGTGAAATCTTTTGCAAATGAGTTTGCCACTTTATAAAATGACCATTAGGTGTTTTCAAATGTTTATGACCCATTAGGAACCACTTTTCAAATAAAATAAAGCTTGGCATGCTTGCATGCATTACTTTGACTTTATCATTTTATGTGATGTTTTGCTTGATTGGTAGATTGAGATTGTGCCTTGCTTGATTGAATTGTAGTGACTTGAAGAGTTTGATTGTTGCAAGGACAAGGAGTGAACTTATACCCTCTACCAAAAAGGAAAGTGATGCTTCGTACTTTTGTCCTAGTATTTTCACTATGCATTAGTGATTTTTCTAAGTAAAACTTGCATGGAATTTTTGCTAAGTATAAACCATGCTATGGGAAATCCTAGTAGATGAAACCTTAGTAGAATTTCCTAAGTTAAGATTCCTACTACTATCATGCTTAGCTTAGCTAATAGAAACCAAGGGTGGAAATACATTCATACTATGGAAAAATTTCTAAGTCTGAGGACTTGTGTTTTTGTTTAATAAAACAACTAAGTTAATGAATCACCTGGGTGGAATGGAAGGAATGGTTTGTGTTGAGTGGTTACCCAGGGGTTATACCTGGTGTATCTCACTTGTGGAAAGCCACCCAGGAACAAAGAGATTTGAGATGTCAAATGTTGAGAAGCTTCAAGTGCAACCACTTGGCATTATGGGCTCTAACTAGATCATATAAGTTGCAAGAACATAGCAAAATGGACAGTTGGTGGTAGGGTTTGATAGGTTGGAGCGCGTCCATTTTGGTCTAAGGGAAGGCTTCTGAAAGATCTTGTCTTGGGAAACCAAGTCTTGTGGGGAAAGTGCACCACCTCTGCAGAGTGTAAAATCTAAGTACTTAGCCATGTCCCTGGTAAAGGACAATTTGAGCATCAATACATGGAAGCTATCAAGAATCTCATCATCCAAATTTCTAAGTTAAAAACTTGTGGTTGAACAAGGGTTAAAGGATCTTCAATCTTTGATTGGCAGATGCCTTGGGTGTTTTTGTCAAGCAAAAACTTAGCGTTTTCAAATGATAAGGAAAAAAATCTATTTTGAGCAATGCAAGCCTAAGCTCCACTTAGCCAAATGCATATAGATGATAGACTCCACTATTCTACCATAGTGTCACTTGCCAATACAATTCAAATGTATTGACCCTTGTGGCTGTAACTTGTTCTGTTGCAGGTTTTTTTGATGTTAGTAAGATGTGTTGATTAGGATTACAAGTCTACAACCAACATGTTTGCCTGTGGCACTTTGAAGATGAAGGACCCCATGCTATTGTTATTTTCTGCTGCATTGTAATGAGATAGCCAAATGAGCTATGTAAGATGTAATAAATTATTTTATTCCTGGTTATAAAGTTGTATTATGACCTTTGTTTCTTGATATTACATCTTAACTGTGGATGCTAGCTATTGATCCAGGGACTAGCACTGTAAACACAGGGATCTCTACCTTATTAAAGTAGAGATCCCAACCTTTAATAAGGTAGAGATCCCTGTGTTCACAATGCTAGTCCCTAGATCAATAGCTAGCATCCACAATTAAGATGTAATATCAAGAAACAAAGGTCATAGTACAACTTTATAACCAGGAATAAAATAATTTATTACATCTTACATAGCTCATTTGGCTATCTCATTACAATGCAGCGGAAATAACTATATAGCATGGAGTCCTTCATCTTCAAAGTGCCACAGGCATTCATGTTGGTTGTAGACTTGTAATCCTATTCAACACGCTTCACTAACATCAAACAAACCTGCAACATAATAAGTTGCAGCCAAAAGGGTCAATACATTTGAATTGTATTGGCAAGTTTCACTACTATGTAGAAATAAGTGGAACCTATCAATATATGCATATTTGGCTAAGTAGGGTTTATGCTCATTTGTAGAAAGCAATATAGTTTTATCCTATATTTTCAAAATAGTTTTGATCTTTTGACAATCTTTCTGAACTCCTTGGAAAATTCCAAGTGCTTCTAATCCCTTGTTGACAGCATCAAGTTTTACTTTGAGAAATTGGAATGTCGAGATCTTCCATAGCTTCAGGCCTTAGTTGCTCATAGTTGTCCGTAACCGGGGACACGACTAAGTACTTAGAATTTGATCTTCTGCAAAAGTTGTACACTTTACCCACATGACACAATCTCGTCTTGACGCCACCAGTGGCCGCTGGATAAGTACACACCAAATGGAGTACCGGCAGATCGAGAATGTGACAAAGTCTTTCCATAGACGTCCTCCCAATACACAATGCTAGCTTGTCTACCAGGAACCAATGTAAGGATATATTTCCAATACACAATTCTAGTTAACCTGAAGATGCCAATGCAAGGGTCTTCCACTATGTAGTTGACTAAGCCAGAGCCCATTTAGCATGTGGCTGTACACGGAAGCCACTGTACGAGAAACATGTTCAATCTCTAAGTCCCTGGGTGGTTTTCTTCTAGTTCACGTACAAAAAGATAGCCATATAAACATGGTTCCCTTTGTTGCCACCTTTTCCAAAATTGAGTATCCTCATTCCACCCAGGTGGTTCATTGAGCACTTGTTTTATTATATAAAACATATATTTTTCCACCACTTCATATAATCATGATATGGTATTCCACCCCTAGTCTTTAGCAGGGCTAAGCATACTACAACTATGATGTTTTCACTAAGGAAGATGGGTTTCCTAATAGGACATAGCATAGCATAATAACATAGTAACCCTATAATGCATACTACAAAAATATAACTAAGTGTAGTGAAAATAGTAGGATATGGATGATAGTGTCACTTGCCTTTTAAGTAAAGAATATTGGTTCACTCCTTGATCTTGCAAATATCACACTCTTCAAACTTCACTACAATTCAATCAAGCAAGCACATATTCAAACTAACATTCAAACAACTCACCACATGAAATGATAAAAACAAAGCAATGCATGCAAAAGATTGTTTTATTTGGAAAAGTGGTTTCTAGTAGGCTCTAAATATTTTAAAGCTCCCGTTGGTCATTTACAAAAGTGGTAAAATGATTTAAATTCAAGTTAGTGAAAAGGGCCATTTAAATCATTTTGTTTTGCTAGAAATGATTTAAATCAAACTAATAATTTGTAGGGTTAGCCAAATATATTTTTTAAACACAAATGTTAGTGTTTATGATTTAAGGGTTTAATATTAATCCATTTCCAAAAAGGTTTCACCTAAATTCCATTTTTAAATCAAACAATATTTTATTTGCTAGAAATGCTTTTAACAAGTAATAATTTACTAAGGTTCATCAAATATGTTTTCAAATCCCAAAACTTGGTATTTAGGGTCAGAGAGTTTGAAACACATCATTTTCCAAAAGGTTTTACTTTAAAAGCATTTTTTAATCATAATCAATATTTTTATTTAACTAGAAAATGCTTTTATTCAAAGATTTATTCCGTTGCATCACCAAATATATTTTTAAATCCACAAGTTGGTTTTTATGGTCAGTTGGTTCAAAACAAACCATTTGCCAAAGATTTTACTCAAAAATCATTTCTAGAATAATTTTTATATTCAAATTATGCCTACACAAGTTTCTGCAAAAACAACTAATTTTCTAGAAGCAAATCATTAAACAAAGTGCATGATTGGAAAGTATTTGTTTTTCTGATTCTATTGATATAAAATTTGTAAAATTTAGACGTGTAGATCAAAAGTTATGAATTTTGCAAGTTTAAACATCTAATAGAAAAGTTTCTATCGTTTAAATCAGAACTGCGCCACGCGTCTAATTCTGATTGGGCGACACCTCTTCGCGTGGATCGCTTGATTATAGCTGTCAGATCTAATGTGCATCGCACGGCTCACAACACACGATACCTCTTCGGTTAAGTCAATCTATCCTACTCATTGGATCTGCATCTAACAGTCCAGAGCAGCTCGCCACTAACTGGCGGCGCTGGCGGCAGCGAGTGGCGACGGCGTGCTCAGACGAGGATGGTGCTGGCGATACAGGAAGCGAGGGAAGGAGGGGATAAGCTCACCAGAACCGCAGAAGCTTGTTGATGCTCAATGTGGTCGTCGGAAGGTAGGGGACGCTCGAGGTCGACGGTAATTCCTCGCTGGAGTCGTCTCTGTCGATGGGCGAGCTTGGCGACGTCGTTGGCGAGGCTGTAGTGCGCGCTAATACAAGACATTGGTGTAGTTAGATGCGCGCGAGAGAGTAGATCGTAGGGGTTTCAACCAGAGAGGAGGGGACGGTTGGGTCTCACCGGTAATGCTCGTCGGAGCGGAGGCAGACGGCAGCGGCGAGGAGGCATCGTTGCTGTCGACGTTTCAAGGCGCACGGGAGTGAGTGGATGACACTGGGAGATGCAGGGGACACTAGGGAACGTGTTTGTTTGCTCTGGGGCGATGGGGAGATGAGGTCTGTCCGGAATCGACCGGAGAAGGTCGTCGGAGCAGTGATGGTGCGTGGAGAAATCCGTGCAGCCTAGGGGCCAAGGGGGAGTGGCATCTGGGGGAAACGGGAGAGAGGGACCAGGCGTTTAAGATGGATTCGTTGCAGCGAGGGATTACTGCAGCATTATGGCAAATTAAAAGGTGGTTTCAAAACCAGAAACGGCGACAAGGTTTGGGGGAGAAAGGGTCGCGGCGGGTGAAGAAGAAGGACTGGCAGGTGGGGTCTGGTTGTCTGTGAGAGAGAGAGAGAGAGAAGAACGGCGGGGTCCTGTGGTCATTGACTGCGCGGGTGCGGGTCTAGGTAGAAAATGTTTCGAGGAAGAAAAAGAAGATGGGCTCCGAGTTGGGCTGGACTGGGCCAGATGGGCTAGTTGGCTTCCTTTCCATTTTTTTATTCTGAATCTTTTTCTTTTTCCTTTTCTGTTTTGATTTTTGTTCAAATAATTCAAACACTATTTGAATTCAATCCTTTGCCAAACTTTGAGTATATTTTAATATTTTTTATTAACATATTCTAAAGTCCAATTTAGAATATTTATTTTATTCTTTTTAGGGTCTATTATTTATTTAAAATAGACATTTGTCTTTATTTCAAATAAGATTTTAATTTGTTTTCAAACTCTATTTGAATTCTAAATTTTACCAAATCTTTTTCAGTAGGTTTTATTTAAAAATAATTCACTTTGAATTATTATTTAAAATACTTTAATATGATTTAAAATACTTTAATATTCTAAAGTCCTCACCCAGCCTCGAGTCGCGCTTAGAACAACCAAGTACCATGCTCGGGGACTCGGCCACCCGACGTCGTTCGCGCAAGGGAAAACGGCGAAGTACAGAGCGCTCAAGGGAGTCGCCTTGCGACTGGCTCTCCGAGTCCGGGCGAGTCGACCACAATAACAAAACATTTAAAAACCGCAAACACATTACAAAAGAGGTCAACCCCATAAAAAGGGCGGACGCGCTCAGGGACTCGTTCAACCCTCAATCGAAAAACACATGTCAAATCACAAAATAAACACGATATCTCGTTAATAGCATGTTGCAATCGTCTCAAAATACAAATTATGCCCAAACAGCAGATCTGCTACTAACGCCCCAGGGCAAACTATTCTACTCCGCAGGCTTCGAAGACGACTCGCCAGCACCTTTGCGACTGCGAATGAAGGGCGTGTACGGGTTTGACGGGTACGTCGTCAGCTCACCCGCCATCGCCGCACGGAAGGGTTGCTCGACCTTGAAGTCCCGGTGCTGCGGCTCGGGGTCGTTAGGTGCGACGACCGTCTCCTGGTAAGGAAGGAGGTCGCCCATCGCCCAGACGCGCTCGGAGTACACCGTGGCATGATCCGTCAACTTGAGCACCTCAGAGATCTCCACCGAGCCAGTCGACGACGGGTAGCCACTCGTCACGTCGTCCAGGTCGAAGTCCTCCAGGAAGTGGGCGAGCCCAAGGCTAAGCGCCATCGCCGCTCCACGTCGGAATGCCGATCGTGTCATAAACTCGACGACCGACGGTGCCTTCTCCAAGTACCGCCACACCTCGACGAGGTCGCTGGGAATTACTTCCGTGGGCGACATCTCCTGGAGGTAGGCTCGGATGCATGTCGCCGACAACGTCGCCGAGTCGACGAGCGTGGCCACACATTGCCGCGCGTCGAACGAGCTCGCCTCTTCCGCGCTATCAAGAATACGACCTGCGGATAGAAAATAACAGTGAGTACATCGGATATTACCAAAAGGCACATGCAATAGGCAGGGGCAGACACACTCACCAATCAAGGGACGGGAGAGATCCGTGATGAAGCTCTGAAGAGAAGTATAATCGTCCTGAAGCCCAGCAACAAGGGCGTCAGAAACTTTACGCTCTTCCGTGGTGACCGTAAAGGCGGCCTTGGCTCGACCATCCGCCGAACTCGCTTCCTCTTTCGCCTCCCTCAGCTCGCGCTCGAGGTCGGCGATCCGCTTCTCAGCCGAGCTCAACCCCGATTGAGCCGCTGCCAACTCACTCGCTGGGACAAGTCCCTGGCGGGCCTCCTCTGCCTTCGCAGCAACTGCCTAAAGCCCCTTATTCGCCTCTTGGACGGTGGCCAGTTCCTTCTCCGTGCGGTGCTTCGCAGCCAATCGGTCAGCTGACTCACATTGCAGACCCTGCACACAATTCAAACAGTTAACCAAAGCGAAATCCTAAGTGCCCACCCGCTGAAATTCAGCGGGCGTGCACTCGGGGACTGGCAATCAAAAAGTACTAAGTGCCCACCCGCTGAAATTCAGCGAGTGCGCACTCGGGGACTGGCAATCAAAAAATCCTAAGTGCCCACCCGCTGAAAATTCAGCGAGTGCGCACTCGGGGACTGGCAATCAAAAAATCCTAAGTGCCCACCCGCTGAAATTCAGCGAGTGCGCACTCGGGGACTGGCAATCAAAAAATCCTAAGTGCCCACCCGCTGAAATTCAGCGAGCGCGCACTCAGGGACTGGACGCGAAAAGTAAAAACACGACATTAAAAGAATCAGACCGCTGCAACACACCGGCCTGATCCTCGGGGACTGGACATACCTGGATGGCTGTGCCAAGCATGCCATGAAGTTGTATCGCATCCACGGACGCAAGGAGAGCTGGCGTGTGCCCGCGACGCTGCTCGACCTCCGTATCAGCGACCCCAGGTGCATGGCTCGAGGGCGAGGTACCACTCGCTGTAGCCGCTCTGGCCATGAAGCGCGGGAACGTTGCGATGGAGGCACCGGCACCAAGGGAGGTCGGCTCGGCCTCCACAGGCGAGGGAGCACCCTCCTTCGCGGGTAAGGCCACCCCCGTTATGGGTTCACTCGGTGCTTTGCCGTGTCGTCTGAGACCGTGACGACTTCGTCGCCCTTGGCCTTCTTGGCACTATCCGCGGGGACGACGACTTCGTCCGCCTTCCTCTTCCGAGAGGGATCTTCCTCGCTGATGACGGGTGGCACCTTAGCCACGGTCGGATGGCCTATCTTCTTCGCTCCGGTCCTACAAATTGATTACATGAGCAAGATAATCCAAGTACAATGAAATACAAAAGTAGGTGAGTAAACTCACTTGGCGACTGGAATGAAGCGTAGCCCCGTGCGGATGCCGGCCAGCTTCTCCAGTTCGGGTCCCAGTCGGCGACTGAGGCCCATCTCCAGGACATCGCGTGCCCAAGACACGCGGTTTATTCATTGTCGAGGCTGCGGCTGGAGCCTCTGAAACATCTTCGGCAGGAGCGCCCTTGGGCGGCGAAGCTACCGCAACTGGGGCAGTCCCCGATCCAGAGATTGGGGCGAACGGCGGAGGCATCGAGGCCAGGGGCACCTCGGTCTGGATGGCGGCGATATCCGGCGCCGTCGCCTCCTGTGGGGCTTCACCCCCGGCCAGGCTGGTGGCGTCGGAGCTACTTGGCGAGTGAGGCGGAGACGCCTGCTTCGCTGGCTTCGTTTTCTTCTTTGGAGGGGCCTTAACCTCCTTCTTTTCCTTCTTCTTCTTCTTCTTCTTCTTCTTCTTCGAGGGAGTAGCCTCGCGACGCGAGGTGTGCTCGGGGAGCTTGTCGTCATCGTCATCGTGACGCTCGAGGCTTCTGCTCGCCTCAAGCTCACGCTGCCGCTGCCCGCGCGTTTTCCGGACCAGCAGGGCGACCTCTTCTTCGGATTCATCGTCGTCGCCACTCCCGTCGCTCTCGACGCCTCTCCTCGCTGGAGGCGATTCGCCCACCTCCCGGACAGACGAGCTCGAATTCTCGTCGTCCGCGGGCGGAAGCCACCCTTCAACTACTTGAAATAGCTGCAATAGGCATAAACAACATTAGTATGACCGCGACTGCATTTAACTGCGACTGCGAATGACGAAAGGATGACTTACCGTCGGGGCTGGATGCTTCGCGGTGTAGGGGCGACCCCGGCCTTCGCGTCGAGGTACGTCGCCTAGGTGATCTTCTTCAGCGCCAGGAGATAATCCTCGAGTTCCCACTCGTCGAGGCAGGACTTCGTCGAGTCCTCCCGGCCCGCGTACTCGTACATATAGTGGTCAGCGGGCTAGGGGGACAAGTCGCCGCCCGAGCCAGCAGTTGTACAGATTGATGGGCAGGAGGCCCCTCTTCTTCAGGCCGCGAATGGTCTGAAGCATTTCGTCCACGACCATTCGCTGGTCTATTGGAAGTTTGCCGACTTGAAGTCAGCGTGGTTCAAGCCGGTCGGCGGAGTACCTTGGGATTGCCACCTCTCCGTCTGGGGTCGCCTCGGTGACGTAGAACCAAGAGTTCTTCCATTGACTCGCCGCCTTGGCGGGTAGCATCAGATCGAAGAAAGAAGCCTTCGATTTCAATTGGAACGTCAGGCCGCCCGCGGCGAGCATTGGGCCACCCGCTTCCTCGCGACTGATCCGCCCATGGAATAGATCTTGCCACAGGGGGAAGTAGGGCCTGCATCCCAGGTAGCACTCGCAGAACGCCACGAAAATGGCGAGCTGCTCGATGCTGTGCGGGCCCAGGTCCGACGGTTGGATCCCGTAGAAGGTGCAGAAGCGCCGGAAGAACAGAGACGTTGGGAATCCCAGCCCCCGCTCCAGGTGGCTGGTGAAGCAGATGAACTCTCCCTCGTGCGGGTTCGGGGTCACCTCTCCGGCCGCAAGGATGCGCCACCTGCCGGCGCGCAGGATCCCGGCCTCCTCGAAGGACGCCAGTTGTGCCCTCGTACACTTAGATCTACCCCAAGGCTCGGTGGAGGGGGCCATTGGCGGAAGGATTCGTGGGGGGTCGGAGGATTTCGGGTTGGTTGGATCGCGATGCGGAGGAAGGCGAAAGTGCGCGCAATCGGAGGAAATGACGAGGAGATGGTTTTCCGATCGCCTGCCATTCCCCTTATATAGCGGTTGTTACCCGCCAAATCAGGGAGCCGTTACTACGCGATGATTACGCCAAAAGTAACCATTGGATTACCCCAACGGCTAGTTTTACCACGTTTAACGGTCCAACTTCGGCCACTCGGCTCGCCGATCCGATCACTATGATAGTGACTAAGTATTTCGCCGACTCGACTCGCCAAAGCTGCGATCAGAATGACTAGTTTTTTCCTTTATTCAGGAGCCCGCCGACGATTCGACTGGATGTCTGCTTTAAAGCTGTATACTCCGACTGCCAGCAATCACCTGCGCCCAATCAACGACGGCCTCGGGGACTACTGATGGGGATATGCCCACCGGGGTATACCCAGCAGGACGTTTCCGACTGGCCCAGGAACTGGCGATTGGGCCTGCGAGACGGCGACTGGATCAAGGCCCGGTGTGGATCCAAGCGACTGGAAGTTGAAGGCCTAGGCGACTAGATAGGCCCAGTCGGGTTAGGTCAAACGATTACCGAAGCCTTAACTGATTCGGTTGAGATATGTAAACCCTAGGGGAGGTAAGTCTATATAAACCTCCCTACAGAGCGTGTAGAGATACGTTCCATCATACACCCAAGCGACTCGCCGCCTAGCCGCCGAGCTCGCCCTTTGTACCACCATCATAATACAATCTAGCAGGAGTAGGTCTTTACCCTCCGGGGGGCCGAACCTGGGTAAAACCTTATGTCTCCGCCCTCATCTCGCACCGCAGATGGCTGGCCGCCCTTGCCCCTCGTTCTACTACTCGCTGCCGATTGCAGCATCTGCCGTGACCATTCCCACGACAGATGGGCTGGTTGGCTTCCTTTCCTTTTTTTTGTTTGAATCTTTTTTTCCTTTTCTGTTTTGATTTTTGTTAAAATAATTCAAACACTATTTGAATTCAATCCTTTAACAAACTTTGAGTATATTTTAATAATGTTTATTAACATATTCTAAAGTCCAATTTAGAATATTTCTTTTATTCTTTTAGGGTCTATTATTTATTTAAAATAGACATTTGTCTTTATTTCAAATAAGATTTTAATTTGTTTTCAAACTCTATTTGAATTCTAAATTTTACCAAATCTTTTTCAGTAGGTTTTATTTAAAAATAATTCACTTTGAATTATTATTTAAAATACTTTAATATGAATTGGGAATTGTCTTTATTTAAATAAATAGGATAATAATCAATCCTAATGATTTTATTTAAATAATTCTTTACTCTTTTTATTAATCAATAACCTTTTATTTTATTTGCTTGGCCAAGATTTAATTTGGCTTTTTTCAATAGTCCTTATTTATTTATTTCTTCCTTTGCTCATAAAATCCATATCTTTTTATTTAAAGATCCAAAAATGGTGATTCCAACTTTTATAATTTTATTTATTATTTGTTTATATTTTTAAATCCCTTTAGGATTTTATTTGTTCAAAATGGGTTTTGATGTTTCCAATTGGAATCAAAAAGTTTCTTTTCACCCTAAATTTCAACAATTATTTATTTTGTTTATTTATTTTTCACATTTCAAAATTTGGAAAATTTTGGGATGTGACACTGCCCCTTCGCCTGTTTAAGCACCTCGATGTAGAAACCGTAAGCACCCGATCAGAAATCCACGAAACAGTCTGTAGCCGCCACCACCATCGTCCCTAGATCGGGGGGATCCGAAGCTCTTCCTGACACCCTGCCGGAGGGGAGAGATCATCCCGGAGGCCTTCTTCATCAACATGCCAGCCTCCTGATGGTGCCTAGTACTTGTCATGGGACACTTCGTTGGAAACCCTAAGAGCAAGGTATGAAGCAGCACAACATCAAGTTTCCCTCAGTAAGAAACCGAGGTTATCGAACCAGTAGGAGGAAGGAAACGCCACACAGGTGTTGCTAGCAACGCGGAGACCTGCACAACACAAACTCAAGACTTTGCCCCAACGAATCAGTGAGGTTGTCAAGCTCACCGGTTTGCTGTAACAAAGGATTAAACGTATGGTATGGAAGGTAATGGTGGTTTGCAGCAAGTAAACAGGTAACAGTGGAAGATGTATCAATGGTAAAGATTGCACCGGGGTCCATAGTTCACTAGAGGTGCTCTCCTTAGATAAACAACATGGCATGAAGGGTAAACAAATTATAGTGGGGCAATTGACAGGAACTGAGCAAGGCATAACAATGCAATTACTAGCCAGAAAGATCCTATGAGGTTGATTGGGCAATACAACAATATACATAGACCGCCATCCAGCTGCATCTATGACTAGAAATCCACCTTCAGGTTATCATCCGAGCCCCCTCCAGTATTAAGTTGCAAGCAACAGACAACTGCTTTAAGAAAAGTGTGTAAGGTAAACAGTCCACATGTTCCATGAACAAGAGACCGTTGTTTTCTCCCTAGTAGCAATAGCACATCTACAAACGAAGAGATTTCTGTCACTTCCCTTGGAAACTAGAGGCATGAACCCACTATCGAGCATAAATACCCCCTCTTGGAGTCACTAGCAACTACTTGGCCAAGATAACCACTAGCAACGGAGAGCATGCAAGATCACAAACAACACAGAAATGATAGAATCATAAAGATAAAACCATTAATCAAACCAACATAATAATCTCAATATCCATCGGATCCCCGCAAACACAACATGCATTATTACAAATAGATTAGATCTTGATCATGAACGGAGTGCTCTCTTAGTTGGTCACTCCTAGTCTTTTGCTAGCGTCCACTTGTACTGAGTATGAGCTCTACTCGTGCATCCAACTCCCAAGAAACCAAGTTATTCCAAAGAGTCCACTATAAATTCCTATGCATGGTGTGTTACACCATTCCAAGTATATTCATGTTTTTATCTATCTTCCAAATTAAACTTTTATTATGTGAAAATTAGTGATTAAATCTCTCACAAACTTGATGGCACACTTTATTTCTTGCACTTAATAAACTTGAACCATTGTGCCCATCTATGTTGCTTATATGCTTGCAAATTATAAGTTGAGAATTAGCAGAACCATGTTGTCATGGGGAACACTTTCAACATTGCACTTATTCTATTTAGTTGATATCATGTTCTTTTGTTTATGGATCCCAGTTGTGTAAAATAAAAGGGGAGCTTGTAAGCTCATGGATATTGTATACGTGTTAGAGAAACACCTGGGCAGCTAGCCTAATCCATGCCTAATCATAGTGGAAACTTACAACGTAACCATAATGAGCATTCTATGAAGCATCCTCAATAAAAACCTATGCAAATAGCAAATAAAAAGATCGATGAGATGCTCATTGTTTGTTGCCTTGTCATTTTGATATGGGATAGCTCCTGTGTCATGGGGCAAGGGGTACCCCGTTGGCGGTTCTCTATGATACACATATACTTACAATGACAAGAACTTGCTTGTTACTAAAGTTGAGTAGCATGAGGTTCGGTACTCGTACACAAGGGGCATGGGATTTTCAACTTATAACTTGTCAAGCATATACACATATTTGTGTCACTTTAACCTAAATCACTTCAAGATGCCAATGATAGGGGCAATGAGAGATGAAAGCTAATAAGTACCATAATTTTTGGAAGCTCTTTATGAAACTTGAAATCCCTGCTTCCCTCTGTGAAGGGCCTTTCTTTTTTTACTTTTATGTTCAGTCTCCATCTTATATCTGTAGGCACCAATTAAGAGAGCATAGTTGTCATTCTTAGTTTTATGTGCATTGTCCCAAAACTTATTGATTGATTCATAATGTTGGTATTGCTTATTCTTAAATTATTTATATCTAGTCACCCTTATGAACTTTGAAGGTGTCCTATGCATTTATATTTTGCTATTCCATGAGGGACAAGCTGAATACCACTCTTGCTATGTTTTTTATATGTGAAACAAACAAATGTATTTCAATGCATTGTTATTCAAGATCATTTTTTTGTACCTTTTCATGTTGCAACTTAGTTGCTATGTCTTATTGTTAGAACTACATCTTTCATGCTCATGTTTAGAGTACTTTGATCCCAGCTATCAATGCTTTACAATAGTTTGATCAAGAATTGTGATGGTGCATGTCACCTCAAAAATTATTCTTTTTATCACTTAACTACTCGAGGACGAGCAGGAGTTAAGCATGGGGATGCTTGATACGTCATAAACGTATCTATAATTTTTGATGCTCCATGCTTGTTTAGTATTATCTTTCTTATGGTTTGTCTACACTTTGAGGCATTTTTGTACATTTTCTGGAACTAATCTATTAACAAGATGCCACAGTGCCAGTTGCCTGTTTTCTGCTGTTTTTGGTTTCAGAAAAGCTAGTAAGGAAATATTATTGGAATTGGACGGAACAAAAGCCAAATTTAATATTTTACCAGACACAACACTGGGACCGAAGGGCAGCTAAAGTGGGGCCATGAGGCGGCCACACCATGTGGCGGCGCGGCCAAGGGGCCCGCCAGCCCTAGGTGTGGGCCCCTCGGGAGCCCACTGACCTTGCCCCTTCGCCTATTTAAGCACCTCTATGCAGAAACCCTAAGCACCCGATCAGAAATACAAGAAATAGTCCATAGCCGCCGCCACCATCATCCCTAGATTGGGGGGATCCGAAGCTCTTCCCGACACCCTGCCGGAGGGGAGAGATCATCCCGGAGGCCTTCTTTGTCACCATGCCAGCCTCCGGATTGATGCGTGAGTAGTTCACCCTTGGACTATGGGTCCATATAGTAGCTAGATGGTTGTTTCTCCTCCTTTGTGCTATCATGTTTAGATCTTGGGAGCTCCATTCATGATCAAGATCATCTATTTGTAATAATACATGTTTTGTTTGTGGGGATTCAATGGATATTGGGATACTATGTCAGATTGATTATTGATTCTATTATGTCTATGTTATTTGTGATCTTGCATGCTCTTGATGGCTGACGTGGAGCCTGTTGGGAACCCCAAGAGCAGGATGTGAAGAAGCACAGCAGCAAGTTTTCCCTTAGTAAGAAACCGAGGTTATCGAACCAGTAGGAGGAAGGAAACATCACACAGGTATTGCAAGCAACACAGAAACCTACACAACACAGACTCAAGACTTTGCCCCAACGAATTAGTGAGGTTGACAAACTCACCGGTTTGCTATAACAAAGGATTAAACGTATGGTGTGGAAGGTAATGGTTTGCAGCAAGTAAACAAGTAATAGTGGAAGATGTATCAATGGTAAATATTGGACCGGGGTACATAGTTCACTAGAGGTGCTCTCCTTAGATAAACAACATGGCATGAAGGGTAAACAAATTACAGCAGGGCAATTGACAGGAACTGAGCAAGGCATAACAATGCAATACCAGACAAAAATATCCTACGAGATTCGATTGGGCAATACAACAATATACATAGACCACCATCCAACTGTATCTATGACTAGAAGTCCACCTTCGGGTTATCATCCGAACCCCCTCCAGTATTAAGTTGCAAGCAACAAACAACTGCTTTAAGCAAAGTGTGTAAGGTAAACAATCCACTTGTTCTATGAACAAGAGACCGTTGTTTTCTCCCTAGTAGCAACAACACATCTACAACCAAAGAGATTTCTGTCACTTCCCTTGGAAACTAGAGGCATGAACCCACTATCGAGCATAAATACACCCTCTTGGAGTCACTAGCAAGTACTTGGACAAGATAGCTACTAACAAAGGAGAGAATGCAAGATCACAAACAACACAGACATGATAGTATCATATAGACAAAACCATTAATCAATCTGACATAGTAATCTCAATATCCATCGGATCTCCGCAAACACAAGATGCATGATTACAAATAGATTAGATCTTGATCATGAACGGAGCTCACAAGATCTATACATAAAAGCACAAGGAGGAGAAACAACCATCTAGCTACTACATGGACCCATAGTCCAAGGTGGAACTACTCACGCTTCATACCGGAGAGAAGACCTCCGGGATGATTTCCCCTCCGGTAGGGTGCCGGGAAAAACTTCAGACCCCCCCGATCTAGGGATGACGGCAGCGGCGGCTGTCACATCCCAAAATTTTCCAAATTTTGAAATGTGAAAAATAAATAAACAAAATAAACAATTGTTGATTTTTAGGGTGAGAAGAAACTTTTTGATTCCAATTGGAAACATCAAAACCTATTTTGATCAAATAAAATCCTAAAGGGATTTAAAAAGATAAATAAACAATAAAGTTAAAATAGTTGGAATTACTATTTTTGGATCTTTTAATAAAAATATTTGGTTTTCAAAAGAAAAGGTAGAATTATAAATAAGGATTATTTTATAGAGCCAAATTAAATCTTGGCCAAGCTTTTGAAATAAAATATTTCTATTTGATAAAAAGAGTAAAGGTTTATTAAATAAAATAATGAGGATTTATTAATATCCAATTTTATTAAAGTAAAGGCTTTTCCATTTTAAATAAACATTAAAACTTGTTATTTTATTTTAAATAAGATTTCCAAGTGTTTTTATGTTTTCAAATAAAACCTACTGAAATGGTTTTGATATTATTTAGATTTCAAATAGAGTTTTTTTAAATAAATTAAATCCTATTTGAATTAATGACTAAGGTCTATTTATTTAATTATTAATGGATCCTAAAAAGAATAAAAATTATTTTGTTTTGGACTTTGATTTGTGTTGTTAAACAGAATTATAATAAATACAAAGTTTGGTGGTGGTTTGATTTGAATTGGTGTTTGAATTATTTGTTTGAAAATCAAAACAGAAATTCAAATAAAAAAAGAAAAAGCTTTTCAGAATAAAAAAATGAAACAGACTCAACCCACTAAGCAGGCCCAGCAAGCCCAACTCGCAGCCCAACTTTTTCCCCCATAGCGAAGCGTTTTCTTACGCGCGAGCACACCCGCAGAGACACGGACAGGTGGACCCCGTGCCCTCTCTCTCTCACTGTCAGCACGGCCCCACACCACTGTGCATCGTTTCCACCTGCGCCAGCCGTTTCCCCCTTTCCTCAACGGCGTTCTGCCGCGATTACTCCGCTTGAATATGCGTAAAATGGCCGGAGTAAACTCACCAGAGACCACGCTCGTTAAAGCGCCTCGCCCTCCCCTCTCTTTCCCCCAAACTCCAGCCACTCCCTGCCCCTAGGCTGCTCCAATTCGCCCCCACACCGCCACTATCTCCGACAAGGTTCTCTGAACAATTCCGGCGCCGTCCAGCCACCCCTCGCCTCCTATTGCACGCAGGCCTACTCGCCAGCACCAGGCGCATCCACTAGTACCTCCAACTCGGCCGCGCTCGTTCCAGAACGTCGGCAACGTCTCCAATCGTGCGCCACCGACGACCCCGCAACTCCGGCGACCTTTTCCTCGGTAACTCCGACCTCGCCTCTCCATATAGATGATGCTCCCGTGATCTACTCACTCGGCCGCGTCTAACGCCCCCTTTTGTTTGCCTCGGCACGACCTGCAGCCTCACCTCCGACAGCAAACAGAGCCGCCCGACGCCGACGCCGTCTCCGGTGAGCAATCGTCGTCGCATCTGTGCGCCCCTCGCCAAGCCAACGCCACCTCGAGCTTCGCCAACCCTCTGCGAGCACGGTGAGCACCCCCGTTACCTCTCTTGCGTCCTGTATCGCCGGCTCCGCCGCAGCCAGAGCGTGCGCCGCCGCACCCTGCCGTCGAGCGCCGCCAGTTCCTGGTCATAGCACCGTGTCCGTTTGATCTCGATCCTTTGGTTGAGATTAGAACTTAGACGAAGGGGTACGAGTTGATCAGCGCCGTGCATTTTAAATTAGATCCAACGATCCACAGAGGTTGATCCGCACGAAGCGGTACCGGCCAATAGAAACACGCCGCGTGGACAGGGTTTTGTTTAAAAACAGAATTTTGAATCTGATTGATATGCAAACTTGTAAAATTCATAACTTTAATTCTACACGTCCAAATTTTGAAAATTTTATATCAATAGAATCAGTAGAACAAGTAATTTGCAACCATGCCCTTTGTTTAATGATTTTCTTCTAGAAAATTGGTTGAAATTGTAGAAACTTGTGTAGGCTTATTTTTAACATAAAAATTGTTCTAGACATATTTTTAGTATGAAATCTTC
Organism: Avena sativa; assembly: GCA_916181665.1. Taxonomy (NCBI): domain Eukaryota; kingdom Viridiplantae; phylum Streptophyta; class Magnoliopsida; order Poales; family Poaceae; genus Avena; species Avena sativa. Next base: position 112,049,650 of record OV702285.1, on the reverse strand, counting down.
GCAAAATGGATTGTTGTGAACCTACTGACCATAGGAACCAACTTATGGATTTAAAATGTATTTTGTGAAGTTAAGGAGTAAATATTTGATTTAGCTCATTTCTAGTCAAATGAAAATATTGATTATGATTTAGAAATGATTTTTGAGTGAAACCTTTGGGAAATGATTTGTTTCAAACATTCTGACCCTAAACACCAAGTTTTGAGAATTAAAATATATTTGGTGAACCCTTTAAAGAATATTGCTTTGATAAAAGCATTTTCAACCACATAAAATAAAAGATTTGATTTAAAAATGGTTTATTGATAAAACCTTTTGCAAATGGTTTTACCACTTTAGTAAATGACCACTTTTGAACTTTATAATGTTTAGAGCCTAGTAGAAACCACTATTGCAAGTAAAACTATCTTTTGCATGCTTGTATGCATGACCTTGTTTCTATTATTTTATGTGTGATAAATTGGTTGGAATGCTAGTTGAATCTATGTTTGCTTGATTGAATTGTAGTGGAATTAGAAGAGTGTGATATTTGCAAGATCAAGAAGTGAACCAACATTCTCTACTAAAAAGGCAAGTGACACTATCATCCATGTCCTACTATTTTCATTACACTTAGTGGATTTTGTAACATGCATGATAAGGACTACTATATTTTATGCTATGCTAAATCCTAATAGGATACCTTATATCTCCCTTAGTGGAAACATTGTAGTTGTAGTAAGCTTAGCCCTGCTATATATTTGGGATGGGATACATGATATGATTATATGAAGAGTAGAAAAGATATATGTTTTATATAATAAAACAAGTACTCAATGAACCACCTGGGTGGACAAGGATACTCAATTGTTGGACAAGGTGGCAACAAAAGGAACCATGTTTATATGGCTATCTCTTTTTGTATGTGCACTAGAAGAAAACCACCCAGGGACTTAGAGATTGAACATGTTTCTCGTACAGTGGCTTCCGTGTACAGCCACTTGCTAAATGGGCTCTGGCTTAGTCAACTACATAGTGGAAGACCCATGCATTGGCATCTTCAGGTTAACTAGAATTGTGTAAGGGAACTTGAAACCCTACATTGGTGCCTGGATGACAAGCTAGAATTGTGTATTGGGAGGACTTCTATGGAAAGACTTTGTCACATTCTCAATCTGTCAGTACTCCATCTTGGTGAGTACTTATCCAGCGGCCACTGGTGGCATCAAGATGAGATTGTGTCATGTGGGTAAAGTGTACAACTTCTGTAGAAGATAAAAATTCTAAGTACTTAGCCGTGTCCCCGGTTATGGACAACACTGAGCAACTAAGGCCTGAAGCTATGGAAGATCTCGACATTCCAATTTCTCAAAGTAAAACTTGATGGTGACAACAAGGGATTTGAAGCACTTGGAGTTTTCCAAGAAGTTCATAAAGATTTTGACAAAAGATTAAAACTATTTTGAATAGATAGGACAAAACTATATTGCTTTCTGCAAATGATCCTAAACCCTACTTAGCCAAATATGCATGTAGTGATAGGATCCACTTATTTCTACATAGTAGTGAAACTTGCCAATACAATTCAAATGTATTGACCCTTGTGGCTGCAACTTATTATGTTGCAGGTTTGTTTGATGTTAGTGGAGATTAATGATTAGGATTACAAGTCTACAACCAACATGATTTCCTGTGTCACTTTGAAGATGAAGGACTCCATGCTTTATAGATTTCTGCTGCAATGTAATGTGATAGCCAGATGAGCTATGTAAGATGTAATAAATTATTTTATTCCTGGTTATAAAGTTGTATTATGACCTTTGTTTCTTGATATTACATCTTAACTATGGATGCTAGCTATTGATCCAGGGACTAGCATTGTAAACACATGGATCTCTACCTTATTAAAGGTTGGGAACCTTACAGATGGTATCAGAGCACTGTGTTTCCTGTAGGATTGTAACCCTAGGATTGGAAAACCCCTTAGAAAAATAAGAGTTGTATTTGTTCCAAAAACTTATTTACAAACAATCTTGTAAACTCTTTCCTCAACCTTTTGGTTTTGATTCTACATCTCTTCCTTTTCAAACTTGATGGACAAAGCCTACCCCATGGCCAAAGACTTCACCATGAGCAAAGGACTTCATCAACTCTAATGACTTCAACATCTTCAGGTGATTTCAACCTTATTCTCAACAAGGACTTCAATTTAGACATCACTAAGGACTACAAGTGAGAACCAAGAGACATTAGATTGCCACCAAAGACATTGATATCAAATTAGAGTATGGATCATATTGACCTATGAGGTATGATTATACTAAGTTAATCATTTTAAGAAAACTTGTTGTTTCCTTCAACTCATGAGTTAAGTTCATAAGTTGTTAAGTGGATAGTTGCTTGTTGATTGATTGATTGTTTGATTGAACTTGGATGTTTTGAGTTGTGTGTTAGAATTTCTTAAAACCTATCTATCATTACTCATCCCTATCAAACCAACAGATGCCTCCCCGTCGTGCCAACCCCAACCAAAACAACAACATCACTCCTGAGATGCAGCAGATGATGACAGCTCAGACACAACTGATGCAGGAGATGACCACATTCATACAGAATCAGAACAACAACAACAACAACAACAACAACAACAACAACAACAACAACAACAACAATCAGAATAATCCTCCAGCACTTGACATGCTCACCAAGTTTCTGAAACTTAGGCCTGCAAGGTTCTCTGGAACAACTAACCCAATGGAAGCCAATGACTGGTTACGTTCGGTGAATAAAGACTTAGTGACTGTTGGCTGCACCGATGAAGAAAAAGTTAGGTTTGCAGCATTTCTACTTGAAGGACCAGCAGCAACATGGTGGGACAATTTTCAGATCACCATTCCCCTTGAAGATGTGACTTGGGCTATTTTTGAAGATGGTTTCCGTACAACTCACATCTCACCTGGAGTGATGTACTTGAAGAAAAAGGAGTTTCACAATCTGAAACAGCGTCACCTCAGTGTGGCTGAGTATATTGAAGAATTCAACAATCTAGAACAATATGCACTAGATGAAGTTGATACAGATGCTAAGAGAAAGGAGAAATTTCTTAAGGACTTAATGATGAGTTGAACCTGCAGCTAGTTGTTGCCTATGTTCCAACTTATCAATCACTCTGTGACAAAGCCACCATTTTGGAAAACAAGATGAATCAAGTTGAGAACAGAAAGAGGAAGCATAAACTCAAGAATCACTCAGGATCATCAAAAAAGAAGCATTCATACAAAAAGAGCAATGAAGATTCTGAACCACATCAGCATCACCACAACAACAATGAAAGTGATAATAATGGAAATGATACTGACAATGGAGATGACCTTGGTCAGAACCAACATGACACTTTCAGGAAGAAAGACATTAGCCAGTTGCAGTGCTATAATTGTAAGGAACTTGGACACCATGCATCAGACTGTCCTAAGAAGAAAAAGAAAAAGGATGCTGTTAGAGCCAATGGAAATGACTCCAATGTGACCCAGAAAGGACATGTGAACCACATTGACATGGATGGAAACTTTGAAGAGATAGAAGAAGTGGATGTCAGGAACTAGTTAATTCAGTTGAGTCAAATAAGGATTCCTTGTCAGGATATAAAGTGTTGAACCCATAGTCAAGTGAACCATCAATGTAACCCTATGAGACTTTATTTTAAGGGTGGTAGTACCCTAGTTGCCTTGAAGCCAACTTGTAACCCTAGACTTCCCAAATCTCGGGACGAGATTTATTTTAAGGGTGGTAGCCTGTCACATCCCAAAATTTTCCAAATTTTGAAATGTGAAAAATAAATAAACAAAATAAACAATTGTTGATTTTTAGGGTGAGAAGAAACTTTTTGATTCCAATTGGAAACATCAAAACCTATTTTGATCAAATAAAATCCTAAAGGGATTTAAAAAGATAAATAAACAATAAAGTTAAAATAGTTGGAATTACTATTTTTGGATCTTTTAATAAAAAGATTTGGTTTTCAAAAGAAAAGGTAGAATTATAAATAAGGATTATTTTATAGAGCCAAACTAAATCTTGGCCAAGATTTTTAAATAAAATATTTCTATTTGATAAAAAGAGTAAAGGTTTAATAAAATAAAATAATGAGGATTTATTAATATCCAATTTTATTAAAGTAAATGCTTTTCCATTTTAAATAAACATTAAAACTTGTTATTTTATTTTAAATAAGATTTCCAAGTGTTTTTATGTTTTCAAATAAAACCTACTGAAATGGTTTTGATATTATTTAGATTTCAAATAGAGTTTTTTTAAATAAATTAAATCCTATTTGAATTAATGACTAAGGTCTATTTATTTAATTATTAATGGATCCTAAAAAGAATAAAAATTATTTTGTTTTGGACTTTGATTTGTGTTGTTAAACAGAATTATAATAAATACAAAGTTTGGTGGTGGTTTGATTTGAATTGGTGTTTGAATTATTTGTTTGAAAATCAAAACAGAAATTCAAATAGAAAAAGAAAAAGCTTTTCAGAATAAAAAAAATGAAACAGACTCAACCCACTAAGCAGGCCCAGCAAGCCCAACTCGCAGCCCAACTTTTTCCCCCACAGCGAAGCGTTTTATTACGCGCGAGCACACCCGCAGAGACACAGACAGGTGGACCTCGTGCCCTCTCTCTCTCTCACTGTCAGCACGGCCCCACACCACTGTGCATCGTTTCCACCCGCGCCAGCCGTTTCCCCCTTTCCTCAACGGCGTTCTGCCGCGATTACTCCGCTTGAATACGCGTAAATGGCCGGAGTAAACTCACCATAGACCATGCTCGTTAAAGCGCCTCGCCCTCCCCTCTCTTTCCCCCCAAACTCCAGCCACTCCCTGCCCCTAGGCTGCTCCAATTCGCCCCCACACCGCCACTGTCTCCGACAAGGTTCTCTGAACAATTCCGGCGCCGTCCAGCCACACCTCGCCTCCCATTACACGCTGTCCTACTCGCCAGCACCAGGCGCATCCACCAGTACCTCCAACTCGGCCGCGCTCGTTCCAGAACGTCAGCAACGTCTCCAATCGTGCGCCACCGACGACCCCGCAACTCCGGTGACCTTTTCCTCGGTAACTCCGACCTCGCCTCTCCATATCGATGATGCTCCCGTGATCTACTCACTCAGTCGCGTCTAACGCCCCCTTTTGTTTGCCTCGGCGCGATTTGCAGCCTCACCTCCGACAGCAAACAGAGCCGCCCGACGTCGACGCCATCTCCGGTGAGCAATCACCGTCGCATCTGTGCGCCCCTCGCCAAGCCAACGCCACCTCGAGCTTCGCCAACCCTCTGCGAGCACGGTGAGCACCCCCGTTACCTCTCTTGCGTCCTGTATCGCTGGCTCCGCCGCAGCCAGAGCATGCGCCGCCGCGCGCTGCCGTCTAGCGCCGCCAGTTCCTGGTCATAGCACCGTGTCCGTTAGATCTCAATCCTTTGGCTGAGATTAGAACTTAGACGAAGGGGTACGAGTTTATTAGCGCCGTGCATTTTAAATTAGATCCAACGATCCACAGAGGCTGATCCGAACGAAGCGGTACCGGCCAATAGAAACACGCCGCGTGGACAGGGTTTTGTTTAAAAACAGAATTTTGAATCTGATTGATATGCAAACTTGTAAAATTCACAACTTTAATTCTACACGTCCAAATTTTGCAAATTTTATATCAATAGAATCAGTAGAACAAGTACTTTGCAACCATGCACTTTGTTTAATGTTTTGCTTCTGGAAAATTGTTTGAAATTGCAGAAACTTGTGTAGGCTTATTTTTAATATAAAAATTGTTCTAGACATATTTTTAGTATGAAATCTTTGAAAAATGGATTGTTGTGAACCTACTGACCATAGGAACGAACTTATGGATTTAAAAATGTATTTTGTGAAGTTAAGGAGTAAATATTTGATTTAGCTCATTTCTAGTCAAATGAAAATATTGATTATGATTTAGAAATGATTTTTGAGTGAAACCTTTGGGAAATGATTTGATTCAAACATTCTGACCCTAAACACCAAGTTTTGAGAATTAAAATATTTTTGTTGAACCCTTTAAAGAATATTGCTTTGATAAAAGCATTTTCAACCACATAAAATAATGATTTGATTTAAAAATGGTTTATTGATAAAACCTTTTGCAAATGGTTTTACCACTTTAGTAAATGACCACTTTTGAACTTTATAATGTTTAGATCCTAGTAGAAACCACTTTTGCAAGTAAAACTATCTTTTGCATGCTTGTATGCATGACCTTGTTTCTATTATTTTATGTGTGATAAATTGGTTGGAATGCTAGTTGAATCTATGTTTGCTTGATTGAATTGTAGTGGAATTAGAAGAGTGTGATATTTGCAAGATCAAGAAGTGAACCAACATTCTCTACTAAAAAGGCAAGTGACACTATCATCCATGTCCTACTATTTTCATTACACTTAGTGGATTTTGTAACATGCATGATAAGGACTACTATATTTTATGCTATGCTAAATCCTAATAGGATACCTTATATCTCCCTTAGTGGAAACATTGTAGTTGTAGGAAGCTTAGCCCTGCTATATATTTGGGATGGGATACATGATATGATTATATGAAGAGTTGAAAAGATATATGTTTTATATAATAAAACAAGTACTCAATGAACCACCTGGGTGGACAAGGATACTCAATTGTTGGACAAGGTGGCAACAAAAGGAACCATGTTTACATGGCTATCTCTTTTTGTATGTGCACTAGAAGAAAACCACCCAGGGACTTAGAGATTGAACATGTTTCTCGTACAGTGGCTTCCGTGTACAGCCACATGCTAAATGGGCTCTGGCTTAGTCAACTACATAGTGGAAGACCCATGCATTGGCATCTTCAGGTTAACTAGAATTGTGTAAGGGAACTTGAAACCCTACATTGGTGCCTGGATGACAAGCTAGCATTATGTATTGGGAGGACTTCTATGGAAAGACTTTGTCACATTCTCAATCTGCCAGTACTCCATCTTGGTGAGTACTTATCCAGCGGCCACTGGTGGCATCAAGATGAGATTGTGTCATGTGGGTAAAGTGTACAACTTCTGCAGAAGATCAAAATTCTAAGTACTTAGCCATGTCCCCGGTTATGGACAACACTGAGCAACTAAGGCCTGAAGCTATGGAAGATCTCGACATTCCAATTTCTCAAAGTAAAACTTGATGGTGACAACAAGGGATTTGAAGCACTTGGAGTTTTCCAAGAAGTTCAGAAAGATTTTGACAAAAGATTAAAACTATTTTGAAAAGATAGGACAAAACTATATTGCTTTCTGCAAATGAGCCTAAACCCTACTTAGCCAAATATTCATGTAGTGATAGGATCCACTTATTTCTACATAGTAGTGAAACTTGCCAATACAATTCAAATGTATTGACCCTTGTGGCTGCAACTTATTATGTTGCAGGTTTGTTTGATGTTAGTGGAGATTAATGATTAGGATTACAAGTCTACAACCAACATGATTGCCTGTGGCACTTTGAAGATGAAGGACTCCATGCTTTATAGATTTCTGCTGCAATGTAATGTGATAGCCAGATGAGCTATGTAAGATGTAATAAATTATTTTATTCCTGGTTATAAAGTTGTATTATGACCTTTGTTTCTTGATATTACATCTTAACTGTGGATGCTAGCTATTGATCCAGGGACTAGCATTGTAAACACAGGGATCTCTACCTTATTAAAGGTTGGGAACCTTACAGCGGCCACAGAAGGTTTCGTGGAGTTTTGATTGGGTGCCAAGGGTTTCTGCATCGGGGGCTTCTTGTAGGCGAAGAGGCGAGGCTGGGAGGCGGCCGTAGGGGCCACACCCTGCCCAGGCGTGGGTCCACCCTAGACCGCGCCTGGGAAGTGTGGTGGCCCTCTGGAACCTCTCCGTCTCCCCTCTGGTTTCATGACGCCCATGGTAAAATATAGACTTTGGCTTTTGTCCCGTCTAATTCCGAAAATATTGATTTTCTTCCTTTTTGGAACCAAAAACAGAAGAAAACATGCAACTGGCACCGTGGCAACTTGTTAATAGGTTAGTTCTAGAAAAGATATAAAAACACCTCAAAGTGTAGACAAAGCAAAGCAAAGTAGATACTAAACAAGCATGGAGCATCAAAAATTATAGATACGTTTCCGACGTATCAAGCATCCCCAAGCTTAACTCCTGCTCGTCCTCGAGTAGGTAAGTGATAAAAGAAAATTTTGAGGTGACATGCACCATCAAAACCAAGATCAAACCATTTGCGAGCATTGAAAGTGGGATCAAAGAACTCTAAACATGTGCATGAAAGATGGAGTTCTAACAATAGGACAAAGTAACTATGCATACAACATGAAAGGCTACAAACAAAGATCATGAATAACATGCATTGAAAAACGTTTGTTTGTTTCACATACAAAAAACATGGCATAGTGGCATTCAGCTTGTCCCTCATAGAGTAGCAAATAGATGCATAGGACACCTTCAAAGTTTACAAGGGTGACTAGAAACAAGTAGCACAAGAACAAGTAATATCACAATATGCATCAATCAATAAGTTTTGGGACACTGCACACAGAATGACAACTATGCTCTCTTAATGGTGCCTACAAGTAGAAGGTGGAGACTCAAATAATAGTGGAAGAAAGTCCTTTCATAAAGGAAGCAGGGATTTCAAGTTTTAAAAAGAGCTTCCAAAAATTATGGTACTTGTTAGCTTTCAGCCCTCATTGCCCCTATCATAAGCATCTTGAAGTGGTTAAGGTTAAAGTGAACAAATATGGAGTATATGCTTGACAAAGTATAAGTTGGCAATCTCAAGTCCCTTGAATATGAGGGCCACACCTCATGCTACTCAACTTCAGTCACCTGCAAGTTCTTGTCATTGTAAGTACATGTGTATCATAGAGAACCGCCAATGGGGTACCCCTGGCACATGGTACCGGAGCTATCCCATAACCAAAATGACAAGGCAAGCAGACAATGAGCATCTCAACGATCTTTTTATTTACTATATGCATAGCTTTTTTATTGAGGATGCTTCATAGATAGCTCACTATGGTGATGCTGCAAGTTTCCACCATGATTAGGCATGGATTAGGCTAGCGGCCTAGGAGTTTCTCTAACACAAAATACATAATCCATGGACTTACAAGTTCCCTCTTTTTTTCACACCGGTGACATCCATAGACAAAAGAGCATGATATCAACTGAGTACAAAGTACAAGTGCAATGTTAAAAACGTTCCCTGTGGCAGCACGGTTCTGCTAATTCCAACGAATAAGTGCAAGCATATACAACATAGATGACACAATTATTCAAGTTTATTAGGGTCAAAGAATATAAAGTGTTCCATCAAGTTTGTGAGGGCTTTAATCACTAAGTTTTCACATAACAAAATAGTTTTTAATTGGAATATAGCTGAAAACAAGAATATACTTGGAATGGTGTAACACACCATGCATAGGAATTTATAGTGGACACTTTGGAATAACTTGGTTTCTTGGGAGTTGTAAGCATGATTAGAGCTTACTCACACAAGTGGAGGCTAGCAAAAGACTGGGAGCAACCAACTAAGAGAGCAATAATGGCCATAATCATGCAAAGCAACAAAGCATTATTAATCAAAGCATAGAGTGGTACTACAAGTCAAGGACTAAATGATAATATAGGCTATGGTGACTTTTTCATAGTCATAACATGGTGTGAGCATGTGCCAAGTCAACCCAAACAAAGCATCAAAGGAGAATACCACAATACTATGCTTTTGCATGCTAAAACAACGCATAATTTCTTCAAGGCACACTAAGCAACCCCAGTTGTTTGGAACAAGATATGCTACAGCAATAATCACTAAGCATAAGGTCAAAACAACACCTATCATGTCATGCTAAAGTCTAAGTCACAGTCAATGCAAGATCCTCTTGCACTTATCAAGCAAGAACTTTCTACTCCTTTCCAACACCAAGCAACTTATTTGAAACAACATAGCAAGAACGGGGGTCCAAACTACTTTATTCAAGCAAACTAAATAAACTAAGCAAACCAAACGAAAACTAAGACGCTCCAAGAACAACACAACTATGCATGAAACAATATAAACGAAGTGTCTAGACAGACCTGAGCTTTTTATTGATGAAGAAGGGGATGCATTGGGCATCCCCAAGCTTTGACGCTTGTACCTCTTGGATATTTATTTGGGTGACACTGGGGTGGAATCCCCAAGCTTGAGCTTTTGTCCATTATTCATCTTATTACACCATTCTTTCTCTACACCTGAAATTTTTTCTTCATACAAAACTTCACACAATCTTCATTAGCAACATTAGTGTATTCAAAAGATAATAGACCTTTAGGCAAAGCTTTGGAACAGCAAGACTTTTCACTAAAAACACAATCTACTGTAGTAACTCCTTAAAAATCTCAATTCCCCAAAAGAGAACTCAAAAAGGAATCAATAAGAAGCAAATGCAATTAATGGCAGAAATTTGTCAAAACAGACCAGCAGGGAAAAACCGATTTTTTTGAACATCTTCTGTTGCTCAAATCAAAATGTGTTGAACTAATGAAAGTTAGGTAACATACTGGGGATTTATTCGTAAATGTTCAGCTCAGTCCGAGTTACAGAGACGCTTGATGAATGTTTTTGGTGGAGGACAGAAATCTGTTTCGGGACAGTAACTCCCCAAATCTTACTTCCCTCTCATTAGAGGTCATTCTTGGTACAAAAATCAAACAAAAAGGATAAGAAGAGGTCACTACTGAAGTAATAACTTCCAAGACTCAAGGAAACTCTTGGGTTATCTCCCAACAAGTACTTTTCTTTAACGCCTTTAAGTTAGGCACAAGAAGGAAGAAGAATCAAGTATTTTCAAATCAAGAAGCATTAACATAAAACCTTGATTTCAAAGGAGGAGAAAAAAGCAACTTATCTCTCCTCATAGGGAAGTGCTCAATACCTTTCTTGAATGGAAAATGATATTTAATGGTGCCTTCTTTCATATCAATGATGGCACCAATATTTCTAAGAAAAGGTCTTCCCAAGGTAATAGGACAAGAAGCATTGTATTCAACATCCAAAACATAGAAATCAACATGGACATAAGCATTGTAAACCATAATGTCAACATCATTAATACTCCCCATTAGTTTCTTCTTAGCATTATCATTTAGTGGGACATCCAAATAACAATCTTCCAGAGGTGGCAAATCAAGCATTTCATAGATCTTCCTAGGCATAATAGAGACACTAGAACCAAGATCACATGAAGCTTTGAGATCAAATTCATTCACTTGCATATTAATAATGGGTTCCCAACTATCTTCTACTTTCTTAGGAATAGAAGCTTTGTGTTTTATCTTCTCTTCCTTAATTTTCGCAAGAGCATCTGTAATATGTTTAGTGAAAGCAACATGCATATCACTAGCATGAGGACTTCTAGCAAGATTTTGCAAGAAAAGAATCACTTCAGAAATATTGCAACCATCTATATCCAATTCAAACTTAGCATCACTAGTAGCAGACTCAATAGGCTTAGGCATAGTAGGAGGAGGAACAAGGACTTCTTGTGGTTTAGTGGTATCCATTCTAGTGATGGTGCACACACTATTGTTTCTATCAATTTGATCTTCCCTTTCCCACTTAGCATGAAGTTAAGCTAACAGTCTAACATTTTCATCAATAGTAACTTGTATGGCATGAGCACTAGCAAAGGTATTTTCCATAGTTTCAGGTTTAGCAGCCATTTTATTAATCAAGGGGGACTGTTCTTCAGACAAAGAGGAAATATTCTTCTCAATAGTTAAAAGTTTCTCCTCCATAGTCTTGTTGAAAGCAGTTTGTTTACTAATAAAGTCTTTGAGCATGACTTCAAGTTCAGAGGGGGCACTTCTAGCATTGTTGTAGGAGTTTCCATAGGAATTGCCATTATTAGGAGGATAAGGCCTATAATTGTTGTTACCACCAAAATTATTTCTATAGGCATTGTTGTTGAAATTGTTGTTTCTAATGAAGTTCACATCAACTTACTCTTCTTGAGCAACCAAAGAAGCTAAAGGAACACTATTAGGATCTAGAGGAGCTTTCCCATTAACAAGCATAGCCATAATAACATCAATCTTATCACTCAAAGAGGAGGTTTCTTCAACAAAATTTACCTTCTTACCATGTGGAGCTCTCTCAGTGTGCCATTCAGAGTAATTAACCATCATATTGTCAAGGAGCTTTGGTGAAGCACCCAAAGTGAGGCCCATGAAGGTACCTCCATCAGCTGAATTCGACAGGTTTCTTGAGGAGAAGTTCAAACCTGCATAAAAAGTCTGGATAATCATCCAAGCAGTGAGTCCATGAGTGGGACAATTCTTAACCAAAGACTTCATTCTTTCCCAAGCTTGAGCAACATGTTCATTATCAAGTTGTTTAAATTTCATAATGTCACTTCTGATAGATATAATTTTAGCAGGAGGATAGTACTTTCCAACAAAATCATCTTTGCACTTAGTCCAAGAATCAATACTATTTCTAGGCAAGGATAACAACCATTCTTTAGCTTTCCCTCTCAAGGAGAAAGGAAACAGCTTGAGCTTAATAATATCTCCATCTACATCCTTATACTTTTACATCTCACAAAGTTCAACAAAGTTATTAAGATGGGCAGCAGCATCATCAGAACTAACACCAGAAAATTACTCTCTCATCACAAGATTCAACAAAGCATGCTTAATTTCATAAAAGGTAGCATCAGGAGCAGGTGGAGCAATAAGAGTGCTTAGGAAATCATTGTTGTTGGTGCTAGTGAAGTCACACAACTTGGTGTTCTCAGCGGAGTTCATTTTGGCAAAGGTGGGCAAGCCAAAAACAGCAGTAGCAGCTAAAGCAGGAACTAATATTTGTGTGTTTTTGAATAAAGAAAGCAAACCAAACTAGACTAATATTTTTGGAGTTTTTGAAAATAGGCAAACAAAACCAAGCAAACTAAAAACAAAGTAAAGAGAAAGGAAGTGGAGGACTCCCCTTGTGAAGACGTCCTTAGCCTCCCCGGCAATGGCGCCAGAAATCTTGATGGCTGACGAGGAGCCTGTTGGGAATCCCAAGAGCAGGGTGTGAAGCAGCACAGCAGCAAGTTTTCCCTCGGTAAAAAACCAAGGTTATCGAACCAGTAGGAGGAAGGAAACGTCACACATGTGTTGAAAGCAACGCGGAAACCTGCACAACACAGACTCAAGACTTTGCCCAACGAATCAGTGAGGTTGTCAAGCTCACCGGTTTGCTGTAACAAAGGATTAAACATATGGTGTGGAAGGTAATGGTTTGCAACAAGTAAACAAGTAATAGTGGAAGATGTATCAATGGTAAAGATTGGACCGGGGTCCATAGTTCACTAGAGGTGCTCTCCTGAGATAAACAACATGGCATGAAGGGTAAACAAATTACAGCAGGGCAATTGACAGGAACTGAGCAAGGCATAACAATGCAATACCAAACAAAAAGATCCTATGAGATTCGATTGGGCAATACAACAATATACATAGACCGCCGTCCAACTGCATCTATGACTAGAAGTCCACCTTCGGGTTATCATCCGACCCCCCTCTAGTATTAAGTTGCAAGCAACAGACAACTGCTTTAAGCAAAGTGTGTAAGGTAAAAAATCCACTTGTTCTATGAACAAGAGACCGTTGTTTTCTCCCTAGTAGCAACAACACATCTACAACCGAAGAGATTTCTGTCACTTCCCTTGGAAACTAGAGGTATGACCCCACTATCGAGCATAAATACCCCCTCTTGGAGTCACTAGAAACTACTTGGCCAAGATAGCTACTAACAACGGAAAGCATGCAAGATCACAAACAACACAGACATGATAGTATCAAATAGACAAAACCATTAATCAATCTAACATAGTAATCTCAATATCCATCAGATCCCCGCAAACATAAGATACATGATTACAAATAGATTAGATATTGATCATGAACGGAGCTCACAAGATATATACATGAAAGCACAAGGAGGAGATACAACCATCTAGCTACTACATGAACCCATAGTCCAAGGTGGAACTACTCACGCTTCATACCGGAGAGAAGACCTCCGGGATGATTTCCCCTCCGGCAGGATGCCGGGAAGAACTTCAGATCCCCTCGATCTAGGGACGACGGTGGCGGCGGATACAGAAGGTTTCGTGGATTTTTGATTGGGTGCCTAGGGTTTCTGCATCTGGGGCTTCTTATAGGCGAAGAGGCGAGGCTGGGAGGCGGCCGGAGGGGCCACACCCTGTCCAGGCGCGGGTCCACCCTAGCCCATGCCTGGGGGGTGGTGGCCCTCTGGCACCTCTCCGTCTCCCCTTATAGCTTTGTGACACCCATAGTAAAATATTGACTTTGGCTTTTGTCCCGTCCAATTCCGAGAATATCGATTTTCTGCCTTTCTGGAACCAAAAACAGAAGAAAACATGCAACTTGCACTGTGGCAACTTGTTAATAGGTTAGTTCCAGAAAAGATATAAAAACACCTCAAAGTGTATACAAAGCAAAGCAGAGTAGATACTAAGCAAGCATGGAGCATCAAAAATTATAGATACGTTTCCGACGTATCAGCTCTCCGTTGCTAGTAGATACTTTGGCCAAGTAGATGCTTGTAACTCCAAGAGGGAGTATTTATGCTCGATAGTGGGTTCATGCCTCTAGTAATCTGGGGAAGTGACAAAAACCTCTAAGGTTGTAGATGTGCTGTTGCTACTAGGGAGAAAACGACAATCCTTTGTCCATGGGGCAATTGTATTATTTACTTTACACACTTTTCTTAATGCAATTATCTGTTGCTTGCAACTTAATACTGAAAGGGGTTCGGATGATAACCTGAAGGTGGATTATTAGTCATAAATGCAGTTGGATTACGGTCTATGCACTATGTTGTAATGCCCAATCAAATCTCGTAGGAGTTAAGATGTCTAGTATATGCATTCTTATGCTTTCTCAATCTGTCAATTGCCCCGCTGTAATTTGTTCACCCTACATGCTATCTATCTTATGGAGAACACCTCTAGTAAACTGTGGACTCCGGTCCATTCTTTATCATTGATATACCATCTGCTGTTTACCGTTACTGTTTACTTTCTACAAGCAATCATTATCTTCCACACTATACGTTTAATCATTTATTTTCAGCAAACCGGTGAGATTGAGAACCTCACTGTAAGTTGGGGAAAAGTACTGTGGTTGTGTTGTGCAGGTTCCAAATTGCTAGCAACACCTTGGAGTTGTTTCCTTACTCCTACTGGTTCGATAACCTTGGTTTCATAACTGAGGGAAAAGTTGCTGTTGTGCTTATCATACCTTCCTCTTGGGGTTCCCAACAAGTTCTACATATTTGATCCATCATCAAGTTATACTTGATGGTTCCTTGTTGTGCTTGTGTTATACTAGCTTCTCTTTGATATCGGTCGTGTCACTCGGGGGTCGCCGGTTCACTAGTAAACAAGTTCATATCTATGAGATATCAGGATCATGTTATCCAGGCCCTTAAATTGAACAACAAGTATTAGGCATACATAGATAATCATTCTTACAATATAATAATCACAACAATAAACAAAAATAGATGAAAATAAGAGAGGCACATCACATCTCACCAATTCCCCGCATCTCCCACGCCTATAGGGATTTACTCACACATGAGAGGGGAATATATCAAAGACATAGTCATATTTCAAATGGAAATCATCTCAACTTTACCGTAGCAAACCACAATAGCATTAAAGATCAAATCAAATACAAACCAAAGTAGGAATATAGGTTAAAATCCCTAATCTTACAAGTATGAATCTCTCTCTCAGTACAAGTAGGGAATTATGGTGGAGTTGATGATCAAGAGGCTAGAGATCTTCGAAGAATGAGGTGATGTTCTTCTTCTTTTTCAGATATGATCTCCTCTCTTCTAGAATGGTGTGTGGCGGCCACGTTCATATTTTGTTCCTCCGTGTCTTCAAGAAATATGCTTGTATTGATATAACGGAGACGATGGTGTGTCGTACAAGGGGACGGTATGGGCGGCCTCCAATTGTATTATAGGTCGTTAAAGGTTTAGTAAGCCTCGGATGGAATTGTCTTCAATTGGAGATTTGTTCATTTATGTGTGATTAGCCCATAAATGCTCTTAGATTTTCCAAAAGTGTCGAGTATCTAAAAGTCATCACAAAAGAACAATGCTTCGCTAACTCGCGATATTAGCATCATTTGAAAGGTCAAAATTAATGAACCAAGTGAAAACCAATGGAAAATCCATGATAAAAGTGTCAAATTTTGGAGCTATCAACCTCCCAAGCTTAGTTGTTACTCGCCCTTGAGTGACAAAGCTATAAAGAATAATAGCGAGAAATAAACTTGGGTAGAAAAAATCACAAGTCCATGGTGGTATCATATTTCATCATCATAAATCTTGCAACCTTAAACATGAGCATACTATATTTAAACAATTGTACTTAAGTTCGCTTCCTAACCACGTGTAACTTACTAGCTAATAAATCTTAAACTAAAAAGGGATTGTCATAAAAAATCTTAGGCTTGCGAATCAATTCTTCCAGCGCCTCTCTTCTTATGAGAGTAAAATTATTTTTGAGCAAAGATGCTTCAATAAAATTAAGGGTGCACTAGTAGATGTCAAAATAATGATAAACTTAGAGCTTTTTATTAACACCCAGTTCAAAATTTGTGGCCTTCTAACACCCAATCGTTTCCTTGTCTTACAAGAATTTTAGTTTTTTAGTGGTCAGGTGATGTCAAGAATTTCATTTGGATCAAATAACTTTAGCACAAACTTTGATAGGAATTCACTTTCACTTTAGTACTTCAGCCCATGGAACTAAAATTTTGCACACCATAGCATTGCTACAAATGTCTAGCCAACTCATAGCCGAAATCTGAGATGAACTCAAGATCGTTCCTTGGCCATTGAAGTTGTAAATTCCATGAAGTTTTGGTACTTTCACAATTCAATTCAACTGAAAATGTTTCCTTTCAACTTATCAAGAAAAATTTGGCATCTTCCTCAACCACCGCAAAATTTCTAAGAACACCTGCGCCGAAACACGCCTCGGGGACTATTGATGGGGATATGCGGGTATACCCAGCATGACGTTTCCGACTGGACCAAGTCCTTTCTAGTGGGCCTACAGGACGACGACTGGAATACAACTGAAGATGAAGCCCAGCGACTGGAAGCTGGAGGCCCAGAAGTATAGTTAGGCCCAATCGGATTAGGTCAAATCCTCTGAGTCCTTAACTGATTCGGTTATATATCTGTAAACCCTAGCGAGGTACCCCCTATATAAACCTCCCTAGGGTACTCTTTGTATTCATCTTCCATCATACACCCCATCGACTCACTGCCTAGATGCCGAGATCGCCACCATTGTAATCACTCGATAATACAATCTAGCAGGAGTAGGTCTTTACCCTCCAAAGGGCCGAACCTAGGTAAATCCCTATGTCTTTGCCCTCATCTCGCTCCGTAGATGGCTGCCCTCTCTTGCTCCAAATCCTATTACTCGCTACCCCTGGTAGCAACTGGAGTGTTCATTTCCACGACATAACAAGCATTGTGCTATGTACAAATTGTAATCTACAATGCCATCATTCGTATGTAACACGTTCTATCAAGTAAACATATCAATTTGTACAGAGGTCACATCAACATATGGGGAAAAGAAAACCCTTACCTGCGGCAGAGCAGTGGACGGCCTAACCGCCGGAGGTGTTGGTGAATCAGCAGCGGATCTGGCCATCATGATGGCTACTAGAGCAGTCGTGCTGGGTGCGTCTTGCCTGAGAGGGGGCGCATCTGCCGTGGCTAATCCTAGCAGAAATGTCGACGGCAAGACAAGAAACCCTACCGGGATCGGACCAAACCCTGGAGGGAACGGCATGTCCCGGCTCAACGGCACAGCCGTGAAGATAGACGGTCCGGCCAAGTCGCCGCTCCACCATGGTTCCCCGTCCTTCATGGCCGCCGCCCTCAATGCGCTAGCGGAGAGGTCGATACTGAAGTGGGTTGGGACGGGGGAAAATCGCGATGCAATCCCCATGGATTGCATCGCCGCGACCTCCGTGACCCTAACCGGTGCGTCGCGCAACACCCTCGAAAGCAGCAACGACCGCCATAGAGACGGGACAATGGCGGGGTCGGCTAGCGCCGCTGTGCTCCTAAACCCCCCGCCTCGTACTCTGCGACGGCATGCTAGATGGGGCGCCCCAATTGCTTGCGGGGTGTGTGCTTGATGCGGGGCACGACCTTGCTGATGGGAAGGCTGGCCGGAGGAGGTGGCGAAGGAGGAGAGGAGGAGGCCATTGGTCTCTCCGATGGGACGGGACGGGACGAGACTGTTCTGACTAGCAGAGTGGGGCAGTGACAGGAGTGAGGCAGAGTGGGGAGGAAGTTATTCGTGTCTCCTGCGCTTCCCCACGCGTGCAACCCTTGGGCGGCGGCAGCCCATTTTGCGCCCAACCAAGGTTGGCTCCACGGAAACGACCGATTTGGCCGTTGTCCCTAGGCCTGGTTGTGGGCAGCTTCAATACTCGTGCTGGACACAACGCTTGGTAGCCCATGTAACCAAATAAGCCATTTTGTACACCAACGGACCTGTCTGGACCTGATGCAGGCTACCAAGCACGCCCTAAATAAACCGTACTATCTAGGATGATTTACTACCCTGAAACTGAGATTGATGAATGTGTTGTCATCATACAATTTTCCTTGGACCCTGGGTTCAGGTTAGTCCGATGCATGGCAACAATATGATCAAGTTATAGCTTCCTCAGCAGTGTAGGACATATATTTTATTGAAAATCGTGGACCGTCACCTTAGATCAGAGAGCTCTTTCATCTGAGCGAGGATGGTGATCTTCAAAGCTATACTTCACTCCACCAACATACTGATTTAGCTAAAAAAGATATAAACTGAAAGATGGTGTGCGAGAGCAGGGACACCACTATGGCAGAGCTTCTCGAAGATGTCTTAGGATGCCTCGTCCTTAGACATATTCGAGGAGCTCGCCATAGAGGCACTCCCTAATTTAATTTGGTAGCTCCTTGGTGTGTTCATGTTTTTGTTTTTACTTGCTTAACTGGCCGATAATTAACTAAAATGCTAGGACGTCACTATATATATGTGTGCCTTCATAGTTTTGGTACTTATTTTTGTTGCAATGGATTTTGTGATGATAGGTAGAAGAAAGAAGAATATTTTGTTGCTCGACGGTGACATGATGCACTGTGAACCGTCTGAATTTCAAGACTATATGCCAAACCAAGATATGTAGATAGGATGAACTCATGTATCTATGTGCTTCGATGAATCAAATGAATTTTGAGAACTATATGTGCCAAATTAACCAGATATATAGAGATAGAATCCACATCTATCCATTTCTAGAGCATGAAATGAGCTAAAACAAGCAATGAAAGATGAAATGATGAAGTTGCTAACCTCTTAGGACCCTTAATAGATGTGAAGCCAAAAAATCTTTACAAATCTTGAGAAAAATTGGGAAGAACTCGAGCTTGAGGGAAGAAATTTGAGAAAGATGCTTGTGTGAGCTTGAAATGGCACGGGCTGGGAAGGGAAGAAGATATGGTCGGCAACTTTAGTCCCGGTTTGAGAAACAAACCGTGGCTAAAGATTCACGCATCTGCTCTTTTCCAGCGCCAGACCCTTTAGCCCCGGTTTGTTAAACGAACCGGAACTAAAGTTTCCACACGAACCGGGGCTAATGTCTTCTAGAGCCTGCGACCATTTTTAGCTGTTGGGATCAGGGCATTAGTCCTGGTTTGTACCAGAACCGGGACTAATGCTCTGGACCAAAGGTCCGTTTTTTACTAGTGCAAGTTCGCCCTATAGGTGGAGCACGAAACCGAGATATATTTTTTCAAAAATGGGAATCAACTGCCTCTTTATCAATCTATGCATACGGCCTTTTATTGCATCATATATATACCTAGATACATGGTGCAAGACGGAATCAAAACATTTATAAAATCTTTTTCCATATGCAGTAGCGCCACTGCGACGCAATAAACACTGGGTCGATTGCCTGATACAAGCAAAAAAGTAAATTTGCAGAATGTAAACATGGACCATTGGGTGCCTCTCAGTGAAAATATAAAAGGTAGTACAATAAGATTTATAGGTCTAACCTTTTTCATGTTCCACCAGAAGAAATTTGATTACACACAGTAAGTAAACAAATCCATAGGGCATGAGGCCGCAGGAGGGCCTGCTAGTAAATAAAACACACAATGGGTAGAAGATACAGTATATCCTTACAACAATTATTGTGGTACCCCACACAATTATATTTCATATAAAGAATATATCTGGATACTTGGACGTACGAAGAAACGTCCATATACATCATACCCGTAGATGTCTCACGGCTCTCACACAAAGCTGGCTGCAGACTCCACACTTCTACCGGGCCGCTGCATGCGCGTCGCCCTGCTCGCTGCCCGGAACCCAAATAATGCTCAGCTTCGTGAGGAAGTGGCACACGGTCACCTCCCCCGGCTTGAGGTTGTGCAGCTCAAAGAACGGATTCTTTGGACTCTACTTGGACGTGTCGAGGTGGCACACAGCCAGAGCCTCAATCGCCACCGGCGCCCACCCGGCGGCGTCCTCTACACTCGCCACACTACTGGAAAACAGGCATTCGGTTCGATCAGAGCAACGTCACTAGTCTCGGCCCGTCACGAACCGCGACTAGTGCTAGCACTAGTCCCGGTTCGTGAGGCCTCCAACGGCTAGAAATGGCTATAAGCACTAGTCTCGGGTCGAACCAGAGCATTAGTCCCGGTCCGTAATACGGTCCGGGACTAATAAGCTGGAGCGGGCCAACAACTCTTTTCGGGGACTATTAGTCCCGGGTCGTATCACGGCCCGGGACTAATTGTCCATCACTATATATACAGCTTCCCGGCCAGCTGCCCTAAAGCATATGGTGCCCATTTTTCTTAAAGAAGCAAGAGAGTTCATGCCAATTTTTTTCTCAAGATTTGTCAAGATTTAGTTTGCAACACCTAAATCCAAAGCTTTAAAAGGTTAGAACTTCATTCTTTCATCTCTTATTGCTACTTTAGCTCTATAATGCTCTAAAAGTATAAAGATATGGATCAAATGCATGCATGCTCTAGAAGTAGCTAGAAGGATTTTGATATATATGTGTAACAAATTTTGATTAGGCACATAGTTACTGAAAATTGAAATGTGTAATTTTAGAGTTTCAGAGCTTAGAATGGAATGAGGTTTTCACTGATAGAACAATAATAAAAAACTCCACATTTATCATGTTGATTGTTTTCTCCAATTCACAAATTGGTGCATGTAAATTTTTCAAATTCAAAATTAATGCTCTAGAAGCTCTCAATATAACTTGTAATAATTTTATCATGTTGTGTAATGGTTTTTGATATACTTTTAATATAATGCAGATGGTCCGGGAATGGATGTACGGTACTGACCGACGCTCTGACGAGTTCATTAATGGCGTGCATGAATTCATCCGTGTTGTTGATGCAAACAAGCACAATGGTTTTGTATTTTGTCCATGTAATGTATGTAGGAATCAGAAGGATTACTCTGACTCAAAAACCCTTCACAGTCACCTGTTAAAGTCTGGCTTCATGCCCAGTTATAATTGTTGGACCAAGCACGGAGAGAGAGGGGTTATAATGGAAGACAATGAAGAAGAGGAGGAGGATGAAAATTATCATGGTTTCCCTGAGTACGGAGATACTTCCATGGGGGATGCTGAAGGGGAGGATGAAGAAGAGACACATGATGAACCCACTGATGATCTTGGTCGGACCATTTCCGATGCACGAAGAGATTGTCAAACTGAAAAGGATAGGGAGAAGTTCAATCACATGCTAGAGGATTACAAAAATTTGTTGTACCCAAATTGCGAAAATGGTCTGAAAAAGCTGGACAGCACACTGGAATTGCTGCGATGGAAGGCTGAGTGTGCTATACCTGACTCCTCGTTTGAAAAGTTGCTGAAAATGATAAAGAATATGCTTCCAAAAGATAACGTATTGCCCGTCAGTACGTACGAAGCAAAGAAGGTTGTCTGCCCTCTAGGTTTAGAGGTTCAGAAGATACATGCATGCCCTAATGACTGCATCCTCTACAGCGGTGAGGAGTATGAGAATTTAGATGCATGCCCGGTATGCACTTCACTTCGGTATAAGATTAGACGAGATAACCCTGGTGACGTTGAGGGCGAGCCCCTCCGGAAGAGGGTTCCTGCGAAGGTGATGTGGTATGCTCCTATAATACCACGGTTGAAACGCTTATTCAGAAACAAAGAGCACGCCAAGTTGTTGCGATGGCATAAAGAGGAACGTAAGTCAGACGGGATGTTGAGACACCCCGCTGATGGGTCGCAATGGAGAAAAATCGATAGAAAGTACCCGGACTTTGCAGATGGCGCAAGGAGTTTAAGGTTTGGTCTAAGTACAGATGGCATGAATCCCTTTGGGGAGCAGCTCTAGTCACAGCACCTGGCCCGTGACTCTATGCATCTATAACCTTCCTCCTTGGTTGTGCATGAAGCGGAAGTTCATTATGATGCCAGTGTTGATCCAAGGTCCGAAGCAACCCGGCAACGACATTGATGTGTACCTAAGGCCATTAGTGGAAGAACTTTTACAGTTGTGGCACGAACCCGGGATACGCGTGTGGGATGAGCACAAGCAGGAAGAATTTAACCTCCGAGCATTGCTTTTCGTAACAATCAATGATTGGCCTGCTCTTAGTAACCTTTCAGGACAGTCAAACAAGGGATACAATGCATGCACACACTGTTTAGATGAGACTGAAAGTATATATTTGGAACATTGTAAGAAGAATGTATACAATGAGCACCGTCGATTTCTTTTGGCCAAGCATCCCTTAAGAAAGAAAGGCAAGCATTTCAATGGTCTGGCATGTCACCAGACGAAGCCTAAGGAGCGTACTGGTGCTGATATATTTGATATGGTCAAAGATTTGGATCAACTGGTAACCTTTGGAAAGGGTCCTGGAGGAAAATCTGTTCCGAAAGACGCTGAAGGACACGCACCCATGTGGAAGAAAAAATCTATATTTTGGGAGCTACCATATTGGAAATTCTTAGAGGTCCGCTCTGCAATCAATGTGATGCATGTGACGAAGAATCTTTGCGTGAACCTGCTAGGCTTCTTGGGCGTGTATGGGAAGACAAAAGATACACCGGAAGCACGAAAGGACCATCAACGTATGAAAGACCCAGATGGTCTGCATCCAGAATGGTTTCAAGGTCATGCCAGCTACGCTCTTACCAAACAAGAGAAGGAAATATTTTTTGAATGCCTAAGCAGTATTAAGGTCCCGTCTGGCTTCTCGTCGAATATAAAGGGGATAATAAATATGGCAGAAAAAAGTTCCAAAACCTAAAGTCTCATGACTGCCACGTGATTATGACGCAAATGCTTCCGATTGCATTGAGGGGGCTTCTACCAGATAATGTTCGAGTACCCATTGTGAAGCTATGTGCATTTCTCAATGCAATCTCTCAGAAGATAATCAATCCTGAAGATCTACCACAGTTACAGAATGATGTGGTCCAATGTCTTGTCAGTTTTGAGTTGGTGTTCCCACCATCCTTCTTCAATATTATGACGCACCTGCTGGTTCACCTAGTCGAAGAGATTTCCATTCTCGGTCCTGTATTTCTACACAATATGTTTCCCTTTGAGAGGTTCATGGGAATCTTAAAGAAATATGTTTGTAACCGTGCTAGGCCAGAAGGAAGCATCTCCAAGGGCTATGGAATAGAGGAGGTCATTGAATTTTGTGTTGACTTTGTTCCTGACCTTAAGCCGATTGGTCTTCCTCAATCGCGGTATGAGGGGAGCCTGAGTGGAAAGGGTACTCTAGGAAGGAAATCAATAATATGTAGATACGGACATTCTTACACCGAAGCACATTACACCGTTCTATAGAATTCTATCTTGACAGCCCCATATATCGAGGAACACAAGAAAATCTTACGCTCCAACAACCCTGGAAAGCATGACTCTTGGATTAGCGATGAACACATGAAGAGTTTCGGCGGTTGGTTGCAACATCTCATCAAAAACAACACTCTTGGAGATCATCTATACTTGTTGTCTAGGTCACCATCTTCGACTATATCGACTTTCCAAGGGTACGAGATAAATGGGTATACATTTTACACGATAACCCAAGATAAAAAGAGCACCAACCAAAATAGTGGTGTCCGATGCAACAGACAACAATGGGTCAAAGACCACATATTATGGTTACATAGAGGAGATATGGGAACTTGAATATGGACCTACTTTTAAGGTCCCCTTGTTTCGGTGCAAATGGGTCAAGCTGACAGGAGGAGGGGTTGAGGTAGACAAGAAATACGGAATGACATCGTTGGATCTCAACAATCTTGGGTACTTAGACGAACCATTCGTCCTAGCCAATGATGTGGCTCAGGTTTTCTATGTGAAGGACATGTCTACCAAACCTAGGAAAAGAAAAAATAAGAAAAAGAATACATCATACGATGAGCCAAAGCGCCACATAGTTCTTTCAGGAAAAAGAAACATCGTGGGAGTGGAGGACAAGACAGACATGTCAGAAGATTGTGATAAGTTTCATGAAATTCCGCCCTTCGCGGTGAAGGATGTCCCAAGCATCATGTTAATGAATGAAGATGCTCCATGGATACGACGGGATCAGAAAGGAACACACGCGAAGAAATGATATGTAATAATTCTAACATTTTATGAGTGAAGATGCTCCATGCATGTGTCCATTTTTAATAGTGTTGTCTGCAAACAATCTTGAGTGTGTTAATCCCGATTCATACTTACCATTAAGATCTGATCTCCAAACGCGTGATGTCACATATTAGGGAGTGCCTCTATGACCAGTTTCTCGGAGATGCCGAAGGACTGGGCTCCGTCGGCATCTCCCTGAAACTGGCCGTAGTGGTGTCCCTGCTCTCGAAAACCATCTTGCAGCTTGTAACTTCTCTAACTAGATCAATACGCCTGGGAGCTAACTAATTTTACATATTAGGGAGTGCCTCTATGACCAGTTTCTCGGAGATGCCGGAGGACTGGGCTCTGTCGGCATCTCCCTGAAACTGGCCGTAGTGGTGTCCCTGCTCTCGAAAACCATCTTGGAGATGCCTCAAACTGGCTGGAGGACTGGACTCACAAGGATGCCTATTTATAGTACAAGCAGCTCCGCATAATGTCGACACTCACGACATAATGTCGACACTCACCCCTATTATTAGTGCTGAGGCATGTTTAGTCCCGGTTGGTGTATCCAACTGGGACTAAAGGTTCATCTTTAGTCCCGGTTGGTGACACCAACCGGGACAAGGTACAAGACGCACGACATAATGTCGACACTCACCCCTATTATTAGTGTTGCCTGGCCCAGTCTGCCGCAATCCCTTCAGTCGCGGTTGGTTTCTCCAACCGGGACTAGCTAACACTCAGGACTAAAGCCACCCCTTTAGTCATAATCATTCCTAGTCCTATAGTACGCATCTTCAGGATCTTCTTCGTCATCTTCATCATCATCGTCATCGTCACCTGCCACTCCGGGGATCCTCAGCCCATCCATGGCATATACCAGGGGCCATTCCAGCCTCGGATTCACGGTGGGCGGGGGAGGGGTATCCTGGAAGACGATGCCGCTACCGCCGGGCCGGTGTGGGGCCTTTTTGTGGCTCTGTGGCGGGTGGACTCGTGGGCACCGCAGGCGAGGATGGTCTCCCCCGGCGATGTAGCGCATTACTCTGATGATAGTATGGTTCGCCCACCACAAACGACGGCCGGCTTCGTTGTGGTTCACCGGTGGCGGGCCATCACCCTCGTACCTGACGAGCTCCCTTTCCCGCCTATTAGCGAAGAAGGCATTCCAGGTGTCGTAGTTGTCGGGATCCCACTGGGGATCCATCTGCTGCTCCGGCGTGAGCTCGTGGTAGAAGTGGTTTGTGATGGCCGCCTGGCGTGCGGAACCTTGAGGGACAGGAGGGACAGGAACCCCTCCAGCGCTCAGCATCCAGCCGGCGGGCGGCCGGTAGCCCGGCAGACAAGGGTAGTTGGAGGCGCACAGCGCCTCGGTCTCCTCGAGGGTCAGAATGGCCCAGTAGGCGTTGTCCATTGTTCTAATAGAGGAAGGTGTGGATGTGTGTATAGCCATGGCGCGATCGCCCTAAATATAGAGGGAAAGGGTGGGAAAATTTGGCGTGAATCTTTGGGAAATGGCGGGAAATATCTTTAGTCCCGGTTAGTGACTACATCCGGGACTAAAAGCTCTCGTAGAAAGGAAAGGACGGGAAAACTTGGCGGGAAGCGGTGGGAAATGGCGGGAAATATCTTTAGTCCCGGTTTGTGACTACAATCGGGACTAAATGGATATTATATAAGATTCTTTATATTTTTCTGATAATAATAGACATATTTTTTGTTTTATTTGGATTATTACAATAAAAGATATGATTTTTTAAAGTTTTTATATTTGATTTGAATTAAAAAAGAAAATTTACAAATGAAATAATTTATAAATGATGCAAACAGATAAATGGATATTATATTAAAATTCTTTATATTTTTCTGATAATTATAGACATATTACTTGTTTTATTTGTGATGGGGATATGCCTACCGGGGTATACCCAGCAGGACGTTTCCGACTGGCCCACGACCTGGCGAGTGGGCCTGCAAGACGGCGACTGGATCAAGACCTGGCGTGGATCCAAGCGACTGGAAGCTGAAGGCCCAGGAGAGTAGCTAGGCCCAGTCGGATTAGGTTAAACGAGTACCGAAACCTTAACAGATTCGGTTGAGATTTGTAAACCCTAGGGAGGGTGAGTCTATATAAACCTCCCTACAGGGCGTGTAAACGTACGTTCCATCATCCACCCAAGCGACTTGCCGCCTAGCCGTCGAGCTCGCCCCATTGTACCTCCATCATAATACAATCTAGTAGGAGTAGGTCTTTACCCTCCGGGGGGCCAAACCTGGGTAAAACCCCGTGTCTCCGCCCTCATCTCGCACCGCAGATGGCTGGCCGCCCTTGCCCTTCGTTCTACTACTCGCTGCCGATTGCAGCATCTGCCGTGGTCATTCCCATGATAGTGGCTCCCACCGTAGGGGCCTGGCCGGTCTGGCCGGTGTTCTGCGGCGAGATCCAATATGCCCATCAACGAGTTGGTCGCCACCGGCCGCATGATAGAGATCGGCGAGATGCTCCAGATCTTGCCGACCAGCTACGTCCCGGCGGCGCTACCCGTCACGCATAGCATGATGTTTCCAGTTGGCACGATCAGCCAATTCGTCGGCCTCACCGACGTCATCGTCTCGGAGGACTCGGCTCGCATCCGCGAGTCGCCGCCACGCGACCGGCTCTCCGAGAGCCAGATCCGCACGATCCATCGCCTCGCCTCCGAGTACAACTCGGCCCACAGCAACGTGGCCGAAAACTCCGCGGCCGCGGAATACGCGGCCCTCAACGACGACGCCGACTCGGCGACCCCGGCGTCACTCGCCGGATCCATCACCACGGCTTCACCCGCGGGCTCCATCACCCAGGTCTCCAACGTGGGAGACTTCGAGGATCCCTCCATCCTTGGGATCTTCGACTTTGACTCCAGGTCAGAAAACTCTGCCGATCTCCGCGACGGGACCGGTCGCCACGCCGCGACCTACATGACGACTGGCACCGATCCGCCGGGGGACCCCTTTTCCACCCCGATCCCTCCTAACGCCACGGCAACGGAGGACGAGGAACTCTGCCTGAAGCTGGCGGAGGCAGTCCGCAAGGAGCAAGCCGAGCGCGAAAAATTTCGCCTCGAGCAGGTGACGGCGCAGGAGCTGTCGCGCTACCACCACCAGCGAATCAGGTCGCGCTTGAACCCGACCGTCCAGGGGCGCGCCCTGAACTTCGACTACGAGAACGACCCGGCCCGTGTGGCCGAGCGCGCGATCTGCGAGAACACGCCACCAGGAGGAAGCGCCCGGCCCCCACCAGGGTCGACGGCGAACGGCGCCCCACCTCCACCCAACCGCACACCCCCCAGGGATCAGCCGCGGATAGTGGTCTCCTCATGGGAGCGAGACGCGAACGGCCTACCACTGTTCTCCACCCCGATGGACAACCTCGTGGAAGGTCGAGCAGCGGCCGACAACATCACGGCCACCGGTGATGGCGCCCTACAGATCCAGTACATCAGGGCCCTACTATCAAAGGCGGTCGAGTAGCAAAACGCAGGCGCCGACTCGCAGGGTCGGGTGTACTCGCGTTCTTCGGGCAGCAGAGTGGCCTCAAGCGGCCGCCCATTGGCGGCAAACACCCTCAATTGCCCGCCACCCGAACCGCTACAGCTCCAACACCGACCCGCGAACGCGGCACTCTCCACCAACGACCCCAGGCTACCGACCAACTTTGTTGCTGCCAATGGTCAGCCCGTCGACGCCCGCACCCACATCATCAACAACCAAAGCTGGCGAGCACGCCAGCCCGACGACCTGCGACACACCCTAACCAATCGCCGCGACAGCAAGCCAATGGGGTCGCTAAGCCGACTCGGGCCCCGGTGCTTCGGACCGATGATCCGAGGCGAAAAATATCCGGCGAACTTCAAAGCGCCGAAGGAAATAGAGAAGTACGACCCCTCGTACGACCCCTCCGTGTGGCTGGACACCTACCTCATGGCAATGGGGATCACTGGCCACACCGACCTGCTAGCCGCCCGTTACCTCCCCCTGATGATGGAGGGAACATGCAGGCAGTGGATCAACACCCTTCCCCAGGATAGCATCGACTCCTGGGAAGATATGCGAGATGCCTTCGTCAGGCACTTCGAGTGCTCCTACACGCACGCCACCACCATCGAGGACCTAGAACTATGCGTCCAGGGACCCCGCGAGTCAACCCGCAACTGGGTCCAGCGGTGGCAAGAACTATGGTACAACGCGGTCGGCATCCACCCGGACACCGCAATACACTGCTTCAAGACCTCGTGCCGCTACGAGCCCCTGGTCGCCAAGCTCAAACGACACTCCCGCACACTCGACAACATACCGGATCTCCTCGAGATCGCCAAGAGATACGCGGAGGAAGACCCAAACCAGGAAACCGACGACGAGTCGGGAGGCCAACGCCGCACGAGCGGCAACGACAACGGACGACGGTCCGACCTACGCTACAGCAACACTCGCCTCACCGGCAAGCGCCGCAGTGACGGGCGAGTCGACTTCGTCGCCAACGCTGGGCACGCACAGCGCGAGCCCAAGAGCTTCCGCCGCGACGGAGGGCAACGCCGTGACGGCGGCAATTACAAGGCGAAACCAAGGTTCGACCCCGCGGCCCTCCTTAACCAACCTTGTGCGTTTCACAGCAGGGAAGGGAAGCCTGCCACGCACACGACCGCCGACTGCCACTCTCTCAAGGAGATTGAGAAGGCACGCCGAGCACGGGAGGACCCCGACAACAACCCGCCAAACGGCGGAAAATTCGGCAGTGTGGCCGGCTCGCTCGACATCTTCACAGGCTTCAACACGAAGCGCGAGAAGAAGGTCATCGCCCGCGCCGTCGCTATCAACGCGGTGGCCCAGGTGGACGTTCCCCAGTTCCTCAACTGATCGGAGCAGCCCATCACCTGGAGTCGCCAGGACCACTCGCCATGCATCGAGTACCCAGGCCGAGTCGCCCTGGTGGTCAAGCCCAAGGTGGGAGACTACTAGCTCCCCAAGACATTGATGGACGGCGGCAGCTCCATCAACATCCTGTACCTGGACACCTTCAGGCGACTGCGGCTCCCGCAGTCGATGGTGGAAACGACCTACACCACGTTCCACGACATCGTCGCCGGTCGGAAGGCGTATCCGATCGGCAAGGTCACGCTGCCAGTCACCTTCGGCACACCAGCAAACTTCCGCACCGAGCGGATCGTCTTCGAGCTGGTACCCTTCGACAGCCCATACCACTGCGTCATGGGGCTCCAGGCGTTCGCCAAGTTCATGGCAGCGCCCCACTACGCGTACAACGCGATGAAGCTCCCCGGGCCGCGCGGCGTCATCACCGTCAATGGCGACCCCGACATGGCCGCCGAGTGCGAGGCCAAAGGAGCCGAACTCGCCGACACCGTCATCGCGGCAGAGACCAACCACGCCGACGAGCTCGCCAAATACGCGAGCGGGGTCAACAACGACGACCCCACCATACTCAAGAAGCCCAATTCGGAGGGCGCCAACACCTCAGCCTTCGAGGCAACGACGCACACCCGCATCGTCGAGCTGGTCCCAGGAGACTCTAGCCAGACGGTGACGATCGGGACGGGCATGATCCCAGCATAGGAAGGCGCGCTCATCGAGTTCCTCCGTGAGAACAGGGACATTTTCGCATGGAAGCCCTCTGACATGCCTGGTGTCCCTAGGGAACTCGCTGAGCACAAACTTAACGCCGACCCAAAGTGCGACCTGTCAAGCAGTCGCTGCGGCCCTTCAATGAAGAGCGGCGCCGAGCCATCGCCGAGGAGGTGCAGCGACTACTCGCTGCAGGCTTCATTCGGCCAATAAAATACTCCAAGTGGCTGGCAAACCCAGTCCTGGTCGAGAAGAAGAATGGGACCTAGAGGATGTGTATCGACTACACAAACTTAAACAGCGCCTGCCCGAAGGAGCAGTTTGTCCTCTCGTGGATCGACCAAATAATCGACTCCACCGCGGGCTCGGAGTCGCTGTGTTTCCTCGACGCCTACTCTGGGTACAACCAGATCAAGATGGCCGTTGAGGACGAGGAAAATACGGCGTTCATCACGCCATTCGGAGCCTTCTGCTACACCGCCATGACCTTTGGCCTCAAAAACGCCGGGGCGACCTACCAGCGGTGCATGCAGGAATGCCTTGCGAGCCAAATTGGCCGCAATATCCATGTCTACATCGACGACGTGGTAGTGAAGTCCGCTCGCCAGGGCGATCTACTCGCCGACCTGGCGGAAACATTCGCCAACCTGCGGAAATACAAGATAAAGCTAAACCCAGGCAAATGCACCTTCGGTGTACCAGCAGGGCAACTACTGGGGTACGTCGTCTCCAAGCATGGGATCGAGGCGAACCCCACCAAAATCGACACAATCGCTCGACTCGGCAAACCCGAGTGCCTGCGCGACGTCCAGAAGCTGGCCGAGCGAGTCGCGGCTCTCAGCCGCTTCATCCCCCGATTGGGCGAAAAGGCGATGCCCCTATACCGCCTGATGCGGAAGAACCCCACCTTCCAGTGGGACAAGGAGGCGGACGACGCACTCCGCGACCTCAAGAAGGTGCTACTCGCAGCACCACTACTCTCCGCTCCCGTCGACAAAGAACCCATGTTGGTCTACGTCGCGGCTACCGAGCGCGTCGTCAGCGCCGTCATGGTCGTCGAGCGGCCGGAGGAGGGAAAGGAGCGCCCGGTACAGCAACCGGTGTACTACATCAACGAGGTCCTCATCGAGTCGCGCCAGCGATACCCACAATACCAGAAACTGGTATACGCGGTCTTCAGAGCACAGCGGCGACTGCCGCACTACTTCCAGGAGCACCCGATCACGGTCGTCTCCTCAGCACCGCTGCAGGACATCATCCGCAACCGCGAGGCGACCGGGCGAGTCGCCAAGTGGGCCGTCAAAATCGGCGTCCACAACATCAAGTACGAGCCACGAAAAGCGATCAAATCGCAGGCTCTCGCGGACTTCATCGCTGACTGGGAAGAGGCCCAGCAGCCGGAAAAACTGCCATACCTCCACTAATGGAGCCTACACTTTGACGGCTCCAAGAACGCGGACGGCGCAGGAGCAGGGATCGTGTTGACTTCACCGAAGGGCGACAAGCTCCGCTACGTCATCTTCCTCGACTTCAACCCCTGCACCAACAACATGGCCAAGTACGAGGCACTACTCCACGGCATGTGAGCTGCCAAGGAGATGAACGTCAACCGCCTACGTTGCTACGGAGACTCCGACCTCGTCGCTGGGCAAGTCGCTGGTACTTGCGACACCGTCTCTCCCACCATGGCGGCGTACCGCCAAGCAGTGGACAAGCTGGGCGGACACTTCGCAGGATACTCCGTTGAATGGATCGACCGTTGGAAGAACGAGGAGGCCGACGCACTCTCTCGCATCCGGTCGGCTCGACTCGCACCACCCGTCGGCGTCTTCCTCGACACGATCACCAAGCCGTCAGTCTCTCCCCCAAGAGAGATCGACATCGGAGTCCCGCTGCAGCCAGAGGCAGCCCTGGTCGCACTCATCGCCGAGCCAGACGACTGGACCAAGCCGTACATCCCTTATCTGGAGGCTGGCACCCTGCCGGCAGACGAGACAGACGCCCGGATGGTTGCACGGAGATGCAAATCCTTTACCATCATCGACGGCGAGCTCCACAAGCGCAGCGTGACCGGCGTGTTCCAACGCTACGTCCAACCCGCCGAAGGACGCAAGATCCTCCACGACATCCACTCCGGCGACTGCGGACACCATGCCGGAGCCCGCTCTCTGGTCGCAAAGGCTATGCGACACGGCTTTTACTGGCCCACCGCACACGCCGACGCCGTCGACATCGTCCAGCGGTGCGCCGGATGCCAGAAGTACGCCAACCAAACACACGTGCCGAGCTCAGCGCTCAAGACCATCCCCATCACCTGGCCATTCGCCGTATGGGGTATGGACATGGTAGGCCCCTTCAAAAAGGCCCCCTCCGGCTTCACCCACCTCCTGGTCGCGGTCGACAAATTCACCAAGTGGGTGGAGGCCAAGCCAGTCCGGAAATGCGACGGGAAGACCGCCACAAAATTCCTACGCGAGCTCATATATCGCTACGGGTTCCCAAACAGCATCATCACAGACAACGGCACCAACTTCGCCAAAGTAGCCATGGCCGAGTTCTGCGAGGAACATCACATCCGACTCGACCTCGCGTCAGTCGCCCACCCGGAGTCCAACGGCCAGGAGGAACGGGCCAACCAGAGCATCCTCCACGGCCTGAAGCCGCGGCTCCAAGTACCACTCGAGCGCACCGTCGGGTGCTGGGTCGAGGAGCTACCCTCCGTCATCTGGGGCATCCGCACCTCGGTCAACAGGTCGACAGGGTTCACCCCCTTCTTCATGGTGTATGGCGCCGAGGCAGTCATGCCCACCGACCTCGAGCACGACTCGCCAAGGGTCGTCCACTACACGGAGGCGGCGAACGAACTCGCACGTCAGGACGGAGTCGATCAACTCGACGAGGCACGCGACCTGGCTCGCTCATGCACTGCCATCTACCAGCAAGGACTCCGCCGCTACCACAGCCGGCGGGTGAAAACTCGCACCTTCCAAGAAGGCGACCTGGTGCTGTGCCTCATCCAGGACAAGAAGGGCATGCACGAGCTCTCACCCCCATGGGAGGGACCATTCGCCGTCGGGCGAGTACTCGGCAACGACGCCTACTACCTCATCGACGTCCGCGGGGACGGTGAGCTCGACGTTAAGCTACCATGGAATATAAACCTCCTACGGAAGTTCTACTCCTAGAACTCCACATATGTATCCCCCAGTCGCTATGAAATAAAAATATTGGTTACCGCAAATCGCGTCTACTCTCCGTGTCTTGTGCCACTCGCACTCGTAGTAACAGCACCAAGCTAATTGCAGGAGTCAACCTTTGGTACAGCGATCGGCACGGCCAAGTAGTGCGCTACCAGGGCACTGGGTTACCCCAGGTCTTGTAACGTCCACGAAAAACGCCTACCCAGAGCCCCATTGGAGTCGCCTAGATCGACTGGCTTAGCGAGCCAAGACAACTGCCTTCGCTCCTCACAGCGACCATGATCCTCCACATCCTCGACACAGCGACTCGAACGGCCAAGTACCACGCTCGGGGACTGACGACCAGTTCAGCGCGAGCGACTAGGGAAAGCGCCAAGTATGAGAGCATGTCCAGGACTCGCCACGCGACTGACCCGACGGGCCAGGCAGGAGTGATGTGCTTATTCTGACACGACCAATCCTCACCCACCCTAGAGTCGCGACTAGAACAACCAAGTACCACGCTCGGGGAATCGGCTACCCGACCTCGTTCGCGCAAGGGAAAACGGTGAAGTACAGAGCACTCATGGGAGTCGCCATGCGACTGGCTTTCCAAGCTCGGGCGAGTCGACCTCAATAACAAAACGTTCAAAACCGCAAACACATAACAAACGAGGTAAACCCCACAAAAGGGCGGACGCGCTCGGGGACTCGTTCAAACCTCAATCACCAACACAAGACAATCCAGAAAATAAAACGATATCTCATTATAGCATATCACAAATGTCACAAAATACAAAGTATGCCCAACGGCAGAACTGCTACTAACGCCCCAGGGCACAATATTTTACTCCGCAGGCTTCGACGACGACTCGCCGCCACCCTTGCGGTTGCGAATGAAGGGAGTGTACGGGTTTAACGGGTACGTCGTCAGCTCACCCGCCATCGCCGCACGGAAAGGATGCTCTATCTTGAAGTCCCGGTGCTGCGGCTCGGGGTCGTTGGGTGCGACGATCGTCTCCTGATAAGGAAGGAGGTCGCCCATCGCCCAGACGCGCTCGGAGTATACCGCGGCGCAGTCTGTCAGCTTTAGCACCTCGGAGATCTCCACCGAGCCAGTCGACGACGGGTATCCACTCGTCACGTTGTCCAGGCCGAAGTCCTTCGGGAAGTGGGTGAGCCCAAGGCTAAGCGCCATCGCCGCTCCGCGTTGGAACGCCGATCGCGTCATGAACTCGACGACCGACGGCGCCTTCTCCAAGTATCGCCACACCTCGACGAGGTCACTGGGAATCACTTCCGTGGGCGACATCTCTTGAAGATACGCCCGAATACAAGTCGCGGACAGCGTGGCCGACTCGACCAGAGTGGCCATACACTGCCGCGCGTCGAACGACTGCGCTTCTTCCGTGCTGTCGATGATCTGACCTGTGGACAGAGGGGAGTAGTGAGTACACCAAAGATCACACAATGAAAGCATTACAGGCAGAGGCAGGCACACTTACCAATCAATGGACGGGAGAGATCCGTGATGAAGCTCTGAAGAGAGGAGTAGTCGTCTTGAAGCCCCGCAACAAGGGCGTCAGAGACCTTACGCTCCTCAGCGGCGGCCGTAACAGCAGCCTTGGCTCTCTCATCCGCCGAGCTCGCCTCCTCCTTCGCGCCCTTAAGCTCACGCTCAAGGTTGGCGATCCGCTTCTCGACCAAACTCAATGCAGACTGAGCCGTCGTCAGCTCACTCGCCGGGACAAGACCCTGGCGAACCTCTTGTGCCTTCGCAGAAATCGCTTGGAGTCCCTTGTTCGCCTCTTGAACGGCAACAAGTTCCTTCTCCGCGCGACACTTCGCAGCAAGCCGATCGGCTGATTCACGCTGCAAACCCTGTGCAAAAGTAAAACAGTTAGCAAAATCAAAAATCCTAAGTGCCCACCCGCTGAAATTCAGCGATTGGACACTCGAGGACTGGCGATCAAAAATCCTAAGTGCCCACCCGCTGAAATTCAGCGACTGGACACTCGGGGACTGGCGATCAAAAATCCTAAGTGCCCACCCGCTGAAATTCAGCGAATGCGCACTCGGGGACTAGGCGCAAGAAATAAAAGCAACGCGCCAAAAGAATCTGACCTCTGCAATTCAGTGGCCCGATCTTCGGGGACTGGACATACCTGGATGGCTGCGCCCAACATGCCATGAAGTTGTAGTGCGTCCACGGATGTGAGAAGAGCCGGAGTGTGCCCGCGACGCTGCTCGACCTCCGTCTCAGCGACCCCAGGTGCGCGGCTCGATGGCGTGGTACCACTCGCCGTGGCCGCTCTGGCCATGAAGCGGGGGAAGGTCGCGATGGATGCGCCGGCACCAACAGACGCCGGCTCGGCCATCCCAGGAGAGGAAGCACCCTCCTTGATCGCCGAGGCCGTCCCCGCCGCAGGATCACTCAGAGCAATCGCCGTATCGTCAGACACCGTGACGACTTCGTCGCTTTTGGCTTTCTTGGCACTGTCTATGGGGGCAGCGACCTCATCAGCCTTCCTCTTCTGAGAGGGGCGTCCTCGGCGACGACTGGCGGCACCTTGGCCACGGACGGATGGCCTATCTTTTTAACCCCAGTCCTGCAAATTAAGTATATGGGCAAAGTGGTTCGACTACAAGGAAAAATAAAGCAGGTGAATAAAACTCACTTGGCGACTGGAATGAACCGTAGCCCCGTGCGGATGCCAGCCGTCTTCTCCAGTTCGGGGCCCAGTCTTCGACCGAGGCCCATCTCCAGGACATCGTGCGCCCAAGACTCGGACGGCTTCTTCGTTGTCGAGGCCGCGACAGGAGCTTCCGAAACGTTTTCGGTGGGAGCTTCCCTGGGAGGCGAAGCTGCCGCGACCGGAGCAGCCCCCGACCCAGAGACTGGGGCAAACGGGGGAGGCATCGAGGCCAGAGGCACCTCACTCAGGACGGCGGTGATATCCGGCGCCGCCATCGTCTGTGGCGCTTCACCCCTGGCCAGGCTGGTGGCGTCGGAGCTGCTTGGCGAATGAGGCGGAGATGCCTGTCTCGCTGGCTTCGTCTTCCTCTTTGGAGGGGCCTTCACCTCCTTCTTCTTCTTCTTCTTCGATGGAGTAGCCTCGCGACGCGAGGTGTGTTCGGGGAGCTCGTCGTCGTCATCGTCATGACGTTCGAGGCTTTTGCTCGCTTCGAGCTCACGCTGCCACTGTCCGCGAGTTTTGCGGACCAGCGGGGCGACCTCTTCCTCGGATTCGTCGACGTCGCCGCTCCTGTCGCTCTCAACACTGCGCCTCGCAGGAGGCGATTCGCCCCCGTCCTGGACGGACGAGCTCGAATTCTCGTCGTCTGCGGGCGGAAGCCACCCTTCCACCACTTGAAATAACTGCAATAGGCATGAGACAGCATCAGTATAACCGCGACAGCATTAACTATGACTGCGAATGATAGAAAAATGACTTACCGTCGGGGCTGGATGCTTCGCGGTGTAGGGGCGACCCCAGCCTTCGCGTCCAGGTACGCCGCCTAGGTGATCTTCTTCAACGCCGGGAGGTAATCCTCGAGTTTCCACTCGGCGAGGCAGGATTTCGTCGAGTCCTCCCGGCCCGTGTACTCGTACATATAATGGTCACGGCGGGCCAGGGGAACGAGTCACCGCCCGAGCCAGCAGTTGTACAAGTTGATGGTCTGAAGACCCTTCTTCTTTAGACCGCGGATGGTTTGAAGCATCTCATCCACGACCATCCGATGGTCCGTTGGAAGCTTGCCGACTTGGAGTCGGCGTGGTTCGGGCCGGTCGGCGGAGTATCTCGGAATCGCCACCTCGCCGTCTGGAGTCGCCTCGGTGACGTAAAACCAAGACTTTTTCCACTCACTCGCCGCCTTGGCGGGTAGCATCAGGTCAAAAAAGGAGGCCTTCGACTTCAACTGAAACGCCAGGCTGCCCGCAGCAAGCATTGGGCCGCCTGCTTCTTCGCGACTAATCCGCCCGTGGAACAGATCTTTCCACAGGGGGAAGTAGGGCATGCAGCCCAGGTAGCACTCGTAGAACGCCACGAAAATGGCGAGCTGCTCGATGCTGTGCGGGCCCAGGTCTGATGGCTGGATCCCGTAGTAGGCGCAGAAGCGCCGGAAGAAGAGAGATGTGGGGAATCCCAGCCCCCATTCCAGGTGGCTGGTGAAGCAGACGAATTCTCCCTCGCGTGGGTCTGTAGTCACCTCTCCGGGCGTGGGGATGCGCCACCTGCCAGCGCGTAGGATCCCGGCCTCCTCGAAAGATACCAGTAGCACTCTCTTACACTTGGACCTGCCCCATGGTTCGGTGGAGGGGGCCATTGGCGGAAATGTTCGTGGGGGTCGGAGGATTTTGGATCGGCTGGATCGCCATGCGGAGGAGAGCGGAGGTGTGCGCAATCGGAGGAAATGACGAGGAGATGGTTCTCCGATCGCCTACCATTCCCTTTATATAGCGGTTGTTACCCGCCAAATCAGGGAGCCGTTACTACACGGTGATTACGCCAAAAGTTACCGTTGGATTACCCCAACGGCTTGTTTTGACTGTGCTTGACGGTCCAACTTCAGCCACTCGGCTCGCCGACCCAATCACTACAACAGTGACTAAGTACTTCGCCGACCCATTCGCCGAGCTGCGACCAGAATGACTAGTTTTTTCCTTTATTCAAGAGCCCGCCACCGATTCGACTTGGTGTCCGCATTGGACCCGTATGCTCCGACTACCAGCAACCACCTGTGCCCAATCAACGACGGCCTCGGGGACTACTGATGGGGATATGCCTACCGGGGTATACCCAGCAGGACGTTTCCGACTGGCCCACGACCTGGCGAGTGGGCCTGCAAGCCGGCGACTAGATCAAGACCTGGCGTGGATCCAAGCGACTGGAAGCTGAAGGCCCAGGAGAGTAGATAGGCCCAGTCGGATTAGGTTAAACGAGTACCGAAACCTTAACAGATTCGGTTGAGATTTGTAAACCCTAGGGAGGGTGAGTCTATATAAACCTCCCTACAGGGCGTGTAAATGTACGTTCCATCATCCACCCAAGCGACTCGCCGCCTAGCCGTCGAGCTCGCCCCATTGTACCTCCATCATAATACAATCTAGCAGGAGTAGGTCTTTACCCTCCGGGGGGCCGAACCTGGGTAAAACCATGTGTCTCTGCCCTCATCTCGCACCGCAGATGGCTGGCCGCCCTTGCCCTTCGTTCTACTACTCGCTGCCGATTGCAGCATCTGCCGTGGTCATTCCCACGACAATTTGGATTATTACAATAAAAGATATGAATTTTCAAAGTTTTTATATTTGATTTGAATTAAAAAAAGAAAATTTACAAATGAAATAATTTATAAATGATGCAAACAGATAATGGATATTATATTAAAATTCTTTATATTTTTCTGATAATTATAGACATATTATTTGTTTTATTTGGATTATTACGATAAAAGATATGATTTTTAAAAGTTTTTATATTTGATTTGAATTTAAAAAAGAAAATTTACAAATGAAATAATTTATAAATGATGCAAACAGA
This sequence comes from Avena sativa, assembly GCA_916181665.1. Classification (NCBI taxonomy): domain Eukaryota; kingdom Viridiplantae; phylum Streptophyta; class Magnoliopsida; order Poales; family Poaceae; genus Avena; species Avena sativa. The sequence continues at coordinate 112,010,507 of OV702285.1, read as the reverse complement.
TAAATGGATATTATATTAAAATTCTTTTTATTTTTTTGATAATAATAGACATATTATTTGTTTTATTTGGATTATTACAATAAAAGATATGATTTTTCAAAGCTTTTATATTTGATTTGAATTAAAAAGAAAATTTACAAATGAAATAATTTATAAATGATGCAAACAGATAAATGGATATTATATTAAAATTCGTTATACTTTTCTGATAATAATAGACATATTATTTGTTTTATTTGGATTATTAGAATACAAGATATGATTTTTCAAAGTTTTTATATTAGTTTTGAATTTAAAAAGAAAATTAAAAAAAAACAAATAGTCGCGGGTCGTGGCTGGACCCGGGACTAAAGGGTGAGTGCGTGCGCGAAAACGAAGCGGCCGAAAAAACCCTTTAGTCTCGGGCCGTGGCTTAGCCCGCGACTAAAGGGAGGGTCTTTAGTCCCGGGCTAAGCCACCGCCCGCGACTAAAGACCCTTTAGTCGCAGGCGGTGGCTTAGCCTGGGACTAAAGGTCTGTCCCTTTATATTTTGGCACCAGCGGAGGTGCTGCGCCCCAACACTTCACATTTATCGTCGAAGACGAAGCACAGACGAATACGAAGCACAGACGAAGCACAGACGAAGACAGGGGAGGTGCTGTCCAATTCCGCCGCCGCTCTGCCGTGCGTACGTGCTCCGTCGTGCCGCCGCCGCTCCGCAGGTGAGATGGTTCTCCAGGACGTGGCACCGCTCCGTCGTGCCGCCGCCGCTCCGCAATGACGGTGCCTCTGCGACGGTTAGGGTTCGGCCAGGGAATGAAACGAGAGAGAGGGCGCGAGCCTGGGGGGAATGAGATGGTAGGGAGAGGGAGAGGCGTGCTCTCCATGGCGGCGGCGGCGCGGATCGGCGACGGACACAGTCGGCGAGGGCGTCGCGCGCGCGCCAGAGGATGGGGAAGGACGGCCGACGAGGTGGGCCGTGTTGGGCTGCTGGTCTGGTAGGGGAGAGGGAGAGATGGGCCGGCCTGGTTGGGGTCGGGCTACTGTTTTTTTTTTCCAAAATTTTTTCTTTTTCTGTTTTTCCTTTTCTCTTTGTATTTTTTAAATACAAATATGTTATATATTATTTTTTTAATTATTGTTTTAATTATAATTAGCTAGGATTAGGATTATATTGTTAGCTAGGGTTATTTTAATTATAATTAGCTAGGGTTATTTTTAATTATTGTTTTAATTATAATTAGCTAGGGTTATTTTTTTAATTATTGTTTTAATTATAATTAGCTAGGGTTATTTTTTTAATTATAATTAGCTAGGGTTATTTTTTTGTTTTAGATATTATCTATGATTATATTGTTTTACCACAATTAATATTAGGATTATTGTTTTACCACAAATAATATAAGGTTTTACCATAATTAATATTAGGAAATGTTATAGTTTTTTCTATAGTTTTTTTTATATTAGGGTTTTTTGTTTTAGTATTAGGATTATTGTTTTAATTAAAATATTAGAATTAGGATTAGTATTATTGTTTTAGTGATTTTTTTGTTTTATTTATTAAGACTAGAATTAGGATTAGGATTAGGGTTATTTTTTTGTTTTAGTTATTATGATTATTGTTTTAGCACAAATAATATTAGGATTATTATAATTAGGATTATATTGTTTTAGTTATTAGGATTATTGTTTTTTCTAACCTATTTAACTCTCTTTTTGTTATAGATAATTAAGTCATGGATCCATCCGAAGATCCTAGTCACATCGGTGAAGGTTTTCTTCAGGGCATGATAAGAGGTGAAATTCCTCTTATTACTACCGGCGTCGAAGATATTTTGCTCGAGGAAGAGATATCCACATATCTGAATCCATCCGGTGATGGACTAGAGGAAAACCAAGGGGAAGACCAGATGGACGAAGGGCAAACAAATAACAACAATAATGATGGCCCTTCAATAGGATCCGGCGAGGTACATATATATATATAAAGTCTCGTGTTACCTCTATTCATTAACTGATCTAGATATATATTAATCACTCTCTCTTATTCTTTTAGCCCACCGGATCGAAGCAATCGACAGCTCGAACGAAACGAGGGCCGAACAAAAAGTTGGATGGTAATCAGAGGTTCACCATCGAAGAAATAGATGATGATGGTGAACCGATTGCTCCAAAGAAGCACTGGAGGATGTTTATAAATCAATGCGGGGTGCTTGTTAGGGACAACCTGCCGATCACCATCCAAGAATGGAATAAGTCAAAGAAAGCCGGTGAAGAATCCAACAGCTATGTCACCGATGATGCCAAAGATGACCTTTGGCAGAAGCTCATAGCGCATTTCATACTACCTCCAGAGTATGAGGAATTTGAGGTAGATGGTATTACCCCAAGGCCGGGTGGGCTTGAAAATAGAGCGAAAGTCAAGGAGTGGGCACTAAGCAAGATGGCTGAACTGTACCGGAACCACAAGGAAAGTTTATACGCGAAATATGTCGTGAAAAAGAAAACTCCAGACTTCAAAGGAGTAAACGAGAAGTTGAGAGAACAGTGGCCCGATTTTGTACAGTACAAGCAATCTGATAAACCAAAGGCAAAGTCGGCAAAGAACGCGTTAAATGCTGCCAACAAGAAATACCATCATAAAATGGGGACAGGTGGCTACAAGAGTGCCATCCCTAAGTGGGAAACTATGGAGAAGGATATGAGGGCTAGAGGCGTCACTCCTGGTACAGATGGATGGCCCGAGAGGTCAAAGCACTGGTGGTACGGGCACAGGGGATCCTTGTGTTGGAGATATGCCCAAGAGGCAATAATAAAGTGGTTATTATCATATCTTCACACTTATGATAAATGTTTACATACCATGCTATAATTGTATTAACCGGAAACATTAATACTTGTGTGATTTGTAAACTAAAATAAGAGTCCCTAGTAAAGCCTCTTGTTAAACTAGCTTGTTGGTTAATATATGATCATGGTTTCCTGATCATGAACATAGAGATGTTATTAACAATAGGATCATATCGTTAGGAGAATGATGTGATGGACATACTCCTATAGATAAGCGTAGCATAAAGATCAAGTCATTTCAATAGTTCAATTGCTATATGCTTTCTGATACATAGTTATCTAATTCCTTCGACCATGAGATCATGCATATCACCTTTACCAGATGGATGCTTTGATGTCATCAAACACCACACCGTAACAGGGTGGCTATAAAGCTAGCATTGAGTGTTCGGAAAGTATTGGTTGAAACACATGGATCAAGAGTGGGATTTGTCCATCCATATGACGGATAGATATTCTCTGGGCCCTCTCGGTGGAATGTCATCCAATTAGCTTGCAAGCATGTGACTGGGTCACAAGGGATCACATATCACGGGAACGAGAAAAGAGTACTTATCAGTAACGAGGTTGAACTAGGTATGCAGAGATACCGACGATCATAACCTCGGATAAGTAAAATATCGTGAGACAAAGGGAAATTGGTATCGTATGTAAGTGGTTCATTCGATCGCAAAGTAATCGTAGAAATATGTGGGAGCCATATGAATTTCCAGATTCCTCTATTGGTTATTGTTCGGAGAAGTGTCTCGATCATGTCCGCATAATTCACGAACCGTAGGGAGACACACTTAAGGATTCGACGTTGTTTGAGTAGTTATGGTATTATGAGAAAGAGACCGAATGTTGTTCGGAGTCTCGGATGGGATCCGGGATATCACGAGGTGATCCGGAATGGTCCGGAGAATAAGATTCATATAAGGAAAGTCCCGTTTCGGAGTTCGGGAATGATTCCGGTGTTTTCATCGGGAACATTCTAGAAGGTCCCGGAATGTCCGGCACTCCGGAGGGGGAAGGGTACATGAATGTGTCATTATGAGTTGGAATGATTGCATCATGTACTAGGTGTCTTCGCTGCCCAAAATAAAGGATTTATTTAAATCCTAAATTGAAAAGTCAAACGGCCAGTTTGAAAGTCAAACGGCAATTTTGGGAAGTGGGAGGAGAGGAGGAAACCGAGTTGGGGAGGGAGTCCTCCTCCCCAAGCCGGCGCCCCACCAAGCCGAGTTGGGGAGGGACTCCCCTCCCTCCCCTTGGCCGGCCAGCCCCTCCCACCTATATAAGGAGGGGCAGGGCTCCCTCCTAAGACACACACTAGTTCCTATCCTCTAAACTAAACCCTAGACCTAAACCCCGGTTTAGAGCTATTTCGGTTTAGAGCCTTCTAATTGGTTTAGAGCCTTCTAATTGGTGTGTCTAATTACTAGACCACTAATAGCCTCTCTCATAAGCTCCACCATACTCGCACCGGCTTAAGGCGAAGCCCTGCGGGATCTCCCCTCTACTTCCGGTACCACGCCGTTGTGCTGCCGGAATCACGAGGAGAGTGCTACAACCTCCGCTGCCTGCTGGAACAAGGGAGAGGAAGGTCTTCGTCGAGTACCGAACGTGTGACCGACTGCGGGAGCACTGCGGAACGCGGCGCTGGAAGGATCGTCTACGCGATCTTGAGATCGGAAAGAGTACGACTACATCACCCACGAGAATCTGCTCTCGTTAACCACTTTGGAATCTTCGAGGGTGAGTTCCTCTATCGACTCGTTGCTACAATCTAGTAGATAGATCTTGGCTTGTTTGTTTGTATGCGGTAGAAAATTTTTGTTTTCCATGCTACGAAACCCTACAGTGGTATCAGAGCCGTGTCTATATGTAGATCTGTTGCACGAGTAGAACACAATGGTCATTGTGGGCGTTGATACTTTTATTGTAGATTGCTTTTTGTGTACTTTGCATCTTGCGGTATGTTGGGATGAAGCGGCCCGGGCTAACCTTACATGACATCGTTCATGAGACTTGCTCCACGCTTGACATGCAACTCGTATTGCATAAGTGGCTTTGCGGGTGCCTGTTTCTCCTAGCATAGTAAAGATCCAATTTACAACGGGTAATCAACAATGCTAGTATCAATGTTGTGGTTCTTGTTCGTAGGTTAGAACGACACTTATGGAAAGCCCCAAACCACGTAAAATATGCAAAGAAAGTAGAAGCGTCTAACTTTGTTTTGCAGGGGTGTGCAGTGATGTGATATGGCCATGATTGTGATTATATTTGATGTATGCAATGTTCCTTATTATAAGTTGACAACAATGGTGAAGCGTCATTGACCTTGATGCAATGCTGGTGATGATGGAGATCATGTTCGTGCTTGAAGATGGAGATCGGAAGCACAAAGAAGAAAGGCCATATCATATCACATATTATGAATTGCATGTGATGTTAATCCTTTATGCATCTTGTATTGCTTAGTAGACAACGGTAGCATTATAAGATGATCCCTCATGCACATAAATTTCAAGTTCTAAAGTGTTCACCCTTAGTATGCACCGTTGCCAAAGCTTGTTGCTTCGAAGCACCACGTGATGATCGGGTGTCTTTGATTCCGCGGGTGAATACAACGTAAGCAAGCCAGATTTGCTTATGCGGTAGCTAAGGTTTGATCTTGACGAGCCTAGCATGTACAGACATGGCCTCAGGAACACGGATTACCGAAAGGTAGAGCATGAGTCATATAGTAGATATGATGAACATGTTGATTGTTCGCCATTGAAGCCATATCAACTCTCGTGATGATCGGTTTTGATGTGGTGGATTTGGTTCGTGTGATCACTAAAACAATGTGAGGGATGTTGTTTTGAGTGGGAGTTCACCTAGATTAATTTAATTATTAATTAGAACTCAATTTATCATAAACTAAATCAAAGTAAATTTGCATAGTTGTTGTAGTCATTGGCATCCGTTTACCACCTTGCGCTTAGTTATAATTGAGATGATAGAACTATAGAATTCTGGTTAGTTACTTTACGAACTGGTATCGTATTGTTTTGAAGTGTTAATCTAAAGTTTAAAAGTCCTATTGCAAACTTTCAGTAAGTTCCGGTTACTCCATGAAGTTTAATAATTGGTATTAAATCAAGAGTAACAATTCCAAGTGTTAGTATATAAAGTATCATGTTTGTCTCCATGATTCTTGATATTCAAAGATTGTCTTAATATCAAGGTTATCTAGGATCTGAAAGAGTTGTTTCAGAAACCATGATATGTGGAAGATATTGTGATATCTGAAACAAAGTTTTGGTTACAACATGATAGAGTATAATATGGCAAAAGTCATGTTCTCGTATTTGATGGGAATTTGCAAAAGGTTGAAGACACTAGTTGTCTTAATCCTCCAAAAGGTTTTGGAGAGCAACATTATACTCGCGATTCACCGTTATAAGCTAAAGAAGCTTAATCATGAATAATTCCATGATAAGGATGAATGTTTGATGTAGGTAAAGTGTTTACTACACCAAAAGATTACTAAAGAAAGGAATTTGAAAGCACACCAAACATTGGATGATGGTGATCTACTTCAAAGTGCAAGTCCAAAGACATTGGTATTTAACTATACACGCTTTGGACTATGTGTCATATGTATGACTCCACTATTGATGTTGATAGATTCTTTCAAACAGAAAAGGAAATACTGAAAGAGAATCTCAGAAATATATGGCAGAAAAGAAAAGACTAGAATTGTTCAGTTTAAGTATATAGATGATATACATGTTATGACTATATTCTTTGCTCATTAAACAATGTGGTTCTTAAGTATTTTATACTGAATTTGTTGGTATGAATCGTCATACGAAACAACACAATTCATGAACTACAATGGCCTAAGTAACTAGCAAAAGAATATGTGATGATGTTCATCGAGAACAAATAAAGGGTTATTGTGTTGCTCGTTAAAACATCAAAGCTTGCCTTCAAGATTTGTTTTATCAGGTATTATGAGAACAAAAGGTTTGTTCAAATAATTGCCGTAATCCATAAAAGATGGATGATTTACAAATACTCGTTGGAGAAATCACATCCATAAAACAAGTGCTAAAAATGTCGAAAGACAAAATTGATTGAAAGATCACTTAGGAAGTGACATCGCCGTTTAAATTATATTGGAAAGAAAACATGAAGAAACTCCATGTAGGATGGAATTTTGGAGTCTTTTGATTTTTGATCAAATGACGTTTGTGAAACTTTCCTAGAGAATAATTAAAACTTCGTTCATAGGCCAAAAGGGAACGAAAGACTAGCTTATTGGAACTTGTGCATATTGTTGTACGAACTCCATTATGTGTAGTCAAGAGCGATGGATTTCAACTTCATATGCTTTCTCCGAAAATTTGAGTGAATATATGAATATTTACTTAATAAGGATGAAGTATGAAATATTTGAAAAGTTCAAAGATTTCAAGATGAAGTGCAAAATCATTGTAACAAGAATATAAATAGTTTATGATAAGATCATAAAGGAAGATATTTGAGTTACAAGTTTAGCATAATACCTAAGATTTAAGGAATCGTTCCATGGATTTGCATTTCCCGAAACACCATAAGAGTATGGAGCGTTCGAGATATGTAATTAAAACCTTGTTTGACATGGTAAGATCAAAGGTGTAAAATATAGAACTGCCATTATATTTTAAAGATTAAAAGCTTTAGAGACTACCGTTTTTCCACTGAAAAGAGCTCCATCATAATCCGCTGAAATGACACCATATAAGGTTATGGTTTGGGATAAAACCCAAGTAGTCCTTTCTTAAACATTGGTATGCTATGCATAAGAAAGATGTTTGCAACCAAAGTCGGATAAATCTGTCTTTGTATTACTGTTAAGTATTCCTCCACAAACACCGGAGACAAAAGTGTTTGTCGCTTAGAACGTCAAGTTTCTTTGAGAAGGAATTTTTCGTGAAAAGTTAAAATGGGAGGACAATAGAACTTTAATAAGGTTAAAAGAACCTTTGCTATATGTGCAGAGTTGCGCAGCACCGAAAAGTGTTCCGGAGGCAGCAATAATGCTCATGGCTCACGTGCCTCAAAGGTTGTGGTCACGGAGGTCTAAGTTTCTATTGAAACAAGTAGGTCGAGTAAACAATCAAATACTAAGATTTGAGGGTTGAATCATTATTTGAGAATAATGAGCGGACTACATGCAAAGAAGCGATGATGGGCCCTGACTCCGTCAAATGGCTTGAAGCCATAAAATCCGTGATAGTTCCATACACGAGAAATCAAGTTTTGAACTTGAAGGACCCTCGAGAAAGGTGTAAGACCTTACAGTTGTGTTTGGATCTATAAAGAAGTAGACATGGATGTTTCACATCTATGAAATAGTCGACATGTTGGGAAAGAGTTCACAACAATGTTCAAAGATTGACTATGACAAGATTTGATCTTTCATAGCGATATTTAGTCTATACGGATTAATATAGCAACCACTACATATAATTTTGTTATGTGGTAGTTGAATAAACAAAACAAGTTCTTCTAATAGAATTGTTACCTAGGACGTGTGCATGAGACGGTCCAAAGGGTTTTGTTAATTCAAAGGATGCTAAAAGCATATGCAAACTTCAATGGATGAAGTAAGCATAGCGGAGTTGAAATCTTCACTATGATGAAACTGTTAAAAGAGTTTAATTTCATCGGAGACAATGAAGATACTTGCATTTGCAAGAAATTAAGTGGGAGCGCTAAGACATATTTCTAATACATTATGTGGAGGACATATTGTTGATTAGAAATGATGTATCTTTTATTAACACATATTAAGAATTTCATTCTGATGAAAGACTTAGGCAAAACCCAAATATTAGGCATCAATAGATGCTAATATGGTTGTGCCAGAAGTACATAAACGAGATATTGAATGAGTTCAATATAGAAACTACAAGAAAAGGTTCTTGTCGCACAGAAAGGATTGAAAGAGTTCAATGTTGATGATATATTCAAGTGTATTGACATTTGGTAAGTGAAACAAAGATTCAAGTATAGATTGATACTTGATGTATGAAATCACAAAGAGTGTTTATATCAATCATACTGTGGTATGTACAAATCCAGATATGTCCTATGCTCTAAAAGTTATGAGCATATACCAGAATGATTCATAAGATGATCATTGGACGATAGTAAGGATATTCTTATGATCTTTTGGAAGAACTAAGAGTATATTATTTGTAGAAGTGACAAATAGATGGTTAGTTCATTGTAAAAGTACTACATTGATACTAGTTTTGTCACAGAGTACAAATTAAGTTTATCTCAATCTAAATTAAGGGTGGCACAATATAATGGAAAGTGAGTTCCATAATGGATTTGGATAAGTTCCAAAGTTAAGACATTGTGACAGATACTTCAACAAAAGGCTAAGTATATGACTGCTATTATAGCAGCAAAAGAGGGCATTTGTGTCAAGTAGTTTGTTATCAAACTAGGTGTAGTTCACAGCGGGATAATACTATGAAGATATATTGTGCGACAATATTATCAACATGTTTTAACCCCAAAGAACTAAAGGTCACACCGAAAGACCAAATTATACAAAGCCATCTCATTAGAGAATGAGTGATGCGTAGAGACGCGAAGACATGCAATTACACACGGACCTGGAAGTGTCAGATCCGGAGATCAGTTGACCACTAGCAATCGTGTACATACAACACCAGAAAGCCATAGGTGTTGAATACACAAAGGTTTGAAACTAGATTATTGACTCTAGTGCAAGTGGGAGACTGTTGGAGATATGCCCAAGAGGCAATAATAAAGTGGTTATTATCATATCTTCACACTTATGATAAATGTTTACATACCATGCTATAATTGTATTAACCGGAAACATTAATACTTGTGTGATTTGTAAACTAAAATAAGAGTCCCTAGTAAAGCCTCTTGTTAAACTAGCTTGTTGGTTAATATATGATCATGGTTTCCTGATCATGAACATAGAGATGTTATTAACAATAGGATCATATCGTTAGGAGAATGATGTGATGGACATACTCCTATAGATAAGCGTAGCATAAAGATCAAGTCATTTCAATAGTTCAATTGCTATATGCTTTCTGATACATAGTTATCTAATTCCTTCGACCATGAGATCATGCATATCACCTTTACCAGATGGATGCTTTGATGTCATCAAACACCACACCGTAACAGGGTGGCTATAAAGGTAGCATTGAGTGTTCGGAAAGTATTGGTTGAAACACATGGATCAAGAGTGGGATTTGTCCATCCATATGACGGATAGATATTCTCTGGGCCCTCTCGGTGGAATGTCATCCAATTAGCTTGCAAGCATGTGACTGGGTCACAAGGGATCACATATCACGGGAACGAGAAAAGAGTACTTATCAGTAACGAGGTTGAACTAGGTATGCAGAGATACCGACGATCATAACCTCGGATAAGTAAAATATCGTGAGACAAAGGGAAATTGGTATCGTATGTAAGTGGTTCATTCGATCGCAAAGTAATCGTAGAAATATGTGGGAGCCATATGAATTTCCAGATTCCTCTATTGGTTATTGTTCGGAGAAGTGTCTCGATCATGTCCGCATAATTCACGAACCGTAGGGAGACACACTTAAGGATTCGACGTTGTTTGAGTAGTTATGGTATTATGAGAAAGAGACCGAATGTTGTTCGGAGTCTCGGATGGGATCCGGGATATCACGAGGTGATCCGGAATGGTCCGGAGAATAAGATTCATATAAGGAAAGTCCCGTTTCGGAGTTCGGGAATGATTCCGGTGTTTTCATCGGGAACATTCTAGAAGGTCCCGGAATGTCCGGCACTCCGGAGGGGGAAGGGTACATGAATGTGTCATTATGAGTTGGAATGATTGCATCATGTACTAGGTGTCTTCGCTGCCCAAAATAAAGGATTTATTTAAATCCTAAATTGAAAAGTCAAACGGCCAGTTTGAAAGTCAAACGGCAATTTTGGGAAGTGGGAGGAGAGGAGGAAACCGAGTTGGGGAGGGAGTCCTCCTCCCCAAGCCGGCGCCCCACCAAGCCGAGTTGGGGAGGGACTCCCCTCCCTCCCCTTGGCCGGCCAGCCCCTCCCACCTATATAAGGAGGGGCAGGGCTCCCTCCTAAGACACACACTAGTTCCTATCCTCTAAACTAAACCCTAGACCTAAACCCCGGTTTAGAGCTATTTCGGTTTAGAGCCTTCTAATTGGTTTAGAGCCTTCTAATTGGTGTGTCTAATTACTAGACCACTAATAGCCTCTCTCATAAGCTCCACCATACTCGCACCGGCTTAAGGCGAAGCCCTGCGGGATCTCCCCTCTACTTCCGGTACCACGCCGTTGTGCTGCCGGAATCACGAGGAGAGTGCTACAACCTCCGCTGCCTGCTGGAACAAGGGAGAGGAAGGTCTTCGTCGAGTACCGAACGTGTGACCGACTGCGGGAGCACTGCGGAACGCGGCGCTGGAAGGATCGTCTACGCGATCTTGAGATCGGAAAGAGTACGACTACATCACCCACGAGAATCTGCTCTCGTTAACCACTTTGGAATCTTCGAGGGTGAGTTCCTCTATCGACTCGTTGCTACAATCTAGTAGATAGATCTTGGCTTGTTTGTTTGTATGCGGTAGAAAATTTTTGTTTTCCATGCTACGAAACCCTACACCTTGGACCCAGAAACAGGGAAGACATTATTTCATGATGAAATTCTAAAACCCTCCCAAGACCTTAGTCAAGCAATGAACGATGCTCAATTGGGATTGTTCCGTCCCGAGAGAGAGAACGACAAGCTGACACGCGCCCTAGGGAATCCTGAAAAGGGAGGACGAACACGAGGCAAAGGCGCCGGTGTCTCGTGGAAGAAAGGGTTTCCTCAGTACGATGCCAGTTACAGAAGCTGTCAGAGAAAGAAGGACCGGGAGGCAGACCGGATCTCCAGGGTAGAGCAGGACCTAGCTGATCTGAAGAACCTCATGCATGAAATTAGACAAAGGCCGCCGTCATCAACTCACCCACGGTCTGATGATCCAGCGTTGGATCTTAGCCAACGGAGAAGCAGCGTGGCTTCCACGGAGGTCCGTGCTGATGATCAAGCACTGCTGGATGATGCACTGGATCCTCACTACCCCGTGGATGATGTCAGAGAGATGGCACAATGTGAGCTACATCAGCCAATGAACAACTTGTCCTTCAAGGTGGCGATCGGCACTGCTTTACCTTGTCTACCTGGAGCACTCCACCATTCACTTCCGATTCCACCAGGCCATGCTCGTGTCACGGTGGATGACATAGTGGAGGATTTTGCGGACCTAGAGATTGAAATCGCTACGCCTGAAGGCCTTACGAAACTAGGAAATGTCAAGCGCAACATCATTCTATGGAATAAGAAGTACATCAAGTTTCCAGGCTCGGCGCCAAGGCCACCGACTCCAAGGAATCCAAATCCATCCTGCATCGAATATTGTCAACCTCCAAGTCCACCCCAACCCGATTATCGCCAACCTCCAAGTCCACCCCAACCCGATTATCGCCAACCTCCAAGTCAACCCCGCCCCGCTGACGATCGCCGCAGCAGGAGTACATCAACTCAATCTCCGCCTCCGCCTCCGTGTAATACTACTACCTCGTCGAAGAAACGGAAGTTTGACGGTCCCCCGCGCCCCACATCGAAGAAAGGTCAAACGCCGAAGATAGTCGATATCCCGCCGGCTCTTCCAAAGAGACCTTATGACAAGACCGACGAGGAAACTAACGCGGATGTGGCTGCCCAAGTTAAGGCGCATTTTGCACCCAAAAAGCCTGAGCCAAAGCCAGTATATAACGAAAAAACAAAAAAGTGGGCTAAGTCTTTTCTTGAGCAACCATCCCAGATATCGATGAATCTGGAATCAGACTATGACCGGGAGATTATTAAGCAAGCACAGAAGAAAAAAATCACAAGTGCAAAAAGCGGGAAGCAAGTTGCCCAGCTTGGAGCACGGAAGAATCAATCGGTCGCCCCGCTCAAAGTCATTTCAGACCTCGACAAGGCCTTTAGAGATGAAATGGATATGGACATGCAAATAATGGACCCTAGATCCCGTAATAATGCTGCACTTATGGGAATCATTGTATCAGAGGCCAAAGCACTTGCTAACGAAGCAAATATGTCTCTTGGTCAATATTTAGGCTATGAAGATACGCCAGTGGGTCAGATAGTACGGCAATATGTCCAAGGGCAGCCTCTAGTTAGTAATGAGGAGCTCGCGCGTCTATCCACACATATGCGAAATCTGCATGAATGGTACATGTCGCAAGCAGAAAAAAAGCATCATAAAGATTGGTTTCCGGTGGACGTTAGAAAGGAGCATCACTTCAAACCATACTCGATACAGGTTCAAATGAGCGAACTGTTTCAGTTATACAACCAGCGCGCCCTCGACAAATCTATCATTGGTTGCTACTGTCTGTAAGTTATTTATTTCTATAATTAAGTTTGTAGCTTTAGCTCGTTCATTGCATCTAATATATTATCCTAACTATATATCCTTTTGTATGATGATATTATATTCCGCAGAATGAAGATGCTTGAATGAAAAAGAGCTAGAAGATACGACGTTGGGTTCATTGACCCATATATCATTAATGAATATACGTTAAAGAATCACCCCAAAGACGTGGAGGAAGACCTGTCCAGGTTCTTAACCGAGCATAATTTTGTTAAGGAAATACTATTTCTTACAACTTCAAGTGAGTGTTTATATCTTTTACACATTTTATTTTTGCTTACTGGATGAGCTATGCATGTATGCTTATGTAAATGTCCGCAGATTCCACTGGATCTTGCTAAACATTCAAGTTGACAACTCCCTAATTGAAGTCCACGACTCATTAAGTTGGGACCAAGAGAAGTGGAGCGACATGAAAGCAATGCTCCATAAGTAATTTCAATCATTATCGCATTATATCGTCCTCTTTCATTCATTTCCTGATATCAAGTAACTAATAACTCCTTTGTTCATTTTCTTTGCCGAGCAGGTGTTGGACACGGTTCAGACAGAAAATACCAGGACCATTCAAAGAGGAGCTAACTTATAAAATGGCGAAGAGTTTACAGCAGCCACCGGGAACTCATTTATGTGGATACTACGTCGGCGAGTACATCCACGAGTTGACCAGTGAGCGGAAAGTTGACTCACATTATATTTATGATTTGCGAGAGAAACTAGAGCCAGACCAACGCATAAGAGCAATTCAAGAGGAGCTGGCGGGATTTATGATGAAGGAAGTGCTTGATGTACATGGAGAGCATTATGCGGATGACGTGGAACTCGATTTGCCTTAGTCATCTCCATGTAGCTCATATGATATATATATTCATCAATGACCGTGTAATTTCAAAACATTTCTTCCTTTTGATATGATTGATTATATGTATGCTTGCAAGGGATCGATTAATTATAAATGCATCGACGTGTAGTGTGTATGTAGTAGCGTATAATATGTATACTGAAATATATGTTTGTTATAGTGAAACACAAAACGAAAAAGGAACAAAATGGCAAAAAATAGGAAATACACAATCTCTGCCGCGGCAGAGAAATGTGGTGTTTCTCTGCCGCGGCAGGAAACCTTTTAGTCCCGGGTGGTGTTACAGCCCGGGACTAGAGGGTTTCCGCCCCCCGCGGCGCTGAAACAGCCACGTGGCTGTTATCAGTCGCGGGCCGTTGCGAGCCGGGACTAGAGGGAGGGGCCTCTAGTCCCGTTTTCGCAGTCCCGGGCCCAAAACCGGGACTAGAGCCCGTTGCGGCCCGGGACTAGAGGCCTGTTTTCCACCAGTGCTAGTGTCACTGTGTACGCCGCGGTAGGGTTGGCCGTGTGACAGTAGTACACCGCATACGAATACGTTAGGTCATGGCTAGGGGTGGAATCGAGCCGAGCCGAGCCGGCTCGAGGCTCGAATCGTGAAGGCTCGAGGAAATTCGAGCCGAGCCAGGCTTGGCTCGCTGCAATTTGAAAACAAAAATGTAGGATCGAAGCTCGGCTCGGAGGGCTTGCGGCTCACCTAGAATGGCTTGCGAGCCGTGACCAAAAAATCCCAGCCCCACCCGCGCAGTCGACCTCCCAGTCCCAGGCCCCAGCGTCGCAGTCCCCGACCCCGTCTCCCAGGAAATTCCCCTCCTCCTCCTGCCAAACTTCCAGGGTTACAGCCGCCGCCGGCCGCCACCAGCCCACCACCGCCGGCAGCCACCAGCAAATACCACTGCCCCCACCCGGCCACCCCCATCCTCCTCCCATCACCCATGGCCATGGACTAGCTCGCAGGTTGCAGCCGCCGGTCTAGGGCAGGGCAGGGGCAGGGGTCTAGGGGAGACGTCCGCCCGCCGCCCGCGGCCCTCCGCCCTCTGTGCGGTGACCCAGCATACCACTACATGATGTAGTATACTATAGTCATGGACATAACACCAATGAAACACCATTCACTAGTATTACATCCCTCAGAATGGCACAACAGAAACACAGCGGGTCCAATACATGGCTCAAGGTTACAACCCACTCTTTACATAAGATCCAGAGAACACGCTAGGTTAAAGAAAGAGAAAGAACTTCTTATGAAGAAGAATCAAAGATAAACAACGCAAAAACAATTATACTACTAGAACTAGTATTTTAACTACGGGTTTGGTGTTGCTGCTATTGCAACGCACTATAAAGATAGGTTCTTGGGATAGAGATTTTATTACTATCTAATCAGTAAGTTCGTCTTCACTTGAGTTGAGGTATGCTGTCTTCCTTGTCTTTATTGAAAAGCTTCAGCTCTTGACGATTCCTGGAGCATAACTTAATGTAGTTGTTGTTTACTCCGGCTTCAGAATCTAGCAAGGGTTAAGAAGATACTTTGAGTACGAGCGTACATAAGTTCACTAGAAAAGGAGTGTTTGATGCACTATAACTATAGCCACAGACCGTAGGTCATAGGAAATGCAAGTTTTCATAAACATTTCTTCAAAGGTTGCTTTTATTCTGAAAAGCTATGTCCGTCAGCCTTCACGGGTTTACTAGAACATTCATGGGGTTCCTTTCCCGCCGCGTTCGCAGCTCCTTCCCGGAACAGGGAGTAACAAGTTACAGTTCTTACACTCTGAAGAGGTGCGTTTACTTTACCCATGAGAGATCAACTCTTTGTTGCACAACCGGGCAGCTTATTCCCATCCACAATTCCATGATGTGGGGCCCAGAAGATGATCCAAGCCAATAACTGCCCCCTTCGCGACCCCGCATGCCTCCTTGGTGTACACCATGCCCACATAATGAATTACGGCAATGGTTTGTACAACCCATTAGATGCCAGAACTATCGTAGGACGTTGAGGGTTCCCACCCATATGCTGCATATCCTCTACGAATTACCAATCAATATGCACGCTACGAGGATAACAGCCACGACCTGCACATCCGTCTTCATGCGAGAGGAAGAAGATACAGCTGACTTCTCCGTCCCATTCCAAATCTCATGGTTAACGTGTGATATACGGCGAAAGAATCACTGGCGACATTGGTTGTTAAGTCCTAGGTAATATGTTCCTCTACCACCGGAACTTTCATAGTAGGTTATTACCTCACGGTAATAAACCTATAATCATATTATTATGAAAATAATGTTTTCGGACCTTTTTCAAATGCAGGTGATGACAACACTGGATTTGTAAAATACTTTACAGAAAATAATCAAAGGACATGAGCAAGTGTGAACTTGCCTTTTGTGATTGCAAGATTATGCACTCACGGTCCTCGAGTCAATGGATAAGATCCAAAATCTGAAAGTAGCATCATTGGTCCGGTAAGGATTAATGTCTAAAGAAGCAATATGCTTTTATGCTTAAGTAATGTGATGCATGTTCTAAGCGTAAATCTTGAGAATAACGTTGTGTTAGGGTTTAGATTCCGAAAGTGATTACTTTGGAATGTGTGATTCTTTAGGATAAAGTTCGTAGTTGTACTTTTATTATAGTTTATGAGTGGTTGTAAACAACACATATGTAGGAGTAAAGTGTACATACTTATGACATACTAGTTAGGATTACTTATACAAGGTTTCTGTTTTAAAGTGGCAAAAAGGATAACCTTCGAAGAAAAGGTTTCTCTTCTAGGGTCTAGACAAACTGTGTGGTTAGTTAGTGGTGGTTGATGTTATTTGTTTGCTCAAATGGTTTGCCTTGAGTTGTTTATAGTTTAACTACTTCAGACCAAAGTTAACTATAAAACATATAATAATGCTTATAGTGTTATATTAAGATTCTATAGACTAAAGTTAACTTTAAAGTATAGATAGTTTTGAAAGTATCGTAATTATACATTGGTATCTTGTATATCTGAAATGTGTTCTTTAAGTTACATAAGAAGGTTTATTATGTTACTTGAGTAATGGTTTCTTGATGTGAGTATGGAGTAATATCATTTATCTTTTGTAGACAAGTGGGTATAGTTTATAAACCCAACATAATATTATTTAATTACTCATGGATTTATATGGGGTTGTAGTAGTTTTTGTAATTTGGTACTTAATATGGTTTAGAAAATATTTGATTGTTTACAAGTTGTTCTTGAAGGATTTATTACTAGTGGAATTCTTTTTAGAGATAATCTTCATTTAAGGTTGTGGATTCTTCTAAAATAAGAATATTTATAATGTTTTAAACCATTATGGCATTAGATTATTAATATTTAAGACTAATACTATTAATTAGACTTATTTGACTCATTTTAGGAATATTAATAAATTTTATTTATCTTTCTATGAATTATTAATGAAGTAAATAAGTTTAAATTGGAGTTATTAAAGTGTTTAACCTTTTCTTTAACACAAAAGTGGAATATTATATTATGACCATGTAGGTATTATTTTTGTGGACATTTTGGTATATTACATTTATTTTTGTGATTTAAAAATAGTAAGATATGATTTTTATAATGCTTATTACTTTATAATTACTTAATAAATAATAAATATTTAATTAAGTGAAATAGTAATACATAATTATATTTTAAATTAGAATTCTTATTTTTCTAGGATTTTTTTGGTATTTTATTTATATTATAAACATTTATCAATATAGGAATATGAATTATTAAAGTTTTATTACTTATCAAACATTTATTAAATGATATTCATTTAAATAATTATCTCAATAATATTTAATAATAACTTTAAGTTGTAGATTTTATTTTTCTAAAAAAAATCATATATTATACACATTTTTCTGAATTATGAATCAAAAGTTATTAATTAAACAAGATTTAATCCTTTATTTGATTACTGGAATATTATTAATTGAATTATAACATTTTATCTATTTCTGAACAGAAAATACTTTTTATACCAAACCTAGAACTAGCCCCAGTCACTGACTAGTGGGCCACTGCCCACCTCAGCTCTCAGGTGAAAGAAATGCATTTGCTACTGACTTTATTTCTACTCACTGTCGATGGCATGTGGGCCTTGGGCCATGTCATCCACCACGCGAGGCAAAGACTAGTCAAACGACTGACGTGGATCGATCATGAGGTAAGCATGACATCAGCATCACCACCGTCATCGGTGAGTGGTCACCGGCGACGATTTTCTGCACCCCCGCAAGCGAAATCGGTCTAGTTCGAATCAGTGCAAGCTACTGAACCTAGGAGTGGCAGCGCCGCTCGAAAATGGTCATCGGAGCCTCAGCTCCGACGAGGTCCGACGGTGGCCGACGGTGGCTTAGAGTGAAACGGTGATTTACAGAGAGATCAAATGATTTAAGGATGCTGGAAGATTCATGAACTCACCCTGATGATGATCGAGTGGTTGGCGAGGACAGGCACGACCGGAATCGAGCTTCCCGGCGAGGATTCCGACGAACTGCCACGGAGGAAATCGACCAGATTCGCCTGCTCTAGTGCTCCCCTTGATGCACGCTTCTACCCAGAGGATCTACGGAGGCTGGCGCTTCTCCATGAAGGCTCAGAATGGTGTGGGGAGGCGTGGTTTAACGGCAAGAGGTGGCTCTGACGAGCTAGGGTTTCGGTCTTGTTCGTATCTGAGAGGATAAGGAGGGATTGGGGATAGAGATTGAGACGATGCGTCACGGTGGCCTTCTTATCCCCTCCTGGCATCGGCGACGAGTATCTTGACGCAATGACGACGATGACGGCATCGGGCGGCGACGAGCTCCACCAGCGAGCTGCCTGTGTGCGTGACGGTGACGACGATGACCGTTTTGCAGATAACCCCCTGACGTTTTCTTTGGCTCAACCCGCGGTCCGTTCCTGACCCCACTTGTCAGTCACAGACAGAAAAGAACCTGGGCTGGTACTGGGCCGTTGTGGGCTACATATAGGCGTCATATAGGTATAGGGTGTTGGGCTGCAGCCAGGTTTAGTTTTTTTTTCTGTTTTCTGAATCAGATTTGAATTTGGTTATAATTTGAACATTTCTTTGTATGTTTAATTTGCTGGATCTTTGTAGTGATATTAAAATACATTTGGTAACCTTTGTGAACTTTTGTTATGCCTTCTTTTTTATATCCCTTTTATTTACTCAATAAGACTTTATTTTAATAGTTGGAAGAAACTTCTTATTATTATTTTTCTCTTTCTATTTTAGTTAGAGATTTATTGAATGCTATGTTCTTATTTGCTTATAAATTTAATTTAATGAGCTCATAGTTTGAATAGAAACTTTATATATAAGTTTAATGATTTTATACCATTATTTGATGCCTGAAATATAAAGACATTAATATGGTAATTATTACTCCCATTAATTTGGAAAATAGCAATGTATGTGAATAACAAAGAAGTTTAGGGTTTTGAATCTTGGAATATTACCCTTGGTTTTAGGATTTTATATAGGTTTAGATTATTTTTAAGATTTAGGATTTAACAACTAAGTGTATTTCCTTTTGTGTATAGTATTGGATGAAATCTCCCTTTTAAATTAGAAAATTATAATTAGAGTGTTTTATAGAAGTGAATATACTTAAGCACATATAGTGATGATGTTTGAAATTAATAGAGATATGCTTATGTAATTTATTATAGGAAACTATCTCTATAGAGTGTTATAGACATCAGATGATGGATCAATGGTCTGAGATGGATATTATGTTTGATTTGAGATTTAGAGTTGATTGCTTACCAAGATTAATTAGGGAAATGACTTATAGCATATAACTACATTTCACAATCTTGGATCTCTAGTTAAGGAATTCCTTTCCTAGATATAATACCTCTTTCTTTTCTGTCAACGTGATTAGTTTGATGGACTTACTTATTAAAATCTTCTTATTCGATATATCATTCTTCAAAACTTATGGATGAATCCAATGAGTTTGATTCAAAGACACTTCATAGCTTCCTCCTATCCTTGTTTGGTTGTATCTAGTATTTTACTGTTGACAATCTTCCATCCCACCAGTAGTTCCTTCAAACTCTACTCCCAATCTTCCTTAATCCCCATCACTATTCTTTCTCTAAAGTAAACTATCATTAAAGATGAATACAGCACTTTTTATGACTCTATGCTATACTAGCTTTAGTTGAATAACACCATCTTATACTTACTTAACTCTTATGACTTACACTTCAATCCCTGAATTATATTTATGTGGTTTGCCAAAACTTCTCTAGGATCACTTATCTTTACTAAGGTTCCAATCATGTTCTACCTACCGATATTACCTATACTACATATAAGCATTCCCTATTGGTGGCCAAAACATTACCATTATAATACTTTAATCATTTATTACTGAAGTTCTTAGTTGGCTAAGTAGGGCTTTAGCAATCCTACCTTTTATTGTTTGGAAATTATCTTCTTAGTATCTCATATTGGATTAAAGTTATTTATGAACTATGCCCTCTTTAAAAGATTTTAAGTAGATGTTATGATAAGATCAGGAAATAATAGATCAAAGATTGATAGTTAAAGAGTTTGTGAATCAATGGTTGATTACTAAAAATTTATGAGCAACAGATATCAAAATAGGTTCCATAAAGATTGATATGAAAGGAAAGATATATGGTGGATGATCCTGACTTGGTCTCTTTCCAACTCCAACTCATTTAAGAGTTCAAGGTTATGTGTTACTATGATACTCATAATAGGAATAGATAAAAATAAGATAGGTCAGCACTAATCATTGCATTTTTATTAATCTAGTGGTAATCTTAACTGAGTATTCATAGATTGGTATGAGGAATAGTATGGTATGATCCCTTAAGGACCATATATGAATCATTTAAGCAATGTATTATGAGTGAAATTTATTATAACTGGTCTTCCCTTAGACCAAATCATGTTTAACCAAATAAGGTTTTTAGCAAAGGTCATATTGGAACTTATCGCAGTTAACTTGATGATCTACTTCAATTCCATCAAGTTACGATAAGCTTCAATCCCTTTGACAAGTTTTGTTTAAAAGCGCGAAAATTACTCGGAGTTTCTATGCATGAATGCAATGCACACATCTGGGTTCAACTTATTTCTAGGCTCTAATGCTAGGATGTTACAGACTCTCCCCCTTAAAATAAACTTCTTCCTCGAAGTTCGCAAACTCTCCTGTTTCGGAGTAAGAAATTGTTTTGTAGTGGTTACTACACTCTCCACTCCATGATGATCTTTAATGGAATTAATTGGAGTATTCCATAACCTGATTAGATATCCTCATTCAATTCTTCTTCTTGAAGCATCAAACTTCACTACTACATTAAGTAGAGTTTGGAGGTTCTCACTACCATAAGTTTTTAAGTTTCTATATACGCATTTTAATAGTCAATAGTCTATCTTACTATTCCTGTCATTATATAGTTGATACTGGTATTCCTTCCAAGATTGGATTTGAACTCATTTTGTCCATACCCATTGGGATTGTTTATTCTCGACACTTGTTTAATTAGAATTCTATATTACTACTTAAGGGTTACTTCAAAGTTATCTTCTTTTCAATTTGATTGTTAAGTGTATCCTTTATCACCCTCAAGTTTATACTTCCTTAAGAATTTTGAACTAACTTTTCTTTATTACCTAAAGTATTTTCTACAATTTTCATTCCTAATGTTTACTCTCCCCCTTAAGTTTTACTAATAGTTCTAAAACTCCATACATAAAAGTCATTGATTCTTGAATTAAAATGTTGGTTCCTGATCAGTTTATATTTTACGGGTTTAGGGTCCAATGAAAGATTCTACGGTGCAGCCATATAGTTGTGGATCTCCGAAGCAATTCTTTCAGCACTAAATGTCGTACTTACTATTGGGACATTCTTGCTGAATAAACTGGACTTTGCAAAGCATCTTGCCAAGCGATTATCTTCAAATCTGTTAACTTTCTTAGGTCTTACTTAACTCAGGCCAAATATAATGTTGTTTATGCAATTTTTAATAAGATTTGGTTCACTGTTTTAACCAAATACCAGCTGCGGATAAAATACCAACTGTGGATTAGTTACTAGTTATGGATCAAATACAAGTTGTGGATGATTACCAGCTGCGAACCGTCCTAGGGTGTGTGTATTACCCTATGGTTTCTTACATACCTTTCACATTTTACTCGGTATTGTCAGATCTTGAATACCATTTTTGTTCCAAAGCTAACTATTTGTACTTATTCATGACACTTCCATGAACTTGGTACAACTATTCCTTTACTTCTTAGTAATATTACCCACTTTGATTGATCTTTAAATTCAATATTTCTTGTGGCTCCCTACATCTTCTATACTCAACTTATTTCTTGGTTCTGGCTAGGAATAATTCATGCTTTACCTATTCTCCAAGTGGTGTTAACACTCCTTATATCTCGCTTCTTCCTTTCAGTAAGTCTTCCTTCTTGATCTTTAAAATCGTCACTCCCTTACTCGAATTCCCATTCCTATCTAGGTCTATATCATCAAGTAATAACTGGGTGTTACATCATGCATTTGCACACCTAATTAACCTTCATGTACAGATCTAGTCAATCAAGAAAATCCAATAAGATCCAAAAGTCGATGAACATCAAAACACATACCCCGTATCATACATAGGTTTTAGATAATTTACAAATGTACTGGAGGTGCCCATGGTTTGCTTCATACCTATTTACACAACTATCTTACAAGAACTTCTTGTTCTTTGTGGCTATATCCTCACTTATTTCAGCAAACTCTCCAAACTACAATACGCATTACCCTCTATGTACATTATTCAAGCCCTCATCCCTTGGGATGTTGTTTCTCTCTCACTTTCATCTTCCTCTAGTGCTTCCTGGAGTTCCGTCCATGATGACGTGAAGTCCTACGACTGCCTTCTGGAGCATAGGAGCATCCAGGAGGTGCGTAATCTTGATTAGAAGTACCGAGACTGAGATTAGTCATTGAAAAATGACTAGAGTTGGCGTAATCTTCCACCGAATAGTTCGTATTTTCTGGCAACGCTTCCTCATAGTAAGTTGGTTCCTTAACTTGTTCTTGGATCCAGTACAAATTGATGTAGTAGATATTGGGATACTCTTCTAAGTTGATTTTATTAGTATCACCCCCATATGGTCCATAAGGCTCTCTATGGTTATAGTTGGTCTCTTCTTCAATACCTGTATCACAAGGTATAGGATTCCCTATGGTTTTACCCTGAGATTCTATTTCCCATCCATATTTGTTAGGCTCGGGTTTATTTGGAATAAATTTATTCCATTCTTGTTGTTCGGCATTGTACTTGGCCCATAAGTCTTTAGGTGGCTTTAAGTCATTCTGGTAATAGGCATAATTTTCTGAGTTTGGATCATCGAACTCAGTTTCCTCAAACACCTCTCCTAAAGGTATGTATTTGGGATGCCTAGCTTCTTTATCTAACTTCTTTCTACGAGCCATTGCTTTATCAGGATCAGTAAAATCCTCAATAACCGTATCCAGCTCCTGAACTAAGACTTGGTGAGTGTTATGATAAGTGTTTAGCAAAGACCGATAACGATCCATATACTCTACAGCTAGAGTAGGTTCAGTTTGGACTAAGGTAGAGTGGTCTAACTCATGCTCTGAGTTTGAGGTTTCATGTGGTATAATGGTGTAAGTACTACCTTCTAAAGCTTGGGATTTATGCTCTCGGATCATGGTTATGGCTGCTGCTACGGCAATCTGATATGCAGATGCCATGCACCTTGCCTCTCCTGCTGGCATTTGTCCCTTAAGTCCTAACTTCTTGGGTAACATGATCATGACACGGTATTTAGCTAATACCTGCCCATCATAGAAAGTGTAAATCTTGACCAAAAGTTTTGATTCACATTCCAAACTCCATAGAAGTTGTCGGAGGTTGTTTGTCCAATCCCCTCCGTAGTCATCCAACGTCTTGTTCATCACTTGAACATTCCGGGGTGGATATCAAGGTGCCATGCGGAACTGTGGATAAGAAATTATCATCAGTCACATAGAGTTAAAACTCTTGGGTAATGATTGGAATCGCAATCATATAAAAGAGTTATCGCACTAGTAACATAACAGGATTATTCTCAAGTGAATATCCCTCATATCACTAGAGAACTCTTTATTATTGCTAAGATGTGTCCTACAAGTTCTACCCATTTACTAGGTTTCCAACCTAAGGTCAAAGCATATGCTCTGATACCAACTGCGATGACCCAGCATACCACTGCATGATGTAGTATACTATAGTCGTGGACCACTAGTGGAAACGAGGGCTTTTGTTGATCCCGAAAATGGGCTTTAACACCGGTTCTTCTACGAACCGGTGTTAAAGGGGGGGGGCGTACCAGCGTGGCCTCTGCGGCATTAAAGGAGCCCCCCCTTTAACATCGGTTCGTGGCACGAACCGGTGTTAAAGGTCCCTGCACCAGTGGCCCGCGCACACCCCCCCCCCCCCTTTAACACCGGTTCGTGGCACGAACCGGTGTTAAAGGGGGGGGCTATATAAGACACCACCCCAGCCCACACACACCCCACTCTTCCATTCTTTCACATTTTGGAGCCTAGCAAGAGGGTGTGAAGAGTGCTAGTTTGTGTTTTTTTCATATGCACTAGAGGTGTTCGGTGAAATGCCCGAGAGCTCAAAATAAGCTTTCTTGTTGCTCTTTCCGTCTCGGTCGAGGTCGGCAACTATAGTTTCATGTGTCATTGATGTACTATATATATAAATGGTCATCTCCCTATTATTTTTTGATATATACTACATATTAATGCAGATGAATCGGCAATGGATGTACGGTGACCGCCGCACTTCCGAGTACATTACGGGCCTCCAAAATTTCATCGTTGTGGCTAATGCAAACCGTGGTCACAATGGTTTTATGTGATGTCCGTGTGTTCACTGTCAGAACAAGAAAGACTACTCAAATACCAGAACCATTCACGCCCACCTGCTTCGATCTGGTTTCATGCCCAGCTATAATTGTTGGACCAAGCACGGAGAAAAAGGGGTTGTGATGGAAGACAACGAAGAAGAAGAGGATGATGAAAACTATCATAATATGTATCCTGAATATGATGATAATGCAACGGAGGTAGATAATGAAGATCAAGAGGGAGCAGATGGGCCCGCTGATGACGATCTTGGTCGGGCCATTACTGATGCAAAGGAAGAATGTGAAACTGAAAAGGAGAAGGAGAAGCTGGAGCAGATGTTAAAGGATCACAAAACATTGTTGTATCCAACTTGCGAAGATGGCCACAAAAAGCTAGGTGCCACACTGGATTTGCTGCAATGGAAGGCAGAGAATGGTGTGACTGACAGCGCATTTTCAAAGTTGTTGGTAAAAATGAAGAATCTTCTTCCAAGAAATAATGAGTTGCCTGATAGTACATACCAAGCAAAGAAGGTTGTCTGCCCTCTAGGATTAGACGTGCAGAAGATACATGCCTGCATTAATGACTGCATCCTCTACCGCGGTGAGAAGTACGAGAATTTGGATGCATGCCCGGTATGCACTGCACTGCGGTATAAGATCAGACGAGACGATCCTGGCGATGTTGAGGGCGAGGCCCCTAGGAAGAAGGTTCCCGCCAAGGTTATGTGGTATGCTCCTATAATACCACGGTTAAAACGTCTCTTCAGAAATAAAGAGCATGCCAAGTTGTTGCGATGGCACATGGAAGACCGTAAGAAAGACGCGATGTTGAGACACCCCGCTGATGGGTCACAGTGGAGAAAAGTCGAGCGAGAGTACCCGTACTTTTCACGTGACGCAAGGAACTTAAGGTTTGGTCTAAGTACAGACGGCATGAATCCTTTTGGTGAGCAGAGCTGCAGTCACAGCACCTGGCCTGTGACCCTATGTATCTATAACCTTCCTCCTTGGTTGTGTATGAAGAGGAAGTTCATTATGATGCCAGTGCTCATCCAAGGCCCGAGGCAACCCGGCAACAAAATTGATGTGTACCTAAGGCCATTAGTTGAAGAACTTTTACAGCTGTGGGCCAAACCAGGTGTACGTATGTGGGATGAGCACAAAGGGGAGCCATTTGACCTACGAGCATTGCTTTTCGTAACCATCAATGATTGGCCTGCTCTTAGTAACATTTCAGGGCAGACAAACAAGGGATACAATGCATGCACACATTGTTTAGATGATACTGAAAGTGTATATTTGGATAAATGTAAGAAGGTTGTGTACCTAGGGTATCGCCGATTTCTTCCGAACCTGCATCTAGTAAGAAAGAAAGGCAAGCATTTCAAACGTCTGGCAGAACCCCGGAGGAAGCCTGTCCTCCGTACCGGTGAGGAGGTATTTGGTATGGTCAAGGACCTAGAAGTAATCTTTGGAAAAGGTCCTGGCAGTCTATCTGTTCCGAATGACGATGCCGGACACGCGCCCATGTGGAAGAAGCAATCTATATTTTGGGACCTACCCTATTGGAAAGTCTTAGAGGTCCTCTCTTCAATCGACGTGATGCACGTGACGAAGAATGTTTGCGTGAACCTGCTAGGCTTTCTAGGAGTGTATGGGAAGACAAAAGATACACCGGAAGCACGACAGGACCAGCAACGTCTGAAGGCCCCTGAAGAGCCTATGCATCCTGAGAACGAGAAGGGTAAACGATGCCACTTAACTCCTGCCAGCTACGCTCTTACCAAAGCAGAGAAGGAAATCTTTTTTGAATGTCTGAGCAGTATCAAGGTCCCGTCTGGCTTCTCGTCGAATATAAAGGGAATAATAAATATGGCAGAGAAAAAATTCCAAAACCTGAAGTCTCATGACTGCCACGTGATTATGACACAATTGCTTCCGATTGCATTGAGGGGGCTTCTACCTGAAAATGTTCGAGTAGAGAAAAAATTCCAAAACCTGAAGTCTCATGACTGCCACGTGATTATGACACAATTGCTTCCGATTGCATTGAGGGGGCTTCTACCTGAAAATGTTCGAGTACCCATTGTGAAGCTATGTGCATTCCTCAATGCAATATCTCAGAAGGTAATCGATCCAGAAAGCCTACCAGGGTTACAAACAGATGTGGCCCAATGTCTTGTCAGCTTTGAGTTGGTGTTCCCACCATCCTTCTTCAATATTATGACGCATCTCCTGGTTCACCTAGTAGAAGAGATTGCCATTCTCGGTCCTGTATTTCTACACAATATGTTCCCCTTTGAGAGGTACATGGGAGTCTTAAAGAAATATGTTCATAACCGTGCTAGGCCAGAAGGAAGCATCTCCAAGGGCTATGTAACAGAGGAGGTCATTGAGTTATGTGTTGATTTTATTCCTGACCTTAAGGCGATTGGTGTTCCAGAATCACGACATGAGGGGAGACTGCGTGGAAAAGGCACCCTAGGATGTAAAGCAATGATATGTAGGGACGGGCATTCTCTCAATCAAGCACACTACACGGTTTTACAAAGATCTATCTTGGTTGCCCCGTATATCAATGAGCACAAGAATTTAATACGCCTCAAACACCCGGGGCAGTCTGATGAATGGATTATAAGTGAACACATGGCAAGTTTTGGCGGCTGGCTGCAAAGACTTCTCACGAATAACACCACTGTTGGGGATCAGCTGTACTTGTTGGCCAGGACACCGTCTTCGACTATATGTACTTTCCAAGGGTACGAGATAAATGGGAATACATTTTACACGATAGGCCAAGATAAAAAGAGCACCAACCAAAACAGTGGTGTCCGCTTCGATGCAGCAGAAGACAATGGGCAAAAGACCACGTATTATGGGTTCATAGAGGAGATATGGGAACTTGACTATGGACCTAATTTTAAGGTCCCCTTGTTTCGATGCAAATGGGTCAAGCTAACAGGAGGAGGGGTTGAGGTAGACAAGAAGTACGGAATGACAACGGTGGATCTCAACAATCTTATGAAGAACTTAGACGAACCATTCGTCCTAGCCAATGATGTGGCTCAGGTTTTCTATGTGAAGGACATGTCCTCCAGACCAAAAAAAAGAAAAAATATGCAAACGAATACATCATATGATGAGCCAAAGCGTCACATAGTTCTTTCAGGGAAAAGAAACATCGTGGGAATCGAGGACAAGACAGACATGTCAGAAGATTATAATAAGTTTGATGAAATTCCGCCCTTCACAGTGAAAACTGACCCAAGCATTCCGTTAAGTAAAGAAGATGCTCCATGGTTACGTCTGAAGCGATCATAAGGAAGGGCATATGCCAAGAAGTTCATGCTCATATTATGTAACTCTAGTTCATGTTTTTAATATTAATACATGTCTTGAGTGTTAGTCATGTTTTGTGGATGGACCGGGACTATGAGAAGAAGTTGTCCCGATTCGTACTTACCATATTAGGGAGTGCCTCTATGACCAGTTTCTTGGAGATGCCGGAGGACTAGGCTCCGTCGGCATCTCCCTGAAACTGGCCGTAGTGGTGTCCCTGCTCTCGAAAACCATCTTGCAGCTTTGTAACTTCTCTAACTAGATCAATACACCAGGGAGCTAACTAATTTCACATATTAGGGAGTGCCTCTATGACCAGTTTCTCGGATATGCCGGAGGACTGGGCTCCGTCGGCATCTCCCTGAAACTGGCCGTAGTGGTGTCCCTGCCTCAAACTGGCTGGAGGACTGGACTCACAAGGATGCCTATTTATAGTACAAGCAACTCTACATAGTGTTGACACTTACAAAATAATGTCGACACTCACCCCTATTATTAGTCCCGGTTGGTGCCTCCAACCGGGACTAAAGGTTCATCTTTAGTCCCGGTTGGTGACACCATCCGGGACAAGGTACACGCCGCACGACATAATGTCGACATGCACTCACCCCTATTATTAGTGCTGACTCGTGTTTTGTCCCGGTTGGTGTCTCCAACCGGGACTAAAGGTTCATCTTTAGTCCCGGTTGGTGTCTCCAACCGGGACTAAAGGTTCATCCCGCCATTTTTTTCCCGCCATTTTTCTTCCCGCCATTTTTCGTCCCGCCATTTTTCTTCCCGCCAGTTCTTCCCGCCATTTTTCTTCCCGCCATTTTTCTTCCCGCCAGTTCTTCCCTCCAGTTCTTCCCGCTAGTTCACTATATATATGTAGGGGGTTGGCCTCCATTGTCATTGCACATCTCTAGACTCATATCTGCAACCTCATCACTCTTTCCCATGGCTTCCACCGTAGCACTAACCCCCAGGGAGGCGGAGGCGCTTTGCTCCTCGAACTACCCCTGCCCGCCGGGCTACTGTGTCCCCGTCGGCTGGATGCTGAGCGTCGGAGGCGTGCCGGTTCCTCCTTTCCCTCTAGGTGTGGCGCGCCGGATGGCCATCACGAACCACTACTACTTCGAGCTCACGCCGGAGCAGCGGAGGAATCCCAGATGGCATCCCGACTATTTCCCTACTTGGGAAGCCTTCTTCGTGGATCGGCATGAGAGGGCGCTCGCCAGGCACGAGGAGGACGGCCCACCTCCTCCTAACTTCAACGAGGCCGGCCGTCGGCTATGGTGGCGCGGTCGGACTCTCCAGAGCGTCATGGCCTATGACACTGCCGCCGACTCTAACCCCCGTCTGCGCTACCCTCAAGTCCAGCCCACGCGCTACCCTCAAGTCCAGCCCACGCGTACTCTCCAGAGGTTCAATTACGGCGACCCCGACGACGACAGCGATGACGGAGGCGGCGAGTACGACGACTACAGTGGCGAGTATTACAGGTGTAGGCAGGAGCATGACTGAATCACTCCAACATTCCGAAACAAGTTCGGCCGATTGTTACTTAATCTGGCCATGTATCTTAATTTTCAGTTCTTTTATGTATCTTAATTTTCAGTTCCAGTTCGGCCGATTGTTCCAAAAAGGCATTTTCCATTTTCCGAGCATAAAAAACGGACGGTTTTGTGAAGCAACCACCAAATGGCTAATTCAAAAAACCACCAACACATTGATCAAAAAACAATGCAAGTTGAGAGAGGCTTGGTGAGATTCAAGTGTATACAAAAGATGCGACATTTAAATATCCAATCAATTCAAAAATGTTAATACAAAAGATGCGGCATTAAAATATGATTTGATCTAATAAAAATCATTTACATGAATGGATAGATATTATTTTTCTGAAAATTATGATATATTATTCATATTTTTCTGAGTTGAAATGAAAAAGATATGAATTTTCTAAATTCATATCATATTTTTTGAATTAAAAAAGCCCCTTTAATGCATGAAATAAGTGTTTTAATTATTTAAAAAAAATTCATGTAAAGTAAATATAAAATGATTTACATGAATGGATAGATATTATTTTTCTGAAAATTATGATATATTATTCATATTTTTCTGAGTTGAAATGAAAAAGATATGAATTTTCTAAATTCATATCATATTTTTTGAATTAAAAAAGCCCCTTTAATGCATGAAATAAATGCCCCCCCCCTTTAACACCGGTTCCAGACAGGAACCGGTGTTAAAGGGGGGGCATTTATTTCGTTTCCCGCGCGCACCCACACCCCCCCCCCTTTAACACCGGTTCGTGGCTGGAACCGGTGTTAAAGGGGGGGTAATAAATACGCGCGCAAACGAATTCCCCCCCCCTTTAACACCGGTTCCTGCCACGAACCGGTGTTAAAGGGGGGGGTAATAAATGCGCGCGGGAAACGCCCCCCCCTTTAACACCGGTTCGTGGCAGGAACCGGTGTTAAAGGGGGGGTGTATTTATTTCACCTTCCTCCCCTTCCTTTCTTCCCCCACTGAGCCAGATCGATCGATACAAGCGCCGCCCCCGACCCGCCGTCTCGCCGCCGCCGCTTCAGAGCCCGACCCGCCGTCTCGCCGCCGCCGCTCGGAGCTCGAGGTTCGCCGCCCCCGACCCTCTCTTCCCCGCATCCTTCCCCTCCCTCTAACACCTCCTTCGTTCGGCGCCTGCTCCGGCCGCGCCCGGCCGGCCCTCCCCCGGCAGGCAGCAGGTTGCCGCCCCGCACCTCGCCGGCCAGCCGCCGCTCCCCGCCGCCGGCCACCGCTGCTCCGGCCCCTCCATCCGCCACCACTTCCTACAGAGTAGACCGGCGAACGTGCGGGGCCAGCGAGAGCACGAGACGGCCGGCGAGGGCGCGGCGCGGCACGGCGAGCTCGTTTGCCTGCGAGGGCGCGGCGCGCGTGGCCGGCGAGGGCGCGGCGAGCTCGGTTGCCGGCGAGCGCGCACGTGGCCGGCGAGGGCGCGGCGCGGCGCGCGTGGCTAGCGCGTGCGTGGCCGGCGAGGGCGTGTCGAGCTCGGTTGCCGGCGAGCGCGCGCGTGGCCGGCGAGGGCGCGGAGCGGCGAGCTCGGTTGCCGGCGAGGGCGCGGCGTGGCGGCGCGGCGAGCTCGGTTGTCGGCGAGGGCGCGGCGAGCCCCTCCCCTCCCTGCGTGTGAGCTTGCTCAGATGGATGGTCGTAGGTTAGCGATGACGGGTGGGGTCCAGTTGACAGGGAGAGAAAAGTGTAGAGAGTGGACTGACATGTGGGGCAC
The DNA here is from genome assembly GCA_916181665.1 of Avena sativa. Classification (NCBI taxonomy): domain Eukaryota; kingdom Viridiplantae; phylum Streptophyta; class Magnoliopsida; order Poales; family Poaceae; genus Avena; species Avena sativa. The sequence goes on along the minus strand of OV702285.1, from coordinate 111,978,763 downwards.
TCAAAGTTTTACAAAAAATTCGAGAAATATGGAGTATTTGTCTATTTCTGTATAGTATTTTTTTGTTTGGCCAATCCATTTCATTTACATAGTCTTGGGATGAAAATAAATAATCGCCAATTGACCCTCGGAACGATTCCAGGGTGCCAAAGATGGGCGAGATGAACGTAGTGACATCGACTCCGACGATCTAGGCCTTAATCCTTGCACATGTGAATTAGAAGCATGTGGAGTAAAAATAAAATAGCTTATAGCAAAGATATTATAATAGGCCACGCCTAAACCCTAACTGACCACCTCGCTCTCTTCCCCGTGCAGGAGCGTCTCGCCGCCGCCGCTTCGGAGCTCATAGGCCACGCCTAAACGCCGACGCCGCCCGCCGCCCGACGAGCCCGCCGCTAGCACCGCCACATCCGTCCGACGAGCACCGCCGCCCGACGAGCACCGCCGCCCGACGAGACCAACGTCACCCCACCGGTGAGCGCCACGTGTCTGCCACGTGTATGATTGCTGACTCATCCTGATTAAAACTTGTTTGCTCGATAAATTGTACTACATGCATAGATTAAAACTTGTATACAAATTGGACCTCTGACTCATTTGTGTATTTATTTGTGTATTTTGGTATGAATAATATGTATATTTGTGTATGAATCCAAGTCCACTTGAATGTTTACACTCTTACTCTAGATAATATTATTGTTTTAGAAACTATGGATCCACTTAGTAGAAACCTTGAAGAAGAAGAAATAATGGAGAACATTATTGATGAGGACACCTCACAATATCTGAACTTGGAGGGACATGACGACGACAGCTCAAGTACTAGTCATGGAGAAGATGAAGACTCCGGTGAACGCAATTTAATGGTTACAAAGTCCGGCGAGGTATATGCATTGATTAAGCCTCAGCTGACTTCCACCAACAATCTTCTTCTACATGTATTAATTAACGCTTCTTTCTTCTTTTAGCCCTCTGGATCAACCAGCCAACAACCATCTTCTTCTACGAAAAAGAGCAAGCGAGGCGCGAGCCAGCGGTTGAAAGATCGTGCAAAGTTCACGATCGAAGCAGTCCGTGTTGATGGCAGGCCGATGGAGCCCAAGAAGGCCGCAGACAAATTTGTAAGTCAGGCTGGAGTTCTTGTTAGGGACCAAATCCCAATCATAATTGAAAATTGGAATAAGCCAAAGAAGGGCGACGGTACCTTTGTCGATGACAGATCCAAAGAAACGCTTTGGAATTCGTTGTTGGTAAATTTCACCCTTCCGCCAGAGGAGGATGAAAACAACCCGGTTATAAAGAAAAAGGTCAAAGAGTGGACTCTAAAGAAGATGGCTGAGGCTTTCCGCAACTGGAAGACAAAATTGAACAAATTTGTCAAATCTGGCGAGACTCCAGATTTCGAAGACGCATATTATGCGAAGATAAGACCTCACTGGCCCGAATTTGAGACATATAAAAAAAGTGGTATAGCTAAAAAGAGGTCAGAAACCAATACGCTTAATGCCCTGAAGAAGGAATATCACCAGAGGACGGGGTCAGGTGGCTACATATCTCAGAGGCCTAAGTGGGAGGAAGCTGAGAGGGCCCTGCGCGAGAGAGGGATCACACCCCAGACAGATGGGTGGGACCTACGTGCAAAGACTTGGTTCTACGGAATCGGGGAAAGGTTGGACCCAGAAACAGGATTGTGTATCTTCCCAACCATCCTTGCCAAACCCGTCACTGAACTCATCACGGCATACGAGGAAACATCCGCCAGGACCTTCCATCCCGACAGAGAGAATGACCAGCTCACACGCGCCATCGGTAAAAAAGAACACCCTGGACATGCACGAGGCACAGGGGGTATGACGTGGAAGGATGGGTTTGCCGACTGGAGCGACTCTTACAGATGGCGCGGCAGAAAAGAAAAAGAGCGTACAGAGCGGATGACACAGATAGAACATGCACTTGCGGCGCTGCAGACGCAAGTGAATGCACAACAGAGCCATCAAGCTACCGGCCCATCTCAGCGGCATGAAGAGCCTGCATTGGAAGCTGCCCGCGGCCCAGACTCTGCACGGAAAAGCAGTGTGGCTTCCATGGAGAACGTGCAGCCCACGCTTGAAATGACGGGTCCTCGATACCTCGTTGATGAGATCACGGAGAGCGAACACGCTGAGCTGCATGTGAGATTAATGGGATTATCCATTAAGGTGGTTGTCGGCTATGCCTTACCTCCTGTAGCTGGTGGAACTTACCACTGCCGACCGATTCCAGATGGCTATGCTATTGTCGGGGTGGATGAGGTTGTGAAGGAATATGAGGAAGCACAGCTTGACCATGCTACAGGTGAAGGGGAAACTCAACTCAAATTTGCAGTGAAAACAACCATTCTTTGGAAGAAGGAACACATTGTGCTTCCAAATTGGAGGTCACTGGCACCCCCGCCGTCTCCGCAGCGTCAGCAGTCTAAGCCGCTTCAGCTATCTCCTGCGCGGCAGCCATCTCTGGCCCGTCATCCATCTCCTGCGCGGCAGCCATCTCCGGCCCGTCAGCCATCTCCTACGCGGCAGCCATCTCCGGCCCGTCAGCCATCTCCTGCGCGGCAGCCATCTCCGGCCCGTCAGCCATCTCCGGTGCTTCAGCCATCTCCTCAGCGTAAGCGGAAGAGCACTGCCACGAGGAGCATCAGTAGCACTGCCACAAAGAAATCCGCAGGAAACCGTACGCCAAAGAGTTCAAAAAACTACGTCCCGCAGCCTTCCGCCAAGCCATTGCCGGTTTTACCGTGGAATCGCAGCGACGAGGAGACCAATAGGATCTCGGGAGAACAGGTCAAGAAATTCTTTGCACCTAGACGGGCCGAGCCAAAGGACAACATAGATCCGGCGGTGGTGGAGAAGTTTTACAAAAATCTTTTGAAACCTGAAACCCCACTTGTGCCGGACTACGAGCGCCAGATTTTGAAGGCGGATGCAAGGCGCCGTAGGGAGACTGAAAGTAGCAGTCGTGAGGCACCCCAGAAAACAGTTCCCATGCTCGGAGAGCAGGAAAACCAATCATGCGCCCCGCTCCAAATGTTTGACAAACGGGACGCTCCTCCCGTAGATGATTACGAGGCAGAGCTACAAAGAAAGGCCAATGAGATGGGGATGACTTACATTGCATACTTGAACGTCATGGGAGACAACTTGCCCAAATGCGATGTCAAACCCATACAGCCATGGAAGTATGGGAAGAATCTAGTCAAGAAAGAGGAGCTCAAGAATCTACCAACAAAGATGCGAAAATTGCACAAGTGGTACCTTCATTTCTGCAAGACGAGAAAAGAAGAATGGATCACGGCGCATATAAGAGATCAGATTTTCTTGTGCGGAGACGACGCGATCGACTTCAACATTCAAGACTTGCATTTTCTATTCAATCAGAAGGAACTCGACAAATCTGCCATCAGCCTTTATTGTGTGTAAGTACTATTTCTGTAATTTTTATCGCATCTCATTCACTTCATTAATTGCATGTATATATATATGCTCACCATATATGTATATACTATTATGCAGGAAAAAGGTTATGGAATGCATGAAAGGAGGCCCTTTTGACATTGGGTTCGTTGACCCAAATAGAGTTCATGAAGAAGTGGTAAGAGACAAACCCGGGCAAACAGAAGATTACTTGCTAAAGTCTTTACTGAGACAACAAACCAAAAGGGAAATACTATTGCCTTACAACTTCTCGTGAGTACTGTTACCCTCTCTCTTGTACACATTATGTTTCGGCTTACTCGATGTTAAGTGTAACTGATGATGAGTTATGCGTGCGTAGGTTCCACTTTATTCTGCTAGTCATTCAACCCGACTCAGGAAAAGTCCTTGTCATGGACTCGTTACGAAAAGAAAAAGAGCTATGGGCAGACTTTAGAGAGATGCTCCAGAGGTAATTTCAATCATATTATCGCACTAGATCGGCAACTTTCGTGACAATAAGTAATTAATTACTCCTTTATCCATTTTCTTTGTCGGACAGGGTTTGGAAAATGTTCACGGGCAGGGCCGTGGGTGAATGGTCAGAAGAACTAAAATTTGTAGACCAAAATGTAAGTAATACTAGCTAGCTTCCAATTCCATTATATCATGCTTTATTGATTATTATTTTGATTGAACTCTCTATTCTCGTAAAGTGCGCGCATCAGGGACACGGCAATAACTTATGTGGGTACTATGTTTGCGAATTCATTCGCAACACGATATGTGCGACAGGCCAAGCCGCACTAGAACAACTTAGAGTAAGTAAACAAAGTCCACAACATTATTTTATTACCATCAATTGTGTTGAGTTTTATTCTTATATATATATTGACGGCCCATTCTTCATATATATTCAGATCGAACGGATGCGGGACCAACTCCTACCATTTGAACGCATACGAGCCATTCAAGAGGAATTGGCGGGGTTCATACTTGATGAGGTCGTCACGCCTGGCGGAGAACTCTTTAGATATCCACCAAAATGAACGATGACGATGTATGTGCCGATGACGATGTTTGTGTATAATAATAGTTGCTTAATTATTCATGTACTCGTATGTACCGATGACGATTTATAAGTATACCGCTCCCGATCGATTTCCCCTCGCTCCCCCCCCTCCCGCAGAAATACGCCCAGAACGGGGCAGAGGCAGAAGTCTGCCACGGCAGAGATTTAGGCCGTTTTCCTGCCGCGGCAGAGTTCTGCGGCGGCAGGAAAACGGCCTAAATCTCTGTCGCGGCAGAAGAACCTTTAACACCGGTTCCAGATACGAACGGGTGTTAAAGGGGGGGCTGAGGCTTGCGGCAGCCCCACGTGCGCCACCCTTTAACACCGGTTCGTATAAGAACCGGTGTTAAAGGGTCCCCCCCTCTAACACCGAACCCTCAACAGCGGTTGGGGAACCGCTGTTAGAGGGCCCTCCCAACCGGAGTTAAAGGGGGGCTCTGCACTAGTGGACATAACACCAATTAAACACCGTTCACTAGTATTACATCCCTCAGAATGGCACAACAGAAACACAGCGGGTCCAATACATGGCTCAAGGATACAACTCACTCTTTACATAAGATCCAGAGAACACTCTAGGTTAAAGAGAGAGAAAGAACTTATGAAGAAGAATCAAAGATAAACAACGCAAAAACAATTATACTACTAGAACTAGTATTTTAACTACGGGTTTAGTGTTGCTGTTATTGCAACGCACTACAGAGATAGGTTCTTTGGCTAGAGATTTTATTACTATCTAATCAGTAAGTTCGTCTTCACTTGAGTTGAGGTATGCTGTCTTCCTTGTCTTTATTGAAAAGCTTCAGCTCTTGACGATTCCTGGAGCATAACTTAATGTAGTTGTTGTTTACTCCGGCTTCAGAATCTAGCAAGGGTTAAGAAGATACTTTGAGTACGAGCGTACTCAAGTTCACTAGAAAAGGAGTGTTTGATGCACTATAACTACAGCCACAGACCGTAGGTCGTAGGCAATGCAAGTTTTCATAAACATTTCTTCAAAGGTTGCTTTTATTCTGAAAAGCTATGTCCGTCAGCCTTCACGGGTTTACTAGAACCTTCATGGGGTTCCTTTCCCGCCGCGTTCGCAGCTCCTTCCCGGAACAGGGAGTAACAAGTTACAGTTCTTACACTCTACAGAGGTGCGTTTACTTTACCCATGAGAGATCAACTCTTTGTTGCACAACCGGGCAGCTTATTCCCGTCCACAATTCCATGATGTGGGGCCCAGAAGATGATCCAAGCCAATCACTGCCCCCTTCGCGACCCTGCATGCCTCCTTGGTGTACACCATGCCCACATAATGAATTATGGCAATGGTTTGTACAAACCGTTAGATGCCAGAACTATCTTGTGATGTTGACGGTTCCCACCCATATGCTACATATACTCTACGAATTACCAATCAATATGCACGCTACGAGGATAACAGCCACGACCTGCACATCCGGCTTCATGCGAGAGGAAGAAGATACAGCTGACTTCTCCGTCCCATTCCAAATCTCATGGTTAACGCGTGATATACGGCGCAAGAATCACTGGCGACATTGGTTGTTAAGTCCTAGGTAATATGTTCCTCTACCACCGGAACTTTCATAGTAGGTTATTACCTCATGGTAATAAACCTATAATCATATTATTATGAAAATAATGTTTTTGGACCTTTTTCAAATGCAGGTGATGACAACACTGGATTTGTGAAATACTTTATAGAAAATAATCAAAGGACATGAGCAAGTGTGAACTTGCCTTTTGTGATTGCAAGATTATGCACTCACGATCTTCGAGTCAATGAATAAGATCCAAAATCTGAAACAGCATCATTGGTCCGGTAAGGATTAATGTTTAAAGAAGCAATATGCTTTTATGCTTAAGTAATGTGATGCACGTTCTAAGCGTAAATCTTGAGAATAACGTTGTGTTAGGGTTTAGATTCCGAAAGTGATTACTTTGGAATGTGTGATGCTTTAGGATAAAGTTCGTAGTTGAAATTTTATTATAGTTTATGAGTGGTTGTAAACAACACATATGTAGGAGTAAAGTGTACATACTTATGACATACTAGTTAGGATTACTTATACAAGGTTTCTGTTTTAAAGTGGCAAAAAGGATAACCTTCGAAGAAAAGGTTTCTCTTCTAGGGTCTAGACAAACTGTGTGGTTAGTTAGTGGTGGTTGATGTTATTTGTTTGCTCAAATGGTTTGGCTTGAGTTGCTTTATAGTTTAACTACTTCAGACCAAAGTTAACTATAAAACATATAATAATGCTTATAGTGTTATATTAAGATTATGTAGACTAAAGTTAACTTTAAAGTATAGATAGTTTTGAAAGTATCGTACTTATACATTGGTATCTTGTATATCTGAAATGTGTTCTTTATGTTACTTAAGAAGGTTTATTCTGTTACTTGAGTAATGGTTTCTTGATGTGAGTATGGAGTAATATCATTTATCTTTTGTAGACAAGTGGGTATAGTTTATAAACCCAACATAATATTATTTAATTACTCATGGATTTATATGGGGTTGTAGTAGTTTTTGTAATTTGGTACTTAATATGGTTTAGAAAATATTTGATTGTTTACAAGTTGTTCTTGAAGGATTTATTACTAGTGGAATTCTTTTTAGAGATAATCTTCATTTAAGGTTGTGGATTCTTCTAAAATAAGAATATTTATAATGTTTTAAACTATTATGGCATTAGATTATTAATATTTAAGACTAATACTATTAATTAAACTTATTTGACTCATTTTAGGAATATTAATAAATTTTATTTATCTTTATATGAATTATTAATGAAGTAAATAAGTTTAAATTGGAGTTATTAAAGTGTTTAACCTTTTTCTTTAACACAAAAGTGGAATATTATATTTTGATCATGTAGGTATTATTTTTGTGGACATTTTGGTATATTACATTTATATTTGTGATTTAAAAATAGTAAGATATGATTTTTATAATGCTTATTACTTTATAATTACTTAATAAACAATAAATATTTAATTAAGTGAAATAATAATACATAATTATATTTTATATTAGAATTCTTATTTTTCTAGGATTTTGTTGGTATTTTATTTATATTATAAACATTTATCATTATAGGAATATGAATTATTTAAGTTTTATTACTTATCAAACCTTTATTAAATGATATTCATTTAAATAATTATCTCAATAATATTTAATAATAAGTTTAAGTTGTAGATTTTATTTTTCTAAAAAAAATCATATATTATACACATTTTCCTGAATTATGAATCAAAAGTTATTAATTAAACAAGATTTAATCCTTTATTTGATTTCTGGAATATTATTAATTGAATTATAACATTTTATCTATTTCTGAACAGAAAATACTTTTTATACCGAACCCAGAACTAGCCCCAGTCACTGACTAGTGGGCCACTGTCCACCTCAGCTCTCAGGTGAAAGAAATGCATTTGCTACTGACTTTCTTTCTACTCACTGTCGATGACATGTGGGCCTTGGGCCATGTCATCCACCACGCGAGGCAAAGACTAGTCAAACGACTGACGTGGCTCGATCATGAGGTAAGCATGACATAAGCATCACCACCGCCATCGGTGAGTGGTCACCGGCGATGATTTTCTGCACCCCAGCAAGCGAAATCGGTCTAGTTCGAATCAGCGCAAGCTACTGAACCTAGGAGTGGCAGCGCCGCTCGAAAATGGTCATCGGAGCCTCAGCTCCGACGGTGGCCGACGGTGGCTTACAGTGAAACGGTGATTTACAGAGAGATCAAATGATTTAAGGATGCTGGAAGATTCAGGAACTCACCCTGATGATGATCGAGTGGTTGGCGAGGACAGGCGCGACCGGAAATGAGCTTCCCGGCGAGGATTCCGACGAACTGCCGTGAAGTAAATTGACCAAATTCGCCCGCTCCAGTGCTCCCCTTGATGCACGCTTCTACCCAGAGGATCTACGGAGGCTGGCGCTTCTCCATGACGGCTCAGAATGGTGTGGGGAGGCGTGGTTCGACGGTGAGAGGTGGCTCCGACGAGCTAGGGTTTCGGTCTCATTTGTATCTGAGAGGATAAGGAGGGATTGGGGATAGCGATTGAGACGATGCGTCACGGTGGCCTTCTTATCCCCTCCTGGCATCGGCGACGAGTATCTTGACGCAATGACGACGATGACGGCATCGGGCGGCGACGAGCTCCGCCAGCGAGCTGCCTATGTGCGTGACGGTGACGACGATGACCGTTTTGCAGATAACCCCCTGAAGTTTTCTTTGGCTCAACCCGCGGTCCGTTCCTGACCCCACTTGTCAGTCACAGACAGAAAAGAACCTGGGCTGGTACTGGGCCGTTGTGGGCTACATATAGGCGTCAGATAGGTATAGGGTGTTGGGCTGCAGCCAGGTTTAGTTTTTTATTTGTTTTTTTCTGTTTTCTGAATCAGATTTGAATTTGGTTATAATTTGAACATTTCTTTGTATGTTTAATTTGCTGGATCTTCGCAGTGATATTAAAATACATTTGGTAACCTTTGTGAACTTTTGTTATGCCTTCTTTTTTTATATACCTTTTATTACTCAATAAGACTTTATTTTAATAGTTGGAAGAAACTTCTTATTATTTTTCTCTTTCTATTTTAGTTAGAGATTTATTGAATGTTATGTTCTTATTTGCTTATAAATTTAATTTTAATGAGCTCATAGTTTGAATAGAAACTTTATATATAAGTTTAACGATTTTATACCATTATTTGTTGCCTGAAATATAAAGACATTAATATGGTAATTATTACTCCCATTAATTTGGAAAATAGCAATGTATGTGAATAACAAAGAAGTTTAGGGTTTTGAATCTTGGAATATTACCCTTGGTTTTAGGATTTTATATAGGTTTAGATTATTTTTAAGATTTAGGATTTAGCAACTAAGTGTATTGCCTTTTGTGTATAGTATTAGATGAAATCTCCCTTTTAAATTAGAAAATTATAATTAGAGTGTTTTATAGAAGTGAATATACTTAAGAACATATAGTGATGATGGTTGAAATTAACAGAGATATGCTTATGTAATTTATTATAGGAAACTATCTCTATAAAGTGTTATAGACATCAGATGATGGATCAATGGTCTGAGATGGATATTATGTTTGATTTGAGATTTAGAGTTGATTGCTTACCAAGATTAATTAGGGAAATGACTTATAGCATATAACTACATTTTACAATCTTGGATCTCTAGTTACGGAATTCCTTTCCTAGATATAATACCTCTTTCTTTTTTGTCAACGTGATTAGTTTGATGGACTTACTTATTAAAATATTCTTATTCCATATATCATTCTTCAAAACTTATGGATGAATCCAATGAGTTTGATTCAAAGACACTTCATAGCTTCCTCCTATCCTTGTTTGGTTGTATCTAGTATTTTACTGTTGACAATCTTCCATCCCACCAGTAGTTCCTTCAAACTCTACTCCCAATCTTCCTTAATCCCCATCACTATTCTTTCTCTAAAGTAAACTATCATTAAAGATGAATACACCACTTTTTATGACTCTATGCTATACTAGCTTTAGTTGAATAACACCATATTATACTTACTTAACTCTTATGACTTACACTTTAATCCCTGAATTATATTTATGTGGTTTTCCAAAACTTCTCTAGGATCACTTATCTTTACTAAGGTTCCAATCATGTTCTACCTACCAATATTACCTATACTACATATAAGCATTCCCTATTGGTGGCTAAAACATTACCATTATAATACTTTAATCATTTATTACTGAAGTTCTTAGTTGGCTAAGCAGGGCTTTAGCAATCCTACCTTTTATTGTCTGGAAATTATCTTCTTAGTATCTCATATTGGATTAAAGTTATTTATGAACTATGCCCTCTTTAAAAGATTTAAGTAGATGTTATGATAAGATCAGGAAATAATAGATCAAAGATTGATAGTTAAAGAGTTTGTGAATCAATGGTTGATTACTAAAAATTTATGAGCAACAGATATCAAAATAGGTTCCATGAAGATTGATATGGAAGAAAAGATATATGGTGGATGATCCTGACTTGGTCTCTTTCCAACTCCAACTCATTTAAGAGTTCAAGGTTATGTGTTACTATGATACTCATAATAGGAATAGATAAAAATAAGATAGGTCAGCACTAATCATTGCATTTTTATTATTCTAGTGGTAATCTTAACTGAGTATTCATAGATTGGTATGAGGAATAGTATGGTATGATCCCTTAAGGACCATATATGAATCATTTAAGCAATGTATTATGAGTGACATTTATTATAACTGGTCTTCCCTTAGACCAAATCATGTTTAACCAAATAAGGTTTTAGCAAAGGTCATATTGGAACTTATCGCAGTTAACTTGATGATCTACTTCAATTCCATCAAGTTAATAGAAGCTTCAATCCCTTTGACAAGTTTTGTTTAAAAGCGCGAAAATTACTCGGAGTTTCTATGCATGAATGCAATGCACACATCTGGGTTCAACTTATTTCTAGGCTCTAATGCTGGGATGTTACACTCTGCTCCTCCTCCTGCCGTCCAACACTAGTCATCTCCAGCACCGGCGGCACGCCGCCTCCGTATCCTCCTCCTCCCGTCTAGCCTCCTTCGGTCGTTCCTCCTGTCGGTTGTTCCCCTCTAGGCCTCTACCACAACAAGCACGAGTACTGACTCAACTCGGTCACTCAAAGAACACTCAGTGAGATAGTGACAATGAATCTATGATTAATTTCTGCAACTTAGGTTTCTGACAACTATAATGAATCTATGATTAATTTCTTCAACTTAGGTTTCTGTCGTGCAACTTAGGAGTTGTATACTTGTTAGTTGTTAGTCTAGAACATTTTGCACAGCATCAAAACTGAAGCAAACCTAAGTATTTATTGTTCATTTGGTCACTTTATTTGCTGGATTGTTTTGTACAAAATCAAAACTTAAGAAAAACTGACTTGATAGTGCTTTTTGGTCTATTTAGTTGCTGGAACATTTTGTACAACATCAAAAGTGAAGGAAAAGTGACTAGTTAGTGTTTACTTGATCACTCTAGTTGCTAGAATGTTTTCTATATCATCAAAACTGAAGCAAAACTGAGTTGGTAGTGCTTTTTTATCTCTCTAGTTGCTAGAATATCTCTATTACAACATCAAAACTGAAGCAAAACTAATTTTCTTCATGGCGGTTTACAAAGTGACAAGCAATGTCAAGTTGGCAATGATGGTCGAGGAAGGTGAACTGATGATGATGGATTGGTGGTTCTTTTGTGGTTTAAGTTCATGTTAAGACTGGTTGTTTGATTGAGCTATGGCTCATGTTCTACTTTTCCTATTTGTATATGTAATATGTTGAACTAAGTGTATGTGTTTGAGATGTATGGCAATGGCACTCTATTGAACTAAGTGCATGCATTTGTGTGGTTGAACTTGTGATACATGCTCTTATTGTCTTTATTCATGATTTTTGATACTTGTTTGTATGTATTCTTGCTGAATTGTTATTTATAATTGTGAAATATTACAACTTTTAATAAAGGTCATGGCGAATTTTTTATTACATCGAGCCTTCGAGCCGGCTTGCAAGCTTCGTCGAGCGGGCTTGTCGAGCATCGAGCCTTGGTCAGAAGGTTTAGGCTTGGCTTGTCCGACCTTCGAGCCGAGTCGAGCCCGAGCCAAGCCTTGTCGAGCCCGAGCCGAGCCTCGAGCCTCGAGCTTCAAGTCCACCCCTAGTCACGGAAGGTCACGATCTCCGACGACTGACTGGAAACTTTCCGCACGGCGGTCACGTTGTACCTCCTGTCGTGGTATTGCACGGCAGATGCTAATGGGGGTAGCTTACGTAGAGGGAGCAAGGCGACGTAGGAGAATCCGGGAACGAGATTGGCACACGATGTACCCAGGTTCACGTCCCCTCGGTGGAGGATCGCTACGTCCTGCTGTCAATCCAGTATATGATCATAGATTGGTTTACATGGGAGCCGCGGTCGGCGGAGGGAGAGACTAGATCTAATCTATTGTGGGAAAGCATACCCTGTGGGGGTGCCCCTGGCGGCTTTATATATGCATTCACCTAGGGTTTACAAGTGCACTAATGGGCTTTGTATTGGAGTCGCCGTCTTGGGCCTCCAGTAGGCGCCACTCGTCTGGGTCCAGTATGCGCTAGTTGCCGAATTGGGCGATTCGACCCGCTTAGGGCTAGGTTTCAGTCAGCTCGATCCAGCTGGCGAATCCGCTTTGTGGGTATACCCCGATTGGTATTCCCCCATCAGTAGTCCCCGAGCGCGTTGTCGATTCGACACGGGCTTGAGGCGGGGCACAGAGAGTCTTGACGATGGGTCGTGGCAAATCGGCCATGAGCTCCCGAACAGAGAAAAGAACCGTGAAGCAGGAGGCGGTCGGCGTGAGCCAGTCAGTGATGGCCAGTTGGTGAAAGACGCAGGGTGTCGGTAAAGCCGCCAGTTGTGGAGAGTCCCCGAACGTGGAGCGTGCCGAGTCCCCGAGCGCGGCGAGTGGCGAGGTTGAGCAACCGGCGAGTGTCGAGTCCCCGAGCGCGCCGAGTGGCGAGGTTGGGCGACCGGCGAGTGGCGCTGTCTGTAGCGCGCCGAGTCCCCGAGCGCGTTGAGTATGCGAGGGCGATTCTGCGGTGGCGAGTCCTCGAGCGCGTCGAGTACGCGAGGGCGAGTCCGCGGTGGAGAGTCCCCGAGCGTGGAGAGCCACGGTCATGGAACCACGTGTACACGCAGTATGCCTAGGAGTAGTCCCCGAGGCTCGAGTTGGCTTGTAGAGGTGACTTGAGGCTCTTTAGAGATGCATATTCTGAAAATAGTAGTGGTTGCTGCCGAGCATGGCGAGTAAGCGAGGTCGAGCGACCGGCGAGCGCCGAGTCCCCGAGCGCGGCGAGTGGCGAGGTCGAGCGACCGGCGAGCGCCGAGTCCCCGAGCGCGGCGAGTGACGAGGTCGAGCGACCGGCGAGCGTCGAGGCCGAGCGACCGACGGGCGTCGAGTCCCCGAGCGCGGAGAGTGACGAGGTCGAGCGAACGGCGAGCGCCGAGTCCCCGAGCGTGGCGAGCGCGAAGTCCCCGAGCGCGGCGAGCGGCGAGGTCGTGCGACCAGCGAGTGCCGAGTCCCCGAGCACGGCGAGCGGCGAGGTCGAGCGACCGGCGAGTGCTGAACCCCCGAGCGCGGCGAGCGGCGAGGTCGAGCGACCGACGAGTGCCGAACCCCCGAGCGCGGCGAGCGGCGAGGCCGAGCGACCGACGAGCGTTGAGTCCCCGAGCGCGGCGAGCGGGGAGGCCGAGGGCGAGTCCGCGGTGGCGAGTCCCCGAGCGCGGTGCCGAGTCCCCTAGCGCGGTGCCGAGTCCCCGAGCGTGTTGAGTACGCGAGGGCGAGTCCGCAGTGGCGAGTCCCCGAGCGTGTTGAGTACGCGGGGGCGAGTCCGTGGTGGCGATTCCCCGAGCATGGAGAGCCATGGTCATGGAACCACGCGTACACGCAGCATGCCTAGGAGTAGTCCCCGAGTCTCGAGTTGGCTTGTAGAGGCGACTTGAGTCTCTTTGGAGATGCATATTCTGAAAATAGTAGTGGTTACTGCCGAGCATGGCGAGTGGCGAGGTCGAGTGACTGGCGAGCGCCGAGCCCCCGAGCGCGGCGAGTGGCGAGGTCGAGCGACCAGCAAGCGCCGAGCCCCCGAGCGCGGCGAGTGGAGAGGTCGGGCGACCGGCGAGTGGCGCTGTCTGTAGCGCGTCGAGTCCCCGAGCGCGGCGAGCGGCGAGGTCGAGCGACCGGCGAGCGCCGAGTCCCCGAGCGCGGCGAGCCCCTGAGTGCGGCGAGTGACGAGGTCGAGCGACCGGCGAGCGCCGAATCCCCGAGCATGGCGAGCGGCGAGGTCGAGCGATCGGCGAGCGCCGAGTCCCCGAGCGCCGCGATCGGCCAGTGCCGAGCGACCGGCGAGTGCCGAGTCCCTGAGAGCGGCGAGCAGCGAGGCCGAGCGACCGACGGGCGCCGAGTCCCCGAGTGCGGCGAGCGGCGAGGTCGAGCGACCGGCGAGCGCCGAGTCCCTGAGCGCGGCGAGTGGCAAGAAAGACACCGTTTTGCTGAGAAGGATAAAAAGGTACGACTGCAATAAGGTGTATTTATGAAATATATTGAACATTTGTAAGACGTTGTTGAAGAAAATGCACTTTTGTTATGTGGATCGATCGGTAGTATGTAAGGTTTTTATGCGTGTCTTTTCATGAGTAGGCAGACCTCCAGCATCAAACGCTTGCCAGGTAACAGGGACGCGATGCCAGACTGTTGAACCCGGAGACAAGGTCGGCCTTTTGGTACCCAGCCTCACTACTTCGACGGACGCGAATAAACAGCAGACAAAACTGAAACCGATCCCAAGTATGATTTTGGTCCCTAGAAGGGTCAAATGCGACTGCATGGTTGGCTTGGGATAATGAATGGAGATGCATATATGTTTTGGGCTCGTAGCATACACGGGTGTAAAGAAACTTAGCTGTTAGACAAGTCTGCGACGGAAGTCCGCGATAGGCGAGTCCCCGAGCCTAGCGAGTCCGCGTATAAACGTGTCCACGTTTATGGGAGTTCCGGAGATCCGCCACAGGTGAACCCGCGACCGATCGGTGCGGCGCTCGGTGAACTGCACATTGAGACTTGGTTTTCCTCGTGTTTGCAGAGATAAGACGATTGATTAATAGAGATATGACAAAATATAATAATTAAAATAAGCTTGAGCTAAAAGAAAATGATTAGCCATAGCGAGTCGTCGGTGGTAAAATTGTAGACATCCACGACGGTGAAACGTTGAAGCTCTTTGCCGTAGAACAGTTGTCCGAAACACTCGTGGCTGCAGGATTTAGTTAATCGCAATCGGTTGGAGCTATACCAACGAAAGCCTCCGATGATCCGATTAGTCATGGTCGCATGCGATCGCGAGCATGTGCCTGACTGATGGAACACGTCCGATCGCATCTAGCTAACCGAGCAGTTTTATCGTTCCAGTACAATCGCCGGATGCTGCTGCAAGAATAATGAATCGTACGAATCGTACTATGGCCTGTTCGAATCTGATTTTCATCAACATGTAAACCAAACTCGTTAGATCCAAATAAACCAATTATTAAAATAGTCAATAAAAGGAAAAGATGAGATCAGATTGGAAAATCATCGGGCAGCCATGAGCATTTTCTCGATCACACGCATATGCTGATGACGAATTCGAGGATCCCGCCCGGATTATCACTCTCCAAGCATCGCTTGCCCCACGGTGGGCGCCAACTGTCGTGGTATTGCATGGCAGATGCTACTGGGGGTAGCTTACGTAGAGTAGCAAGGCGACGTAGGAGAATCCGGGAGCGAGATTGGCACACGATGTACCCAGGTTCACGTCCCCTCGGTGGAGGATCGCTACGTCCTGCTATCAATCCAGTATATGATCATAGATTGATTTACAATGGAGTCGCCGGAGGCGGTGGGAGAGACTAGATCTAATATGATGTGGAAGAAGATGTAATATGATGTGGAAGAAGATATAATATGACCTACCCCGTGGAGGTGCCCCTGGTGGCTTTATATATGCAGCCAGTTAGGGTTTACAAGTATTTGGTGGGCTTTGTATTGAAGTCGCCGTCTTGGGCCTCCAGTCGGCGCCACTCGTCTGGGTCCAGCATGCGCCAGTCGCCGTATTGGGCGAGTCGACCCGCTCAGGGCTAGGTTCCAGTCGGCTCGATCCAGCTGGCGAATCCGCTTTATGGGTATACCCCGATTGGTATTCCCCCATCACCTCCCGCGCAGAGCGGGTGTGCCAGGAGCTTCCAGTGGCAAATTGGCGGCGGAGAAGGCACAGACGTTCTGCGTTCTAAGAAGGGACGCCGGAAGCTCGACCAGAGACTCAAGGGAGGTGGCATAGCCTGGTTTTTGACCAGGGAGTGTCCTTGGGTGCTTGCAGGTGTCCAAGACTTCATTATGTTCATATTTCTCTTTACCCGATCTATATGACATGGTGACTTCCTTTAGTTTTCCTTCTTGTTCTATCCCATATGACACCCACACTTCCTTTAGATCCTTCTTGTCTTTTGATCCCGATGACACTAATACTTCCTTCAGATTTTCTTCCTTCTGTGGTCTATATGCTACAAGGATCTTCTTTAAATTCAGCGAAATTTTGTTTGAGTCCTTTACACCTTGTAACCCATATGACACTGATACTTCCTTCAAAATTTCTTCAACTTTGGGTCCATGTGCCACAAATATTTTCTCCGATTCATCTTTAGCGTGTGAACCATCCGACGTAGATGAGCTCCTCCTATCATTGTGGAGTTTTGGCTTATGTAACATTCTGCCATTATTTATATATTCTTCACCTTGGGACTCATTGGACAAAAAACCTCCTTTAAACCCACTTGAGCATGTGATGCATCATGAACATGTTTATCCCCATAGTGAACTTCTGGCTTGACCCTCTCATATTTTGGTCCAATTTTCCGCAGTCCCTTCACAAACTTGAGGTTATTGGAACTAATATTGTCGTCTGGAGAGACATGTACTGGTGTAGGCATAGAAAACATGATGTGTATAGACTAATCAGTAGGTTAATGGCGATAAAGACAAGTTCTGTAAAATGTATTCTTGGAGACATTCAATACATTTTTGCTATTTTTTAGGCCACCAACAAATAACTATTCTTGATAAATTGAAATCATATTATGCATAGTATGCTAAGTATACACATTTTCATTAATTGGTCTCTCCATGTACACTAGAGTTATACGACAATGAAACAAACAAAATCATGATGGCCACATGCATGGAAGAGTATACCAAACTAATCACTGATATCCTTGCGAATGGGAGAGGCCGGTAATTTTAAACAGAATCTTCAGAACAATTCACTTCCACTCTTCAACCTTTCATTGGGTTTAATATAGAGACCATCTGACGGTGTCGCATGCGATGGGTACATACCCCCATGGGCAGTCACTTAATATCCCAACCTTAGCTCTAAGGTATTTCATCAATTAGCAAAACACTTGATAAATTATTTTCACAAACATGTTGGATAAATTTGTGTATGATTTTGAGTGACAGTGAATAGATGCATTACGGTAACATGCTTAGGGGATTTAGCAAGCTTATGTAGGTGGCAGTAGTTGCAATGTATGTAGAGGAGTGAGAGATTGACGCCTACCTGCATGAGGGGTTAACTGATCGAGTACGGCTTGGGGTATGGCAGTTTCCGGAAGAACGCTTCGCCAATAATCTGCCGCGGTCTTTGAATTTGTGGCACTACTTCCTCCTGCTCCAGCAACCTGCAAACTCCATCGAAATTAGTGCATTGGAGTATGGAGAGGATTAAGACATCTCTTATGCTAAATACCATATTTTCGCATGGTCCAACGCAGGTCACCAAATCTTATAAAACCATCCAATCGGACTCACTGATCTAACCAAAAGTGGAGATCAGCATTATATACTTGGACTATATAGATTTGTTCTGCTGGGATTGCAAGTAAATGACATGGCATGCTTAAACGCGACGAACAATAAATTACTATTGTTTTTTCTTTGAACCGTGAGACTGACGTAAGCATGTTTGCGCAGCCAAACATTTCCCATATTGAAGCATTTTTTTCAAAAAATCAAATTGTATCTATATATATTTATGTGCTCACACAGTGGTTATGTTCACAAAACACACTGTTATAACTGTCCTCAAAATGGTTGTTTAAATTTCGGTCTATGTACTTTTTTCTGTTCAATGTTAGTTGATCTACTAACTTGAATAACAAAATCAAACCTAAGCAATAGGCATATATACTCTCCAATATACAAGCTTAACTTTTCGCATGAACATATTAGTAAAATTAAAATATGCTATTGTAAAAACTATCCCCATGAGAAAATAACAATACTATATTTTCAATCACCTCATATTCGTCAATCAGTATATATGGTTAAAGTAAAAGATATTTGAAAAGTATGGTTTTTAATGCCAATGCCATGCAGGTATATCTATGTATGAACAAGGTAATAGTTTACAAACTAACTATCATCATCGCTAGTAAACAGAATATATATCCACTACTTTCTCTATCTAAGAAATAGACAACTGAATCCTGTAGTAATTAACTGAAAACTTGTTTGAAACGTCACAGACGACATGCATGCATGAGAGAGCAGGCACTACACTAATTAATAGGGCTACAAGGCACTCGCCAGGAGGAGGAGCAACGAGATGAAGAGTGACACAGGGACATCCATGCTATCCATTTTGAACTAGTTTACGTTTTGAGAGGTTCATATAACAGGGGCCCTATTTATACACCCCCAGGATGCATGGACATGGTGTGAGGGTAATCAGACAGGCCAGCTACGTACTGTTGCAGACAGAAGTAGAGAACAAAATGCATGTGATGTCTGCTCTGAAATTGATGCGGCATCTGAAATTGATCTGAAGTAGAGAACAAAATGCCTGATCTGAAATTGATGCGGCATCTGCCTGCCACGTCTGCTCTCTAATAAACAAATCTTTAACAGTTAGGAAATGGGCAGAAAGTAGGCTTCTGGGAAGACACCTGGCTGGGTGACAACCTTTAGCATGTCAATTTCCTTCGTTGTATAATATTGTTCGACGGAAAAACGTTCTTGTTGTCGATGTCATTACAGCAGCGCATCTAATTATAGAATTTAGAAGGACTTTGTCAGGACACAAGTGGACCGCTTGGATAGCGCTAGTTCAACGGCTTATGGTAGTAACTTTGTCCGACGAACAAAATGTATTTGTTTGGAAATTGTCCACCGATGGATCTTTTTCAGTCAAATCAATGTATGCGGACTATATGAATGGGCACACGGTTTATTTGCGTAAGTATATTTGGAAGCTCAAAGTTCCACTAAAGATCAAGATCTTTATGTGGTTCTTGCATAAGAAAGTCATCCTCACGAAAGATAATCTAGCTAGACGAAACTGGATTGGTTGTAAGGAATGCGCTTTTTGTGATTCAGAGGAATCAATCAACCATCTATTTTTCAATTGTCCCTTCGCAAAACTAATTTGGAGAGTTATCCATTTCACTTTCAATATTCCATCCCAAACCAATGTTACAAATATGTTTGGAAATTGGTTGAATGGAGTGGACAAGATTTCAAAGAATAGAATTAGATTTGGTATTTGCGCTTTAATGTGGGCTATATGGAACTGTCGAAACGATATTGTCTTTAACAAGAGCACGAACTCTATTTTTTTACAGGTTATCCGTATGGTGTCACATTGGATCCAGATTGGTCTCTCTTGCTCCCGGAAGCGCAACAGGAGCCTATGTGTGCTGGATGCAGCCGTCTGGAGGCGGTTACACGGGCTATATACAGTCAGGCTGGATGGCAGCCTTTTAAACGTTTTCATAATGCATTGATGTGTATCTATTTTATTCCGCTGGCTAATTCATGTGTACACGCTATGTGATCCGTGAGATGTAAATTGTTACTTATTCTTGGGTAATAAAGAGGGCTGTGTGCATCGATTGATCCAGAGGCCGGGGCTATGCTCCCATTTCCAAAAAAAAAACTGTGATCTTGTCTGGTAAGATCTGGTATATGGACAACGCATCGTGTCGTTGGAGCCAAAAATTATTTTTGTCCAAATTAACACGGTAGCCGATGGGCTTGCTAGCTGCCTCATATTGTTTCCTTCAAAAAAAAGGTCATCTTATGTTTGAAACCTCCTTTGCTTTCAGTTTCAATGCCCAAATTCAAAATCTCGGTCCAAAGTTATGGAAGAGAGTTTCTGATATTTTAAGTTTTTGGAGCTCAGAAAAAAAAATCAGATATCATGGCAGGCTCCATTATGCTGATTCGAGCATCATGCAAGTGGATCTGTTATTTTGTTGCATTGCAAGATCTCTTGGTTTGAATCTTCTTGCTCCAGATCTTTGAGCATACGGCCAATTATCGCCTAACCATAGGATCTAAACAATGGAAAATGTGGAACTCGCTCTTGTTTTAATTTTGGAAACATGAACTTGCCCATGTATATGTGGTACTCCCTCTGTTCACAATTATTTTGTGTTCTGGGTTTAGCCAAAATATAAAAAATTAAGGTTTAACCAAACATTTAGAGAAAATATCAACATCTACAATATAAAACATATAGAATTCGAATTGTGATAAAGTATGTTTTTATATTATATGCATTTGGTATTATGAATTCTAATATTTTTTCCTGTACTCTTGATCAAACTTGACAAAGTTTAACTTTGATTAAACATGTCGTGGTGGTGGCACGGCAGATTCCATGGGTAGGCTAAAGTATGGGGCCAATGGATGCTAGAGGGATCTGGGAAGAGAAGATGTAGTTGATTCTACACACAAAAGACTAACATAAAGATCTTTATTTCTCCTCTCTTGGGCTACAAGTGCTCCTTGAGCTGTTTACAAGAGGAGAAGAAGAACTTTAACCAGCCTAACGATATCAAATGAGCCGATGCCCTTCTCAGAATCCAAGCCTCTCCTTATAAAGGGGCGCCTTGGCTCCTCTAGGGCTGACGTGGCAAGCATATTCTTCGAATATGCTTGTCCCATTATAGTAACTCGGCGGCCTCCTTTCCGTGTCGCCCTTCTAATGACGGCAAGGTTTCAGAGAACCCCACCTGCACGCCTCGGGCTCCAGGACTGTCACCTCCGTGACCTCCTTCTGCCCTTCTGCCGCTCTGCGCCTTGTCCTTTGTGTTTGGCTCTGTTCAGATTCTTCTTAGCCTGTGACTAGGGTTTGACTATAGGCACCTCCTTTTCCTGCAAGCTTCATGTCATTCGGCCATGTCTCGCTTAACTCGGCTTGGCCTTCACCTGCATTTAGATTATTCGGGTTGACCCGGCCGACTTAAACAGTACGTCGGCCGGGTAATGTATTGCTCTTCTCATAAGTGTCCTGCTCGCGCTTACCTCGGCCGACCTTTACAGGATTCGGCAGATTTAGACAGTAACTCGGAATTTGACGGGGAACTTCCTTTTGTCTTTCCCCGTCCTGACCCTATCCGGGGTCACCTCCCCAACATTAGTCCCCGAAGCTGGTATGGTCCTGCCTATAACCTCGGCTGGGCCATATCAGTTTCCCAATACTCGTTTCTCCCTGTTTCCGAGTTACTTTTTCCCCCGTCCGAGGTATCCGCGCAGCTTCTCGCGTGCGTCTCGTCCTATGTGTAACACTTATCATTGTTTCTCTAGTTTTTTGTTCCTCTACAGTGCCCACTGACAAGCTACAGTAATTACTGCGCCTGTCGCGTCGGTGTTGCAATGCCTCGCGCACCGTTTCTGTCAAGGGGCCTGATCGTCTCCTACGTCGTGTGGTCGTTGGTGCGGCTCCACTCATCCTCGAGCGGTTATGCCTCACACACGATCTACATGGTTGGTGCCTGCACCCACGATCCCACTACCGCGCCAAGCCCACGCGGTTATAAAGAGGGGCACGGGGCTAGAGGATTTACTTTCCTCCTTCGTGCGCTCGTCGGAATCTTCGACGGTGAGGCCCCAACTCCTCTGCTCCGTCGACCTCGTCCCCGTGCGCTTGCTCCGGCGCCGTCGCCGGTGAGTTTCTCTGGTCTCATTGCCTAGATTTCCCTCTAGACGCGTCTGCCGCTCTCTAGATTTCCCGTGGCGGTTCCTTTTCCGCTCCGCCGCCGTTTTCGCCTAGGACCACAACGGGGCCTTGCAGTTCTAGGCTTTGCTCCGCCGCTAGTTCCTCTTCGGTGGACTCCTCCGGCGATCCAATGTCAAGCTCAGTTAGCGGTGCGCTTATCGAGGACGACGATGATGTTGGAATTATGCCCTAGAGGCAATAATAAAGATGTTATTATTATAGTTCTTGTTCATGATAATGTTTATATTCCATGCTAGAATTGTATTAAGCGGAAACTTTAATACTTGTGTGGTTTGTGAACAACACCGTGTCCCTAGTACGCCTCTATGGACTAGCTCATTGATCAATGATGGTTAAGGTTTCCTAACCATAGACATGAGTTGTCAATTGATAATGATATCATATCATTGGGAGAATGATATGGTGGACAGACCCAAACTAAGCGAAGCAATTAGATCGTGTCATCGTGTTCGTCTTTGCGAAGCTTTTCTTATGTCAAATATTGTATTCCTTAGACCATGAGATAATACAACTCCCTGGTATCGGAAGAAAGCTTTGAGGTCATCAAACGTCATCCTATGAGAGGGTGATCATAAAGGTGTCTCTCAGGTGATCGGAAAGTATCTGTTGGGTTGTATGTATCTTGATGGGATTTGTCCCTCCCAAGTCGGAGAGATATACTTCGGGCCCACTCGGTAATCGATATCAACACCGCTTGCAAGCATGTAGTTAAGGAGTTAATCACAAAGTGATATTGGATTACGGAACGAGTAAAGTACTTGCTGTGAACGAGATTGAACTAGGTATGACGGTACCGACGATCAAATCTCGGGCAAGTAAAATATCGCGAGACGAAGGGAATATATATATGGGATTGATTGAATCCTGGCATCGTGGTTCATCCGATATGATCATCAATGAATGTGTGGGAGTCAATATGGGTTTCCAGACCCCGCTGTTGATTATTGATAGAAGATCATGTCTGCATATTCTCGAACCCGCAGGGTCACACACTTAACGTGTCTCGACGCTAGGATAGATTGGATAATTGGTTTATGAGTTTTTGTTCGGAGTCTCGGATGGGATCCGGGACATCACGAGAGGTTCCGGAGTGGTCCGGAGAATAAGATTCATATAAGGCAGTGCAGTTTTTGGAGTTCGGAATTGTTCCGGGTTAATCGGTATTGTACCGGAAGCTTCTAGAACCTTCCAAAAGGGGACCAACGTGGCCCCACCTTCCGGGAGGGGGCATGGGCCTATGAGGGAGTGCCCTGGCCGCATTGGGCCAGGGGCACAAGGCCCCATAGGGCCCAGCCGGCCAAGAGAGGTTTAAACTCGAGATAGACCTTCTAGAAGGGGGGGTTCCTTGCCCCCCACTCCTTATCCTTTGGGGCCGCCGGTTTGGGCTTGGGGGAGGGGCTAGGGCTGCGCCCCCCTCTATATATAGAGGGCTGGGGGCGCACCAACCCCTCACACCTTCCCTCCTAGCCGCCCTACTGCCCTCCTCTCTCCCTCCCGACTGCTTGTAGGCGAAGCCCTGCTGCAGAAATTCTCCACCAATTGCACCGCGCCGTCGCGTTGTAGATCCAACCCATCTCTCCACCATACTTGCTGGACCAAGGAAGGAGGAGACGTCGAGGTGCTGCACGTGTGAATCTCACGGAGGCACCGCCACTTGTGGTGCTTGATCGGATCGGATCGCGAGGAGGAGAAGCGAGTACGACTACATCACCCACGTTCCGACGAACATTCCGCTGTGCGAATATTCAAGGGTATGAAGATCTAATCCAATCTCTCTCGTTGTTTGCATCTACTAGATTAGATCTTGGCTTTCCCTCTATTCGCATCCGTAGAAAATTTTGATTTACTATGTCGCGAAACCCTTCAGTGGTATCAGAGCTAGATCTATGCGTAGATGTGTTTCACGAGTAGAACGCAACATGGTTATTGTGGGCGTTGATGTTTTATGTTGCAAGCCTCTTGTTTGTATTCTTCTTATGACGCGGGATAGTGAGATTGAAGCAGTCCAGGCCAACCTTACGCGACATCGTTCGCGAGACCGGCTCCGCACTTGACGTGTGGCTTGTTCCACACATGCGGCTGGTGGATGTCAGTTTCTCTCACTATAGTTGTCATGGGATTAACACCGGAGTTTGGCAACCATAATATCACCGTTGTGGCTTTCCGTAGGTAAGAATCGTTCTTAGCATCTACTCCCATAAGCCACGTAAAACATGCAACAACAAAGTAGAGGCGTCTAACTTGTTTTTGTAGGGAGTGTTTTCTGTGATATGGTATGGCCCAAGATGTGATGTGTATAATGTATGCGATGATCATGTTTTGTAATGTTTCACGACTTGCATGTCGATGAGTAAACAAGCGGCAGGAGCCATATGGTTGTCTTTATAATTGTGTATGACCTGTGTGTCAACTTCTTATACGCCATGTAATAGTTTCACTTTATCGCTAAGTAGTTAGCAATAGTTGTAGTTGCTATTCGTGGTGGAGGCAATCATGGTGGAGTGATGGAGATCATGCTGGCACGCACAAGATGGAGATCATTGCGCGAAGATTGGCTATACCATGTCACATAAAGTTATATGCATGTGATGTTTATCCATTTATGTATCTTATTATGCTTAGATCGCGACGGTAGCATTATAAGATGATTCCTCACTTAAAGATCAAGATAAAACTGTGTTCTCCCCAAGTATGCACCGTTGTGAAAGTTCGTCGTGTCCAAGCATCACGTGATGATCGGGTGCTATAGACTCTACGCTCACATAAACGGGTGCAAGCCAGTTTTGCACACGCGGAAATACTTGGGTTTTACTTGACGAGCCTAGCATGTACAGACATGGCCTCGGAACACAAGAACCGAAAGGTTAAGCATGAGTCATATGAATGATATGATCGACACTTCGTTGTCCACCATTGAAACCACATCTCTTCTCGTGATGATCGGATTAGGTGTGGTGAACTTGGATCGTGTTCACTAAACAACTTGAGGGATGTTGAATTTAGTGGGAGTTCATCTAGTAATTTGATTAAGTTGAACTATTTATCATGAACATAGTCTAAATTGTACTTGCAAATACTGTAGATCACATGGCTAAGTCCAACTTCAAATTCAACGTTTTTGCTAAGAAAGAAAAGCTTAAGAACAATGGGTCTAACTTCACCAATTGGTTCCGCAATCTAAGAATCATTCTCTCTGGCGGTCAAAAGGACTATGTCCTTGGGAAAGTGTTAGGTGACCCCCCTGCTGCAACTGCGCCGGCTGATGAGAAAGCTGTCTATCAGTCGCGCAAAGATGATTATGGTGTGATTAAGGGCACCATGTTGTTTGCTATGGAACCGGAACTTCAAAATTTTTTTGAAGACTATCCCAGGCCCTTTGAGATTCTCGAAGAGCTGAAAACCATGTTTCAGACTCAGGCCCGTTCTGAGAGATATGAGATCTCTGAGAAGTTCTTTAACTGCAAGATGGAGGAAGGGAGTTCCGTTAGTGAGCACGCCATTAAGATGACGGGCTACACTCAACGCCTTGAGCAACTGGAATGCACGATTCCAGAGGAGCTCAAGATTGACAGGGTTCTGCAATCACTCCCTCCCAGCTACAAAAGTTTTGTAGTGACTCATAATCAGATTGGTTCCACTGATACGATCACCGAGCTCTTCGCAAAGCTGAAGGCCGCGGAAGTGGACATCAAAAAGGATAATCATGTGTTGATGGTCAACAAGCCAACCTTTAAGAAAGGTAAGGGTGCAAAGAAGCCCTTCAAGAAAGGCGGCGGCAAGCGCGTTGCCCCTGCTGAGAAGAAGCTCGAGTCTGGTCCTAAGCCGGACACTGAGTGCTTCTATTGCAAGGACAAGGGTCACTGGAAGCGCAACTGTCCGAAGTACTTAGCGGACAAGAAGGCTGGCACCATCAAAGGTATATTTGATATACATGTTATTGATGTTTTCCTTACTAGCCCTCGTTGTAGTGCCTGGGTATTTGATACTGGTTCGGTTGCTAATATTTGTAACTCGAAACAGGAGCTACGGAATAGACGGCGGCTTGCGAGGGATGAGGTGACGATGCGCGTTGGCAACGGATCAAGAGTTGATGTGATGGCCGTCGGCACGCTCTCCTTAGTTTTACCTTCGGGATTAGTTTTAAACCTTAATAAATGTTATTATGTGCCTGCGTTGAGCATGAACATTATTTCTGGATCGTGTTTATTGCAAGACGGTTATTCATTTAAATCGGAGAATAATGGTTGTTCTATTTATATGAGTAACATCTTTTATGGTCATGCACCTCTTGTGAATGGTTTATTTCTTCTAAATCTCGAAAGGGATGAAACACACATCCATAACATTGAGGCTAAGAGATGCAAAGTAGATAGTGATAATACTACTTATTTGTGGCACTGTCGTCTAGGTCATATTGGTGTAAAGCGCACGAAGAAACTCCATTCTGATGAACTTTTGGAGTCTCTTGATTTTGAATCATTTGACACATGCGAACCATGCCTCATGGGCAAGATGATCAAAACCCCGTTCTCCGGTATGATGGAGCGAGCAACGGACTTGTTGGAAATCATACATACCGATGTATGCGGACCGATGAGTGTTTCGATGCGCGGTGGATATCGCTATTTTCTCACTTTTACCGATGACTTAAGTAGGTATGGGTATATCTATTTAATGAAACATAAATCTGAAACGTTTGAAAAGTTCAAGGAATTTCAGAATGAAGTGGAGAACCATCGTAACAGAAAGATTAAGTTTCTACGATCCGATCATGGTGGGGCGAATATTTGAGTTATGATTCTCTCACGCATCTTAAAGCAAGCGGAATTTTTTCGCAACTCACGCCACCCGGAACACCACAGCGCAATGGTGTGTCTGAACGCCGGAATCGAACCCTATTAGATATGGTCCGATCAATGATGTCTCTTACTGATTTGCCGTTATCATTTTGGGGTTATGCATTAGAAACCGCTGCATTTACTTTAAACAGGGCTCCATCTAAATCTGTTGAGACGACACCGTATGAATTGTGGTTTGGTGCGAAACCTAAGTTGTCGTTTCTTAAAGTTTGGGGGTGCGAAGCTTATGTCAAGAAGTTGATGCCGGACAAGCTCGAACCCAAAGCGGAGAAATGTGTATTCATAGGATACCCTAAGGAAACTATTGGGTATACCTTCTATCACAAAACCGAAGGCAAAGTGTTTGTCGCAAAGAACGGTTCCTTTCTTGAGAAGGAGTTTCTCTCGAAAGAAGTGAGTGGGAGGAAAGTAGAGCTAGACGAGGTTATTGAACCTTCTCTTGAATTGGAGAGTAGCGTAGCACCTGAAATTGTTCCAGTGCCGCCTGCACCAACAATAGAGGAAGCTAATGACAAGGATCATGAAGCTTCGGACGATGCTGCTACTGAACGTCACAGGTCGACAAGGTCGCGTGCCCCTCCTCAGTGGTACGGCAACCCTGTCTTGACTGTCTTGTTAGTAGAAGACAGTGAACCTACGAACTATGAGGAAGCGATGATGAGCCCAGACTTTGAGAAATGGCTAGAAGCCATGAAATCCGAATTGGGATCCATGAGCGAAAACCAAGTATGGACTTTGGTGGACCCTCCTAGTGACCGTAAGGCCGTTGAGTGCAAATGGATCTTCAAGAAGAAAACGAACGCGGATGGTAATGTTACCGTCTATAAAGCACGGCTTGTCGCGAAAGGTTTTCGACAAGTTCAAGGTGTTGACTACGATGAGACTTTCTCTCCCGTAGCGATGTTTAAGTCCATTTGGATTTTATTAGCAATTTATGCGTTTCATGATTATGAAATATGGCAGATGGATGTCAAGACTGCTTTCCTCAATGGCAACATTGATGAAGAGTTGTATATGATGCAACCCGAAGGTTTTGTCGATCCTAAGGATGTTGATAAAGTATGCAAACTTTAGCGTTCCATTTATGGACTGAAGCAAGCATCTCGGAGTTGGAACCTTCGTTTTGATCAAGTGATCAAGAGCTTTGGATTTGTTCCAAATTGCTACGAAGCTTGCATCTACAAGTGAGTGGGAGCTCGGTGACGTTTCTGGTACTATATGTGGATGACATATTGATTATTGGAAATGACATCAACATGCTTAACGATGTGAAGAGTTATTTGAACAAGTGTTTTTCAATGAAAGACCTAGGTGAAGCTGCTTATATATTGGGCATCAAGATCTATAGAGATAGACAAAGACGCCTGATAGCTTTAAGCCAGAGTACATACCTAGACAAAGTTCTGAAAAGGTTCAGAATGGATAAGGCAAAGAAAGGTTCAGTGCCTATGTTGTCAGGTAAGATATTGAGCAAGGCTCAGTGTCCAGCTACGGTAAATGATAGGGAAGCTATGAGCAAAGTGCCTTATGCCTCGGCCATAGGTTCTATCATGTATGCCATGCTGTGTACTAGACCGGATGTGTCCAATGCTCTTAGTTTGACGAGCAGATATCAAAGTGATCCAGGAGTGGAACACTGGACAGCCGTGAAGAACATCCTAAAGTACCTAAATAGGACTAAAGAAATGTTCTTAGTCTATGGGGGTGATGAACAGCTCGTCGTAAAAGGTTACGTCGACGTTAGTTTTGACACCGACAAGGATGATTCTAAATCTCATACAGGATACGTGTATATTTTGAATGGAGGAGCTGTGAGCTGGAGAAGCTGCAAGCAAAGCGTGATCGCGGGATCTATAGTAGAAGCGGAATACATGGCTGCTGCAGAAGCGTCAAGTGAAGGAGTTTGGATCAGAAACTTCATCACTGAGCTTGGAGTGGTTCCAAGTGCATTGGACCCACTGGAGATATTGTGTGACAACACTGGCGCCATAGCACTCGCTAAGGAACCGAGATATCATCCAAAGACCAAGCATATCAACCGCAAGTTTCATATAATCTGAGATTATATAGCAGATGGAGATCTGAAGATTAGTAAAGTACATACGGATCTGAATGTCGCAGATCCATTGACTAAACCTCTTCCACGTGTAAAACATGATCAGCACCTCAGTGCCATGGGTGTGAGATTGTTGCCAAATGTAAACTAGATTATTGACTCTAGTGCAAGTGGGAGACTGTTGGAATTATGCCCTAGAGGCAATAATAAAGATGTTATTATTATAATTCTTGTTCATGATAATGTTTATATTCCATGCTAGAATTGTATTAAGCGGAAACTTTAATACTTGTGTGGTTTGTGAACAACACCATGTCCCTAGTACGCCTCTATGGACTAGCTCATTGATCAATGATGGTTAAGGTTTCCTAACCATAGACATGAGTTGTCAATTGATAATGAGATCATATCATTGGGAGAATGATATGGTGGACAGACCCAAACAAAGCGAAGCAATTAGATCGTGTCATCGTGTTCGTCTTTGCGAAGCTTTTCTTATGTCAAATATTGTATTCCTTAGACCATGAGATAATACAACTCCCTGGTATTGGAAGAAAGCTTTGAGGTCATCAAACGTCATCCTATGAGAGGGTGATCATAAAGGTGTCTCTCGGGTGATCAGAAAGTATCTGTTGGGTTGTATGTATCGAGATGGGATTTGTCCCTCCCAAGTCGGAGAGATATACTTCGGGCCCACTCGGTAATCGATATAAACACCGCTTGCAAGCATGTGGTTAAGGAGTTAATCACAAAGTGATATCAGATTACGGAACGAGTAAAGTACTTGCTGTGAACGAGATTGAACTAGGTATGATGGTACCGACGATCAAATCTCGGGCAAGTAAAATATCGCGAGACGAAGGGAATATATATATATGGGATTGATTGAATCCTGGCATCGTGGTTCATCCGATATGATCATCGATGAATGTGTGGGAGTTAATATGGGTTTCCAGACCCCGCTGTTGATTATTGATAGAAGATCATGTCTGCATATTCTCGAACCCGCAGGGTCACACACTTAACGTGTCTCGACGCTAGGATAGATTGGATAATTGGTTTATGAGTTTTTGTTCGGAGTCTCGGATGGGATCCGGGACATCACGAGAGGTTCCGGAGTGGTCCGGAGAATAAGATTCATATAAGGCAGTGCAGTTTTTGGAGTTCGGAATTGTTCCGGGTTAATCGGTATTGTACCGGAAGCTTCTAGAACCTTCCGGAAGGGGACCAACGTGGCCCCACCTTCTGGGAGGGGGCATGGGCCTATGAGGGAGTTCCCTGGCCGCATTGGGCCAGGTGCACAAGGCCCCATAGGGCCCAGCCGGCCAAGAGAGGTTTAAACTCGAGATAGACCTTCTAGAAGGGGGGGTTTCCTTGCCCCCCACTCCTTATCCTTTGGGGCCGCCGGTTTGGGCTTGGGGGAGGGGCTAGGGCTGCGCCCCCCTCTATATATAGAGTGCTGGGGGCGCACCAACCCCTCACATCTTCCCCTCCAACCCTAGCCGCCCTGCTGCCCTCCTCTCTCCCTCCCGACTGCTTGTAGGCGAAGCCCTGCTGCAGAAATTCTCCACCAATTGCACCGCGCCGTCGCGTTGTAGATCCAACCCATCTCTCCACCATACTTGCTGGACCAAGGAAGGAGGAGACGTCGAGGGGCTGCATGTGTGCATCTCACGGAGGCACCGCCACTTGTGGTGCTTGATCGGATCGGATCGCGAGGAGGAGAAGCGAGTACGACTACATCACCCGCGTTCCGACGAACGTTCCGCTGTGCGAATCTTCAAGGGTATGAAGATCTAATCCAATCTCTCTCGTTGTTTGCATCTCCTAGATTAGATCTTGGCTTTCCCTCTGTTCGCATCCGTAGAAAATTTTGATTTACTATGCCGCGAAACCCTTCAGATGGAGCGTCTGGTCCAGAGCGAGGCTCCTGGCAAGGTTCCACTGTTACCCGCCGAGAGGTTAAGTGGTTATATAGAACTCGCCGGATCCCTGCCGAGGTAACATGTCGCTTACCCGGCAGCGAATCTTCCCCCGTTCTTAACGAAGGCGAGTACGTCGTCTTTATGTCCCATTTCGCTCGCGGGTTTGGTCTTCCCCTTAGAGATTTCGCTAGGGAGTTCCTTGATTACTTCGGCCTGCAGCCGCATCATCTTTCGGCTAACGCCATTGCTTCTCTATCTGCCTTTATCTCTGCTTCGGAAGGATACTTCGGCCTCTGGCCGTCTGTGCACGTATGGTCGAAGTTCTTTCAGATCTGATCCAATGTCATTCCAGAAAAATCCCTTCATCCTTCCGAGAAATTGCTCACCCAGTGTGGAGCCGCGTTCATCACACCTCCGAGGAAATCCGAGTTTCCTCGCATTGCTGGTCTAGAGTCATGCAAGAAATGGCATAGATCGTTTTTCTATGTCAAGAATACTGGGAAAGAAGACAAGATTCGGCTCCCCGCTTTCTCCATCGGTCCTCCTTCCAAGAAGAACTGGACTTACAATCCCAGGAAGAGCCATGCATTGGCCGAGGCTTTCGATATTCGGCTGAAGGAGCTGATCCGCGCATGGCTACGTGGTGAGGATCTGATGACCACCTTCATCTGCAGCCGAGACTGCCCTTTTCAGCATCGCACGCATAAGCTCTGTTTCATGAGCGGTCCTCTTGATCCCAACCGAGTTTCAACGGTTGAGCTCGAGGATTATCTGGTTTATAAGCGTGTCCGAGCTATCTTTAAGACGGATCTGCCGGAAGATTGGACTTGGGGACTGAAGCCCTTTACCCGCCGGAACCCCCTCCCGAGGTAAGCTAGAGCACTTGTGTTCTTGTTTCCTAATCGCGTTTGCGATTCCTTTTGCTGATTCTTCTTTGTTTCTTTTCTCGCAGAGATTTGCGTAACAACGAATCGAGGATGCCGAGGTTCTGGCCCTCCCGTGGACCGCAGACCGAAGCACGCCGGATAGCGGGGAGCCTGATCCGGAGGAGTTCGTCCCTAAGTCGGACGTTGCCCCGGTTTGCACTCGTCGCAAGATCTCGGCCCATGGGGAGGAAGGTGATTCGGACGAGGTCCAAGTTCTTGAGGTAGTCGCCGCAATGCCAATTTCTTATGCATTTCCGGCCTCTACTTTCTCAGCTAATCCGAACGGTCAGGTTCATGATGCCGAGCCTCTCGCCTCCCAACCTCCTACTACCTCGAGGAAGCGTACCGCTCCGGCAGGTGCCTCGGAAACTGCTCCCAAGAAACGAACGAAGAAGTCAGCCCAGCATCCTCTGAAGCGTAAAACTATGCCCGGGGTTACTAGGTGAGTCACTTTTCATTTGTATTTCTTGTTTCTCTTTTTCTGTCTTCTGACCTGACTTTCTGTGCCTTTGCAGCGCTCCTCTTTCTGTTAAGCCCAGTGGTCATGACGAGTCATACGACTCGGCCGCCTTCTCCTCCGCCTCCTGAAGATACCAGAGTTCCTAGTCCTGCTCGCGCAGACTCTCCTCCTGCTCCGAGTCAAACATTACCCCGGCAAGATACACTCGTGGTTACCGTTGCTGATGCCAACGTAACCTGGACAGTTGATCCTCCTTCCGAGTCCGCTGCCCCCATCATGAATCCCGGAGTTTCCCCCGAGACTCCTTTGGCCCGCGCAGTTTCAACCACAGCTCCAACTCCGGCCGAGGATATCACCATATCGGCGCCCTCAGACACTATTGTTCCTCCTGTTTCCAAGGACACCACCCCTAGCGCCGAGGTAACGGCTCCTGCCGACACCTCTTCTAAGGCCAAGAAGGTCGTCGTCACCAGACCTCCCTCATCTCAAAAAGGGCTCGCTAGCTCTTCTCAACCTACAATTGCCGATGCGCTCCGCAAGGGAGTTTCCTCTGCCAAGACCGTTGTCACCCCGGCCGCTGACACTCAGCTCACTCTTCACAAGAGTCCCGCGGCGGCGGTGGTTACACAACGCACCCGAGGTAAAGTCCTGACTCGTACTGAGAGTGGGAACAGCCTCGGCTCATTGGTTGAGTATGCCAATAATTGGAACGCTGCTGATCAGCTCGAGGGCAATCCAAGTAGTCAGCCATTTCAACTCTCTGACATCAGCAGCCGCTTGCATCTGGCTGCCAAGATCGTGCTTGACAGCGATAAGATGAACGGGGTAATTGTTTTTATCGACATTTGATTAGTTACTCGGATGATATTATATATAGTCTAGTCCCCGAAACTTGCAACCGAATAACTTGTTGTTCGTTTGGAAGTTTTATTAAGCCTTTGCCTGATTCGAATATCCAGTCACCTAGATCTGAGTTAAGCTTTGCTTGATTCGGATCTGACTTAGCTTAGAATATCCAGCCACCTAGATCCGAGTTAAGCTTAGCTTGATTCGGATTTGTCTTAGCTTCGAATATCCGCCACCTAGGTCCGAGTTAATCTTAGCTTGATTCGGATCTGTCTTAGCTTCAAATATCTCACTGCTATTTATTTTGTCGCTTAGGTTGCCCATGATCGGCGGACCGCCGAATTCCAAAGGCTGCTTTTCGCACATAAGAAATTGCAAGATAAGTATGAAAAAGTTATTCCCGTGGTGAAGAAAGCTGGCATGTTAACAAACTTTTGTATTGTCCCTAAAGTTCTTATTATTTTTGACTTGAGGTGTTAGCTCATTTTGCTGGTAAACAGGTAATATCAACAATCTTAATATCCGTCTGGAGAAGAAAGTCAAGGCCCTGGAAGGTTAGTTACCCTTTCTCTTTACAGATTTCCGTTCGAAATTTATCCCGGGTTCCTTTTAACCTTTTGGCTTTGGTATAGCCGAGTTACAAACTCTTGCAGCGTCACACCAAGAATGCATACCCATGCCTGATATGATGCTGCATTTTTTAGAGCAAGCCGCTACTCACTCGGCGTAGCTGAAAGAGAAAGATGACGAGATAAGTCGCTTGTGCACCGAGGTGGAGTCCCTCAAGCTCTCTCAGAAGTCTGAGTTAGAGAAAGTTGACCAGGAGTTCTCCGAAGAGAAGAATCGTCTAGCTCTGCAATTGCAGAAAAATAAAGAACTCCTCGATGCTGCCGAACTTAAGACACGGGCGATGAGCAAGGAGATCACTCGCTTTGAGAAGACCAAGGTTGATTGGGCTCAAGACCTTCAGAAAATGCTAAGCTATATTCATCGTAAGTCTCTGACCGTGGTCGAGTTATCTTATTTTCTTTCTTACTTTTGAGTGATATACTTTTTATTCTGCGCAGACCATTTTCTGGAAGCTAAGCCGGTGAGCTCTAGAGCGGTGATCAATGCTCGCGTGCGCCGAGGTGTTCCCGAGATGCGAGCCCAGAATACTCGATGGAAGATTTCTTGGTGCCGTTGGTGCTGCTGTTGGTCCGATGAAGATTATGGGCCGGGATTTGGTGCAAGCAGCCATTCGGGCCTATCATGTTCTCTGGCCGAATACTTCTGGAACTCCTGATATTGATGAAGTCAAGATATTGGTGGAAAGATTAATGGCATCCCAGAACCAGTTAAATCTCTGGAGGGAATCCGTTGGACGAGTTGGTGCTGATATGGCGCTCACAGTCATTATGTCATGGTACGAGGATATTTCGCTCAATACCTTGATAAACTTGCGCACTGGCTCCCGTTGGGTTGAGGATCCAGAATTCGTCGCTCGCCGACAAGCTCGTGCCTTCCATCTTGTTGAGTATGCTGACGTACACAACTGGATTGAAGGGCCGAGTTTCCTTCCTAACCCAGCGGATGACGTCGAAGTCGAAGACGACCCTGATGATAACTCGGCCGACTAGGAGGAGGGTGAGGGTGACTCGGACAGTTCTGGTGATTCGAGCGCAAGCTCGGATGGGGATGGTGATGTGTGATCATCTTCTAAAGAGACTGGGCATTCTCAAGCTCAGGCTACAGCCTCTCAACAGCCCCGGACATCCCCCGAGGCTACTAGCACCCCCATTGAAGGCGAAGTAACCTCGGCTGAGGCACCGTCTACCTCGGCACGCCCATCTTCTGGAGATGTCCCTGCCCCGGAGACCGAGGTCATACCGCTGTCATCTGAGACAACCATCCCTGATGCTCCGAGTCATGGTGCTGCCCCTTAGGCTCGAAAAATTTCCTAAATTATTTCCAGTCCCCGGTATGCCGGGCTTATGATGTGTATGAAACAATTATGCGAATTTCTGTGTGGTACGAACCTTTTTAGCCTTTTGCTACTGAGACATGAGTGATGACAATCATGATGGCTTTGCTTAAGCGGATCTTACTGCTTTATATATTTGTTTCGGCAACCTTTTATTTCGTAAATTCGGATTGTATTCCTTAGCTCGGCATATACCCTGTTTGTCCTTTTGAAAACAGTGGGTTATGCCAATTAGTCCCCGAGTTATTATTTGGGTTGCTAAAATAGCTTGCATAGGTTATTATTCCGGGTATTCCCCGAGTTGTTGTTCGAAATGCTGAAGTGTTCATGGAGAACAGATAATCATGGGGCAGTCCCCGAGTCATTGCTCTAAGCGCCGAGGCTTAGTACTTACCTCAAAAAATAATAAATATCATTAGGCAGTCCCCGAGTCACCGCTCAAGGTGCCGAGGTTTAATACACAACTCATAATAATAATAATAATAAATAATATAGGGCAGTCCCCGAGTCACTGCTCGAGGTGCCGAGGTGTAATACACAACTCATAATAAGAAACAATATAGCGCAGTCCCCGAGTCACTGCTCAAGGTGCCGAGGTTTAATACATAGCTTATAATAAGAAATAATATATGGCAGTCCCCGAGCTACTGCTCAAGGTGCCGAGGTTTAATACATAGTTGATACTTCGACCTGAGCCGTCACATTACAACACGCCACAGGAGACTTTTACGAGTAAAATGGACGAAGTAAAGCGATGTTCCATGGTCTCTTGGATTCTTCGCCGGCTTTGTTTGCCTTGTTCTTTTCTGGTGACTGAGCATCGATTAGGTAATATACATCATTGTGCAATGTTTTGCTCACTATGAATGGTCCTTCCCATGGGGGTGATAGCTTGTGCATGCCGGCTGTGCGTTGCACTAGCCGAAGAACCAAATCTCCTTCTTTAAACACTCTTGGATTGACTTTTTTGCTGTGATACCATCATAAATCTTGCTGATAAACAGCTGATCTTGATAGTGCCAATTCCCTAGCCTCTTCTAGCAAATCGACATCATCCTGCCGAGCTATCTCATTTACCTCGGCGGTTGTATATTGGGTTACTCTTGGCGAATCGTGAATTATGTCGGCTGGAAGCACAGGTTCTGCTCCATACACCAGAAAAAACGGGGTATATCCTAATGACCTGTTTGGGGTAGTTCTGAGGCTCCATAGTACTGCTGGTAGTTCCTCAATGCAATACCCTGTCGACCTTTGCAGAGGTTCTACGAGTCGGGGTTTTATCCCGGACAATACGAGTCCATTAGACCTTTCTACTTGCCCATTGGATGTTGGGTGGGCCACCGAGGCGACATCTAGTCGTATGTGTTTTTCTTGGCAGAATCTAGCAAAAGCCCCTTCAGCAAAGTTTGTGTCGTTGTCTGTAATAACACTATGTGGATAACCATATCTCAAAATAATATCTTTGAGGAATTTTACTGCTGTTGGTCCGTCACATCTTTTTATCGGTTTTACTTCGATCCATTTTGTGAATTTATCCACCATGACTAAAATGTGGGTCATCCCACCCCGGGCTGGCTTGAATGGTCCCACCATATCCAAGCACCATACCGAAAATGGCCAAGTGATTGGTATCGTCTTTAATTCGGACGATGGCATATGTATCTTGCTGGCATATCTTTGGCAACCATTGCATTCTTCTACCAATTCTTTGGCTTCTTTCAACACCGTTGGCCAATAAAATCCGTGCATGAATGCTTTGGCCACTAAAGCTCTGGACGAGGCGTGATGTCCGTATTCTCCCTGATGTATATCTAGGAGGATTTCCTGGCCTTCCGCCGAGTCAACACATCTTTGCAGCACGCTTGTGACACTTCTTTTATACAGCTCATTGTTTATGATTGTATAAGCTTTTGCTCTTCTCACCGTCTGTCTAGCCAGTACCTCATTACTCGGCAAGGTCGCATCCTTAAGGAAGAAAAATATGGGTTGCGCCCATGTTGGCATGATTTTCTCTGGGATAATCCCACTATCTATTTCCATATTTTCTACCGACATAACGACATCGGATTTCTCCATATCCGGGTTACATTCTTTGTCAATTTCCATCGGCACATTATCTTCTCTTGATTTTGCCGGGATATAGATGGATTCGGACTCTGGCGATGGAGCTATTGATGGTTTTCTCAAGTGCTCCAGGGCGATACCTGAGGGAATTGATTGCCTGGTTGATCCGAGTTTTGACAGCGTATCTGCAGTGTCATTTTCTGCCCGAGGTACATGATGAAATTCACATCCATCGAAGTATCCACTGATTTTTTGCACATGAAATCTGTACAAAGCCATATTCGCGTCCAGCGCGTCCCAATTGTCGGATACTTGCTGTACTACTAGATCTGAATCTCCGTAGCATAGGATCCGACGTATGCCAATTTATTTTTCCACTTTTAACCCATGGACGAGTGCTTCGTACTCGGCGAAATTGTTTGACGCGGCAAAATGTATTTGCAGCACATATTTCAGCTGATCTCTTTTTGGCGAGGTTAACACTATCCCTGCCCCCAAGCCATTCCTTAGCTTGGAGCCGTCAAAGTGCATTGTCCAATAATTCGGATCTGGTAAGGGTGGCTCATATTGTACTTCGGCCCAATCTACCAAGAAGTCGGCCACTGCTTGAGATTTGATCGCATCTCGCCTATCGAATTGCGGAGCATAAGGTGATAGTTCAATTGCCCATTTCGCTATTCGGCCACTTGCATCTTTGTTGCTCAATATGTCGGCTATGGGCGCTTCACAGATAATTTTGATCGGGTGCTCTTCAAAGTAATGTTTAAGTTTCTTTGCCGACATATACACCCCATATGCCATCTTCTGATAATGTGGGTAATTTTGTTTTGAAGCTGATAGTACCTCGCTTAGGTAGTATACTGGCCTCTATATTGACTTATCATTTTCATTTCGTTCCACAACGATCACTGCACTCACCACCCTGTTTGTGGCGGCTATATAAAGTAACATAGGTTCTTTTGACAATGGAGAAGCCAGGATTGGTGATGTGACCAACATTTTCTTCAGTTCATGAAATGCATTATCTGCTTGCGGTGTCCAAATGAATTTATCAGATTTTTCCATCAGTTGGTATAGTGGTAATGCCTTCTCTCCCAGCCGACATACGAATCGGCTAAGCGAAGCCAGGCAACCTGTGAACTTCTGTACGTCATTTAGACATCTCATCAGTTCCATCCTTTCTACCGCTCTTATTTTAGTTAGATTGGCCTCTATACCTCGGCTGGATACGAGGAAACCGAGTAATTTCCCAGCTGGTACACCGAAGGTACATTTCTCTGGGTTAAGCTTCATTCGGAATCTTCTCAAATTCGCGAATGTCTGCCGAATATCATCCAACAGCGTTTTGCTCTCTTTGGTTTTGATAACCACATCGTCTACATATACTTGTATATTTTTCCCTATCTGGTCATGTAGACACTTTTGCATACATCTCTGGTAGGTTGCCCCTGCGTTGCGCAGGCCGAATGGCATGGTGCGATAGCAATAAGCCCCGTACGGGGTAATAAATGCAGTCTTTATTTGATCAGCCGAATTTAACGGTATCTGGTGGAAACCATAATACGCGTCTACAAACGATAACAGCTCGCAACCAGCGGTCGAATCAATGACTTGGTCTATCCTAGGTAAAGGAAAAGGATCTTTGGGACACGCCTTGTTCAGGTTCGTGTAATCAATACACATTCGCCATACGATGGCTACATTTGGATCATCCTTCTTATTTTCTAATAGCACCAGGTTTGATAGCCAATCTGGATAGAGCACTTCCATGATGAACCCGACCGCAAGGAGCCGAGCTATCTCATCCCCTATTATTTTTCTCCTGTCTTCGGCGAAGCGGCGGAGAGGTTGCTTCACCGGCCTTGCTCCTGGCCTTACATTCAGAGAGTGCTCAGCCAACTCCCTCGGCACACCTTGCAGGTCTTGATTTGACCATGCAAAGATATCCCGATTCTCACAGAGGAAGTTGGTGAGCTCGCTTTCCTATTTGGCATCTAGGCCGGCACCAATGGTGACGGTGCGCTCTGGGAACTTCTCATCTACCTGGACCTTTTTTGTTTCCTTAGTCGGCTGGAAAGAGACACTTCCATGTGGGTTGGCCAATGCCGGCATATTTAGTTGTGCCGACTGAGCGAGGGACGCTACCTCCTGAATCCTTCTTTTTTCTCTTGCGATTACCAATGACTCGGCCAGATTTGATCCGGCTGAAGCACATTCCATTGACTTCATGTAATCTCATGCTACAGTTATCACCCCTTGTGGTCCGGGTAGCTTCATTTTCAAGTATGTGATGTAGCAGCTACTCATGAATTTGGCCAACGTTGGCCGCCCGAGTAAAGCATGATAGCAACTTTCTAGATCCACCACCTCAAACTCCAAATTTTCTGCTCTATAGTTTTCCCTTGTGCCGAATAACACATCTACTCGAACCTTCCCAATGGGTTCGCATGAAAGTCCCGGCACTATCCCATGGAATGTGGTTCTTGTGGATTGCAGCATATTCTGCGATATTCCGAGTTTATGCATTGTATCTTTGTACATGATATTGATACTGCTCCCATTGTCAATGAGTGCTTTTGAGAATTTCACATTAATGCTGGGCCCGAAAAATGTCGGATTTAGCACAAGCGCATATGATCCCGGACTCGGCATTATTTTTGGGTGATCTTTTATACTCCAAGTTACTTCTTGATCTGACCAAGGCACGTATCTTGGTACGGCCGGCATAACTGCATTCACCTCCATATGCCGGTGTTGTACACTTTGCATGTCTTGCTGTTCTGTTGTAAACACGCAATATGATTGATGATGCTCCCTGTAATCATTTCGTTCATTATTCCCGGGGTTAATCCTTCCATTCTGACCCTGATTTATCACTTGATGCACTGCATCCCTCCGATCCGAGTTATCATACCTCGGAGGAGGAGGGGGTAACAGTAACTGCTGTGCATTTGCCCAAGTCAATTGTGGCTGTTGCTGTTGATGCGCCTGATGGGAAGGTGCTTGCATTCCTGTCGGGTTTCCCATTGCGTTTTTCATTCAAGCGCATTGCCGGGTTGTATGATTAGCCGGCTTGGCTGGGTTTGGAGTGTAAAACTTACACGGTTGATCCAACATGGATTCAAACGTGTACTTCGGCCTCTCCTGCCATTGCTTCTTCTGTTCGGGCGTCCACTGTCTCTTCCCTTCATTCCTTGGTGTCCATTGCTGAGGACCATTTTTCTGTCGCTGACTGTTTTCGTGACTCGGCTGATCTTGAACTACTGCTGCCACCTGATTAGAGGCATATCTGTAATCTGGTCTTTCCTCTCTTCTTCTACCTCTGAACTCGTTGCGCCTCGATGATCCAGCCACATCTCTTGCATATTGATCCTGATGCTCTCGATGGTCTGCCGACATCAGCTCTGGTTGCGTCGGATCTCCCAATGCATAAGAATCTGCTATCCTGATGGTCTCTGTCAAAGTGGTTGGCATATCGCTTTGTAGTCGCTACCACAAGACACTTTCGTAACAGCACCCTTGAGCAAACCAAGCTATTGCTTGTGATTCTATAACTCCCTCGCATGAATTCCTGAGATTGCACCACCGAGTCAAGAACTCTCTGTCTGTCTCATTCGGCCTTTGCTTGCACATTGCTAGCTGTTGTGGCCTGTTTGGCCTTTTGTAAGTACTGGTGAAGTTGCTGACAAACATCTCTTCAAAATCTAACCAACAGTTGATACCGCCTGGCGGCAGATTATTCAGCCATACTCTAGCGGGTCCTTCCAGCATTTGAGGGACATATCGTACTGCCCATCGCAAATTTCCGCCAGCTATTTTTACAGCAGTGGCATAGTCAATCAACCAATCATGTGGTTTGGTGCTCCCATTATATGTTTTTGTGCCTCCTGCCAGTTGAAAGTTCGGCACTGGCGGCTCGCCCATGATCCGTGGTCCGAAACATGCCGGACCCGGTGGACCCTGCTCTTCTAACAACTCGGACCGGTACAGCCGGTCCAGTTTTAGTCTTGCATCACTTGATGGCAAATCTCTGTACACAATTATTTCCTGCATTCCAAAGTGGTTATTACCACCACGACCCGCATATTCCACATTTGAGTAACCATCATTGTATCTTTCATTTGCCTGATTATGGCGAGTTGGTCTCACTTCTCTTTCCTGCCGAGGTTCATACCTCGGTTGTGGATTGGGCGGCGGATCTTTCCTCCCTTCTGCTAGGATATTGTTTTCATGATTTCCTCTTCCGAGGTCTCCATTACCTCGGCTTACGTCGCCTCTGTTGGCATGGTGGGGATTTCTTTCGCCATTGTTGTCTCGGCTTCCATTGCCTCTGTTCTCATTGATCTTTTCAGCTACTGCTGGATCATATGGTACAATCTGCTTGTTTCTTTTCCCTAAGGTTACCGCTCTGTCTTTTCGCGCATTGTTTCCGGGAAAAGATGCAGCTGCCACTGAAAGGGCAGGGGCTGCTCCAGCCGAATGAACCATTCGTGAGGCACCAGGTCTTGCCGGGTCTGCCTTAAGCATTTCCTCATTCTGCTGGTTCGCAATGCGCACCAGCTCATTCACTCTTTCTTGCTGTTTCTGCCGGGCCTCACCGGTTAGCCCTTCCAATTCTAGTGCCGCGGCATTCGCCGCCCTTAGGTTTTTCGCCGGGGTGTTATACCTCGGAAAACCTAGATCAACTGAATCTTCTTTATGTGCTTCATGCTCTTTGTTCTCATCAACCCGCTCAGGGTCAACATCTAGTTTATTTGCCTTAGCATATTCTCGCAGGGTCCTGTTTAGGGACTCCCGCAATGCCGACACCTTTTTTGCTTCCACAAGTACTTTCTGCCTAGTTTCTTCTAACTCTGCCTGAGCATTAGCCGGATCAAGTATCGGTGCCACAGGCGTAGTCAAGTTATCTATAGTTGCCTGGAGAATATTTTCTGGTCTTTCCAGAGGTGGCCACCTTACCCTTGGTGCCCTTAGGGTCGTCTCCTGCACCTCGGCTGGCTTTGCTGCCGAAGGATCTACCTCGGCGGGCTGTGGAGCTATCTGCCTTGTGGTCACCTGTCCTCCTGTCGTCGGGTCCTTGCTTGATCCGGCACCCCTTGCTGCTACCTGTACTCCTGCTGTGACCATTACCTCGATGCTGCTGGCGGGGTGTTCCCCACGCAGACCGTTCA
This sequence comes from Avena sativa, assembly GCA_916181665.1. Lineage (NCBI taxonomy): Eukaryota > Viridiplantae > Streptophyta > Magnoliopsida > Poales > Poaceae > Avena > Avena sativa. Next base: position 111,936,304 of record OV702285.1, on the reverse strand, counting down.
CAGCACTGAGGGGAGGCTCTCCTGCAAAAATGACTCGGTGAGGGTAGACGCAGGAGGTGTCGACGCCGACGTAGATCTGGTGCATGCCCAGGTTGATGAAGACGCCATTGCGTGGGGGAGTTTTTTCCCTGAAACTGCCTGTGTTATCGCTAACATAGTCACAGAGATCAAATCTCTGAACTAAGCCAGAGACCACGTGCTCGCCAGTGTGGATGAAGTTTCCCGTCCGGATCTTGACTCTAGCTAGCACCGTTGCTGGCCCCACGGTGGGCGCCAACTGTCGTGGTGGTGGCACGGCAGATGCCATGGGTAGGCTAAAGTATGGGGCCAATGGATGCTAGAGGGATCTGGGGAGGGAAGATGTAGTTGATTCTACACACAAAAGACTAACATAAAGATCTTTATTTCTCCTCTCTTGGGCTACAAGTGCTCCATGAGTTGTTTACAAGAGGAGAAGAAGAACTTTAACCAGCCTAACGGTATCAAATGAGCCGATGCCCTTCTCAGAATCCAAGCCTCTCCTTATAAAGGGGCGCCTTGGCTCCTCTAGGGCTGACGTGGCAAGCATATTCCCATTATAGTAACTCGGCGGTCTCCTTTCCGTGTCGCCCTTCTAATGACGGCAAGGTTTCAGAGAACCCCACTTGCACGCCTCGGGCTCCAGGACTGTCACCTCCGTGACCTCCTTCTGCCCTTCTGCCGCTCTGCGCCTTGTCCTTTGCGTTTGGCTCTGTTCATATTCTTCTTAGCCTGTGACTAGGGTTTGACTATAGGCACCTCCTTCTCCTGCAAGCTTCATATCATTCGGCCCTGTCTCGCTTAACTCGGCTTGGCCTTCACCTGCATTTAGATTATTCGGGCTGACCCGGCCGACTTAAACAGTACGCCGGCCGGGTAACGTATTGCTCTTCTCATAAGTGTCCTGCTCGCGCTTACCTCGGCCGACCTTTACAGGATTCGGCCGATTTAGACAGTAACTCGGAATTTGACGGGGAACTTCCTTTTGTCTATCCTCGTCCTGACCCTATCCGGGGTCACCTCCCCAACAAAACCTAAAATGCGAAGTAGATAAAAATGGAGGGTGTAACTGGCAACATATGTTAACAGTAATTAACATATAACTGCATACATGCATGCATGTATTGTTATCTACAATTATCTCTTATGAAGCGCATATGGTCTTCATCTTATGTATGCCCTGCCGATCCAGGTGCGGAGACCCGGGTTCCAGGGAGCCCGGTATTTTATGAGAAATGGCACTTAACAGTAAATAATCTATTTTTAGAGATACATCAACATGATTTTATGAATATGTGCAATTTTGTTGAAGATTACGCTAGGCTACAAAAAGATCACAATAAAATGGCTCAATTAGGCATTAAAATTCGGATTTGGTCCTCACATTTGCATTTGTTTGTAGGTCGCAAACAAACATGATTTAAGAAAAAAATGTAGTACTATTTATTTTTTGATAAAAAATAAAGATTTTGATTTTTTTTCCAAAAAACAGGTTCCCTAGAGCTCGAGCTCTTTTTGGAGTGCGGTGCTGGTCAAGTTAATAATAAATATAGAAGATGAAAGGATCAAACCAAGGAAAAAGTTATTGCAAGTAATAATTGTTCGGCCATAGGAACTCTAAAGAGTTATATTTTGGAATAGAAGGAGTATGATAGTCCTATGGAGAGCATGCAACAAGCTAATGGGTAGACAATGCCATCATAGGTCCGATGTTTTCGCTTGAATTTTTTTAGCAAGTTATCATTCATAATGGAACAAGTTATTAGTCTTGTTCAAAAAGGGAACAAGTTATCATATATTCTCGCAGGTAGTGCGCAAAACCCGGATAAACAGTGCAAGGCCAAACCAAAAACATTATAAAATGGTAGCATCCAAATAAGACCATCTCCATAAGCAATGGCGGATCGCGCCACACACTAATGACAAGGTCGAATGTCTAATGGTACAAGCAACAATGAATGGGCGAAATGTAAATATATGGACCACCTTCAAAAAAATGGACCAAATTCATAATAATGCAATAACATTTTGAGGTCAAATTTTTTCTTGTTACACCAGGAAAACAAAACTACACATTGTAAATAAACAGAACCATAGGGCATGACACAGCATGAGGCCTGCTTGTAAAACACAAAATGGATAGTATATAGCAATTGCACTAACACGTGATTCTTACACACGGTTATTTCATACTCCAATATTATGTGGCTCACGGCTCACACAAGCTCTAGACTCCACACGCACGCATGTTCACTTCTAGCGCGCCCCCGCGTGGGCGTCGCCCTGTTCGCCACCCGGCACCCAGATGATGCTGAGCTTAGTGAGGAAGTGGCACACGGTGACCTCTCCCGGTTTGAGGTTGTGCAGCTCAAAGAAGGGGTTCTTGGGACTCCACTTGGATGTGTCGAGGTGGCACACGGCCAGAGCCTCCATCCTCGCCGGCGTCACTGTGGCGTCATCCACGCTTGTCAGTGTCACAGAGTACACAGCGGTAGGGTTGGCCGTGTGGCAGTAGTACACCGCGTACGGGTACGTCAGGTCATGGCAGGTCACGATCGCCGATGACTCACCGGAAACCTTCCGCACGGCTGTCATGTTGTACCTCCCACGGAGCGCCCGCGTGCCCGGTGCTTCCAGGGGCAAATTGGCGGCCGAGAAGGCACGCACGTTGGACGTTCCGAGGAGGGACGTCGGGAGTTCGGCAAGGGACTCGAGGGAGGTGGTGCAGCCTGCGCTTTGGCCGGGGAGTGTCCGTGGGTGCTCGCAGGTGTCCAACGTCCACCGTATCTCTCTGGTCATCTGGAGAGACGCCGGCGTGAACATCGCAACGATGTCGGAGAGGCGTCGGGTGGAGAACGGGATGGAGTCGGCCACACGGCGGGGGAGGAGAGCCGGCAGGGAGGTGGTCGGCGGGATGGTCGGGGTGATGATGGAGCCCGGCCGCAGCATGTCGTGGAAGAAGAAGACGTCTGCCTGCTGTCGTTTGTTACTACTGTGGCTATGGGCGTGAGCATGGTGATGGCGACTCCCTTTTTCTGTTGTTATACAACACATGCAACATGTAAGAATAATAAATTTGGTGAGAGTTCATAATTTAGTTAAACAATTAATAGAAATATTATTTTTAAAAATATTAATAAAAATAAATATAAGGGAAGTCACATGGAAACTTTACCAGCTATATGTCCTGTAGAAAGTGTCTTCTTGTCATCTTCATGTTGTGATCCATATGACATTGTAGCTTTATGCGGATCATTTTCATGTTCCGAGCCATATGACATTGTAATTTTTTGTGGACCCTCTTCCTTTTCTGACCCATATGACATTGTTGCTTTGTTTGAGTCTTCTTCCTCTTCTGATCCATATGACATTGTGGCTTTATCAGGCTCATCTTCATGTTCTAAGCCATATGCCATTGTAATTTTGTGTGGATCCTCTTGTTGTTCTGACCGATATGACATTGTGGCTTTATTCGGGCCTTCTTCTTCTTCAGATTCATATGACATTGTGGCCTTATTAGGATCTTCTTCACCTTGGTTCAAGACTTCGTTATGTTCATATTTGTCATCGCCTTGGGACTCATAGGACGCAGAAACCTCCTTTAAACCCACTTGAGCATGTGACGCATCACGAACATGTTTATCCATATAGTGAGCTTGCTCGACCCTCTCATATTTTGGTCCAATTTTCCCCGGTCCATTGAAAAAGTTGAGGTTATCGAAACTAATACTGTCGCCTGGAGAGCCACGTACTGATGTACGCATAGAAAACATGATGTGTATAGACTAATCAGTAGTTTAATGGTGATAAAGACAAGTTGTGTAAAATGTATTCTTGGAAACATTGAACACATACGTGCAAAAAAAATATTAATATTATTTTGCTATTTCTCATTCCACTAATAGATAACTATTATTAAATCGATAAATTAGAATCATCTTACGCATAGTATGCTAAGTATGTAAGAATATAAATGTATAGGCTAGCTCTTTCCATCAGTTTGGACTTTTGGTTTAGTTGGCTAGTTCATGCAATTTAATAAAGTACATGGTTTCATTAATTGACCTATCCATTTACACCAGAGTTAATACTACCCAACGAAACTAACCAAACCGTGATGGCCACATGCATGGAAGATTAGATGAAACTAATCATTGATATCCTGGGGAATAAGAGGGGTAACTATAAATAGAATCTTCGGAACAATTTTCTTTCGGTCTTCAACTTTTCATTGGGTTTAATATACAACCTTAGCTTAGCTCTAAGGTCTTTCATCAATTATCAGAACACTTGCCAAATTAGTTTAGCAAAACAGGTTAGTTAAATTTGTGGATGTTTTTTAGTGAAATGCATAGATGCATTACCCGAACACTCCTAGAGGATTTAGCAAGCTTGTGTAGGTGGCAATAGTTGCAGGGTATGTAGAGAGAGTAAGAGATGGAGGGAGAGATCGAGGCCTACCTGCATGAGGGGTTAACTGATCGAATACGGCTTGGGGCATGGCAGTTTCCGGAAGAACGCTTCGCCAATACTCCGCCGCAGTCTTTGAATTTGTGGATCTACTTCCTCCTGCTTCCGCAACCTGCAAAGCCCCATCGAAATTACAAATTAGTACAATGGAGTATGGAGAGGATGCAGCCATCTCTTATGCTAAATACCATATTTTGACACGGTCCGACGTATATATAGATCACCAGATCCACATAATCCAAATGGAAAACTAACTATCATCAATCGCAAGTAAACGGAATATATCCACTGCTTTCTCTACCTAATAATAGACAACCGAATCCTATCGATAATTAACTGGAAACTGGTTTGAAACGTCAAAGACATGAGATATGGCTACAAGGCACTCACCAGGAGGAGGAGCAACGAGATGAAGAGTGGCACAAGCACATCCATGCTATCCATTTTGAACTACAGTAATGTACGTTTCGAGAGGTTCATATGACAGGGGCCCTATTTATACACCCCCAAGATGCATGGACATATGGTGTGAGGGTAATCTTACAGGCTAGCTATGAATTGCTGCAAACAGATCGAAGTAGAAAACAAAATGCATGTGATGTGAACCTGATCTGAAGTTGATACGGCATCTGCCTGCCAAGTCTGCTCTCTAATAAACAAATGTTTAATTGTGATCTTGTCTGGTAAGATCTGGTATACCGACAATGCATCGTGTCGGAGCCAAAAATTATTTTTGTCCAAATTAACACGGTAGCCGATGGGCTTGCTAGCTGCATCATACTGTTTCCTTCCAAAAAAAAGTTCATCTTGTGTTTGAAACCTCCTTTGCTTTCAGTTTCAATGCCCAAATTCAAAATTTCGATCCAAAGTTATGGAAGAGAGTTTCTGATATTTTAATTTTTTGGAGCTCAGAAAAAATTCACATATCATGGCAGGCTCCATTATGCTGATTCGAGCATCATGCAAGTGGATCTGTTATTTTGTTGCATTGCAAGCTCTCTTGGTTTGAATCTTCTTGCTCCAGATCTTTGAGCATACGGCCAATTGTCACCTAATCATAGGCTCTAAACAATAGACAATGTGGAACTCGCTCTTATTTAATTTTGGAAACAGGAACTTGCCCATGCATATGTGGTACTCCCTCTGTTCACAATTATTTTGTGTTCTGGGTTTAGCCAAAATGAAAAAAAAAATAAGTTTAACCAAGTATTTAAGAAAATATCAACATGTACAATATAAAACCTATAGCATTCAAATTGTGATAAAGTATATTTTTATATTATATGCATTTGGTATTATGAATTCTGATATTTTTCCTGTACTCTTGATCAAACTTGACAAAGTTAAACTTTGATTAAACCTAAAACATGAAGTAGATAAAAATGGAGGGTGTAACTGGCAACATATGTTAACAGTAATTAACAGATAACTGCATACATGCATGCATGTATTGTGATCTACAATTATCTCTTATGAAGCGCATATGGTCTTCATCTTATGTATGCCCTGCCGATCCGGGTGCGGAGACCCGGGTTCCAGGAAGCCCGGTATTTTATGAGAAATGGCATTTAACAGTAAATAATCTATTTTTAGAGATACATCAACATGATTTTATGAATATGTGCAATTTTATCGAAGATTACGCTAGGCTACAAAAAGATCACAATAAAATGGCTCAATTAGGCATTAAAATTCGGATTTGGTCCTCACATTTGCATTTGTTTGTAGGTCGCAAACAAACATGATTTAAGAAAAAAATGTAAGTACATAGTACTATTTACTTTTTGAGGAAAAGTAAAGATTTTGATTTTTTTTTCAAAAAACAGGTTCCCTAGAGCTCGAGCTCTTTTTAGAGTGCGGTACTGGTATATAGGAGATGAAAGGATCAAACCAAGGAAAAAGTTATCTATATTATTAAAAAGATGGCGAGTGCTACGAGCGCGCGTCCCTAGGGGATAATTTTCCAAAATCCCCTAGGTTCTCCTGCTGACACGACACGTGTCCCATAAAAGTTTTCAAATCCCGCTTTGCTATAAACATACCCGCTTTTGCTATAAATAGTCCGTTTTTGTTATATGTAGCAGAAAATGTTTCAATAAAGAAATTAGAAAAACAGACTGAATCTCGCCGGAGGCCTCGCCGGCGAGCGTAGCAAAAAGGTTGTGCTATTATAGCATATCCGACCTCGCCGGAGACCCACCGGAGGATTTCGTCGGTAGATCTCACCGGAGACCGTGTGGCAAAAACGTTACGCTATTGTAGCAAAACCGCAAAACAGTTGTAGCAAAAAAATTATACTAATATAGCAAATCTGATCTCGTCGGACACCTCGTCGGAGAACTTGTAGCAAAACCCAAGACACGCTTGTAGCACCACGGCCAGCGCATGTAGAAAACCGCGGTGCCGTAGGTAGCAGCAGCGCTACGGCGGAGAGGGATGGCGGCGCGGAGCTTGGGCACGGTGGAGCAGGACGGTGGCACGGAGCTCCGACGAGGTGGAGCGGGATGGTGGCGTAGCACTCGACGAGATGTAGGTCGCGACCTAGCGCTATTGGATACGGACGGAGGCGCGGGGCTGCAGCGGCGAGCGGAGGCGCGGGGCTACAGCGGCAAGCTGGGCGTCGGCGGCACGGTGCCGGGTGACGCCGGCATGGGGGCTGCGCAGCACGCAACAGCACGGCCATGAGAGCAGTCAGCCGGTGGCTCAAAGTGGCCTGGTTCACGCGCGTGAAGAAATCTGGAAGTTGAAGGAAGGGGATAAGGCAGAGGAGGGTCCACCATGTTCTGGCAGCGGTACGTGCGTTGACAACCCGGGGGATCGAGTCACGGGATCCCGGGGGAGTAGTATCGTTTTCCTAAAAGGATCGAGAACGTTCGTCGGCACCACAAAATTTCCGTCTGCCATTGATTGACTTTTTTGCCCCTAACTGTTCGACCTTATTACAAGAGTGCCAGTGCCAAATAGATCCAACTCGTTCGGTTCGGTGAAAAGAAAAAAAAGAAAAAAGAAAACTCATCCGGCGGTCCGCTGTCATCGACCGAGCAACCAGGACCCTGCTCTGCCCTCGCACATCGAGTGTTTCCCGGATCTCTGACCACAGGAGCCGCCGGCCTCCTCCCCGCGCTCATCAGATTCGCCGTCTTTTATTTCCCCTTCGTATCCCGCGTCAAGCTCCGCTGCGATGCGCGCCGCCGCCAAGTAGCCTGCACACCATCGGACACGCCTCCCCTCTATGCCCGCTCCTGCTTTCCGGCGTGCTCTCCCGCGTGCTGATCTCCGTGCTTTTGCAGTTGCGGGCGTGTGAGACGGTGCTGTTGGGGTGTGCAACATGGACAAGGAAAAGGACGGGAGATGGGGATTCCTCTATGTCCGCCCCTGTTTTCCGGTCGGCCTGCGTGCTCATCTCTGTGCTTCTACAGTAGTGGCGTGTGTGACGGCGTTGTTAGGGTGTGCAGCATGGACAAGGACGACGACGATATATGGGGATGGGCGGCGGCGGCTCCTACGTTGCAGCGTCTGGAGGCACTGGAGGCTTTCCCTCTCCCCCGCCCGTACCTGCTCTTGTCGATATGCCGCGTCTCGACCGTGCGCCGGCAGCAGCACTTCCTCTCCCACGTCGAGATCAGACTGTTAATTTCAAGCTGTTCCACCTGCAGCTTGGTATGTTGTTCGTATGGACGTCCACCTGATGCAGAATTCATGCTCTGGCAAGCTGCCTGTACCACAAGATGGAGTCGAAGAGTATCAAATTCTAATCCGACGGTAACAAGGAGCATCTGCAAGAATTTAAAACGCGTGATAAGTCTGCCCGTGATGACAAGAAAGCATCTCTTTCAGCGTTAGCTGAATCTGACGAACACGATGACGGCTAGCAGATTGTAAGTTCAGAACCGTCCATGTTGGTTCCTTTTGACATGTTCAGTGTTCAGCAAAACTGGCTCAGATAGAAATGTAGAAGACCCAGCTGCTTTCATGCAGAGACTAAAGAAATAGCCTAATCAGATTGTCATCTAGACCTGCATTATAAGCTCGGCCATAGTAGATGAAGTGCCTATGTTTGGCCAATCAGGTACAGTCAAAAAAAGTTATAGCACACAGAGAATAAGAAAAAATCAATTACAGTTAAAATTTATTTATAGTTCTAATCTAACCATGTTGGCCTGGCCGACGACGGCAACGAGATCATATTGGACGAAGTCAAGGCATGCGCCTATGTCATTGGCGAAATAGACAAATTGGACGTGAAAGTCACATTGCAAGCTTCAAGACTAAGAGGAAGAAGAGCCATTCTACAAACTCATGAACGATCTGATCAAGGATATTGAGGACTACTAAGTGCTAATCAATACCATGTATATTCCCGACTGCCTCTATGAGAGCGGATACATGGCGAAGGAAACAAGATACTCTATGAGAACGGATACATCGCCCGGGGACAAGCTCCATCAATACCATGTATATTCGGCGTCGCTCCCGCGAGCGACCGGGGGTGCCCTAATCCCGCCGCCGCCGGTCGCCCCCTCCCCCCGCCCCCTTCCTCCCCCTCGCCGCCGCCAAGGCCTGCTTCCGGGCAAAGCTCTGGTAGCGTCGGCGGCGGCGGCGGGGCGTCTTCTCCCCCTCGCGCGGTGGCGGCGTCGCGGGCCGGCGGCATCGGGCGGGGCGTGGCGCTGGTGCAGGGTACTGCGTCGCGGCGGCGAGCTCTGGCGGCTGTGTCGCGCGGGTTCGCGGCGAGGAGGGCTGCGCGGTGGGGGGCTTCCCCTGGTGGCGGCGGCCAGTGCGGCCTGCCCCAGATCTGACGGCGGCGGCGCGGGGCGGTGGAGCTCGGCCGGCGGTGGCGGGGTGGCGGCGGGCTCGGCCGCTGCTGCCCCTGGGCAGCACGGGTCCTCCTCCCCTGCTGGTTCCCTAGGTCCGGCTCGGGGAGGCCCTGCGGCGACGGCGTTGTCCCCTCCGGCGGCGGCGGATCACGACGGGGGTCAGCTCGGTGGTGGTGGGCTAGGAGGGAGCTCCCTGGGGCGCGGTCGGCGGCGTCACCACGGCGCAGCAACGCGGCAGCGGACTGATCTTGGCCAGATCTAGGCATGCGGGGCCTGCGGGCTGATCTGGGCCTGGTCGCGGTTGGTCGGCCCTGCCACTGTGTCCGGACAGCGGCCGCTTCGGTTGGTGGCGGGTTGTACCCCGCACCCTGGTGGCGGCACGGACCTTTAGCCTTGTGAGGTAGCTCTCGATCACCTCACCCATCCCGGCGGACTCTTTGAGTGTGAGGCTGACGGTGGTATGGACTCGAGCTCGTGGACGCCGGGGCGGCGGCCTCGGAAGGTTGACGGCTTCGACTTCCCTCCGGTGGAGGTGGCTTCGGGAGGTGACGTGAGATCCCTGGACCGGCGGCGGTCCGGTTGGCCCGGGGGAGCTCGGGGGGCAATGGGGCTGCTTCTTGGCAGCCTGGATTTGCCGGTGCGGCGGATCCCCTGGTGGGAGGAGGAGTGGGGTCTGAGGCGGTGGTTGGCGTGTTCGTTGGCACCCTTGCTGCAGTGCGGCGGCGGGACTTCACGAGCCTCCGCGGGTTCGACCGGGCCTGAGGGCCTGGTTTGTCTTGCTGCTGCACCCGGTCGGCTACCACCTTCTGGTGGTGGAGGTAGTTCCCTCCCGCGTACTATTGACATGCCGTCCATCGCAGAAGTCTCCGCTCCCTCGGCCTACCGGCTTCGCTCTGTGGTTCCCGGTGTGACGGCGGTGGCGACTTCAAGACCAGGGTGGCGCGTGCTCGTGGGTGACGGGTTTGGTGGAGCTGTTCAAAGCGCTCGGGTGGGTGGCTCCGGCGGGGTCGGGAGAAATCCTTGTCTGTTGACACTGGCACGGTGACGCCCGCGGGTATCACCTTCCTTCTTGAAGGGTGTCGGTGGCCTCCCTCCCCCACCCCCCGCTGCGGACCAGGGGAAACCCTAGGCCCCGGCCAGACAGCAGTGTCGTCATCGTCACTCCCCTTCTTGGAGGTGCTGTCTTGGTTCGCAGGCGCTTTGGACTGTGGGAGGTGTGGTGGTACGTCTTTGGGGGGCGCACCGATTGCGAGTTGCTTCCGTTTTCGGCACACCGCCGTTCTCGGCTTTCTTTTTCTTTTCTTTCTTCTTGCGTTTCGTGTAGGGCTTGGGTTCTTCCCGGCGCCTTGTATCCTGTGCTGTTTGTTCCTTTGGGCGATGTGCTGTCTGGCCCAGCAGCGGTCTCACATGTGTGCTTTATTTATAAAGCGGGGCGAAAGCCTATTTCGAGAGATACCATGTATATTCCCGACTGCCTCTATGAGAGCGGATACATGGCGAAGGAAACAAGATACGCTCCTCTAGAGGGTGAAGATAACCGCGAAGAAAGAACAGTTCATAATAGCATGAGAAGTTGTAGTTCGACTCGTGTCTAGGTCGGACACTCGGACTACTAGATTTTAATTCCGTTGCAACGCACGGACATTTATGCTAGTTGCAAGTAATAATTGTTTGGCCATAGAAACTCTAAAGAGTTATATTTTAGAATAGAAGGAGTATGATAGTCCTCTGGAGAGCATGCAACAAGCTAATGGGTAGACATGCCATCATAGGTTGGATGTTTTCGCTTGAATTTTTTTAGCAAGTTATCATTCATAATGGAACAAGTTATCAGTCTTGTTCAAAATGGAACAAGTTATCATATATTCTCGTAGGTAGTGTGGAAATCCCGGATAACCCGGATAAACAGTGCAAGGCCAAACCAAAAACGTTATAACGTCAAAATAAGACCATCTCCATAGGCAATTGCGGATAATGGTACAAGCAACAATGAATAGGCGAAATGTAACTATATGGACCAAAATCATAAAAATGGACCAAAATCATAAAAATGCAATAACATTTAGAGGTCGAATTTTTCTTGTTACACCAGGAAAACAAGGCTACATTGTAAATAAACAGAACCGTAGGCAATGACGCAGCACGAGGCCTGCTAGTAAAACACACAATGGATACTATATAGGAATTGCAGTAACACACGATTATTTTATACTCCAATATTATGTGGCTCACGGCTCACACGAGCTGCAGACTCCACACACGCGCGTGTGTTCACTTCTACCATGCTGCCACGTGGGCGTCACCCTGTTCGCCACCCGGCACCCAAATGATGCTGAGCTTAGTGAGGAAGTGGCACACGGTGACCTCTCCCGGTTTGAGGTTGTGCAGCTCAAAGAAGGGGTTCTTGGGACTCCACTTGGACGTGTCGAGGTGGCACACGGCCAGAGCTTCCATCGTTGACGGCGCCACCGTGGCGTCCTCCACGCTTGTCAGTGTCACAGAGTATGCAGCGGTAGGGTTGGCCGTGTGGCAGTAGTACACCGCGTACGGGTGCGTCAGGTCATGGCAGGTCACGATCGCCGACGAATCACCGGAAACCTTCCGCACAGCTGTCACGTTGTACCTCCCACGGAGCGCCCGCGTGCCCGGAGCTTCCAGGGGCAAATTGGCGGCCGAGAAGGCACGCACGTTGGACGTTCCGAGGAGGGACGTCGGGAGTTCGGCAAGGGACTCGAGGGAGGTGGCGCAGCCTGCGCTTTGACCGGGGAGTGTCCGTGGGTGCTCGCAGGTGTCCAACGTCCATCGTATCTCTCTGGTCATCTGGAGAGACGCCGGCGTGAACATCGCGACAATATCGGAGAGGCGTCGGGTGGAGAACGGGATGGAGTCGGCCACACGGCGGGGGAGGAGAGCCGGCAGGGAGGTGGTCGGCGGGATGGTCGGGGTGATGATGGAGCCCGGCCGCAACATGTCGTGGAAGAAGAAGACGTCTGCCTGATGCCGTTTGTTACTATTGTGGCTGTAGGCGTGAGCATGGTGATGGTGTCTGCCCTTATCTGTTGTTATAACACATGCAATACGTAAGAACAATAATTTTGGCGAGAGATCGTAATTTAGTTAAACAATTAATAGACATATTACTCCTTCCGATCCATATTACTTGTCATTGAATTGGATGTATCTAGCACTAAAACATGTCTAGATACATCCATTTTTACGACAAGTAATATGGATCGGAGGGAGTATTATTTTTGAATATATATACTAATATAAAATAAGTGAAGTCACGTGTAAACTTTACCAGCTATATGTGCCTCATGTCCTATAGAAAGTGTCTTCTTGTCATCTTCATGTTGTGATCCATATGACATTGTAACTTTTTGTGGATCTTCATGTTCTGAGCCATATGACATTGTGGCTTTATTCTGGTCTTCTTCCTCTTCTGATCTATATGATATTGTGGCTTTGTTCGGGTCTTCTTCCACTTCTGATTGGTATGACATTGTAACTTTCTGTGTATCCTCTTCTTGTTCTGAGCCATATGACATTGTGGCTTTATTCTGGTCTTCTTCCTCTTCTGATCCGTATGACATTGTGGCTTTGTTTGGGTCTTCTTCCACTTCTGATTGGTATGACATTGTAACTTTGTGTGTATCCTCTTCTTGTTCTGATCCATATGACATTGTGGCTTTATTCTGGTCTTCTTCCTCTTCTGATCCATATGACATTGTGGCTTTGTTCGGGTCTTCTTCCACTTCTGATTGGTATGACATTGTAACTTTGTGTGTATCCTCTTCTTGTTCAGACCCATATGACATTGTGGCTTTATTCGGGTCTTCTTCCTCTTCTGATCCATATGACATTGTGGCTTTATTAGGATCTTCTTCACCTTGGTGCACGACTTCATTATGTCCATCTTTGCCTTCAGCTAACCCGTATAACACAGAGATTTCTTTTAAATTTCCTTCTTGTTCTGTCAAACCCTTGACTTCATTTGAATTTTTATTTTTCTCTAGCCCGTAAGACATTGAGATTTCCTTTACAACCTCACTACCTTCTACCCCATAAGACATTGAGATTTCCTTTACACCCTCACTACCTTCTACCCCATATGACTTTGAGATTTCTTTCAAATCCTTTTCACCTTCTAACCCATATGACATTGAGATTTCTTTTAAATCCTTTTCACCTTCTAAGCCATATGAGACTGAAACTTCTTTCAGATCCTCTCCACCTTTTGATCCATATGATATAGATACTTCTTTCAGATTTTCTTGTTTTCGTGGTCTATATGCTGCCAAGATCTTCTTTAAATTTGTTTCAACTTTCCTTATATCCCTTTCACCTACTAACCCATACGACACCGAGACTTCCTTCAAATTTCCTTCCATTTCCGGTTTATGTGCTTGGGATCCATATGTCATGGAGATCTCCTTCAAATCATCTTCAGCTTTTGGTGCAATATGAACATGCTTGTCCCCATGATCAGAATCTGACTTTGGTGCTTTCTCATACTTTGGTCCAATTTTTCGTAGTCCTTCCACAAACTTGAGGTTATTGGGACTCATAGTAACACCATTTACAGAGCCAAGCCCTGAATGCACATACAAGAAACATGAAGTACAAAAAGTTATTAGTATGCTAATGGTGGTGAGGACAAGTTGAATATAATGGAATCAACGAGGCAATCAATGTGTGCATGCAAATACAAAAATGATAATATGCACAGCCAAGTACATAGAACATGTATATTTGATACCTCTGTACATCAGTCATCACAACAGCGAATCAAACAGAACTGACGTTTGCACTATGCATGTTAAGTGCGCAAAACTAATCATTCATATACATCCTAATGAAATGCTAGTATTTTAAAAAATCATCAAATCAATTAGCATATAGGCTAAATATCCCATGGGAAATAAATATTATATGTACCATGCAGGGATAAACTAACATTTTTATCTCTATTTGCGAGCATAAGTTATATTTGGTGGCATGAATATTGAACATGTATTAGTACTATATATGACTAACGGTATGCAAACTGAAAAACATTTATCAAAATTTGTTAGGTACAAATAATATATTTATATTATATTTTAGTTTAGTGGTTGTATTATTAATTGTACTTGATATGGTACCGTACCAAAAAAAATGTTGAGTCCACTATATTTGACGTGATAATAATGCAAGAAATGTCAAATAGTTATAGAAGATCCACTAATTAACAATATTCAATCCTTATTTATCAATTTTATTTGGTGATAATATTATTGATTCATTATTTATATAGAGTGCAAAGTCAATATATTAGCCTTGTGAACTGTATTGTTAGCCATTGGATAACACCGAGTGATTGATTCATGCCAACATGAGAGTACTCCAAAAAAATCTAAAGATATACCACCAATTGTTAAAACTATTGAAATAAGGTCGACCACTAAAGGCATTTGTCTATAGCCTGTTTTGGGTGGTGGGTGTTGAAATACATAGCCTAGCCCTTTCCATCGGTCGAACTTTTGGTTTAGATTGCTAGTGCATCAATTCATTATGGTATCAGAGCCAGTAGGTCTCAAGTTCAAACCCCGGCTAACGCACTATTTAATCTACTCCAAATAGTTGTGGCACCCAATTACTCACATATATTGTCTTCCCATTTGTCCAACCTAGATGTGAGGGGGAATGTTAAATTATATAGCATTAGCCCTTTTCATCAGTTTGTACTTGTGGTTCAGTTAGCTAGTGCATCAATTCAATAGTGTTAAAATATATAGCCTAGCCCTTTCCATTAGCTCGGACTTTTGGTTTAGATGGCTAGTGCATCAATTCAATATGGTATCAGATCCAGGAGGTCTTAATTTCAAACCCTGACTAACACACTATTTAGTCTACTCCAAATAGTTGTATCCCCCGATTACCCACGTCTAATGTATTCCCATTTGTCCAGTCTAGATGTGGGAAAGTGTTAAAATATATAGCCTAGCCCTTTTCATTAGTTCGGACTTTTGGTTTAGATGCCTAGTGCATCAATTCAATAGTGGGCATAGATGGGACCATGTATTACAACATGTCATGTGTTTTCCACTGCATGGAATGAGAGTGGGGGGAGAGTGACAGGGGAGACAACGAGAGAGGTAGAGAAAGACCATTTTGTTGGGCTAACAAATCGATGATAGCTGGAGGCACTGGAACTTCAGGAAGCACCGCCTCCCAGTATGTTATCAACGTTTCTGGTTTCGGTGTTGTCTTTGCGGCATCGGCGAAATTCACATGGATCCTTCCTCCTCCTCCTCCTACGATCTGCGTGCATCACAACAAATACCAAAATAATCGTCACAAACACATACTAACAACATAAGTGCACAAATATAGTGAAAAACACAACCTAACTATGCAAATACCCAACGAATAACAAAACGATCATTGCAAACACAGGGCAACAATGTAAATACACAACTCTAATTACAAGCACACACTAAGTAAGTACGCAACTCATGTGTGGACAGAAATGTATCTGATAAGTAAGAGCAGAATTTAAGCAAGCACTCACCAAGAGAAGTGAGACGATCACAAGTAAACCCATGTTTTGTGTTGCTGCTCTCAGTTGCATTGCTAGCTAGTAGGTAGTGGTGAAGCAATCCAGCTGGGCGGATGCCCTACTTATATAGTCCAGATACGCGAGTTAGTTGCATAATTATAATGGTTGCCAAAATGATTTTGGAGTACTGCCCAGTTGAATCATGCTTACTATTAGATACACGAGTATAATGCCCACTGGACACCGACTAATTAGCCATTCATGGAAACACCTTGTAGTTAAAGAGTGTACCATGCGTTCCACGCGTTTGTTTATTTATTGAGTATGTATAGGCGTGTCATGACGGAGAGGCGTTAATTGTCTATCACATTTAGGAGTTGTCGTACGTTGTTGTCTTGATAGCAAAATATGTCTTACAATTGTTGAGGCAAGGGATTACTTTGATCGATATAAGCTGAATCCAAGATTCATGAGCGCTACTAGGGTGAGTGGGCCGGGGTCTCACCAAAATCCCACTTCTAAATCATTTTGATAATTTTAGTGTAAAATTCTGAAAAAAATTGCACTACCAATTTTAGAACAAACTAAAAGTGAAAATTTAGTGGGATCCCACCTGACACCCTAAGCGCTACAGGGGCCAAACATTATTTATAAGAACAAACTACTTTACAATGGTGAGTAGCTAGGTGAGCCCAAAATTAATTTTCAGGTGTTTGCTAACCTTCCAGCTCTAGTATAGTCAACCCCTTCTCGATTTTGTTTCCTTATACAATGAAGACTTTTCCCCAAAATGGTTTAGTGTCCTCACTCCTCACAGGAGGATCCTCCAATCGTCGTCCACATAATTGTAGCCGAGAAACGGAATCATCAATCGATCCCTGGCCATGGCACCATTAGGTGTCGGACAATGCAATTCCCCCCGTAGGAGGGGCCCCGGCACCATCTCTGCTTTTCATTTGTTGGAGATTCGTGTTATGCGTTTTACAAAATAACCCTCCCACCTCATCTCTCAGGCCTGCTGCAGTTTTTCTATCTAACCCCTAACGTTTTCGGATATTCAAAAATTCGCTTGTTTGTCTCACAATCGATAGTCTTCTACACGTTGCTGTTCCTTTTACATCTTATTTTTTCGTACAATTTCAGGAATATTCAACAATTTTTTATGTACATTTTTAATTCTGAAAATGAAACATGCATAATTTATTTTTTTCAACACTCTCTTTTGATAATTTTTATTTTTCTAATTTTTATTTAATAATATTTAGACACTCTTACTTTGTTTCATCCTAGATTCAGAAGTTTCATACAAGATTCACACGTTTTACAAACTTGTTTCTGCCAAGAGATATTCATATAATTTTTTCACAAAATACATGCATAATGTCTGTTTCTTTTTCACCTCATTATTTCACCGAATACATATTTCGTTGCTATATGAAACCCTACATGTTATACCGAGTATATGTTTCTTCAAACAATCTGCATAATGTCTGTTTCTTTTTCACCTTATTTTTTCTTGTAAAATTTCAAGAATATTCAACTTTTTATGTACATTTTTTATTCTAAAAATGAAACATGTATAATTTGTTTTTTCAACAATCTCATTTAATAATTTTTATTCTTATACTTTTTATTTAACAATATTTAGATACTCTTACTTTGTTTCATCCTAGATTCAGAAGTTTCATACAAGATTCACATGTTTTACAAACTTGTGTCTGCCAAGTACAGAACTTGTACACTATTTTTTTAAATATTAATATATATTTATTATTCACTAAACATTTCAGATTCATAAATTTAATCAACATTTTTTTCTATACACACGTTTCTTTTTCTTTTTCACCTCATTTTTCTCTTAAAATTTTAGGAATATTCAACAATGTTTTTATGTACATTTTTTATTCTAAAAATGAAACATGCACAATTTGTTTTTTGAACAATCTCATTTGATAAATTTTATTCTTGTACTTTTTATTCAACAATATTTAGACACTCTTATTTTGTTTCATCATAGATTCAGAAGTTTCATACAAGATTTACATGTTTTATAAACTTGTTTCTGCCAAGTACAGAACTTGTACACTAAATATTTTAAAGATTTATAAATATTAATATATATTTATTATTCACTAAATATTCCAGATTCATAAATTTAATCAAAAAAAAAGTTTCTACACATACGTTTCTTTTTCATTTTACCTCATTTTTTCTCTTAAAATTTCAGGAATATTCAACAATGGTTTTTATGGACATTTTTTATTCTAAAAATTAAACATGCACAATTTTTTTATGGATATTTCTACAGTGCAGATCATACATACAAAATCCAAAAAACATTAAAGATTCATACAAGTTTCAGTAGATTATTACACACATGATTTAGTCTAGCTACAAGCAAGATCAAACATCAGTTTCATACATGTGTCACCTGTTAAGATAAAACAAGTAGTCTCACGACCTTAATCTGGTATTAAAAATCATTCAAGAAATCATACAAGTTTCATCCATGAACCGAATCTGGAAAGAGGAAATACATGTTTTATCCATGAACTAGATATGGTTATTTTTCATACACGTTTCCAACATCACTTTTTAAAGGATTCATCCAAACAAGAAACTCAAATCAAGATCCAAGCACGAATGAAAAGAAAGGATCCAAACATGAACAAAATCCATACAAGATCCGTGTCAAAAACTTGATAATACATTATACCACGAATTTAATCAAGATTCAATAAAGGAAAAGTAGGGGCCCAGATCCACGAATTTAAACAAAATCCATACAAGATTCAATCAAGATTCAACCACGAGTTTAATCCAAACAAAATATTCAACCACGATCTGGATCCAAGCATGAAGAAAAAACAAAAGGAAAAGTACGGGCTCCAGAAAAACCACAAACTGGATCCAACCACAAACCGGCCGCGTGGGCTGGGGGTTGGTGTGGGCCGGTGGGGTGGTCATCCTCTCCCCCGGACTGCGGGTGAAATAACAAAAAGTAGGAGGTCTTACATATAAACGTGCGACAGACGATGACCACGTTGACCTTGCACGGATCTCTAACAAATAAATGATATAGATGGTGTTGGGGGAATCATTAGGTGTCGCTCTTATATAGTACTCCCTCTGTTTTAAAATATAAAATGTTTTAGGTTTGTAAAGAAAATGAATCTAGACTTATTTTAGTATGTAGATTCATCCCAAAATTGAGTGAACCTACATACTAAAATAAGTCTAAATTTATTTTCTTCATAAACCTAAAACATCTTATATTTTGAAACGGAGGGAGTATAACAAAACAAAAAAACCGGCCGGCAAGGGTGGTCAGCTATCTCAAATGGTACTATACAAAAAAAGGAGTACTCATGTAGCTGAATCCAAGATTCAAGACCAGTACAAGCTGGCCCAAGGGCCACTCAGTCATTCACGCCCATCTTTAATTTTTTTGTTGCCCTTTTGCTTCGGTATCCTCCCATCCTCCTTTTCAAAATTTGATAAAGAAAACTTGATATCGATTCGTTTTGAAGACCAGAACCCACCGGAAGCATGTACGGTCCTCTTAGACGTATAGTCACCATACACATATACTCACGTGTCCACGGGAGACGAAAATCAGAAGGATATAGCAGCAACAACAAAAATTTAAAACCTAGCATGCAAAGACATAAATCGCGATAACGGAAGGTGGGATCCTCAGTGGAAACGTGGAGTACACTCGGCTCGACCAAGTACACCTATACAGAGATATATATGGTCTGTATATAGGTTTTGGACGGGCACAAAAGAAACTGGCACATGCAAACTTAAGTTTAAAGAGGAGGACACCGATGCACACCTCTTTTTGGCGATTCCCCACTCTTCTCGTTTTCCTCCTATGTAGTGAAGATATTTCTCAAAAAGGTTTAGTGTCAGGCCTACAGTTCCTCTTCCAACTAGCTGCATCCTCTTATTGAAGATCGATGATGCTAAAATCCGAAACTGTGAAGTAATAATTTTAACCAGCTAGCTAGCTGCATCATCCTTCGATTCATCTTTTCCTGCAGCTCTCTTCTTCACAGCTTCACCTGTCAACTCTGATTGATTTAAACTTTAGATAGATAGGGAAGAAAAACATTATCTAAATTTTTCTTAACCAAAACACTTTCCCCTCACAAAACTATGACAGCGCGTCGGGTCTTGCGGCAATCCTTCCCCCGGCTCAGGCGTAGTACTTCTAGGCTCATAAAGAACATTTATCTATCGATTCAGTGAAACGTAAAACTTGTGCGTTTTCTCGAGAAAAAAAAACGAGTGATGACCAAGCTAAGCGGAGAGTGACATGTTGACGTTGTCATACTAACACTACAGGAATGGGAAGCTACGCCGACGGCCAAACGTCGGGGCCGTCGGCGTAGCCATCGTCCAGGCCAGCCCCGCCAAGCAGCCGTCGGCGTAAAATTGCCCTCGGCATATTCTATGCTACGCCGACGGCTGCCCTCGGCGTAGCATACGCCGACGGCTGCCCTCGGCGTAGCTATTTTTTATTTTATCTCATTAAACTTTGAAAAATCATAACTAAATCATTCTAATTCGGAAAAACACAAATAATATATCAAAATTTGCAGAAAAATAAGACCTATCTATCTACACTCAAATATTACACATTTATAAATAAAAATTAAGTAAAATATAAAACATTATATATAGTTTAAAACGGGCATAAAAAATTCAAAAACGATCGAAACAATGCGAAACCTTCGCGTGATGTTATATTATGTGACATAGTTAGAAGGAAAATATCAAATTTGATATATTGATTATGTCTCAAAGAAACCTTCACAAAATGACCTATCTCATTCGAGGTTTTTTGCCTTTCGGGTCAAATGACCAATGTTATGACTAGAATCAAGGCATAGTTTGTGATAATGTGCCTATATTGTGCATACACATGTATCATGGGATGGCGAACAATGTTGCAGGAGGAAGTTTTCCTTTTCGTCGCACCAAAAAGCCATTTTCTATTTTCCGAGCATAAAAAACGGACGGTTTTGTGAAGCAACCACCAAATGGCTAATTCAAAATACTACCACCACATTTTACAAAAATAATATACCACCTTATATGGACAATGTCCCAACAGGGGGATCCGAAACCTTTCCGTCCACCTTTGGTGAAAAAGACAAATTCCTGTCGAATCGGTAGGAAGTGGGTCAGATATGAACTACAGGTACATGATCCGATGCTCATGTGTTTTTACAAAAATAATTTTTAGGTTCACAATATGCTATTTTATCAAAGATCCAATGCAATTTTTCCTTTTCATTGCACCAAAAAGGCATTTTTTATTATCCGAGCGCAAAAAGAGGATTTTCTAAAGCAACCACCAAATAGCTAATTAAAAAACGGAGGGTTTGTGATTAGTTGATATGGATATCATATTTGGATTCCTCTCATTTTTCTGATCAATTTAGACATATTATTTGTTAAATTTCGATTTACAGATTTAAAGATATTAATTATTCTATATTAAATAGAAAAATATAAAAAAATAAAATTATTATATTTTTATTTGAATTCAATAATATTTTTACTTATTTATTAATATTTACTTAAATAATTGTTTGTAATTTCAAAAAATACAAACATGTGACATGATGATATAAGAGTTAATAGGATTGATATCATAGTATTGACACCAATGTATGAATTACTTTGCGAAAACGGATTCTGAAGGAACGAGGAAGTTAAGCGTGCTGAAGCTGGAGTAGTATTAGGATGGATGACCTGCTGGGAAGTTTGACTAAGATTGGAATTTAATCAAATATTAAGTATAATTAGTGTTAAAAATGTTCAAAGTAGGAGATTAACAAGTGAAACAATTCAAAGAATAAAAAAATTGAGAAAAAAATAATAAAAATTATTTTTAAAAAAAAAATTTGCAACTGGCCGACAGGCTATGCCGACGGCCGCTACGCCGACGGCAAAGCCCTCGGCGTAGCATACGCCGACGGTATTTCGATACGCCGACGGCTTGAGTGTGCTCCACCGAGGGAGAACTTTGCCGAGGAGGCTACGCCGAGGGCAGCCCTCGGCGTATCGTACGCCGAGGGTATTTTGGCCTACGCCGACGACCTTTTGCCCTCGGCGTAGCGCGCGCGTCCCGTAGTGTAATTTCTGGAGCAAGTGGGGTCTTTTCTTGTGTTCAAAGGAAAGAAACTTGTTTTTTTTAACTGTGCTATATATGATCTGTATATGCATCCTTTCTCTTGTCTGATCTAACCAGAGTGTTTAAACAACACACCTCGTGGAACTTGCCCTTGGTTGTTTAATTCTGAAACAGGGCTAGACATGACTGACCGCCCCCAGTATACCCAAGCAAGATCAGCCTGGAGTAGCGAGCTGTGGAGCCAGAGAAAACCATCTTGTGGTGCTGGCAGGATATGGCAGCCATGTAAATGTGTGTGTGTGCTGACTGGAGGGAAGGGGGTCGTCTACCTACTGGCATACTATTGTGTAGGGAAGGAATAGACTGTAGAGTTCTGCAAGATGTGAATCAAGTCTATTCGACCAAAAAAAAAGATGTGAATAAAGTCATATCAAGTTTTTATTCTTGAAAAATTGCTACGGGACATCGTTATTTTCTGTCGTTTGCCGAAACACACTGCTCAATTATGTTTATCAGGTACTATTACAATTTTGTGACACATTTGTCAGAACACACTGCATGACTAAAAATGGACAGTTTGGCACATTTCCTTCAAAACTGATCATAGCATGGTCGTGCCAAATAGAAGTGCCAAACTTTTCATTTCTAGCCATGCGGTGTATTCTTTCAAATGTGCCACAAAATTGTAATGATATCTGTGTTGGGCAATTCACCAAGCTTGATGTCAATGCAAGCAAGTAGTCCCTCCATTCCGGATTATAGGGCTAATACGTACTTTAAGAAAATAATTTGACCGTAAATTTAGTCAACAATATATGAATCACAAAAATTGTACCATTAGAAGCGTATTTTAAATATGAATTTAATGGTACAAATTTTGTTAAATATAGTTTGTATTTTGTTGACCAAATTTACGGTCAAACAATTTTCTCAAAATACGTATTTGACTTATAAACCGGAACGGAGGTAGGAGCAGCCCTGATTAATGAGTTCCATGGTTGGTACTGCATTGATCACTTGCATTTCACTGAAGACAATGCATGATCGTGCATGTTCCCGCGTATGACAAGGAATCAAAGCCTAGCCAACGCGGTCGTTCCACCACCCGATGTGGAAGACTTTTATCGTCCTAGGCAAGCACATCAAGAAGCCGGTCGTGAACGCCTAGCAGAATCAAGCACTACCCCATCGAGCCAGTGCCACGACAGTTGTACGTCGAACTGGATGTCAATGACCTGTACATTCTAGTCATACTTACGGTGTCCAAGCCCCGTACAGCAGGAGGCCATGAAGCACATCAAAACAAATCACGCAAGGTGCGTGCTACTGGAGACGATCCAATGGATGGACGATTAGCTACTCTTTTTCAGAGGCTAGACCGGCTTCTTCTGTAGGCTTGGCCTTGGCTACACCAATACCTTTGTGTTAAGTTCCAGAATGAAGGCTTCAAGGTGAAGATCTTCATGTACACGCCATGGCTAGATGTCAAGTGTAATTTCTGATGATGAAGCTATCTGACGTGTTGTGGTGAACCCGTTTATTTTGTGTCATGGGTACATATACCCCTGACATAATTGGTGGTCAGGTTGCCCACGCATATGACTTCCTGCCAAACATATCAATCTATAATCATTCAAGTCCATATATATCAAGATTTTGTTCTATATGAGGTATAACGTACATGGCTTATATGGAGAATCTGTTATTGATGAAAACTATAATACAACAATATGTAACTATGAATCTATGATCACGACCGGCAGTTCATCACTGAAAATTCTCATTAGATCATCTATCACTGTACTGGGAAAAGACCGGTCTTTGAGAGCCTAAGCAAAGTATGACGATGAGGACGACGTATCACGCAGAACCTGCAAGTGTAAATTGAAACAGTGAGAAATGAACATCGACTCGTGCAGCACAAACAGAGTATTTCGATCTTGCCTCCAGTTCGTCTTCTGTGAAGGCATCCTTCTGGATGCTCCAGGTATCGGCGTGCGTCCTCTTGAACTCAGCGACGGCTTTCGTCACGGTTGATTTTACAGGGGACGGCTCGCGGATGAACCGGGCGAGCAGTGTTACATGGCCAGGAAGCCAGCTGCAAACATCAGTGTAAGTACTTCTAGATTCATGCAAGTATGGAACAATAAAACTATCAACAGTTGCTAGTGTAAAACCAAAGAGATCAACCACCCATGGGGCAGCATATTTTCCATGTCAAGGTAGTGTCAACTGCTAGCTATCTATTACAGTAGTATGCAACAAGTGAAGATAAAAGCCAGGGAGAGAGTACCTTGGCATGTCGTATGGGACAGAAAGCACCGAAGCCGTCAGAGCTAGTACCGCACCATGGATGGTAGCAACGGGGTGACCGGACTTTGGAGTTCTGCAAAGTGAAACATTAATGGGTACCAGCTAATTATTGCTCAACAGTTACTAGCATGAAAAGATTATATGGTAATATCAGAATCCAGTACAAAACTCACCTTCTCCTAGTATCAAGGATAAGTTGGGCTTGTGCATATGACCTATCACGGAAATCCTTCGATAGATCTTTATCTATACCCTTCATTAAGCTTGCAAGAACGCCAGCAGCATGCTCCCTCACCTGAACATAGAGAAGTAAAGTTCATACAACTGGCAGCAGGTATCTTCACTTACAGGATGGTTAACAAGAACAGCACATTTTCGTATGTATGCTTTATACCAAGGCAGCTAGCTGTAGAAACAGTAACATAACTCGTTTTTCATGTCAAACATACAAATTGTACACATTTTCTTGAGTAATGGAATAGAGGAAAAGAAAAATGTTCAGCAAATACAGGCCAAATACACATATATACTTGCCTCGACTTGGTTATCCACAAGTAACTTCTCAATTGTTTGCCAAATTTGTGATTTCTCCGAGCCAGAAAGAAGGAATGTGTGCCTGTACAGGTAATTGATTGCATTAACTTGCCGTTAGCTCCAGGACCACCGGGAGAATGACAAGCCACATAACAGCTAAAGAAACATTATTCAACACTTTTGGCATACTACTTTTGTTTCAAACTTTAGATATTGACTTACAAATATGTCAACTATTTACTTGGAAGTTACAAATAAGGGAATAATGTTGTTAAATAAGATCTACGATATACTCCGGAAAGTCACTCGCAATCGTGCCTTCCAGATTTATTTTTGTAAATGCATGATATTTCCGCTTACAAATATGTGAACTATTTACTTGGAAGTTACAAATAAGGGAATAATGTTGTTTAATAAGATCTGCGATATAGTCTGGAAAGTCACTCGCAATCGTGCCTTCCAGATTTATTTTTGTAAATGCATGATATTTCCGCTTACAAAAAATATGTGCATTGGTAATACGTGCATTGCACGTGCAACACTACTAGTAACAGCTAAAGAAACATTATTCGGTCGAGAGACTAGAGATCTATAAGTACCACATAACACATGTTTTTATCACCCTTAATGAGAATATGACATAATACCCTTCGCCAATTCATGCCACAGTTAAATAGAAACAGTTGGTCTACTGTTTGCAGCAACGACCTAGGTTTTGACATCGACGAGGTACTATCAAGCTAAATCTTTTATACTGAGTATGAAATTAGCAAAGAACACATTGTGGACTAAAACCTTTAGAGGCAAAATAGCAACAAGAGAGGATTTGAACCTGTATGTAAAGGTCCTGAGATATGATAATAACGCAGATCTGGTTCGCCAGTTAGGATCATTGACCGAAGAGAGGATAGCCACAATAGCTGCTTCAAGAAAAGGGCGCCGCCAAATCCGCCATTTCAGCAATTCAAATGCTGACTTTGCGAGCAATGACAAGTCTTTATTTGATGTTTCCTGCGAGAACACAATAGGGTAATTAAAGTGCTAGAATGTAATTCTAGCAATTAATAGTACCCATCTCTACAAAAAAAAGGAGGCAAATGACCTCCTAAGTTGTCTTCTGGACACAAGAAAATCTCAACCTTTAAGAATTTTAATAGGTAGGATCAACTTCAGTTTTTCCTCAAAAAAAAGCATCAACTACACTTTGATAATGTGGTTATCAAGTAAACCTAAAGATGCCATAAAAAACAAGCAAGCAAGCAAAAATCCCATTAATGTAAGACTGGGTTATGTCACCATGTCATTGTTAACATATTTTATACCTGTAATGATAGAACAGGATAGAAGAGCCCAATAATAACATCTAGTAGAACAGACGATCTTCCGGACTTCAGAGATGCGATCATGAAATGAAAAATCTGCAAAAGAAAAGCATAAGCCCGGAATGAAGAAATGGAGCAGTATACTATTCAACCTGGAGAAACGTATGAAAAAAGCACCGTTTCCATTCTTTTAGCATCAGCCTCGTCTTTATTGTCCAAGCTATTTTCAGTGGCTGAATCCGATGCCAACTCCAGTTGCTTAGACTGAATATTGTTCTGTATACTCACAGATAATTCAGTAGCTCCATCTGTCAAACGTTTAGACCAATCTTCATTTCCTGCTTGTTCAGTCATGCTTACATCTCCACAAAGTTCTCCTGGTGAACATGCAGGCCCGAATGACCCAGATAGTCTCACGTTAGAGCATGCGATAGACATAGCCACACCAATCGCTTCTCTTACCTGAACTCCAAATGAATGAAAAGAAACGAATAAGAGACTTCATATTCATCCAAGATAATTAATATTTCTGTTCAGCATCAATTGGGAAGGGGGATGGGAGCTAAGAGGAGGGAATTTGATGGATTGGTCGTTGCTTTTGGAGTACATTTTCATCATGGAGTTAGACTTGTGCAGTTGTGCCAACACTAACAAGATGAATTTATTAATGATATTTTACATGTAAAAGGTGCTTTGCCATGTATCCTCCAGTAGCCCAAAGCTAGTGCTAATACATCACACAATTATGACAGTCAGTAGTCACCCACCAGAAGAGAGTTCAGGCCTTAATATAAGCATTGTATGCATCCTCCGGTAGCCCAAAGCTGGTTCAACTAACAATTATGCCGGTCACTCACCAGAAGACATTTCAAGCCTTAAAATGCGTGATACAGTTCACAGGAATTTAATCTAGCAGTCTAATCCTGAGTACAACAATATGCATACATCGATATAGAACCTAAATCGTTAGTGAAGGGGGATGAAATGTGCAGATGTAGTGTACAACATTCAAGACTCAAATTAGTCCTTCCAGAAGAAAAAGAAAACTGATTTTGCTAAACTTGTCGAGGAAGAATTCCTTATGAGCAACCACAGTATCAACTCAAACAATGAGAAATGGAATAATAATAAAAAGGCACTCTCATACTGAAGTGATCTAATGTTACCTGCGCAGACGAGTGACTCATGTTGTCAAGCAGTTCATTGAGAATTTTAACATGGTACTGCTCCTCTGTCAGGGACATTTTACGTGGAGAAATTTCAATCAGAGCAATAGAAAGAAAAGAATATCTCTTGGCAAGTACACTAGTTGCTATCGATTGAGGAACTGCTGTACATAAGCAATCTAATACTTGTTGCCTGAGAACAGGAGCACGAGTTCCAGATCTTTCTTTCCCAGTAACAGCATATCGGATGCAAGCTGCCCATTCAGGAACTGATTCCACAGATGGAGCTAACACAATCTTCTGCAACTGAAGTATCAACCAGTCGCTCCCGGACTCCAAATTCCCAGTGACATCAGAGTGAAGCATGCCTGCCATGGCTTCAGCCGCTACACATTGCCTCGATCTTTCTTTTGAACTCAGAAATTCTTCCAGTGCAGTCTGAAGTGAAGACATTACCGGCATTCCGCATTGTTGTACAAGTCTTTTGAATATCCTAGCAAAGCTGGAATAGAACGTGCCACTACCCACTAAAGAAATCCAACTAGGGGTGCATGGCCACGAGGCGGAGAAATCAAAATAGAAGTAAGTGATTGCTTTATCAGATCCGCTTTGAAAAGATGAAGCTCCGTAACTTGCTTTTGACGAACCATCATTATCAGAAATAATGTGGACATGAGACAGACTGTTTAGTGTGTCACTCATAAATCCTTCCTCCTGGATTATGTCATTCAAGAAATTTCCTGTGGATGAAATGCTGCTTTCTTTGGAGTGATCCAATGGTTGTTGTGGGTCTTTAATAGATGCCTTATCAGGTGTTCCTTGTAACAGTGTGTTCAGAGCAGATATTGCAAGCATCCTTGAGTGGGGGAGTTGACTCTTCAAATCCCTTAAGAAATGACCTAACATAAAACAATCATTTTAGACAATGAAGGACAAAGTTGTGAAAAAAAAAGTTTGTCTTCCAGGAACATGCAGGTGGATAAAATGACAACAAACTGCATGTTCCATTTCCATGTTACAAGAGCAAACTATCCATACCTGCAGTTTCTGCCAGGACTTGTGAATACATGTCAGGCTCACTTCGGGATGCCAAAATTAGCAAAAGAAGTACTCTATTGGCCATCAGGTTGTACCTGTATGCAACTTGCAAGTTTAAGTAAAATGCATGCAAATGGCTGGGCAGACAGCGACATGGCAGTTACGATTAAGATTAGATTATTAGGAGGAATAATGAAATTAGATTTTTGCATTGTTATCTTTGTAGAATTAATATATATAGACTGCTTCCAAGGACAAACCAGCTCAGAAGATAGCTTCAGATGACAGTTTTTCTCTCCAAATTAAAACAAAAATCTGAAATCATCAAATTCATCTAGTTCCACCAAGATAACTATGAAAGCCATGTCCAATCATCCCATCAGAATTCACATGTCATATTGCCCTTATCCCATCACAATTCACACGTCATATTGCCAACAAGAAGTATCGTGCTCAAGTATACCACTGCAAACATGGTTACAAGATATCGGACTTCTTGTACACAGATACCACCTTTTTTCCTCTATATACTAGAATACTGAAGTGCTTGATGGTACTACAGACATGACAGTTTTGAACAAATGGTTGACATATATGAATGGCTTACCGCCAATGTAGACTGTTAGTCTCAAAGCCAAGAGCATTAATTTGAGAAAATAATCTGAGAAATCCTGGCTTGTCAGACTGACTTTCAGAACTCTTAAAGAAATTCCTTGATATTCCAGAGAAACGTATATTGTACTTCACAAAGAGCTGTAAACATCATATACAGAACATTTAGTGACAAATATTTTCTTTTTTTCTTCATCTTCTGTTAATGAAATATACCTCGGTAATAGCTTTCTGGCACTTTAGTGATTCATGATGAGAGCTACAGAAAAAAACGATTTAGTTTTAGTAATACATATCAATAAAGTCCCTTGTTTAACAAAAACATACTGCATGATTTCTTTCCTCTGTTTGTTCAGTGCTCATATTTGTTTGTGTGTAAAATACAATGAAACGTGTAATGCAATAAAACATACTCCCTCCGTTCAGAAATAACTGACTTGGGTTTGTCCAAATTCGAACGTATCTATACACTAAAATGCGTCCAATACATTCGAATCTAGACCAAGTCAGTCATTTCTGGACGGAGGGAGTAGTTGATAGTTCTAAGGTGTTAGAAATGGTAGGAGAGTCTAGAGTATTTGCCAAATGCCGACTACCTTTCCAAAATTCCCATGATAAATGAAGAGAGGGAAACAGAATCCTACATTGAACAATGACGTTAATATTGTCAACATTACTGGCAAATAACTTGATGATAAAGTACACGAAGATTGAAATAGACATACAGTTGTCAAGTGTCTCAAAACTGTATGTGATGAGAGAATGCTGCAAGAACCAAGCACCACATGTTCAGGGGCTTTCGAGTCGCGCAAATTCTCAGTCAGGATAAGAACACAACTAGAAATTAGAGAAGGCCAGCGCTTCAACAATTTTGTTAGGGATCTTCCGGCATACCTGTATCAAAAGAATTTACTAAATGACCACATAATCTTTTTATCAATGCTTCATTCGTGCAATCAGTCAAATAAAGACACCTATTAACAAGACAATATCAACAACTATGTGACGCTCATATTGCAGAATAGAGAGGAACGATAGAAGAGGCATAATGTATAAGGAAGTTTCTCAAACTAATATGTATTGCAAATGTTGAGGCAATATTCGAATGAAATACATACTACTTCCTCCGTTCACTAATACAAGACGTTTTCGCAAACTAAGTTAGTTTGCCAAAACATCTTATATTAGTGAACGGAGGGAGTACAATTTTGTTGCAACTATATATAGTCACATATAAATATATCAAGAGAGGGAAAGAGAGCTCACGCGCGAACAGTTTCATAATTGTGTAGTGAAAGATCGAGGAGATCATTCACCATAGTAACCATGAGGCTAGACGGAGATATATCTGCATTTGTACGGTATCTTTGGTACGATGATTGTGCACATCTCCACGTATTATGCAAGTGTGCTTTATCGACAAGTGCCCATCTAGGCCTAACAGAAACAAAAAAATGATTACAATCACAACCCATGTAGTAAAATCAGACCACAGAAAATAGGGCAGACCTACCTCTTTTTGCCTTCAGCATGAAATGGCACAATAAAGTTGCATGGAGGCTCAATGATGGCAGCGGATTCTAGCTTCCAAGCTTGAACATGACTTGACCATTCATCATATTCCAAGCTACCTACAGCAATACACTCTCACATAAACAGTTAAAAGTATTGAACGCGAGTTGGAAGTATAGCTACCATACCGTAGTTCGCCAAAGCATCAATCACGCGTACTACGAGTGCTAGGAGAATACTATCATCAGTTCTGTCCGTTAATAAGTACCTGTTAAAAGCAATGTGAATACTGAGACTAAATAACCTTGCAAATACTGGGAGCAATAAGCTTAAAAAAATATTATTAAGTAAAACTGGATGTCGTAACGTCCCTTATGTTTCTGTTGCGTTCTATACCTAGCCTACCCAACTTGCTCGGGAAAAACGCTTTGATGTTGTTGTTGTAAAACTGGATGGGGTACAAATAAATGTTACCTGCAAGCTAAGTGCACAAATTCTGCAGCCTTTTCACGCATTTCAGAGCTTCCAACGGTGCTACCAGAAGATCCTGCAATAAAGAAACTGGGCTCTGCAAACTTGGACCTCCCATCTTTATATGATGGACGCATTTCAGGTAAGCATGACATTACTCCCTGCAATGTGGAATGGATGCGCAATAGTGTTACTTTCAGGTGCTCCTTCTCATCTCCTGCCAAGAGAACAAAACAACTAAACATCAAGGGAACACTTACAGAAAGAAGACTAAATGAGATCAATATGTAAATAATTTATTTATTAACATAGATTGGCGTAATCAGCTTCCTGTCCAATCAGCATACAGACTTTAACATAAGAACATACATGTACATATTCTTGCATACAAAAAACACATGCCATAATTAGAGTACCCTCTACATGCACAACCAACCGAGAAAATATACAGGATTCTTTGGTTAGAACTAGAATATATATACCTTTGTCAGAATGAACTTTCTTCTGGCAAATGGTCAAAAGATCTTCTAAGGCCGACTGAAAATGAAAGTCTAACAACTCATTGGCAAAAGATAGTTCATCTTGACTGGGATCATGCCATTTTGGAGGAAAATTAAGCATTTCAGCCTCCCTATCCTGGTGTGCTTTTGAGCAACCCCATGGTTCAATAATATTAGCAATAGAATGACAAGAAAATGGCCTATAAAACAACAGAATTGTTTAGTGGTAATAACATCAATTAAATATCAAATGAAGAAACCACAAAAGTATACAAAAGCTAAACATACTTATACTGATCTAGTGGATAATATGAAACCAGGTTTCCTAGCACAGATCGAAGGAGATGATCACCAGCTCCGTTGACCTAGTTACTCCAAAAGAAAAGGAAATGCATGATTACAAAATGAAATTTATATAGGGTATACTTTCAGTCCAAATGTATGAAAATAGAGGAAATATAAACCTTCCATGATGGGGCCTGGAATGCAGATACTATTACATGCTTTAATTCTTCTCTGTAGTTGAGTAAGACAGGACCAGCATAACTGATAGATATAGCCAAAACCCTCAGATAGTAGTCCAGTGCAGTTTCCAGAGCAGGAGAAAGTGTAGCCTGCATGGGCATTCAATGCAACTGGTGTATGATGCATGTAAAAGCTCAAGCAATGAATGTCTTCGGTTTTGAACAAACCTTAGTAGCTGTATTGTTAGGAACAGCTCTTCCAACATGACCTGTTGTTGGAGTGCCTTCAAAGGAGGACATGATAGTCATTAAGATAGGCTTTAGAAGGTAGACTGAAGCCTCCTCAGGATATGAATGAACACAGGCACAACAAAGAAGTCCAACTTCTGAAGTAGCACCAGGAAGGATATTTGTATTGACAAACTTGGCAATTTTCTTCAGAGACTGCCAATTGGAAAAGGCGGAAACATGAGCATGACAGAATATTTGCATCTTTAAGCTTCTCAGGACAGTTTAACTACAGTGCAATACCTGATTAAATAAGGCTTTTGATAACTTCCCCAAAAGTATTTCTAGCATGCAAAAATAGTGAGGGCTGTCCTCAACGAGAAAAGTTCCCGACATGATTGAGGCCTGGTAACCCTCAGAACTGCCACATCCAAATGATAAAAATGTCATTTACCTTCAGGAGAATTCAGTAATAATGGTAATTCAAATACAAGATTGGCAATTACAGCTTACATGGGACTACTTGATTCCAAATTCTGAAGCACAGAGAACAGCCGACAAAAGAATTCATCTAGCCAGTCTGACAGAGAGGAAGATTGGAGGAAAGCAGGCACATCATCACTAACACCAACTGTAGCCAGCTATAAGCACCGAACGATGGTTAGCTAAACGTTACACACCATTTATTATGGGAACAGTATTGCAAATACAAGGTAAAACGATAGATACTCACATTTGAAAATATGGATCCAATTAACTGCATCGTCGCTATAGTTTTAGGCGGATCGTTGGCATCCATACCAAGCAATGCATTTGAAAGGGAAGTGACAATAAGATCATTGAGTGTATCAACTGTGTTACTATCATCAGATTGAGCTGAACATAAAGAACTCAGAAGAAGTGTACGTCCAGAATATGCAACAGAAGTGACAGCATTTTTTAACTGGTGGGTGGCAGTAGTCTGTCAGAAAAACTAAGAAATTAGCTTGCTTTCGAGTTAACTGAAAACTATACAGATTGCAGGGCTCTTGTAGGTTACAAGAGCATCCAAGCTCTAAAAAATAGTAAGAGGTATGCCGCATATAAATCCTTACTGTCTCTAAAGCTAGTTGGAAGTTTGTTGCAACAAACGGAAGCACCAAGGATGGCTCAACATAAGACAGGATTGAAGTTGCAATCGATACTGTTTCAGCAAGAGAATCATCCTTGCTATACTGACCACGATCCAGCAATTTGAGGACTACTTTGATAAAAACAGCCCTTTCTTCCTTTCCCAAACAAAGATGTTTGGTTTTCTCATCCATTGAGTAACTACAGAGAAAATATTACATCAGATAAAAATGCAGGCAATAAAATGAAGATCATGTAAGTTGCAGCTAGAATTAAGATTGATCTCTTACAATTGTTCATGTTGAAGACGTCTTTCAAAATAAAAAACAAGATACCGAAGAAAACGCTCCAATGAGTAGGTCCAACGACCCCCATTTGATGGATGATAGAACCTAAAAGCCCGAAAGACACAAGTTTAATCAAAATAAGAAGGCAGCATAACAAGTATGAAGAAGTACGAAAACCAGAATACAAACTGTTCTAGAAAATTTATGAGCTTCTCAAATTGCTCGAGTGCTAGACTTTTAGGCTTCAAAAGGTACACCTGGAAAGAAACGAAAATAAAAAATAAATGAGGTGATATATTTCCAAGGTTAAACAATGCAACAAGCTGTAATGTTTACCAATATCATAATGTAGCATATACATATGATTCCTTTGGCAAGTTTGTTTCATATAAACTAATCATGAAGAGTGGTACTAACTAATAACTTCATCAGCAGAATACAAACCACACATTACTAGCTAGCGACTAAGTAAGTGACTAAATGATACTCCCTCCGTTCCAAATTAAGTGTCGCAGCTTTGTCTAGATAGGGATGTATCTAGAATGTTTCAGTGCATAGATACATCCGTACCTAAACAAAGCTGCGACACTTAATTTGGTAAGGATACAGAGGTAATAATAAAAATGGCTTCATTACCATGGGCCGTGCCAGGTTGATGCAGGTGTATACAACTTTAAAAAGAACTATTGAAGCGGAACAATTTTCATATAACTTCGCATACTAGTGCATATGGTATTCACATACCAAGGTATCAAATATAAATAAAAGGTCGTAAGGATACAAACAACTTACAACAGACTTTGCAATTGCCTTGGAAGGTGATCTGCTCTTACTGGAAAACAAAAATCTTGTGTTGCTAGGCACCTCCACCGGAAAAGGGTATGACCCATTGCCACCTGATATAGGAACCTGGCCACAGAAACAGAGAAATACATCAATGAATATGCAAAAGTATTTAATCCTTCTTGCCTGGATTCACCACATAATACTACTTTCACATAAGACGAACTCAATTTGATTAGATAACATAAGAAGAGCTTTTGCAATGTACGAATGGTCAGAAGACATGCCAACTGAAAGAATAAATGAAACTAATAACAGCTTCATTTCAATTAACAAATATTCCAATCCTTGAGAGAACTTGAGCAGTATACAGTTCTCCAACAAGACGTGTAAGATGAAATGCAAAACTCTTCAACGGTCAGTGTTGACTATAATTTTCATCACGCACACAAACTGACTAGTACCTAAGAATTCAGAACACCCTCCAAAACGCTAGCAGCAATGACAGTTGGAGCTACACCTAGGTAACTCTAAGTACTTGTAGAAAGAATTGTGAAAATGATCTTCCCACTGTAGACTGTACAGTCTAACTCTTCCCTCGAATGGATATGCAATCCAAGAGCTCCCTAAAGCTCAAGGCCTCTGCCTGGTTCCTCCTAATCGGCCACCTGAAAGCTACAGACATTGCGAACGATAGTTCATGCCTAAAACCTTCAATGTGTTGGAGGATTCTTCATGCTTGTTGTGCAATGATGGTGCCCATAGATGTGCAACCACCTGTTTTTCAAATGTGCCTTTAGCATGGCCTGATGATGCAGGAACTTCCGACAGCTGTTCTTCACAGAAATATTTATAACTGTTGTGTGGCATATATGGAACAGCACAATGCAAAGATTTTAGACAATAGCACGCCTAATGTCAGGAACCATCTTTTTTAGGAGAGAATTATTTTGCCATTCTTTAGCTGGGCAAAGAGTCTAGAGCTCTCATGATTAGCTGGTATGACTCTGTTGCCTAATTTCTTTATTCCTGCTGTGTACAGCTTTTTGTACATTTCCCCTCCCTTGCCTTGTAAATATGTTTCTCCATATTAAAGAACACATACTGTTGCTAACTCCCCTACAGTCTTCTCACCAAAAAGAGTGCCTAAGCATTCAAGCTGAAAGCCAGACACACCTCAAACATGTTCAAGTATCTTGTAAACAATAGCGGCAGAAACTTCTCCCATTCAACAGATCTGGAATTTTTAACAGAACGTGCTATGATCGAAGCCCATTGGATATCCCAGAAGTTACAATTTGTGACGGAGTCCCAAATGTCTAGACATTCTGCAATCCAATCCCTACAAATCAGTGCCAGAGTTAGTTAAATAATTTATGCTCAGCAAGGTGAGGGAAATAGAAGATTATTGGTCAAATGTGTGCCCATTTCAATTACATCGTATAGTGATCCTGGTTCCTTGAGTTTGCAGGAAGAAGAAGCCTGAGAAATCCAACACCTTCAAATGCTGAGTTATGCCATGGATTTTCCAGCAAGGGCCTGTGGTTCCGATAGAATATCAGGTAAGGAAGTTAAATTTCGGCAGAACATGGCCAAGCATAAACTCCCAGTTGTCGGGATAAGAAAATTTTAACACACTTGGTGATAATTTTCAAAAAACACTAGTATGGAAAGCAACAACACCGATAATAACAATACAAGGAACAAAAAACAGTGTAAATATTACACAAGTGTTCAGCTTATTTTTTGGATATACCCTACTGTGCTTATCACGGAAACGAAACAGGACTTGGGAAGTTAAGAGTCCCTAAAGTTGTATTCTGATGTTGCGGGTGCCAAACTTACATGGGTACGATACTTGTCCCTAAATCTGCATATAATGTAGTATGCCCCCATGCATGACTAGGCACCATTTGTCCATAGATAAACGGTGCAAGAAGATGTAGAGTGTGTTATGGACTTACGGTCAGTGTTAAATAAGGTTATAGCATCATTATTTGATTAGAAGTTACACCATTCGGAGATAAGAGCTCCCTAAGATTGCTAGGGAAGTCTCAACTAAATGGCACATATGCCTGTATTTTGTGTCAATGAAAGAAATAATTAATAAATAATGGCTATCTAGCCTCCCTCTCTTCTTGAGCTGGTCAATCAAAGGAGATGAGTTCCAAGTTGGATTTGACAGGATTCTCGCCAATTCGCACTTTTGTCAGATACTATGCCAACGAATAAAAAAGCAGCACGGCAGAAAGAAAACAGCGGTATGCGAGGAAAAGATGAACAGTGCTACTGTATGACAAACAGAAACCGCCAAACCTGAATTCCGACCAAATCTCAGCAGCCGCACCTTCAGGAAAGAAAGCCCTAGAGGCACGCACCAAGGAGGTGATGGTTTCGAAGTGTTGTTGTCTTACTTTCCAGCCCTCAGGACCCATGTTTCTGAAACAAGCACGTCATTCAAACGCTGTTATTCCTGTACTTATTTCAACACTGGAAAATTTATGTGTTCATAACTGTACCTCTTGAAATGGGTTCTTATCAATGTTTCATAAAGCGGCCGCCATTGCACATCAAGTGAAAGCCTCTTCGAATGCTTTTTCAAAAGCCTGACGAGCAAACCTCCCCATTTTATCTGGTTACCAGTCATTTACAAAAGGAAAATGTGGATATCACCAAAGAGCAAAAGAAGGTTGTCATACATAGATAAAATCATTAATTGCAGGCCCTTACCTGAACAACAAACTTATCCTGCGATGCGTGAAATATTCCAAGCCCAAGCTCTACAAGAGCATGTATATCCCCAGGAGAAACATCACTCTTTGCTTTGATAAAACTAGATCCATATCAAAATCAAACATCAATGTTAGTTACATTCCTACAAACTGTAATTCTGATATTTACCAGATCTAATTGCATTGCTAGTATGCCACAACAAAAAGAAGCTGCGCCCTTCCTAGTATAGCCTCACTTCAATAGCTTCACTTGTATCAATCTTATATTACAAATCTGAGGCTCCACTGGTAACTATCACATTAAGCCACGTCATCTGAGTTAGTTGAAGAGTTGGGTCTTAATTTGTATGGCTAGGATTAAATGAGGGATGAAGTTTGTCTTAAAGAATTACCGTAGTATACAAGCTTCTAGAAATCAAAATCTCAGGTATAGGCCTCCAGCAATCAAACTGTTACGTAGTTGCGTAAGTATATATAACTACATGAGCCATCTATCTGAATCAAGTCCTTCGTGCATGCACTTATGAGTTTTTTCACAGTCACATCTATGCTGCCATATTATTCTTAGGAAGCTACATGAGCAAACAATTGACCAAAAATTGAATCCGTAGTCACACTGGAACACTTATACAAGCTGTCCTAATCCAGTTAGAGCCACATGCTGTTCTAAGATTACAAAGTATTTTCCACATTAATCTAGAACGATAATACAATCATGTATAGCATTCATATGTTATATCATAGAACAACTGAAGATATATTTATTATACGGCAACGATGCATGTGTTAACCCAGAAGCCTAATAGTAATAGTATTCACATGCACACCTGTACTGGAGAAAACCCCTACTCAAGAGAATAAATAAAATACCATTACAACAATCTTCTAAAACAGGACCTCATAGAAAATTTTATTTTTCTCATATCAATTTCTGTTTGCAGAAAACTAGAACAGCAACCAATTGGCACAGACATTCCTGCCAAACATGGCTGCATGCATCAAACGATATAGAGGAGATCCTCCTTTATCTTATAAAAAACACCCTAGAAAACAATCCACCATGTATTACCATAATAAGAGGCGCCGAAATTGTCGTATAAAGGAGAGAACAGTGGAATGCTTTGCCCCATACTCTAAGGGCTCGGATAATTGATGCACATTAATTACGCACTCTGTGTTCTATCCAAAATAACCCACTCTTGTATGTATGTATGCTTGCTTGCTTCGCCTCTTAATTACAAAACTATGTGCAAACGCTCTCTGCATGTTCTCTAGAAAAACAGCCATACGAAATCCCCAAAGCCTCACTGAAAGGCCAAAAATACACACCACACAGCTAATTCTAACAGTGTGTTTCCCGCGAGTGAAGTGCACCGTGCCTCCAATTCTTACAGCTGCATAATTCACCAATCCAAACTCATTTACAACACTGGCACACCATGGTGCATACTCAATTGACGTACACATTCCTAGAAAACAAGTCTGCATCTGCATGCATCAACCGATGTAGAGGAGATCCTCCTTTAACTTATGAAACTTCTTTAAAAAATAATTCACCATGTATTATCTTGAGTAGAGGCGCTGAAATTGCCGTATTAAAGAGAAACCAAAAATGCTCTCTGTTGCCCCGTGTTCAATGGACTCTGATTGTGGATGCACATTAATCGCATATCCCGTGTTTTATTCATTTCCGTGTGTATGCTTGCTTCCCCTCTTTATGAGGAAATGATGTGCAAACGCTCTCTAAAAAAGGCCATACCAAAATCTCCAAAAACAGTGAAAGGCCACACATATACACCAGCAAGCACGTCTAATTCTAACGATATACGTTATCCCAGTAGAGAACCGCGCCGTGCCACCAAGTGGTTCACGGCATAGCTCCAGAGAGTGGGAGGCTCGGGATCACCGCAAGCATAATTCACCAATCAAAACCCATCTAGACACAGTCACGCCACGGCGAGCCCCTGCTACAAGCGGCACTGAGCAGCGCACGGGCATGGAAATGGAGCAATCGCAACAGTATATAAGGTATCTCAAAAGCGAATAGAATCGAATCGAATCGCATCGCATCGCATCCATCGGTACGGACGAAAAGGGGGTTGGAGGATTAGATTACATGTCGAAGACGGAGATCCACTTGAGCGTGGCATAGGCGGTGTCGGGGTCGTCGGCGGGGCGCCACGCGGTCTGGGCCGCCCGCACCGCGCCGGCGAACGCGGCCGCCTCGCCGCGCGCCGCGTCGGCCACCGCCGGCGGCAGCCACGCGTTGTAGAGGTGCATCGCCCCGACCCAGCTAATTGCGTGCTTGCGAGTGGGGGTGGGGGTGGGAATGGGCGGGGTGGGTTTCTGGTTGGGGTTTAATCGGGGTAATATATGGGCGGCGGGGTTCTTTCTTCGCCTCCAAGACGAGGGAGGGAGACGACGACCAGAGAGGCGGAGAGGGCGACCGGTGCTCTGCTCCACCTCCAAGGCAGGCTGCAGTTATCAGTGACGCAGGCTGGCTTTGTTGTGCTGCTCGTGTAGACTCGGTGTACCGTGGACTTCTGAGTTTTTTTTGGGTTCATGCTTCTCTCTTTCTCTTGCGGAAATTTTCAAAAGGCTTCTAGAGTACTGACTTACGGCGCGCAATGTTACATTTTGTGACTAAAAAATGTTTGAGATGTGGCAATGGATGTGAAATAACAATGGACATCGTGATTTTTTTAAAGGGTTATAAATGGAAAATGTCACTGTAATTTTCTGCTTTTTGAGAATGCTACTACGGCGATATCTTTTGAAATATGCAACTGCTATTCTTTATACATCTCATGGATATCATTATGCTCAATTAAACACAAATACTAGCCAATATTGGTCTAAATCGTTGAGGGCGTCGGTTTCGTGTTAAATAGATGATGGAAAAGCCCATCAGTGGCTCATACAAGGAGAGTCTAACGGTGGTGTCTAACACCATAGGTGGAGACCCAAAAGAAGAAAACAAATAAAGGGGAATAAAGTCCTATGAAAACTACAATCAATGTTGATTTATTCTTATGTCTAACACCCTCCCCACTTAATCTTAGCCTTGGAAGACATGGAAAGGTTGAGATTACGCCTAAATTCTGCAAAGTCCTTGATAGGTAACGCCTTGGTGAATCCATCTGCAATTTGACCCTTGATGGAAATGTGATGAATGTCAAGTAATTTGTCAGCAACTCGTTCACGGACAAAATGAAAATCAATCTCAATGTGTTTGATGCGAGCATGAAACACCGGGTTAGCGGATAAGTAAGCGACACCAAGATTGTCACACCCGATGCATGGCTTGGCTTTAAGAGGAATACCAAGCTCCTTGAGAAGTGCTTCAACCCATATGAGTCAGCAGTGGCATTGGCAAGTGCTTTGTACTCGACTTCGGTGCTAGAGCGTGACACAGTAGCTTGTTTTCGAGCACTCCATGATATTAAGTTGGGGCCAAAAAAATAGTGAATCCACCAGTGGAACGTCTATCATCAAGACATCCTGCCCAGTATGTATCTGAAAAGGCATTAAGAAGAGTGGAGATATATCTTTGGAAAGTAAGACCAATATGAATTGTATCTTGCACGTATCTCAGTATTCTTTTTGCTGATGTCCAATGGGTTGTGGTCGGAGCATGGAAGAATGGACAAATTTTGTTGATAGAAAATAATATGTCTGGGCGTGTCAACGTGAGATATTGTAGACCGTCCACGGTGCTTCTATACTGAGTGTTGTCTTCAGGACCAAGCGGAGTATCGTCTGTAAGGGACAAGTTTTCATAACTAGAGAGCGGTGTAGGGCAAGTCGTACAATGAGTCATGCCAACACGAGCAAGCAAGTCGTTGGCATATTTTTCCTAAGTCAAGAGGAGTCCATCATGTGTCTTATTGACTTTTATGCCCAAAAAAAAATGCAAATCACCAAGGTCCTTGAGGGCAAAGGCGGTGTCCAAATCATATAGCAGAGCCGAGATAGCTTGATCTGAAAAGTTAGTACAATGATATCATCAACATAAATATAGTGATACCTGACTTGTGATATATGAAGAGTGATGTGTCAGTCTTGGAGGGAGTGAAACCAAGATCAATGAGTTTAGAGCTTAATTTTGAGTACCAGGTATGAGGAGCTTGTTTTAGACCATAGAGGGCTTTATCTAGTTTGCAAAGATGGTGCGGAGCATGAGGAATTTCAAACCCAGGTGATTGTTTCATGTACACTTCCTCTTTCAAAACGCCATGTAGGTACGCGTTCTTGACGTCAAGTTGTCGGAGACTCCATCCTTGAGAGATAGCAAGAGCTAGAACAAGTCTAATGGTGGTTGCTTTGACAACCGGGTTGAAAGTGTCTTCATAGTCAATACCATAGCGCTGCTTGAATCCTTTTGCAACTAGAAGATCCTTGTACCGATCAATAGTGCCATCCGAATTTTCTTGATGCGATATACCCACTTATAGTCAATTATGTTCTTGATGGAGGTGGGAGGAACAAGATGCCATGTATTATTTTGAATCAGGGAATTGTATTCTTCCTACATGGCTTGTTTCCACTTGGCATCACCTAATGCCTCAAATAATTTACTTGGTTTACCTATAGATGTGAATATGCCATAGCAAATAGTACCGTCAGTATAAATTTTTGGGTGACGTAAACCTTTTTGGAGTCGTGTCCGGCCTTCAGGTACAATTGTTGAGGCATGAGGTACAGGTGGTGACGCATGAAGAGGCAGGGCTGACGTTGTGTCAGGTTCAATAGAAGCAGAAGTATCTGCATGCGAGTTGGGCGCAGTAGATCCTGCAGCCGACCCTGTGCCGCATCGCTTGTGGAGGCAGGTGCAGAAGATCCGGGTGAGCGGTCCCCGGACGGCACAGCCGATCCAGAGGCCAATCATGTGGCCGCGTCAGATGATGAGGGCGGTGTAGAATATCCGGAGCCGTGGGCCCTAGTTGTACCCGTGGGAATTGTTGATGGAGGCATGGTGTGGCGTGATTCGCGCGGCGCGAGATTTCTGCCGGGGAACAGTTGGCGTGGCGCGGGTCTTGAGGCAGATGGCGAGCCGAACGTTGTTGTGGCAGGGCACAGTTGGCGCGGCGGGGTGACCCGGTCAGGGTCCAGCTGGCGAGGAGACGGACTGCACGCAGGGGACAAATTAGCACGCGCAGATGATACGTCCAAAACGTATCTACTTTCCTGAACACGTTTGCTATTTTTTCTCCTCTAATTTGTGTGATTTGGATATAACTAACACGGACTAACGCTGTTTTCAGCAGAATTGCTCTGGTGTCTTGTTTTTGTGCAGAAAATCAACGTTCAGGAAAAATCCTAGAAAATATGCCAAAAATCCTAGAAAATATGCCAAAAATCCTATTTTTCCAGAAGACTCGCGGAGCCAGAAGACGGAGGGGAGAAAAGACCCGAGGGGCCCACACCACCCCCAGGCGTGGGCTAGGCCTTGTCGCGCCTGGGCATGGTGTGGACACCCCGAACTCTGACTCGACCTCTCCTTTCGCCTACATATACCCTCTGACCTAAAAACACAGGGGGGTCGACGTTTTTCCAGATAGAGTTCCGTTGTGTCGCCACCACCAGAAACCACGATACGGAACCAGGAACTCCGTTCTGGCACCCTGTCGGGACGGGGAGTTAGAGGAGATCATCGCCATCATCATCACCGACGCCTCTCCATCAACCATCCATGATTCCCCCATCCATGTGTGAGTAATCCCCGCGGTAGGTTATGGGGATGGTAGGGATTGGATGAGATCACTCATGTAATTGCATAAGATTGTTAGGGCATGGTGCCTAGTATCTATTGTTAGTGCTTTTGACATTGTTGCAACTTGTTGTGCTTAATGCTTGTCACTAGGGCCCGAGTGTCATGATCTTAGATCTGAGAATGTTATTGATTCATGATGATATTATTGTTTGTGATCTTACCTGCAAGTTGTGTACACATATCGTTGTCCGGAACCCGCGGCCCCAAAGTGACAGCAATTGGGATAACCAGAGGGGATGGCTGTGATGTGAGGATCACGTATGTTCACATAGTGATAATGCTTTTCTCCGGTGCTCTATTAAAAGGAGCACCTTAATTGCCAGTAGATTCCTTTGAGTCCCCAATACAAACGGGCTGACGGGACAAAAGATGCCGTGCAAGTTTCTCCTTGCGAGCACGCACGACTATATACAGAACACATGTCGGGGGGATAACCCCCGGGTGGGGAAAGTCAAGCCTAAGTAGGCCGGCTCCAGAAGATACAGGTCGCCTGGCCATCAAGCAGGACAACACCAGCCGCCTGGCTAGCACCGCCAGGATGGGATTGAAGCTTTCCTGGCTGGCCCGTCTAGCCGGGTAGCCAGAAGAACTGGCCGGGTGGCCGCCTCTACCCGGCTTACCTCGGATTCGATGGAAAGCGAAGAGGGGGAGATGCTCCTTGCG
Organism: Avena sativa; assembly: GCA_916181665.1. Taxonomy (NCBI): domain Eukaryota; kingdom Viridiplantae; phylum Streptophyta; class Magnoliopsida; order Poales; family Poaceae; genus Avena; species Avena sativa. The sequence continues at coordinate 111,892,805 of OV702285.1, read as the reverse complement.
GGGTACGCCTCTGGCCCCCTTCGTCATTAGGCAGGCTGGCATGCCGTCACGGCCGGCGCTACCCGACAAAGATAGAGCAAAGTGGTCGGCTGACCGACAAAGCGGTCCGGGTGACCGTTAAAGCAAGGGTGACACCCCAAATGAAGCCCGGGTGACCGTTAAAGAAGGAAGTGACGCCAAAAGCAGAACGGACTAGGTCCTGGCCCACCGGCTGGACCCTGCAGCCGGCCCTGCCCTGCAAACCCATATCCAAACAGTAAACCCTAGAGACCAAATTGTAATCTACCTCCCCCGACCAGTATATAAGGGCGGGTAGAGCTGGGGTTCTAGGTAAGTAAGATCCATAGTAGCAAGAGCTCGCCTCTAGTTCCATCTTCTTCTAGCCCTTGATAAGTAGCTAAGGAAACAGCTCCAGGAGCACTTGTACTGGGCACTCGCCCCCCATATAGTTCATCTTTGCAGGAGTAGGGGTGTTACCTTGCCAAGAGGGCCCCGAACCTGGGTACGTCACTGTGTTTGAAGTTCACCGTTCCTAACCAATTGTGTGAGCCACCGATTGCATCTGAGTGTCCCTCTTTAGCCATCCCCGATGGCACTGCCGTGTTCCACACCACGACTGTTGGCGCCCATCGTGGGGCACAACGCTTCGGCTGGGATCATCTTCCGCACGGGACTTCCGCTCGTCGGTGGTGAACGTGTGGCCTCCGGCCTCGTCCTCACACTTGGCGCTTTCGACTGCATCATCGACAACGCCGCGTGTTTCGCCGGGAACACCTTCCCCGCCAACGGCTCTGTCATGCACTTTGGGGACCTCCGCGTCTATGTCACCACTGTTGCCGAGTCTTTCCCTAGCGTGTTCGACACCATTACCGATGTGCCTCCCAACCGCCTCGCCCGTGGCCCGGACGCGACGAGTGGCTATGTCGAGGTCATGGTGGTAAATGCCCGCGAAAACTATCGCCCGCCTCAGGAGCACCGAGCGGGAGGAGAGGGCTCCGCGCTCGAGCAAGAGCAAGACCCGCTCACCGCCTCCATCCAGCACCTTCGCGCTCATGTCGTCATCGAGGCGGACCTAGTGGCCGCTGCGGCCGCACTCGAAGCCACGCGACAGAAGCTCCTGGAGAAAGCCACCAAGGTCACTGCTAACCAACGCAGACTGAACACCACCATGCACGAGTACAACGCTGCCCACGGCTTCGCCAGGCAAGTCCAGCATCGGGGGGGTGATCTCGCGTTGGAACTGGACCACGCCGCTAACTCGCGCGCGGGCGTGGCACAACCCGTTTACAGCACTCCCGCCAAAAACATGAGAGCGGCCGAAGCAGCGACCGCAGAGCTGAAACACCTCGAGGGAGAAGAGCTCTGTCGCCAGTAGGAACGCGTCCAGCTCCTCGTCGCCACCGCCAACAAGCAACAGGCCGAAGGTGGCCCCAGACAAGCGGGCAACACCCGGGACATAGTCCTCCGCAAAGGCGCGGACCAGACGGCGCACGGAGGAAGCAAGCACCAGCAGGCGTCTTCTCCAGGAGGCACCGGGCAAAATAGCCGCCTTCGTGGCGAATCCGGCAATCGTGGCCACCGTAACCGCGACGCCGCTGCCTCCAGCGCGAGCCGCACGCAGGCTGCAGGAGCTTCCCAAGGAAAGAAGGCACGCGCGCTAGAATAAGAAGCTGACATGAATAAGGACCCACCTGTGTCGCGCCTGAACGGATGACTCGGCCCCCGAGAACCAGCTGACGCGTGCGAGCGCATCGACCTCTTGGTGCAATCACGTGATGACCCACAAGTATAGGGGGTGTATCGTAGTACTTTTGATAAATAGGAGTGTCGATCCCAACGAGGAGCAGAAGGTGTTGACTAGTGGTATGGAGCAGGAAATCTCTGTAAATACTTAGCAAACGGATTTTTAGGGGTTTTCTGATAAAGCAAAGAAATACAGTGCAAGTAATAAAGGCAACGAACAATTGCAACAAGTGGCCCAATCCTTTCTTAGCAAAGGACAAGCCTGTGGAAATACTTACAAGGACCTAACATTCTAGAGGATACATAGGAATTTTGTCAAGTGATTTCGCTTCAAATAGCTGAGTACCCTTCTTTGGTGTTGTAAGTGTTGTGTGGGTGAACCTGTGCTAATGTACCGACCTTACTTGAAATAATACATACTTGTGATTAAACCCCTTGCAAGCTTCCGCAACTACAAGAAAGCAATTAAGGTATAAACCTAACCACAACCTTGAACTCTGAGATCCTACACTCCCTTGTGCAATGGTGTCCTAACGAGGGTTCAGGTTTCTGTCACTCCGGCAACCCCACAATTAGTAGCCAAATACACAATGCATTCCCCTAGGCCCATAAATGGTGAAGTATCATTCAGTTGACGTTCACATGACACCACTAGAAGAATATCACCACAACTTAAATACTAAACCATTGAATAATATCTCAACTCAAATCCACTACTAACAACATGACCTCTCCCATGTCCTCAAGAACTAAATGAACTACTCATGAGACATCATATGGATCAAGATCAAATATGATATGGTGATGAATAACATGTAGGGGTTCGTAGCATGGAAAACAAAAAAATTCTACCGCATGCACACAAACAAGCCAAGATCTACCTACTAGATTGTAGAAACGAGTCGATTAGAGTACTCACCCTTAAAGATTCCAGAGCGGTTAACAAGAGAAGATTCTCGTGGGTGATGTAGTCGTACACTTGACGATTTCAAGATCGCGTAGACGATCCTTCCGGCATTGCGTTCCGGCAGCGCTTCCGCGGTCGGTCACACGTTCGGTACTCGATGAAGACCTTCCTCTCCCTTGTTCCAGCAGGCAGCGGAGGTTGTAGTTCTCCCCTCGTGTTTCTGGTAGCACGACGGCGTGGTGTCAGAAGTAGAGGAAAGATCCTACAGGGCTTCGCCTAAGCCAGAGCAGGTTATGGTGGATCTAGGGTTTCCGGCAATCTAGGGTTTAGAGGTCCGAAGAGGAGGAGGCGTGGCCGGTGGCGGTGCGAGGCGGCGGCGGCGGCGCGGCGGCGGTGTGGGGAAGGGCTGGTGTTGTGTGTCTCTTGGGGACCCCCCTCCCCTCTATTTATGAGAGGGAGGGCAACTTGGGAGAGGGGAGTTTTAATCCTTCCCCAGCTCCCTCTCCTTGTTGGCTTGTGGTGGAGAGAAAGAAGGATTCTTTCCTTCCTCCACCAGGATACATTGTCCCAGTTTGACTTTTCAAACTTGCCTTTTGACTTTCAATTTGGAGATTAATTTCTTTCTTGCAAATGACCAACCAAGTGACCTAGTACATGATTCATTCATTCCACTTATCCATGACACATTCATGTACCCTTCACATTCTGGTCTGGTGAATCTTCTAGACCCTTCTAGAACCTCTCCGATGAAATCATCGGAATCATTCCTGAACTCTGGAATTGGACTTTCCTTATATGAATCTTATTCTCCGGACCATTTCGGATCTCCTCATGATATCTCGGATCCCATCCGAGACTCCAAACAACATTCGGTCTCCCTACTTACATTCCATATCTACTAAACAACATCGAATCCTTAAGTGTGTCTCCCTACGGTTCGTGAATTATGCAGACATGACCGAGACTCTTCTCCGATCAATAACCAATAGAGGAATCTAGAGATTCATATGTCTCCCGCATATTTCTACGATTTATTTGCGATCGAATGAAACACTTACATACGATACCAATTTCCCTTTGTCTCGTGATAGTTTACTTATTTGAGGTCTGATCGTCGGTATCTCTGCATACCTAGTTCAACCTCGTTACCAATAAGTACTCTTTTCTTGTTCCCGTGATATGTGATCCCTTGTGATCCAGTCACATGCTTGCAAGCTAATTGGATTACATTCCACCGAGAGGATCCAGAGTATATCTATCCGTCATATGGATGGACAAATCCCACTCTTGATCCATGTGCCTCAACACACACTTTCCGAACACTCAATGACACTTTTATAGCCACCCAGTTACGGTGCGGCGTTTGATGTCATCAAAGCATCCTTCCAGTAATGGTGATTAGCATGATCTCATGGTCAAAGGAATTAGGTTACTATGTATCAGAAAGCTTATAACAAACGAACTATTGAAATGACTTGATCTTTATGCTACGCTTATCTATAGGAGTATGTCCATCACACCATTCTCCTAATGATATGATCTTGTTGTCAATAACATCTCAATGTTCATGATCAGGAAACCATGATCATCTATCAACCAACTAGTATTATAGAGAGGCCTTACTAGGGACTCTAATTAGTTTACAAATCACACAAGTATTAATGTTTCCGGTAGCACAAAGATATAATAATAACCACTTTTATTATTGCCTCTAGGGCATATCTCCAACATAACAATCTAAACATAAACAATAATCCAATGGTTCCACTCACAAGCATTAACTACAATAGTAATCAACACTGGGAAAGTTCCCCTAAGAAATATGCAAGTATTCAACACAATTGTTACAGCGGGATGGAGTGGTGATGATGGTGCTGGTGGAGATGATGGTGTGGATGATAATGTTGATCCTGATAAAGTCTAGCTTGATGATGGTGTTCATGGCGATGATCTCCCCTCTCCAGGAAGGAATTTCCCCGGCAGAAATCTGTCTGCCGGAGAGCTCTTTCTCTCTCGGTGTTTTCCGCCCCGCAGAGGCGGCGGAATCTTTCTATGGTCGCCTCCCCCCATGTATTAGGGTTTCGAGGAGAAGATATCCATAGGATCCCCGCAAACACAACATGCATGATTACAAATAGATTAGATCTCGATCATGAACGGAGCTCACAAGATCTATACATGAAAGCACAAGGAGGAGATACAACCATCTAGCTACTACATGGACCTGTAGTCCAAGGTGGAACTACTCATGCATCATACCGGAGAAGAAGGCCTCCGGGATGATTTCCCCTCTGGCAGGGTGCCGGGAAGAACTTCAGATCCCCCCGATCTAGGGATGACGGTGGCGACGGCTATAGAAGGTTTCGTGGAGTTTTGATCGGGTGTCTAGGGTTTCTGTATCGGGGGCTTATTATAGGCGAAGAGGTGAGGCTGGTAGGCGACCAGGGGGCCACACCCTGCTGAAAGTACAAAGGAAGTCGCCTAGAGGGGGGGTGAATAGGCTTTTAAAATTCTTACGGTTTAGGCTCAAGTAAATGCGGAATAAAACTAACGTTTAATTTATTGAGCACAAAACCTAGCCACTAAGTTCACCTAGGTGCACCAACAACCTATGCTAAGCAATACAAGCAACAAGGTGATAGCAAGGTATAAATACTTCAAGCACGATGGCTATCACAATGTAAAGTGCATAAGTAAAGGGTTCGGTTGAGAGATAACCGATGGACGCGGAGACGAAGATTTGTTTCCCGAAGTTCACTTCCAAAGAAGCTACGTCTCCGTTGGAGAGGTGCGATGGCGCAATGCTCTCCGAACGCCACAAATGGCTCACCTCGAGGTGTGGTGGCTCGATGCTCACCCAACGCCACACAAGGCCTCGCCCCGGATGCGGAAGCACGCAACTCACCGACGCCACAAAAGGCTCACCCTATTCTCCCAAGTGCGCACCACAAAAGGCGGGCACTTGCTCCACTATGGGACGCTTGAGGGCGGTCACCGAACCCGTACAAGATTGGGGCTAACTCCACAACTCAATTGGAGGCTCCCAACAACAAAGCCACAACAGGCCAACAATGCCACAAAAGGCCAACAACGCCACAAAAGGCTACAAGACCACAAAAGGTCAACAAGACCACAAAAGGTCAACAATCCAACCACACAACCGTCTAGGGTTCCAAGGAACCCAAGAGAAACAAGCTCACAAGCTTGAACTCGCTGAATCTCTGAGGAGAACTCAAACCTATGCACCAAATGCAAGGGCAAGTCCTTCTCCCCCAAATTCCAACAAAGCTACAAAAGCTATTGGGGAATAAGGGAGGAAGAACACAAGAGTAGAACTCAAACCTATGCACCAAATGCAAGGGCAAGTCCTTCTCTCCCAAATTCCAACAAATCTACAAAAGCTATTGGGGGAATAAGGGAGGAAGAACACAAGAGGAGAACACAAAACTCTCCAAGATCTAGATCCCAATGATTCCTTCCCAAAGAAGGGATTTGACTTGGGGGGATTGTAGATCTAGATCTCCTCTCTCAAATCCCTCAAAAAGATGCAAGAATCATAGGAGGGGAAAGGGAGAGGGAAAGCTTCTTCAAGGTTGACAATGGAGGAGAGAGAGAAAGCCAAGAACCAAGAAGAAAAGCTAGTACCCACGAAGGGGAAGAGGAGTCCCTTTTAAAGGGCTCCCAGATCTGCCCGTTATGGGCATTCGCGACACCTGGCCGGAACTTCCGGTGGGAGGCCGGAAGTTCCGGTGGCACCCAGCCATCGGTCGAAAACTGCAGAGCGAGAAACTGAAAAAACGAATCATGGCCGGAACTTCCGGCTCTAGGCGGAAGTTCCGCCCAGCCTGGCTCCAACGGTCATCAGACCGTTGACGCCCGCTCCAGAAGCGCAACCGGAAGTTCCGGTCTAAACAGACCGGAAGTTCCGGTGAACTTCCGATGCAAGTTCCGACAAAGTTCCGGCAAATAGAACGCTTCAAAACAGAAGGTTACTGAGCGTGAGCGGAAGAAGACCCGAAACTTCCACCGGAACTTTCGGCGGCAAAGATGGCCTAGCGGAACTTCCGGTGGGAAGCCGGAACTTCCGGTCAGGGAAATTCTAGAAACCAGAAAACCAGAAACGCAATAAATTTTGCATCCGAACTCCAAACGGGATGAAACCAATTTTGTTGGAAAGATAACGACGAATAGAATCCAACAAAAAGTTGAAATATTGAGTATCACCTTGGGAGAAAATATCATGAATATATATGTGATCTATCCCCCAAGGTGTGGAGCCGAAAAACTCGCAAGATCAAAAACCGTAATAAGATATGCAAGTGAAATCCTTAGATGATGAGCTAGAGCTTGTTATGATGGTGACCACAAGCTCTAGATCCTCTCATGGACAAGAACCAAATAATAACCAAGAAAGATGATGATATGAATGCAAAGGTTTGAGCTCTCTCCGAACGATGCAAACGAGACACCCGCTTGAGAGCCCCTCTTGATAGTACAGATATCTATCCTAAACCCGGTCTCCCAACTAACAACATGAGACCGGCAAAAGACAAGCCCTATCAACATACCTTTGCCTTGAGCGTCCCACTTGAACTTGATGTAGACCGTCTTGTTCTTCTATAGTGGGAACACCTTTCTTGTTTGCTCTTGCTCGCTCTTGCTTGATGAATACTTGCAAAATGCTCCCCCATACTCCATAGGGAAACCTCTTCTTTGAACTTGTCTTCATCATTCCATGAGCACGAGGATGGCAAGCTTCAAGCATGAGATCTTCTAGAGATGGTGCATCTTGAGATCGTCCTTCTTCATCCTTACTTGAGGTTGATCCATCTTCATGCAACTCTTTGCACATGCCTTGATCGACCTTCAAGCTCCTTCTTTCTTCATGATCCCAATGGGCACAAAGCCCTTGGACATTTCTTCATCTTCCAACCTTGAGACCAACACATGGCCCAAGCGATGCCAATGGACAAACCTACAAGTGAAACTCAATTTACACATTAGTCCATAAAGATTGTCATTAATTACCAAAACCACACCTGGGGGCATACATGCCCTTTCACCTGCCTAGGCACGGGCTAGGCCCACCCGCGCCTAGGGGAGTCTGGCCGCCCTGTGGTGCCTCTCCGTATCTCCTCTGGACTTCATGTCGCCCACGGTAAAATATTGACTTTGGCTTTTGTCCCGTCCAATTCCGAGAATATTGATTTTCTGCCTTTTTGAAACCAAAAACAGAAGAAAACAGGCAACTGGCACTGTGGCAACTTGTTAATAGGTTAGTTCCAGAAAAGATATAAAAACACCTCAAAGTGTAGACAAAGCAAATCAAAGTAGATACTAAACAAGCATGGAGTATCAAAAATTATAGATACGTTTCCGATGTATCAGGGTACCCCATTGGCGGTTCTCTATGATACACATATACTTCAATGACAAGAACTTGCTTGTGACTAAAGTTGAGTAGCATGAGGAACGACCCTCGTACTCAAGGGACATGAGATTTTCAACCTATGATTTGTCAAGCATATACCTCATATTTGTCTCACTTTAACCTTAATCACTTCAAGATGCTTATGATAGGGGCGATGAGAGCTTAAAGCTAGTAAGTACCATAATTTTTGGAAGCTCTTTATGAAACTTGAAATCCCTGCTTCCCTCTGCGAAGGGCCTTTCTTTTACTTCTTAGTTGAGTCAGTAAACCTATTCCTTTCTATCTCCAGCAAGCATTTGAGTTGTTGTGATTCAATCATCCATATGTTGATTTATTCAATCTTGTTTCTTATGTTCCTTGTTTTGCATAATGCTCTTATCTAAATGAATATGACTTTGAAAGCTATCATTGTAAAAATCCCATTATGTTTGAGCAAGAGACTCCCACATTATAAACTCCATTATAAAATCTTTTCTTAAAACTAGGTATGGTTTGTTAATTGTTCTCTGACCAAGAACAAAGCTTGCCATCACCAATTATGATTTTCTTTGTGCATCTTTATTGTGACTCCCATACTTGTTGCAAGTTAAGTTATATAAGAGTGAGTTGTTTTCTGTTATGATTTGTGTATTGATAAATGTGATGCTTCTTGTCCGTATTCTTTTTATCGACACTTCACTCCATAAACCTGTGGTCATGTTTACTGAGTTCAGTTTTCGCTTGGGGACAAGCGAGGTCTAAACTTGGGGGGAGTTGATACGTCCATTTTGCATCACTATTTTAAATCATAATTTACTGTTATTCATTGATATATTTCATATTAAGAGATGATACTTATGTTATTTCATCTATTTTGCATATTTAATGACTTTTGGAGGATCAACCGCTAGAGTCAGGATTCTGAATGAAAAAGCGCTGTCCAGATGCAATATTTCCGAAAATCAGAAAATCCCAGAAAATATACGGAAGTTCCTATTTTCCCAGACGATGAAGGAAGCTAGAAGGAGAAGTGGAGATGGGCCACAGGGGGCCCACACCACCCCCTGGCGCGGGTCCCCCTAGGCCGCGTCACCAGGTGGTGTGGCCACCCTGTCCCATCTCTGGCATCGCTCTTTCCCATATTTATTCCTCCCGAAACCCTAAGACTCGGGGAGCAACCACATAAGTATTCCGCCGCTCTGCGGGGCGGAAACTACAGAGAGAGAAAGAGCTCTCCGGCAGGCAAAAATCTGTCGGGGAAATTCCTTCCCGAAGAATGGAGATCATCGCCATCGACACTGTCATCAAGCTAGACTTCATCGGGATCATCATCATCTTCACCATCATCTCCACCAGCACCATCACAACCACTCCGTACCGCTGTAACAATTGGGTTGAATCTTGCATACTTCTTAGGGGAAACTTTCCCGGTGTTGATTACTTGTTGTAGTTGATGCTATTGAGTGGAACCATTGAATTATTGTTCATGTTTAGATTGTTACTTATCATTACTTCATCTCTGATCTTGATCCATATGATGTCTTGTGAGTAGTTCGTTTAGTTCTTGAGGACATGCGAGAAGTCATGTTGTTAGTAGTGGAATTATGTTGAAGTAATGTTCAATGGTTTGATATTTAAGTTGTGGTGCTATTCTTCTAGTGGTGTCATGTGAACATCGACTACATGATACTTCAGCTTTATGGGCCTAGGGGAATGCATTGTGTATTTGGCTACTAATTGTGGGGTTGCCGGAGTGACGGAAACCTAAACCCCCGTTAGGAAACTATTGCATAAGGGAGTGTAGGATCTCAGAGTTTAATGATGTGGTTAGGTTTCTACTTATTTACTTTCTTGTAGTTGCGGATGCTTGCAAGGGGTATAATCACAAGTATGTATTAGTCCTAGTAAGGTCAGTATATTAGCATAGGTTCACCCACACAACACTTGTTCAACCAAAGAAGATTAATCAACTATATGAAGCGAATGCACTTGACAATATTCCCATGTGTCCTCGAGAACGTTTGGTCATCTTAAGTTATACAACCGACTTGTCCTTTGCTGAAGAAAGGATTGGGCCACTTGCTACAATTATTATTATTGTCTTTTATTTACTCGCACTTTATTTATCAAAAAAAACCTAAAAATCCGTGTGCTAGTATTTATAGTGAATCCTTGATCCAAACCACTTGTCAACACCTTCTGCTCCTCGTTGGGTTCGACACTCTTATTCATCAAAAGTACTACGACACACCCCTATACTTGTGCGTCATCAGGGGTGAAACTATTTGAGGAGGCAGAGGCGACGCCAACTATATGGCGACAACTATACGGCGGCGGCCCATATAGTTGGTCGTTAAACCTTCTGTCTCCTTTGCTCGCTTCGGGTTTTCTTCTGGTATTATTAATATTTCCCAAGTAAGCAATTTACGTAGTTTTTGGCTCCTTTTCACTCTAATATAGATGGTCCAAGAATTGTGTCCATCCGATCCATCATCTGATCTGATCCTAGTGAAAATAAACATAAAAAGTGCATGCAAGCGCCGTAAAATACCAAGATCCTACATCTACAATGCAAAATAATAATCCAAAACATAATGCAAATTTGCACTCATCATCTTCCCCAAGCTTAGACTCTTGCTCGTCCCGAGCAAGTTTAGCTTAATGAATGTGATCCTCATATTCATGAAGCTGAGTCGATAAAATAAATGAGGCTGTTGTAGCATGTGTTTATCATAAAAGATACACATAAATAGGTTCATGAATAGTACCTTACTCGAACCATCCGAATAATATTAGCAGACTTCCACACCTTAGCAATTAATAGTTCATAAAAGATTATTCTCAACATGATTGTAAAATTTAGTGAGGTAGTCTCAAGTGATTTTAGGGTTAACATATTTACTTGAGATTCAAAATCTCAAACGTCTCTTTGCCTTACTACAATATAGTGGTATATGCCTATTTGCTCTTTACACATTCGCTCTTTTCCTTTATCTTTCTTTTTATTATTTTTCTATAGATATTTGTGCTCACACTTTTGTTTAAGTGTTGTGCAAAGGAGCTAGCCATATATTCTACTTCATGTAGGAATTTCAAAGTTTGACGATCTCAACTATCAAATTCCAAATATATATGAAGCATCTTTATAACTTGAATATTTTACCTCAACTTGTTCTCACTCTATTTGATAGAACTTATAATTTCTCCTTTGTTCAAGGTTTTTACTTTTTATCTTAATTAATTAGATAATTTCTCCTTTTTGTAAATCAAATCATTGACCTAAAACATATTGATCAAATTATCTTTATATGTTCCATTAATACCAATGGTGTGGAAGACTCCTATTGCTATCATCAAGTGCAAGTAAAATCATAATTAAGTCATTCATACATCCAATAAGACAAACTCAAACTCAATAATGCTCTGTATATTATAATAAACTAAGAATTTCATAAGAGGGGTCGACTATTCCTGAAGGGAATTCTAATTATGCAAACTTTATTTATGAGCTCGAACTAATGCAAAACTATAATATAATTAAAAACTTGTAAGATGGATTACAAGGTATTAAGGATCCCCTCAAGCTTGGAATCAAGCCAGGCGGGATCAAATAATTCCTCGCGATTATTTGATACCGTATTTTATTGAAGATCATTGTAGCGCCATAGCATTTAGAACGCGGTGCGTAGCTTCTTGTTGGTGTCCTCTAGAGCGGTGATGCGGCTGTAGCACCTATGCAAATCAGATTGCAGAGTGTCTGAAAGGATACATATGTCGCCTAGAGGGGGGTGAATAGGGGATTAAAACTTTTCCGAGAGTGGCTCGACAAAGGCGGAATTAAACTAGTGTTTACTTTGTCAAGCACAAACTAGAACAACTAGGGTTCACCTATGTGCACCAACAACTTATGATAAGCAATACAAGCAATAATGTGATAGCAAGATATAAATTACTTCAAGCACGAAGGCTATCACAATGTAAAGTGCATAAGTAAAGAGCTCGGGTATAGAGATAACCAAGACACGCGGGGACGACGATATTTTACCGAGTTCCTCCCAACATGGAGTACGTATCATTTGGATAGGGGTGGTATCTAACCACCTACGCCACAAAAGGCCTCCCTTATTCTCCGATGAATATCACCCCAACGGGATCGATCCACACTTCCACTATCGGTGCACTTGTCGGTGGCAAACCGGAACCTCTCACAAGGTTGGGGCACTTCTCCACAACTTAATTGGAGGCTCCCAACAAACGCCACCAAGGCCATAACCTGCAACACCGACAAACCGTCTAGGGTTCCGAAAACCCAAGAGTAAAAAGCTTCTCAACTTTCACTCACCAAATCTTTCGAGGAGAACTCAAACCGATGCACCAAATGCAATGGCAAGAACACAAGAAGTACTCAAATCCTTCTCTATCAAATTCCATCAAAGCTACAAAATCTTATGGGGGAATAAGAGAGGAAGAAAAATGGAGGAAATCCACAAAAGACTCCAAGATCTAGATCCCAAGATGTTCCCCTCACTTAGAGGAGATATTGATTGGTGGGATTGTAGATCTGGATCTCCTCTTTCAAATCCCTCAAGAATATGCAAGAATCATAGGAGGGATAGAGGGTAAGCAAGCTCAAGAAGGTCAACAATGGAGGGGGAAACTTGCAAGAATGGTTGAGGAACCATTGGGGAAGAAGGCCCCTTAAATAGGTTCCCCCAAAATCCAACTGTTGAAGCCCAAAAACACGAATCCCGGTACTACCGGACTTTTTCCCGATACTACCGGACATTCCCTGGGGATCCCAGGTCGCCAAATACACCCTATTCAGCACCACCCGGTACTAAGGGGCGGTACTACCGGACCCTGGTCCGGTACTACCGGTCATCCCTAAACGAAAACGGCCATAACTTTTGCATCCGGACTCCGATTTTGATGATCTTGGGCTCGTTTCGAAGAGGACAACAAGCTCTACAAGATCATGCAAAGAAACATCATAGTCCAGCAAGGGAGGATAGATCCAAATGACGAAAGGTTTAACCTCTCTCAAAAAGACGAACCGATAAAACCTCCAACATCGAAAACATAATAGAAAATACATATGAAATCCGTTTTCGATGAACTAGAACTTGTCATGGAGATTAACACAAGCTCTAAATCCTCACATGAGTAATAACCAAATAATGGAAGGTTTTACCTATCTATATAATAGAAACCGGTAAAACCTCCAAGATCAAAACGCAATAAGATATAAAAGGGAAATCTGTTTTTGATGAACTAGAGCTTGTTATGGAGATTACCACAAGCTCTATATCCTCACATGGATAAGACCAAATAAAAACCAAATATGATGATGTAAGTATGCAAAGGTTTGATCTCTCTCCGAATGATGTGACCGAGTTACTCATTCGAGAGCCCCTCTTGATAGTATGATTATCTATCCTAAACCCGGTCTCCCAACAAACATGAGACCGACAAAAGGGAAAACCTATCAATATCATACCTTTGCCTTGAGCAATCCACTTGAGCTCGATATAGACGATCTTGTCCTTCTCAATATGGACAACTTTCTTGATTCCTCATCATCGATCTATGATCACCGAGAATGGCAAGCATCAAACATGAGATCTTCTATAGATGACGCATTTTGAGATTGCACAACACATCTTCTTCTCATTTCATCGACCTTGAAGCCAACACATGCTCCAAGTGATGCCAATGGACAATTCCTACAAGTGCAACTTAATACACACATTAGTCCATAAAGATTGTCATTAATTACCAAAACCACACATGGGGCCCCACATGTTCTTTCAATCTCCCCCATTTTGGTAATTGATGACAATCCCTTTAAGAGGGTTTATATAAGGAATCTTAATGAATAAAATGGTAACACCAATATCAAATACTACATAAGTATGTGTTATTGGTATCACCACCATATATAGAGCAAACTCCCCCACAATCTATGCATGTGTGATGAACTTGAATTTCATTGCATATATTGCCAATCATTATCATTGGTGGAGTTTCCTCTATATATAACACATGCTAAGCAACAACAAGGATGTAAGAGCATGAAAGTAAAATGCTTAAGAACAAACTCAATGCATAAACCGGATTCCCTTAAACCCTCTAAAACTTCTCCCCCATTGGCATCGATTGCCGAAATGGGTGGCAAGTTCTAGAAGGCAAATATAGTAATAATTCCTCCAAAGGTGTGCTTTCGCACATATCCAATGATGAATACTTGGGAGGGATTTGAACTATATCGAGGACCCGAAGATTGCCAAAATAAATAGAGTCAAATGATGCAAGAAATTACAAGGTCCGACAAACCAATTGACAACAACAAATGAGTTTAAATGGAAACTACAAGATATCATGATATGAGCAAAAGAGTGCTTTAAATAACAAATAGAGAAGCTCCCCAAGATTTGTGCATAATTAAAAATAAATGCATTAGAATACATATTGCACAAATATGGAATCCTCGCTCCCCCATAAGCATTTAAAACACAACAAATGAAAAATCAAATAAATGCTTAAATAAAATAGAGAAGCTCCCCAAGATTTGTGCACACTTTAGAATCGTTGTATTTCAATACAAAAAATGCACAGATATAGAATCCTCACTCCTCCATAAACATTTAAGGCCCAATAAATGAGAAAGAAGACAAATTAGCATTATTAAATGAATTAGATGAGCTCCCCAAAGATAATGCACCAATTATGATAATTGCATTTGGGAACAAGGTGCATAATCATGGAATCCTCACTCATCCAAATTCATTTAACAATACAAGGCATGAGAGAACAAATATGAGTGCCCGAAGATGCAAACAAGAGGAACAAGCACTCATAGGGAAATAAATTTGGAAACCATCAAAGAATAAAAAGGAATAAAAGGTGGTATCCAAGGACTAAAATCTCAACGAAAGTTATCTTCTCATATGTGTATATGTTTCTAAGTGGATAACATCACAAAGACATTTGCCCATAAAGAAACAAGCACACACAAAGAAGATATACAATAAATCACAAAACAAAACAAAAATGAAGTCATAACATATATCAATAAGATTTTTGCTTCAAAGCATGCCCAAAGGCACAATTTTATCTTATTGTACATTAATAAACTTCAAACACCAACACATTTCATATATTACAACTATAACCAAGGGAAAAGGAGAAACTTGGCATATATGGAGACATGCAACAAGTATCACAAGAAAAAATCAACTAGCAAAATCTCACTATTGCACAAGAGAGAAGTTGAGGAAAAGATAGGCAATAAAATTGCTAGATTAACATATTTGGGATTGGTGGATCATATGCATGATTTTGTATAGTCCCAATTATATGTACTCCTCTCAACTTATACACGTTTACAATAGAGAGTTCTCTTAAAACCATGGCTAGAGATACAACAATAAATATAATAACAAACATTCATGCCAAGATGCAACCTACAAAAGGTTGGAAGCAAGATAAATATGCATGAGCAAGAGATACTTGTTACCGAGATATAATTGGTAGGATGTAGAGGATATGAATTCGTTGATCATCCTATAGCTTGCCTCCAATTTTCATGTATGCATAATTTCTTCAAATTTGAGAGACAAGCATCCAATCTATCTCCAATGTACCTAAAACACATTTAAGTACAAAATGGTCCCCAAACTTTTTGGGTCCAAAGTAGTTAGTGCAACTACAATACATAGGAGAGACTCCACATAAATATGTGCATATTGATATGGAATTGAATTTCATGCACAACTTAGCTGATGGGATTTGGTGGAGTTTCCCCTATATATTGGATCAAAGAAAGCAAGCATGCCATAATATAAACATATAGTAAATATGCATGCATAAAGATTTCAAGAACCAAAAAGGAGATACAATTTGAACAAAAACACCTAGTAAATCGATATTGCAGACACAAGAGTGTGACATGACAAACGATGTCCAAATTGTATAAAAGAACCAATTCAACACATGAAAGATCACAAGTTCAACAAATGAACTAGGCAAAAATCAAAAGAGCAAAAGTTAGATAGAAATAAAAATGCTCAAGGATTTATCTCATTCTAAAATGGTCAAATCATGAAACAAGGAATGCAACAAAAAACAACTCCAAAAAAGAGCAAGGTTCCAACAAGAAACCAAACTCCCCAAACTTCTCACGATGGCACAAAATACCAAAATGAAAATATTGAGGTTTCAAGAAAATAAAACCCGATATGGATCAAACAAAGAAGTATAAATATGAGGTTCTAAATAATATAGGAGATCTCCCCATGGATAGTGCATCATGTAGGATTTTCCTTTTGAATGCAAAATGCACACAAATGGGATCATCACTAGTACCTACAATAAGTAAAACACAAGAGGATATCAATAAACTAAGAGGCAAGGTAGGCATGGGAGCACACAAAACATTTACTTAGCCATATATAGGATAAGATTAAGTAAGGGCCAAAGTGAATATGATCAATAAATTCTACCATAATTTGGGTACTCATTGTCCAAGGACAAGAAATATTGGGAATAATTTTCCCAAGGTAGCTTGCATGGATATCCAAGATCATAGTCACAACAAGAAGTATATAACTAAATATAAGAAGTAAGCATGATACTTCAAACAGGATTCTTGGTAGATTCCAATAGTCACACAATCACTAGTGATTAGAGTAACTTGAAGCAAATGGTTTCCATGAGGATATATATATCTAAATATGAGGAAAAACATACCAAGAAACACTCTCATATACAAGATCCAAAATAAGATCAATAAAGTCATTCAAGCAAATTGGAACTTGTAAGAGCAAATGTGTCACATAGGTGCTAGATAATTATCAATATCAATTCTAAGTGACACAACCTCGAAAATTCACATTTTCTAGGATTGTAATATGCACCAAGCATATGCCTCCCCCATAATGTGATATTACCATAAAACCAACACGAGGCAAAAGGATACAAATAGAGATAATTAATGGACATTATAAAACTTAAATTTCTCATGAGAATTATACCACATAGAGACTAGACAATAATCCAATATAAATACTAGGTGGTATTACTCATGTACAAACAATTTTAGGATTGTGGAATGCCCAAGCATAACACTCCCCCAAAATGGGATAATCCATTAATCTCTCAAAAGAGCCAAATAATATACCAAATATAACCAAGTAAGGCTCTGTAAGATCCCTCCTTTATAAAGGAAAAGGATCCCTGTGATTGCAATGCTAGTCCCTGGATCAAATGCTAGCATCCATAGTTTAAGATGAAGTACACAGATACAAAGGTATTTATTACAGCCATTCCAGAGATAAACATAGTCTTTACAACTCCAAGGCCACAGGCCTAGTACAAGAGTTTGAATAAGTAAATAAATAAAAGTCTTCATCTTCATGTGCCACAGGCAAACATGTTGAGTGTAGACTCATGACACCTAATCCTCATCAGAGTAACCTGCAACATCACAAGTTACAGCCACAGTGGGTCAATACTTTGGAATAGTATTGGCAAGTGATACCTTAGTATAATTTAGGTGGACTAGATACTATATGCAATTTTGGCTAAGTGTAGCTTGGCTTGCTTTGCTCAAAATAGGTTTTGCCTATTAGTTGAAAACACTAAGTTTTTCTTTGTCAAAACTTTCCCAAGGAACCACCAATAGACATTGAGGTCCTTCCCCCTTGTTCACCCACAAATTTTTACTTAGAAATTGGGATGAGGAGATTCTTGATAGCTTCCATGTCTTGATGCTCAAGTTGTCCTTTTCCAGGGACATGGCTAAGTACTTAGATTTTCCATCTGCAGAGGTTGTGCACTTTCCCCACAAGCCTTGATTTTCACCAAGACAGGACCTTTCAGAAGCCTTTCCTTAGACCAAATGGACGCGTTCCAACCTATCATCCCACTACCACCAACTGTCCTAAGTTCTAGCAACCTATGTGATCCTGGCAGAGCCCATATTGCCAAGTGGCTGCACCAGAAGCTTCTTGACACTTGGCCCCTAAAATCTCTTTGTTCCTGGGTGGCTTACCACAAGTGAGATACACAAGGTAAACCATAGAAATGGGCCTTGTGTAACCACTCAACATAAACCAAACCTTCCATTCCACCCAGGTGTTTCATTAACTTAGTTGTTTTATTAGGCAAAACACAAGTCCAAAGACTTAGAAATATTTTCATCATAGCATGTATATTTCACCAACCCTTGTTTGCTACTAGCTAGGCTAAGCATGGCATAGATAGTAACTTTAACTTAGAAATTTCCTAGCCATTCTACAACTACTAGGATTTCCCAACATGGCATATAAGCAAAATAATAGCATGCAAGACTTAGCAAAATATTTCTAATGCTTAGTATAAAACATGGGGATAGAAATATTCATGAAGTACCACTTGCCTTGGTAATTTGGAGAGTAGTTACACTCTTCACAATCACAATCACTAGCACCAAAATCTACACAAAGAATTATAGCAACAAATTACATACAAATCATATACAACCAAAAATATATGCATGCATGCAAGATGGTATGTGATGATTTTTAAAACTCAACCAAGCAAGTAAACAGTACCGAATCATAAACAAGTTAAAAACTTGCCAAACAACATTTATTTAAACCTTACATTAATTCCTAAACATTTCATATGCTCAAATTAGCCCTACACAAGTTTCTGCAAATAAAACCTTTTTAACAGAAGCAAAACATTAAACACATTGCATAATTAGAAAGAGATTGCTCTCCTGATTCCAACGGTATAAAATTTGTCAAATTCTAACGTAGGGATCAAAAGTTATAGCCAAAACAAATTTGAACATCAATCAGATTCAAATCCTGTTTTAAATCTAAACTCCAGCCACACGTCTGCTTCTAATTGGTACATACCGTTTTGCGTTGGATCGCGCTTCTGGGCCGTTGGATCTACTTAACCTGCACGGCTCAGATCTACTCTTAACGATTCGTTAACTGATCTAATCCTACGCGCTGGATCTAGATCTGACGGCTACGAATCAAGCGACCAAAACTGAGCGGCGCTAGCGGCGGCTACTGGCGGCGGCGAGCTCTGCCTACGGCGGCGCGGAGCTACAGGTCGTCCTAGGGTCGTCGGAGGGGCTTACCAGAACCGTGGCGACGTGCTGATGCTCAACCTGGCGGCGGCTTGGCAAGGGGCGCACGGAGTGGGCTGCTGGAGCTCGTCGGAGTTGCGGGCGGCATCGGGTTCGAGTAGACGGCGACGTTGGCGATGCTCCTAGTCTCCCTAGCACAAACAAGCGGCACCAGATGATGCACAAGACAGTGGCGAACAACTTCATGTGAGTCAGAGGCGAAGGGGCGCAAAGGGCTTACGGAATTTGGTCGCCGGAGTCGAGGTTGTCGTCGGGAGCTTGCGGTGTTGAACGGAATCGACGACCTGGGGCAGTATAAAAGGAACCAGCGGTGTCAGTAGTTGCGCAAGAAAGTGGCGAGGCTGTCTGCAAGAACCAGAGGGCGAGGGGCGCACGGGACTCACCGAAATCGATCGCCGGAGTGCTCTCTGACTGCGGCGGTGCGAGGTTGAATGCGGGCAGCCTGGGGGCGCTTTGTGCTTGGAGTTTGGGGGGGAAATGGAGAGGGGGCAGAGGGGGTTTAAGTAGCATGGTCGCGAGCGAGATTTACTCCAGCATTCAACGTGAATTGACGCTGCGAATCAATACAGGGAACGCCTGCGTGATTTGGGGATGAACCAGTCGTTGGGTGGAGACGACGATGGTCGTGTGGGCCATGGCTGTCAGCGAGAGGAAAGGAGAGGGAGTGGGTCCTGCCTATCAGTCACTCAGCGGGTGCGGAGGTGAGTGAAAGAAAACGGTTCGCGGGGTGGGGTGTTGGGCTTAGCTGGGCTGGTTGGGCCAGATTCGGCTGAGTGATATTTTTCTCTCTCCTTAAGCTTTTTCTTTTTCTGTTTGTTTTTCTGAAATGGTTTTCAAACCTCAATTCAAATCTGTTTGAATCCAAAGCTTTTCAGGAATTTTGTACAGACAAACTTGTGCTCAAATAAGTGTTAAACACATGTGTTCACTCAAACACACTTGGGTCTTTTGAAAATAAAAATAAAACCATGCCTTTATGAGGTGTGATAATAGGCATAGATTTGGTTTTATTTCATATTTTGCTTTGAGACTTTGCTCAAGTTTTTGAAATCAATTGAGTTTGGATTCTAAACAATACTGAATGGTTAACGGTACTTTTCTCAAAACAAGTAGCACAAGGCTTGAGTAAACTTTACATAAAATAATAAGCACAAATGCTTCTGTTTTGAATTGATTTGTTTGAAATGAAAATCATATGCTCATGGATGCATGGATGCTATGCATAAGTTTAAAGCATGACTTTGAGGATGTTACAAATCTAACCCCCTTAAGGTGAATCTCGCCCTCGCGATTCGGATTGGCTAGCAAATAGGTGAGGGTGGTCTTTCCGAAGATCATCTTCTCTTTCCCATGTTGCTTCTTCTTCGGAATGATGGTTCCACTAGACTTTACAAAACTTGATAGTCTTGGTCCGTGTGAATCTTTCTGCAGTCTCAAGAATCTTGATAGGTTTCTCTTCATAGGTGAGATCACTCTCCAACTGAACCTCCTCCAAAGGTATAGTATCCTTCAAAGAAGTTTCTTCCATTTCTGGATGACATTTCTTAAGTTGACTCACATGAAACACATTATGGACAGCTGACAGAGATTCTGGCAGTTCAATTTCATAGGCAACTTCTCCTTTACGACTCAGAATCTTGAATGGTTCAACATATCTTGGTGCTAGTTTTCCTTTGACTCCGAACCTCTTCACTCCACGAGTGGTGACACTCTAAGATAAGCTCTATCACCAACTTCGTAGGTGACTTCTCTACGCTTAGGATCCGCGTAGCTTTTCTGTCGGGACTGTGCTATCTTCAACCTGTCCTTAACCAACTTGACCTTCTCCCCGGCTTCTTTGATAAGATCTGGTCCGAATAAACTTCTTTCTCCCACACCATTCCATAACAATGGGGTGGTACACTTTCTTCCGTAGAGAAACTCAAATGGTGCCATCTCAATGCTGGCTTGATAGCTGTTGTTATAAGAAAATTCTGCGTAAGGCAGACTTTCATCCCAACTGGCTCCATAGTCTAGGGCACATGCCCTCAACATGTCTTCGAGAATTTGATTACTTCTTTCGGTTTGTCCATCAGTTTGAGTATGAAAAGCAGTACTGAATTCCAACCTCGTTCCCAATGACTCATGTAGTTGTCTCCAAAAATGGGAAGTGAATTGAGTTCCCCTATCAGACACAATACTCTTGGGCACTCCATGTAGACATACAATTCTACTCATATAGATCTTGGCTAACTTAGCACTTGTGTAGGTTGTCTTCACGGGTATGAAATGAGCCACTTTAGTTAGGCGATCCACTACTACCCAAATAGAATCATATCCTGACCTGGTCCTTGGTAATCCGGTAATGAAATCCATACCAATCTTGTCCCACTTCCAATCAGGAATAGGTAGTGGTTGAAGCAAACCTGCTGGTTTCTGATGTTCCGCTTTCACTCTACTACACACATCACACAAAGCAATATGTTCGGCGATGTCCTTCTTGAGATTATTCCACCAAAATCTTTCCTTCATGTCCATGTACATTTTGGTGTTACCCGGATGAATGGAATACAGAGAGTTGTGTGCTTCTTGAAAAATCAGTTTCCGCAGCTCCGGATCTTGTGGAACACAGATGCGTTTCCCATGCCATAAAGTACCCTGTTCGTCTTCATGGAACCCTTTGGCCTTTCCTTTGCCAATCTTTTCTTTAATCTCTTTGATTTCTTTATCAATCTTCTGGGCTTCTTTGATCTTGTCCAACAAAGTGGGTTGAACATCCAAAGACATGAGATGTCCTTTAGGCACAATCTCCAATCTGAGTTTTCTGAATTGGGCACACAAATCATCTGGCAATTCTCCTTTGGTAAAGCCATTCACAAAAACCTTACGACTTAGAGCATCTGCTACAACATTTGCTTTACCGGGGTGGTATTGCAAACTTAAGTCATAGTCTTTAATGAGTTCCAGCCATCTTCTTTGTCTCATATTAATTTCCTTCTGGGTGAAGATATACTTCAAACTCTTGTGATCTGTGAACACTTCACAACGCTTTCCCAAAAGATAGTGCCTCCATGTTTTGAGTGCATGGACAACAGAGGCTAACTCTAAATCATGAGTAGGATAGTTCACTTCTGTAGCACCCCGGTAAAACCACTACTAGAAAACCGCTTGGTGTTTTGTATTGTGCATCATTAAGATATCATGCTCATGTCATCATGCCACCTACATTTGAGCATCATATCAAACATTGCATTCATCTTGTCTTGCTTGGGTTGTTGTTGCTATAACCATACTCTCTCTCTTGTAAAACCTCTTTATTTTGTTTTCTACAAATTTGGGATCCACTTGTTAAGATACACTATTTTTATCAATGGCTTTGCTCTTTCGAAAACTCTAATCTCTAATCTTGTTAAAATGCCCAATTTGAATTATGGGGCATCAGCCTTTCCTCTAGCTCTTGTTCCCTCTTTGCTCTTTTATGTTGCCACCTATCGCTGTTTAAAAGATCCTGCATAAATATTCAAAAGGACTCAAATTAGAACCTAGCTTGAAATTGTGAAAGAATAAGAGCAAACAAACATATATATAAGATAAAAACAGAAAGAATAAAGATTGATAGAGAGCAAACCTGGCTGAAACCTGCAGCAGCCCATCTAGTAGAAGCCCACCAGGGTGTCCTCCTTTTTGGCCCACCCGCGGCCCATCTCCCTGCGTTCTCAGCGTCCCTGGTACCCCGTCATCGACGACGTTACTGTGGACCATCTTTCTCTGTCGCCCTCCTCTCTCAACGCCTCGACGGAGAAGCAGGTGTCCGTCCGTCCCATCAAGCTCCGTCAGTGGCTCATGCCGCCCGCGTGCCGTGTCCCACCCTTATCTACCATCACAGCCGCGTCCCTGGAACCCTAGACTCCTTCCGTCCAGCAGCGCCGCCACCTTCCTCCCTTTTTTTCCCTGTTCCGAGAGAGAGAGACCGAGAGGGAGCCGCGGCGAAGGAGCATCGCAATGGCCGTCGTCAAGTTCATCTGAGCGCGGGATTGGTACCACTCTGTCGCCGCGACATCTGCGTGGAAGATAAGCTGGAGCTGCCGGTGACTACCTCCTCGCCTCCGCTTCGGTCGTGACCAAGCAGGCCCGCCCCGTCGCCACCGCCCTGTCCATCTTCCTCCTTCCCCGGTCCCAATTCCAGAGGGAATTGGTCGAGGTGAGTGCCACCTCCTTTCCCCCTCTGTTTTCCCCGTCTTCCCGCATCATGCCGTCCTGAATCGTCGTCGCCGTCGTCGGTAACCTTCGCCGCACGCGCAACAGCAGCAGCGTCCGCACGCACCAAGCCCTGCAGTAGAACAACCCGAGTAGTAGTTTCTGTCTCTGTTCCTCGCAATCTAGCAACCGGTGCAGTCCGCCTCCGTCGATTCATGAAACACAAAACTTGTATAGGATAGTCCCCTCTTCAGCTTTGTCTTTTGTGTCATAGCAAAATTCCCGAAGGATCGCTCGCCATATTCGTCGCAACATCAGCCCGAGCTACCAGTTTTTGCGATCATCTTCAGTTTTGTCAGGTTCCAAACCAACCCAGTGAGATGTTTTAGTAGAAAAGACCCTGAGCTTTCCTTTTTCCTAACCCGCGGTCCTACCCCACCCAGTCCTCTATGCCAAGTCAGCACCGTGGCCCACCTTTCACTCTCTATGGGTAGAACTCGTGCGAGTAACAAAGTCCAGAAAACCTATTTGTGAATCCAAAGTCAATTTATTTATATTCTGTTTAAATACAAACTATTTCATAACTTTTAAATAAATAAAAATTTGAATAAACATTTAATATGAAATATGTTTAGTTTATCAATATGAATGCAAATGCCAATTCAGTTTTGCCTAGAGTCAACTCTAACTAGTTAAACCTTTGACTTTGACCCTATCAATATGAAATGGTGCTGTCACAAGTCTCTTCTTCAATTCCTGGAAGCTGAGTTCACATCCTTCAGACCAAGAAAACTTCTTGTCCTTCTTTAGTAATTCCGTCATGGGCTTAGCTACCTTGGAGAAATTTTCAATGAACCTTCTGTAGTAACCCGCTAAGCCAAGCAAACTACGAACTTCTTTTACTGACTTGGGAGATTCCCATTCCGTTACAGCTGAAACTTTAGCAGGATCAACTGCTACACCATCCTTTGTCATAACATGTCCAAGAAATCCAACTTCATTCAACCAGAATTCACACTTGCTGAATTTGGCATAAAGTTTATGCTCTCTTAACTTCTCAAGTATCAAACGCAAATGTCCTTCATGCTCCTCTTTGCTCTTGGAGTAGACTAAAATGTCATCGATGAAAACGACAACAAACTTGTCAAGGAATTCCATGAACACCTTATTCATCATATTCATGAAGTATGCTGGAGCATTGGTCAACCCAAATGGCATCACGGTATACTCATACAATCCATACCTTGTGGTGAAAGATGTCTTAGGTATGTCTTGTTCTCTTATTTTGAGTTGAAAATAGCCTAACCGGAGATCAATCTTTGAGAACACACAAGCTCCTTCTAGCTGGTCAAACAAGTCATTGATTCTAGGCAAAGGGTATTTGTTCTTGATAGTTACCTCGTTGAGTGAACGATAATCTATGCATAACCTTTGAATTCTATCTTTCTTCTCCACGAACAAAACTGGGGCTCCCCAAGATGAAGAACTTGGTTGAATAAATCCTTTCTGTAGCTGTTCACCAAGTTGTTTCTTGAGTTCTTTCAGTTCATCAACTGACATCTTATACGGTCTCTTTGCTATTGGTCCAGACCCTGGTACCAAATCTATAAGAAACTCCGCATCTCTATCTGGTGGTATTCCCGGCAATTCTTCCGGAAACACATCCGGATACTCACTCACAATTGGCACACTGTCTATGCTAACCCCCTTAAGAGAATTTAGCATACACCTTCTTGCTTCAAAGTTGGTATTGAATCTGATCCTTTTATTTTCTGGAGTTGTGAGTGAGACTGTATGGTTGGCACAATCTATCACTCCCTTATGCTTAGTCATCCAATCCATTCCCAAAATGACATCCAATCCTTGGGAGTTTAGAATTATCAGGTTAACGAAAAACTTATACTTCCCAAACTCTATAACTAGATCATGACATCCTGAATTCACTATCATTTCTCCACCAGGAGAACTTACTTTTATAGGACACCCAATAGTTTCTACCGGCAGTTCATTTATTTCAACAAATGCTCTTGATATGAATGAATGAGATGCACCAGTATCAAAGAGAACAAATGCTGGAACAGAATTGAGTTTGAACTTACCAGCAACAGCATCAGGCTCCTCATAGATTTCCTCCACATTGATGTGGTTCACCTGTCCCTTCTGAAAAGGGTTGGGCTTGTTGGGTCCTTCAACTTTCTTTTCTGGGCATTCATTTGCATAATGCCCCATCTTCTTGCACTTGAAGCATTCAACCTGACTAATGTCCTTCTTGACAGGCTGACTTCCACTTCCACTTCCATTACCACTGTGGTGACTCTTGTATCCACCCTTGTGGTTCTTGTACTTGTCATTGTCATGACTACGGTGATGCTTGTTGTCATGATGGTTGTGGTTGTGGTGCTTGTTGAATTTCCCATGCTTGTGGGATCCTGAGCTTCCACTGTCATCATAATGGGATCGTTTGTGTGACGATCCCGAGCTGTGCTTGTCCGAGTGCTTCCTCTTCCTGCTTTCAACTTGCTTTATTTTGTTCTCCAAAATAGCAGCCTTGTCACAGAGAGACTGATAAGTGGGAACATAGGCCATAGCCAACTGCAGATTCAGCTCATCATTCAACCCTTCGAGGAACTTTTCTTTCCTCTTAGCATCAGTGTCAACTTCATCCGGTGCATATCGCGCCAGATTGTTGAACTCCTCAATATATTCAGCCACACTGCGGTGGCGCTGCTTCAGATTATGGAACTCTTTCTTTTCCAGACTCATCACTCCGGATGAGATATGAGCAGTACGAAAGCCATCCTCAAAGATAGCCCATGTCACATCTTCTATGGGAGTGGTGATCTGGAAGTTATCCCACCAAGTGGCGGCTGGTCCTTCCAGCAAATGTGCTGCAAATCTGACCTTTTCAGCATCAGTACAGCCCACAGTTACCAAGTCCTTGTTCACAGAGCGTAGCCAATCATTGGCCACCATGGGATCAATCGTTCCTGAGAACTTTGCTGGCCTCAATCTCAAGAACCTGGTAAGCATATCAAAACCCGATGGGTTGTTGTTGTTGTTGTTATTATTATTGTTGTTGTTGTTATTGTTGTTGTTTTGGTTCTGGATGATCGTTGTCATCATCTGCATCAGCTGAGTTTGAGCGGTCATCATTTGCTGCATTTCTGGTGTGATGTTGTTGTTGTTATTGGGGTTGGGTTTGCACGACGGGGAGGCATCTGTGGTTTGTTCAATAGAGATAAGAATGAGATACCCATAGATGCTATCATGCACAATACATCACATAACAATCACAAAGCATGCAACAAAAAGGATAAAGGTTCAACAACAAAATAACAAGTTCGCAAGGTAAAACACACACGAATAACAAGCCATCCACATGTCGGATTGGTCAAATAACAAGTTCTCAACGACAGGTATGATAATAAATGATAAATGAGTAGTCAAATCTACTCCTCGGCATCAACCTCCTCCTCGACAAAGGTAAGACCTGCGTTCTCCATCGCGGTCTTGTATTCCTCGACACTAGTGGTCAAGGTCTCTATCTTGGCTTTGAGAGCCCTCTTCTGGGAACGAAGCCTCTCAATCACCGTCTGCTGATGCTCGAGCTCGAAGTCCTTGGCCTGCAGTTCTTCAGTCATGTCCCGGATCTTCTTGTTCCTATCCTGGACTCGCTTCTTCTGACTCTTGAACTTTCTGTCCTGGCTCTCGAACTTCGCCTCCATCTCCTTGACTATCTCGTCTTGCTCCGCGAAGAGCTTGTCCTTCTCGCGAAGCTGCACCTGGAGTTCGTCATTGCTGAGCATGACGTTGGTCCTATCGGAGTCCACGTGTCTAATGAGAGCCTCTAAGTCCTGGAGGTATAGATGAATCGGCTCCACTGTGTCCCTCGAATCGTCCTCGAAGTAAATGGACTCTCCATCCTCATCACGTCTACCGAAGACGTGGAAGTGAGTACCTCTAACCTGTCGGGAGTGTCTCCCTAGCAGACGTCCTATCAGATCCTGCATGACTACCTCAAGGCCTCTCTCTTTGTCATCATGCATGAGCTTGAAGACGATGGCCTCCGTGGTAGGCTCAGTCTGGCGTCCGGGCTGGTTGACCTTGAAACCCCAGAGGTGTTTCCTCTCAAACTTGGTGAGGGGAAGCACCATGATGGTAGGAAGAGGGAGATTGAGCAAAGTAGTAAGCTCAACAATACGAGGACCAAAGCTTGTACCCTAGAACTCCTCAACAGTGCTGATGGTAATAGTAGGCATCTATTTATAAGATAGAAAAGTTAGAACAACACAATTCAAGATAAAACAAAAGACAAAACATCACATACATATCCTTGGAAATCAAAACACACAAGTCATGGCATACATGGATCCATTACAACAACCAAGGTTCAACTTATTTTAAAGTCACATTTTGGAAAATAAGGTGATAAGTGGTGGTCCAACTAACGTAGTACGTTTACAATCCTATCTCACTGGACCTGTTGGCTAACACAATGTTTCTAGAAGCAATCAGCCTATCCTGCTCACATGACTCCATCACTAAGTCTATAATGTCTCCTCTTAAGGTTTGGTTGGTAGCTTCCAACTCTTGGGTATGTTTCTTCTCTTCCTTTAGATCATTTTGGAGGTTGAGCATTCTGCACTTGACTCTATCACCAAGTTCTTTGATGGTCTTCCAAGCTGCACCCCTTGCTGATTCAAAGAATGTAGTGTGCACCACTGAATTGGTGAACATGCACAATCCTTTTTCCTGGTGGTTGTCTTCCTTGTTTTTATACAAGTGAAGTTGCACCCACCAGTATTCCACTCCTTCATCCATCACAGGAAAACCTTTGTACACAGCTGCACCTTGTATCTCTAATGCAACCATGAGGTCCTTGAGAGCCTTGGGGAATTCTGTCTCACACTCCAAAGTCATTGTCATGAGTGGTCCTTTCCTTACGGCTTCATTGATGGAGTTCATCTACAAATAGAGATGAGGAAGAAGATTAGAAAAGTTTACGAGAAGAATAGACAAGTGTAGAAGTTGCTGAAATTTTTTCCTTAGTGGTTTCCAATCCTAGGGTCACAATCATACAGGCAACACAGTGCTCTGATACCATCTGTAAGATCCCTCCTTTATAAAGGAAAAGGATCCCTGTGATTGCAATGCTAGTCCCTGGATCAAATGCTAGCATCCACAGTTTAAGATGAAGTACACAGATACAAAGGTCTTTATTACAGCCATTCCAGAGATAAACATAGTCTTTACAACTCCAAGGCCACAGGCCTAGTACAAGAGTTTGAATAAGTAAATAAATAAAAGTCTTCATCTTCATGTGCCACAGGCAAACATGTTGAGTGTAGACTCATGACACCTAATCCTCATCAAAGTAACCTGCAACATCACAAGTTACAGCCACAGTGGGTCAATACTTTGGAATAGTATTGGCAAGTGATACCTTAGTATAATTTAGGTGGACTAGATACTATATGCAATTTTGGCTAAGTGTAGCTTGGCTTGCTTTGCTCAAAATAGGTTTTGCCTATTAGTTGAAAACACTAAGTTTTTATTTGTCAAAACTTTCCCAAGGAACCACCAATAGACATTGAGGTCCTTCACCCTTGTTCACCCACAAATTTTTACTTAGAAATTGGGATGAGGAGATTCTTGATAGCTTCCATGTCTTGATGCTCAAGTTGTCCTTTTCCAGGTACATGGCTAAGTACTTAGATTTTCCATCTGCAGAGGTTGTGCACTTTCCCCACAAGCCTTGATTTTCACCAAGACAGGACCTTTCAGAAGCCTTCCCTTAGACCAAATGGACGCGTTCCAACCTATCATACCACTACCACCAAGTGTCCAAATGGCTAAGTTCTAGCAACCTATGTGATCCTGGCAGAGCCCATATTGCCAAGTGGCTGCACCAGAAGCTTCTTGACACTTGGCCCCTAAAATCTCTTTGTTCCTGGGTGGCTTACCACAAGTGAGATACACAAGGTAAACCATATAAATGGGCCTTGTGTAACCACTCAACATAAACCAAACCTTCCATTCCACCCAGGTGTTTCATTAACTTAGTTGTTTTATTAGGCAAAACACAAGTCCAAAGACTTAGAAATATTTTCATCATAGCATGTATATTTCACCAACCCTTGTTTTCTACTAGCTAGGCTAAGCATGGCATAGATAGTAACTTTAACTTAGAAATTTCCTAGCCATTCTACAACTACTAGGATTTCCCAACATGGCATATAAGCAAAATAATAGCATGCAAGACTTAGCAAAATATTTCTAATGCTTAGTATAAAACATGGGGATGGAAATATTCATTAAGTACCACTTGCCTTGGTAGTTTGGAGAGTAGTTACACTCTTCACAATCACAATCACTAGCACCAAAATCTACACAAAGAATTATAGCAACAAATTACATACAAATCATATACAACCAAAAATATATGCATGCATGCAAGATGGTATGTGATGATTTTTAAAACTCAACCAAGCAAGTAAACAGTACTGAATCATAAACAAGTTAAAAACTTGCCAAACAACATTTATTTAAACCTTAAATTAATTGCTAAACATTTCATATGCTCAAATTAGCCCTAAACAAGTTTCTGCAAATAAAACCTTTTTAACATAATCAAAACATTAAACACATTGCATAATTAGAAAGAGCTTGCTCTCCTGATTCCAACGGTATAAAATTTGTCAAATTCTAACGTGGGGATCAAAAGTTATAGCCAAAACAAATTTGAACATCAATCAGATTCAAATCCTGTTTTAAATCTAAACTCCAGCCACACGTCTGTTTCTAATTGGTCCATACCGTTTTGCGTTGGATCGCGCTTCTGGGCCGTTGGATCTACTTAACCTGCACGGCTCAGATCTACTCTTAACGATTCGTTAACTGATCTAATCCTACGCGCTGGATCTAGATCTGACGGCTATGAATCAAGCGACCAAAACTGAGCGGCGCTAGCGGCGGCGGCGAGCTCTGCCTACGGCGGCGCGGCACTACAGGTCGTCCTAGGGTCGTCGGAGGGGCTTACCAGAACCGTGGCGACATGCTGATGCTCAACCTGGCGGCGGCTTGGCAAGAGGTGCACAGAGTGGGCTGCTGGAGCTCGTCGGAGTTGCGGGCGGCGTCGGGTTCGAGTAGACGGCGACGTTGGCAACGCTCCTGGTCTCCCTAGCATAAACAAGCGGCACCAGATGATGCACAAGACAGTGGCGAACAACTTCGTGTGAGTCAGAGGCGAAGGGGCGCAAAGGGCTTACGGAATTTGGTCGCCGGAGTCGAGGTTGTCGTCGGGAGCTTGCGGTGTTGAACGGAATCGACGACCTGGGGCAGTATAAAAGGAACCAGCAGTGTCAGTAGTTGCGCAAGAAAGTGGCGAGGCTGTCTGCAAGAACCAGAGGGCGAGGGGCGCACGGGACTCACCGGAATCGGTCGCCGGAGTGCTCTCTGACTGCGGCGGTGCGAGGTTGAATGCGGGCAGCCTGGGGGCGCTTTGTGCTCGGAGTTTGGGGGGAAATGGAGAGGGGGCAGAGGGGGTTTAAGTAGCATGGTCACGAGCGATATTTACTCCAGCATTCAACATGAATTGACGCCGCGAATCAATACAGGGAACGCCTGCGTGATTTGGGGATGAACCAGTCGCTGGGTGGAGACGACGATGGTCGTGTGGGCCGTGGCTGTCAGCGAGAGGAAAGGAGAGGGAGTGGGTCATGCCTGTCAGTCACTCAGCAGGTGCGGAGGTGAGTGAAAGAAAACGGTTCGCGGGGTGGGGTGTTGGGCTTAGCTGGGCTGGTTGGGCGAGATTCGACTGAGTGATATTTTTTTCTCTCCTTAAGCTTTTTCTTTTTCTGTTTGTTTTTCTGAAATGGTTTTCAAACCTCAATTCAAATCTGTTTGAATCCAAATCTTTTCAGGACTTTTGTACAGACAAACTTGTGCTCAAATAAGTGTCAAACACATGTGTTCACTCAAACACACTTGGGTCTTTTGAAAATAAAAATAAAACCATGCCTTTATGAGGTGTGATAATAGGCATAGATTTGGTTTTATTTCATATTTTGCTTTGAGACTTTGCTCAAGTTTTTGAAATCAATTGAGTTTGGATTCTAAACAATACTGAATGGTTAACAGTACTTTTCTCAAAACAAGTAGCACAAGGCTTGAGTAAACTTTACATAAAATAATAAGCACAAATGCTTCTGTTTTGAATTGATTTGTTTGAAATGAAAATCATATGCTCATGGATGCATGGATGCTATGCATAAGTTTAAAACATGATTTTTAGGATGTTACAGGCTCAAACACAAGAAACACACATACCTGGTGTGCCACCTAATCATACACAAATATGCTTGATACTTCAAGATAATTAAGCGGAAAGCACAACATGTACAATAGCATGGAAGATACAAAACCAACACATGCACAAGGGGGCAAGTAACTTTCAATGTAATGAGTTAAGCATTTGTTACCACAAGGAGGAACATTGGATAAATAATAGAGGCAATATAATCCACATGACCTGACTTTGACAAATATAATAGTGAAGATCCCTCAATTCTTCATGATGTAGCCAAGTATCCAAAGCCTCCAAAACACACCTATTGATCAAGTTTTGGCTTGTTGGTCCCCAAACAAGTTGGGTCCTAAGAAGTTAGTCGCAATAGGCTTGGCAACCCAAATGGATCTTTTCTTGAAACCACATTGGGCACCAACAAACTTGGCAAACATATTGCCAACCTCATCCTTATAAAGTGAATAAGAATCATCAATCAAGATAGAATTGGATGAGGAGATACCAATAGTGCATGCGGAAGAAATGTGCCCCTTCTCACGACATATGTAGCAAGTTCTACTCTTGCCATATTTCTTCTTAGGTGAAGCCACAACTCGAGGAAGAGCTCGAGTAGTCCTCTTAGGAAGGGGCCCATTAATGACTTGAGGTGGAGCTTGAGGCCGCTTCCCTTGTTGATTCACACTAAGAGGCTTTTTCTTCAATGGGTAAGATCTAACATGGTGCCCTTCTTCCTTGCACTTGAAGCAAACAATGTTGGCCGGATTCTTGACTTGATCTTAGCCATTCTTCTTGTTGTCCTTGTGCTTCAACTTGATAGTGGACTTGTTCTTGACATTGGAGTTGAATCCAAGCCCACTCTTGTCATTGGGGGATTTTTGCACACTCAAGATTTTGTTGAGTGCGACCTTCCCTTGATGACCCTTTTCCAAGTCATGATTCAAAGAAGTGACTTGAGCCTTGAGCTTTTTGATTTCCTCTACATGGTTAGTTTCAACAAAAACACTAGAGGAAGTAGATGCTACATTGTTAGAGCTGTTGGAGATATGCCCTAGAGGCAATAATAAATATAGTTATTATTATATATCTTTGTGTTTATGATAAATGTTTGCATTCATGCTATAATAGTATTAACAAGGAAACCATTAATACTTGTGTGATTTGTAAACTTAATTTGAAGTCCCTAGTATAGCCTCTATACTTCACTAGCTTGTTGGTTGATTGATGATGTGGTTTCTTTGTCATGAACATTGAGATGTTATCAACAACAAGATCATATCGTTAGGAGAATGATATGGTGGACATACTCCTATAGACAAGCGTAGCATAAAGATCAAGTCATTTCAATAGTTCAATTGCTATATGCTTTCTGATACATAGTAACCTAATTCCTTCGACCATGAGATCATGCATATCACCTTTACCAGATGGATGCTTTGATATCATCAAACACCACACCGTAACAGGGTGGCTATAAAGGTGGCATTGAGTGTTCGGAAAGTATTGGTTGAAACACATGGATCAAGAGTGGGATTTGTCCATCCACATGACGGATAGATATTCTCTGGGCCCTCTCGGTGAAATGTCATCCAATTAGCTTGCAAGCATGTGACTTGGTCACAAGGGATCACATATCACGGGAACGAGAAAAGAGTACTTATCAGTAACGAGGTTGAACTAGGTATGCAGAGATACCGACGATCATAACCTCGGATAAGTAACATATCGTGAGACAAAGGGAAATTGGTATCGTATGTAAGTGGTTCATTCGATCGCAAAGTAATCGTAGAAATATGTGGGAGCCATATGAATTTCCAGATTCCTCTATTGGTTATTGTTCGGAGAAGTGTCTCGATCATGTCCGCATAATTCACGAACCGTAGGGAGACACACTTAAGGATTCGACGTTGTTTGAGTAGTTATGGTATTATGAGAAAGAGACCGAATGTTGTTCGGAGTCTCGGATGGGATCCGGGATATCACGAGGTGATCCGGAATGGTCCGGAGAATAAGATTCATATAAGGAAAGTCCCGTTTCGGAGTTCGGGAATGGTTCCGGTGTTTTCATCGGGAACATTCTAGAAGGTCCCGGAATGTCCGGCACTCCGGAGGGGGAAGGGTACATGAATGTGTCATTGCATGTTGGAATGATTGCATCATGTACTAAGTGTTCTCGCTGTCCGAAATAAAGGGTTAATTCAAATCCTAATTGGAAAAGTCAAACTGCCAGTTTTCGGTCAAACTGCCAGTTTTCGGAAAGAGGAGAAAGAGGAGGAGAGGTGGAGGCCGAGTTGGAGGAGGGTTCCTCCCCTTGGCCGGCGCACCTCCCAAGGCCGAGTTGGGGAGGAACTCCTCCCCTTGGCCGCCGGCCCTCCCACCTATAAAGGGAGGGGCAGGGCTCCCCTCTCTAGACACACTAGTTCCTACCCCTCTAAACTAAACCCTAGATCTAAACCCCGGTTTAGAGCTATTTTGGTTTAGAGCCTTCTAATTGGTTTAGAGCCCTCTAATTGGTGTGTCTAATTACTAGACCACTAATAGCCTCTCTCATAAGCTCCACCATACTCGCACCGGCTTAAGGCGAAGCCCTGCGGGATCTCCCCTCTACCTCCGGTACCACGCCGTTGTGCTGCCGGAATCACGAGGAGAGTACTACAACCTCCGCTGCCTGCTGGAACAAGGGAGAGGAAGGTCTTCGTCGAGTACCGAACGTGTGACCGACTACGGGAGCGCTGCCGGAACGTGGCGCCGGAAGGATCGTCTACGCGATCTTGAGATCGGAAAGAGTACGACTACATCACCCACGAGAATCTGCTCTCGTTAAACACTTTGGAATCTTCGAGGGTGAGTTATTCCATCGACTCGTTGCTACAATCTAGTAGATAGATCTTGGCTTGTTTGTTTGTATGCGATAGAAAATTTTTGTTTTCCATGCTACGAACCCCTACAGTGGTATCAGAGCCGTGTCTATATGTAGATCTGTTGCACGAGTAGAACACAATGGTCATTGTGGGCGTTGATGCTTTTATTGTAGATTGCTTTTTGTGTACTTTGCATCTTGCGGTATGTTGGGATGAAGCGGCCCGGGCTAACCTTACATGACATCGTTCATGAGACTTGCTCCACGCTTGACATGCAACTCGTTTTGCATAAGTGGCTTTGCGGGTGCCTGTTTCTCCTAGCATAGTAAAGATCCAATTTACAACGGGTGATCAACAATGCTAGTATCAATGTTGTGGTTATTGTTCGTAAGTTAGAACGACACTTATGGAAAGCCCCAAACCACGTAAAATATGCAAAGAAAGTAGAAGCGTCTAACTTTGTTTTGCAGGGGTGTGCAGTGATGTGATATGGCCATGATTGTGATTATATTTGATGTATGCAATGTTCCTTATTGTAAGTTGGCAACCGGCAGGAGCCATATGGTTGTCTTTAATTTCTGTTAAGACCTGCGTGTCTATTCAAAATAGTTGTAATAGTTGAAGCTGGTGGACGACAACCATGAAGAAGCGTCATTGATCTTGATGCTATGCCGGTGATGATGGAGATCATGTTCGTGCTTGAAGATGGAGATCGGAAGCACAAAGAAGAAAGGCCATATCATATCACATATTATGAATTGCATGTGATGTTAATCCTTTATGCATCTTGTATTGCTTAGTAGACGACGGTAGCATTATAAGATGATCCCTCATGCACATAAATTTCAAGTTCTAAAGTGTTCGCCCTTAGTTAGCACCGTTGCTAAAGCTTGTTGCTTCGAAGCACCACGTGATGATCGGGTGTCTTTGATTCCACGGGTGAATACAACGTAAGCAAGCCAGATTTGCTTATGCGGTAGCTAAGGTTTGATCTTGACGAGCCTAGCATGTACAGACATGGCCTCAGGAACGCGGATCGCCGAAAGGCAAAGCATGAATCATATAGTAGATATGATGAACATGATGATTGTTCGCCATTAAAACTATATCAGCTCTCGTGATGATCGGTGTTGATGTAGTGGATTTGGTTCGTGTGATCACTAAAACAATGTGAGGGATGTTGTTTTGAGTGGGAGTTCACCTAGTTTAATTTCATTAATTAATTTGAACTCAATTTGTCATAAACTTAGTCTAAACTATTGCAAATATGTTGTAGATCAATGGCAGCCCCTACCATCAATTTTAATGCGTTCCTAGAGAAAGAAAAGTTGAAAAACAATGGAAGCAACTTCGCGGATTGGTTCCGCAATTTGAGGATTGTCCTCACAGCTGGTAATTTGACCTATGTGCTGGATGCACCGCTAGGTGACCCACCTGCAGCTGATGCTTCCGATGAAGTAAAGAATGTTTACCTCGCTCGGAAGAATCAGTACTCCATAGTTCAGTGTGCTATCTTGTATGGTTTAGAATCGGAGCTTCAGAAAAGGTTTGAAGAGTCAGACCCATATGATATTGTCGAGGATCTCAAATTAATTTTTGAGACTCATGCGGCAATTGAAAGTTATGAAGCTTCTGAAAAGTTCTTTAACTGCAAGATGGAAGAGGGTAGCTCCGTCAGTGAGCATGTGCTTAAAATGTCTGGGCACGCGAATAAACTTCAAAGCTTGGGTATAGTGATTCCTAATACTTTGGGAGTTTACCGCATCCTCCAATCACTACCACCAAGTTACAAGAACTTTGTGATGAACTACAACATGCAGAACATGAACAAAGAGTTGCCAGAACTATTTGCTATGTTAAAATCTGCAGAAGTGGAGATCAAGAAAGAGCACCAAGTGTTGATGGTCAATAAGACCACCAAATTCAAGAAAGGCAAGTCTAAGCAGAAGGGACACTTCAAGAAGGGTGGTAAGAAAGCTACCATGCTGACGAAGAGGACCAAGGCTGGACCCAAGCCTGATACTGAGTGCTTTTACTGCAAGGGAGAAGGTCACTGGAAGCGGAATTGCCCAAAGTACTTGGCGGATTTGAAGAACGGCAACATCAAGAAGAAAGGTATATCTGATATACATGTTATTGATGTGTATTTCACTAGTATTCGTAGTAGTGCCTGGGTATTTGATACTGGTTCGGTTGCTCATATTTGTAACTCGAAACAGGAGCTGCAGAATAAACGAAAGCTAGCGAAGAACGAGGTGACGATGCGCGTAGGAAACGGATCAAAGGTTGATGTGATCGCGGTCGGCACGCTACCTCTTCATCTACCATCGGGATTAGTTTTATACTTAAATAATTGTTATTTGGTGCCTGCGTTGAGCATGAACATTATATCGGGATCTTGTTTATTGCGAGACGGTTACTTGTTTAAATCCGAGAATAATGGTTGTTCGATTTATATGAGTAATATGTTTTATGCACATGCACCTTTGATAGATGGTCTATTCATATTGAATCTCGATAGTGGAAATACACATATTAATAACATTGAAGCTAAACGTTTGAAATCAAGCGATAACTTAACCTATATGTGGCACTGTCGTCTTGGTCACATTGGAGTGAAGCGTATGAAGAAACTCCATTCCGATGGACTTCTTGAATCACTTGATTTTGAATCACTTGAAAGATGCGAAGCATGTCTGATGGGTAAAATGACTAAGACTCCATTTTCTGGTATGATGGAGCGAGCTACGGACTTATTGGAAATCATACATACCGATGTGTGTGGTCCAATGAGTGTAGCATCGCGCGGTGGTTATCGTTATGTTCTTACCTTCACGGATGACTTGAGTAGATATGGGTATATCTATTTCATGAAACATAAGTCCGAAACTTTCGAGAAGTTTAAGGAGTTTCAAAGTGAGGTAGAGAATCAACGTAACAAGAAGATTAAATTTCTACGTTCTGATCGTGGAGGTGAATATCTAAGTTACGAGTTTGGCGAGCATTTGAAGAAATGTGGAATACTTTCGCAGTTGACACCGCCGGGAACACCACAGCGTAATGGTGTGTCTGAACGTCGTAATCGAACTCTCTTAGATATGGTTCGTTCTATGATGTCACTTACAAATTTACCGCTATCATTTTGGGGTTATGCATTAGAAACAGCCGCATTCACTTTAAATAGGGCACCATCTAAATCCGTTGAAACGACACCGTATGAATTATGGTTTGGGAAGAAACCTAAATTGTCGTTCCTTAAAATTTGGGGGTGCGAAGCCTATGTAAAGAAGTTACAGCCGGACAAGCTTGAACCCAAAGCGGAAAAATGCGTCTTCATAGGATACCCGAAGGAAACTATTGGGTATACCTTCTATCATAGATCCGAAGGCAAAATCTTTGTTGCCAAGAATGGATCCTTTCTAGAGAAGGAATTTCTCTCGAAAGAAGTGACTGGAAGGAAAGTAGAACTCGACGAGGTTGTCGAACCTTCTCTCGAAATTGCGAGTAGCGCAGCACCGGAAGAAGTTCCTGTGGTGCCTGCACCAATGAGGGAGGAAGCTAATGATAGTGATCATGAAACTTCGGTTGAGGTTGCTACAGAGCCTCGGAGGTCAACGAGAACTCGTACCACTCCAGATTGGTATGATTCCGTTATGAATGTCATGTTGGTGGACAACACCGATGATCCCGAGACATATGAGGAAGCGATGATGAGCCCAGATTCCAATAAATGGCAAGAAGCCATGAAATCCGAGATTGGATCCATGTACGAAAACCAAGTATGGACTTTGGTGGACTTACCGGATGGCCGGAAGGCTGTCGAGAACAAATGGATTTTCAAGAAGAAAACAGATGCTGATGGTAATGTTACTGTCTATAAAGCTCGACTTGTCGCAAAAGGGTTTCGACAAATTCAAGGAGTTGACTACGATGAGACTTTCTCACCAGTAGCGAAGCTAAAGTCTGTGAGGATTATGTTAGCAATCGCTGCATATTATGATTATGAGATATGGCAGATGGATGTCAAAACAGCATTCCTCAATGGAGACATTGATGAAGAATTGTATATGATGCAACCCAAAGGTTTTGTCGATCCTAAAGATGCTAACAAGGTATGCAAACTTCAACGGTCCATCTATGGATTGAAGCAAGCATCCCGAAGTTGGAATCAACGTTTTGATAAGGTAATCAAAAGTTTTGGTTTTATACAAACTTATGGAGAAGCTTGTATTTACAAGAAAGTGAGTGGGAGCTCTGTAGCGTTCTTAATACTATATGTGGATGACATATTATTGATTGGGAATGATGTAGACCTTCTTAATAGTGTCAAAGAATATTTGAATAATAGTTTTTCAATGAAGGATCTTGGCGAAGCAGCTTACATATTAGGCATAACGATTTATAGAGATAGATCGAAACGCCAAATATCATTGTCACAAAGTACATATTTGGACAAAGTTCTAAAGAAGTTTGGAATGGAAGAAAGCAAGAAAGGGTTCTTGCCCATGTTGCCCAATACGACCTTGAGTAAAACTCAAAGTCCGACATCGGCAGAAGATAGAGAAAGGATGAGTAAGACTCCCTATGCCTCAGCCATAGGATCTCTAATGTATGCCATGCTATGTACTAGACCCGACATCGCATATGCTGTTAGTCTAACTAGCAGATATCAAAGTGATCCAGGAGTGGATCATTGGACAGCGGTCAAAAACATCCTTAAGTACTTGAGAAGAACTAAGGATATGGTTC
This sequence comes from Avena sativa, assembly GCA_916181665.1. Classification (NCBI taxonomy): domain Eukaryota; kingdom Viridiplantae; phylum Streptophyta; class Magnoliopsida; order Poales; family Poaceae; genus Avena; species Avena sativa. Next base: position 111,853,511 of record OV702285.1, on the reverse strand, counting down.
TTTCTTATGGAGGTGATGAACAGCTCGTTGTTAATGGTTACACCGATGCTAGTTGGAACACCGATCCGGATGATTCTAAATCACAATCTGGATACGTATTTATTTTGAATGGTGCAGCAGTTAGCTGGAGGAGTGCAAAGCAAAGCGTTGTGGCGAGATCTTCAACTGAATCGGAATACATGGCTGCTTCGGAGGCTTCACAAGAAGCGATATGGATGAAAGAGTTCATTACAGAGCTGGGTGTGGTTCCTAGTGCGCTGGACCCAATGTCTATCTACTGTGATAACATGGGCGCCATAGCCAATGCGCAAGAACCAAGGTCACACAAGAAGCTGAAGCATATCAAGCTGCGTTTTCACGCTATTCGAGAACATATCCAGGATGGGGATATAAAGATTTGCAAAGTACACACAGATCTGAATGTGGCGGATCCGTTGACTAAACCTCTCCCGAGGGCAAAACATGACCAACACCAAACTGCCATGGGTGTTCGGTATATTACCATGTAATCTAGATTAGATGACTCTAGTGCAAGTGGGAGACTGTTGGAGATATGCCCTAGAGGCAATAATAAATATAGTTATTATTATATATCTTTGTGTTTATGATAAATGTTTGCATTCATGCTATAATAGTATTAACAAGGAAACCATTAATACTTGTGTGATTTGTAAACTTAATTTGAAGTCCCTAGTATAGCCTCTATACTTCACTAGCTTGTTGGTTGATTGATGATGTGGTTTCTTTGTCATGAACATTGAGATGTTATCAACAACAAGATCATATCGTTAGGAGAATGATATGGTGGACATACTCCTATAGACAAGCGTAGCATAAAGATCAAGTCATTTCAATAGTTCAATTGCTATATGCTTTCTGATACATAGTAACCTAATTCCTTCGACCATGAGATCATGCATATCACCTTTACCAGATGGATGCTTTGATATCATCAAACACCACACCGTAACAGGGTGGCTATAAAGGTGGCATTGAGTGTTCGGAAAGTATTGGTTGAAACACATGGATCAAGAGTGGGATTTGTCCATCCACATGACGGATAGATATTCTCTGGGCCCTCTCGGTGAAATGTCATCCAATTAGCTTGCAAGCATGTGACTTGGTCACAAGGGATCACATATCACGGGAACGAGAAAAGAGTACTTATCAGTAACGAGGTTGAACTAGGTATGCAGAGATACCGACGATCATAACCTCGGATAAGTAACATATCGTGAGACAAAGGGAAATTGGTATCGTATGTAAGTGGTTCATTCGATCGCAAAGTAATCGTAGAAATATGTGGGAGCCATATGAATTTCCAGATTCCTCTATTGGTTATTGTTCGGAGAAGTGTCTCGATCATGTCCGCATAATTCACGAACCGTAGGGAGACACACTTAAGGATTCGACGTTGTTTGAGTAGTTATGGTATTATGAGAAAGAGACCGAATGTTGTTCGGAGTCTCGGATGGGATCCGGGATATCACGAGGTGATCCGGAATGGTCCGGAGAATAAGATTCATATAAGGAAAGTCCCGTTTCGGAGTTCGGGAATGGTTCCGGTGTTTTCATCGGGAACATTCTAGAAGGTCCCGGAATGTCCGGCACTCCGGAGGGGGAAGGGTACATGAATGTGTCATTGCATGTTGGAATGATTGCATCATGTACTAAGTGTTCTCGCTGTCCGAAATAAAGGGTTAATTCAAATCCTAATTGGAAAAGTCAAACTGCCAGTTTTCGGTCAAACTGCCAGTTTTCGGAAAGAGGAGAAAGAGGAGGAGAGGTGGAGGCCGAGTTGGAGGAGGGTTCCTCCCCTTGGCCGGCGCACCTCCCAAGGCCGAGTTGGGGAGGAACTCCTCCCCTTGGCCGCCGGCCCTCCCACCTATAAAGGGAGGGGCAGGGCTCCCCTCTCTAGACACACTAGTTCCTACCCCTCTAAACTAAACCCTAGATCTAAACCCCGGTTTAGAGCTATTTTGGTTTAGAGCCTTCTAATTGGTTTAGAGCCCTCTAATTGGTGTGTCTAATTACTAGACCACTAATAGCCTCTCTCATAAGCTCCACCATACTCGCACCGGCTTAAGGCGAAGCCCTGCGGGATCTCCCCTCTACCTCCGGTACCACGCCGTTGTGCTGCCGGAATCACGAGGAGAGTACTACAACCTCCGCTGCCTGCTGGAACAAGGGAGAGGAAGGTCTTCGTCGAGTACCGAACGTGTGACCGACTACGGGAGCGCTGCCGGAACGTGGCGCCGGAAGGATCGTCTACGCGATCTTGAGATCGGAAAGAGTACGACTACATCACCCACGAGAATCTGCTCTCGTTAAACACTTTGGAATCTTCGAGGGTGAGTTATTCCATCGACTCGTTGCTACAATCTAGTAGATAGATCTTGGCTTGTTTGTTTGTATGCGATAGAAAATTTTTGTTTTCCATGCTACGAACCCCTACAAGAGCAACAAGGCACAAAATGTAATTCATCACGAGATATAGCATGGTTGTTAAAGGATGACTACAAGGACTAGCACATGGCAATAGAACATTTGGAGTAGATATAGTGCTAATGTCCATATGAGGCCCACTATATGTTACCTTTGACACAATGGCCTCATGAGCTAACTTTAGCCTACCATGGGAGACTATAAGATCCTCGTGCGAGCTCGAGAGTTTAACATGACTTTATTCTAATTTACCATAGTTGCTAGTTAGCAACGCAAGTTGAGCCTTTAGCTCAACATTCTCCTTCAAAATATATGCTTCATAATAAATAGAGTTAGTAGCACAAGCATCATCATTATTAGCAAGAGGTGAGGGAAACTTGGCAAGCTCTTTTGAATATGAAGCTTTAAGTTGCTCATGTGACTCGGTGAGTTTGATGAGCTCCCTCTTAACGACCCGAGAGCCATATTCGAGATGCTTAAAATCCTCAACACGTTTAGCATAAGCACTTCAAGTTCATCATGTTTAATCTTGAAGGAGTTTGCCACCGCAAGTTCTCTATCAGGGTATTCATTTACTCTAGATAATTCTAGAGTAAAGGTATCCTCAAGAGATTCTTTGGTGGTTTGTTCTTCTTCAAGGGAGTACTTTAGTTGTGCAATTTTATCAGCATACTTATGCTCACGCGCAAAATTTTCATCAATTATGTTTTCTTGCTCCTCAATAAGATCATTGCCTTCTATAGCATAATTCAAGATTTCAACAAAGTTGGAGGAAGCAATTTTATGTTTGAAGAGGGCGCTATAGACAACCTCTCCCATTTTCTTAATAGAGGTAATATCATACTTACATCGATAATCATCATTATCATTCTCAACCTCATCATCATGAGATACAATGGGATCCAAAGAGGTTCCCTTTGTTCCCTTAGCCATAAGTCATATGTGAGAACAGGGGGAAGGTGATGATGAGATTGCACTTGTAGCACCATCCGAAACCTTGTATTGGTCCATAGAATCTTCGGTTTCCTCTACATGGTTAGCAACACAAGCACTATAGGAAATAGAAGCATTTTTATCATGGCAACAAGACAACACACGCATATCATCATGAGATTTATTCAAGCCGTTACTACATGATATGCAAGGACTATCAACACTATCATGTAAGGAGCTATGAGTGCTAGAAGTGTTAAGGTACGGAGATAGATCATTGCAACTAAATAGGGATGAAGGATTACAAATAGTAAGCACACTATCCACATTGCAATTTCTATCACCACTCACCGTATCATTACCTTGTGAAAAATCACATGTTGGTGAAGTGGTAGACGATGAGAACTCATATCGACCGGAAGTGGAAGCAACACAATTATCCTCAATAATGTTGGACTTGCTATATTTATCTTAAATCTTGGTCCGTATTTCATGAGCGCTTGAATAAGGCATGATAGAAGAAAGAACTACATTACTCACAACATGCAAAAGAATTTTAGTAGCTAGAGCATCTATACGAGAGTTCAATTTCTCCTCTAAAGATTCATTTTGGGTATCCACGAGAGAATAGAAACCCACATATATATCCCTCAATAATTGGGTGAATTTCCCGAAATAAATTAAGCATGCGAATTTTCCAAACATCATAATTTGTGTCATCGAATGTGAGTGTGTACTTGTGCACTAATCCCCTAGCCGACATCTTTACTCTCAAGGCGATGAAGCCTAAAATGAGAGACCGGGCTCTGATACCATTTGAAAGGATACATATGTCGCCTAGAGGGGGGCGAATAGGCGACTAAAACTTTTTTGAGAGTGGCTTAACAAAGGCTGAATTAAACTAGCGTTTACTTTGTCAAGCACAACCTAGAACAACTAGGGTTCACCTATGTGCACAAAAAACTTATGCTAAGCAATACAAGCAACAATGTGATAGCAAGATATAAATTACTTCAAGCACGAAGGCCATCACAATGTAAAGTGCATAAGTAAAGAGCTCAGGTATAGAGATAACCGAGGCACGCGGGGACGATGATATTTTACCGAGTTTATCCCAACATGGAGTACGTCTCGTTTGGAGAGGGGGGTGGTATCTAACCACCTATGACACAAAAAGCCTCCCTTATTCTCCGGTGAATCTCACCCCAACGGTATCGATCCACACTTCCACTATCGGTGCACTTGTCGGTGGCAAACCGGAACCTCTCACAAGGTTGGGGCAATTCTCCACAACTTAATTGGAGGCTCCCAACAAACGCCACCAAGGCCACAACCTGCAACACCAACAAACCGTCTAGGGTTCCAAGAACCCAAGAGTAAAAAGCTTCTCAACTTCCACTCACCAAATCCTCCGAGGAGAACTCAAACCGATGCACCAAATGCAATGGCAAGAACACAAGAAGTGCTCAAATCCTTCTCTATAAAATTCCACCAAAGATACAAAAGCTTATGGGGGAATAAGAGAGGAAGAACAATGGAGGAAATCCACAAAAGACTCCAAGATCTATATCCCAAGATGTTCCCCTCACTTAGAGGAGATATTGATTGGTGGGATTATAGATCTAGATCTCCTCTTTCAAATCCATCAAGAATATGCAAGAATCAAAGGAGGGATTGAGGGTAAGCAAGCTCAAGAAGGTCAACAATGGAGGGGAAAACTTGCAAGAATGGTTGAGAAACCATTGGGGAAGAAGGCCCCTTAAATAGGTTCCCCCAAAATCCAACTGTTGAAGCCAAAAAACGCGAATCCCGGTACTACCGGACTTTTTCCCGGTACTACCAGATATTCCCGGTACTACCGGATATTCCATGGGGATCCCAGGTTGCCAAACGCACCTTATTTAGTACCACCCGATACTAAGGGGCGGTATACCGGACCCTGGTCCGGTACTACCGGTCATCCCTGAACGAAAACGACCATAACTTTTGCATCCGGACTCCGATTTTGATGATCTTGGGCTCGTTTCGAAGAGGACAATAAGATATACAAGATCATTCAAAGAAACATCATAGTCCAGTAAGGGAGGATAGATCCAAATGTCGAAAGGTTTAACCTCTCTCAAAAAGACGAACCGATAAAACCTCCAACATCGAAAACATAATACAAAATGCATATGAAATCTGTTTTCAATGAACTAGAGCTTGTCATGGAGATTAACACAAGCTCTAAATCCTCACATGAGTAAGAACCAAATAATGGAAGGTTTTACCTATCTCTAAAATACAAACCGGTAAAACCTCCAAGATCAAAACGCAATAAGATATAAAAGGGAAATCCGTTTTTGATGAACTAGAGCTTGTTATGGAGATTACCACAAGCTCTATATCCTCACATGGATAAGACCAAATAACAACCAAATATGATGATGCAAGTATGCAAAGGTTTGAGCTCTTTCCGAATGATGTGACCGAGTTACTCATTCGAGATCCCCTCTTGATAGTACGGTTATCTATCCTAAACCCGGTCTCCCAACAAACATGAGACTGGCAAAAGGGAAAACCTATCAATATTATACCTTTGCCTTGAGCAATCCACTTGAGCTCGATGTAGATGATCTTGTCCTTCTCAATATGGACACCTTTCTTGATTCCTCATCATCGATCCATGATCACCGAGGATGGCAAGCATCAAACATGAGATATTCTATAGATGCGCATTTTGAGCTTGCACAACACATATTCTTCTCATTTCATCGACCTTGAAGCCAACACATGCTCCAAGTGATGCCAATGGACAATTCCTACAAGTGCAACTTAATACACACATTAGTCCATAAATATTGTCATTAATTACCAAAACCACACATTGGGGCCCACATATTCTTTCAGTGTACACCCTATCCGTGAGCTTAGTCATCATCGGGAGAAGGTCATCCTTCTCTTCTATTTCCTTGAGGCGATGAAGGACTTCAACGCAATGGAGTAGCTCCTGCTTGTGATATGTTTTTAGTGCCAGCACACGATCTTTTGTCGTGGGGACAACTTCTTCCTCATCCATTATTGGTGGATCGGGGAAGTAGAAGCTGCTCCTCCCCTCCTCTTGAGGCTTCACCCTCATACGAGCGCCAGTGGTAGGCCTCGAGCGGGGAAACGTCAGTCCCTTTCTAGCACCTGCACCAATGATAGGTATTTCCTTACGCTTATGCGGCCTTGGATCTGTAGTGACGAACTTGACCGTCTCCACACGTCCTTTTATGTGCGGCTTGTGGCCTTCTCTCTCTTCTTGAGTTATTTTCATCACCGCCCAGTCGACCTCTGAGGGGTCATAGACGTCACGACAGATGTAAACGGGGTCGCTGTTGTAGAAGTTTGGCTTGATGTACTCTTTGTACCCGGGCTAAAACTCTCCACCTCCTCATCGTCATCCTCCATCGACGGGCTGCTAGAAAGGTACCTAGGAGTAATGAGCCCCATAGGTTTTCCACGGCCTAGGACAGGATAGCGCATAGCTATATTTGTTCCTGGTGATTTGGGACTAGAGAGAGGTACAAGGGCAATATATAAGAGGGCCAGAGGTCTCGCGAGAAACACCAAATTCTCGTCCAAGAAAACAATCCAAACCGACTAGAAAAAGAAATCGTGGATTTGAAGGAGTTCTGCGCCGTAACGACCAACTATACAGTCGCGACCCGTATAGTTGGTTCCGGGCAGATATTTCCAAATATCTTGATCCCAAGTCGGTTAGATGACCGACTAGGAATTGACAAAGAGTTTTTTAATGAATAATAACGAAAACGGATCGACGGTACTAAAGCTTTGACGACCAACTATACGGCGGGAGAATCTTCTCCGCCCGTATAGTTGCGGCCGTATAGATACAGTACCCAAAAAATAATTTGCGAGGGGATATAGAAGCTTTGACGACCAACTATACGACGGGAGATTTCTCTCCAGCCATATAGTTGCGACCGTATAGATGTTGTATCTCGAAAACTATTTCGCGAGGGGGATACAGAATGTTTAATGACCAACTATACGGCAGGAGAATTTTCTCCGGCCGTATAGTTACAGAAACCCCTAAAAAACTTCAAAAAAACAAGAGTAATTCAAAGATAAAAAATTATAAGTAGAAACTGTGAAAATAAAGCACTTATTAGAGTTAGAAAACTTACCTTCCACTTACCATTTACTTAGTCAGGAGTGACAAGCTCCTCTAACAACAAGGTCTTCTTTTTCTTGGGAGGATTTGACCTTAGCTCATATAAAAATTCCTGAAAATGAAAATCACGGGGACTTGCTGGGCAAATATAGATGATGCATCTACTACCTTTGCTTCTTGTCTCTGCATAATCTGCAACTCAAATTCTTGAAGTAAAAGGATCCAACGGATCAGTCTTGGCTTATGAAACTTCCTCTCAAGGAGTTCTTTTAAACCATCACGATCTGTATGAACTCTTACTTTTGCATCAACAATATAAGAACGAAACTTATCACAAGATAAAAATACAGCAAAAGTTCTCTTTCTTCCTTAGGATAATTCTTTTGAGCACTATTGAGAGTTCTACTAGCATGATGTATAATATTAAATTTGCGACCTATGTGTTGTCCCAAAGTTACTCCTACAACATCATCACTAGCTTCACATATTAAATCAAAATTCATATCCCATATAGGTGGTTTAATGATGGGAGCACGAGATAAAGCATATTTAAGTTTGTCAAAGGCAATAAGGCACTTATCATCAAAATTGAATCTTACTCCTTTTGCAACAAATTAGTCAAAGGTTTAGAAATTTCAGAAAAAATCCTAATGAACCTTCTATAAAAGCCTACATGACCAAGAAAACTTCTTATACCTTTTACGTCCCTTGGTTGTGGCATTCTTTCTATTGATTTAACTTTAGACCTATCTAGTTCAATTCCCTTACCTGATACTTTATGTCCAAGGACTATGCCTTCTTTGACCATAAAATGGCACTTCTCCGAGTTTAAGACAAGATTGGTTGCTTCGCAGTGCTGCAAAATTCTATTGAGATTATCCAAGCAACTAGTATACGAAGTTCCATAGACAGAAAAATCATCCATAAATACTTACATTATCAGTTCTATAAAATCCGCAAAAATAGCAGTCATGCATCTTTGAAAAGTAGCTAGAGCATTACATAACCCAAAAGGCATGCGTCGGTAAGCATGTAAACCATAAGGACTAATGAACGTTGTTTTAAGTTGGTCATCAGGATGAACAACTATTTGGGAAAAAGTAGAATATCCGTCCAAATAAAAAAAAATGAGTATGGTTTGCTGACCTCTCCAAAGTTTTATCTATGAACGGTAATGTATAGTGATCTTTCCTTGTTTCCTTATTCAATTTCCTGAAATCTATGCACATCCTATGTCCAACAACAGTTATAGTAGCTATCAATTCATTGTTTTTATTAGGAACAACAGTAAAACTGCCATTCTTAGGAACACAATGAACATGACTTACCCATTCACTTTCTTTTACAAGATAGATTATACCTGCATCAAGTAGGCATACTATTTCTTTTCTTACCACTTCCTTCATTTTAGGCTTTAGTCTTCTATTAAATTCTGCAACTGGTTTAGCACCTTCCTCCATGAATATTCGATGGGAGGCTATCGCGGGACTAATACCCTTCAAGTCATCCATTGAGTACCCAAAGGCCTTGCGGTGTTCCTTTAGTACCTTCATGAGTTCTTCTTCTTCTTTCCATAAAAGTTTAGCACTAATAATAATAGGGATTTTTTTAGTTTCATCTAAGAATATATACTTAAGATTATATGGTAGAGTTTTTAATTCTGGGGGTGGTAGTTCTTCATCCCCTCTCTTTTTTTGCTGTTCAAAAGCTTCATCAGTTGGAGGTTCTTCTATGGGAAATGAATCAAATCCACTCTCTAATTCTTCTAGAGTTTTATCCTCCATAATTATTTCTTCACAATTTGGGTCTTCATTTATTTCTTCATCTTGATTATTTAAGAAAATAGTTGCCATCTCCTCGATACTCTTCTCTTTCTCTTCTTCTTGTATATGTAGAGGTTTGTATTTAAATTTGGAAAAGTGGAACTCTTTTTCCACTTTCCCAAGCTTAAGGGATACGACCTCCTTTTTGAAGTCAACTGTGGCACCTATATAACTCAAAAAAATTCTTCCAAATATGATTGGGCAAAGAGTGCCAATTGGCATATCAACAACTACAAAATCAATAGGGAAATTTTTATTGCTAATCGTGACAGTTGCATCTTCAACTACTGCCATTGGAATTCTGAGATTTTTTATTGGCTAACATAATTGTCATATCAGTATTTTCCATTGTAGCTGGTGCTATATCTTCTTTTATTTCTAAATACAAGTCATAGGATATAACATTAACTTTGGTGCCAAGATCACATAAATCATAATGCGAGGTTTCTTTAAATATGCCGGGAAGAATAGGCTTACCCACATATTTTACCTTAATTTTACCTTCAACCAATATAGAAGTCTCTTCATCAAGTTCAACTATGTTACAATGTGCATACATAGACATGATTGATTCCTTGGTTACATCTTCATATTTGGTTTCATCCAGATGTTCTTCAATTATTGGCACACTTTCCTCTTCTTTCTCCTCCTGTACTGCCTTGATCTATTCATATTCCAAAATATGCTTTCGTGGAGTGTTAGGAAAAGGTATCTCATACATTGGTTCTAGGGAGGCCAATGTTACTTTAACTTCTCTTTTATTCTCAGGTTTGGGTGGTGGATCATACCTAGCCGAACCCTCTTTTGGATCATTGAGGTGTTCCATAACAGCTTTAACAACTTGCAACACAAGATCTGGATCTAAATAAATCTCTTTAGAGAGTTCATTAACATGGCCTTTTTTATTATAGTCGTGAATACATTCATGATCTAATTATGTTCCTCCTTCACTTCCTAGACCAAAATTCCATGAAACTCTATGATCGCGAATTCTATTAAGTAAAGCCCAAGCTTTAATGATAGGTACTCCTCTCGCGCAAGAGTCTAGTTCAATTTTATTAGGTTCAACTAAACCACCATAAAAGATATGTAATAAATACCATTTAGGCAAATCATGATGAGGACATTATCTAAGTAAATCTTTAAATCTTATATAAGCTCTTACTAGTACTTCATTGGGACAGTTCCCCCAAGTCATTATAAGATGATTCCAAAGGATTTTGATAACGGGTAATATTTAGATAGGAATTGACAAGCTAAATTATCCCAAGTAGTAGTGGCTTCTGGGGTAGAGATCTATACCATGAGAGAGTTGTACTTGTCAAAGTTTGACTAATTTTTTTAACCCTTACCTCATCGGCGGTATACCCCGTTAATTGGAACGTGCCACATATATCTTTGAAACATGCAATATTCTCATATGGATCAGGATCTTCTTCATCTCCGGTAAATTGCTTCTTGTGTAAAATACCAAGTAGTAGAGGATTTATTTCAAACCCCCTTGTCTTCTCGTTGGAGTGGTCTCTTTTATAAATATCATAGGGCTTCCAAAAGCGGTCGAGTGGGTTAGCACTAGTCATATGCTCAAACTCCATCATGTTGGTGGAAACCTGTAACTCAAAACAAAACTTAACAAAACTAAAGTAAATAAGTAAAAACTAAAAGACCTACAATGCTTAGCTCCCCGGCAACGGCGCTAGAAAATAGTTTGATGGCTGCAAGTGCACAGATCAGTTGTAGCTAGTTTCGAAATAAAGAAATCGACCCCACAGGGAGCAGGAGTCCGAAGTCTAAGAATTCTTGAAATAAATACTAAAACTAGAAATGCTAAATAAAGTTCTAAGTGACAAGATAAAATGCGAGTAATGTATAGAAAGGTGTTTGGGGGGGTGGTATAAGAGAACAATGAGTAAAGTAAATAAAACTGAATACAGAAAATAAGTATCGCGTATGTAAAAGAGATTTGAAACTTCGGTGGGGAAAAGCGTTCTCGGGGATAAGCGGATACACCGCTAGAATTATAAAGGGCTAAGATAAAGATTATTATCATAAACATTCTCAACTATGTATGTGTGGGAGTAACTCCATATTTGGACAAAGAGGCATCAACCACTGCTCAAATCATCCTCATAACCACGACATACAGCAAACAACATCAATTGAATTACTGTGCTATTAAGGGACATAATCACGTAGGACGTATTCTATTGCATGGATAGTGTTTTGTGAGTTTCATTGATTCCCAAGTTGATACGTAAGGGGTGCCAACAGCTTTATAATCACTGTAATTGCTAACACCCCTCCGTCTACTAACAAGTAGTTCCCTACATCAAGTCCCCACAAGAGGCAAATATTGAGAGATCGACTTCTCCCAACATCAAGATGTAGACAATCTAACACATGGTCACAATGATGAATATCATAATAAACTTTATCTTATTTCAATCTCATGCTAGGGTTTCTCCATCTCCCCAAGAACTAATGATCTACTCAGACATGGAGGCAATCAGCATCATGGCAATGGTAATGGAAACGATATCGATGAATAGTACTTGTATAAATCCACAACTAGTGCAAGAATTACAATAAGATCTAGATGGGATGGATGGAGATGATGGTGGTGAGGAAGATGCATCGGTTGATGAAGATGGAGATCAATGTCTTGGCCTCCCAGATATGTGTATGGTGAATATGGATCCCTAGGGCAAGTTCCCCCTCCAGATGCCTTCCAGAGGTTAGGTTTTGGTGATTTCTGGGTGTTCTGTATGTTGTATCCTCAAACCAGTTGCACGGGGTGAAACTATTTGAGGAGGCGGAGGCGGTGCCAACTATACGACACCAACTATACGGCAGCGGCCCGTATAGTTGGTCGTTAAACCTTCTATCTCCTTTGCTCGCTTCGGGTTTTCTTCTGGTATTATTAATATTTCCCAAATAATAAATTTACGTATTTTTTGGCTCCTTTTCGCTCCAATATAGCTGGTCCAAGAATTGTGTCCATCGGATCCATCATCTGATCTGATCCAAGTGAAATTAAACATAAAAAGTGCATGTGAACGCCGTAAAATACCAAGATCCTACATGTACAATGCAAAATAATAATCCAAAACATGATGCAATATGCACTCATCAACCTTCCTCTCCCTTGTTCCAGTAGGCGGCAGAGGTTGTAGATATCCTCGCAATTCCAGCAGCACGACGGTGTGGTGGTGGAGGTGGAGGAGTAGATCCCGCAGGGCTTCGCCTAAGCCAGAGCAGGTATGGTGGAGGAGAGTGGCCTCAGCGGCTATGGTGTAGGTGCCAATGAGAGGGAGGCATCGGTGGCTCTAGGGTTTAGGGCGACAACGACTTGTAGGGGCGGCAACCTAGGTGAAGGTGTGTAGGGGTGGCGCCCCCTCCCTTCCTTATCTGGGTGGAGGGGAGGCGGCCTAGGAGGCCGTGTCCTCCCCCAACACCACCTTGTGGCCGACGGTTTGGGGAGGGAGAGGGAAACCTCACCTATTTAGGTTTCCTCTCCTTCCTCCACTAGGCTTTGATTTTTCAATTTAGGATTTGACTTTTTCAAACAATTGTTTGATCTAATCAAACTAGAGTTTAATCTCTCATCCTATTTCCTCGCCTAGTTAGTCTAGGGTATTATGCAACCATTTTACATTGGTATGTGATGACCCACAAGTATAGGGGGTGTATCGTAGTACTTTCGATAAATAGGAGTGTCGATCTCAACGAGGAGCAGAAGGTGTTGACTAGTGGTTTGGATCAGGAATTCTCTGTAAATACTTAGCAAATGGTTTTTTAGGGTTTTTTGATAACGCAAGGAAATAAAGTGCAAATAAATAAATACACCAATAATTGCAGCAAGTGGCCCAATCCTTTCTTATCAAAGTACAAGCCGGTTGTATTACTTATGAGGACCAAACGTTCCCGAGGACACATGGGAATATTGTCAAGTGCTTTCGCTTCCTATAGTTGATTAATCTTCTTTGGTTGGATAAGTGTTGTGTGGGTGAACCTGTGCTAATGTACTGACCTTACTTGGACTAATACATACTTGTGATTAAACCCCTTGCAAGAATCCGCAACTACAAGAAAGTAATTAAGATAAAAACCTAACTATAGCATCAAACTCTGAGATCCTACACTCCCTTGTGTAAAGGTTTCCTAACAGGGGTTTAGGTTTCTGTCACTCCGGCAACCCCACAATTAGTAGCCAAATACACAATGCATTCCCCTAGGCCCATAAATGGTGAAGTATCATGTAGTCGACGTTCACATGACACCACTAGAAGAATAGCACCACAAATTAAATATCAAACCATTGAATAATACCTCAACACAATTCCACTACTAACAACATGACTTCTCCCATGTCCTCAAGAACTAAACGAACTACTCATGAGACATCATATGGATCAAGATAAGAGATGACATAATGATGAATAACAATCTGAACATAGACAATAATTCAATGGTTCCACTCAATAGCATAAACTACAAAAGTAATCAACACCGGGAAAGTTTCCCCTAATAACTATGCAAGATTCAACCCAATTGTTACAACGGGATGGAGTGGTGATGATGGTGCTGGTGGAGATGGTGGTGTGGATGATGATTATGATCTTGATGAAGTCTAGCTTGATAACGGTGTTGATGGTGACGATCTCCCCTCTCTGGAAAGGAATTTCCCCTGCAGAAATCTGCCTGCTGGAGAGCTCTTTCTCTCTCTGTAGTTTGGTACGTTGGAAACGTATCTATAATTTTTGATGCTCCATGCTTATTTAGTATCTACTTTGATGTACGTGTCCACACTTTGAGGTGCTTTTTACATGTTTTGTGGTACTGGTACTAACCTACTAACAAGTTGCAACAGTGCCAGATGCCCGTTTTCTGCTGTTTTGGTTTCAGAAAAGTTAGTAAAGAAATATTCTCGGAATTGGACGGGACAAAGGACGAAGTCAATTAATTTCCGTGGGAAACAAGAAGTCCAGAGGAGAGCCGGAGGGGCCAGCCAGGGGGGGCCAGACCCACCCCAGGCGCGGGGGTAGGTGGGCCCACGCCTGGCTAGGGTTTGGTGGCCCTGGCCGCCTCCCGGTCTCGCCCCTTCGCCTATAAGAAGCCCCCGATGCAGAAACCCTGAGGACCCTATCAAAACTCCATGAAACCTTCTGTAGCCGCCACCACCATCGTCCCTATATCGGGGGGATCTGCAGCTCTTCCCGGCACCCTGCTGGAGGGGAGATCATCCCGGAGTCCTTCTTTTCTAAGCGTGAGTAGTTCCACCTTAGACTATGGGTCCATGTAGTAGCTAGATGGTTGTATTTGCTCCTTTGTGCTTTCATGTATAGATCTTGTGAGCTCCGTTCATGATCAAGATCTAATCTATTTGTAATCATGCATGTTGTGTTTGCGGGGATCCGATGGATATTGAGATTATTATGTTGGTTTGATTAATGGTTTTGTCTTTATGATTCTATCATGTCTGTGTTGTTTGTGATCTTGCATGCTCTCCGTTGCTAGTGGTTATCTTGGCCAAGTAGTTGCTAGTGACTCCGAGAGGGGGTATTTATGCTCGATAGTGGGTTCATGCCTCTAGTTTCCAAGGGAAGTGACCGAAATCTCTTCGGTTGTAGATGTGCTGTTGCTACTAGGGAGAAAACAACGGTCTCTTGTTCACGGAACATGTGGACTATTTACCTTACACACTTTGCTTAAAGCAGTTATCTGTTGCTTGCAACTTAATACTGGAGGGGGTTCGGATGATAACCTGAAGGTGGACTTCTAGTCATAGATGCTGCTAGATGGCGGTCTATGTATATTCTTGTATTGCCCAATCAACCTCATATGATCTTTCTGACTAGTAATTGCATTGTTATGCCTTGCTCAGTTCCTGTCAGTTGCCCTGCTGTAATTTGTTTACCCTTCATGCCATGTTGTTTATCTAAGGAGAGCACCTCTAGGTAACTATGGACCCAGGTCCAATCTTTACCATTGATACATCTTCTACTATTACTTGCTTACTTGCTGCAAACCATTACCTTCCACACCATACGTTTAATACTTTGTTACAACAAACTGGTGAGCTTGACAACCTCACTGATTCGTTCGGGCAAAGTCTCGAGTTTGTGTTATGCAGGTCTCCGCGTTGCTTGCAACACATGTGTGACGTTTCGTTCCTCCTACTGGTTCGATAACCTCGGTCTCAACTGAGGGAAGACTTGCTGCTGTGCTCTTCACACCTTGATCTTGGGGTTCCCAACAAGACTCCACATCAAGCACCAAGTTCTCTGGTGCCACCAAGTCATCATAGTTTCCGCCCCGCAGAGGCGGCGTAATCTTTCTGTCGTCGCTCCCCGAACATTAGGGTTTCGGGAGGAAGATATAGGCGAAGGGGAGAAGCAGGAGGTGGGCCGGGGTGGCCACACCCCCTGGTGGCGCGGCCCAGGATGGCCCGCGCCTGGGGGTGTAGGCCCCCTATGGCCCATCTCCGCCTCCCCTTCTGGCTTCCTTCGTCTTCTGGAAAAATATGATTTTCCATATATTTTCTGGAATTTTCTGATCTTCACGAATATTGCATCTAGACACCCCTTTTTCCATCAGAATCCTGACTCCGACAGTTCATCCTCCAAAAAATCATCCAACATGCAAAAATAGATGAAACAACATAAGTATCACCTCTTAATATGAAATATATCAATGAATAGCAGTAAATTATGATATAAAATAGTGATGCAAAATGGACGTATCAACTCCCCCCAAGCTTAGACCTTGCTTGTACCAAAGCGAAAACTGAGCTCAGTAAACATGTCCACAGGTTTATGAAGTGAAGTGTCGATAAAAAGAATATGGACAAGAAACATCACATTCACCACTACACAGCTCATAATAGAAAGCAACTCACCATTATATAACTTAAGTTGCAACGAGCATGGGAGTCACAATAAAGATGCATAAAGACAAATCATAATTGGTAATGGCAAACTTTGTTCTTGGTCAGAGAACAGTTGACAAATCATACTTAGTTTTCAAGCAAAGATTTTGTAATGAAGTTTTCAAGCATGGGAGTCCTTTTGCTCAAACATAAAAGGCTTTTCACAATGATAGCTTTCAAAGTAATATTCATTCAGATAAGAGTTTTGTGCAAAACAAATAAGATAAGAAACATGATTGAATAAATCATCATATGAATGATTGAATCACAACTCAAATGCTTGCTAGAGATAGAAAGGAATAGGTTTACTGACTCAACTAAGAAGTAGAAGAAAGGCCCTTCGCAGAGGGAAGCAGGGATTTCAAGTATCATAAAGAGCTTCCAAAATATTATGGTACTTACTAGCTTTGACCTCTCATTGCCCGTATCATAAGCATCTTGAGGTGATTAAGTAAAGTGAACAAATATAGAGTATATGCTTGACAAATCGTAAGTTGTCAATCTCATGTCCCTTGATTACGAGGGTCGTTCCTCATGCTACTCAACTTTAGTTAGCGGTAAGTTCTTGTCATTGTAAATACATGTGTATCATAGAGAACTGCCAACGGGGTACCCCTTGCCCCATGACACAGGAGCTATCCCATATCAAAATGACAAGGCAATAGACAATGAGCATCTCAGTGATCCTTTATTTACCATAAGAATGGTGCATATATATATTTTCTCTTTTTTCTATATTTTTTTTTCTAAGGATGCTTCATAGATTGCTCACTATGGTGATGCTGCAAGTTTCCATCATGATTAGGTATGGCTTAGGCTAGCGGCCGAGGAATTTCTCTAACACATATACATAACTCCATGGACTTACAAGCTCCCCTTTTATTTCACACCGCCGACATCCATAAATCAAAGATCATGATATCAACGGGGTAGATATTTACATGTGTTGAAAGCGTTCCCCATGACAGCACGGTTCTGCTAATTCTCAACTTATAAGTGCAAGCATATATAACATAGATGACACAATGGTTCAAGTTTATTAAGTCAGGAAAATAAGGTGTGCCATCAAGTTCGTTAGAGCTTTACTAACTAGTTTTCACATAACAAAAGAATTTTTAATTTGAAAGGTAGATGAAACTTGAGAATTTACTTGCAATAGCAATGATGCTAATAGGTAGATATGGTGGACACAAATGGCATAGGTTTAAGTTTAAGGATTGGATGCATGAGAAGTATTCCCTCTCAGTTCAGGTTTTTGGATAGCAAGACTGGGTAGCAAGCATAAAAGTTTAAGGAAACAAGCTGAAGGGAATATGCCCGAGAGGCAATAATAAAGTGGTTATTATCGTATTCCTTATTTATGATAAATGTTTACTTTGCATGCTATAATTGTATTAATACGAAAACGTTAATAAATGTGTGTTTAATAAACAAAAAGGAAGTTCCTAGTTATTCCTCTCTTATAAACTAGCTCGTTGATTAACAAGATGATCAAAGTTTCCTGATCATGGACATTGGATGTTGTTAATAACGAGGTCACAACATTAGTGTAATGATGTGATGAACATTCATCCGAAGTATAGCATTACGATCAAAGTCATTGAGTTTATATTGCTATAACAACTTACGAAGTGATCCTAATCCTTAGACCATGAGATCATGTCAATCACTAACACCGGAAGAGTTTCTTGATAACATCAAACGTCACACCGTAACAGGGTTATTATAAAGATGGATTCAGAACTAATAAAGTGTTATGTTGATGCCCATGGATCGAGAGTGGAATTTGTTCATCCCGATGACGGATATATATACTCTGGTCCCTCTCGGTGATATCACATTGGTTAGCTTGCAAGCAAGTGATTTGATCACTAGAATGTTATATCACGGGAACGAGAAAAGAGTGCATGTCAGTAACGAGATCAAACTAGGTATGGAGATACCGATGATCGAATCTCGGACATGTAATATATCGTGAAACAAAGGGATTAATATACTAGCGTAAAAGGTTTCGGCGATCACACGAAAGTCATCGTTGAATGTGTGGGAGTCAGTATGGGTCTCCAGATCCCGCTTCTGATTATTGATCCGAGAGGGGTCTCGATCATGTCCGCATTATTCATGAACCGTAGGGTGACACACTTAAGAGACACCGACATCCATTTGGAGCAAAAGTTTCATGCCGAAAGAATGAACAAGCGCATGAATTTATTTCACTAGATACAGAAACAGGTTTTCGGGTGAAATTGCATAAAGTGGTTATGCATGTGAAATAGAATTCTAGCAAGGGGTTATTTGTGAATGTTTGTCATCAAAGTAATTGACAAAATTCTGAATAAAATAAAAGAGTTTTATTTAATGAGAGTTTGCATTAAATTTGGTGGAAATTTAATGGGAATTTGAGTGGGTTTTTGAGTGGAGAAAATTGAAGGGCCATTTTGTGAGTGGAGTGTCCACCCACATGAATGAGGGAGAGGTGGGGGCACCCTCCATCGCCGGCGGCCATGCCCCCTTGGGCTGCCCCCCTCCCCTATATAAGGAGCCCCTCCTCTCACTTATCACTCACACCTCCTCGTGAAGGATCTCTCTCCCCCTCTAGAATTTATCCCCCATGGTCTCGGACTAGCGAGATACATGTTCCCGGTGGCTATTCGGCAAGAAAGAGTTGTGCTTCCGCTGCATCGCTGGAGCGAGGAGGCGGAGGTTGCTTGGTGCCTCGAACGTGTGTGCGAGCACGGATGCGCTGCTGTTTTGCGGCGCTAGGACTTCCTCTCGATCTTGAGATCGGCAAGAGATCGTCTACATCAACCACGAGTTTGGACTCGTTAAGCTTTGTCGGTCTTCAAGGGTATATTCTCTACGGATATACATCCTCCCGTTGTTTGTATCTAGTAGATAGATCTTGGTACATAGTTGTTCCCATCGTAGGAATTTTTTTGTTTTCTATGCTGCGAACCCTACAGTGGTATCAAATCCGGATTTATGCGTAGATACTTTGCACGTGTAGTACACATATTAGTATGTGGGCGATGATGATCATTTTATTGCTTCTTAGTTGTACTTTGGATATTGGTGGCATAGTGGGATGAAGCGGCCCGGACAAACTTTACATGTCCTCGCACATGAGACCTGTTCCACGCTTGACATGCAACTAGTTTTGCATAAGTGTCTAGCGGGTGTCTGTCTCTCCTACTATAGTCAATATCTAATTTGCAACGAGTTGTCAACAATTTGGTTATCCTCGTTGTGGTTCATGTTCGTAGGTAAGAACGGTTCTATCTTCGAAAGCCCTAAGCCACGTAAAATTTGCAATGGATAAATTAGAGGCGTCTAGTTTAGATTGTTGCTGGGCTAGTGTTATGATATGGTGATGTTGTAAGTAGAAGTATGAGATGATACTCTTACAACACACATAGCGTGTAAGTTCCATAGACCTTGGCCTTACACATAAAGGTATGATAGAGATCATACCACGGTGCACATGATGGAGATCATATGCGGGAACCATATCATTTCACTTATAAACATGTGATGTTTTGATTGCATCTTATATTGCTTGTTTGGCGTTTTATTAGCATAATAAGATGATCCCTCATTTAGATATCAAGATAAGAATGTGTTCTTCCTTAAGTATGCACCGACAATGTTTCGTCGCTTCAAGACATCACGTGATGATCGGGTGTACTTGAATCCACGAGCATATCTCGGGTGTAAGACAGTTACACACGCGAATACTAAGGTTCTTACTTGGCGAGCCTAGCATGTACAGACATGGCCTTGGAACAGGGACCGAAAGGTTAAGCATGAGTCATATGTTTTGATATGATGACCATTTGATGCTTGCCTTTGAAGCTACACCGACTTACGTGATGATCGGACTTGGTGTAGTGGATTTGGTTCATGTAATCACCAAAAAGGCACGAGGGATGTCGTTTTTGAGTGGGAGTTCATTTCTAATTTGGATTAGTAGAACTCAATTTATCATAAATTAAATCAAAGTGAATTTGCATAATTTGTTGTAGTCATTGGCATTCGTTCACCACCTTATGCATAGTTGTAATTGAGATAATAGAAATATAGAATGCTGGATATATACTTTACGAACTTGTATCGTATTGTGCTGAGTGTCAATCTAAAGTTTAAAGTCCTATTGCAAACTTTCAGAAAAATTCTATTTACTCCGTGAAATTTAATAATTAGTATTAAATCGAGAGTAACAATTCCAGTGTTAGTATCTTAAGTATCATGTTTGCCTCTATGATTCTTGATTGTTTTAATATCAAGTTTATCTAGGAGCTGAAAGAATTGTTTCAGAAACCATCATGTGTGACAGATATAACGATATCTGAAACAATGTTTTGGTTGCAATATGATAGAGTATAATATATGTTCTCATATTGGATGAGAATTTACGAAGGTTGGAGATGCTAGACATCCTAATCATCCAAAAGGGTTTTGGAAAGTAATGTTATACCCACGATTCGCCTTTATAAACTACAGTAGCTTGATCATGAAAGTCGTCATGATAAGGATGAATAGAAGATGTATGTAAAGTGTTTACTACACTAAAATATTACTAAAGAATGGATTTTGAAAGAATACTGATCATTTTGATGATGATGATGATCTACTTCAAAGTGCAAGTCCAAAGGTATTATTATTTGAATATACACGCTTTGGACTATGTGTCATGTATATGGCGCCACTTTTTGATGTTGATAGATTCTTTTTAAAAGGAAAAGGAAATGCTGGAAGAGAATCTATAAAATATACTTGGCAGAAAAGAAAAGATTGGAAATATCCAATTTAGGTATATATATGATATACATGTTATGGTTGTATTCTTTGCTTGTTAAACAATGTGGTTCTTGGATATTGGATACCGAATTGGTTGGTATGAAATTTCATATAGAACGACGCAATTCATGAACCACAATGGCCTAAGTAACTAGCAAGAGAATATGTGATGATGTTCATAAAAAACAAACAAACCGTTGTTTGTATTTCTCGTTGACATCAAATCTTGACTTCAAGATTTGTTTTAATAATTGTTATTTGAATCAGGTATTATGAGAACAAAGGTTGTTAAAATAATTACCGTATTCCATATAAGATGGATGATTTACAAATCTAGTTGGAGAAATCACATCCATAAAACCTAATGCTAAAATGTCACAAGACAAATGATCGAAAGATCACTTACAAAGTGACATCACCGTTTAAATTATATTGGAAAGAAAACATGAAGAATCTCCATATTCATGGATTTTTGGAGTCTTTGATTTGATCAAGTGACACTTGTGAGACTTTCCTCGGGATAATTAAAACTTCGTTCAAAGGCCAAAGAAGAACGAATGACTAAATTATTGGAATTTATACATATCAATGTATGTAGTCCATTATGTGTAGTCGTAAGCGATGGGTTTCAACTTCATATGCTTTCTCCGGAAATTTGAGTGAATATTCACTTAATGAGAAATAAGTATGAAATATTTGAAAAACATTTCAAAGACTTTCAAGATGAAGTGGAAAATCATTGTAACAAGAAAATAAATGGTTTATGATTTTATCATAAGGGATTTGTTCGAGTTACAAGTGTAACAAGAAAATAAATGAATTATGATTTTATCATAAAGGGATTTATTTGAGTTGCAAGTTTAGCAAAACACCTAGATTTACATATCCCGAAACACCATAGGAATATGGAGTGTTTGAGATTTGTAATGAAACCTTGTTTGACATGGTTAGATCAAAGGTGTTATTTATAAAATTGTCATTATGTTTTAAAAGATTAAAGCTTTAGAGACTACCGCTTTTACACTGAAAAGAGCTCCATCTTGATCCGTTGAAATGACACCATGGAAGTTATGGTTTGGGGTAAATCCCAAGTTGACATTTCTTAAATTTTGGTATGCTAAACATAAGTAAGATGTTTTCAACCGAAGTCGGATGAGCTTGTCTTTGTAGGTTATTTCGATTAACAATTGGTTATTCCTCCATAACACCAAGGACAAAAGGGTTTGTCGCTTGAAACGTGAAGTTTCTTGAAGCAGGAATTTTTCGTAAAAGTTAAGTGGGAGGACAATAGAACTTTGATAAGTTTAATGAACCTTAGCTAAATGTGCTGAGTTGCGCAGCGCCGGAAATTGTTCCGGAGGCAGCCATAATGCTCATAGCTTATGTGCCTCAAAGGTTGTGGTCACGGAGATCTAAGTTCTTATTGAACCAAGTTAGTCGGATAAACAATCAAATGCTAAGATTTGAGAGTAAATCATTATTGTTTGACAATGATGAACCGACTACATGCAAAGAAGCAATGATGGGCCCTGACTCCGTCAAATGGCTTGAAGCCATAAAATCCGTGATAGTTCCATACACGAGAAATCAGGTTTTGAACTTGGAAGACCCTCCGGAAAGGTGTAAAAACCTATCGGTCGTATTTGGATCTATAAAGAAACAGATATGGATGTTTCACATCTATGAAATAGTCGATATGTCGTAAAGTATTTTACGACATTGTTCAAAGGAGTTGACTATGACAAGATTGGATATTTCATAGCGATATTTAGTCTAGACGGATTAAAGTAGCAACCACTCCATATAATTTGGTATATGGTAGATGAATAAACAAAACAAAGTTCTTCTAATAGAATGGTTACCTAGGACGTGTACATGACATGGTCCAAAGGTTTTTTTCAATTCAAAGGATGCTAAAAGGGCATGCAAACTTCAATGGTTGAAGTAAGCATCGTGGAGTTGGAATCTTCACCGTGATGGAGACGATGAAGATGCTTGCATTTGCAATAAATTAAGTGAGAGCGCTGAGACATATTTCTAATACATTATGTGGAGGACATCTTGTTGATTAGAAATGATGTATCTTTTATTGACAAAGGTTAAGAATTTCATTTCGATGAAAGACTTAGGAAAAACCCGAATATTTAGCATGAATGTCTATAGTGGATAGACCATGACGCTAATATGGTTGTGCCAAACATACATATATGAGATATTGAAGGAGTTCAATATAGAAACGACAAGAAATGGTTCTTGTCGCATGGAAAGGAATTGAATCAAGATTCAAGTGTATAGACACTTGATAAGTGAAACAAGATTCAAGTGCTTTGACACTTGATGAGTAAAATCACAAGAATGATTTGATCAATCATACCATGATATGTACACATCCAGATATGTCCTATGCTCTAAGTGTTATGAGCATATACCAGAATGAATCATAAAATGATCATTGGGCAATAGTAAGGAAATTCTTATGATATTTTGGAAGAACTAAGAATATATTTGTGTAGAGGTGACAAACAATTACAAATAGTTCATTGTAAAGCGTTACATCGATACTAGTTTTGTCACAAGATACGAATTAAGTTTATCTCGATTTAAACTATGGGTGGCGCAATGTAATGGAAAGGAGTTTCCATGATGGATTTGGAAGAGTTCCAAAGTTAAGACATTGTGACGAATACTACAACAAAAAGGCTAAGTATATGACTGCTATAGTAGCAGCAAAGGAGGGAATTTGTGTCAAGAAGTTTGTTATCAAACTAAGGTGTGGTTCGCAATGGGCTAACACTAAATATATATTGTGTAGAGGTCCCAACCTTTAATAAGATAGAGCCCCCTGTGTTTACAATGCTAGTCCCTGGATCAATAGCTAGCATCCACAGTTAAGATGTAATATCAAGAAACAAAGGTCATATTATAACTTTATAACCAGGAATAACATAATTTTATTACATCTTACATAGCTCATTTGGCTATTACATTTCATTGCAGCGGGGTCCTTCATCTTCAAAGTGCCACATGCAGATGTTGGTTGTAGACTTTGTAATCCTAATCAATCAATCCTCACTAAAATCAATCAAACCTGCAACATACAAGTTACAGCCACAAGGGTCAATACATTTGAATTGTATTGGCAAGTGATACTATGGTAGTATAGTGGAGTCTATCATCTATATGCATTTGGCTAAGTGGAGTTGAGGCTTGCATTGCTCAAAATAGATTTTCCTTATCATTTTGAAAATACTAAGTTTTTGCTTTGATAAAATCATTTTTCTCAATCAAAGATTGAAGATCCTTTAACCAAGGCATCTCTCAATCAAAGATTGAAGATTTCAAACAACCCTTGTTCAAACCACAAGATTTTAACTTAGAAATTTGAATGATGAGATTCTTGATTGCTTCCATGTCTTGATGCTCAAATTGTCCTTTACCAGGGACATGGCTAAGTACTTAGATTTTACACTCTGTAGAGGTGGTGCACTTTCCCCACAAGACTTGGTTTCCCAAGACAAGATCTTTCAGAAGCCTTCCCTTAGACCAAAATGGACGCGCTCCAACCTATCAAACACTACCACCCACTATCCATATGGCTAAGTTCTTGCAACCTATATGATCATGGTAGAGCCCATATTGCCAAGTGGTTGCACTTGAATCTTCTCAACATTTGACATCTCAAATCTCTTTGTTCCTGGGTGGCCATCCACAAGTGAGATACACAAGGTTCACCAGTCCCCTGGCCTTGTGTAACCACTCAACCAAAAACCACCAAGCAATTACCATTCCACCCAGGTGATTCATTAACTTAGT
This sequence comes from Avena sativa, assembly GCA_916181665.1. Classification (NCBI taxonomy): domain Eukaryota; kingdom Viridiplantae; phylum Streptophyta; class Magnoliopsida; order Poales; family Poaceae; genus Avena; species Avena sativa. The sequence continues at coordinate 111,828,613 of OV702285.1, read as the reverse complement.
TGTTTTATTAAACAAAACATAAGTCCTTAGACTTAGAATATTTTTCCATAGTGTGAATATATATTCCACCCATGTTTTCTATTAGCTAGGCTAAGCTTGATAGTAATAGGAATCTTAACTTAGGAAAATCCTACTAAGGATTCATCTACTAGGTTTTACTAGCAAGGTCTATACTTAGCAAAAATCCATGCAAGGTTTACTTTAGAGAAAATCACTAATGCATAGAGAAAGTAGTGGGACAAAAAGTATGAAGCATCACTTGCCTTTTTGGTAGAGTATGGGTTCACTCCTTGTCCTTGCAACAATCACACTCTTCAAGTCACTACAAATCAATCAAGCAAGGCACAAACTCAATCTACCAAACAAGCAAAACAACACATAAAATGACAAAGTCAAAGTAATGCATGCAAGCATGCCAAGCTTTGTTTTGTTTGAAAAAGTGGTTCCTAATGGGTCATAAACATTTTAAAGCACCTAATGGTCATTTTGTAAAGTGGCAAAGTCATTTGCAAAAGGTTTCACTTTAAAAACCATTTTCAAAACAAAGTATTATTTTATGTGGTGTAGAAATATTTTTACTAAGGCATTAACCTATAGGGTTCACCAAATATGTTTTCAAATCACAAAACTTGGTATTTGGGGTCAGAGAGTTTAAAACAAAACATTTTCCAAAGGTTTTCTTCCAAAACCATTTTTAATAAATAAACCACATTTCTATTTGACTAGAAATGGTTTTAAATCAAAGAATCTTTATTTTGTTTCACCAAATTCATTTTTGAATCCACAAAGTGTTTCCCAATGTTAGTAGGTTCAAATCACACCATTTGCCCAAGATTTCATCCCCAAATTCATGTTTAAACAATTTTTATAATCTTAACAAGCATACAAATGTTTCTGCAAAAACAAACATTTTTCCAGAATCTTTTTGCTAAACCAAGGGCATGGTTGGCTAGGGCTTGTTCCACTGAATCCATTGATATAAAATTTGTAATTTTTGGACGTGTGGTTAGAAAGTTACAAGGTTTTCAAAATGGTATTTAAATCTGGTTTCAAAATCTGTTTTAATCAGAACCTGGCCACGTGGCTTGCTCCTATTCGCCAGTACCGGTTCGCACGGATCGGTCGCTGTGGAGCGTTGGATTTAAATTAGATCGATCGGCTCAGGATCTATCTTACCCCTTCGTTTAAGTCATCTGTTTCTACGCGTCTGATCTAAATCGAACGGTCCTGATCCAATCAACCACAAAGTGGCGGCGCTGGCGGCGGTGGTTGGCGGCGGAGCGGCCAGTCGATGACGGCGCCGGCGGTACAGGAAGCAAAGGAGGGTGGGGAGATGCTCACAGTGATCGCCGTGGAATGCTGGTGCTCAACATGGTCGTCTCCGTCGAAGGGCGCTCGGAGTGGACGGCAATCGCTCGCCGGAGATGAGCTGGGCTTCGGGCGGTTCAGGAGGTCGTCGTGGGCGAGGATAGGGGGCGCCCTAAGACCAGTAGATTGCACCGTTAGGTTCGCCAGAGGGAGGCGACTATGTGTGCATCACAGGGAGGTGAAGAGGAAGTCTGGTCTCACCTGTAGATGCCGCCGGAGTTGGAGAAGGAGGTGGTGGCGTGCTGGTGTCGTCGGGGGAGACATCCTAGGGCGTGCGCTAGTGAGCTACCGCCACTGGGAGGTACGCCTGGTGCTGGCGAGCACGCTCGTGTGCTCCCTGGGTAGTGGGGTTGTCGGGTTCCGCCGGAATTCGAGCAGGACCTCGTCGGAGTTGGTGAGGTTGCAGCGACCAATTGGAGTAGCCCTGGGGCGGAGAGGAGCTGGAACCAGAGGGGAAATGGAGAGGAGGGAGAGGCGAGTTAACGAGAGTAAACGCGGGTGTATTTGCTGCAGCGTTTATGACGAATTTACTCGGTGAAAATTCGGCAGAAACGGCGAGGAGAAGAACTGGTCTGCGGGGGGGGTGAAGGAGACGATGATGTGGCGTGGGGTCGTCTTGTCAGCGTTAGAGGAAGAAAGGGAGTTGGGTCCACCGGTCAGTTCCTATGTGGGTGCGGTTCTGAGTGGAAAAGAAAACGCTTCGGGGAGGGGGAACTGGGCTGGAATGGGCTGTTGGGCCTAGTTGGTTAGGCTGCTCTATTTTTCTGTCTGAAATCTTTTTTCTTTTTCCAAATCTATTTTCTGTTTTGAATTTCAATCAATTATTCAAACATTCAAACAATCCCACACTTCATAACTTTGAACTTGGTTCTGTTTATCAACATAAACCAACATTCCAAAATAAAATAATATTTTCATTCATTTTAGGATCCATTCATTAATTAAATAAAATGGATCATTAGTTATTTAATAAAATAGGGTTTGATTTAATTAATAGATTCTCCATTTGAAATCCAAATATTTTCAAAACCAAATCAGTAGGTTTTATTTGGAAATAAAGAAAATTTGGAAATTTGTTTAAAACAAAATAACCTTTTATTTTAGGGTCCATTAATAATTAAATAGAATGGACCTTAGTTATTAAATCAAATAGGATTTGTTTTATTAAAATATTTATTTTGAAATCTAAAATAAAACCAAAACACTTCAGTAGGTTTTATTTGAGAATATAATATATTTGGAAAACTTATTTAAAATAAATAAATAAGTTTTAGTGTTATATTTAAAATGGGAAAAGCCTTTACTTTAATAAAATTTGGATATTAAATCCTTATTATTTTATTTAAATAAACCTTTGCTATTTTTATTCAAAACAAAACATTTTATTTCAAAAGCTTGGCCAAGTTTTAATTTGTCTTTATAAAATAATCTTTATTCATAAAACTTCTATTTCTTTTGAAATCCAAAACCTTTTATTTAAATGATCCAAAATAGTAAGTCTAAATATTTCTATTTTCCTTTATTAAATGTTTATCTTTTTAAATCCCTTTAGGATTTATTTGATCCAAATTGGTTTGAAGGTTCCATTTGGATTCAAAAAGTTTCTTCTGGCCCTGAAAATCAAACAAAGTTTTATTTTATTCATTTATTTTCACATTACAAGATTTGGAAAATCTTGGGATGTGACATATTGTATGACAATAGTATCGACATGATTTAACCCCAAGGAACTAAAGGTCTCACCAAAAGACCAAATTTATACAATGCCATCTCATTGGAGAATGAGTGATGCGTGAAGACGCAAAGACATGCAAATACACACGGACCTGAAAGTTTCAGATCCGTATATTATGTTAACCACTTGTAATTGCGTATATGGAACACCAGAAAGCCATAAGGTGTTCAATATGCAAAGTTTTCAAACTAGATTATTGTCTCTAGTGTAAGTGGGAGACTGAAGGGAATATGCCCGAGAGGCAATAATAAAGTGGTTATTTTCGTATTCCTTATTTATGATAAATGTTTATTTTGCATGCTATAATTGTATTAATACGGAAACGTTAATACATGTGTGTTTAATAAACAAAAAGGAAGTTCCTAGTTATGCCTCTCTTATAAACTAGCTCGTTGATTAACAAGATGATCAAAGTTTCCTGATCATGGACATTGGATGTTGTTAATAACGAGGTCACAACATTAGTGTAATGATGTGATGAACATTCATCCGAAGTATAGCATTACGATCAAAGTCATTGAGTTTATATTGCTATAACAACTTGCGAAGTGATCCTAATCCTTAGACCATGAGATCATGTCAATCACTAACACCGGAAGAGTTTCTTGATAACATCAAACGTCACACCGTAACAGGGTGATTATAAAGATGGATTCAGAACTAATAAAGTGTTATGTTGAGGCCCATGGATCGAGAGTGTAATTTGTTCATCCCGATGACGGATAGATATACTCTGGGCCCTCTCGGTGATATCACATTGGTTAGCTTGCAAGCAAGTGATTTGATCACTAGAATGTTATATCACGGGAACGAGAAAAGAGTGCATGTCAGTAACGAGATCAAACTGGGTATGGAGATACCGATGATCGAATCTCGGACATGTAATATATCATGAAACAAAGGGATTAAGATACTAGCGTAAAAGGTTCCGACGATCACAAGAAAGTCATCGTTGAATGTGTGGGAGTTAGTATGGGTCTCCAGATCCCGCTTCTGATTATTGATCCGAGAGGGGTCTCGATCATGTCCGCATTATTCACGAACCATAGGGTGACACACTTAAGAGACACCGACATCCATTTGGAGCAAAAGTTTCATGCCGAAAGAATGAACAAGCGCAGGAATTTATTTCACTAGATACCGAAACCGGTTTTCAGGTGAAATTGCATAAAGTGGTTATGCATGTGAAATAGAAATCTAGCAAGGGGTTATTTCTGAATGTTTGTCATTAAAGTAATTGACAAAATTCTGAATAAAATAAAAGAGTTTTATTTAATGAGAGTTTGCATTAAATTTGGTGGAAATTTAATGGGAATTTGAGTGGGTTCTTGAGTGGAGAAAATTGAAGGGACATTTTGTGAGTGGAGTGTCCACCCACATGAATAAGGGAGAGGTGGGGGCACCCTCCATGGCCAGCGGCCATGCCCCCTTGGGCTGCCCCCTCCCCTATATAAGGAGCCCCTCCTCTCACTTCTCACTCACACCTCCTCGTGAAGGATCTCTCTCCCCCTCTAGAATTTATCCCCCATGGTCTCGGACTAGCGAGATACATTTTCCCGGTGGCTATTCAGCAAGAAAGAGTTGTGCTTCCGCTGCATCGCTGGAGCGAGGAGGCGGAGGTTGCTCGGTGCCTCGAACGTGTGCGCGAGCACAGATGCTGCTGTTTTGTGGCGCTAGGACTTCCTCTCGATCTTGAGATTGACAAGAGATCGTCTACATCAACCAGGAGTTTGGACTCGTTAAGCTTTGTCGGTCTTCAAGGGTATGTTCTCTACGGATATACATCCGCCCGTTGTTTGTATCTAGTAGATAGATCTTGGTACATAGTTGTTCCCATCGTAGGAAATTTTTGTTTTCTATGTTTCGAACCCTACACAAGCAAATATACAAGTGATATAAACAAACATGCAATCTTCCTTGAAAATACAAAAAATCTTAACTAAAGAATACTAAGCTTATGAGCTAATCAAGAAAGAAAGAAAATGATATAAAATACATGTAAGTGCTTTTCTCTTTTCCTTTCAAACCCTTAAAAAGTGTTGCTACTAACCAGAGCTCAGTTTGCCAAAACCAATTTAGATTTACTTGATGCTCCCAAAGTGATGCCAATACTAATCAACAAGATCAATCATATAACAGAAGTTGCAAACTAAAATAAGATATGAAAAAGTAAATGATGAAACTTCTCATTAATATTCCATAAAGGCACTCACACCAAGGGATACATAGATAACCAACTAGAGGAGAGATACTTCCACAATACAAACCATCCTATATGATAACTTCTCTATTCATGATATGACTCTACTAAAAAGGTAAAAATATGAAAAATAATGATGTGATACCGCGGCACTCCCCCAAGCTTGGAACAAACCAAGGGGATGCCAAAACCTAATGACGAATTACTCCTTCGGTGGTGGTGGTGTTCCCTTGTCATCATCAAACTTCCAAGGTAAAGGCTCCCCATCCACAAAGGATGTCTTGGTTTCCAATATCCTGAAACTAGCAGCAGAACTTATGCGTTTGAACCTAGCCTCATACTCACAGTTTTGATTTTGCATGTCGTAGACATGTACTTGTAATTGGTTGGTGGTTTGATGGAGCGAGAGGATTTCATATCGAAGCTTGGAATTCTCCTTCTTGTGCTCCACGACGAGTTCTGAACTTATCTTGTGGATGACATACACTTCACGTTCTTCCATCTTCTTGTACCTAAAGACTTCTTGCTCCAATGCTTCCATCCTATCCTCCAGACTGCCGTCTCCTTTAGGGCCCTGAACCTCCTTCATATGTTGACATGGTTATGCCCTACGGGTACCCGATGTTAGCCTACCTGGTCCATCTTAACAGAAGGCCCACTCTACGATCTACCGAGGTCCACGACACTCATGACGTTTCGGCTGCTATGAAGCCCATATGGACACGGAGTCTCAAGCGCACAAGACAAGGAAACCTCAAGACTAGAGTTTGAATACAACTTGTAACCTACTCGTATCGATACCTAAGACCTAGCCTCCCCATATATAAAGGCTAGGAGGGTCCAACGAGGAAAACACGCACGCAATAGACAGATCTACAGATCTAGGGCTCTCTCGCATACACACCTCCACGCCAAATTGCATCTGCGCACCCTATAACCTTCGGTTTCACCATAATCAGAGCATACAAGCAGGAGTAGGGTTTTCCCTCTGGGGGCCTGAACCTGGGTAAACCTCGTGTCCCCTTGTTGCTTGTCTGCTAACCGTTCCATGATCTCCAGCATCCCCATCTTCTCCAAAACCCAAGTCCATAACAATGGGCATTGACGAGATTAAACCTCATCAATTGGCGCCGTCTGTGGGAACTGGGGGCATTGATTGTGCGATCGTGACAGTCCCATCACCAGTACGACTCGATTACCTTCGAAGATCAGATCCAATTCGGCTCCCTCGCCGTCAAACGCGGTCAGATCGCATCGGTACCAGATTGAAGGCACTAAGCAATTTGGAGCCAGAGGGATGTGCAGCGACAGTCAACTCGCCTCCGTTAATCAACTGAAGGCGAGTAGGGCATGATACATGGAAACCCGACACACTTGTCGGTTGCCATCTAAAAATCATGAGATCAAGGCCATCCGTATGACAGGACAGACTAACTCCAACTCATGCTTGTCCATGCGCCTTTACTCTGGATTAAAGAAGTCGTGCGACATGCGCATGCATGGTTTAGTACAGATCAAACTCCTCTATCTTCACTCATGATTGATTAACATGATTATTATATTCCTATCTACTAATTATTTGTGCGTGCAAGTACAAGTACAACAAAGAGTCGTGATGCACTCTCCAATTTGCAAAAACACCTATTCTACTACGCCCCTAAAATATGAGATGGAGCGAGTACATCGGCTTCCGTTGGCCGTGTTCCTGCGATTCCTTCGCCGCGCGACTCCGTCAATCTTAACCACGGGTCCGATCTGATGACTCTATCGACCATGCTGACTCTACATCTAGGGCTGCACCAACTTCGCCATGCGACCCGCTGGGATTTTTAGCTGCAGCGACTCGCCGCTATGGTCTTCAACTTCGGCGATCCTCTATGATATTTGGCTCCAATGACTCGGGGGCTCCCTCTGCTTCGGCGACCAGCTGTGGCCTTCGGTTCTAGCAACCCGCTGCGGTCCTCGACATCGGTGACCCCGCTGCGGCCTTCAGCTGTGGTGACCCGCTGCATCCTTCGGATGCGGAGACCCGATGTGATCTTAGATTGCGGCGACCGGTCGCACCGGCTTTAGCGACCGCGAATCGGGGGCTCCTTCGACTCCGGTCATCCTCTACGGTTTTCGCCTCCAATGACTCGGGGGCTTGGGGGCTCCTTCCGCTTCGGCGACCAGCCGCGGCCTTCGGCTCCAGCAATCCACTGCGATCTTCGGCTCCAGCGACTCGGGGGCTCCCTCGGTATCGGCGACCCGATGCAGCTTTCGGTTGCGGTGACCCGATACATCCTTCAGATGCGGTGAACCGATGCGGTCTTAGATTGCGACAATCTTCGGATGCGGAGATCGTCACCGCTATGACCGTGGTCCGCCGTGTCGACCACGTCCGCGCGCGACCCACTACCGCGTCGACTCCGTACACGACAACTACCAACAAAGCTAAGTTTCCCTCTACTTAGAGTTGGTTTCTTTTTTAACTCGCACTCGAAACACTCGGGACTGCGCCCTCTTCGAGTAACCTAATGTGCCATCGGCTCCACGCACTCGAGCACCTCGAACACGACAGCCCGAGTAGCTAATTCTTCCTGATCGTCGAATCCTTGAACTCCGAGTGCCTCGGCAAGGTACCGAGACTAAGGGTAATCAGACTAACGAAAAGGCCTAGCATACAGTGCAACAGTGTCGACTCGATCGGCACCAGAATCTTACTGTACAAGCCGAAAGGCAAATATTATTAACAAGATACAAGTACTTTATAATTCTTAATGTTTTCTGCAGCTTACAGTGACGTCAACTGCGCTGAGATATTCTATCGGGTCCTCCAACAGGAGTCGACGAAACAACTGGCTACGCCATAAGCTCAAGACCCGAGTCGAGTCACTACTCGGATGGTTACATCGCCCGTATCTATTCAGACGTGACACTGGCCGTGCACTCGACAGAAGCAACGACATCGACTTCATCCGAAACATCGAGTCCTTCCAGCTAAATGTCGCGCGACTCTGCTACGTCGACTCCTGGCTCCTTATGCGTGAGACGCTGACTCGATGCACTTCTGGGTCAGTGGTTTCTCCTCGCATAAGTCTCTGCTCGATTCTATGACTCGAACAGACACTCGGGGGCTACTCCCATAGGGAGCGCTGGTCGCGCACCCTATGAATTCTTCGACTGCGAACCTTCGGATCAGCATGCAAAAACTTTTCGGCAACTCTGCCCCAGTCAACGCTAAGTGAGTAACATCCTCCTTGTCCACCCGAAACACCTCCACGGTGATAAAATTTCGGATGTTGTGTCTGCAACGCAAAGATAAGACCTACAGATACCATCTGATGGCCTGGCAACGCACACGACTGTGCTCTGCTAGTAATAATCCGTGCCAGCAGGCGCGATGAAAATCCTGACGGACGCGTTGGGTACATCATTTGAAAATTACTGGAATTCTACTCCTGTAAGTCCTCAATGGCCTGAGTTGAATTACGCCAGCATTTGTTCCGGGTTCGAGTCGAGAGACTCGAATCTTAAGAAGATCGTGTTGTTTTGTCCTAAGACAGTTAACTGGCCCCGATCCGTCGGGAGAGTCAGGCACATGCATCAACAATCCATACACACTAAAATCATTCTTTGATGAACAAAAACAACTGCACCCGAAAGATTGAAGAGTTCTCAGCCGAATCTACGATTCGACTGAACACTCGGGGGCTACTGACATGGTTATGCCCTACGGGTACCCGATGTTAGCCTACCTGGTCTAGCTCAACAGAAGGCCCGCTCGACGATCTACCAAGGTCCACGACGCTCATGACGTTTCGGCTGCTATGAAGCCCATATGGACACGGAGTCTCAACGCACAAGATAAGGAAACCTCAAGACTAGAGTTTGAATACAACTTGTAACCTATTCGTATTGGTACCTGAGACCTAGCCTCCTCATATATAAAGGCTAGGAGGGTCCAACGAGGAGGACACGCGCGCAATAGACAGATCTACAGATCTAGGGCTCTCTTGCATACTACCGCATACACACCTCCACGCCAGATTGCATCTGCGCACCCTGTAACCTTCGGTTCCACCATAATCAGAGCAGACAAGCTGGAGTAGGGTTTTCCCTCTGGGGGCCTGAACCTGGGTAAACCTTGTGTCCCCTTGTTGCTTGTTTGCTAACCGTTCCGCGATCTCTAGCATCCCCATCTTATCCAAAACCCAAGTCCATAACAATGGGCATTGACGAGATTAAACCTCATCATCTGTACCTTCCCATCATTGAGTAACAACTCCTTGGGGTGAACCTTCAACTCATACATGTATGGGTTGATGATGCTCGCGGAGGAATCCTCCTTCAAGGACAACAACTTCCCACAACTCCTCCACTTCTCAAAAGAGGCAAATCTTGACACAAAAACCAAACAAAAAGGATAAGGAGAGGTTATTACAGAGGTAATAACTTCCAAGACTCAAAGAAACAAAAACCGAAAGAAAACTAAAATGGGTTGTCTCCCAAAAGCTCTTTCTTTGTAGCCATTAAGATGGGCATGATAATTTCAATGATGTTCTCATAGGAGATATGAATTTGAAGTGAAAGAGAGCATCAAGAAGCAAATATACAACACATTTAAGTCTAACCGACTTTCTATGCAAAGGAATTTTGTAAGAAAACAAATTATTAAAACAAAAGGCTACTAGCATAGGAAGACAAAACAAGTGCAACTTCAAAGCTTTCAACATAAAGCGGGGAAACTTAATATTATTGAGATACATAAAACCATGTTTCCCCCTCTCATAATAACTTTTGTAGCACTATAAATAAAGCTAACAATATATTTGTCACAAGAAACATTCTTATCGTCAGAATGAGCATCATCAAACAGAGGTTTAAGGTCAAAAACTGGATAAGCAAGTTGTTCAACTCTAAAATCCTCATTAGGCAATTCATTTTCATAAGGAGCTTTAGCAAATTTGGAAAGATTAAACTCATAAGATTCTCCATCAAACTTAGTTAAATTTTTCTCCTTCTTACAATCTATAATATCTCCACAAGTGTTCAAGAAAGGTCTACCGAAAATGATAGGACAAGTTTTACTAGCTGCTGAACCAAGCACTAGAAAATCAGCAGGATACTTAATCTAACCACAAAGAACTTCCACATCTCTTACAATGCCAATTGGACAAATGGTTTATTTATTAGCAAGGTGAATAACCACATCAATGTCTTCAAGTTCACAAGGACCAATTTCATGCATAATTTCTCTGTAAAGCTCATAAGGAATAACACTAGAACTTGCACCAATATCACATAAACCATAATAGCAATTATCACCAATCCTAACAGAAAGCACAGGGACACTAGCTCTCCTAGTTTTACCAAGATGTGAGACAATATTAGAAGCATCTTCACAAAAGATAATGTGCCCATGTTCTACATTTTTAGTGACAAGGTCTTTCACATTGGCTACTACAGGTTCAATATTTATTTATTCATCAGGTCCTACAACTTTCTTTGTACTTTTCCTAACCACATTAGCTATAATAGAATGTTCCTTTACCTTAGCAGGGAAAGGGATTTTCTCAATATAAGGTTCAGGCAAAATATGATCAACAGTATAAACTTCAGTATTTCTAGCAGAAACATGATTAACAATATCTTTATAAGGTGCATGGTACTTGTTCCACTCCTTTTATACAAATTTTAATATAAGAGGCAAAGGCCTTAAAACAGTTGGCAAGAACTTGAGAATCAAGACCATACTCAGTAGTAATATCATGAAAGTCATTAGTTCCCATAAAATATTTAATACATTCATAATCATAATTTATACCTGACTTTCTCCCTTTGTCATTCTCCCATGCTTAAGTATTTTCTTGAATACGGTTTAGAAGATCCCATTTAGCTTATTCCTTCATATGTGTGAATGATCCAGCACAAGAAGCATCTAATAAATCTTTATTATGAAGAGAAAGTCTTGCATAAAAGTTATTAACAATAATATTATTAGGGAGTTCATAAATAGGACACTTAAGCATTAGTAACTTCAATCTCCTCCAAGCTTGCGTTGTACTATCTCTATCACGAGGCTAAAAGTTATATATATTTGGTTCCTATCCTTATGAATCTCACCGGGAGGATAGAATTTAGAATAAAAGAGAGGTACAATTTCCTCCCATTCCATAGATTGTCCATTCTTCAGCAACTTATACCATTCTTCAGCTCTTCCTTTCAATGATATAGAGCGTAAATTTTTCTTGACTTGTTCCGTTGTGATACCTGCACACTTAAACAACCCGCATAATTCATGGATAAAAAGCAAGTGATCACCAGGATGGACAATTCCATCCCCAAAATAATAATTATCCATAACACGATCAACAATTTTTGTAGGTATCTTAAAAGGATCAATCTCAGCAGGTGGTGGTTCATCTACTACCCTAGCAGTGGTAGTAGCTTTCCCAAATAGGAAACCAAGTGGGTTATCCATATTGGAAACAAAGTAACAAACAGAAATAAAAGCAATACTCATAGTAGAAGTTTCCTTTACCAGTTCCACTCTTCAATAGCGCTTCACTCTCTGGCAACGGCACCAGAAAATAGTCTTGATGACCTATAAGTATAGGGGGTGTATCGTAGTACTTTCGATAAATAGGAGTGTCGATCCCAACAAGGAGCAGAAGGTGTTAACTAGTGGTTTGGATCAGGAATTCTCTGTAAATACTGAGCAAATGGATTTTTAGGGGTTTTTGATAACGCAAGGAAATAAATTGTAAATAAATAAATACAACAATAATTGCAGCAAGTGGCCCAATCCTTTCTTAGCAAAGGACAAGCCGGTTGTATTACTTATGAGGACCAAACGTTCTCGAGGACACATGGGAATACTGTCAAGTGCTTTCGCTTCCTATAGTTGATTAATCTTCTTTGGTTGGATAAGTGTGATGGCTAACGTGAAGCCTGTTGGGGACCCCAAGAGGAAGGTGTGAGGCAGCAGAGCAGCAAGTTTTCCCTCAGTAAGAAACCGAGGTTATCGAACCAGTAGGAGGAAGGAAACGTCACACAGGTGTTGAAAGCAACGTGGTGACCTGCACAATACAAACTCAAGACTTTGCCCCAATGAATCAGTGAGGTTGTCAAGCTCACCGGTTTGCTGTAACAAAGGATTAAACGTATGGTGTGGAAGGTAATGGTTTGCAGCAAGTAAACAAGTAACAGTGGAAGATGTATCAATGGTAAAGATTGGACCGGGGTCCATAGTTCACTAGAGGTTCTCTCCTTAGATAAAAAACATGGCACGAAGGGTAAACAAATTATAGCAGGGCAGTTGACAGGAACTAAGCAAGGCATAACAATGCAATACTAGCCAAAAAGATCCTATGAGATTCGATTGGGCAATACAATAATATACATAGACCGCCATCCAACTGCATCTATGACTAGAAGTCCACCTTCAGGTTATCATCCGAACCCCCTCCAGTATTAAGTTACAAGCAACAAACAACTGCTTTAAGCAAAGTGTGTAAGGTAAACAATCCACTTGTTCCATGAACAAGAGACCGTTGTTTTCTCCCTGGTAGCAACATGACGTCTACAACCGAAGAGATTTCTATCACTTCCCTTGAAAACTAGAGGCATGAACCCACTATCGAGCATAAATACCCCCTCTTGGAGTCACTAGCAACTACTCGGCCAAGATAGCTACTAACAACAAAGAGCATGCAATATCACAAACAACACAGACATGGTAGAATCATAAAGACAAAACCATTAATCAATCTGACATAGTAATCTCAATATCCATCGGATCCCCGCAAACACAACATGCATGATTACAAATAGATTAGACCTTGATCATGAACAGAGCTTACAAGATCTATACATGAAAGTACAAGGAGGAGATACAACCTTCTAGCTACTACATGGACCCATGGTCCAAGGTGGAACTAGTCACGCATCATACCAGAGAGGAGGACTCTGGGATGATCTCCCCCCCGGCAGGGTGCCGAGAAGAACTTCAGATCCCCCCGATCTAGGGACGACGGTGGCGGTGGCTACAGAAGGTTTCGTGGAATATTGACCGGGTGCTTAGCGTTTCTGCATCGGGGGCTTCTTATAGGCGAAGAGGCAAGGCTAGGAGGCGGCCAGGGGCCCCACACCCTACCCAGGAGCAGGGCAGGGCCCACCCGTGCCTAGAGGGGTCTGGCCGCCCTGGTTCGCGTCTCTGTCTCGTCTTCTGGATTCGTGTCCCTCACGGTAAAATATTGACTTTGGCTTTTGTCCCGTCCAATTCCGAAAATATTGATTTTCTGCCTTTCTGGAATCAAAAACAGAAGAAAACACGCAACATGCACTGTGGCAACTTGTTAATAGGTTAGTTGCAGAAAATATATAAAAACACCTCAAAGTGTAGACAAAGCAAAGCAAAGTAGATACTAAACGAGCATGGAGCATAAAAAATTATAGATACGTTTCCGACGTATAAAGCATCCCCAAGATTAACTCCTACTCGTCCTCGAGTAGTTAAGTGATAAAAAGAATAATTTTTGAGGTGACATATACCATCAAAACCAAGATCAAACCATTTGCAAGCATTGAAAGCTGGGATCAAAGAACTCTAAACATGTGCATGAAATATGGAGTTCTAACAATAGGACATAGTAACTATGCATGCAACATGAAAGGCTACAAACAAAGATCATAAATAACATGCATTGAAAAACGTTTGTTTGTTTCACATACAGAAAACATAGCATAGTGGCAATCAGCTTGTCCCTCATAGATTAGCAAATAGATGCATAGGACACCTTCAAAGTTCACAAGGGTGACTAGAAACAAGTAGCACAAGAACAAGTAATATCACAATATGCATCAATCAATAAGTTTTGGGACACTACACACAGAATGACAACTATTCTCTCTTAATGGTGCCTAAAGGTAGAAGGTGGAGACTCAAATTATGGTGGAAGAAAGGCCCTTCACAAAGGGAAGCAGGGATTTCAAGTTTCAAAAAGAGCTTCCAAAAATTATAGTACTTGTTAGCTTTCAGCCCTCATTGCCCCTATCATAAGCATCTTGAAGTGATTAAGGTTAAAGTGAACAAACTATGGAGTATATGCTTGACAAAGTATAAGTTGGCAATCTCAAGTCCCTTGAATACGAGGGCCACACCTCATGCTACTCAACTTCAGTCACCTGTAAGTTCTTGTCATTGTAAGTACATGCGTATCATAGAGAACCGCCAACGGGGTACCACTAAAACATGGTACACGAGCTATCCCATAACCAAAATGACAAGGAAAGCAGACAATGAGCATCTCAGCGATCTTTTTATTTACTATGTGCATAGCTTTTTATTGAGGATGCTTCATAGATAGCTCACTATGGTGATGCTGCAAGTTTCCACCATGATTAGGCATCGCTTGGGCTAGCGGCCCAGGTGTTTCTCTAACACAAAATACAAACTCTATGGACTTACAAGTTCCCTCTTTATTTCACACCGGTGACATCCATAGACAAAAGAGCATGACATCAACTGAGTACAAAGTACAAGTGAAATGTTGAAAATGTTCCCCGTGACAACACGGTTCTGCTAATTCCAACGTATAAGTGCAAGTATATACAACATAGACGACACAATGGTTCAAGTTTATTGGGGGCAAAGAATATAAAGTGTGCCATCAAGTTCGTGAGGGATTTAATCACTAAGTTTTCACATAACAAAATAGTATTTAATTGGAAGATAGCTGAAAACAAGAATATACTTGGAATGGTGTAACACACCATGCATAGGAGTTTATAGTGGACACCTTGGAATAACTTGGTTTCTTAGGAGTTGGAAGCATGAGTAGAACTTACTCATACAAGTGGAGGATAGCAAAAGACTGGGAGAAAACCAACTAAGAGAGCATAATGGCCATAATCATGTAGAGCAACAAAGCATTACTAATCAAAGCATAAAGTGGTACTACAAGTCAAGGACTAAATGATAATAGAGGCTATGGTGACTTGTCATAGTCATAACATGGTGTGAGCATGTGCCAAGTCAACCCAAACAAAGCATCAAAGGAGAATACCACAATACTATGCTTTTGCATGCTAAAACAACGCATAATTTATTCAAGGCACACTAAGCAATCCCAATTGTTTGGAACAAGACATGCTACAACAATAATCACAAAGCATAAGGTCAAAACAACACTAGCATGTCATGCTAAAATCTAAGTCACAGTCAATGCAAGCTCCTCTTGCACTTCAAGCAAGAACTTACTACTCCTTTCCAACACCAAGCAACTTATTTGCAAAACAACACAGCGAGAACGGGGGTCCAAACTACTTTATTCAAGCAAACTAAACAACCTAAGCAAAGCAAACGAAAACTAAGACGCTCGAACAACAACACAACAATACATGAAATAATAAAAAAGAAGTGTCTAGACAGACCTGAGCTTTTTATTGATGAAGAAGGGGATGCCTTGGGCATCCCCAAGCTTTGACGCTTGTACCTCTTGGATATTTTTTGGGGTGACACCGGGGTGGCATCCCCAAGCTTGATCTTTTGTCCATTAAATGCACAATTTGCATCACCTTTCTATATCATAATTTACCTCTATTCATTGATATATGTCTTATTATGAGGTATTACTTATGGCTTTTCATGTGTTTATGCATGTTGGATGATTCCTGGAGGATGGATTGCCGGAGTCTAGATTCTGATGCAAAAGAAGGCGTTTCGGTGCAATTTTGCGAAGATTAGAAAAATACCAGAAAAATATGGAAATATATTATTTTCCCAGAAGGCGAAGGAAGCCCGAAGGAGAAGCGAAGAGGGGCCGCAGGGGGCCCACACACACCCTAGGCACAGGCCCACCTAACCCCGCGCCTAGGGCAGGTGTGGCCCACCTGCCCGGCATCCGACTCCGCCCCTTCGCGTATATCTTCACTACGGAACCCTAAGCCTAGGGGAGCGACCATAAATAGATTTCCGCCGCCTCTAGGGGTAGAAAACACCGACAGAGAAAGCTCTCTCTGACAGACAGATTTCTGCTGGGGGAATTCCTTCTCGGAGAGGGGAGATCGTCGCCATCAACACCGTCATCAAGCTAGGCTTCATCGGGATCATCATCATCATCCACACCATCATCTCCACCAGCACCATCATCACCACTCCATCCCGTTGTAACAATTGTGTTGGATATTGCTTTAGTTCTTAGGGGAAACTTTCCCGGTGTTAATTACTATTGTAGTTGGTGCTTGTGAGTGGAACCATTGGATTATTGTTTATATTAAGATTGTTATCCATTACCATATCATCTTTGATCTTGACACATATGATGTCTTGTGAGTAGTTCGTTGTGTTCTTGAGGACATGGGAGAAGTCATGTTGTTAGTAGTGAATCTGTGATGAGTTATTATTCAATGGTTTAGTATTTAAGTTGTGGTGCTATTTTTCTAGTGGTGTCATGTGAACGTCGACTACATGATACTTCACCATTTATGGGCCTAGGGAAATGCATTGTGTATTTGGCTACTAATCGTGGGGTTGCCGGAGTGACAGAAACCCGAACCCCCGTTAGGACACCTTTGCACAAGGGAGCGTAGGATCTCAGAGTTTAAGGCTGTGGTTAGATTTATATCTTAATTACTTTCCTGTAGTTACAAATGTTTTGCAGGGGGTTTAATCACAAGTATGTATTAGTCCAAGTAAGATCGGTACATTAGCACAGGTTCACTCGCACAACACTTACAACACCAGAGAAGAGTACTCAGCTATTTGAAGCGAAAGCACTTGACAAAATTTCCATGTGTCCTCGAGAACGTTTGGTCCTTTAAGTATTTCCATCGGCTTGCCCTTTGCTAAGAAAGGATTGGGCCACTTGCTCCGTTTGTTCATTGTTTCTGTTACTTGCTCTTTGTTTTGTTGTCTTATCAGAAAACCACTAAAAATCCATTTGCTAAGTATGCACAGGGATTTCCTGCTCCATACCACTGTTCAACACCTTCTTCTCCTTGTTGGGATCGACACTCCTATTTATCGAAAGTACTACGATACACCCCCTATACTTATGGGTCATCAAGACTATTTTTTGGCGCTATTGCCTTGGAGTGAAGCGCTATTGAAGAGTGGAACTGGTAAGGGAAACTTTTACTATGAGTATTGCTTTTGTTACTGCTTGTTACTTTGTTTCCAATATGGATAACCCACTTGGTTTTCTGTTTGGGAAAATTACTACCACTGCTAGGGTAGTAGATGAACCACCACCTGTTGAGATAGATCCTTTTAAGATACCTACAAGTATTGTTAATCGTGTTATGGATAATTATTATTTTTGGGATGGAACAACCCATCCTAGTGATCACTTACTTTTTATCCATGAATTATGCGGGTTGTTTAAGTGTGCAGTTATCACAACTGAACAAGTGAAGAAGAAGTTACTCTCCATATCCTTGAAACGGAGAGATGAAGAATGGTATAAGCTGCCGAAGAATGGACAATCCATGGAATGGAAGGAGATGGCATCTCTCTTTGACTCTAAATTTTATCCTCTCGCTACTAGGAAACCAGCTATAGATAGACAAAACTTCTGTGACGCATATGTGTGACCATGCGCCACAGATAAACTCCAGTGGCGCATTTCAGACAATGCACCACAGAAATCTTCATACTTCTGTGGTGCATATAGGAAAAATGCGCCACAGAAGTTCCAACTTCACTGGCGCATAGGGGCATATGCGCCAGAGAAAGCTCGGGTGGACCCTACCACGGAATCTCATTGACTGTACTCTGACCAACATTCTGTGGCGCATATGACATATGCGCCACACAAGTTGTAGTAGAAAAAACAGATTCCACCCCCCCCCCCCCCGTGGATCGCCTTTTTAGCCTTGCAAAAAATAATAGAAAATGAAAAACATTTCAAAAAATAAAATCCTTTCACATAGTGATAGGTAACGTGGTCTAGTTTGTAGGAAAATTAACAAACATGCATTTTGACTTTTTATGCAAAAAAAGTTTATACCACGGTAAAACGACCATAACTTTTGCATACGATATCAGGACAATACGTATAATATACCAAAATGACGAGAACGAGATTTCGTATCCGCTCGCAATGACCTTTGGTTGTTTAGCGATTATTTAGATTTTCAGAATTCGAAAAGAGTAAAAAGTTATGGCCAAAAGATTGTTTTTCCTGCAAAAACATAAAAAGGGAGGAGAAACTTCTATGGCGCATTTCTTCCATATGCGCCACAGAAGTCTTGGCCAAAATTCGAAATTTGAATCCCGCCCCCTTCTCCCTCTCTTATACTCTTCCACTCCTCCACCCTTCCCGTCCTCACCTTCTTCTCTCATTCTCTCACCTTCTTCCTCACCTTCTCCTCCTCCTCCTCCTCCACCCCGGTGAGATCCTCCTCCTCCACTCCGGTGAGATCCTCCTCCTCCCTCCTCCTCCACCCCGGCGAGCTCCTCCTCCTCCTCCCTCCTCCTCCACCCTGGCGAGCTCCTCCTCCGGCGACCTTCTCCACTCCTCCTCCTCCTCCTCCTCTCCTCCTCCGACGACCTTCTCCTCCTCCTCCTCTCCTCCACCGGTGACCTCCACCTCCTCCTCTCCTCCAACGGCGACCTCCTCCGGTGACCGCCACCTCCGGCGAGCACCACCTCCGGACACATCTGGCCATTTTTTTTGAATTTTGAAAAAAAATCCGTGGCGAATATTGGCAATATGCGCCACAGAAGTTTGAGATCTAGTTCAGGACTTCTGTGGCGCATTTCGGCAATATGCGCCACAGAAGTTTTTGAGACTTCTGTGGCGTAATTTGAAATGCGCCACAAAACTACACTTTAGTGGTGAGATAACAGTGGCGTGTATACACGCCACATAAGTCCCAAAATGATCGCCACTGATAGGACTTTTCCTAGTAGTGTCCCATTGAGATTCATAAGAATAGAAATCTTATATATAACTTTTGGCCTCTTGATGGAGAGAGTACAACTCAAGCTTGGGGGATATTGAAGTTACTAATGCTTAAATGTCCTATTCATGAACTCCCTAACAATATTATTCTCAATAACTTTTATGCTAGGCTTTCTCTTCATGATAAAGATTTAATAGATGCTTCTTGTGCTGGATCATTCACACATATGAAGGAAGAAGCTAAATGGGATATCTTAAACCATATTTAAGATAACACTGAGGCTTGGGAGAATGACAAAGGAAGAAATTCAGGTATAAACTATGATTATGAATGCACTAAATATTTTATGGGAACTGATGAATTCGTGATATTAGCAATGAGTTTGGTCTTGATTCCCAAAGTATTGCCAGCTGTTTTAAGGCCTTTGCCTATTACATAGAAATTCCCAAGAAGAAGTGGAATAAGTACCATGCTCCTTATAAAGATGTTGTTAGTCATGTTCCTATTAGAAGTACTCAAGTTTGTACTACTAATCGTATTGTGCATGAACCTCATGTTGAGAAATTACCTTTCCCAGCTAAGGTAAAGGAGTATTCTATGATTATTAGTGCAAATAACAAAGGTACAATGAAAACTGTGGAGCCTAGTAAGCATTTGAATGATGAACCTGTGGTAGCTATTGTGAAAGACTCTGTCACTAGAAATATAGAGGATGAGCACATTGTCTTCTGTGAAGATGCTTCTAATATTATCTCTCATCCTAGTAAAGCTAGAAAAGCTAGTGTTCCTGTGCTTACTGTTAAAATTGGTGATCATTGCTACTATGGTTTATGTGATATTGGTGCTAGTTCTAGTGCTATTCTTTATGACCTTTACAGGGAAATTATGCATGAGATTGGTCCTTGTGAGCTTGAGGACATTGATGTGGTTATTCACCTTGATAACAAGGAAACCATTTGCCCCATTGGCATTGTAAGAGATGTGTAGGTTCTCTGTGGTAAGATTAAATATCCTGCTGATTTTCTATTGCTTAATTCAGCAGCTAGCAAAACTTGTCCTATCATTTTTGGTAGACCTTTCTTGAACACTTGTGGAGATATTATTGATTGTAAGAAGGAAAAAGTTTTAACTAAGTTTTATGGAGATTCTTATGAGTTTAACTTTTCCAAATTTGCTAAAGCTCCTTGTGAAAACAGCTTGCCTAATAAAGATTTCAGGATGGAACAACTTGCTTCTATTGATCCGGTTTATGACCTTGGACCTCTTTTTAGTGACTGTAAGTATGCTTATTCTAATGATAAAGTTGTTTCCAGTGACAGTTATATTGTCAACTTTATTCAAAGTGCTACTGGAAGTTATTATAAGAGAGGGGAACATGGTTTTATGCATCTCAATGATGTTAAGTTTCCCTGTTTTATGTTGAAAGCTTTGACGTTGCATCTATTTTTTGTTCCTATGCTAGTGGATTTTTGTTTCAACAATTCATTTTCTCATGACACCCCCATGCATAGGAAGTGGATTAGACTCAAGTGTGTGTTTGTTATTTGCTTCTTGATGCTCTCTTTCATTTCAAATTTATATCTCTTTTGTGAGCATCTTTGAAAGTTTCAAGCCTAACTTAAAGGCATTAAAGAAAAGTACTTGTTGGGAGATAACCCAAGAGTTTTGTCGAGTCTTGGAAGTTATTACCTCAGTAATAACCGCTCCTTATCCTTTTTGTTTTGGTTTTTGTGTCAAGTTCATCTACTTTTGTGAAGTAGAGGAGTTGTGAAAAGTGGCTGTCCTGAGACAGATTTTTGTGCTGTATTGTAAAAATTCGTGAGGGAGCTCAGTACGTCATATGGAGCTGAATTTTTCTGAGCTTGTTCTCCAAGTTGTTACCCAACTTTCATCGTTTCTGCACTTTTTGATTTCAGCAACATAAGGGTCTCGAAAAAATCAATCTTTACCTGCTGGTCTGTTTTGACAGATTTCTGCCATCATTTTGCATTTGCCTCTTATAAAAGCTTTTGTGTTGATGAGTTTTCAGTTGAAGTGTGTACCTAAAGTTTTATTGTTTTTGCCTACAGTAATGCTGTCATTGAGTTTGTGCAAGGGTTTTGTATGAAGGAAATTCTCAGGAGAAAGAGAAAAGGAGTCTGCAGGGTTCGTCTTTGAATAGGTAAAAGTGGTGAAAACAGAATGTTCGTGAAACTCCAATCTTTATATATTTTTGATGTTTTTAATACATAAGGAAGACTACGAGACGGAACTGAAGAGGAAGCAGAGTCCGGGGTGGACAAACCCACCCTAGGCGCGGGCCTAGCCTGGCCGCGCCTGGAGGGGGTGTGCCACCCTCGAACTTCGTCTCCGCCTCGTTTCCGTGTCAGTACCTTCCTTATGCCTTGAAACTTTGTAATATATAACCCCCGGATCCCCCCGAGGTTCTTGCATCGTGTTCTCGTCGTGTTTTCTTTTCGATCTGTTTCTGTCAGGAAATCTTCTCAAGTTTAGAGCACCATGGCCTCCGCCAACGACAAAGGCAAGAAGCCCGAGGAAGAAGAACCTCAAGTCCCCAAGGAGGAGGAGATTTTGGTAGGGTATGAAGGTGACATGGAGGAGGACAAGCAACCGGACACTCGTGCTACCGTCGCAAGCATTGGAGTGGTGGCAACCCCTATCAAGCTTAAGAGGACAACACATATGTCTACAGGAGGGAAACCTCCACGTCTCTTCTACAATCCACAGATGCCCAACCGGAGAGTAGTTAAGAGTAGTATCATTAAGAGAAGATATCTATATGAGAGAGTGTTCACTAGTGAAAATATGATCCCTAAGCCTTGTTTATAAACATTAAAACACCGTCACAACTAGATCTGTTACATGTTTACTTGCTTCCAGTATTTTCCTCCCCGTCAAGCTCTTTCTTGGCACCGTTGTCTTATAATCATCCATACCACTTGTACACTATCTCTTCGCCGAACTAGTGCACCTATACACCCGACAAGTGTGTTGGGTGTGTTGGGGACACGAGAGACTTCTTATATCTTGATTGTAGGGTTGCTTGAGAGGGATACCTTTGACCACTTCCTCCTTGAGTTCGATAAACCTTGGGTGATCCACTTAAGGAAAACTTGCTTCTGTTCTACAAACCTCTGCACTTGGATGCCCAACAACTGTCTACAAGAATAAAAGTGCATAGACAGTGACCTAGTCACGTGTTTTCAAGCCAACTGAATGACATTCCACTGAGAGGGCCCAGAGTATATCTATCCGTCATATGGATGGACAAATAACACTCTTGATCCATGTGTTTTAACACATACTTTCAGAATACCTAATGCCACCTTTATAACCACCCAGTTACAGAAGTGGCGGTTGATGTCATCAAAGCATCTATCTGGTGATGGTGATTAACATGATCTCATGGTCGAAGGATTATGTTACTATGTATTTAAAATCTTGTAGCAAACGAACTCTATATGACTTGATCTTACGCTACGCTTACTATAGGAGTGTGTCCATCATATCATTCTCCTAATGACATGATCTTGTTATTAATAACATATAATGTTCATGATCAGGAAACCATGACCATCTATTAATCAACAAGCTAGTTCAACAAGAGGCTTACTAGGGACTCTTTCATGTTTACAAAACACATAAGTATTAATGTTTCCAATTAGTACAATTATAGTATGAGATGTAAACATTTATCATAAACATAAAGATATGATAATAACTATTTTATTATTGGCTCTGGGGCATATCTACAATAGTTTGAGCGTACGCACCACATCGCATCTCATATGTTTATTATCATTCTTCTTGTGTCATAGATTAACTTTTTGGTTAGAATTCAAAGATCTATTGCAGCAAATAAGATACAACTATCCATAGTATAAAACACAGACAAGAGGTAGTAGAATACTTACAATCTAAATAATTAAATATATACTACAATAATGCATGAAAACATAAAACAATCAAAAATAATCGCATTAGTTAATTAATTATCCAACATGGGGGTTTAACTCGTGGTGCACAATCACTAACTTTTTCGTAACACACCACAATATTATAGAAGATAACAAAGTCTCTTCTTCATAGGGGATTCAGTTTCTTATGCAATCACTAACAAATGCTTAGATATCTGAATAATAACATTAATGGCGCGTGTTAGATACAAATTGGGATAATGAATTATGGAATAGACGATATGGATGGATATTGTTCATCTATATAGAGGTTTGTAAAAGTTAGTCACCAATAGAGTTGGATAAGTGTCCATTACAAAAAAATATAATGAATCCTAGAATATATCATATGGATAGATATTTTTTTTTGAAAGTAGAAAAAGATCCGATTTCGGTTGATGATACGCTAATAAAGTTGGATATCACTATTTTACCTGGTATCAAAACCCCGTGTCTAGTGAAGATCATATTTTGGAATAAGATGATGCTCCCACATACAAAGCTGGGCATGGGTAGGCTGGCCCAACTGGCCAAAAAAAAGCTCGACGAGCCGGGCTTTTTAGGCCCACGGGCTAGGCCTAGGCTTGATATCTGCATCCCGATGACTGCACGGGCCGGGCTCAGGCTTAAATAAAACACATAATAAGGAGAAGCTCGGCCCGCAGCCCGATGACGAAAGGATTATGCACTTGGCTGGTCGGGCTCGGGCCTAGTTTTGAAGCCCGACTACTGGCCGGGCCGGGCTTAGGCCTAGGAAATGTGCGGACGGGTCTGAGCCTGGTCCGACCCGAAAAATGCCCAGGTAGTCACATATGGCGAGGGACATATGTCAATTTCTTCAATTTTAAAGCTCTATGTATGAGTATGCAATATTTTTTTGAACAGAAAAGGGGGCCGTGGAGGACCCCTAAGCTGCTTCTAATTAAACCAGTCAACATGCATGTACAATGTTACAACACGGCCCAAAACTAAACTTGCACTACAGACCTTGCCAAACTTGCATGTCAAAGATAAGGCTTTGTATTTAGCAAAAAGGACCCTAGGACTAAAAGTGAAAAAGCGATCAAGTCCTGGTCCTCCTCCACCTCGGCGGAGCCTCCAACGCCGGCTATCGCTGCAACGTCGGGATGAACCACTTGACGGAACAATGGAGGGGACTCTAGCGAGAAGCTCCAAATAAGGCCTCTGTCCTGGAGGTTGAAGAAACTACCGATCTTGCGGCGAGAGATCGCAGTGGCGCCCAAGGCCCGCGCATGATGTGCTTAGTAACAAAACAGCGAACGAAGCCGCCGCCTAGAACTAGCAGCAGCGGTGCCTCGCCTCCACGACCGACCAAGAGAGAGGGACGCACCAGGGCCATCCGATGGACGACGGCGGCGCCAGGAATTATTGAGAATGAGGCTCACCACGAGAGGAAAATTCACCGCCCTCCACCTCGGAAGCCCAGCGATTCCCTCTGCCAGCAACTGCTCGACGCCGCGCCACTGCGCCAAGACAGGAGGCCCCCCGCTCCTCCCTGCAATCCGCAAAGCTTCCTCCTCCCAATCCCTTCCCCTCGCCACCACGGTCGACCAGATTGAGGGAAACGAGAAGAAAGAAGCAGCAGAGCAGAGAGGAGAGGAACACCATGCCAATTATTGTGGAGATCCCGGACATGGACATGCTCACTGTCTCCTCCATCCATCGGAGCACGATGCCGCCGCATGACACCTTTCGGATGTGCCAGTCCCGACCAAAAAGCATCGACTCCCTACTCCAAACTACTGGCATAGAGCCACTAAAACTACCTAATCTACTGCCGCCGATGTCGCCCCTCCGCCATCTCTCACCGGCAACGCCGACGAGAGAGGCTTCGGTTTGGGCCGGGGCCCTTCGAGCTCTTTCCTTGAACTATAGCATGGGAGAGGGGCCATGAGTATGCAACATGTGTGAGTTTTTTTTAGGATAAACTTGCTCACTTTATTAGTCAATGGCCAACAAAATAGGTATCTTTACAAGATCAAAAGGTTCTATAGGAGTATTTTGTTAGCAATGAGTCTATTTTGTACTACTCTACTTTTTTTAGATCTGTTTTTTTGGTTGATGATACAATGTAACAAAAAGCTCAGCCCATCCCGATGCAATGCTCATGGGCCGACACACCTCGTCCATAGCATACATTCGTCGCTTGCTTCCGCCCGTTTCCCACGTGCGACTTGCCTGTCTAGTCGCCGCCGCCGAGGGAGAACGAAGACAGGCAGGCACGAGTAGCAGCAGCCGAGTGCCCAACCACTCCCCCTCTTCCTCTCCCCTTCACACCACCGTCCACCGGCATCCTCTCCCTCTCCTCCGAGCTCCGACAGGATCCCCACACCCGGACAATACCGCGAGCTCCTTCCCATGGCAGCAGCGGCGGCCCAGCTCCGCGGATCGGCGGCGGCGGCAAGGAGGTGGCCGGCCCCCTCCGGAGCCGTCCTCCTCCGCTCCGCGCCGCTCGCCACGTCCATGCTCCCGGTGGCGTCGCTCCTTCGCCGAGGATCCTCCAGCGGCCTTTCCGCTAGCTTCTCCACGAAGGTGAGTCCTCGCTCTTCATGCCCTTGTCGCCGCCTGGATCTACGACTGCCGGTGCCTCAGCGTCTGTGATGCTATATGCATCTCTGAAAATTTGTAGAGAGGAGGGCTGCGCTGTGCGGAGCTTATCGTGTGTTTTTGGGCTTAGGGGATCTTGTAGGGATTGTTCTCGTATAGAAATGGTTTAGCGGCTAGAAGGGAGACATGCCCCTTACCAGACGTTGCGCAGAATGGCATGGTCAAAATCGGGGCTGAAAAAAGAAGAAGGTTGCACTATGCCGAATTGCCGATTATTTTGACATGAATTTCAGAAATTCACAAATGTGAGTGTTTTCTGGATGGATGGACACGCTGGTTTTTTGTTGTAATTGTTTCATTTGCATATACTCAAGTGGATAAGCGAGATTACATACTGGCCAACTAGATCAGGTGAGAGGCTTCAGATGGACTTGCCTTCAGAAAGCAGTACCAAGGGATTGAGTTTTCAGCATAACACTTAATGAAACGGTTGGGTGGTGATATTTGTACCTTTTATTTGGGAGCATGGGGGACAGGAAGAGCTACAGGGTAATTTTTAGCCACAAGGCATTAATTCATAAGATTTAGTTCTAAAAGGGATGTAGTCATGGAACATCAAACTACGTATCTGAGGTATAAACCAAGCGATGATCTGAAGTTGCTGCATCTTGCTGGATTCCTATAACGATTGTCTTGTTCCACCTTGGGAAATATCATTTTAGTTGAGGTCAAAGCTTAAAGAAAATTTCAGCTCTCAGCTCCCACCATGCTAAGATACTTGTGAAAATTAATCTATATGGCATTGCCAAGTCTTTGGAGGGGCATGTTTATATATATGTTTTGGACCAACCAATTTTTAGTTGCGCACCATGAATTCTATTCATTTATTGTATTTCAGCCCTCCTATTTAAGTTACTTAAGATTCTTCCTTTGTAGACATTTTCTGGCATATTTCCAACTAGTCTTTGCCTTTGACCAAAGTTGATACTTATCTCTGTGGTGAACTTTTCCTCCTTTGACGGTGTAGCTTATGGTCTTGCAGCCACTGACAGTAATGTGCATGAAGTCAAAATGTACCAGTTCTCCTGTTGATCATGCCACTGCTCCTGAGCATACAGAAGACGAAGTTCCCGAGCCAACCACTGTGGTGGCTGCTACTGAGGAGATAGATATAGACCAAGGAGTTGCTCCACAACAGAAGAGTGCAATAATACACGACTTCTGCCTGGGGATCCCTTTTGGTAATAATGGCAACTTCCTTTTTTTTTAGCAAAGCTTAATCTGGTTTGCAGCTTGGATGACAAGTGAAAGCAACTTCGTCATTTTGACTTGGCCCTTCTTCCAATCACTGAGTAGAATTTCTGTAACTTGCAGTATACTAATATATCGTGCTTTGTGAAAGCTGTTAAATGCTCTTATATTATGTTATCCTTATCTGATGCCTCACTTACCCGATCTTGGCACATTTAGATTTGCTTGCGTACTGATTACAATTTCCCTAATTCAGGTGGATTATTATTTTCCATGGGCCTTGTTGGATTCCTGTTCTGGAGGAGTCCTGTAAGTCTTACTTTTGGTGTTGCACCTGGGCTTGCTATATTGGCACTTGCTGTGCTTAGCCTTAAGGGCTGGAGGAGTGGAAAGTCCAGCTTGCCATTTATACTGGCGCAAGCAGGTATTTTATTCCCTTACTTAACATCCTATAAGTTCCGATTAATAGTTATGCTTAATAGAAATATTTGATCCTGGAGCCCTGTTATATGCTACTGTAAGCCAAATTGAAGCGCCAATCATTGTGAAAAAAATGCTTATTAACCTGCTGTGCTCATCATTTACAGCCGTTGCTGGTGCGGTAGCATGGAAGCACTGTCAGGCATACACCACAGTAAGTGAACACTACCGCTTTGCTGTGAAAGAACTACTGAATCTGAATCTAAACCTGATTAATTGACTCTGTTTTGGCAGACGAAGAAGCTGCTCCCCTGGGGCTTCTATGCTGCACTCAGGTAGTTCCCAAGTGTCTCTTGCTAGTACTCCCTCCGACCCATATTAGTTGACTTAGATTCATCTAGATACAAATGTATCTAGTCAAGTTTTAGTGCTAGATACATCCATATCTAGACAAATTTGAGTCAACTAATATGGGTCGGGGGGAGTACCATGTTTCAGCTGCTCACTATACATTTTCTGTCCCCCTCACAACTCCTCTTGTCACCAGCGCCGCGATGATCTGCTTCTACTCATATGTGCTGCTTGCCGGGGGCAATCCACCGCCAAAGAAGAAGAAGGCGGCAGTTGCACTATAAGTCGAGCCTTTAGTTGTATGATATGATGCGGTTGAACCTGTGCTCTAGTAAATGTGCTGATGATAGGGGTGTGTTATGTTTCTTGTAACTTGTAGAACGCTGGAATAACAGGTTATGTTCTAGCATAATTCATCTGGGTGTCTTTTTACTTGGTGTAGGAGCCAGAGCATATGAGATTTGCCGTGGTTCTGCATGGACTTTTGTTTCTGGACATTTTTCTTATTATACCTGAATAAAATCTTGCTTTTCTGATCCTGAGAAGATACTGGGGGCTGTTCGGTTTCCCACGCTTTGCCAAGCCAAAGTTTGGCAGTTTGTCAAGCGTTTGGTTCTTGTCACGCTTTACAGCTGTCACACTTTATTATCCTTATATGATCCACATGTCATAGAGTAAACATCTTGCCAACTTTTGCCACACTTTGTGGCGTCCAAATTCCTAGCCACACTTGCCAAACTTAGGCTTGGCAAAATCTGGCTGAGAACCAAACATTTTGTTGGTGGCAGCTGTGAACAAAACCATTTTTTTTTGGTTTACTTCCAACATTTTGTGATTTTTAAGTTACCAAAAGTTTGGTTTGTTTCAAACAAATTGGCAAAGTGTGGCTGAGAACCAAACATTTTGTTGGTGGCAGCTGTGAACAAAACAATTTTTTTTTTGGTTTTCTTCCAACATTTTGTGATTTTTGTAGCAGCCAAATTTGTCCTAAGTTAAGTTACCAAAAGTTTGGTTTGTTTCAAACAAAATGCCACTTTTGGATAGAATTTTGTAAGTGCACATATTGGACATCACTGATGTTTGATTAGGTTTAATGGTGGCCTCAAACTGAAATCCTTATTTGACTACTAGGTAACAATGCCCGTGCGTTGGCAACGGGAGAGCAAAATATGTATAGCCGAGACACATGGAGTATGATTTTATTGGCACGTCCGCAACATGTCGCAACTGTTATAATTGCGATAAAAGATAACGAAGAACGAAAACAAAATCACAGCAATGGGACACAGATTTAACGTGGAAAAACCTCTTCAATAAAGAGAGAAAAAAACCACGGGTGCCAACTAGCAAAACTTTACTATATCGGGGAGTATTTACAAACGCCGAGGATTTCATGGATGCAACTCGTCCCAACCGGCGGCTTACAAGAGATTTATATAACGGTGGAAACCTAGGTCTTCAACGATCCGGCGATGGACCTAGCTCCACTCGTTAGAAGTTGGGCTATACTTTGTAAAATTTGGATTAACATATAACAACAACAACCATCGAGCTACAGCATATCCATGGCGCGCTGCAAGTGTCTCCTCCGTCGTCTGTTCAGCCAGGACACTCGGTACAACCACCAAGATACATGGTAATAAAGCAACTATCTAGCAGAACGAAGCATCCGCGGGCAGGAACTTTCAGCTAGTATCAATGTTTATAGCCTCTGGTTTCTTTTTACTGTCTAAAAATCAAGCTCGTGTGCTCGGGCAAGCCGAATTTACTGTTTAATTTAATAAAATATTACATATCCAATTCTCGTTTCCTTGCCAAGAAGTGGTAATTTAGAATAGCTATGAAGAGTAAACTGTGAGAACACTCTGCTCGTATTTATTAATA
Source organism: Avena sativa (assembly GCA_916181665.1). Classification (NCBI taxonomy): domain Eukaryota; kingdom Viridiplantae; phylum Streptophyta; class Magnoliopsida; order Poales; family Poaceae; genus Avena; species Avena sativa. The sequence continues at coordinate 111,798,990 of OV702285.1, read as the reverse complement.
TATTAATAGCTATGAATTTAGAGAATGTGATATACTCCCCAATTTAAACTAAAACCATATCATGCATTTTGGAACGGATAGTAGTATGTATCAGGCAACACATCTTTGCTTTTTCACGGTCCTCGGCTTGTAATAGGATTTAAATCTTTCCTCATGAAAGACAACACCTATTTCCTTTTCCACGGTCCTTGGCCTATAACATGATTTAAATCTTTTCTCATGAAAAACTCATCAGTTTCAATTTTGTGGCAACTGTCAGTTTTGTCTGTTCAAATTGAAAACAATCAGTACGTCCAAAGAGAAAGCCACCTTGTTCCTATCACTAAAAGGCAAGGGGAAAATGTAGTCAATAAGAGCAGATTAGAAAAACTCAATTAATTTTAATGCACTAACCCAGTACATAACACAGTGAACTTCAACTATTTTTTGTTAAGCCAAAACAAGCAGGATTCATGTTGTCCTCAGTCAAACAACTACTGGATCAGCGATGGTTTTCGGTAAGACCTGTAATTTACAATCCAATCGATAAGTGCAATTATTAGGTCATTGTCAAGGAAAGGATGCCAAGAATCAGCTGCAAATAGCATGAATAGATCGACCCTCGATGGTTCTAGAAAATTACTAAAAACTAATTTAGTTACAGTACCAATGAAAGTACCAAATTCATATCAAAGATTAACCTGAAACCATTCGGCGATAGCTTAAGATAAGCTAGCTGATAGGGGCTTCCTATGTGGAACGACAGGTAGGAAGTAACTATAAAGTCCTAGACTATTTTTTATTTCGTACGGGCTAGATGATATAGAAACCAAGTCTTTGTTCATGGAAGATCCACCACTGACCTTCTTGACACACTCGGTTATCCTGGTGTAGCACAGAAGGAGCCGTGTGAGGGCTGCTTTCAAGATCTCCATTCCACACAGAAAGTTGTTGGACGTGATGACATCTTCGTGCATCAGCTCGACCGCAACCTTCCATCGGCTGGTGAAATCCTTCACCAGAGGCTCCATGTTGCCAATACTGGCCTTGTCTGAACTTGAAACGATGTCTTCCACTATTAAAATTCAAGCAGAGAAAAGATATCATTGTAAAGAAAGAAGAGAAACGCATGTTGTTACATAAATCTACTTCCATATACTCGACTTGACAAACTTGATCAAATCACTCATGCAGAGATATTTATGTATCAAAGAGGCTACTCCAAGAGAACTTGTTAATTACCAGTTCAGGAATATGGTAATAATTTTTTAGATATGGCATGGACAAGTTCAGCTGTTCGATAAATCACAAACTGCAGGTCTCTCATTGCATAGCTTGTTCGTAAGATCAAAAGTGTTGAGCAATATGAATACCAATCTATTGTGAGTACTGCCCATCAACCTTTGTTGTGGTATCCACAAATAAATTGACATCTTATGTCAGAATAAGGCAGTCTATACTGCCAAAAAACATTCTGATCTGATAATTATGAATGTTTAGCACTTTCTAGCTCGTAATATGTGCAAACAGAATCAATAGAAACACACCACGGCGTTGTCCGTGTCCTACAGAAAACACAAGCACCAAGATGAGCAATCAAAAGACTAAAAAATACAGCCCGCGAGCTTACAACCCAAGCATAGGTAACCTATTCGGTCCCCCATCTCAACAACTTGGTCAATGTTTCATCCTTACTGCAGCATTGCCCACATCGACAAATGTGTCCGGAGACGGGTCAGGAGGAGACTCCGTCTATTATGTCACCAGGAGGAGGTTATTGACGCACAATCTGGTGTATGATGCATTGGAATACAGCACAAACGGAACATCACACAAGAGCTCACCTCTTGGCGGTGAAGATGAGGGCATCATTGAAATGCAGGATTCAGACCTTGCAGAGGACCCCTGCAGTGAGTGAAGCGTTGGAGTGGAACATAGCGTCAACTCACCGCTTGAAGTCGACGCCGATGGATTCACCATGAAGAGCACCGGCCAGGGGCGCGCAGAATGACGCAATGAGCAGCAGCACGAGAGGACACCAACATCAGATTCAGTGCATCATGTGCGCAATACTCAGTGAACAAGCTGAGTGTGCACAACACTAAGGACAAAATCTATGTATATCCATTATACATGAACCGATTTGACCATTAAAGAATTTAGAATCACAACAACATCATGAGAAAGAAGAAAAGATACGATGCCAGTACCGAGCCTTCGTTCAACACGACTTGGCCTTCCTCTTGCCGTGCATCACCCCTGTGGAATCAGAGGAAAAAGAAAGAAAACATAGCAAGATCAGGATCAATTAACTCCCCGTGGAATGGAATTTAAGGACATGTGCAATAGTCTAAACAACTCCTGTCTATAATCCCTAACACACATTAACCATATAGCAGATTCATTTTTCCCAAATCACAAATTAACGCATAGGCTCCAAATGCTAGGCTACGCAAAAAATATGACATCGACGAGAAAAAGGGGATTAGAGAATAGATGCATCTGCCCCAAATCACAAATTAAAGTATAGGAGGAGGACGTACCCACATCTGAGCCATCTCTTTGCGTAGAGCAGGAACTGTCACCGGCGCCTGACTCCTCCATGTTCTATTTGCCTATTCCCTTCCACGGTTCACCCCAACCCAGATGCCGCCAACAACAGGTGCATCATCTGACCATGGGATAGATGATTTGGAGTTGTACTATGTGGATTCCTCAACGGCCGATGACCTCCACGTGATGGGGTGGTGGAGGTCTCCTGGAATCCAGCTGGGTCTGTGGCGCCAGAGCAGAGGAGCGGCAGGGGCAGTGCGGGAGTAAGAGCATCTTCACTCGTTTGGCGAACCCATGCCGAAATCCGGACTTTTTCTGACTGGACAGCGCAAGTTTTCGGTTTGGGTACGCCCAGTTTCCCACTCGCGTACCCAGGCCGAGTATCCAGGCGAACATAAAACAGCGAGATATTTGAATCTTTATTGTTTCCGCCGGCGAGCGCTCGGCCACAAGGTGTTCGACAGATACGCCCACAAGTTCGGCGACAGATTTTTATTACATAACAGGGGAAACGTGCGGTGACCCAGCATACCACTGCATGATGTAGTATACTATAGTCGTTGACATAACACTAATGAAACACCGTTCACTAGTATTACATCCCTCAGAATGGCACAACAGAACACAGCGGGTCTAATACATGGCTAAAGGTTACAACTCACTCTTTACACAAGATCCAGAGAACACTCTAGGTTTAAGAGAGAGAAAGAACTTCTTATGAAGAAGAATCAAAGATAAACAACGCAAAAAAAATTATACTACTAGAACTAGTATTTTAACTACGGTTTTGGTGTTGCGGCTATTGCAACGCACTATAGAGATAGGTTCTTTGGCTAGAGATTATATTACTATCTAATCAGTAACTTCGTCTTCACTTGAGTTGAGGTATGTTGTCTTCTTTGTCTTTATTGAAAAGCTTTAGCTCTTGACGACTCCTGGAGCATAACTTGATGTAGTTGTTGTTTACTCCGGCTTCAGAATCTAGCAAGGGTTAAGAAGGTATTTTGAGTACGAGCGTACTCAACAAGTTCACTAGAAAAGAAGTGTTTGATGCACTATAACTACAGCCACAGACCGCAGGTCGTAGGCAATGCAAGTTTTCATAAACATTTCTTCAAAGGTTACTTTTATTCTGAAAAGCTATGTCCGTCAGCCTTCACGGGTTTACTAGAACCTTCATGGGGTTCCTTTTCCGCCGCGTTCGCAGCTCCTTCCCGAAACAGGGAGTAACAAGTTACAGTTCTTACACTCTGCAGAGGTGCGTTACTTTACCCATGAGAGATCAACTCTTTGTTGCACAACCGGACAGCTTATTCCCGTCCACAATTCCATGATGTGGGGCCCAGAAGATGATCCAAGCCAATCACTGCCCCCTTCGCGACCCCGCATGCCTCCTTGGTGTACACCATGCCCACATAATGAATTACGGCAATGGTTTGTACAAACCGTTAGATGCCAAAACTATCGTGGGACGATGAGGGTTCCCACCCATATGCTGCATATCCTCTACGAATTACCAATTAATTTGCACGCTACGAGGATAACAGGCACGACCTGCACATCCGGCTTCATGCGAGAGGAAGAAGATACAGCTGACTTCTCCGTCCCATTCCAAATCTCATGGTCAACGCGCAATATACGGCGCAAGAATCACTGGCGACATTGGTTGTTAAGTCCTAAGTGATATAGTTCTGAACAGTGGTATCCCAACTTTCAGATTTAATAGATTAGCTGATCACCCTGAATCACTAATCAATAGTTTTCATTATTATTGAAAATAGTGTTTTCTGACCTTTTTCAAATGCAGGTGAAGACAACATTGGATTTGTAAAATACTTTACAGAAAATAATCAAAGGACATGAGCAAGTGTGAACTTGCCTTTTGTGATTGCAAGATTATGCACTCATGGTCTTCGAGTCAGTATAAGATCCAAAATCTGAAATCGGCATCATTGGTCCGGTAAGGACTAATGTTTAAAGAAGCAATATGGTTTTATGCATAAGTAATGTGATGCATGTTCTAAGCGCAAATCCTGGGAATAACGTTGTTCTAGGGTTTAGATTCCGAAAGTGGTTACTTTGGAATGTGTGATCTTTAGGATAAATTTCGTAGTTGTACTTTTCTTAAAGTTTATGAGTGGTTAAAAACAACACATATGTAGGAGTAATGTATACATACTTATGACATACTAGATAAGATTACTTATACAAGGTTTCTTATTTAAAGTGGCAAAAAGGATAACCTTTGAAGAAAAGGTTTCTCTTCTAAGGTCTAAACAAACTTCGTGGTTAGTTAGTGGTGGTTGATGTTATTTGTTTGCTCAAATGGTTTGGCTTGAGTTGCTTTATAGTTTAACTACTTCAGACCAAAGTTAACTATAAAACATATAATAATGCTGATAGTGTTATATTAAGATTCTGTAGAATAAAGTTAACTTTAAAGTGTTGATGGTTTTGAAAGTATTATACTTATACATTGGTATCTTGTATATCTGAAATGTGTTCTTTAAGTTACTTAAGAATGTTTATTCTGTTACTTGAGTAAGGTTTTCTTGATGTGAGTATGGAGTAATATCATTTATCTTTTATAGATAAGTGAGTATAGTTTATGAACCCATCATAATGTTACTTAACTACTCATGGATTTATATAGTGTTGTAGTAGTTTTTGTAATTTGGTGATAAATATGGTTTAGAAAAGATTTGATTGTTTACAAGTTGTTCTTGAAGGATTTATTATAGTGGAATTCTTCTTATAGATAATCTTCATTTAAGGTTGTGGATTCTTCTAAAATAAGAACATTTATAATGTTTTAAACCATTATGGCATTAGATTATTTAATATTTAAAACTAATACTATTTATCAGACTTATTTGGCTCATTTTAGGAATATTAATAAATTTTATTTATCTTTATATGAATTATTAATGAAGTAAATAAGTTTAGATTTGAGTTATTAAAATATTTAATTTTTATTTAACTCTAAAGTAGAATATTAGATTTTTAATATGTAGATATTATTTTTGTGATCTTTTTGGTATATTACATTTATTTTTGTGACTTATAAATAATAAGATATGATTTTTATAATTCTTATTACTTTATAATTACTTAATGAATAATAAATATTTAATTAAGTGAAATAACAATACATGATTATATTTTAAATTAGAATTCTTATTTTTCTAAGATTTTTGGTATTTTATTTATATTATAAACATTTATATTTATAGGAATATGAATTATTAAAGTTTTATTACTTATAAAACTTTTATTAAATAATATTTATTTAAATAATCATCATAATAATATTTGATAATAAGTTTAAGTTGTAGGTTTTATTTTTCTGAAATTTTTCATATATTATACATATTTTTCTGAATTATAAATCAAAAGTTATTAATTAAACAAGATTTAATCATTTATTAAATTTCTGGAATAATATTAATTGGATTATAACATTTTATTTAACTCTTAGCAGAAAATACTTTTTACACAGTACTCAGAGCTAGAACCATCCACTGACTAGTGGGCCGTAGTCCACCTAAGCTCTCAGATGAAAGAAATGCATTTGCTACTGACCTCCTCTCTACTCACTGTCGATGACATGTGGGCCCTAGGCCACGTCACTTGCCACGCGGAACAAAGACCAGGTCAAACAGGGAACTGGGTCCAGGCTGACCCCAGCACGTCGTCACGCTGACATCAGCGCGACCACCACCACCAGATCAAGGTCGTCGGCGATGATCTACGGCGTTCTAGCATGCGTGGTTTGGTGTGTTGGACAGAGGGTGCAACGACGAGTCGAACTATGGGTGCGCCGCCCCGGAATGGTCACCGGAGCACTAGCTCCGACGAGCTCCGACGGTGACCGGCTCGGGTGCATGCGTACAAGGCGCTACAGATGACTAGGATCAAATCGGAGAGAACGAGCAGAAGCAGAAGCTCACCAGGAAGCTTGTAGTGGCAATGATAAGGGGAGGCGAGCTCAGACGACGTCGCCATGGTCGATGGCGAACGGCGGACAGATGAGCTTGATGCACATGGTTTCAGGCTTCTCGTCTCGATTCCTCCTCCTAGCAGACGAAGTCCATCATGGCGGTGCTAGTGGAACCTTCAGTTGGCCTCGGGGTGGTCTTGAACAACGAGAACAAGCAACTCCGGTGAGTTAGGGTTTCAGCATGGTTGGAGAAATTTTAGAGAGAGCACGAGAGAGAGTGTTTCAGGTACGAATGGATAGAGGATCTCGCGGGCGTTCTTATCCCCTCCTCACTGACGGCGGCGCACATCGTAACGCGTCGGAGATCGAAGACCGCCGCAACGCCACGCAGCTGCTTCCGCCGGCGAGGAAGACGACGAGAAACAGAAGGCCGAAGCGGTACGGGCTGCTGGTGGGCTGGTCGCGAGCCGAAGTGGGCTGCACCTGGGTGTTAGGTAATCAGGTGGGTTTGGGCTGCGGCCAGGTTTAGTTTTTTTATTTGTTTGGTCTTTTTTCTATTTTCTGTTTTCTAAATCAGATTTGAATTTGGTTTATAATTTAAACATTTCTTTGTATGTTTAATTTGCTGGATATTTGCAGTGATATTAAAATACATTTGGTAACCTTTGTGAACTCTTATTATGCCTTCTTTTTATATTTCTTTTATTTACTCAATAAGAACTCCTTTTAATAATTGGAAGAAACTTCTTCTTATTATTTTTCTCTTCTAATTTTAATTAGGAATTTCTTAAATGATATCTTCTTATTTTTATAGATTTAACTCTAATTGGCTCATAGGCTTATATATAGATTTTATATGTATCATGATCTTGGATCATTATTTGATGCATGAAAACATAAAGGATATTGATATGGTGATTATTACTCCTATTAATTTGGAAAATAGCAATGTATGGGATAAACAAAGAAGTTTAGAGTTTTGAATTTGGAATATTACCCTTGGTTTTAGGATTTTATATAAGTTTATATTCTTTTTAAGATTTAGGATTTAACAACTAAGTGTATTGCCTTTTGTATATAGTATTGGATGAAATCTCCCTTTTAATTAGAAAATTCTAATTAGAGTGTTTTATAGAAGTGAATATACTTAAACACATATAGTTAGGATGTGTGGAATTAACAGAAATGTGCTTATGTAATTTGTTATAGGAAACTATCTCTATAAAGTGCTATAGACATCAGATGATGGATCAATGGTATATGATGGATGTTATGTTTGAGTTGAGATTTAGAGTTGAGTGCTTACCATGATTAAATAGGAAAATGATTTACACATATAACTATATTTCTCAATCTTGGGTTTCTAATTAAGGAATTCCTTTCCTAGATATAATACCTCTCTTTTTATCAACATGATTAGTTTGATGGATTACTTATTAAAATCTTCTTATTCAATATATCATTCTTCTAAACTTATTGATGAATCCAATGAGTTTAATACAAAGGCACTTCATAGCTTTCTCATATCCTTGCTTGGTTGTATTTACTATTCTACTGTTGATAATCTTCCATCCAACCAGTAATTCCTTCAAACTCTACTCCCAATCTTTCTTAATCCTCCTTCACTAATCTTTTTCTAAAGTAAACTATCCTTAAAGGTGAATAACACCAACTTATAATTACTTAACCCTCATGACTTACACTTCAATCCCTGAATTATATTTATGTGGTTTGCAAAGACTTCTCTGGGATCACTTATCTTTACTAAGGTTCCAATCATGTTCCACCTACCAGTATTACCTATACTAAATATAGTCATACCATGTTGGTGGCCAAAACATTACCATTGTAATACTTTTAATCATTTATTACTGAAGTTCTTAGTTGGCTAAGCAGGGCTTTATCAATCTTACCTTTTATTGTCTGGAAATTATATTCTTAATAGCTTATATTGGATTAAGGTTATTAATGGACTTTACCCTCATTAGAAGATTTGAGTAGTTGTTCTGATGAGATCAAATAATAGATCAAAGACTAATAGATAAAGAAGTTGTGAATCAATGGGAATTATCCAACATTGATGAACAACAGATATGGAGATAAGTTCCATAAGGATTGTATAGAAAGAAAGATATATATATATATAGTGGATGATCTTGACTTAATTTCTTTCCAACTCCAACTCATCAAAAGAGTTCTTAAGATTAGGTGTTACTATGATTCTCAGAATGTATGCAGATGGAATTTAGGATATAGTGGTTAGATTCTTATTATTGGTTTTATATCCTTAACTTGATACTTATGAATGATTATAATGAGTACTATAATATGATCACCTAATGACCAAATATAATTCATATTATATTAAGGTTTAACTTATGGTACATTTTGATATACCCTTAAATCAAATCTCTCTTACCTAAAATGAAATTTTAACAAAAGTCTTATTGAAACTTATCGCAGTCAACTTGATGATCTACTTCAATTCCATCAAGCTAAGAGAAGCTTCAATCACTTTGACAAGTTTTGTTTAAAAGCGCGAAAATTATTCGGATTTTCTATGCATGAATGCAATGCACATATCTGGGTTCAACTTATTTCTAGGCTCTAATGCTGGGATGTTACAGACTCTCCCCCTTAAAATAAACTTCGTCCTCGAAGTTCGCAAACTCTCATGTTTCGGAGTACGAAATTGTTTTGTAGTGGTTACTACACTCTCCACTCCATGATGACCTTTAATGGAATTAATTGGTGTATTCCATAACCTGATTAAATATTCTCATTCAATTCTTTTTCTTGAATCATCAAACTTTACTACTATATTAAGTACAGTTTGTAGGTTCTTACCACCATAAGTTTTTAAGTTCCTATATATGCATTTTAATAGTCAATAGACTATTTTACTATTTCTGTCATTATATAGTTGATACTGGTATTCCTTCTAAGATTGGATTTGGACTCAATTTGTCCATACCCATTGGAATTGTTCATTCTCGACACTTGTTTAATTGGAAGTTCTTTATTATTTCTTGAGATTTACTTAAGAGTTGTTTCTTTTTGGATTGGTCGGTTAAATATATCCTTTATCACCTTTAAGTTTATACCTTCTTAAGATTTTTAAATAACTCTTCTTTATTACCTACAGTATTTGCTTCAACTTTCATTCCTAATGTTTACTCTCCCCCTTAAGTTTTACTAATAGTTTTGAAACTCCATACATAGAAGTCATTGATTCTGGAACTAAAATGTCGGTTCCTGTTTAGTTTATATTTTACTGGTTTAAGGTCCAATGAAAGATTATACAGTGCATCCACATAGTGGTGGATCTCCGAAGCAAATCTTTCCGCACTAAATGTCGCACTTACTATTGGGGTATTCTTGTTGAATAAACTGGACCTTGCAAAGCATCTTGCCAAGCGATCGTCTTCAAATCTGTCAACTTTCTTAGGTCTTACTTAACTTAGGCCAAATTTGATGCTCTTTATGCAACTTTTAATAAGATTTGGTTAACTATTTCAACCAAATACCAGCTGCGGACAAAATACCAACTGTGGAGTAGTTACTAGCTATGGATCAAATACCAGTTGTGGACTATTACCAGCTGAGAACTGTCCTAGGGTGTGTGTATTACCCAAAGGTTTCTTACATACCTCTTACATTTTTCTCAGAATTGACAGAGTTTGAATACCATTTTGGTTCCAAAGCTAACTATTTGTACTTATTCATGATACTTCCATGAACTTGGTACAATTATTCCATTACTTCTTAGTAATATTACTCACTTTGATTGATCTTTAAGTTTATTATTTCTTGTGGCTCCCTACATCTTCTACATCCAACTTCCTTCTTGATTCTGGCTAGGAATAATTTATGCTTTACCTATTCTCCAAGTGGTGTTAACACTCCTTATATCTTGCTTCTTCCTTTCAGTAAGTCTTCCTTTTTGATCTTTGAAATCATCGCTCCCTTGCACGAATTTCCATTCCTATCTAGGTCTATATCATCAAGTAATAACTGAGTGTTACATCATGCATTTGCACACCTAATTAAACTTCATGTACATATCTAGTCAATCAAGAAAATCCAATAAAATCCAAAAGTCGATGAACATCAAAACACATACCCTATATCATACATTGGTTTTAGATAATTTACAAATGTACTGGATGTTCCCACGGTTTGCTTCATACCTATTTACACAACTATCTTACAAGAACTTCTTGTTCTTGTGGATATATCCTCACTTATTTCAGCAAGCTCTCCAAACTACAATACGCATTACCCTCTATGTACATTATTCAAGCCCGCATCCCTTGGGATGTTGTTTCTCTCTCTCTTTCATCTTCCTCTAGTGCTTCCTGGAGTTCCGCCCATGATGACGTGAAGTCCTACGACTGCCTTATGGAGCATAGGAGCATCCAGGAGGTGCGTAATCTTGTTTAGAAGTACCGAGACTGAGATTAGTCATTGAAAAATGACTAGAGTTGGCGTAATCTTCCACCGAATAGTTCGGGTTTTCTGGCAACGCTTCCTCATAGTAAGTTGGTTCCTTAACTTGTTCTTGGATCCAGTCATACAAATTGGTGTAGTAGCTATTGGGATACTCTTCTAAGTTGATTGGATTAGTATCACCCCCATATGGTCCATAAGGCTCTCTATGGTTATAGTTGGTCTCTTCTTCAATACCTGTATCACAAGGTATATGATTCCCTATGGTTTTACCTTGAGATTCTATTTACCATCCATATTTGTCCGGCTCAGGTTTATTTGGAATAACTTTATTCCATTCTTGTTGTTCGGCATTGTACTTGGTCCATAAGTCTTCAGGTGGCTTGAAGTCATTCTGGTAATAGGCATAATTTTCTGAGTTTGGGTCATCAAACTCAGTCTCCTCAAACACCTCTCCTGAAGGTATGTATTTGGGATGCCTAGCTTCTTTATCTAACTTCTTCCTACGAGCCATTGCTTTATTAGGATCAGTAAAATCCTCAATAACCGTATCCAGCTCCTGAACTAAGACTTGGTGAGTGTTGTGATAAGTGTTTAGAAAAGACCGATAACGATCCATATACTCTACAGCTAGAGTAGGTTCAGTTTGGACTAAGGTAGAGTGGTTTAACTCATGCTCTGAGTTTGAGGTTTCATGTGGTATAATGGTGTGAGTACTACCTTCTAAAGCTTGGGATTTATGCTCTCGGATCATGGTTATGGTTGCTGCTACGGCAATCTAATATGCAGATGCCATGCACCTTGCCTCTCCTGCTGGCATTTCTCCCTTAAGTCCTAACTCCTTGGGTAACATGATCATGACATGGTATTTATCTAATACCTGCCCATCATAGAAAGTGTAAATCTTGACCAAAAGTCTTGATTCATATTCCAAACTCCATAGAAGTTGTCGGAGATTGTTTGTCCAATCCCCTCCGTAGTCATCCAACGTCCTGTTCATCACTTGAACATTCCGGGGTGGATATCGAGGTGCCATGTGGAACTGTGGATAAGAAATTATCATCAGTCACATAGAGTTAAAACTCTTGGGTAATGCTTGGAATTGCAATCATATAAAAGAGTTATCGCACTAGTAACATAACAGGATTATTCTCAAGTGAATATCCCTCATATCACTAGAGAACTCTTCATTACTGCTAGGATGTGTCCTACAGGTTCTACCCATTTACTAGGTTTCCAACCTAAGGTCAAAGCATATGCTCTGATACCAACTGCGGTGACCCAGCATACCACTTCATGATGTAGTATACTATAGTCGTTGACATAACACTAATGAAACACCATTCACTAGTATTACATCCCTCAGAATGGCACAACAGAAACACAGCGGGTCCAATACATGGCTAAAGGTTACAACTCACTCTTTACACAAGATCCAGAGAACACTCTAGGTTTAAGAGAGAGAAAGAACTTCTTATGAAGAAGAATCAAAGATAAACAACGCAAAAAAACAATTATACTACTAGAACTAGTATTTTAACTACGGTTTTGGTGTTGCGGCTATTGCAACGCACTACAGAGATAGGTTCTTTGGCTAGAGATTATATTACTATCTAATCAGTAACTTCGTCTTCACTTGAGTTGAGGTATGTTGTCTTCTTTGTCTTTATTGAAAAGCTTTAGCTCTTGACGATTCCTGGAGCATAACTTGATATAGTTGTTGTTTACTCCGGCTTCAGAATCTAGCAAGGGTTAAGAAGATACTTTGAGTACGAGCGTACTCAACAAGTTCACTAGAAAAGGAGTGTTTGATGCACTATAACTATAGCCACAGACCGTAGGTCGTAGGCAATGCAAGTTTTCATAAACATTTCTTCAAATGTTGCTTTTATTCTGAAAAGCTATGTCTGTCAGCCTTCACGGGTTTACTAGAACCTTCATGGGGTTCCTTTCCCGCCGCGTTCGCAGCTCCTTCCCGGAACAGGGAGTAACAAGTTACAGTTCTTACACTCTGCAGAGGTGCGTTACTTTACCCATGAGAGATCAACTCTTTGTTGCACAACCGGGCATCTTATTCCCGTCCACAATTCCATGATGTGGGGCCCAGAAGATGATCCAAGCCAATCACTGCCCCCTTCGCGACCCCGCATGCCTCCTTGGTGTACAGCATGCCCACATAATGAATTACGACAATGGTTTGTACAAACCGTTAGATGCCAGAACTATCGTGGGACGATGAGGATTCCCACCCATATGCTGCATATCCTCTACGAATTACCAATTAATTTGCACGCTACGAGGATAACAGCCACGGCCTGCACATCCGGCTTCATGCGAGAGGAAGAAGATACAGCTGACTTCTCCGTCCCATTCCAAATCTCATGGTCAACGCATAATATACGGCGCAAGAATCACTGGCGACATTGGTTGTTAAGTCCTAAGTGATATAGTTCTGAACAGTGGTATCCCAACTTTCAGATTTAATAGATTAGCTGATCACCCTGAATCAGTAATCAATAGTTTTCATTATTATTGAAAATAGTGTTTTCTGACATTTTTCAAATGCAGGTGAAGACAACATTGGATTTGTAAAATACTTTACAGAAAATAATCAAAGGACATGAGCAAGTGTGAACTTGCCTTTTGTGATTGCAAGATTATGCACTCACGGTCTTTGAGTCAGTATAAGATCCAAAATCTGAAATCGGCATCATTGGTCCGGTAAGGACTAATGTTTAAAGAAGCAATATGGTTTTATGCATAAGTAATGTGATGCATGTTCTAAGCACAAATCCTGGGAATAACGTTGTTCTAGGGTTTAGATTCCGAAAGTGGTTACTTTGGAATGTGTGATCCTTTAGGATAAATTTCGTAGTTGTACTTTTCTTAAAGTTTATGAGTGGTTGAAAACAACACATATGTAGGAGTAATGTATACATACTTATGACATACTAGATAGGATTACTTATACAAGGTTTCTTATTTAAAGTGGCAAAAAGGATAACCTTCGAAGAAAAGGTTTCTCTTCTAAGGTCTAAACAAACTTTGTGGTTAGTTAGTGGTGGTTGATGTTATTTGTTTGCTCAAATGGTTTGGCTTGAGTTGCTTTATAGTTTAACTACTTCAGACCAAAGTTAACTATAAAACATATAATGATGCTGATAGTGTTATATTAAGATTCTGTAGACTAAAGTTAACTTTAAAGTGTTGATGGTTTTGAAAGTATTGTACTTATACATTGGTATCTTGTATATCTGAAATGTGTTCTTTAAGTTACTTAAGAATGTTTATTCTGTTACTTGAGTAAGGTTTTCTTGATGTGAGTATGGAGTAATATCATTTATCTTTTATAGATAAGTGAGTATAGTTTATGAACCCATCATAATGTTACTTAACTACTCATGGATTTATATAGTGTTGTAGTAGTTTTTGTAATTTGGTGATAAATATGGTTTAGAAAAGATTTGATTGTTTACAAGTTGTTCTTGAAGGATTTTAATAGTGGAATTCTTCTTAGAGATAATCTTCATTTAAGGTTGTGGATTCTTCTAAAATAAGAACATTTATAATGTTTTAAACCATTATGGCATTAGATTATTTAATATTTAAAACTAATACTATTTATCAGACTTATTTGGCTCATTTTAGGAATACTAATAAATTTTATTTATCTTTATATGAATTAATGAAGTAAATAAGTTAAGATTTGAGTTATTAAAATATTTAATTTTTATTTAACTCTAAAGTAGAATATTAGATTTTTAATATGTAGATATTATTTTTGTGATTTTTTTGGTATATTACATTTATTTTTATGACTTATAAATAATAAGATATGATTTTTATAATTCTTATCTTTACTATTAAAACCGAGTTGGTGGCTCACTTTGGGGTCAAACATTGAGAGCATCCGAGCCATCCAACACATCCACCAAACATTGGATACATCTGCACCGTCCAATCAGCCCCTCCTATGTGCGCATCAAACTATGGTAACCAACAATTAACAATCACCATTATCACGGGAAAGAAAATTGGTGAGATCCAAAAACCACCCCCACAAAATAGAATACTATCAAGTATTTGATGCGGTAATTAATGAGAAAGTTTTTCTTTGAAACCATAATTAATGAGAAAGTTAATTATCTTTCCAAACTAATATCACCATATGTACGTCATACACTATTTAGCAGGAGACGACGGTATGCGCTCCCACTATTAAATCCTATATATAGGCGCTAATCTCGTTACCGTATCGTCGCACTTATTAGCGCCAATCTCGCTACCAAATGCATCTAATTGTAGTCCCGCCGTTTCCTTCCGCACGGGGAGGAGGCGACCTGCGTGGCGAAGAGGAGCAGGACGGACAATTGCATGAGGCTGCACATGGCTACATGCGGCGCAGGAGGCGGCCTCGTGCTGGAGAAGAGGAAGAGGTGGTCTCGGACGGGCGATAGAGGTCACTAGAGGGGCGAGGCCGGAGCTGTGTTGCTTGGCGGCGGCGGAGCTTGCGTGCGCGTGCAGAGGCGGGGTCGAGCGAGAACGAGGCGACGCTTGAGGCGAGAGAGCGGAGATTGGAGGCGCAGACTAAGAGGGCCATGATCAAGGGCAAGAGGCACATGGGCGGCGACGGCGAGGCTTGGGCGGAACTCAGGGCACCATGGTCAATGTGCAGCAGGCGAAGGGGGTCGAAGAATGACTAGGGTAATAGGATGAGATGACGGTACCTATGTCGAGCGGCCCCAACACGCACGCCAGCCCCAGATACGGCTGCTATGGTCCGCTCTTTGAGCCCACAGTAGGATCCCTCTTCGACGCGGGCGGCGGTGGTATGACACATCTCAGGGCCGATTCTCGTCAATGGCACGCTGCGATGATGAGGCTCTGGCCTCGGCGTCACATCCTGTCGTCCGCCCTTCTGTTTATCCCTTTTTTACTTGATTAAAACTTCGTTTTGCAGCTCAGATCCAATTTCTCGGTCTGGCTTCTCATTGATTTGTACCTCTATCATCGGATCTAGAGTTTGTGCGGCTATTACTCTTTGTGGTTGTCATTAGAGGAACATGTTGCTCTGGCGGCTCTCTCTGCGTCTCTTCCACTGTTTCTGAAACTGTTTCAGTGTCACACGCCTATCTAATATGGAGACCCACCAATTTTTTGACGAATATTTTCTTTTGCACCTCACAAGTATATATCCTGCTGCTATATTGATTGTTTTCTCTAATGGATCTTGCAGTGCATCGCTAATTCAGATGTTCTTTCAAGAATGGAAGTTACTACTTTGCTGACTATAGATTTTCGTTATTTATCTCAATCCACAAGCCGGATGTTCAGACTTTCATAAAAGGTAACCATCCATAAGTGATGGCTTGCCTTTATTCTGAGAGCACTAATATGTGTTCGATTTTTATTTTCATTTTGTCTTTGTTGTTCAGTGAAAATTCGTATTACATATAGCTTTGTCATTGACGCCTCTTCTTTTCTTGGTTGCCCCATATCCAATTTATCAGGTCATACCGGTCTCTGCCATTACTAGAAGTCCAGTAATGTTTTGATTTGTATACATGTGAAGTAACCCCTTTTACAGACATGATTCAAATGCATCTTTCGGTGCTCATTCTGTTTTTTTACAAAATATGTTTAGTCACTTTCTGAAACACGGTGCTTACTCTTCACCGTATTGGTGTTTAATCACTCTTACATTTTGCCTTGGCTAGCTTGTCCAGGAATTTTCCTTAAAAGGCTGTATTTGAGATGTACGTGAAGATGGTAGTAATTCAGAAAAGAAGGTGAGCTCCGCCTATTTGACTTTGTTCAAGAATCTAAATGCAGTTTGAGTTTCAGAAGTTCTATTTGTTTTACTAGGGATAGCACTCAGGGTCCTCGCCTTCATCTCGATAGAGAGGACGAGGTGGATAACTTCTAATCGAAGTCGTCGGCGTGGAAAATCAAATGAACTTAGCTATTTGGCACCCTGCCATCCAGTGAGCCACCATTGCGACGAGAGGTGATGGCTGCCCGTACCTAGCCTCACGAAGCTGGGGCTGATGAAGTCAGCGGAGAGAACAACGGCAGAAGCGCGGCTGCACGAACCAGATCCACAAGGCCTCCATGGCCATTTCATAGATATAAATATTTCCGAGTTGTACACGCAGAAATTTTCCAAGGTAACAACAAATATCGTGCTTTGAAACTTTATTTTTCTTTCCGGGTTGAAAGAAACTATTGGTTCAGACTTCTGAATATGTAGCGTTGCAGGGTAAGCGTAGGAAACCCGATATACCGGGAACGCCCTCATGAACCTGATGGAGTCATACAAGAGCATGATGTCTGCAAGTAGGGCCGATAACATTCTGCTCTACCTCAAGCGACGACTTCCCAGCCTCTCTCTAACCACACTGGATGCAAGCAACATACAACACAACAAGGTAAAATCACGTCTATCATAGACATCAACACGAGTTGGGAATCTTTTCGGTTGTGAATTTGTGATGTGGATTTGCTTGTGTGTGGATGCTCTTATGTTGAAGGACGTTGTGAAAGTTATTTGCCAAGCGATGAACTGATCGACCAACTGTATTTTTGGATTTCTTGCACTATACAAGCAGGAACCTAACTTCTGTGGGAATTATTTATTTATTTGGGTAATAAGACCATTGAAATTCTCAAGTGGTTCGGGGAAGTCATACTTACCACCAACAACAATTTTTCCCCTTGTAGCCCACTATTTTTAAGATTATGTATCTATTGAATGTAGTCATGTATAGATATTTTGTTTTGTTACAACAAATGAGCAAGTTGCAACCTTAAATCTCCCAACAAAATTTGAACTCAATTGTCGACCAAAAAGTTCTTTATTGCACTGAAGATGGTCAACAAAGCTTGATGGCACAATATCTTATAGCAGTGGATGTACAAGAAGTGGAGAATAAAAACCCCTGATACACTCCTAATGGTCATCAAAGTGGAGGAGATTGCAGAAGGAGCATATATATAGACATTTCTTGAGATAGTTGAAAACCATTTCTGTAGATGTTCAAGAAGATGATTGGGGAGCCATACACGTGAAGACAATGGGTAGGTACTAGCATCAAGGACCAAGGACCACCAACTAAAGAGGATAAAGCCATGTTTTTAATGCTTTTGCTATCCCGACAAGTGAACTATATTTTATTATACATGATTTCCTAGGCCCTAAAAAGTTTTATACTTATTTTCTTTACTTGTTGTTTTTAAGTTTTCAGAACTTTGTATATGGCGATTTCTGAATGGAAATCAACGAGGTTGGTTGTTTCATTTTTTTTGACAATTTTCATTGAGGCGACTTTTTCAAGTTATCTTTTCATAGGATGATGAGTCTGATTTCATATGACCTAGCCACATTTGTTTTGTTAGATACATCATACATCATAGACATCATGTTGAGTATAGAGGGACCAATATTTCCACCGTTGCATGTCCAAATTATATATTATATAATGTGAGATAAATACATCAAGTATGACTGGTTTGTATGAGTCGCAAAAGTTCATGGCTAGGGATGTTGGAGTAGATGAACAATCGACGACGTATCCACTTGTTTCTTGTGGGGTGCACATGACACGTGGAAAATTGTTTTTTCTTTGAATACCTATTTTTCATGCATAATGGATCTTTTCATCAATATTGCTTCTATATGTCTGTGTGTGATCTTATAGTAATTCTAAAGTCATGGCAATGGAAACGACTGCAATGGTTTACCACAGTTGGAGAGGACACTCGAGTGACATGTACTATTAGAATATGGTGAGATTACAAAGCACAATGACGATGATGAAAAAACTTGAAGACCGTAGCAACGCACGAGCATTCAACTAGTTACTTTATAATTACTTAATGAATAATAAATATTTAATTGAGTGAAATAACAATACATGATTATATTTTAAATTAGAATTCTTATTTTTCTAAGATTTTTGGTATTTTATTTATATTATAAACATTTATATTTATAGGAATATGAATTATTCCTATAAATAAGTTTTATTAAATAATAAAACTTTTATTAAATAATATTTATTTAAATAATCATCATAATAATATTTGATAATAAGTTTAAGTTGTAGGTTTTATTTTTTTGAAAATTTTCATATATTATACATATTTTTCTGAATTATAAATCAAAAGTTATTAATTAAACAAGATTTAATCATTTATTAAATTTCTGAAATAATATTAATTGGATTATAACATTTTATTTAACTCTTAACAGAAAATACTTTTTACACCGTACTCAGAGCTAGAACCTGTCACTGACTAGTGGGCCATAGTCCACCTAAGCTCTCAGATGAAAGAAATGCATTTGCTACTGACCTCCTCTCTACTCAGTTCGATGACATGTGGGCCCTAGGCCACGTCACTTGCCACGCGGAACAAAGACCAGGTCAAACAGGGAACTGGGTCCAGGCTGACCCCAGCACGTCGTCACGCTGACGTCAGCGCGACCACCACCACCAGATCAAGGTCGTCGGCGATGATCTACGACGTTCTAGCATGCATGGTTTGGTGCGTTGGACAGAGGGTGCAACGACGAGTCGAACTATGGGTGCGCCGCCCCGGAATGGTCACCGGAGCACTAGCTCCGACGAGCTCCGACGGTGACCGGCTCGGGTGCATGCGTACAAGGCGCTACAGATGACTAGGATCAAATCGGAGAGAACGAGCAGAAGCAGAAGCTCACCAGGAAGCTTGTAGTGGCAACGATAAGGGGATGCGAGCTCAGACAACATCGCCATGGTCGATGGCAAACGGCGGACAGACGAGCTTGATGCACATGGTTTCAGGCTTCTCGTCTCGATTCCTCCTCCTAGCAGACGAAGTCCATCATGGCGGTGCTAGTGGAACCTTCAGTTGGCCTCGGGGTGGTCTTGAACAATGAGAACAAGCAACTCCGGTGAGTTAGGGTTTCAGCATGGTTGGAGAAATTTTAGAGAGAGCACGAGAGAGAGTGTTTCGGGTACGAATGGATAGTGGATCTCGCGGGCGTTCTTATCCCCTCCTCACTGACGGCGACGTGCATCGTAACGCGTCGGAGATCGAAGACCGCCGCAACGCCATGCAGCTGCTTCCGCCGGCGAGGAAGACGACGAGAAACAGAAGGCCGAAGCGGTACGGGCTGCTGGTGGGCTAGTCGCGGGCCGAAGTGGGCTGCACCTGGGTGTTAGGTAATCAGGTGGGTTTGGGCTGCGGCCAGGTTTAGTTTTTTTTATTTGTTTGGTCTTTTTTCTATTTTCTGTTTTCTAAATCAGATTTGAATTTGGTTTATAATTTGAACATTTCTTTGTATGTTTAATTTGCTGGATATTTGCAGTGATATTAAAATACATTTGGTAACCTTTGTGAACTCTTATTATGCCTTCTTTTTATATTTCTTTTATTTACTCAATAAGAACTCCTTTTAATAATTGGAAGAAACTTCTTCTTATTATTTTTCTCTTCTAATTTTAATTAGGAATTTCTTAAATGATATCTTCTTATTTGTTTATAGATTTAACTCTAATTGGCTCATAGGCTTATATATAGATTTTATATGTATCATGATCTTGGATCATTATTTGATGCATGAAAACATAAAGGATATTGATATGGTGATTATTACTCCTATTAATTTGGAAAATAGCAATGTATGGGATAAACAAAGAAGTTTAGATTTTTGAATTTGGAATATTACCCTTGGTTTTAGGATTTTATATAAGCTTATATTCTTTTTAAGATTTAGGATTTAACAACTAAGTGTATTGCCTTTTGTATATAGTATTGGATGAAATCTCCCTTTTAATTAGAAAATTCTAATTAGAGTGTTTTATAGAAGTGAATATACTTAAACACATATAGTTAGGATGTGTGGAATTAACAGAAATGTGCTTATGTAATTTGTTACAGGAAACTATCTCTATAAAGTGCTATAGACATCAGATGATGGATCAATGGTATATGATGGATGCTATGTTTGAGTTGAGATTTAGAGTTGAGTGCTTACCATGATTAAATAGGAAAATGATTTACACATATAACTATATTTCTCAATCTTGGGTTTCTAATTAAGGGATTCCTTTCCTAGATATAATACCTCTCTTTTTATCAACATGATTAGTTTGATGGATTACTTATTAAAATCTTCTTATTCAATATATCATTCTTCTAAACTTATTGATGAATCCAATGAGTTTGATACAAAGGCACTTCATAGCTTTCTCATATCCTTGCTTGGTTGTATTTACTATTATACTGTTGATAATCTTCCATCCAACCAGTAATTCCTTCAAACTCTACTCCCAATCTTTCTTAATCCTCCTTCACTAATCTTTTTCTAAAGTAAACTATCCTTAAAGGTGAATAACACCAACTTATAATTACTTAACCCTCATGACTTACACTTCAATCCCTGAATTATATTTATGTGGTTTGCAAAGACTTCTCTGGGACCACTTATCTTTACTAAGGTTCCAATCATGTTCCACCTACCAGTATTACCTATACTAAATATAGTCATACCATGTTGGTGGCCAAAACATTACCATTGTAATACTTTTAATCATTTATTACTGAAGTTCTTGGTTGGCTAAGCAGGGCTTTATCAATCTTACCTTTTATTGTCTGGAAATTATATTCTTAATAGCTTATATTGGATTAAGGTTATTAATGGACTTTACCCTCATTAGAAGATTTGAGTAGTTGTTCTGA
This sequence comes from Avena sativa, assembly GCA_916181665.1. NCBI lineage: Eukaryota > Viridiplantae > Streptophyta > Magnoliopsida > Poales > Poaceae > Avena > Avena sativa. Next base: position 111,777,347 of record OV702285.1, on the reverse strand, counting down.
TGAGATCAAATAATAGATCAAAGACTAATAGTTAAAGAAGTTGTGAATCAATGGGAATTATCCAACATTGATGAACAACAGATATGGAGATAAGTTCCATAAGGATTGTATAGAAAGAAAGATATATATATATATATAGTGGATGATCTTGACTTAATTTCTTTCCAACTCCAACTCATCAAAAGAGTTCTTAAGATTAGGTGTTACTATGATTCTCAGAATGTATGCAGATGGAATTTAGGATATAGCGGTTAGATTCTTATTATTGGTTTTATATCCTTAACTTGATACTTATGAATTATTATAATGAGTACTATAATATGATCACCTAATGATCAAATATAATTCATATTATATTAAGGTTTAACTTATGGTACATTTTGATATACCCTTAAATCAAATCTCTCTTACCTAAAATGAGATTTTAACAAAAGTCTTATTGAAACTTATCGCAGTCAACTTGATGATCTACTTCAATTCCATCAAGCTAAGTGAAGCTTCAATCACTTTGACAAGTTTTGTTTAAAAGCGCGAAAATTATTCGGATTTTCTATGCATGAATGCAATGCACATATCTGGGTTCAACTTATTTCTAGGCTCTAATGCTAGGATGTTACAAAACGCCTCTCAGTCGTCGATGGGGATGGGCTCCTGCGGCGTGGACTACGCGGCGTTGTCGTCCGTCTCGCCGGCGAAGGCCGCCGGGTTGGAGGAAGTCGAAGTAGAGCTCGGCGTGGGGGCATTCGGCGCAGACACGTTCGACGCAGAGGAAGGGGAAGCCGTGATCATGCCCTGCAGGATGGCCTGACGTTGCGCCATGTACCAGGCCTTGACCGGTGAGCTCATCTTCGACGTGTCCTCGCCGCCCATGAGGAACTTGAGGTCCGTGTTGTGCTTCTTGCCGGCGTAGATGGCCTTCTTCTCGGCGAGGTTGGCCTTGATGAGGGCCACCTTTTCCCCTTGTGTCTCGATCAGCTTCTTCCAGCGTTCCTCGCTCTTCTCAGCCCTCTTCTCGGCCTGCGCCCTCGTGCCGGCGATGCATTTATCGATCGAAGCCTGTAGACGCTCGGCGGGAGGTCCGGCGGCCTTGAGCATCTTCGCCTTCTTCTGGCCGAGCTCAGGTCTTCCTTCGCTGGCAGCAGCTGCCGGGGCCTCGGGGTTGTAGACGCCGTCCTTGATCTTGGAGAGACTCAAGCGAGTGTCCCGCCACTTCTCGCAATGCTCGATTTTCTCGAAGACATGATGGAACTTGAACTCCATCTTCATGTCCTCTCGAAACAGAGCAAGTGCACGACGCAACTGCAAAATGAAAGTGTGTCAAGTTTGTCAAAATGGAAGAGAGTGCATGACAAAGATAGTGTTTGCGAGTACCTTGTTGTCCATGTTTTTCCCACTGGCTTGTGTGCGGTCGACCTCTTCCACACAACTGTGCCACTTGCTGCATGCAGTCTGGATGATCGCCCAATGGTTGGTTATTGCCTTCTCCCATCGCTCCATGTGGATCTTGCGGTACTTTGGGTCGCACATGCTTCGCTCGTCGAATGCTGCCTTCACGCGCCGCCAATAATTGTCGGAATTTTGGTCCGCACCGGTGATCAGATCCATGCTCACTGTCTTCCAAGCTTCGGCGAGGCAGGTGTCCTCGGCCACGGTCCATTTGAGCCGAGCGTCCGCCGTCTTCTTCCCCTTCTTGCCTTTCGCCTCAGTCTTGGCGTCCTCTGGCTGCGTCTGCTCGGCTTGTGTCTCCTCAGCATCGATGTCGGCGAAGTCCTGGGACTCGATGCCGCGCTCGGCGTCGGCCCGGGTCTGCTCTTCCGTGAAGAAGGAGGGGTGGTTGGAGGCCGAGCCTGTTGCGATCAAGTCCTCCATGTATGCCTCGGGTGTCATGCCGGCCGGAAGTGCGCCTGGCATTCCGTCGAACAGGTTGCGCGCGTCGGCCTCGCCGAAGGGCGCCGAGCTTCCGCCGAAAGGCAGCGGTCCGCGACGCAGAGCGGGGCTTGCGTACGCCGGAGAGGTGGAGTAGGGGAGGTTGATGTCCACGCTGAAGGCCGAAGGAGGGCGCAGCGCCGGATAGGGGAAGATCACGTTCGGGTTGAAGCCGCCGTCAAACTCCGGCGACGAGGAGTACCTCTGCCGAGCGGTCGCCTGGCTCTCCTGGAAGCCAGCCGGAGAGATCAGCGAGAATCCGGCGGGTGAGCCGACGCTCGCCTGGCTTCTCCAGTGTGGTGGGTACGGCACGACCATCAACGCCGAACGTGTCGCCGCTGCCTGCTTCACCTTCACCATCGCCTGTTATTTCGCCGCCGCCTTCACCATCACCTTCTTCTCCTCCGCTTGTTGTTGCCAGAGCTTCGCCCTCTCCTTCCTGTCCTTCCACTCGGCCGACGAGATCTTCCTGGCCTGCTCCTTCTTCTCCCAGTCGGCGGAAGACATGCCCTCCGGTTTGGTCGGCGGTGCTCTCGGCTTCCTCGCCTTCTTCTCCACCGGACCCTCGCCGAGGATCGATCTGGGTTGGACGAAACTCTTGGGCGGCATGTCGGGCGGAGAGATTGGTGGAGTGGCGGGGTGGGGCAATAGGGAAGAAAGGTGGGAGGGGGAAAGAAAAGGGCGGGAGCTCGGCGAAGTGGAGGGAGTGGTGCCTTCTCTCGCCGACAGAGCTGGCCCACACCCGTTTTCGCTGAGTCCGGCGTTCCCAGGGCGTACCCGGGATCCTGGGTACGGCCTGGGTAGGAAGGACCAAAACGCGCCGAAATCCGGACGAAAACAGGTCCCTGGGTACGCGACTGGGCCGATTTTCAGCGTCCGGACTGAAATTCGGCGTCCGGACCGGCGTCCTGGGTAGGCGAGTGGAGATGCTCTAACCAGGGGCAGGCGGGAGGTGGGGTATTTTTTTTTTGCCAAATCTGACCTTTTGGCGAAACTAATTCCACGTCTGACCCCTCCAGGAAACTAATTCGGAATCTGACCCTTGGGGTCGGCGCCATTTTAAATGGCGCCGAAGTTGTGCAGTTCGGCGCCAAGTCGTAGTAGCTGGGAAGCAGGCCAGAGAGTGGTCAGATTCCGAATTAGTTTCCTGGAGGGGTCAGACTCGGTTGAAGTTACCGGTTTGGGCAGATTTGGCAAAAAATACGGAGGTGTGCGATAGAGTCGGGGGGATCTGGAGGCGCGAGCATCACGACGTATGTGCGGTTCTGTTTTTTTCGTGCGGGTGACGAAAGGAGGTGCGACGAAATGAAGCGAAACGCAAATCGGCAGGAGACGGAACCGTTCGTCTTTTTTAAGTAGTAGAGATTTGTAGCATCAAACAGAACTCATATCGGAGAGTGGATGTGTTATTCAACAACAAATCATTTCCCGACATTACAAAAAATGTTAGAATCATGTTCAATTTTTGACACACATTATCCCTTTTGAGCAAATACTGGCATCTTTCTTGAATCCTGGTGGATATGTAGTTTTCTGTTTGGTTGGTACTCTTGGCAAGTGTACAATTGGTTAAAGCACACAATTTGTGACACAAATCTGACAGGTTTACCGGGGCAAAAATAATAATTTAGAGGAACATGAGAACAAGAAAAATACATCGGTCCTACGTGATTTTTGAGTTTTAAAAAGTGGCTGGAGTGGATTTTTTCGAATTTTACAAGAATCCCAGATAAAAGCAGAATGCAATGTGGCCCTTCTCTCTTTTTTCATATGAACGTGGCCCGTAGCTTCTGCGACTGCGAGGGACCAAGGACGACCCCGTTATCTTTTTTCCAAAAGCAAACTTGTGTCGATCCGTCCAAAGATGCCACGTTTTCTCCACACGTGGAGGCTGTTCATTGGCAGGTGATACGACACCACCCTCCACCCTGGCACGACCACTCAAAGCCCACCGGCCGGCGCACCCCCCCCCCCTCGCCGCCGCTGTACTCTGCAGACTTTCCTCTCCTCTCCGACGCCGGCCGTATGCCATCTTCTTCTTTTTCATCCTGCACACGCCGTCCACTCACATGTAGAATACCCTGATGCTGTCTCCCATGGCGTGCCGTTTTACCTAGAGTCTCTTCCAATTCAATCCAACAAACCACGGTCCCGAACCCAGCGGAGGAAACGAGGAGGGATATCCGGATTTCCGCCGCCGCCTGTCCCACCCTTCCTTGAACTTCGTCTCAGTGACGCGAGTGAGGGGAGCGGGGACCCTCCCGTCGCAGAATCGCCGGCAACCACATCAGCAGCTACCATTGGATCAAAATCTACCCTCGTGTCCCCGCCCAATCTCTCCCTAAATCCTCCTAACGGTAAGCGACTTGATCCGATGCAACATTAGGGTACGATTCGCGCCGTGTTCCTCCAATTCGGCTCCCAATTCCTGCAACATGTCTCTTCAATCCACTTCCCACTTTGTGCGAATCTGTTGTGGATCGTGCTGCTGATTTTTCGCCTTTCTGTTCTAGGTGAGTTTTGTGGTGGAACTGGTGTGAGGGGATTAGTGGCGGGTGGCAGCGAGGATGATCCGGCTACAGACGTACGCGGCGTTCAGCCTGCTGGCGACGACGTCGGCGGTGTACTACGCCTTCAGCAGCCGGGAGCAGTTCTATCCGGCGATGGTCTACCTCTCCGCCTCCAAGGTATGCTTCGTGCTGCTCCTCAACACGGGCCTCGTCGCAATGTGCGCCGCCTGGCAGCTCGTCAAGCGCATCTTCCTGGGCCCGCTCCGGGAGGCCGAGGCCGAGCGGCTCAACGAGCAGTCGTGGCGCGAGGCTGTGGAGATCCTCTTCGCCGTCACCATCTTCAGGCAGGACTTCTCCGTCACATTTCTCGCCATGGTCGCCGCCCTGCTCCTCATCAAGGCGCTGCACTGGCTCGCGCAGAAACGGGTCGAGTACATCGAGACCACGCCGTCAGTGCCGATGCTGTCGCATGTCAGGATCGTGTCCTTCATGGCGTTCCTTCTCGCCGTCGACTGCCTCTTCCTGTGGAACTCGCTCGGGTCGCTGATTCAGAAGCGGGAGGCGTCCGTTGCAATCTTCTTTTCCTTTGAGTAAGTTCTAAACATGCATGTAGTTCAACTTTTCAAACTTGACAGAGCTGGATCTCCCGGGCTTGCTCCAGACAAGGATACGACTAGGTCTGGCATCTGATTCTCCTGATAATTACTGCACCGGCATGCAGAACTTGATCCGGTCTTCAGATATTAGCACGAGCATGCAGAACTTGATGAAATGCCATAACATCTTTGAAGTTGGGGAAATCCAAATGTTTTGTTCTATCATAATATCCTGACATGCCATCAAGGTTATCATAAAGTGCTCAGATTTGGCATCCTCAATTTCTCAAAATCGAAAAAGTCTGCATCTACGAAACAAACTTCTCAGAATAGCTATTGTTGGTCAGAGTAACCATAGCTATTCTGTCAAGTTTTGTTTCGCTGATGTATTTTTTTTTGATTTGGAGAAATTGAGGGATGCCAATCTGTTTGCTGTTGTCAGATCTGTGCACGTTATGATAACCTTGATGGCATGCCAAGATATTATGCTAGAACTTGGATATGCCCAACTTCAAAGATATTATGGCATTTCTCTTGCCTAATTTCTGGACGCTGGATCAAGTTCTGCGCTGGTGCAGTTTTTATCAGGAGAATCAGACGTGAGACTGTCGGTTGTATCCTTGTCAGCAGCAAACACATGAGATACAGCTGTGCCAAGTGCTGAAAGTTCTAAGCGGAGGCGTCTGCCATGTCACCTTTCAAACAGTGCCCGTCGATCAAATTCAGACATAACATAAATGCTTGGATTTTAAAATGTGGAAGTCATGATTTGGTTAGACACCTATTAGTTGAAAGGGTGGATATTTGTGAAAATTATATGCATCGTTCCATGGAAAGGTTCCTGTATATGGAAAGACATATTAGTGTACACCCCTAAAACTAGAATTTCTTGTTATATATGCTCAAAAATGGATTAGTACAATGGTACTAACTAGATATTTAGTTAGTTTCTCCTTGATTCTTATGTATTGTTTGCCATTGATTTTATTAGCAACTTCTGGATTGGCCTAATGCTTTGGTAGTGAGCAGTTAATCTTTTCATTTGATGCATCCAGTAGGCCATGGATAGTTTTTCTCGTATTATTTGCCGCATCAAGCTCATTATCCCTTTCATTTATATGTTATGTTTTTTTTATTAATATATGTTATGGTTGTCATATGTTAAGATCTGTGTCCATGAACTTGTTAACTAGTTAAATTATCTTATCAAGTCTAAGAAATACTCTTAAATGAAGGCGGTGTAAATCATTTGGTATGAATTTCTTAAACTGCAGTAAAATTATACGTTGTAGAATTTCTTTGTCGATTATTTCTCTTAAAGCATGGGACATGCCTTTTCATATAAGGTATCAACCATATTATTTTATTGACTAATCTTGCATTTACCTCAGGTTGAACTTTTATTGTTCTGAATATTTGCAGATGATTCTTGAAGTATTATTTATAGACATTGAGATTTATAGTAACACGTGTATATCATGTTTCAGGTATATGATACTAGCAACGTCCACAATATCGACATTCATAAAGTATGTATTCTATGTCAGCGACATGCTAATGGAAGGTCAATGGGAGAAAAAGGCAGTGTATACATTTTATTTGGAGCTTATCAGTGACCTTGTTCACTTGTCTTTATATATGCTCTTCTTCATAGCAATCTTCTTGTAAGTTTTTTGAAGATCTTCATAACGCTTAGTATACTGTAGTTTTAACTTCAATGGCTGATCTGTTATACTAAATTAGGAACTACGGAGTCCCACTGCACTTGATTCGTGAGCTCTATGAGACCTTCCGCAACTTCAGAATCCGCATTTCAGATTATGTACGCTACAGAAAGATAACTTCCAACATGAATGAACGCTTTCCAGATGCTACACCAGATGAACTTAATGCGTGAGTCATTTTATTCCATTGACACTCTTTCAGTTGTTTCAGCGATGGGACTTGTTTATGATTTATATTTTTTATATTTTTTCAGGAGCGATGTCACATGTATTATTTGCCGTGAAGAGATGACCACAGCAAAGAAGCTACTTTGTGGGCACTTGTTTCATGTACATTGTCTTAGGTCATGGCTAGAGCGACAACATACTTGCCCCACATGTAGAGCTCCAATTATTCCCCCGGATAATGCACATGCAGCATCAGCCCCACAACATGGAGCTCAACCTGGAGGTCAGCCTGGTGAGCTTCTCTTCGTTGGTCTGATTTTTTTAATTTCCCACTTGACCATTTTTATCAGTCAATACTAGACGATGAAAGCAGTTTTGTATGCCAATTCCTGATCCAATGTAAGGAAAGAAGCTGCATCTGCAGGCACTGCTACTTCAACTTCAGGAGGAGCACCGAGCGAGAACGTGAACATGTGCCAAGCAAAACTTGAGGCTGCCGCTTCAGCTGCTTCCTTATATGGAAGATCATTTGCTTATCCTCCAGCGAGCACTTTGAATAGGTATATTTTTCTTGAGTAGTTTAAAAGGCAAAGCTCTTCATGATCCTGCTAGAGGTCCACCAGTTATGATAGTAAAAGCTTTTTTTTCCTATTTATTACATTTGGAACTTCATAATTTTTTGACATCTCAATTGGAAGCTGCGACATTGTAACAACATATCTGCAAACTTTGCCAGTTTGGTTACGAATTATTTTGTATGCCTATTCTATGTTGATGGTGGTTCAGTATGCTGGATGAATATGACAGAACTTGGTTTTTTTCCTTAATATGCTCTTAGTATTTTCTTTATTACATTTTGTTTCCTATTTATTACATTTTGTATACCTTTATTTTTGCTACTAAGCCTTGCATTTGTCTTGGTTGTGCTATTTTTATTTTTTTCTGCACCAATTCATTGGTGTGCTGACCCAAACACTGCAACATGGCAAAAACGAACAGAACACACGGCCTTGGAAAGATAACTAAAATGCCTTGTGTTTGTTTTACCGTGGAACACAGATTAATGGTTATTTTATCCAAGATTAAGTTAACATGCTTTATTCAGTTTTGGGCTTTGATTTTTTGTAGAGCAAGTTATTATGTGGCTAACATAAAATCTGCTAGGACTAGGTGGTTGACCTTTTTTTTTTGAAACGGGGGCAAGAGCTTTGCCCCAATCTATTAAGAGAGTTATACAAGAAAGTAAAAAGATTTTTTACCACAAGCGGGCTTCTTTCTTATCTAAAAGTATAAAAGACGGCATGTGCTTGTTGCGAAAAACTCTCGCATTCCGCTCATTCCAAACTTCCCAAGAGATGAGTAAGGTGAGAGAGGCCAAAGCTTGGCGATTTGTGGATGAGCCCTCCGTCATCACGCTCCACCAAGATTTGATTGAAAGACCTGCCCCTTGCCATTGATGCGGATGTATATCATGAATACCCATCCAATCCTTCACATAGCTCCAAAGCTGAGTGGTGAAGCGACAAGTTACAAAGAGGTGGCTAACCGATTCCATAGTTTGTTTGCATAGAGGGCATAGCCCACAATTTGGCCATCTTTTTTCCAATCTGTTCGTCGTCCATATTCTATTTTGGATTACAAGCCAAGCAAAAAACTTGACCTTCGGAGGGGCCCAAGCCTTCCACACCATCTTATTCAAGTCGGATAGAATGGAGCCCAAAATTTGTACCTCATAGGTCGACTTTGCCATGTATTCGCCGTTTACCGTTAGCTTCCAAGAGATGTCGTCGTTAATACTTTCTTCAAGGTGGACATGGTTTAAGAGGGACCAAAGCTCCACAAATTGTTGAAGATGGTCGAAAGTGAAGCTTTGGTCCAACTTGATCTTGGTAATCCAAGCATCATCTAGGCTTGGGAAACTTTCCAATTCATCCTCTTTGATGAGGCGTAAATGAGTGGAGCGATTTCGATGGGTTTCCTTCCTTGGAGCCACGGACATACCAAAACGGGGTTTTGCGGCCATTGCCCACCATTATAGTAGTAGCGGCGTAAAATATTTCCATGTCCTCATTGCAGGGGTTCCCCAACCCGGCCTAAATTTTTCGGGGTCCTTCCACTCAAGTCATGGCCACCGAAGACGAAGTGCCGTTGCAAATTTGTCCAATTGGAGCACCCCAAGGCCCCCAAGCTTCTTGGGGCCTCACACCAAATCCGAATTTACTTTGCATTTGGCACCGGTGGTGGAGTCTTTTGCGGACCAAAGAAAGGCTCTTCCAAGTTTCTTGATGTAGCTTAGGGTACCCGGTGGGACAATTAGGGGCGTTAGATAGTAGAGAGCTTGTGCGGAGATGACCGATTTAACAAGAGAGGTCTGTCCGGCGCCGGTGATAAATTTTCCATTCCACGTAGGGAGCTTTCCGGCGCTTTTGTCTTCAAGGTGTTGGAAATCCCTTCTCCTAAGACACCAAATAGAGAGGGGTAACCCGAGGTACTTCATAGGAAAGGAAGCCCTAGTTGCCGGAATTCCCGCAAGCACGTCTTCAAGGTTGACCATTTTCTGAGCTACCTGTGTTTGGGTTATTCAATGTGTTTAGCAGTTCTGATCATCTTGCTAGATTACTGTGAAACAACAATGTTTACTTGTATGCAAATAACACAACTCTTATTCAATCATCAGGCATTCAGGACATCTGCATGCTACACCAAGTACTTCACAATCAGGAGAAGCAAGTACTTCCACAGACCATCCTTTAGAACCTCAGCCTTTTTATTCACATGGTCCAGTTGGTTCAGTAACAAGTAACATGGACACTGAAAATGCTCTACAAAAGGCATATGAAAAGGCTATCAGGAGCCAGATAGAGGTAAGGAACATCATTTCTTAAAGCAATATGCTTTTACCTTGGTATTTGTATAGCTAGTGCTGCATATGAAATTGCTGCAATGAGCCAGATATATTATTTTCTTCGTAACCCATGAAAAATCTGTCGCCCCTTCACCAATTTATTTTAGAATCCCAGTATAAACTCAATTTGAATTTCGAATTTTACATGGAGGTCTATCATCTTAAGCAGTGCCTTTCACATTTCTTTGGCGACTTTCCATATTTATATGATATTCAAACCCTTTGCATACTTGCATATAGTAAAAGATTTGCACTTGATATATCCCAATGTTTATGTTATCTATTGCTCACTGCCCATATTTATGTTAGTTAATAGCAGTTGTAACTGTTTGCATATAATGGTGTGAGATTGATAGGCATACCAATAAGTTAAGTTCTTTTGATTTTATAGTTACTCAGTTTCAATACTATTTTGAGATATCCTTGATTCATAAAGAATGCAGTGTTCCAGTGTATCTTATAACATTCTTGATGGGCAGCTATAGATCTATAATAATCATCAAATAGCTTTAGAGAGTAAATATAGTTCATCAACTTCAAAGGATAGTCTTCTTCGTGGCTGCATGATTGTAATCTGCAATAATGCTCAAGATATAAATGTTTGTCTTGTTGTAAGCACCGACAGATGCAGTGAAGTAAGTAGATCATATTGCATGCTTGCTGGAATAAAACGGCACCGTGTGATGTTTATCTTTTTGTCAATGCTCTTTGTACTAGCCAACATAATCCCTGCCACTTCTTCTCCCAGGTGTTGCAAATCCAGTTGCAAATGGTGCAGCAAGGGGTTACCACATCGGTAGCTAACAATGACAGTGCCGAGCATGCCGGGAAATAAATGAACTGGTAAATAGGTAAAAATGGGGTCTGGATTAATAGATGTTATAGATGGAGGTTGTGCAATACCTGAGGTCGTACTCTGACTTGTTGTCTTGGTTCATTTTTGTAGGCCTTGTCTGGTTATTTGTAAATTAGCAGCCTTTGTCGACATCAGACATTTGTTTGTTTTATCTGGTAATTTATCATGTCGGTGAATCCAGATCATATGTTAGGTAGAAATGCGTCATATCGTAAGAGTAACTAAATCCGCAACACCTGTTAGACTAAGCAAATAAATCTCTTTTGGGAGGAAGAGAGGATTCTTCCATGTACCATTAGAAATTCATAATAGTACTTTGTTTGCCTTGTTTATGCTATTGGAATTGAAAATGACATTTGGACTGGTCGAGTTATTTGCCAAGTTCATACAATTGTGCTAGTAAAATATTCTGAAAATGTTGCATTAAGAAAATATTAGTTTTCATCATGTGCCGCTAGCTTACCGGTGTTACAACCTCGAGGTCCATGAGGGCCTGATTGACATCCAAAACTCGGGAAAGAAATCTTAAGTGAAAGGCTTCACAAAGGTTTCTAGCCCAGGCGCAACGCCAATAGTCTTAACCGAGCCATTCTCTGCTGCTTCGTATCTGCCTGAATAAGAAATTCAGTAGCTGCATCCGAAAGCGGTTTTGGTCGAAGTTTGTGATCTTTACCAACTGTGGCCTTGTTTACTTCTCCGATATTTTTATCCCCAAAAGATGTGAGGATATGCGGGGATTTGGTGTTCACCCAATACTCTCACTTTACTTCAAAAATTCTTCATAAAAAATACTCTACCATAATAGAGTTTTTAATCTAGCCAAAAATACACTAGTGTGAAGGGGATTTATGAGGATATTTCAGGATTATCCCCTCCAAACTCGGCCGGAATACGAAATTATTTCTCCCATCCTCTCAAATACCCTCAAATACCCTAGAAGTAAACAAGAGCTGAAGGTTGCGAGGCCCCTATTCCCACTAGCCAACTAGCTTACTGTAGCAGACTAGCTTTGAAGATTCTTTCCTTCACGACATATTTGGTAGGTCAGAGAGTTTTGTACAAACTTTCAAAATCCAGCTACCTAATCCAACAATGTTTGCTCAGTCGGAGATAGTCTTGCTACTTCGTGAGGTCTGGTGCAAGGCTATCTCTCAAGTGAGAGAACATGTTTATTCCGCAATGTCTCCCGTTCCTACTGCAGGTGACACAGTTCTGTGAATTTGTCATCTCACTTCTAGCATACTCATTATTTCCCTCCGTTCCTGACGATAGAAACAAGGTGTAATTTTGGACGAACCTAAGAACAAATTTGTCTGCTCTCGCTCTCAGATTACAGAAACAAGGCGAAATTTGGATGAAAACCTGAAAACAAATTTGTCTGCTCATATAGCGTCGAGGGATCAGTAGAGTTAGGTTGGAGGCATTTGCTGTTCAATAAATATGTGACATCAGCCTGGATGAATGAATCTTGTACTACTTGCTTGTTTGTGGAGAATGGTGAATTACTTCTATTGTTCGCGAGTCATGATCCCAGCACATGTGCACTTATGAACCAGTATGTTTGCGAGAGTGAGGACTACTTATGAACCAGCTTTTATAATCTTAACCAACCTGTCTGTCGTGAGCCTGGTTCATGGTGGGTTGTGTTATAAAGGGTTTGGTGTTTCACATTGTGCTATATATATCGTTACATAATATGCATGATGGTATTTGGCAAGTTAAAAAGAAAAAAGCAAGCCTTTGTTCTAAAATTATGTGTGGGTTCGTGATATCTCTTTGCACATATGACTTCGTTCCTTGTTTTAGGCAGTTGGGCCGATGTTTAGCCATTGTTGAAGGAAATTATGACTTCTTATCACATTCATGAAACATTTAGGTGCCGTTTGGTATCTAAGTTTTTATAAAACCAAAGTATTGTAATACTGCAGTATTTTCTTGTCTGGCTAACAAATACTTCAGTTTTGGAAAAAGAGGTCTAGACCTCTTTTTTCTGTACTTCAAAATTAGTGTTGTTTTGCAACAAAAAAAAAAAGTATAAAACATGCAGTTTTTGCTGAGACCAAACACCTCAAAGTATTTTAAACCATGGTATTTTTAGAAACCAAAGTATTCTTGGAATACTTCAAAAAAAACTTTGGTGCCAAACGGACCCTTAATTTAAGAGAACCTATGGGGAGCGGGAAACGGAAGTATGACAGCACCAATTGTTCTCCTTGCAACATTTTTCTTGTCTCATCAATCTGACAGGGTCAAATAGGGCATGAAAGCTAATGGGGAGAACTCTTCCAAATCCTTTACATAAGGCTATGTACAATGCAAGTGCTAAGTAAGGTGCTTACAGAAATAACCAAGTTTCTCCACAAGCACCAATGCTTATTCCTAGAGAGGAGGTGCCTATGCATCTATCTTGTATAAATAATCACCAGTCACTAGTGCTTAATAAAAAAACCAGTTCATTTTTCTAAACACTTCATAAGCACCTTGCATTGTACATGTCCTAAGTTGTTGGCTTATTTAGGGGCTGTCTGACCGACATGCTGTTACAGAAGATGGTAAGTGGTGGAGTATGATAGATTTGCCAACTACGGAGGAAATTTCGAACAGACAGAGGACTAAGTATAGTTGTTGCACCCTACACAATCTTGATGAAACCCTAGGCCCATTTTTCTTTTTTGCTGCCCTCTTGCTAGTTTCATAGGGAGTCGATCCGGTTCTAGAATTTTTTACCTGGTCTCACTATATCAACGTGGATTAATTTCACCAATTTTGGTGTAGGGTTGCTTACCTGCCGTTGTGTGCTGATCTTTATGGACCATGCACAAGATGCTCATTTTTAACATAGATTTTGAAGCACCTTGTCGACGTACGTAGTTTTCCAAATGGTTTTATGCTCGCATTAGTGGAGATTCCTTTGGGGTTGGGATCCAAGAATGCAACAGGTTTCCGACTGGCTGACCCGGAGATGCAAACACAAGATCAGAAGTGTGAGGAAAAGTACTGCTCATGCCTGAATGAGATTCTGTTGCTCTTATGTTCTAGGGAAAGATGTGAATGAACCAAGGTGCAACTACAGCCACTATCTAGCCATCCATGTATGCATTATTTTTCTCTTTTTCGTTTCTTGTAAAGGAAATAACATTTGGTCTTAAAACTTGTCAGGTCAACAAAACTCTAGAACAAAAATTTGTGAGAAAAAAAATCGATTTTTTGGTGCACCATAAATACTTAAAATAATATAGTTTAATAAAAAATCAGCAGCCTCAGATGCCCTCTTCATTGCCGCCCATGTGAAATTTCTACAGCATCAAGAGAGCGCATCAATGTATCTATCATATAAAAATACTCTCTGTGTTCTATAGTAAAGCCTTTCTAGCGAGCTGTTTGGGAGTACTAATAAATGCCAGTCCATGCATGCCGGTTGTGGTTGCAGGGAGAATTTATCTCGCATATGTCTTGTGAGATATTTTTGGTAGCAAAAATGACATTTGGACCCAGTCAACTTCATAGGATTATGCTAGTAAACTGTTCAGAAATTATTATATTGGAAACATATTAGTTTTTTTATCATGTTTGCCACTAGCTTGTCAATACTCCAGGCGGTTGGCGATATGGTGTCGCAACCTAGAGGGTAAGAGGGAAAGACATCTTAGAGGAACAGAGGATAAGGCTTCACAAAGATTTCTGGTCGGCGTGCGGCATCAACACTTTAGCTAGGCCATTCTCCGTGGCTTCCTCTTCAAAACAAGTATGCGTCCAACTATATTAATATAGCAACCATAATTAAAATCTCTACTAGGCCAGACAACACAACGTTCAAAAGAAAAAACAAAAACAAAAAAACAAAAAAGAGAAAACAAAGCGAACAAGCGTGGCTCGAGGAAAATAAGGATGACCCGCCACTGCTGCGCCCTCTAGAGAAGTACCACCCTGTTTCTAGCGTTCCGAAACGTCACGTACCTGTCGAGACAAACTACTACTAGTTTATAGATGGTGTGCTAAGCTTCCTAAACAAGAAACTCATTAGCTGCATCTCAGAGCGGTTTCGGTCGGAGTTCATGATTTTTACAACCTTAAGGTTGGAGGCCAATAGCTGTAGTATCGTATTCTCTCCGTTGAACTAACTTCAACGATTTTCATCATTGCCGACACATTTGTAGAAACAGTAATGTGTGTTTGAACAAGTTGTACGCCATGGAGCTATGTTTATCCAAAAGGAGGGCATGGGCCCCGGCCTCTGCATCTACATATGTCCTTTATTAACTTATTAAAAAAATATTACAACGAGTTCATACAAAGAGTCCAGCTCATGGATCGTATAAGATTAATTGTCATGAAGCTATGTTCGGACTCGCTTCGCCAAGACTCGCTCTATCAGACAGAGTGTTCCTACTTATTCTCAGGGTATGAGTGTTGCTACTTCATGAGGTCTTGCCAGAAACTAAAGATGGGCAACATGTTTATTCCGCAATGCTTCCCATTCCCAGAGCACTTAACGCAGTTTTGTGGATTTCTCCTCTCTGTTACGGCATACTCATTATTGCTCACTATTCCTACTTTGCTTTCCAAAGGAATATAAACAGGCTTTCTGTTGGATGATCCTTGAACAATCGTGTCTGCTCATATATAAAACTACAAGCGATCGTTCGGTCTAGGTTGGTTGCGGCATTTGTTGTTCAATAAATATGACAGGCTAGCCTCGATGAGAAAATAGTATTCCGGTCCCGAAAAGGATGCCGCATATTTGTCTAAATTCTTATAAATCTATACAACATGGATCTATACATGTGAATCTACATAAATATGTGACATCTTTTTTTGGACGGAGGAAGTACTAAATGTTTGGTGCTTGTTTCTTGTGAACGAAGAATTACTTAAATTATGCATGGATCATGATTCTAACACATGTACATTCAATGTGGAAGGGAAACCGATACTTATCAACCCGGGGATCGAACTAAATGATCCCTTGTTCGCTCGCTCGCATGTCCCGCACACCATGTGGACCCCTTTTCATCACGTCTCTTTTCTTCTAATAAACTCCCTACAGAAATCTCCATGGCATCTGATGCGGTGGAGCTCGCGCCGCCCGTCCTCTGCCCGCCCGTCGCCGCCGTCCATATGCCCATCCGCCGCCGCCAGCCATCTACTCGCCCGCCACCGCTTCCCCTCTTCCCAACAGAAATCTCCATGGCATCTCCACGTCCACCTCAACGCCATGGTCGCCGACACCAAGCACCGCCGCTGGCTCCCCGCAGCCATGGGTGGCGGCTGCTCCAGAGGGACTAGGTCGCTGCTGCCCACGGCAGGAAATTATGCTGCGTACGATGGTATAATTTGCTACGACGGTGCCTAACAATGCTACCTTGCTCCCCAAGGTGGACGAAGTTGCTACTGAAGATGGACCGAGTTGCTACCGATGGTGTCCGATAGTGCTACCAACAGCGAGGGTCACACTTTTTGGGTTTTTGCCACAGGCACAGGGATTTGCTACATACCTATATATTGTTTGCTACATTACTGTTCTCAAAATGCTGTGATAACACATATGTTTTGCTATGATGTCTCCCGTGAGGTCTCCGGTGATGTCTCCGGCGAAGTAGGCTTTTGCTATAATAGAACATTTTATTTCCTACATCCATTTAGTGATTTTGCTACAATACCGCAAAGTTTTGCTACAAGGTCTCCCAACAAAAATCTCCGGCGAGTCTCCCACGAGGTCGGATTTGCTACGTTAGCATAACTTTTTTTCTACAAAGTCTCCGACGAGGTCTCCAGCGAAACACTCTTTTTTTATATTTTTTTAACGCGGACCTTTTTTACTACATGTAGCAAAAGCTAAATAATTTGTAGCAAAAACAGATTTTAAAGACTTTTTAAGGGACACATGTCAGTAAGGGAGGCGGGGAATCCGGGAAAAAAAATCCCCACAAGACGCCTAGCACTGCCCACGTGGAATTGGGGACACTTGCTTTCTCCCTCAAAATTATGTACATGGTAGAGTAGAACTACTTACCAACCAGGTTCTGTAATCTGTATTAGAGCACTTCACTCGTTGGGCATTTCCAGGCCAAAATCCAGCGCTATTTAGTGCCGGACGGATGTAGTTTTTGGTCTGAAAACGTTCAGTTTCCCACTCGTATTCCCAGGCCGAGTTTCCAGTTCGGCGTGTTTCCGCTTAAATTCGGCTTAAATTTGACCAGATTTCGGCATAATATAAATATAGAGCAATGTTCATCATAGTTCTGCATGAATTTAAACATTGTTCGGCATAAAATTAAACATAGTTCGGTGTCGGCTGAAAATACAACAATTTTGGCCTAGTTCGGCCAATTCATGCTCGGCATCTACGTGTTGCCCTTGCATATATGTATGTGTTTAACTAGATCATCCTGCAGCTGTTGATACACTACTAGGTCTTGGATCTCCTGATGCTTGATGATGAAGGCAGCCCAGGTTGGCGGCACCTGGTGATCAGGCTCTATAAGAGGTCCCTGTCTATAGTATGGCCCGTTATACTCGACCAAACTCACTGGGTCCTTCCTCTCATCCCCAATGATCATGTTGTGCAAGGTCACACAACAGTTCATCACTTCCCACATCTGATCTTTCTATCAGGTCATAACAGGAAACCGGATAACTGCAAACCTCTATTGGAGCACACCAAATATCCGTGATGACTGCAAGTGCACAGATCAATTGTAGCTAGTTTCTAAGTAAAGATATCGAAACCACAGAGAGCTATTGGTAAAGGTCTTAATGCCCCTCGTCACTATCTACCAAAGGATACTTGTAAGTTTCCTTTGATCTCAAGTAAAGAGTGTTTAAAAGGTTTTTAATTGTGTGAAAAAATGAAACTAAAACAACTAAAAGAAAACAAGTAACAAGTTCGTATAAAATTGTGATGGAATGCAATAGGGCTAAAACATTCTAGGGGATGTAGGATACTCCTCTAGCATGATGTTGTCATTATTAAGAATTTAAGATAATATACTTCTTGTATCATGAGATGTGTGGAAAGATCTTCATAACAAGATATTCACCACAAGGCTCGTAGGAAGCCACTTTGTTGAGCCAAGAGTGAGGACACCTCTAAATAACCACTGCGATGCCTGGGAGCAGTCACCCATACAAATCACCACAATTAAGGGTTCCTGTCGGTATCGTAATTAGATTAAGGAGTCCCTATTTATTCCTACTTTGACCGTGTGGTTCATGAGCCGGCGCCAATCTATCACGGGGCTATTCCGGGTACGATCCCAAAGCATGTCCAAAGGATTTTTCCCTCCCTTTAGTTTCAAAGGAAAATGATATGTGGTCGACTTTCACATACCATCTAAAGAGAGATCAAACATAAATCATAAATCTATCATATACTGGCAAATCATACGTACACAAGAATATATCATCTTCATTGCAAATTTATAATAGTGCTAGAATTTCTCCATCTCCCCAAGAACAAAGGAACTACGCACACATGAAAGCAATCATCAACATCATCGTAATCAAATGGATGGATAAAAGTAATGAAATAGATCTAGTGCAAACCACAGTTGAATCTGAAATTACAACAAGATATAATGGATGAATGATGAGAGTAGTGGAGGTGATGTAAATGCAGCGGTTGGTGATGAAGGGGATGATGCGTTGTCCTCCAATGATCCATGGATCAGTAGGGATTTCTACCTAGCCAACTTCCTCCTTCAGATCCCTTTCAGATGTGGTTTTTCATGGTCTCTGGTGGCTATGAATGTCAGATCTCTCTGCCATCTTTGCCAGGAGAAATTATTTACGAGGAGGACCTGGCAGCACATGGTATAGTCAGGTAGTAGGCCCGCCCGTACGTCTGGTTTTTACGGGCACTGGTCGCCTCTCCTCCCTTGGTATTTTCCTAGGTGCGAAGGTAAATTCTCAAAATGACTTTTATTACTTAAAAATATCATATTATAGTATAATATGACAACTTTAATTGATATGTTCATAATAGCCTGAGTGATTTGAGATCCTGTTAAAATAAAGACAAAAAGTGCGTACAAATGCAGTGAAATACAAAGATCCTACTCTATTTATGCAAAAACAGAAGGTAAAAATGCTTAAATTTTGGACTCATCAACTCCCCCAAGCTAGGCTCTTGCTCGTCCCTGAGCAATATTGTGACTTATGGATAATATTATCATGTTTATGAGGCATGAGTCATTACAATAAATGAGGCAAAAATTTAAAACATGAATACAACATCAGATGTAAAGAAATGTCGGGGGTATTACCATACCCTTACACATTACATGACTTAGAGGCTTCCACACCTTCTCTATTATTAATGAGATCATAAGAAGCTTCTAGTGATTATCATATCATAGAATCATTGAGTTTAGAAATATTGAGCGCATAGTTTAGTAATGAAGATTCATGATCACTCTTCTTTTCCTCTTGATTTTTTATAGCTGCTTTCTCTTTTTTGCTTCTTTTGCACTTTGTCTAATCATGCATAAATATCTTTTTATTTTCTTTTCCCCTCTCTTTTATTTTTTATTTTTATACAACTATTTGATCATGCTCACTACTTTGATGGCTACAAGCGAAAATTCTTAATTATAATATGCTATCAGAATATTTTCCATCTTATAACCTGACCAATACTTTTATTGGTGTGGAAGTCCCTAAAAATCATGACAGTTGTACAAGTATCATAACGCTCAACCTAGTTCAATATTTTAATATAATAATCATAAATTATAACATACTTCAAATATCATAAAGTCTCGAAACTCAACGGATATAAATCATCTCTCTAACAAGGGGATCTTGAAGTTGGTGCAGCTAATGCAAACTTTGGAATTAAAGTCTAGATGTATGCGGAAAAGAAAAAATGCTAAAAACTGCAAGATAGATCACAAGGCTCTCACAGATCCCCCAAGCTTGGAATCAAACTAGGTGGATCAAATAATTCCTTGGGTGTGCTTACTCCTTCTTGGGAGTGAAGAAATCATCTTCTCCTTCTTCTTCATCCGCCTTGAGACTGCAGGCATGAGCAATACATGCAAATCGGGTGTACATTTCCATAATTCGGCATGTAGCTCAGTAATTATCTTGCTTAGAGTCTTCCGGTCATTATCCATCTCCATAGTAATTTTGGTTAGAAGTTGTACTCTACCGTCAATGTCATCGACCTTCCTTTTCTAGGTTTTTGCCCATAATCCAGTAGGAGTCAACTCCTTCCCCAATAGTTTCAACACAAGCTTTCAAAATTTTCTCAAGGCTTTCAATCTTTTCTCGAATATCATCACATTTTCCTTCTTTACGAAAAGAAGATCCAAGAGGAGATTTGGGAGAAGATCTACGCAAATTGTATCTGTAAGGGTTTGGTGGAGATTCTTCCTTGGTCTTCCTTTGCTCCACATGCCTAAGCATTTCCAATTTCTGTGGGAACATGTCTTCCCAGTTGGGGAGTGAGACGACTTGTGGTGGCTCGCGAAACTAGGAGGACGAAGTGTCTCCCTTGGACCCCTTCTTTTTGGCTTGGACTTCGGAGGCGTCCTCCTTCTTGGTCCAGATATGCTTGATATGAAAAGGTTGCATAGCCTTCGAATGATCAAGTGAGATCTGAGATTTCATTGCAAGGGTTGAGAGAGGCGGCTAAAGATCTGAGATTTTATCAATGAAAGTCAAAACGATAAAGAAAAATAAGGAAGGAGATTATATGGGCTGATAAAACAGGGTGCATAGTCGGTAACAGGGTCGGTACAGGTGGGCCCCATCCGTACCACACGTCCGTACCGGTAACTTACCGCCTACTCTTTTTTCTCTCTTTTTTAACACACAAAGAACAAACGAATCAGAGGACAAAAACAGTGTCAATAACGATATGTGGTACGAGCGTGCATGCCCATACATCCCGGTCATACTGATACAAAGAAAAATGCCCGGAGGGTACCATGCTGATAAGGACCGGTGGTACGTGCAGGGATGTCCGTACTGGCCGCCTGTACCGGGTCGTAAAATAGCCCAGTAAGATCAAAAAAAAATGAAAGAAAACCAAAGAAAAGGGAAAAACAAGTTAAACATGTGTAAAACCAACAAAAAATTTATGAACCTGTGATTTTGTTATCCTGTTCCATTAAGCTCTTAGGAGTAATCAAAGTAGCTAACTTGGTGGCGTTAATCTCCCCAACCCTATGGTGTTTTAACCTTTGCCCATTGATGATCTGATACATCGTAAACGTATCTATAATTTTTGATGCTCCATGCTTGGTTTGTATCAATTTTGTTATGTTTTGTCTACACTTTGAGGTATTTTTATATATTTTCAGGAACTAACCTATTGACAAGATGCCGCAGTGCCAATTGCCTGTTTTCTACTGTTTTTGGTTTCAGAAAAGTTAGTAATTAAATATTCTCGAAATTGGATGAAATAAAAGCCAAAGTTCCTATTTTGCCCGACACGACACAGAGCTCGAAGGAGAGACGGAGGAGGGCAACGAGGTGGCCACACCATACGGTGGTGCGGGCCCACCCTTGGCCGCACCATCCCATGGTGTGGGCCCCTTGAGGCTCCACCGACATTGCCCTTTCGCCTATATATACGTCTCCCTGAGACGTAAATCCAACGCGGATCAGATCTCCACAAAAATTTCCGCAGTGCTGTCGCCACCGAAGAGGAGATTCAGGGTACAGAAGTCTCTGTTCCAGCACCCTGTCGGGACGGGGAATTTCCCCCGGAGCCATCTCCATCGACTCCACCGCCATATCCATCGCCGTTGCTGACTCCCATGATGAGGAGGGAGTAGTTCTCCCTCGATGCTAAGGGCTCTACCGGTAGCTATGTGTTGATCTCTCTCTCTCTCTCTCTATGCATGATCTTATTGTGGTCATGAGCTTTGTAATCAAGTAGATCTACTCTGCTACTCAAGTGCTTTAATTGTAATCTCCGGTTATCCCCACGTGTGTGAAGTTGACAGTGTGCACACCGTGTGGCACTTAGGCTGAATATTACTGAAAGGATTATGTTTTCCCTTGCTATTTTGGTAATGATGACAATCCCACTTGTGATCTAACCGTTTGCTTGAGTTTTAGGTTAATTATTTTTGATGGAGCTTATGGAGTGCGTGGATGCTATTCTTGGGATCTCGTGAAGACGGCGGTCTTTCATTTTTCTCTTTCTCTCATTTTATTGTTTTAGATCGCCGTACTATCAAGAGGGGGTCTACCCTGGAAGGCTATGGGGAATCATCTGTTCTTGCACAAACCATATTTGCACTGCCACTGCCATCCTATTCATCAGCAAGAGAGTGAGTTTCTGATCTGTTGGTGCAATTTTTGTCTGATCGGAACTTCTAGCTAGGAGCTGGAAGTTCCGCTCAGGGTTCTCTATGGGATAGATCTGGGATTATTTCTGGTCCAACTTCCGATGGAAGTTCTGGCCAGAGTTCGCAACCTAATGTATTGTAGTGATCTATTTGATGGAACTTCCATCGGAAGTAGCACCGAAAGTTCCGATCGCAGGAACCTCCTTTGATTTTTCCGCTGAGACCCTGAGCAAAACTTCCGATCAGGCATTTTTTGCGACCCAGTTGTTACGCCCCAAGTTCCGCTCCAAGTCCCGCTCAGGCTCAGAATACTTCTATTTGCAAGTGTTCTATTTGATGGAACTTGGCGCGGAACTTGCTCCGGAAGTTTCACTGGAACTTTCGGTCATTCTGACCGGAACTTCCGGTCAAGCTTTGGAGCATGCATCAACGGTCTTCATACCGTTGAAGCAGCGTTGGGCGGAACTTCCGGACCCTCATCGGAACTTTCGGTGATGTCACGAACTACCCAATGGTTCAGTTTGGAGTTGGCCTATTTAAGGTTTCCTCCTTCTTCCTCCTACCTAACTCTTCAATTTTCTCTCTCCTCCATTAATACTAGAGCTTCACCTCACTAGATCTCTCTCCCTAGACACTCAAATCACTAGATCTTTTGAGAGGTGGGAGAGGTGACCTAGATCTATGCTTCCACCCAAGAAGATTTGATTCCCCCACCAATCCTTTGTGGATCTTGTTACTCTTGGGTTTCTTGGAACCCTAGACGGTGTAGGGCATCCTCGGAGCTAAGGGCATGTGTTGTAAAGCTCCGTGGTGTTGTTTAGGGCCTCCAATTGAGTTGTGGAGCTTCCCTCTCAACATTGTTGTAAAGATTTCGGTTGGCGCCTTCAAGGTCACTGGTTAGTGGATTGTGAGGCCTCCTTTGCGGGGGAGCTCACCAGAGAAGAAGGTGAGGCCTTTGTGGCGCTCGGGTGACCTTGTGTGGACCCGACACCTCTCCAACATAGACGTAGATTCCTTGGAAGTGAACTACGGGAATTACATCTCCATGTCCTCGCTCCGGTTATCTCGTTCCTTACCTTTACTACTTGATCTTTACCGCTCTTGTGCTTGTTGTTAGTTCTCTAGCATATAGGTTGTTCACCTAGTTGCATATCTAGATAACTTATCCTCTTACCAAGCCTAAAATTGAGTAACTAATTAAAAATTGGTAGTCGCCTATTCACCCCCTCTAATCGATTCAAAGCCGACACTTTCAATTGTTATCAGAGCATATGGCTCTTATTTCGGGCTTTACCGCCTAAGAGACGATGGCCGATAAAGGGGGTAGTGAGAATGATAACTCCAAGAACTTGGCCACCATGGATGACCTCAAGCAATTGGAGACATCCATGATGTCCAAGTTTGAGGAAATGATGACTATTTTGCAGTCTCTCAAGCCAAACCCCATGGTTCCTCTTGTCACACCCCAAATCACCGAGCTTCCTCCCACCGTTCCCATGACCGCCCCCGGGGTGAATCCCGCGGCCGTCACCACTCACTTGGGACTTGGTTTTGTTGCTCAAAAATCTACCAAGGTTCCAAGCAAGAACACCGAGGGGCTCGAAGACTCAACTTCCAAAGAGGAAGGTGGAGGAAAGGACTACTCGGCGGTGCCCCTACCGCCAAAGTATACTCCGGATCCACCCATTCCCATGCCACACATCATTCCTCAAGGAGAACAACCTATGTTAGATACTTCAAATTTCGCCAATTGGCATTGTCTAATGCGCTCACATATTTACAACTCTTCTATTGAGTTAATGAGGATTGTGGAGGAAGGTTTCTCTCCATATGACCCAAAGAAGTTGACTCGAGGTGAAGTGGTGGACAAGCAACTCAATTCCACGGCTTTGGGCATGATTCAAAAGGCTTTGACTCCCAAGGACTTTGCTCACATTTGCCAATTCAACACCGCCAAGGAAGCATGGGATCAGCTCACCGAACTGTTTGTTGGGAATGCAAGCATTCAAAGCTCCAAGTTTGATGAAGTCAACAATGAGTGCGATGGTTTTTCTATGCAAGATGATGAGACTCCCTAAGACATGTATATGCGGCTCATGGTCCTTTGTTGCACTATGAGGGATCTTGGTGCCACCTATGTTGATGACAAGTTCATGAAGAGGATGTTCTTCAAGCTCTCCTTCCATATGAAGAACAAAAGCTCAACTCCATTAAGGTAAGAACCAACTTTCACCTAATGACCTCCCAAGAATTCTTGAGTGAAGTGATTGCCATGACCATTGACAAGAAGAATGCGGAGTCCGCCCATGCTAGGGCTATTGGATCGACAAAAGTGAATCTTGCATTGAAGTCCAAGGCTATTAAAGTTGATGATGATACATCAAGTGAGTGGTCTCAAGAGGACCTCAAGTGTGACTTCAACGAACATCTTACACTCACTTCAAGAGCCTTTTGGAACAAGTCCGGCATCAAGTCAAGGTCAAGGGACAACACAAGATTTAACTCATCCAACGAGTCTCCTAAGGGGAGATCATGCTACAATTGCAATGACAAGAGTCACTTTGTGGCCAAGTGTCCCTTTGAGAACTGTGAATACAATGGTGGTCATCTCATTCGCAAGATCAAGTCAAGGCCTCCTTGAACAAGAACTACGCCATTAAGAATGTCGCCAACAAGGAAAGGGCTATTGTGGTCCATGAAGAATACCTTTCGGGCACGGATGAATATGATGATGAAGTCCAAGGCGGAGAGATTGCGGGAGTTGCTACTATTTCCACTACCTCTACTCCATGATTGTCCCTCTTTGACTCACCAAATGAGAACGTCATCTCCTCCAACCAAAAGTGTCTCATGGCCAAGGCCACCGAGGTAACATCTAAACCCACTCCTTAACCCATCTCTACTGAGCCTTCCTCTCTTGATCTTGAAGGTCTAGAGATAAAGAAAGAGATGATAGACATGTGTGAGTTTATTGCTACCTTGGATGAAGAAACTAAAACTTGCTTTGATTCCTTGCTTGCACAAATTGACAATGCTAGGGATGCTTTAGATAAAAAGGAAGAACTTCTTGACTTGCTAAGTAAAAATGAAAGGGATTCCGCTGATGAAATTGCTTCTCTCACTCAAAGTCTTGAGGATGAACAAAATATGAGAATTAATCTTGAAGAAAATGTGTCTAAGCTTGTATATGACCATAATAAAACCATGTGCTCTCTCACTAAAGAACATGATAATGCTCTAGCTTTGGTGAAGGTGCTTAAGAAAGAGAAAGTTGAGTTTGGTGTTGGTCATGATAGGACTCGAAAAGACCTTGAGAAACTCAAAGAGGAACACAAAGCCTTTGAGAGCAAATTCTCAAGTATATTTGAAGCCCATGAACAACTTCAAACTCAACTAACTTGTGAACATGCTAAGTCTTCTGCTATGCAAATTATAGACTTGTCTAGCCCTTCTAACCCTTGTTTCAAGCATGAGCATCTAATTGAGGAGAACAAGGTGTTGAAGGATCAACTTGCCAAGGCTAAGAAGAAGAAGAAGAGCAAGAAGAAGAGAGAGAACAAAGGCAAAGCTCAAGGACCCTCTTGTGGTCCCTCTATCTTGCAAAGTGACAACTTTGTCGGAAAGAACAATCCCTCTTATATTATTTGCAAGTCCTATGATGGTCATGTATATGCTAGATATGTTGGAACTTCTTACACGCATGATTATCATTGGGCCATTGGGTGCCAAAGACTCTTGTTAATAACAAAAGGGGACCCATTGCAAAATGGGTACCTAAAACCAAATCTTGATTTTCTTGTAGGACTATGCTTCCGGTGGAGCAAAATGGGTGCTTGATAGCGGCGCCACAAGTCATATGACCGGAAGCAAGTCTACCATGTCGGAGATAAGGCCAAATATTGCCAACACTATGGTATCCTATGGTGATAAAACAAGTTCTCAGGTATTGGGTTTTGGTAAAGTGGTGGTAACCCCGGATGTATCCTTGGTTGACGGCATGCTTGTCAAAACCCTCGGTTACAATTTACTTTCAGTTCATGCTCTTGCCATTATGGGTCTCTCTTCTTTCTTTAATGAGCATTCCGTGGTCCTCATGTGGAGCAAGTCTCTCAAGGTGGCTTTCGTAGGGTATATAGAGCATGACTTGTATGTGGTGGAATTTTCAGGGATCACCACTCCTCATGCTCTATATATCTATGCTAGAGACGACAAGGGCTGGTTGTGGCATCGCTGCCTAGCCCATGTTAACATGAGAACTTTGCAAAGACTTCACTCCGAGGGCCACATCCTTGGTCTTAACGATGTTTCTTTTGCCAAAGATCGTGTGTGTAGGGCTTGTATTGAAGGGAATATGCATGAAACTCCTCACAAATATCTCAATCAAATCACCATGGAAAGATGCTTGGAGCTCTTGCACATGGACCTCTTTGGCCCTCCTTCTCATGATAGTATTGGAGGCAAGAAGTATTGTTTGGTTATTGTGGATGATTTCTCAAGGTACACTTGGGTGTTCTTATTCAAGTACAAGAGCGAGACTCAACAAACCATCATCGACTTTGCAAATGAAGTTCAACGGAAACACAATGCAACCATTCTTTCCATCTGAAGTGACAATGGCACCGAGTTCAAGAACTATACCTTGGATGAGTTTCTTAGTGATGAAGGCATCAAGCATCAATACTCCACTCCTTATACCCCTCAACAAAATGGTGTTGCCAAAAGTAAGAATCACACTTTGATGGATTCGGCTCGGTCTATGCTAGCTAAATTCAAGTCTCCATACAACTTTTGGGCCAAGGCCATCTCCACCGCTTGTCATGCAACCAACCGGCTCTACCTTCGCAAGGAAAAGAACAAGACCCCTTATGAGCTGCTCATCGGGAAAAAGCCCAATGTTAGCTACTTTCGAGTGTTTGGTTGCAAGTGCTATATTCTCAAGAAAGGATTTCGTTTGTCCAAGTTTGAATCCAAGGCACAAGAAGGAATTTTTGTTGGGTACTCAAATCAGTCCCATGCTTATAGAGTCTACAACAAAGCCAATGGAAGAGTTGAAGAGTCGAGCAATTGGAAGTTTGATGAATACCATGAGTCCTTTGTTAGGCAATATGGTGTTCGTGATCCAAGTGATGAAATTCCTCCTAAGGCCATAAGAAGAATGGGTGTGGGTTTCCACCTTCCCATTGAGGATCCCCTTGTGGCCGAAGGAGAAGTACCAAGCTCTACTCAAGTGGATCCCTTACTTTCTCAAGATCATTGCTCCTCAAGGACCCACTATTTTGGCACAAGCTCTCTCAAGCTCTTTCGAAGCTCCTCATGCTCATGACTCTTCTAGCCCTCATACTCAAGCTCTTCATCAACAACATCTACCTCCCCAAGATGGGGCTCCTTCTCAAGACATCTACCAAGGTCAATCTCGTCAAGAACAAGGGAAAGCTAATGTTGATCAAGTCTCTACTCCAAATGATGACTCTCCTGAGGTGGAGATTGATGAAGATGATCCTCGTGTTCGTGCTTATAGTCAAGGCGGGGAATCAAATGGTGGCAATGACCAAGTGGTTGCTCAAGCATCTCGTATTGATTCTCAAGCCCGCCGTCAAGCCTATCGTCTCGCCAAGATCGTCCAAGATGGCCATATCCTTGATAATGTTTATGGATATTTCAATAGAGGTTCCACTACTAGGAGGAAATTAGCCTCTTTTAGCTCTCACCATGCTTTTATATCTCATGTGGAACCACAGAAAGTCTTTGAGGCTCTTGAGAATGATGATTGGCTCGACGCTAGGAATGAAGAACTTCACAACTTCAAGAGGAACAAAGTATGTACTTTGGTTGAGCGGCCTAAAGATTGTCAAAACGTCATCAGAACCAAGCGGGTCTTCAAGAACAAGTGTGATGCAAATGGGATAGTCATGCACAATAAGGCAAGGTTAGTTGCCCAAGGATACTCACAAGTTGAGGGCATCGACTATGGTGAGACTTATGCCCTCGTTGCTCGCCTTGAATCCATTCATATGCTTCTTGCTTTTGCTACTCATCATAACTTTAAGTTGCATCAAATGGATGTTAAAATTGCATTCCTTAATGGTCCTTTGAAAGAGTTGGTATATGTCAAGCAACCTCCGGGCTTTGAGGATCCACTTTTCCCGAACCATGTCTACAAGCTCAATAAGGCACTCTATGGTCTCAAACAAGCCCCACGTGCGTGGTATGATTGCCTTAGAGAGCTCTTGTTAGACCATAGTTTCGAAGTGGGCCTCATTGATCCCACTCTTTTTACTAAGAAAGTCGGAGGCCGCTTATTCGTTTGCCAAATCTATGTTGATGACATTAACTTTGGGTCTATTAACAAAGCTTTTGATGAGGATTTTGCCAAGCTCATGACCGATCGCTTAGAGATTTCCATGATGGGAGAGTTGGAGTTCTTCCTTGGATTTGAAGTCAAGCAATTTAGGAAGGGGACTTTCATCAACCAAGCCAAATATATTCAAGACATGCTCAAGAAGTTCAAGTTTGATCTAGTCAAAGGTGCTAAGACTCCCATGCCAACTAAGGTTAATCTTGATCTTGATCCTAAGGGTAAGGATGTGGATCAAAAACTTTATCGCTCTATGATTGGTTCTTTGCTCTATCTTTGTGCATCCTGACCAGATATTATGTTGAGTGTGGGTATGTGTGCAAGATTCCAAGCCGCACCAAAAGAAAGCCACATGGTGGCAGTCAAGAGAATCTTTTGATATTTGGTTCATACCCCAAACTTTGGGATGTGGTACCCCAAGGGAGCCAACTTTGGCCTCATTGGATACACGGACTCAGATTGGGCTGGAGACAAAGTGGGAAGGAAGTCCACCTCCAGAGCTTGTCAATTTCTTGGAAGATCCTTGGTATGTTGGTCCTCGAAGAAGCAAAACTGTGTGTCTATGTCCACTGCCGAAGCTGAGTACATCTCCGCCGCAAGTTGTTGTGCTCAATTGCTATGGATGAGGCAAACCTTGAAGGATCTTGGACTTTCTTTTTACAAGGTGCCTCTTCTTTGTGACAATGAGAGTGATGTTGCCATTTCTCACAACCCCATGCAACACAACCAGACTAAGCATATTGAGATTCGTCATCATTTCATTCGGGACCATGTTGGAAGATAAGACATTTCTTTGGAGTATGTTCCCACCAAGGCAAATCTTGCAGATCTTTTCACGAAGCCTCTAGATGAAGCAAGGTTCCGAGAGTTAAGGCATGAGCTAAATATCTTAGATTCGAGCAATGTGTCTTGAGTACCTTGCACACCTACCCATGTCTCAATGTGTATCCTTGTTTGGATGTAGGCATGGATTTAGGGGGAGTGTAGTTCCTCTTATGAACGAACACTATCCCTATTATGCGCACATTAAAGTTTTCATACTCTATAGTCTCTTAAGGAGACCATTTGAGCTTCATGATTAGTGTTGGTAATGAACCCAAGATATATCTTCGCGGTATCAAGTCATTTACTCTTATATAAGGTGGCCTCGGCCACCGACCCTTTTGTGTTTCTTGTTTGGTTTTCCTTGTGTTTTTGTGCTTGGTTGTTCTTGTGTTTTCTTGGTGTCTTTTGTTGTTTTGGTTCTTCACAGTTTGAGCTATCTATCCCAAGCCTTTCCTTTCCTCAAGCCCCTTCTATTACCTGCACAAGTTATCCCTTGTTTTCTTCCAATCCTGGGAAGTGTTTCTGGCATCACCGGAACTTCCGGTCAGCTGCCGGAAGTACCGGTCAGTGCGTAGTTCTCCAGAATTTCTCGCTGACCTGGCTACTTCCGCTTGTGTTCGGAACTTCCGATAGTTCACCAGAACTTCCAGTGAGGCTCATCGACCTATATAAGGTGGGCCCTAGAAAAAATGGGGTCTTCTCCCAGTTTTCCCCAAGACCCATCTCCTATTTGGAGCAGCCGTCGGCGACAACCTCTCCGCGGAGGTGCTCCAGCCCCTCCATCTCCGACCAACAGTTTTCAGATCTACTCCGTGGGAACCTTCCCCACCTTGATCTCCCACCATGGACTCTGGTATTTGCCCTCAACTCCCTCCATTAATGGAGATCTTGCGCACTCCATTGCTTGAATTAGGTCTCACCATGTCTAGGCTAGTTCTTTGGCTAGAACTTGTTGTGAGGTCTTGGTAGGCCTAGGAAACCTTGCTAGGGAAGATTGAACCAATACATTTGTGTGCATCCGTACATGTGCACCCTAGATCTTGGATCCATGCTATTTTCCTGTTGAACCGTTGTGTTCGTGGCCTCACCTGAACTTCCGGTGAGTCACAAACGGAACTTCTGGTGGTGATTTTTCACCGAAAGTTCCGATGGTTCGGCGGAAGTTCCGGTGCACTATATTTGATTCGTTGCCTGTATTTTTTCAATCTATATTTGTTTCTTCTTTCGAACTTGTGCACTTACCCCACCATCCCTCCCTATTCTTTGCTTTCTTCTCAGGGCAAGGTGGTTCCCGTAGAGGAAAGCGCACTCATATTCCTTCCAGCTTCGGTCCTCCTCCCGAGATTGATGAAGAAGATCATGAGGTTCTGCGACCTCCCACTGCTGCAGGGAAGCGGCCTACTGCTGCTTGCCGTGCTGCTACTGCTGCAGGGAAGCGGCCTGCTCTTGCTTGTCAAAAGGCCACTGCTGCTGGGCCTGATTCCTCCAAGCTCAAGATCTCCAAGTGGCCTTAGAAGGCCCATTCAGCGTTTCGCCATGTGGATCCCTATCTTGTCCCGCGTGACCCTCTTTGCTTGGATCCTCTCTTCCACAATTGTCGCTAAGAGCAGATTTTTGCAGAGATTTATGCCACCAAGTCCAAGTTTGTTGTATCTCCTCAGAAATTCATCAATGTGGCTCATATGGAAAGCAAGATGGAGTACTTTGGCGAAGCTCTTGAGATATGCAGAAAGTTTGGGCTGATTCCTATCATGGAGCACCGTCAGAACTTTGATGAGACCTCTATTGCTTAGTTCTTCTCCACTCTTCACATGGAGATGAATCCTATCGATGGCACCTTGAAGTGGATGACTAAGGATCCACAGTTATCCGCCACATGGTCCTAATTTGGGGAGCTTCTTGGCTATCCCCTCTTGCCTAGAAAGGGTGCAAATGGTTGGCGTGTTCATGGCCACCACGCTTCTGCTCCTGAGGTCCTAGAGCCTCTCTATATCAAAGGTTGGGGTGTTTGTGGTCACGTGAATTATCTCCAGCCAGTCTATGACATCATGCGCAGGGTCTTCTTGAACACCATATCTCCAAGGCAGGCAAATTTGATCACTTTCATGCTTATCACATTGACCTTATGTTTCAGACTCACCGTCACCGTGATTCTGACCAGAAGATGGATGTTATGCACTTTCAGTACACTGAGATCTGACAAGCTATTATTGACAAGCGCTCGTGCCCCTATGCTCCATACATTCAGACTCTCATCAACGCCAAGTGGTTGGAAACAACTGGTACCCGCTTCCCTCAGGACTGCATCACTATTCATGAGGAGAAGAAGCTGCGTGTGAGTAAGCATGAGAAGCCTAGGACCCAAGCTGAGAAGGAAGAAACCATTTGGAAGTCTGGAGGTGCTATTGGTGCTGGTGTTCCCACTTCGGCATGTGCTGGTTGATGGAGCTTGACGTGGAGGAAAGGTAAAATCCCAAAACCTCCCCGGCAACGGCGCCAGAAAAGAGCTTGATGTCTACACACTTCTATTCTTGTAGACAGTTGTTGGGCCTCCAAGTGCAGAGGTTTGTAGAACAGTAGCAAGTTTACCTTAAGTGGATCACCCAAGGTTTATCGAACTCAGGGAGGAAGTGGTCAAAGGTATCCCCTCTCAAGCAACCCTGCAATCAAGATACAAGAAGTCTCTTGTGTCCCCAACACACCCAATACACTTGTCAGGTGTATAGGTGCACTAGTTCGGCGAAGAGATAGTGAAATACAAGTGGCAACGGTGCCAGAAAAGAGCTTATGGCGTGGAGGAAGACTAAAGCAAGCAAACATGCAACAGATCTAGATGCAAACGGTGTTTCAATGTTTAGAAACAAGGCCTAGGGATCATACTTTCACTAGTGAACACTCTCTCATATAAATATCCTCTCTTCATGATACTAATCTTAACTACTCTCCGGTTGGACACTCGAATCCATGGTAGGGCTATAAAATCACACCTCAAAGTCTGCCTTCCCCAATCTAGATAACCCCACACAGTCACCTTGAGAGCTAGATGGTTCCAACAAACACCACAATTTTATAGAGACATCCAACTCCAAATATAACTCATAAAAAATATTCAATCTAGCAAAGTGCCACACACACGGTATGCATACTGTCACTTTCACACACGTGGGGAAAAAGCATAGATTTATTAAAGCACAAAGAGTATTTATGTAGACTCATGCCTAAGTGCCACCATGGCGTGCACACTGTCACTTTCACACACATGGGGAGAGCAGAGATATATTGAAGCACTTGAGTAGCAATGTAGATCTACTTGATTACAAAACTCATGACCACAACAAGATCATGCATAGAGAGAGATATGAACACATAGCTACCGGTAGAGCCCTTAGCCTCGAGGAAGAACTACTCCCTCCTCATCATGGGAATCAGCAATGGTGATGGAGATGGTGGTGGAGATCAAAGGAGATGGCTTCGGGGGCACTTCCCCGTCCCGATAGGGTGCCGGAACAGAGACTTTATGTCCCCCGAATCTCCCCTTCGGTGGCGGCGGCGTTGTGGAGGTTTTCATGGATTTCCACCAAATGATTTAGGGTTTTTGGGTCAGAGGCTTCTTATAGGCGAAGGAGGCAAGGTCGATGGAGGTCCAGGGGTCCCACAACCCCTGTGGGCGCGGCCTAGGGTGTGCCCACGCCTAGGGGGGTGCGGCCACCCTGTGGCCCCCCTGTGGCCCCCCTCCGGATCTGCTTCGTGGTTTCGTGTTGCTTCGGGAAAATAATGACTTTGACTTTTGTCCCGTCCAATTCCGAGAATATTGATTTTCTGCCTTTCTGGAACCAAAAACAGAAGAAAACAGGCAACTGGCACTATGTCAACTTGTTAATAGGTTTGTTCCAGAAAAGATATAAAAACACCTCAAAGAAAGACAAAGCAAAGCAAAGTAGATACAAAACAAGCATGGAGCATCAAAAATTATAGATACGTTTCCGATGTATCAAGCATCCCCAAGATTAACTCCTGCTCGTCCTCGAGTAGGTAAGTGATAAGAGAATAATTTTTGAGGTGACATGCACCATCAAAATCAAGATCAAACCATTTGCAAGCATTGAAATCTGGGATCAAAGAACTCTAAACATGTGCATGAAAGATGAAGTTCTAACAATAGGACATAGTAAGTATGCATGCAACATGAAAGGCTACAAACAAAGATCATGAATAAGATGCATTGAAAAATGTTTGTTTATTTCACATACATAAAACATAGCATAGTGGCAATCAGCTTGTCCCTCATAGAGTAGCAAATAGATGCATATGACACCTTCAAAGTTCACAAGGGTGACTAGAAACAAGTAACACAAGAACAAGTAATATCAAAATATGCATCAATCAATAAGCTTTGGGACACTGCACACATAATGACAACTATGCTCTCTTAATGGTGCCTAAAAGTAGAAGGTGGAGACTCAAATATTGGTGGAAGAAAGGCCCTTCATAAAGGAAGCAGGGATTTCAAGTTTCAAAAAGAGCTTCCAAAAATTATGGTACTTGTTAGCTTTCAGCCCTCATTTCCCTATCATAAGCATCTTGAAGTGGTTAAGGTTAAAGTGAACAAAGATGGAGTATATGCTTGGCAAAGTATAAGTTGGAAATCTCAAGTCCCTTGAATACGAGGGCCACACCTCATGCTACTCAACTTTAGTCACCTGTAAGTTCTTGTCATTGTAAGTACATGCGTATCATAGAGAACCGCCAACGGGGTACCCCTTGCACATGGTACAGGAGCTATCCCATAACCAAAAATGACAAGGCAAGCAGACAATGAGCATCTCAGCAATCTTTTTATTTACTATATGCATAGCTTTTTATTGAGGATGCTTCATAGATAGCTCACTATGGTGATGCTGCAAGTTTCCACCATGATTAGGCATGGCTTAGGCTAGCGGCCCAGACGTTTCTCTAACACAGAATACAAACTCCATGGACTTACAAGCTCCCTCTTTATTTCATGCCGGTGACATCCATAGACAAAAGATCATGATATCAACTGAGTACAAAGTGCAAGTGCAATGTTGAAAACGTTCCCCATGATAACATGGTTCTGCTAATTCCAACGTATAAGTGCAAGCATATACAACATAGACGACACAATGGTTCAAGTTTATTAGGGGCAAAGAATATAAAGTGTGCCATCAAGTTTGTGAGGGCTTTAATCACTAAGTTTTCACATAACAAAATAGTTTTTAATTGGAAGATAGATGAAAACAAGAATATACTTGGAATGGTGTAACACACCATGCATAGGAATTTATAGTGGACACTTTGGAATAACTTGGT
This sequence comes from Avena sativa, assembly GCA_916181665.1. Taxonomy (NCBI): domain Eukaryota; kingdom Viridiplantae; phylum Streptophyta; class Magnoliopsida; order Poales; family Poaceae; genus Avena; species Avena sativa. The sequence continues at coordinate 111,742,848 of OV702285.1, read as the reverse complement.
TTCTTGGAAGTTGGATGTATGAGTAGAGCTTACTCATAAAAGTGGAGTCTAGCAAAAGACTAGGAGCGACCAACTAAGAGAGCAATAATGGCCATAATCATGTAGAGCTACAGAACATTACTAATCAAAGCATAGAGTGGTACTACAAGTCAAGTACTAAATGATCATGGAGGCTAATGGTGACTTGTTAGAGTCATAACATGGTGTGAGTATGTGCCAAGTCAACCCAAACAAAGCATCAAAAGAGAATACCACAATACTATGCTTTTGTATGCTTAAACATTGCATGATTCCTTCAAGCCACATTAAGCAATCCTAATTGTTTGGAACAAGTGATGCTACAACAATAATCACTAAGCATAAGGTCAAAACAAGATCTATCATGACATGATAAAGTCTAAGCCACAGTCAGAACAAGCTCCCTTTTGTACCACTTAAGCATGAAGCATCCTACTCTTTTCCAACACCAAACAACTTATTTGAAACAACTCACAAAGATAATAAACAATAAAGATCAGTGAGCTTGTCTCACAAATCCACAAATAAGAACTAAAAAGTTCTTAGCTGAAAGCACAAGAAAACTAAGGCTGAACGCAGTGCTAGCAAAAGAGAACACTCACAAAACAATAAGAGTGAAAACTAGAGTGTTCTAGGCAATGAAAACAGAGTGTGTCTCTCTCCAAAAGAAGTGTGCTGAGCTCCAACCAAATTATTCAAGCAAACGAAAACCAAAAACAAAAACTAAGACACTCCAAGAACAACACAACAATGCATGAAAAAATAAAAATGAAGTGTCTAGAAAGAACTGAGATTTTTATTGATGAAGAAGGGGATGTCTTGGGCATCCCCAAGCTTTGACGCTTGTACCTCTTGGATATTTCTTGGGGTGACACCGGGGTGGCATCCCCAATCTTGAGCTTTTGTCCATTCTTCATCTCATTACATCATTCTCTCTCTACACATGAAATTTTTCCTTCGTACAAAACTTCACACAATCTTCATTAGCAACATTAGTGTATTCAAAAGATAATAGACCTTTAGGAAAAGCTTTGGAACAGCAATAATTTTCACTAAAAATACAAGATAATGTAGAAAATCCTTCAAAAAACTCAATTTCCCAAAAAGAACCCAAAAAGGAATCAATAAGAAGCAAATGCAAATAATGGCAGAAATCTGTCAAAACAGACTAGCAGGTAGAAACCGATTTTTTTGAAGACCTTATGTTGCTCAAATAAAAAAGTATTGAACTAACTAAAGTTATCTAACATACTGGGGGATTTATTAGTAAATTTTCAGCTCAATCCGAGTTACAGAGACTCCTCACGAATTTTTATGGTGGAGGAAAGAAATCTGTTTCGGGACAGCAACTCCCCAAATCTTACTTCCCTCTCATTAGAGGTCATTCTTGGCACAAAAAGCAAACAAAAAGGATAAGGAGAGGTCATTACTGAAGTAATAAATTCCAAGAATCAAGTAAACTCTTGGGTTATCTCCCAACAAGTACTTTTCTTTAACACCTTTAAGTTAGACTTGATAGTTTGAGAAGATGCTCACATAAGAAATATGAATTGAAGCAAAACAGAGCATCAAGGAGCAAATATGAAACACATTTAAGTCTAACCCACTTCCTATGCATATGAATCTTGTAATAAAACAAGTCATGAAAGCACAAAGCAACAAGCATAGGAAAGCAAAACAAGTGCAACTTCAAAATTTTCAACATAAAGAGGGGAAACTTAATATTGTTGAGATACATAAAACCATGTTTCCCTCTCTCATAATAACTTTCAGTAGCAACATGAACAAAATTAACAATATAACTATCACATAAGACATTCTTATCATGAGCCACATGCATATAATATTTATTACTCTCCACATAAGAATAGTCATTCTTATTAATTATAGCGGGAGCAAATTCAATCAAATAGCTATCATTAATATTCTCATCACCATAATCATCAAATATAGGAGACAGATTGTAATCACAATTAAATTTCTCCTCAATAGTAGGTGGACTAAAAATATCATATTCATCATTGTAGCCATCATATATTGGAGGTTTGGTATCATCATAACCAATAGAATAGCTATCTTCCAAAGCTGGGGGACTAAAAAGATCATTTTCATCAAAACTAGCTTCCCCAATCTTAGACTCTTCCATAGCATTAGCAATAATGGTGTTCAAAGAATTCATACTAATAACATTGCTATTAGCAAGCAAATAAAGCTCCATAGGTTTTTTTAATTCTCTCTTCAAACACTTCATGTCCTAGCTCAAGATAGACACTATAAAGCTCTCTAATTTTTGTTGTTGTTTTCCATTAAGCCTAACTAGTGAAAACAAGAAACAAAAAGACAAAATTGCAGAATCTAAAGGAAATAACTCCGAGCACTCACACTAGAGGATGTGAGTACCTTTTACGTTACCTCCCCGACAATAGCGCCAGAAAAGACTTCGATGGAGCTTAACGTGGAGGAAAGGTAAAAGCCCAAAACCTTGTCGGCAACGACGCCAGAAAAGAGCTTGATGTCTATGCACTTCTATTATTGTAGACAGTTGTTGGGCCTCCAAGTGCAGAGGTTTGTAGAACAGCAGCAAGTTTCCCTTAAGTGGATTACCCAAGGTTTATCCAACTCAGGGAGGAAGTGGTCAAAGGTATCCCCTCTTAAGCAACCCTGCAATCAAGATACAAGAAGTCTCTTGTGTCCCCAACACACCCAACACACTTGTAAGATGCATAGGTGCACTAGTTCGGCAAAGAGATAGTGAAATGCAAGTGGTAATAGTGCCAGAAAAGAGCTTATGGCATGGAGGAAGACTAAAGCAAGCAAACATGCAACATATCTAGATGCAAACGGTGTTTCAATGTTTAGAAACAAGGCCTAGGGACCATACTTTCACTAGTGAACACTCTCTCATATAAATTTCCTCTCTTCATGATACTACTCTTAACTACTCTCCGGTTGGACACTCTAATCCATGGTAGGGATATAACAGCACACCTCAAAGTCCGCCTTCCCCAATCTAGATAACCCCACACTGTCACCTTGAGCGCTAGATGGTTCCAAAAAACACCACAATTTCATAGAGACATCCAACTCCAAATATAACTTATAACAAATATTCAATCTAGCCAAAGTGCCACACGCGGTATGCACGCTGTCACTTTCACACACGTGGGAAAAAACATAGATCTATTAAAGCACAAAGATTATTTATGTAGACTCAAGCCTAAGTGCCACCATGGCGTGCACGCTGTCACGTTCACACACATGGGGAAAGCAGAGATCTATTGAAGCACTTGAGTAGCAAGGTAGATCTACTTGATTACAAAGCTCATGACCACAACAAGATCATGCATACAGAGAGAGAGATGAACACATAGCTACCGGTAGAGCCCTTAGCCTTGAGGAAGAACTACTCCCTCCTCATCATGGGAATCAGCAACGGCGATGGATATGGTGGTGGAGATCAAAGGAGATGGCTCCGGGACACTTCCCTGTCCCGACAGGGTGCCGGAACAGAAACTTTCTGTCCCCCGAATCCCCCCTTCGGTGGCGGCGGCGCTGTGGAGGTTTTCGTGGATTTCCACGAGCTGATTTAGGGGTTTTGGGTCGGAGGCTTCTTATACGCGGAGGAGGCAAGGTCGATGGAGGGCCAGGGGGCCCACTGTAGGGGTTCGTAGCATGGAAAACAAAAATTTTCTATCGCATACAAACAAACAAGCCAAGATCTATCTACTAGATTGTAGCAACGAGTCGATGGAATAACTTACCCTCGAAGATTCCAAAGCGTTTAACGAGAGCGGATTCTCGTGGGTGATGTAGTCGTACTCTTCCCGATCTCAAGATCGTGTAGACGATCCTTCCGGCGCTGCGTTCCGGCAGCGCTCCCGCAGTCGGTCACACGTTCGGTACTCGACGAAGACCTTCCTCTCCCTTGTTCCAGCAGGCAGCGGAGGTTGTAGCACTCTCCTCGCGATTCCGGCAGCACAACGGCGTGGTACCGGAAGTAGAGGGGAGATCCCGCAGGGCTTCGCCTTAAGCCGGAGCGAGTATGGTGGATTATGAGAGAGGGCTATTAGTGGTCTAGAGATTAGACACACCAATTAGAAGGCTCTAAACCGCAGGCTAAAGCAATTAGAAGCTCTAAACCAAAACGGCTCTAAACCGGAGATTAGAGGTAGAAACTTGTGTCTAGAGGAGGGGGCCTTGCCCCTCCTTTTATAGGTGGGGAGGCGCGGCCAGGGGAGGGGAGTCCCTCCCCAAGTCGGACTTGGGTGGCGCGCCGGCTTGGGGAGGAGACTCCTCCCTCAAGTCGGTTCCCAACTCCTCTTGCTTGTTTCCCACAGTTTCTTGTTTTAGCCGTTTGACTTTCAAACTGGACATTTGACTTTTCTGTTTTAGGATTCAATTTAATCCTTTATTTGGGACAGCAAGAACACTTAGTACATGATGCAATCATTCCAATATGTAATGACACATTCATGCACCCCTCCCCCCTCCCGGAGTGCCGGACATTCCGGAACCTTCTAGAACATTCACCGGAATCATATCCGAACTCCGAAACGGGACTTTCTTTATATGAATCTTATTCTCCGGACCATTCCGGATCACCTCGTGATATCCCGGATCCCATCCGAGACTCCGAACAACATTCGGTCTCTTTATCATAATACCATAACTACTCAAAACAACGTCGAATCCTTAAGTGTGTCTCCCTACGGTTCGTGAATTATGCGGACATGATCGAGACACTTCTCCGAACAATAACCAATAGAGGAATCTGGAAATTCATATGGCTCCCACATATTTCTACGATTACTTTTGCGATCGAATGAACCACTTACATACGATACCAATTTCCCTTTGTCTCACGATATGTTACTTATCCAAGGTTATGATCGTCGGTATCTCTGCATACCTAGTTCAACCTCGTTACTGATAAGTACTCTTTTCTCGTTCCCGTGATATGTGATCCCTTGTGAGCCAGTCACATGCTTGCAAGCTAATTGGATGACATTTCACCGAGAGGGCCCAGAGAATATCTATCCGTCATATGGATGGACAAATCCCACTCTTGATCCATGTGTCTCAACCAATACTTTCCGAACACTCAATGCCACCTTTATAGCCACCCAGTTACGGTGTGGTGTTTGATGTCATCAAAGCATCCATCCGGTAAAGGTGATATGCATGATCTCATGGTCGAAGGAATTAGGTTACTATGTATCAGAAAGCATATAGCAATTGAACTATTGAAATGACTTGATCTTTATGCTACGCTTATCTATAGGAGTATGTCCACCATATCATTCTCCTAACGATATGATCTTGTTGTTGATAACATCTCAATGTTCATGATAGGGAAACCACAATCATTTATCAACCAACAAGCTAGTGAAGTATAGAGGCTATACTAGGGACTTCAAATTAAGTTTACAAATCACACAAGTATTAATGTTTCCCTGTTAATACTATTATAGCATGAATGTAAACATTTATCATAAACACAAAGATATAATAATAACTATATTTATTATTGCCTCTAGGGCATATCTCCAACAGTCTCCCACTTGCACTAGAGTCATCTAATCTAAATTACATGGTAATATACCGAACACCCATGGCAGTTTGGTGTTGGTCATGTTTTGCCCTCGGGAGAGGTTTAGTCAACGGATCCGCCACATTCAGATCTGTGTGTACTTTGCAAATCTTTATATCCCCATCCTGGATATGTTCTCGAATAGCGTGAAAACGTAGCTTGATATGCTTCAGCTTCTTGTGTGACCTTGGTTCTTGCGCATTGGCTATGGCGCCCATGTTATCACAGTAGATAGACATTGGGTCCAGCGCACTAGGAACCACACCCAGCTCTGTAATGAACTCTTTCATCCATATCGCTTCTTGTGAAGCCTCCGAAGCAGCCATGTATTCCGATTCAGTTGAAGATCTCGCCACAACGCTTTGCTTTGCACTCCTCCAGCTAACTGCTGCACCATTCAAAATAAATACGTATCCAGATTGTGATTTAGAATCATCCGGATCGGTGTTCCAACTAGCATCGGTGTAACCATTAACAACGAGCTGTTCATCACCTCCATAAGAAAGAACCATATCCTTAGTTCTTCTCAAGTACTTAAGGATGTTTTTGACCGCTGTCCAATGATCCACTCCTGGATCACTTTGATATCTGCTAGTTAGACTAACAGCATATGTGATGTCGGGTCTAGTACATAGCATGGCATACATTAGAGATCCTATGGCTGATGCATAGGGAGTCTTACTCATCCTTTCTCTATCTTCTGCCGATGTCGGACTTTGAGTTTTACTCAAGGTCGTATTGGGCAACATGGGCAAGAACCCTTTCTTGCTTTCTTCCATTCCAAACCTCTTTAGAACTTTGTCCAAATATGTACTCTGTGACAATGATATTTGGCGTTTCGATCTATCTCTATAAATCTTTATGCCTAATATGTAAGCTGCTTCGCCAAGATCCTTCATTGAAAAACTATTATTCAAATATTCTTTGACACTATTAAGAAGGTCTACATCATTCCCAATCAACAATATGTCATACACATATAGTATTAAGAATGCTACAGAGCTCCCACTCACTTTCTTGTAAATACAAGCTTCTCCATAAGTTTGTATAAAACCAAAACTTTTGATTACCTTATCAAAACGTTGATTCCAACTTCGGGATGCTTGCTTCAATCCATAGATGGACCGTTGAAGTTTGCATACCTTGTTAGCATCTTTAGGATCGACAAAACCTTTGGGTTGCATCATATACAACTCTTCATCAATATCTCCATTGAGGAATGCTGTTTTGACATCCATCTGCCATATCTCATAATCATAATATGCAGCGATTGCTAACATAATCCTCACAGACTTTAGCTTCGCTACTGGTGAGAAAGTCTCATCGTAGTCAACTCCTTGAATTTGTCGAAACCCTTTTGCGACAAGTCGAGCTTTATAGACAGTAACATTACCATCAGCATCTGTTTTCTTCTTGAAAATCCATTTGTTCTCGACAGCCTTTCGGCCATCCGGTAAGTCCACCAAAGTCCATACTTGGTTTTCGTACATGGATCCAATCTCGGATTTCATGGCTTCTTGCCATTTATTGGAATCTGGGCTCATCATCGCTTCCTCATATGTCTCGGGGTCATCGGTGTTGTCCACCAACATGACACTCATAACGGGATCATACCAATCTGGAGTGGTACGATTTCTCGTTGATCTCCGAGGCTCTGTAGCAACTTCAACCAAAGTTTCATGATCACCATCATTAGCTCCCTCTCTAATTGATGCAGGCACCACAGGAACTTCTTCCGGTGCTGCGCTACTCGCAATTTCGAGAGAAGGTTCGACAACCTCGTCGAGTTCTACTTTCCTTCCAGTCACTTCTTTCGAGAGAAATTCCTTCTCTAGAAAGGATCCATTCTTGGCAACGAAGATTTTTCCTTCGGATCTATGATAGAAGGTATACCCAATAGTTTCCTTCGGGTATCCTATGAAGACGCATTTTTCCGCTTTGGGTTCAAGCTTGTCCGGCTGTAACTTCTTTACATAGGCTTCGCATCCCAAAATTTAAGGAACGACAATTTAGGTTTCTTCCCAAACCATAATTCATACGGTGTCGTTTCAACGGATTTAGATGGTGCCCTATTTAAAGTGAATGCGGCTGTTTCTAATGCATAACCCCAAAATGATAGCGGTAAATCTGTAAGTGACATCATAGAACGAACCATATCTAAGAGAGTTCGATTACGACGTTCGGACACACCATTACGCTGTGGTGTTCCCGGCGGTGTCAACTGTGAAAGTATTCCGCATTTCTTCAAATGCTCGCCAAACTCGTAACTTAGATATTCACCTCCACGATCAGAACGTAGAAATTTAATCTTCTTGTTACGTTGATTCTCTACCTCACTTTGAAACTCCTTAAACTTCTCGAAAGTTTCGGACTTATGTTTCATGAAATAGATATACCCATATCTACTCAAATCATCCGTGAAGGTAAGAACATAACGATAACCACCGCGCGATGCTACACTCATTGGACCACACACATCGGTATGTATAATTTCCAATAAGTCCGTAGCTCGCTCCATCATACCAGAAAATGGAGTCTTAGTCATTTTTCCCATCAGACATGCTTCGCATCTTTCAAGTGATTCAAAATCAAGTGATTCAAGAAGTCCATCAGAATGGAGTTTCTTCATACGCTTCACTCCAATGTGACCAAGACGACAGTGCCACATATAGGTCGAATTATCGCTTGATTTCAAACGTTTAGCCTCAATGTTGTTGATATGTGTATTTCCACTACCGAGATTCAATAAGAATAGACCATCTATCAAAGGTGCATGTGCATAAAACATATTACTCATATAAATCGAACAACCATTATTCTCTGATTTAAACAAGTAACCGTCTCGCAATAAACAAGATCCTGATATAATGTTCATGCTCAACACAGGCACTAAATAACAATTATTTAAGTATAAAACTAATCCCGATGGTAGATGAAGGGGTAGCATGCCGACCGCGATCACATCAACCTTTGATCCGTTTCCCACGCGCATCGTCACCTCGTTCTTCGCTAGCTTCCGTTTATTCTGCAGCACCTGTTTCGAGTTACAAATATGAGCAACCGAACCAGTATCAAATACCTAGGCACTACTACGAGTACTAGTGAGATACACATCAATAACATGTATATCAGATATACCTTTCTTCTTGATGTTGCCGTTCTTCAAATCCGCCAAGTACTTTGGGAAATTCCGCTTCCAGTGACCTTCTCCCTTGCAGTAAAAGCACTCAGTATCAGGCTTAGGTCCATCCTTGGTCTTCTTCGCCGGCGTGGTAACTTTCTTACCACCCTTCTTGAAGTGTCCCTTTTGCTTAGACTTGCCTTTCTTGAATTTGGTGGTCTTATTGACCAACAACACTTGGTGCTCTTTCTTAATCTCCACTTCTGCAGATTTCAACATGGCAAAGAGTTCTGGCAACGTCTTGTTCATGTTCTGCATGTTGTAGTTCATCACAAAGTTCTTGTAACTTGGTGGTAGTGATTGGAGGACACGGTAAATCCCCAAAGCATTAGGAATCACAATACCCAAGCTTTGAAGTTTGTTTGCGTGCCCAGACATCTTAAGCACATGCTCACTGACGGAGCTGCCCTCTTCCATCTTGTAGTTAAAGAACTTTTCAGAAGCTTCATAACTTTCAATTGCCGCATGAGTCTCAAAAATCAATTTGAGATCCTCGACAATATCATATGGGTCTGAATCCTCAAACCTTTTCTGAAGCTCCGATTCCAAACCATACAAGATAGCACACTGAACTATGGAGTACTGATTCTTCCGAGCGAGGTAAACATTCTTTACTTCATCGGGAGCATCATCTGCAGGTGGGTCACCCAGCGGTGCATCCAGCACATAGGTCAAATTACCAGCTGTGAGGACAATCCAAATTGCGGAACCAATCCGCGAAGTTGCTTCCATTGTTTTTCAACTTTTCTTTCTCTAGGAACGCATTAAAATTAATGGTAGGGGCTGCCATTGATCTACAACATATTTGCAATAGTTTAGACTAAGTTTATGACAAATTGAGTTCAAATTAATAATGAAATTAAACTAGGTGAACTCCCACTCAAAACAATATCCCTCACATTGTTTTAGTGATCACACGAACCAAATCCACCATATCAACACCGATCATCACGAGAGTTGATATAGTTTCAATGGCGAACAATCGACATGTTCATCATATCTACTATATGATTCATGCTTTACCTTTCGGTGATCCGTGTTCCGAGACCATGTCTGTACATGCTAGGCTCGTCAAGATCAAACCTTAGTTTCTGCATGAGCAAATCTGGCTTGCTCACGTTGTATACACTTGCAGAATCTAGCACACCCGATCATCACGTGGTGCTTCGAAACAACAAGCTTTAGCAACGGTGCTAACTAAGGGTGAACACTTTATGATTTGAAATTGATGTGCATGAGGGATCATCTTATAATGCTACCGTCGTCTACTAAGCAATACAAGATGCATAAAGGATTAACATCACATGCAATTCAATATATATGTGATATGATATGGCCTTTCTTCTTTGTGCTTCCGATCTCCATCTTCAAGCACGAACATGATCTCCATCATCACCGGCATTGCATCAAGGTCAATGACGCTTCTCCATGGTTGTCGTCCACCGGCTTCAACTATTACAACTACTTTGAATAGACACGTGGGTCTTAACATAAATTAAAGACAACCATATGGCTCCTGCCGGTTGCCAACTTACAATAAGGAACATTGCATACATCAAATATAATCACAATCATGGCCATATCACATCACTGCACACCCCTGCAAAACAAAGTTAGACGCCTCTACTTTCTTTGCATATTTTACGTGGTTTGGGGCTTTCAATAAGTGTCGTTCTAACTTACGAACAAGAACCACAACATTGATACTAGCATTGTTGATCACCCGTTGTAAATTGGATCTTAACTATGCTAGGAGAAATAGGCACCCGCAAAGCCACTTATGCAATATAAGTTGCATGTCAAGCGTGGAGCAAGTCTCATGAACGATGTCATGTAAGGTTAGCCCGGGCCGCTTCATCCCAACATACCGCAAGATGCAAAGTACACAAGAAGTAATCGACAATAAAAGTATCAACGCCCACAATGACCATTGTGTTCTACTCGTGCAACAGATCTACATATAGACACGGCTCTGATACCACTGTAGGGGTTCGTAGCATGGAAAACAAAAATTTTCTATCGCATACAAACAAACAAGCCAAGATCTATCTACTAGATTGTAGCAACGAGTCGATGGAATAACTTACCCTCGAAGATTCCAAAGCGTTTAACGAGAGCGGATTCTCGTGGGTGATGTAGTCGTACTCTTCCCGATCTCAAGATCGTGTAGACGATCCTTCCGGCGCTGCGTTCCGGCAGCGCTCCCGCAGTCGGTCACACGTTCGGTACTCGACGAAGACCTTCCTCTCCCTTGTTCCAGCAGGCAGCGGAGGTTGTAGCACTCTCCTCGCGATTCCGGCAGCACAACGGCGTGGTACCGGAAGTAGAGGGGAGATCCCGCAGGGCTTCGCCTTAAGCCGGAGCGAGTATGGTGGATTATGAGAGAGGGCTATTAGTGGTCTAGAGATTAGACACACCAATTAGAAGGCTCTAAACCGCAGGCTAAAGCAATTAGAAGCTCTAAACCAAAACGGCTCTAAACCGGAGATTAGAGGTAGAAACTTGTGTCTAGAGGAGGGGGCCTTGCCCCTCCTTTTATAGGTGGGGAGGCGCGGCCAGGGGAGGGGAGTCCCTCCCCAAGTCGGACTTGGGTGGCGCGCCGGCTTGGGGAGGAGACTCCTCCCTCAAGTCGGTTCCCAACTCCTCTTGCTTGTTTCCCACAGTTTCTTGTTTTAGCCGTTTGACTTTCAAACTGGACATTTGACTTTTCTGTTTTAGGATTCAATTTAATCCTTTATTTGGGACAGCAAGAACACTTAGTACATGATGCAATCATTCCAATATGTAATGACACATTCATGCACCCCTCCCCCCTCCCGGAGTGCCGGACATTCCGGAACCTTCTAGAACATTCACCGGAATCATATCCGAACTCCGAAATGGGACTTTCTTTATATGAATATTATTCTCCGGACCATTCCGGATCACCTCGTGATATCCCGGATCCCATCCGAGACTCCGAACAACATTCGGTCTCTTTCTCATAATACCATAACTACTCAAAACAACGTCGAATCCTTAAGTGTGTCTCCCTACGGTTCGTGAATTATGCGGACATGATCGAGACACTTCTCCGAACAATAACCAATAGAGGAATCTGGAAATTCATATGGCTCCCACATATTTCTACGATTACTTTTGCGATCGAATGAACCACTTACATACGATACCAATTTCCCTTTGTCTCACGATATGTTACTTATCCAAGGTTATGATCGTCGGTATCTCTGCATACCTAGTTCAACCTCGTTACTGATAAGTACTCTTTTCTCGTTCCCGTGATATGTGATCCCTTGTGAGCCAGTCACATGCTTGCAAGCTAATTGGATGACATTTCACCGAGAGGGCCCAGAGAATATCTATCCGTCATATGGATGGACAAATCCCACTCTTGATCCATGTGTCTCAACCAATACTTTCCGAACACTCAATGCCACCTTTATAGCCACCCAGTTACGGTGTGGTGTTTGATGTCATCAAAGCATCCATCCGGTAAAGGTGATATGCATGATCTCATGGTCGAAGGAATTAGGTTACTATGTATCAGAAAGCATATAGCAATTGAACTATTGAAATGACTTGATCTTTATGCTACGCTTATCTATAGGAGTATGTCCACCATATCATTCTCCTAACGATATGATCTTGTTGTTGATAACATCTCAATGTTCATGATAGGGAAACCACAATCATTTATCAACCAACAAGCTAGTGAAGTATAGAGGCTATACTAGGGACTTCAAATTAAGTTTACAAATCACACAAGTATTAATGTTTCCCTGTTAATACTATTATAGCATGAATGTAAACATTTATCATAAACACAAAGATATAATAATAACTATATTTATTATTGCCTCTAGGGCATATCTCCAACACCCACACCCCCTATGGGCGCGGCCTAGGGCTTGCCCGTGCCTAGGGGGGTGCAGCCACCCTGTGGCCCCCCTCCGGCTCTGCTTCGTGGTTCCGTGTTGCTCCGGGAAAATAATGACTTTGGCTTTTGTCCCGTCCAATTCCGAGAATATTGATTTTCAACCTTTGTGGAACCAAAAACAAAAGAAAACAGGCAACTGGTACTGTGGCAACTTGTTAATAGGTTAGTTCCATAAAAGATATAAAAACACCTCAAAGAAAGACAAAGCAAAGCAAAGTAGATACAAAACAAGCATGGAGCATCAAAAAATATAGATACGTTTCCGACGTATCACTGGTTCTAGTGCTGGTGGTCCCACTCTTGAGAGGTAGCTGTCTTGGGCCAAGAAACTGCTAGGGAAGGTGAAGAAGACATTTTGTTTCTTGCAGGACCGTGAGTACCAGGCTTATGTTGATCAGCGACACAATGCTCGGCTTCAGAAGGCTATTATGACAGCGCTCAATGTTCCTTGCTCTCTAGAGACTAGCTCCTTCACCATGCCCAAGGATGAGTGGATTCGTGACAATTGCAAGTGGTCTGATTCCAAGGAGGAAGTCACCGGTCCCCCGCCAGCGTGGAACAATGACTCTTGGGACCCCGAGCCTTCTCCTCCTCCTTTCCATGGTTGGGGCGATTAGAGTGGTCTCTTCTCCCTTTTTTGTTTCATGATGCCAAAGGGGGAGAAAGCTATCTATTAGATTGTTCTCACCGGATTTGCATGGGTTGAGTCACGAGCTCGTTTTCTCTTTGATCCTTTCTCGCTCGTGAACTCTCTAAGTTTATGTGTGTGCTTGTGGACCATGTTATTTGTGGACCTTGTTATTTGTGCGTCTTATTTATGTATGAGACTATGTGATATGGTATGCATGTTGTTGGCTTACAGCTGTTTGTATACGGTGGTGGAGTCTACCTTGATATTATTTCATCTATTTTCTCCACCACATATGGTTGGTGCAACGGTATGTCCCTAATGCGGCTCAGATCACTGTAGAGCTTCGTTGGGAAACCCCAAGAGGAAGGTATGATGAGTACAACAGCAAGTTTTTCCCTCAGTAAGAAACCAAGGTTATCGAACCAGTAGGAGGAAGGAAACGACTCAAAGGTGTTGCTAGCAACTTGGAAACCTGCACAACACAAACTCAAGACTTTCCTCCAACGAACAGTGAGGTTGTCAATCTCACTGGTTTGCTGAAAACAAAGGATTAACCGTATGGTGTGGAAGGTAATGGTGGCTTGTAGAAGGTAAACAGTAACAGTGGAAGATGTATCAATGGTAAAGATTGGACCAGGGTCCATAGTCCACTAGAGGTGTTCTCCTTAAGATAAAAAACATAACATGCTAGGTCAATTTTTTATAGCAGGGCAATTGATAGGACAGAGCAAGCCATAGCACTGCAATACTAGACATTCATGATCCTATGAGATTTGATTGGGCATTACAACAATATACATAGACCGCCATCCAACTGCATCTATGACTAGTAATCCACCTTCAGGTTATCATCCGAACCCCCTCCAGTATTAAGTTGCAAGCAACAGGTAACTGCATTAAGCAAGGTGTGTAAAGTAAACAATACAATTGTTCCATGAACAATAGATTGTTGTTTTCTCCCTAGTAGCAACAACACATCTACAACCTTAGATATTTCTGTCACTTCCCCAGATTCAAGGCATGAACCCACTATCGAGCATAAATACTCCCTCTTGGAGTCACTAGCATCTACTTGGCCAAGATAACTACTAGAAACGGAGAGCATGCAAGATCTCAAACAACACAACCCGATAGAATCAATAAGATAGAATCATTAACCAATCTGACATAGTAATCTCAATATCCATCGGATCCCTGCAAAAACAACATGGATGATTACAAATAGATGATCTTGATCATGAACGGAGCTCACAAGATCTAAACATGATAGCACAAAGGAGGAGAAACAACCATCTAGCTACTACACAGACCCATAGTCCAAGGTGGAACTACTCACGCATCATACCGGAGACTGGCATGGTGATGAAGAAGGCCTCCGAGATGATCTCTCCCCTCCGGCAGGGTGACGAGAAGAGCTTCAGATCCCCCCGATCTAGGGACGATGGTGGCGGCGGCTACGAACTGTTTCATGGAAGATTGATTGGGTCCTTAGGTTTTAGGTATCGGGGGCTTCTTATAGGCGAAGAGGGAGGCCGAGGGTGTGCCCGAGGCGGCTGCACCCCCCCAGGCATGGGCCAGGCCAGGCCGCACGGCCAGGGAGTGTGGCCTCCTCGAGGCCCTTCTTCATCTCGTCTTCTGGCTCCGTGTTCCCATCGGTGAAATATTGACTTTGGCTTTTGTCCTGTCCAATTGTGAGAATATTCATTTTCTGGCTTTTCTGGAACCAAAAACAGAAGAAAACAGGCAACTGACACTGTGGCATCTTGTTAATAGGTTAGTCCTAGAAAACATATAAAAATACATCAAAGTGTAGACAAAGCAAAGCAAAGTGGATACTAAACAAGCATGAACATCAAAAATTATAGATACGTTCATGATGTACCAAGCATCCCCAATCTTAACTCCTGCTCGTCCTCGAGTAGGTAAGTGATAAAAGAATAATTTTTGAGGTGACATGCACCATCAAAATCAAGATCAAACCATTTGCAAGCATTGAAAGCTGGGATCAAAGTACCCTAAACATGAGCATGAAAGATGAAGTTCTAACAATAAGACAAAGTAACTATGCATGCAACATGAAATGATACAAACAAAGATTCATGAATAAAAATGCATTGAAAGACGTTTGTTTGTTTCACATGTAGAAAACATAGCATAGTGGCATTCAGCTTGTCTCTCATGGAGTAGCATAAATGCATAGGACACCTTCAAAGTTCATAAGGGTGACTAGATACAAATAGTTCAAGAATAATCAATATCAATAATATGAATCAATCAATAAGTTTTGGGACAATGCACATAGAACTAATAATGGCAACTATGCTCTCTTAATTGGTGCCTAAGGATAGAAGGTGGAGACTCAATATAATAGTAGAAGAAAGGCCCTTCATAAGGGAAGCAGGGATTTCAAGTCTCATAAAGAGCTTCCAAAAATTTAGCTTTCAGCTCTCATTGCCCCTCTCATAAGCATCTTGAAGTGATTAAGGTTAAAGTGAACAAACTATGGAGTATATGCTTGAAAAAGTATAAGTTGGCAATCTCATGTCCCTTGAGTACGAGGGCCGCTCCTCATGCTACTCAACTTTAGTCACCGATAAGTTCTTGTCATAGTAAGTACATGTGTATCATAGAGAACCGCCAACGGGGTACCCCTTGCACATGATACATGAGCTATCCCATATCAAAATGACAAGACAAGCAGACAATGAGCATCTCAGCTATCTTCTTATTTAACATGGGAAAATGGTGCTTTTTTCTCTCTTTCCTCTTTTCTCATTTTTTTTCTCAATCTCTATCTCTTTTTTATAAGAAGAATGTTTCATAGATTTCTCACTATGGTGATGCTACAAGTTTCCACCATGATTAGGCATGGCTTAGGCTAGCGGCCCAGGCATTTCTCTAACACACATACATAACTCCATGGACTTACAAGCTCCCCTTTTATTTCACACCGACGACATCCATAAACAAAAGAGCATGATATCAACTAGGTAACATGTACCAGGTGCAATGTTGAAAGATTTGCCCGTGACAACACGGTTCTGCTAATCCCAACATATAATTGCAAGCATATACAACATAGATGACACAATGGTTCAAGTTTATTTAGGGGCAAGAAAAATAAAGTGTACCATAAAGTTTGTGAGAGCTTTAATCACTAAGTTTCACATAACAAGTTTAATTTGGAAGATAGATAAAACAAGAATATACTTGGAATGGTGTAACACACCATGCATAGGAATTTATAGTGGACACTTTGGAATAACTTGGTTTCTTGGGAGTTGGATGCATGAGTAGAGCTTATTCATACAAGTGGAGGCTATCAAAGGACTGGGAGCGACCAACTAAGAGAGCAATAATGGCCATAATCATGCAGAGCGACAAAACATTACTAATGAAAGCATAAAGTGGTACTACAAGTCAAAAACTAAATGATCATAGAGGCTAAGGTGACTTGTTCATAGTCATAAAATAGTGTGATCATGTGCCAAGTCAACCCAAACAAATCATCAAAGGAGAATACCACAATACTATGCTTTTGTATGCTAAAACAATGCATGATTATTTCAAGGCACATTAAGCAATCCTAATTGTTTGGAACAAGTCATGATATAGCAATAATCACTAAGTATAAGGTCAAAACAACATCTAGCATGACATAATAAAGTCTAAGTCATAGTCAAAGCAAGCTCCTCTTGTACTACTAAAGCAAGAACTTCCTACTCCTTTCCAACACCATTCAACTTTTTTGAAACAACACAGCGAAAACGGGGGTCCAAGTACTTTATTCAATCAAACTAAGCAAACAAAAACCAAAAACGAAAACAAAGACTCTCCAAGAACAACACAACTGTGCATGAAACAATAAAAACGAAGTGTCTAGAAAGACCTGAGATTTTTATTGATGAAGAAGGGGATGCCCAAGGCATCCCCAAGCTTTGACGCTTGTAACTCTTGAATATTTATTGGGGTGACATGGGGTGGCATCCCCAATCTTGAGCTTTTGTCCATTATTCATCTCATTACATCATTCTTCCTCTACACCTGCAAATTTTCCTTCATACAAAACTTTACACAATCTTCATTAGCAACATTAGTGCATTCAAAAGATAATAGACCTTTGGGTTTAGTTTTAAAACAGCAAAATTTTTCACTAAAAACACAATCTACTGTATCAATTCCCTCAAAAAAGCTCAATTTCCAAAAAATAACCCAAAAAGGAATCAATAAGAAGCAAATGCAAATAATGGCAGAAATCTGTCAAAACAGACCAGCAAGTAGAAACCGATTTTATCGAAGAACTTATGTTGCTCAAATAAAAAAGTGTTGAACTAACGAAAGTTATCTAACAACCTGGGGTATTTATTCAGAACATTACAGCTCAATCCGACTTATAGAGACTTTACACGAATTTTTATAGTGGAGCACAAAAAACTGTTTCGGGGCAGCAACTCCCCAAATCTTACTTCCCTCTCATTAGAGGTTATTCTTGGCACAAAAAGCAAATAAAAAGGATAAGGAGAGGTTACTATAGAAGTACTTTTATTTAACGCCTTTAAGTTAGGCACAAGAAACAAGAATCAAGTATTTTCAAATGAAGAAGCATTAACATCAAACCTTGCTTTCAAAGGAGGAGCAAAATGCAACTTCTCTCTCCTCATAGGGAAATGTTCAATACCTTTGTTGAATGGAAATTGATATTTAATGGTGCCTTCTTTCATATCAATGATGGCACCAATAGTTCTAAGAGAAGTTCTTCCCAAAGTAATAGGACAAGAAGCATTGTATTCAACATCCAAAACATAGAAATCAATAGGGACATAAGCATCGTTAACCATAATAAGAACATCATTAACACACCCCATGAGTTTCTTTTTAGCATTATAATCAAGTGGGACATCCAA
Source organism: Avena sativa (assembly GCA_916181665.1). Lineage (NCBI taxonomy): Eukaryota > Viridiplantae > Streptophyta > Magnoliopsida > Poales > Poaceae > Avena > Avena sativa. The sequence goes on along the minus strand of OV702285.1, from coordinate 111,724,587 downwards.
ATAGCAATCATCCAAAGGTGGCAAGTCAAGCATTTCATAAATCTTTCTAGGCATAATAGAGACACTAGAACCAAGGTCACATGAAGCTTTGAGATCAAAGTCATTCACTTGCATGATGGGTTCCCAACTATCTTCTACTTTCCTAGGAATAGAGGCTTTGTGTTTCAACTTTTCTCAGCAGAGTTCATTTTTGCACAAGTGGAGCAAACCAACAGCAGCAGCAACTAGAGTAGGAACTAATTTTTTTATAATAAAAATCAAGCCAAATGAAACTATTTTTTTGAGTTTTTGATAAAAAAGAGGCAAACAAAACAAGGCAAAAGAAACTAAGCAAAACAAAAACAAAGTAAAGAGAAAGGTTGTGAAGTACTCCCCTTATGAATTCGTCCTTAGCCTCCCCGGCAAAGACGCCAGAAAAAAGCTTGATGCGGCTCAGATCACTGTAGAGCTTCGTTGGAAAACCCCAAGAGGAAGGTATGATGAGTACATCAAAAAGTTTTTCCCTCAGTAAGAAACCAAGGTTATCGAACCAGTAGGAGGAAGGAAACGACTTAAAGGTCTTGCTAGCAACTTGGAAACCTGCACAACACAAACTCAAGACTTTGCCCCAACGAACAATGAGGTTGTCAATCTCACCAGTTTGCTGAAAACAAAGGATTAACCGTATGGTGTGGAAGGTAATGGTGGCTTGCAGAAAGTAAATAGTAACAGTGGAAGATGTATCAATGGTAAAGATTGGACCGGGGTCCATAGTTCACTAGAGGTGTTCTCCTTAAGATAAACAACATAACATGCCGGGTAAACAAATTACAGCGGGACAATTGACAGGACAAAGCAAGGCATAACAATGCAATATTAGACATTCATGATGCTATGAGATTTGATTGGGCATTACAACAATATACATAGACTGACATCCAACTGCATTTATGACTAGTAATCCACCTTCAGGTTATCATCCGAACCCCCTCTGGTATTAAGTTGCAAGCAACGGATAACTGCTTTAAGCAAGGTGTGTAAAGTAAACAATACAATTGTTCCATGAACAAGATATTATTGTTTTCTCCCTAGTAGCAACGGCACATCTACAACCTTAGAGATTTCTATCACTTCCCTAGATTCAATAGAGGCATTAACCCACTATCGAGCATAAATACCCCCTCTTGGAGTCACTAGCATCTACTTGGCCAAGATAGCTACTAGAAATGGAGAGCATGCAAGATCTCAAACAACACACACATGATAGAATCAATAACCAATCTGACATAGTAATCTCAATATCCATTGGATCCCCACAAACACAACATGCATGATTACAAATAGATGATCTTGATCATGAACAGAGCTCACAAGATCTAAACATGATATCACAAAGGAGGAGAAACAACCATCTAGCTACTACATGGACCCATATTCCAAGGTGGAACTACTCACACATCATACCGGCGGCTGGCATGGTGATGAAGAAGGCCCCCGGGATGATCTCTCCCCTCCGAAAGGGTGCCGGGAAGAGCTTCAGATCCTCGATCTAGGGACGATGGCGGCTACGGACTGTTTCGTGGAAGATTGATCGGGTCCTTAGGGTTTAGATATCGAGGGATTGTTATAGGCCGAGGGAGGTGACCGAGGCGGCTGAACTCTCCAGGCGTGGGCCAGGCCAGGCCGCGCGGCCAGGGGGTGTGGCCCCCTCGAGGCCCTTATCTGTCTCGTCTTCTGGCTCCGTGTTCCTCTCAGTGAAATATTGACTTTGGCTTTTGTCCCGTCCAATTCTGAGAATATTCATTTTCTGGCTTTTCTGGAACCAAAAACAGAAGAAAACAAGCAACTGGCACTGTGGCATCTTGTTAATAGGTTAGTCCCAAAAAACATATAAAAATACCTCAAAGTTTAGACAAATCAAAACAAAGTGGATACTAAACAAGCATGGAACATAAAAAATTATAGATACGTTTATGATGTATCAGTCCCCTATCTTGTTTTTCCCTTGCACATGTGCTGTTGTTGCAATAGAAAGGGGTAGTCTTGTCCTTAGAGCTTTATCTCTACCTTGGACACATATAGGGGTAGCATGTTCCGTTCATTGCGAAAACTGCTCTTTCTTATGCAAATCGTTTGGGATTGTCATCAAACACCAAAATGGGGGAGATTGAAAGGACTATGTTTTCCCTTGATATTTTGGTAATGATGACAATCCCACTTGTGATCTAACTGTGTGCTTGAGTTTCAGGTTAATTGTTTTTTATCGAGATTATGGAGTGTGTAGATGCTATTCTTGGGATCTCGTGAAGACGGCGGTCTTTCACTTTTCTCTTTCTCTCATTTTATTGTTTTAGATCGCCGTACTATCAAGAGGGGGTCCACCTCAGAAGGCTGTGGGGAATCATCTGTTCTTGCACAAATCATATTTGCATCGCCACAACCATCCTATTCATCAGCGAGAGAGCGATTTTCTGATCTGTTGGTGGAGTTTTTGTCTGATCGGAACTTCCGGCCAGGAGCCATAATTTCCACTCAGGGTTCTGTGTGGGATGGATCTAGGATTATTTCTGGTCCAACTTCCGACGGAAGTTCCGGCGAGAGTTCAGAACCTACTATATTGTAGTGTTCTATTTGACGGAACTTCCATCAGAAGTAGCACCAGAAGTTCCGGTCACAGGAACTTCCTTTGCTTTTTCCGCTGAGACCCTGAGTGGAACTTCCGCCCAGACATTTTTTTGCGACCCAGTTGTTTCGCCCCAAGTTCCTCTCCAAGTTACGCTCAGCTTCAGAATACTTTTATTTGCAAGTGTTCTATTTGACGGAACTTGTACCGGAACTTGCTCCGGAAGTTTCATCGGAACTTCCGGTCAAGCTTTGGAGCGTGCGTCAACGGTCTTCATGCCGTTGAAGCAGCGCTGGGCAGAACTTCCGGTCCCTCACCAAAACTTCCGGTCATGTCGCGAACTGCCTAGCGGTTCAGTTTGGAGGGGGCCTATTTAAGGCGCCCTCCTTCTTACTCCTACCTAACTCTTCAATTTTCTCTCTCCTCCATTAATACTAGAGCTTCAGCTCACTAGATCTCTCTCCCTAGCCACTCAAATCACTTGATCTTTTGAGAGGTGGGAGAGGTGACCTAGATCTACACTTCCACCAAAGAAGATTTGATTCCCCCCACCTATCCTTTGTGGATCTTGTTACTCTTGGGTTTCTTGGAACCCTAGACAGTGTAGGGCATCCTAGGAGCTAAAGGCATGTGTTGTAAAGATCCGTGGTGTCGTTGATGGCCTCCAATTGAGTTGTGGAGCTTCCCCCTCAACCTTGTTGTAAAGGTTTCGGTTGGCGCCTTCAAGGTCACCGGTTAGTGGATTGTGAGGCCTCCTTTATGGGGGAGATCACCGGAGAAGAAGGTGAGGCCTTTGTGGCGCCCTGGTGACCTTGTGTGGCCCCAACACCTCTCCAACGTAGACATAACTTCCTTGGAAGTGAACTACAGTAATTAAATCTCCGTGTCCCCGCTCCGGTTATCTCGTTCCTTACCTTTACTACTTGCTCTTTACCGCTCTTGTGCTTGTTGTGAATTCTCTAGCATATAGGTTGTTCACCTAGTTGCATATCTAGAGAACTTATATTATTGCCAAGCCTAAAATTGAGTAACTAATTAAAAATTGGAAGTCGCCTATTCATCCCCCTCTAGTCAATTCAAAGTCGGTACTTTCAATTACAGAAATACTTATCATGAGTTATATTTTGAGATGGATGTCTCTATGAAATTGTGGTGTTTGTTGGAACCATCTAGCACTCAAAGTGATAGGGTTGGGGTTACCTAGATGGGGAATGCAAACTTTAAGGAGAGATTTTATAGCCCTACCGTGGATTAGAGTTATCCAACCGGAGAGTAGTTCAGAGTAGCATAATGAAGATATGATATTTATATGAGAGTGTCCACTAGTGAAAGTATGATCCCTAGGCCTTGTTTCTAAGCATTGAAACACCGTTTACAACCAGTCCTGTTACATGTTTGTTTGCTTCCATCTTTATTTCAGATTGCAATTACCACTTATAATCATCCATATTACTTGTATTTCACTATCTCTTCGCCGAACTAGTGCACCTATACACTTGACAAGTGTATTGGGTGTGTTGGGGACACAAGAGACTTCTTGTATCTTGATTGCAGGGTTGCTTGAGAGGGATACCTTTGACCACTTCCTCCCTAAGTTCGATAAACCTTGGGTGATCCACTTAAGGGAAACTTGCTGCTGTTCTACAAACCTCTACACTTGGAGGCCCAACACTGTCTACAAGAATAGAAGCGTGCGTAGAAATCAAGCTCTTTTCTAGCACCTTTGCCGGGGACTATAGGGACTTTAGTCTCTTCCTCCCCGTCAAGCTCTTTTCTGGCGCCGTTGCCGACATGTAAGGTAAAAGGTACTCACATCCTCTGGCAACTAAGCTATCTTCTAGTACTGTTGCTGGTGTGTGAGTGCTCGAAGTTATTTCCTTTAGATTCTGCAATTATATCTTTTTGTTTCTTGTTTTTATTTTCACTAGTTATGCTTAATGGAAAACAACAAAAAAATAGAGAGCTTTTTATTATTTTTCGTGAGTTAGAACATAAATGGTCTGGAGAGAAAATTAAAAAACCTATGGAACTTTCTTTGCATGCTAATAGCAATGTTATTAGTATGAGTTTTTTGAACACCGTTGTTACTAATGCTATGGAAACGTCTAAGCTTGGGGAAGCTAGTTTTTATGAAAAAGATATTTTTAGTTCCCCAGCTTTAGGGAAGAAAATCTACTCTGATGATACTTTATCTCCCATATGTGGTAATTCTAATGATGCTTGTGATATTTTAAAGCCACATTCTAAAAGTGTCCCTTTTAAAATACCTATGGAAATTGTTGAACATGTTATGAATAACTACTATTTTGGAGATAGAGCTGTCCATCATGGTGATCATTTACTCTTTATATATGAATTATGCAAGTTGTTCAAGTGTGCAGGTATTTCAATGGACCAAGTTAAGAGAAAGATATTCTCTTTATCACTTAGGGACAAAGCAAGGGAGTGGTATAAGTCACTAGATGATCCTAATCATTTGGAATGGAAGGAACTCGAATCTCTCTTTTACTCTAAATTTTATCCTCCTCGTGAAATCCATAAACATAGGAATTATATTTATAATTTTCATCCTCATAATGGAGAAAGTATTTCCCAAGAATGGGGAAGATTGAAGTCACTAATGCTCAAATGTCCCATTCATGAGCTCCCCAGTAATATTATTATTAATAATTTTTATGCAAGGCTTTCAGGACATTACAAGGACTATCTAGATACCTATTTAGAGGGATCCTTCACAAGTAAGGAGGTGAAAGCTAAGTGGGTTCTTCTTGAAACAATTGAAAGCAATACCGAAGATTGGGATAACGACAAAGGTAAAGAACTAGGTATAAACTATGAGTATGATTGCATTAAGTATTTTGCTAAAACTGCTGATTTTCAAGAGCTTAGTGCTAAATATAGTCTTCATCCTCAAATTCTTGTTAATTGTTGTAGAGCCTTTGCTTCCCATATTAATGCTCCTAAAGAAAAGTGGGACATGTATCATGAACCTTTTAAAGACACTTGCATGAAAAATGAAACTATTATAAATGATTGCAATAAACATGCTCAAACTTATGAAAGTACTATTTCTTATAAGCATGTTAATTTTTGTGGAATACATAGACCTTGTGAAAAGAATCAAATCGAGGAAGAATATTGTATCACCCACTGGAATGAAAAAACTAGAACATGGTATAAGGCTCTAAATGATCTTGGTAAAAAAAGTGTGTGCCCTCTATCCTTTTATTTGTGAACTTTGCTTTGAAGTGGGCCATTTCAATTTTCAATGCTCGGGCCATAATAATTACCTTTCTAATCCAATGAGTACTGCAAGTTTGTATCGCGATAACGTGATCACTTATAATCAACATGATGAACTTACATTATTTTTGGGGTGTGAAGAGTTATCAAGAAAAACTTCTTTGGTAGACATGAGTTCTTTTGATATGAATAGCGTCCTGCATGGTTGTCATCTTTATTGTGTTGATAATTGCCATGCAAATACTTACATATAAAATCTTATAAAAGATGATATTTTACTAAAATGTGACAGGACTGATATGTGTTTTGTTCTTATTAATGAAAAGGAGGAATCCTCCAAAGTTTCTTCTATTGTCTCTAACAATGAACCAGGGTATGTGGAGAAGCTTCCTTTCAAGCCTCTCCCTCCTAAAGAGTGGAAGAAGAAGAAGAGGAGGAGTAAAAGGAGATAGGAAACGATATTTTGCCCTAAGCATGTTGCTCCTATTATAGTTTTTGCTAATGAGTTCGAACTTGATGATGTTCATATGCCTTTTACCTATAATAGTGATCATGATTGGGAAAATCACACTACTTTTGATATTGAAAATCTCTTTGGTATCAATTCTGAAAATGATGATATTAATAATTGTTGTACTATTATTACTATCCATGTTCCTTCCAATGATGATATGTTTACAAATAAATACACTTTGGAAGATAGCTATTCTATTGCTTATGAGGATACTATACCTCCAATGTATGATTGCAATGATGAATATGATATTTTCAGTACACCTACTATTGAGGAGGAAATTAATTATGATTACAATATGCCTCCTATATTTTATGACTATGGTGATGAGAATAATAATGATAGCTATTTTATTGAATTTGCTCCCACTACAATTAATAAGAATGACTATGCTTATGTGGAGAGTAATAATTATTTTATGCATGTGGCTCATGATAAGAATGTTTTATGTGATAGTTATATTGTTAATTTCATTCATGATGCTAATGAAAGTTATTATGAGAGAGGGAAATATGGTTTATGCATCTCAAAAATATTAAGTTTCTCCTCTTTATGTTGAAAATTTTGAAGTTGCACTTGTTTTGCTTTCCTATGCTTGTTGCTTTGTGCTTTCATGACTTGTTTCTTTACAAGATTATTTTGCATAGGAAGTGGGTTAGACTTAAATGTTTTATGAATTTTCTTCTTAATGCTCTCTTTTACTTCAATTCATATTTCTTATGTGAGCATCATCAAAATTATCATGCCTATCTTAATGGCTATAAAGAAAGAGCTTTTGGGAGACAACCTATTATATTTTTGCTTTCAGTAAGTTTTTCTTTTGTTGAGACTTGGAATCTATTGCCTCTATAATAACCTCTCCTTATCCTTTTGTGTAGTTTTTTGCCAAGAATAACCTCTAATGAGAGAGAAGTAAGATTTGGGGAAGTTGCTGTCCCGAAATAGATTTCTGTACTTCACTATAAAAATTCGTGAAAAATCCTAATATGTCGTATTGAGCTGTAATTTTCTGTGATTATGACCCAGGTTATTATCTAACTTTAGTTAGTTCAACACTTTTCTATTATAGCAACATAAGGTCTTCGAAAAAATAGGTTTTTACCTGATGATCTGTTTTGACAGATTTCTGCCATTATTTGCATTTGCCTCTTATCGGTTTCTTTTTGAGTTCTCTTTGATCACTTGTGTTTTTAAAAGGAATTACTATAGTATCTTGTGTTTTAATGAAAGTGTTACTTGTGTTGAAACTGAACCCAAAGACTTATTATCTTGAATACACTAATATTGCTAATGAAGATTGTGTGAAGTTTTTATGAAGGAAATTTTCAAGTGTAGGGGAAGAATGATATAATGAGATGAAGAATGGACAAAAGATCAAGCTTAGGGATGCCACCCCGTGTCACCCCAAGAAATATTCAAGAGGTATAAGCGTCAAAGCTTGGGATTCCCAAGGCATCCCCTTCTTCATCAATAAAAATCTCAGGTCTCTTTCTAGACACTTTATTTTTATTGCTTCATGCACTATTGTGCTGTTCTTGGAGCGTCTTTGTTTTTATTTTTATTTTTCGTTTGTTTGGTTTGCTGCAATAAGTTGGTTGGATCCCAGCACTTATTTTGGAGAGAGACACGCTCCATTTTTGTTGCCTAGGACACTCTAGTTTTCACTCTTATTATTCTGTGAGTCTTCACTTTTGCTAGCACTGTGTTTAGCTTTAGTTTTCTTTTCCTTTTTTGCTTAGATTTGAGAGACAAGCTCACTGGTCTTTATTGATTACTATCTTTGTGAGTTGTTTCAAATAAGTCAATTGGTGTTGGAAAAAGAGTAGGAAGCTTCATGCTTAAGTGGTACAAAAGGGAGCTTGTTTTAACTGTGGCCTAGACTTTATCATGTCATGTTAGATGTTGCTTTGACCATATGCTTAGTGATTATTGCTGTAGCATGACTTGTTCCAAACAATTGAGATTGCTTAATGTGCCTTGAAAGAATGATGTGTTGTTTTAGCATACAAAAGCATAATATTGTGGTGTTCTCCTTTGATGCTTTATTTGGGTTGACTTGGCACATGCTTACACCATGTTATGACTATGAACCATTCACCTTAGCCTCTATGATCATTTAGTTTTTGACCTGTGATACCACTTTATGCTTTGATTAATAATGTTTTGTCGCTCTGCATGATTATGGCCATTATTTCTCTCTTAGTTGGTCGCTCCCAGTCTTTTGCTAGGCTCCACCTGTACTGAGTGAGCTCTACTCGTGCATCCAACTCCCAAGAAACCAAGTTTTCCCAAAAAGTCCACTATAAATTCCTATGCATGGTGTGTTACACCATTCCAAGTATATTCATGTTTTATCTATCTTCCAAATTAAACTTTTTGGTGAAAATTAGTAATTAAAGCTCTCACAAACTTGATGGCACACTTTATTTCTTGCACCTAATAAACTTGAACCATTTTGTCATCTATGTTGTATATGGTTGCACTTATAAGTTGGGAATTAGCAGAACCATGCTGTCATGAGGAACGCTTTCAACACATGTACATATTACCTAGTTGATATCATGATCTTTTGTTTATGTATGTCAGCGGTGTGAAATAGAAGGGGAGCTTGTAAGTTCATGACGTATTATATATGTGTTAGAGAAACGCCTGGGCGGCTAGCCTAAGCCATGCCTAATCATGTGGAAACTTGTAGCATAACCATAGTGCACAATATATGAAGCATCCTCAGAAAAAAATATAGAAAAAAGAGAAGAGAAAAAATATGCACCATGCTCATGGTAAATAAAAGGATCGCTGAGATGCTCACTGTCTGTTGTCTTTTCATTTTGATATGGGATAGCTCCTGTGTCATGGGGCAAGGGGTACCCCGTTGGCGGTTCTCTATGATACACATATACTTACAATGACAAGAACTTGCTTGTGACTAAAGTTGAGTAGCATGAGGAACAACCCTCGTACTCAAAGGACATGAGATTGTCAACTTATGAATTGTCAAGCATATACTCCATATTTGTTTCACTTTATATCTTAATCACTTCAATATGCTTATGATAGGGGCAATGAGAGCTTAAAGCTAATAAGTACCATAATTTTTGGAAGCTGTTTATGAAACTTGAAATCCCTGATTCCCTTTATGAAGGGTCTTTCTTCTTACTTTTATGTTGAGTCTCCACCTTCTATCAATATGCACCAATTAAGAGAGCATAGTTGTCATTCTTAGTTTTATGTGCATTGTCCCAAAACTTATTGGTTGATTCAAAATGTTGATATTGCTTGTTCTTAAACTATTTGTATCTAGTCACCCTTATGAACTTTGAAGGTGTCCTATGCATTTATGTTTTGCTATACCATGAAGGACAAGCTGAATACCACTCTTGCTATGTTTTCTATATGTGAAACAAACAAATGTCTTTCAATGCATTGTTATTCATGATCTTTGATTGTACCTTTTCATGTTGCAACATAGTTGCTATATCTTATTGTTAGAACTACATCTTTCATGCTCATGTTTAGAGTATTATGATCCCAGCTATCAATGATTTGCAAATACTTTGATCAAGATTGTGATGGTGCATGCCACCTCAAAAATTATTCTTTTTATCACTTACCTACTCGAGGACGAGCAGGAGTTAAACTTGGGGATGCTTGATACGTCGTAAACGTATCTATAATTTTTTAGGCTCCATGCTTGTTTTGTATCAACTTTGTTATGTTTTATCTATACTTTGAGGTATTTTTATACATTTTCCGGAACTAACCTATTGCCAAGATGTTGTAGTGCTAGTTGCGTGTTTTCTGCTGTTTTTGGTTTCAAAAAAGTTAGTAAAGAAATATTCTCGGAATTGGATGAAACAAAAGCCAAAGTTCCTATTTTGCCCAACACGACACGGAGCCCGAAGGAGATATGGATGAGGGAAACGAGGTGGCCACACCATATGGTGGAGCGGGCCCACCCTTGGCCGTGCCAGCCTATGTTGTGGGCCCCTCGAGGCTCCACCGTCCTTGCCGTTTCTCCAATATATACGTCTCCCCGAGACGTAAACCCAACGCATATCAGATATCCACAAAAAGTTCCACAGTGCCACTGCCACCGAAGAGGAGATTCGGGGGACAGAAGTCTCTGTTCCGGCACCTTGCCGGGACGGGGAATTGCCCTCGGAGCCATCTCTATCGACTCCACCACCATCTCCATCGCCGTTGCTGACTCCCATCCCGAGGAGGGACTAGTTCTCCCTCCAGGCTAAGGGCTCTACCGGTAGCTATGTGTTCATCTCTCTCTCTATGTGTGATCTTATTGTGGTCATGAGCTTTGTAATCAAGTAGATCTACTTTGCTACTCAAGTTCTTTAATTGTAATCTCCAGTTATCCCCACGTGTGTGAAGTTGACAGTGTGCACACCGTGTGGCACTTAGGCTAAAGATTACATAAATACTTATCATGAGTTATATTTTGAGATGGATGTCTCTATGAAATTGTGGTGTTTGTTGGAACCATCTAGCGCTCAAAGTGATAGGGTTGGGGTTACCTAGATGGGGAATGCAAACTTTAAGTAGAGCTTTTGTAGCCCTACCGTGGATTAGAGTTATCCAACCGGAGAGTAGTTCAGAGTAGCATAATGAAGAGAAGATATTTATATGAGAGTGTCCACTAGTGAAAGTATGATCCCTAGGCCTTGTTTCTAAGCATTGAAACACCATTTACAACCAGTCCTATTACATGTTTGCTTGCTTCCATCTTTTTTTCATATTTAAATTACCACTTATAATCATCCATATTACTTGTATTTCACTATATCTTCGCCAAACTAGTGCACCTATACACCTGACAAGTGTATTGGGTGTGTTGGGGCCACAAGAGACTTCTTGTATCTTGATTGCAGGGTTGCTTGAGAGGGATACCTTTGACCACTTCCTCCCTGAGTTCGATAAACCTTGGGATGATCCACTTAAGGGAAACTTGCTGCCGTTCTACAAAACTCTGCACTTGGAGGCCCAACACTGTCTACAAGAATATAAGCATGCGTAGACATCATGACCCATGATGAAGAAAAAGTTGTAGTGTTTTTTAATCTCACCACTCCTGAAGGGTATGCCTCAGGTCCTTCCCATCTAGACTTCAACTTCCCTGCAAAAATCTTAAGCTGAGAGTTATAGAGCAGAACCTTATCTCCCGATTTAAATTCCTTATCCTCTATTTTTCTATCATGCCATTTCTTCACTTTCTCCTTAAATATCCTAGCATTTTCATAGGCCTCATTCCCGAGTTCATCTAAAGCATGCATATATGAGTCGTATTTCCCCAACAGTTTTAAAATCGAAGTTCATAGTTTTAATAGCCCACCTAGCCTTATTCTCAAGTTCTAATGGAAGATGGCAAGTTTTACCATAGACCATCTTGTATGGAGTCATTTCCATAGGATTCTTGAAAGTTGTACGGTATGCCCATAGTGCATCATTAATCTTAAAAGCCTAATCCTTTCTTGACCTGTTCACAGTTTTCTAAAGTATGACCTTGATCTCCCGGTTAGACAATTCTACTTGCCCACTAGTTTGAGGGTGATAGGGTGAGGCTACACGATGGTCCACCCCATATTTCTGAAGTACCTTGTTAAAAGTTTCCTTCATAAAATGATTTCCACCATCAGTAATCAACAACCTCGGTACTCCAAACCTGGGTAAGATGATCTCCTTGATCATCTTAATGGAAGTAGCTGCATCTGCATGAGAAGTAGGTGTAGCTTCCACCCATTTGGTAACATAATCTACTACAACAAGAATATGAGTATAACCATTAGATGGGACAAATGGTCCCATAAAGTCCATTCCCCAAACATCAAATGGCTCTATTTCTAAATAAAAATTCATATTCATTTCTTGTCTTTTACCAATATTACTCATTTGTTGGCAAGCATCACAATTCCTAACGTATTCATGAGATCTTTAACTAATGTAGGCCAATAAAAACCCGACTGCAAGACTTTAGCTACAATACGGTTACCAGCATGATGTCCTCCATAAGGGCTATCATGACAAGCTTTAAGAATAGCTTTTACCTCATGCTCGGGTACACACTTACTAATCATCCAAACCATGCCTATATAAGTAAGGATCGTCTCAAAAGTAATGTTTTAAATCATTAAAGAATTTCTACCTTTGATTTTAATCCATTCCCTTTGGTAGAAACTTGCCTACATGAAAATTAGCATAATCGGTGAACCAAGGATCGCGGGGTTCTACAACTGCAAGATATTCCCCTAGAAAAGATTCATTAATAGGGAAAAGATCTTCCATAATTCCTTTCATTCATGATAAATGGCCAGCAATAGGATTATCTTTTCCTCTCCTATCCACTATTTGCAAGTCGTATTCTTGTAAAGCACGACCCATTTAATTAATCGGGGCTTAGTGTCTTTTTTATCTAGAAGGTGTCTCAAAGCTTGATGATCAATATGAAATATTACTTTTGAATTGATAATGTAATGTCTAAATTTATTGCAAGCGAAAACAATGTCTAAAAATTCCTTTTCAGTTGTTGCATAATTCTTCTGATCTTCATTACAAATTCGACTAGCATACTGGATGACATTAAGATTTAACCCATCTCGTTGTCCTAAAACATCCCCAACAACATAGTCACTAGCATCAGACATGATTTCAAATGGTTCATTCCAATTCGGTGGTTGAATAACTGGTGCAGAAATTATTTCTTTCTTTAACTGCTAAAAGAATCATTGCAATATCTATCAAAAGTAAAAAAGGGTGTCTTTATCTAGTATACGAGTTAAAGGGGCAACTAATTTAGCAAAATATTTAATAAAGCATCTATAAAAACCAGAATGCCCAAGAAAGTTCTTTACCCCCTTTATATCTTGTGGTATTGGAAGTTTTTATAAAATGATCAAATTTGATTTATCTATATCAATGTTCTTCTCAGAAACTTTATGCACAAAAACTATACCTTCCCTTACCATGAAGCGACAATGCTCCCAATTGAGAACCATCTTTGTTTGCCTGCATCGCTGCAAAACTCTATAAAGATTATAGAGGCATTGCTCAGAGGTAGTCCCATAAACAACAAAGTTGTCCATAAGGACCTCCATGGAACTTTCTACAAAATTATCAAATATTTTCAAAGCACACTCTTGAAAAGTACCTACTGCATTGCATAAACCAAAAGGAATCAGTCGGTAAGCATAGGTTCCATACAGACATGTAAAAGTGGTTTTTTTTTTATTTTCAGGCTGAATAGCTATTTGGGAATATCCAGAATATCCATCAAGGAAATAGAAATAGGAATTGGTAGACATGGTTTCCATAATATCATTAATGTGGGGCAATTGCGAATGATTTTTTTGGTTTCCTTATTTAGCTTCCTGAAATCAATACACATCCCTATAACCTGTTATGGTTCTAGCAGCGATTAATTCATCTTTATCATTGTTAATTATGGTTATACATTCTTCCCTAGGTATGCAATAAGTTGAACTTACCCATTTACTATCTGAGATTGGGTAGATGATACCATTGTTTAACATACATATAACTTCTTTTCTTACTACCTCTTTCATTTTGGGATTTAATATATTTTGGTTTTCACAAATGGTTTAGAATCTTCAGTAACGGGTATCTTGTGCATCATTATGGAAGGGTCTATTCCTTTAATGTCATTTAGAGTACATCCAAAAGCTTTATGTTGTTTGCCCAGTACATCTAATAATTTTGTGTTCTCCTCGGGTAAGAGTTTGTCATTAATAATCACCGGGCATTTACCTTCCTTATCTAGGAATTCATACCCGAGGTTCAAAGAAAGATGCTTAAAAATGAGAGGCGGGGGTTCCTCGTCCCCTTTTCTTTCTACTTCTTCAAATTCATTCACGAGGAGAGTTTCCACCTCGGGTGTAGTATTGAAGATCTCATCCAAATCCTACTTTGCAGAGTCGTTTGGAAGCGAATCATTGCTTGTCAAACTTCTCTCCAATTTAGATTGTGGAGTGCAAAAAAAAATTGCTGCCAATTTTTCAATAGTCCTCTCCTCTTTAATTTCAACTTTCTTCTCATAAGGCAGCTTGGTGAATTGGTTATAATTTATTTCTATAGCTTCTTCACCAACCTGCAAATACAAATTATGTTTCTTGTTGTCAATATCAATGCTCATAGAGTTGTAAAAACGACTACCAAAAATAACAGGGCAGGAAGAGTTCAAGGGTATTTTAATAACTTGAAAATCAACTGGGTACACAAAAGCACCCACAGAAATACAGACAATACGAACTATTCCATGAGTAGGATGCTTAGTCCTATTAGAGAGTATAAAAGTAACTTCTGATGGTTCAAGGTAAGACTCATCGAGATGGTCGCGCATCTCCTCATATATTATGTAAGGCATAATATTAATGGAAGAACTTAAGTCACAGAATCCTACATAAGTAGTTCCTCCTAAATAGAAAGGAATTTTCTGCTAGCTTCTATTTCTATCATCGAACTTACCCCCTACCATGTCAGAGGACTCTTTACTTACCATGATTACTTCATCTTTGAACATTTCTAGTTCTAGAAGCTCTTTTACTATCACAAAGTTTTGTTTGATGGTCCCCAGATCCTTAGTTAACCTCCCTATCCTTTTATTTTTTTCACTCTTACTCTCTATCACTCTAGTTATTATGGTTTCTTCCTCAACTAACATTTTCTTCTGCATTTGTAAATATTTATCCTTGTGCCTAGGTTGAGGAGGTGTTTCTTTCATAGGTGGTGTATAACGTTCCCAATCTCTTGGGATTTGCAAATAGTTGACATAGGATTTAATGATTTGAATGATCATGCGGTGGTCCAAATTAAAATTCCCAAGAAGTTTCTCTACCTTTCCAGACACTAGAAATCTTTTTAAGCAATCGTATTCTACGGGATTTTCTTTATTAAACTCGGACTCGCAATAAGCTTTCTCTATTGTTCATCGTGTCTAGCAAATTCCAAGCTCTGTCAACACTAAACTCGATGAAAGAACCATTGGTAAGGGAATCGAGCTCATTTCTATAATTGTCACTCAAACCTGCGTATAAGGTGTGTATCACCAACCAAGGTGGAAAGTTATGATGGGGTAGCGGTCAAGCAGCCCATGGAACCTTGTATACCCCTCATGAAAGATTTCTTCAGATTTCCCTTTAAAATTCATGATCATGCGCCTCGCGCCAAGAGTTTTCATCCTGGAAAAAAATCAGCTAAAAACAAGGAGGCAAGGCTCTCCCAGAAATTAGTAATCTTTGCATAACTTTGAATGTACCAAGAACGACCTTCATCAATAAGAGTTTGAACAAATAGAATAAATTTGACCTCATACTCGGTTTGTATTTTAAGGTGGAAAGTCCCACAAATATCTTCAAAGAACCCCACATGCTCGTACTGATCTTCCATTACCATCGCAAACCTTTTTGCATGTAAAAGATCTAAAAGCATGAGGTTAATATCATACCATCTCGGGTTATTGGATTTTAAATAAGTGTCCATGGGTGGACCGAAGTTCCTTACAACTTCAAGCTGAATTATATGTTGGTACTGACCCATGGTGTTTTACCTGAAACTAGTAAACAACTTTAGTAAAACAATTAGAAAATAAGCAACTAAGAATAAAGACCAAAAGCGCTTAGCTCCCCGACAACGGCGCTATAAAATAGCTTGATGACTGCAAGTGCATAGATCAATTGTAGCTAGTTTCGTAGTAAAGATATCGAACCCAAAGAGAGCTATTGGTAAAGGTCTTAATGCCCCTCGTCACTATCTACCAAAGGATACTTGTAAGTTTCCTTTAATCTCAAGTAAAGAGTGTTTGAAAGGTTTTTGATTGTGTGCAGAAATGTAATTAAAACAATTAAAAGAAAACAAGTAACAAGTACGTATAAAAGCATGGTGGAATGCAATAGGGACAAAACATTCTCGGGGATGTAGGATACTCCTCTAGCTATTAAAATACCTAACATATCTGCAACTATATTAAAAATAATGACCTATATCATCATTAACCCTAATCCAAACACTAATGTGACTCACAAAATCTTGTATCCATCTACACCATGTTGGATCGAAATCCTTCATTCTTAGCACTTGTTGTAAAAATGGCCATTGAACCCTGTCATATGTTTTTTCAAAGTCTATTTTGAGCAGCACACCATCAAGTTTCTTGCTATGGAGTTCGTGAATTGTTTCATGTAAAATTAAAACACCCTCAAGAATATGTCGTCCCGGCATAAAAGCCGGTTGGGTCGGTTGAATCACCTTATGTGCAACCTTTGTTACCCGATTAGTTCCTACTTTGGTAAAGATTTTGAATCTAACATTTATCAGGCAAATGGGACGATATTGCTGAATTTGAATGGCATTTTTTGGGTAGTAATAATATTGTACCATAGTTTAAATGGAATAATGGTAGCTCACCTCGTTGAAATGCAGCAAACATATTCATGATGTCTACTTTCAATATTTCCCAAAATTTCTGATAAAAGTCCGACGGGAACCCATCAGGTCTAGGTGCTTTGTTTCTCTCCATTTGCATAATAGCTTCATGTACTTTATTTTCTACAAAATCAGTAGTAAGAATATCGTTTTCTTCACGAGAAATTTGAGGAATATCATCAATTTGATTTTCTATCAGGGTGAAATTATTTATGGCCGCTACACCAAATATTTTCTTATAGAACTCGGTGATATAAGTTTTGAGATTTTCTTGTAGAAAAATAGTGCCTTCATCTTGTTCGAGTTGAAAAATTCTTTTAAGCCTATGCTTTCCATTAGATATTAAATGGAAATACTTTGTGTTGTTACCCCCTTCCGACATGTTTAACTTTTGCATGTTGCGCCCATTTAGATTCTTCATCTCTTCTAAGCGACGCTAATTTTTCAGCCGCTTCTCTCATCTCCACTCTCTCTACATTGTTAAAGGAGCAGTTTCTGCCTTCACGTCTAAGGATTTTATAACATATAATAGCCGCTTTTTTCTTTCTTATAGACACTACTTATATTTCGATCCCAACCTCTTAAAAAATCACGAAGGTGGCGTATCTTATTTTTTCAAACCTCCAAAGGGTTATTTCCTCTAGTTATCATTTCCCATTCTTTTGTGACTAGTTGGAAAAATCCTTCTTGCCGTAACCAAGCTAATTCAAAAGAGAATTTTGATTTGTTCCCCCTATGATCTTGTTCACTGGAATCAAGAAGCAGCGGCGTATGATCGGAGCCTGCTCGAGTCAAAGCCCTGACAATGACTAGAGGGAATTTTTGTTCCCAAGATACACTGGTCAGGACTCTATCTAGATTTTCATATGTTAGGGTCTCTTTTCTATTAGCCTAGGTGAATTGCCTTCCTGATAAAGCTATCTCTCTCAGATCAAGACTCTCAATAATAGCATTAAAGATAAAGGGCCATCTAGTATCAAATTTATCGTTATTTTTCTTCTCTTGTCTACGCAAAATGTTAAAATCTCCCCTACTAACAAGGGCAGTGGATCATTCTCACAAATGCGTACTAACTCGGCTAAACACTGCCTTTTTTGTTCATCTTGGGCTGCCCCATAAACAGCCACCGGAGACCATTCAAAACTATCGCTTTTTGAAGTCAGGTGAAACTTTACACACCTATCTTCCGTGGTTACATTGTTAACTTTCAGGGTTTGGGCATTGAATCCTACTAGAATTCCACCTGATCTCCCTTGAGGTGGCAAACGGTACCAAATAAAATCTAACCCCCAAGACAAGTTTTTTAAAAAAGGGGCAGAGAAATTGTCTTGGCCAGTTTCTAAGATGGCAAAGAAATCAAGTTTATTTTCTCCGATATTTTCATGAACTACCGCATGCTTTGCAGTATCCCTGAAGCCCCTACTATTTCAAAAACTTCCTTTTAGTGACATTAAAATTACTTATTAATTCGAGCACTTCTGCGTACACCTAACACTTGTGTTTTCTTTATTTTTTCGCCCTTTTAAAAGAAGCAATGGGAATATTTAGATCCTTATGATCCAAGGGGTCTTCATACCCTTCTTCTATAAGATCAACGAAAAGTTCTTTTGCTTGTTCTAGAGCCATACTATTTAAAGATTCATCCCTTTATTTTACTTTATCTTCATTTTTTCAGCATTATTAAAGTTCTGTGTAAGTCAATATCCTTAATTGACTGAACCGATGAAACAACTTGGATAGGAGGCGCTCACAACTAAACACCTAGCCGAGACGCCCTATCAATAATCACCTCATTTGAAAAAGATGCAATGGAATATTTTGACGTAAATTTAGTACCTGTGGGGTGAAGCGTGTTCACGAGATTCAGCCAACTTCTTGGCTCTGTTCATTTGAGTATCTTCAGCATTATATTGTGCTCGTACACGGTCGCTTGAACGTATCCCCTTGGCCTCCGCCATAGGGATTCTGACCGAACACGGTGACCTCTGCCTCTGAGTAACACCCTCCAAGGAACACTCATGTTCCTCGTGGGGATGCGGGATGAGCGATATGGCGAACACTCCCACCTGGAGTGTTTGGTGCAGCCTGGGACCGAGGCGAGGAGGGCAAACTATATGCCATCGTAGGCATCGACGTCCATGAACCTAAAGGAGAAGCAGGCGGCGTGACTGCACTTACTGAAGGATTGTCAAATCGAGGGTTGTCGTCGACCAAAGCAGGAAACACCATCGCTGCCCGAGAGATTGTTGCTCTAGAGACGCAACAAAAGAATTCTCTACCGAGGTAAGAGAAAAGCACACGCCAGCAGTATCCTCTGCCACGACTGCAGGAGAATAACACACGCCTACATTAGACTCTGCCATATCTGTCGTAGCTAGCACATCAGTATTTGTACCCGTAATCAGCTTGCCTATGTCGATACAATCTGTCTTTTCTTGGCGGAAGCATGGTGGTGCCGAGCTAGCAAGGGGTGACGGGAGGCTATCCTCTTCGTCCTCAACACGATCACCCCACAACCTGCGAGGTTTGAGTGCCAACAATTTTCCATCCGGGTGGGTATGGATGGGAGATGTGATGTGAAAGGATCCAAACTGCAATGTAATTGCTTGCTTTCTGATCAGATTTGTGTTGCCATTATGTGGAATCTGATTAGCTGAAGAGTCATTGCCCTCTTGTGGTTTAGATCCATCTGGCACATGCTTTTCTTTGTCATCTTTTTGCTTCTTGTCATCTTCATCAGCCGGAGCTTCATGCATGATAGTATCACTAGTAAAAGTACCATTAGCCCCCTCAACCTCGAAAGTAATACCATAGCCTTCTCCTTCATACATGTGATCTATACCGATTGGAATGTAATCGACGCTAGTATATTCCAATCAATGATCTGACAGCAAACAGTGATAGATAGTCACAGTGAAGCTTATATGGACATCCAGAGACACGAACCCAAGCCTCTTCAAGCCTATACTTGTCAACAGGAGTTGAAGACCATTCCTAAAAATTTAATACTATGTTTGTGTTCTCAAGGGGAACCCTTGTAATCTTCCGCAGACGTGTAAGATCAGCCTTGGTTGGAAAGATGGTACGGAACGAGTTCTCACTAGCTAGTGTATGAATCCATTGATGTCTCACTGGAATGATCCAACCTAGGTCCTTGACAACTTCTTGAGCCGTCAGCGTTCCATCTTGTACTGTGATTCTTCCCACCTTTCCACTCTAATGTTTGAATTTAATTTCATAGAACATCAACTCACTGCGGCACATACCATAAGCAATAGTTGTGGGCTTGGGCATCTTGTGAAAATGACAATCGTTCGCAGCATGTGTGGCCTTTTTCACAATAGATACACAAGATTGTAGTGCACTCATTAGCCATGTGCCCATTCAACTCACATCTATAACATAAGGGTCCATCAGGTTTGTTTGCATTCTTGAGCAGACCATCCGGGGGAATAGCAGCGACTGCCTCCACCGAGGAAGTTGTATGCGGCTGCGCTTGAGGCACATTGGGATACTAGATCGTAGTACCAACCATTTTGCGAAGGACCACCTGCTCCTCGGCTGGAGGAGCCTCAATCAGATGGCGATTTGGCCTACCAGCTGATGGGCGAAAGTTGCACCCACGGTACACATTGCGCTGCCCGCCATTGTTCGTGTTTGGACAAAACTGAGGTTTGTATTGACAATGATATCTAAAATCGCTCCCTGGTCACCAGGCCCCTGATTATAGCCCTGACGGCCCTCACGACCATCGTGATGGCCCTCATCAAAAGATCCCAAGGCACCTCCAAAGCCGTCATTATTAAAGCTATATTTTTCTTGTCTCCATGTCCCAGAATTATTCCCAAAAACCTTGATTCGAGCTAGATCCGAATTCAAACCTAGGATTATTTTCACGGAGTGGCTGCGGATTATAGCCCTGTGAACCACGGCCACCAGAATTATCTACGCCATGCTCCGTGCCATCTGCTGGTCCTTGTGCGTAAGCTCCTGGTCGTAGGTTCTGCTGCCTCGGATGTTGCAGCTGGTTGCTGTTGACAGGGCCTTCCCGTCCTGGTGGGAAAATGATCTTCATGAGCCGCCATCAGAGAAACCCTAGCAGTAGACCTAGGAGTGGATGACAACGAGATTGATTTTAGTGAATACCGAGAGCACTCAACAGGCAGCCCTACGTGTACATGCATCCATATGGGAGCATTGGTGGACAGCGAGGCAGGTCGCAGATGGTCCTTGTGACCAACATCATGGGACATATACGTATCGTTCAGACTTTGGGCCTTATGCCCGTTTGATACGGAAATTTCAAATCGCTTCAATCGAGATCTACCGCTATCGGAGATCTGCTGATCGGAGGAAGTCAGACACGTACGCCGGCGACTATACATGATGTCCGTACCTCGCCGGAGCCTTTGCTCATCGGACTATACTCATGTTGTTACAACGTTGCACAGTGATCCACTCTTTAGCATCAAAATTATCCAACAAAAAGGTCGACGGTGCTATCACCGGAATCTTTATTGATCTGTCCTCCGGCGATCATCGTTGATACAAGGGGTCTGGACTTACCTAGGATGACGAAGGTATCAACTCTAAGGCTGCAGATCTTTGGCATCTTATTTTCTCCATTTTCTTCCAACCTCTGCATGAGGAAAAGGTCTCCGGAGACGATGCCAGCCACCGAGCATAGCTAGGTCGATGAGGAGATGGTGGCGGTGAGATCTCTCTCGCTCTTCGATGGAGGGAGGGACCAAAAACAGACGCCGGCGAACACTACAGGAGAAGCCGGATACGCCGACGGCCAGGTCCCATCGGCGTAGCCCCTAAATCCTGTCGGCGTAGGCTGGCCCGACGGCTGTCGTTGGCATACAACCCCGTAGGCGTAACCCCTCTTCCCGTCGGCGTAGAAAAGACGTCGGTGTATATAGCTACACTGACGGCTTTGCCTTCGGCGTAGATCATATGGGTCCCACTCAGATGACTAATAGTTGTTTGGATACGCCGACAGCCTTGATTTTCCAAAAAAATCATTTTTTTTCATTTTTGAATTGTTTAACTTGTTAATCTCACATGGACATTTTTAATTCTAAGTACACTTAGTCTCAAGTCAAATTGCATAAGTAGTCAAACTTCCCAATCGGTCACCCATCCTAACACCACTCCAGCCCCAGCATGCTTAACTTCTACATTCCTTCCACATGAGCTTCCGACAAAGAAATTAGAACTTGTTGTGAATATTATTATATCAATCCTATTAACCATTAGACTATAATATCAGACGTATTTATTTTTTTACATTCCATACAATTATTTGAATAAACAAAAATGAATAATTAATATAATCTTGAATTCAAATAAAAATAAAATAAATTTTATTTTTTTTGCCTTTTTTCATTTAAAATTGAAAAATTCATATCTACAAATCCGTAAATCATAATTCAACAAATAATATATCCAAATCGATCAGAAAAATGAGAGGAATCCAAATATAACATACCTATCACTTATGTAATTATATATCTTAACTTTTTAATATTAGACCAACCGAAACTATGTTAGGATTCATGAAACACCTCGTTTTTGCACTCGGAAAATAGAAAATGGTTTTTTGGTGCGACAAAACGGAAACCTTGCATTAGATCTCTGATAAAATAGAATATTATAAACCTAAAAATAATTTTTACGAAAAATCATGAGCATCATATCATGTACCTATAGTTCAAATATAATCCACTTCCTATCGATTCAGCAGCAATTTGTCTTTTTCACGAGGGATGGAAGGAAAGGTTTGAGATATCCCAGTTGGAAAATTTTCCATTCATAGTGGTCTAGTATTTTTGAAAAATGGAGTATTATCATTTTGAAACTTTCATTTGGTGGTTGCTTAAAAAACACCCCTTTTTGCACTCGAAAAATAAAAAATGGGTTTTTGGTACGACGAAAAGGAAAACTTCCTCCTGCAACATTGTTCGCCATCCCATGATACATATGCGTGCACATTATCCCAAACTATATCGCAATTCTAGCAATAACATTGGTCATTTGACCTGAAATCCAGAAAACCTCGATTGAGATAGGTCATTTTGTGAAGGGTTTTTTGAGACACAATCAATATACGAAGTTTGGTATTTTCCATGCAACTATGTCACATAATATGACACCAAGCGAAGGTTTTGCATTATTTCAATCGTTTTTTAATTTTTTCTGCATGTTTCAAACTATCGTCAAAAAAGTTTGTAAATCGACGGGCATGAAGATTTTTAGCTCGGGGCTGAGCCTCACTAAACTTGCATTAGATCTCTAATGAAATAGCATACTATGAACCTAAACATGAATTTTTGCAAAAAATCATGAGCATCATGTCATGTACTTGTAGTTCAAATCTAACTCATTTCGTGCCGGAATTTGTCTTTTTCACGAGGTGTGGACTTAAAGATTTGAGATACCCAGGTGTTGTCCATTCAATGTGGTCTAGTATTTTTGAAAAATGGGTAGTATCATTTTGAAACTTTCATTTGATGGTTGCTTCACAAAACACCCCATTTTTTGCACTCGGAAAATGAAAAATGGCTTTTTGGTGCGACGAAAAGGAAAACTTCCTGCTGCAACATTGTTCGCCATCCCATGATACACATACGTGCACAATATGGGCATATTATCGCAAACTATATCGCGATTCTAGCAATAACATTTCTCATATGACCTGAAATCCAGAAACCTCGATTGAGATAGGTCATTTTGTGAAGGTTTTTTTGAGACACAATCCATATACCAAGTTTGGTATTTTTCAATGCAACTATGTCACATAATATGACACCACGCGTAGGTTTCGTATTGTTTCGATCGTTTTTGAATTTTTTATGCCCGTTTCAAACTATCATCAAACTTTCTAAATCGGCGGGCATGAAGATTCTTAGCTCGGGGCTGAGCCACACTAAATTTGCATTAGATATCTAATGAAATAGCATATTGTGAACAAAAAAATGACTTTTGTAAAAAATCATGAGAATCATATCATGTACCTTTCTCATCATATCATGTACCTGTAGTTCAAATCTAACTCATTTCCTACCGATTCAGTAGGAATTTATATTTTTTACAAGGGATGGACGGAAAGGTTTGAGATATCCAGCTTGGGAAATTATCCATTCAATATGATCTAGTATTTTTGAAAATGGGATAGTATCATTTTGAATTTTTCATTTGGTGGTTGCTTCATAAAACACCCCTTTTTTGCACTCGGAAAATGAAAAATGGCTTTTTGTACGACAAAAAGCAAAACTTCCTCTTGCAACGTTGTTCGCCATCCCAAGATACACATTCGTGCACAATATGGGCACATTATAGCAAAATATATCGCGATTCTAGCAATATCATTGGTCATTTGACCTGAAATCCAGAAAACCTCGATTGAGATAGGTTATTTTGTGAAGTTTTTTTGAGACACAATCAATATACCAAGTTTGGTATTTTTTCATGCAACTATGTCACATAATATGATACCACGCGAAGGTTTTGCATTGTTTCGATCGTTTTTGAATTTTTATGCCTGTTTCAAACTATCGTCAAACTTTCTAAATCGAGGGGCATGAAGATTCTTAGCTCGGGGCTGAGCCTCACTAAACTTGCATTAGATCTTTAATGAAATAGCATATTATGAACCTAAAAATGATTTTTGCAAAAAATCATGAGCATCATATAATGTACCTGTAGTTCAAATCTAACTCATTTCCTGCCGGATTCAGCAGGATTTTTTCTTTTTTTGAGGGGTGTACGAAAAGGATTGAGATATCCAGGTTGGGAAATTGTCCATTCTAGATGGTCTACTATTTTTGAAAAATAGGGTAGTATCATTTTGAAACTTTCATTTGGTGGTTGCTTCACAAAACACCCCTTTTTTGCACTCGGAAAATGAAAAATATGTTATACGAAAGTATTTGTATTTTATATTTTTTTTGAAAAATATGTAATATTTAAGTTTATATAGATAGATCTTATTTTTCTGCAAATTTTGATATATTATATGTATTTTTCTGAATTTAAATGATTTAGTTATGATTTTTCTAAGATTAATGTGGCAAAAAAGAAAAATAGCTACGCCGACGACTTTGCCGTCGGCGTAGACTTGACGCCGTCGCTCTGTCGTTAGCCTAAAGGCTACACCGACGGTCCCGTTTACGCCGACGGCTGCCGTCGGCCTATTTATCCTACGCCGACGGTAAAACTGGACCGACGGCCCCACCATTTTAGCATCGGTGTATAAAAAGGCCGTCGGCCTATCTGGTTATTCCCGTAGTGGAAGTTTGTGGCGGCGTCCGTCATCCTTCCCAGCCCGTGGTCAAGGTCGACTCCAAGTCTGTTTCTTCCAGGTTAAATGGGTAGGTGAAAAATCAGTACGATTTTGCATTGATTAGGAGTAGAACTTGGTAATAGTATAGTTTCTCTTTTAAGAAAACGTTGTATATGCGCAACCCAAATTTGCGATTTTATCAGGGTTGCTAGGTTTGTGCATACACTCTCCCAATCTTGTTTGAGTACTCATCGACATGAATTAATTAATGGTCTTTATTGATGTTGTAGAGGCTTCTACCACCGCTTTTCAAACAAAATGGTAGAGTAATATCAATCGGCCTATCATGAAAATGTCTTCTGACTCTTCTTGAATGATTTGCACCCCTCAAGCATTGGCTTTTTTCGAAAAGGAGGTTGAACACCCACCTTTTACATCAAAATGATGCATACAACATTTTTTATTATATTATTCAACAAATCCTTATAGGATAATACATTGATCAACCCAAAGCCACATGCTTGACGACAAGCTTGATGATGGGGGCGTCCATGATCCGGGTTGTGTTCTATAACCTCACACCTACACACACCATCTAAAACCGAAACACCGGTCCAACACACACCGTATGCATACGTGGCAGAAGTTGATGCCGTAGTCTCCAGGAGGGATTGACACATTGTATTTGCCAGGTCTGTTGTCGACCCCACCACGACACTAGAAAACGCCACCATTTGCGTGCATCAATCATCACGCATCCTCCGCCAAGACCCCACCAAGACTCGCCATATTAGACGCGGAAGAAACCACACATCTCCATCTCATGACCCCTCTAGCCAACATCTGCTCCAAAAACAATGCCCCTAGGAGGGAGAGCGTCACCACATGCCGCCATCAATAGATCCGCACGACCCAGATCTAGGATTTTCCTTGGAGCAGCCTATTGTGTTGAATCCAGGCTCGGGATCCCGTTATCCACCGCCCCAAGGTGCCGCCACAGGGATCCATCTCCTAGCCAGTCATCCTCAGTGAAGGTGTCCTACGTCGTAGATCGGTCAATGTCCCTTGCCGAGACCGTCGTCCCTACGAAGCCGCCGGAGCTACTCCGTTGGGAGAAGCAGCTGCATGAGATTGCCACTCCATCAATGCCACCCGTGCACCACCTCTGGGGACAATGAAGGGAGAGGGGAAGGAGGAGGGGGTGGCTGCTAGGGGAGCTAGGGTCTCCCCGGTCACCCTGGAGGGAGGCAACACGAGGGTTGATATTTAAGGAGGTAGATGGTGTGCTCGGCTAGCACTGGCCGAAGGCCAAAAAACTAAGCATTTGGACAAGGAAATTTTTGTGTGCATATCGTGAATAAATCAGATGGTTTGCACCTTTTGGATCATAACAAAATAGGCAATTTAGGATGGCTAGCTTTGGACAACCACTTGTTTGGCATATCCATGAATGATGTATAGCATTTCCAGATCTCACAAACAGCAATACTTTGCATCACATTTTTTTTTTGGAAAAGAGTATATATTAATATCACAAGGACACCAATTACACCCAGCCTCTGCAACAACGCATGCCCTAGCGGCTCTACGGATGCACACAGCTCAGAAAAAGGAAAGAGAAATTACAAAAAAGAAAAGTCCCGCTACAGAGAACTAATCCTCAAAGAAACGACAGTGACACCATCAGAACAACACCAGTAGTCCTCCACTCCAATAACAACGCCTTCAAGAAGGAAACAGTGCCCAAGCGCCGTCGTTGCCTGACCAATGGTCATAGGTTTTCACCCTGAAGAAAGTTCTTACTCACAAAACAATGCCTTCAACAAGGTCATTGTCAGGCACAACCAGCTAAGGCCAGACCTTGGATTTTCATCCAGCAAGATAAGACTGGAAACTCCCATGTGTTGTCTTCCCGCACCAACAATCGCTTCAACGAGTCCCAGATCACGCAGCCAGATCTCCATCGCCACAAGAACAAAAATCTCCATTGCTACCCTCAAATTTCCGCTTTCCTGACCTTCTCCGCATCTGACATCACCATGGCTCTACATGGCTCTAGGTGGGAACAAACAACAGAGCTTTGCAACGCTCCCGCTGAAACCAAACGGCCAGAAAAACAAGGTGCGCGCGACCGGATACATTCCGATCCAGCAATCTCCAGGCATGATACGCCCATGGGAGTTCGCCGGCAGAGCCTTCCGGAACCCGCCTCTCCAGACCAGATCAAGGAGGGCAGACATCAAACAGATCTTCGTCTTCGTGTGAAGGAAATCAAAGGACAACCACCTTTATTAGATCCGACACAGCGATCCCCACACCGCCGATCGGTTCCCAACCGCGCCGCTACTGGGCGAGGCCGGAAGCACTGGATCTAGATGGGAATCGAGATCCACGACCAGCCTCCTCCGCCCGAGAGGACGATCCAAAGACGGCAATGGCCGCCGCCTGGTCCAGATCGCCGTCCGACCACCGCGCCCAAGCACATCCGCTGGTGCCGCCCTAGCAGCCCGACGAAGTCCTCGTCGCCCTCCTCCCTTAGCGCCTTCGGCACCAGGGGCCACCGCCACCGCGGCCACGCCGGCGGCAGCGGCGGAAGGGAGACAGGAGATGGGGAGGAGAGCTTTGGCGGCGGCGAAGGGGGGCCCCCGGCGGCGCCCTGGGGCGCGCCGCGGGAGGGAGGGGTATCCCTCATACTTTGCATCACATGGGACAATCCCAACAGTTTTCATTTAATCAAACACAGTGCGAGAAGATCAACCAACGGCAATTGGTTATGTCACAAGTATGTCACTTCTGAATACCTGGTCAATCTTGTTGCAAATATTTTAGTTGCATGCTTCGAAAAAAATAGATTACATGATACGAGTAGTTGCAGTATCAACATTCGAAATAATACTTAGCAGAGTGCTCGTTCCATTAGCTGACACTCGAGATATGACGGGGAAGTTTCATTGCAGCTAGTAACAACAATGGTGATTATATGCACTGGATTCTGCTACTTGTGAGGCGCTTCCGGTAAGATATGGTCTTTATTTGGCTGACCAAGTTGTTTGTAAAAGGATAATCGTGAAATCCATCAGACTGCTTGGAAATAACCAATCCTGTGAACGAGGAAAGGCTTCACGGCAACAACAGCTGCACCTATTCTCCAAGACATACGCATTCAGGCGACAACGTTCTCCAATATAGAGTTTGTTCATGTCCCTAAAAATGCTAATGGTGTAGCTCATGTTTTAGCAAAAGAATGTGGTACTCAACCATGTGTCTGGTTTTATTATTTCTTTGTCAATTGACGATGTAAGTGTGCTTTGATTATAAAAATGGCAGCTGTTTCTTTCTCTCTCTCAAAAAAAGTGCTCGTTCCATCTGTTAATCAGACATAAGTTTCATAATCCTAAAAATAATGCACTGATTGGCTTTCATACTCGTCCTAGAGCATCTTCACGCATTTTTGCCACGATGTCTCCCATACCCATTTCACTCTTCACGGTCCACATGAATTTTTATTTATTTCCTCTTGAACAATCGTTCTCCATTTCATCTTTTAACATTTCCGTGGGGCAAAAAAAGTAAGAACAAGTTTGATTTCTAGTATATAATGCATCACGGATAGAGGTTGTTTGGGGCGTTTGTTGTTTAACAGTAGTTCATGCCAGACTGGATAACATGTCTTGTACTGAAGATTTTATTGCTTGTCTTTGGTGTCAAGGATAATGGATAATTTTTTAAATTAACGACCCTAGTATATGTGCTGAAAACATGGGCCAATTTCCGTGATCCATTGAAACGTAGCAGAAACTTTTCACATTCATTTGAGAGAGGAAATTTCGAGAATAAAACACATCCTACACTGTAGTTAGAGCAGACACATTAGGGGCATCACAACCATACACATCAGAAGAATACTGCGACTGGCCAGAGAAATTTAAGTAATGGGTGCATACATGTTAAAATTATATTGTTTATTTACTTTTCTCTCAAAGGTGATACTCCCTCTGATCCATATTACTTGTCATTGAAATGGATGTATCTAGCGCTAAAACATGTCTAGATACACCTATTTTTGTGATAATTAATATGGATCAGAGAGAGTAACAATAATGGACATGTCCTAAAGCATGTGCTACAAGGTATGTGTGCAGTACAAAGATCTTCAACAACCATGTACACAATTGGCTATCGCAATGGGGTGACTTCGGAACAAATCCTAGCAATAGACCCTCTTGACTCAAAAGATGATATGCAATTCCTTGCAATGAATGATGTGCTTGGTATGTTAGCTCACCTAGCCCTTAGTTTGATCGGCTTTCCTGGCCTTTTTTAAACACTTTCCTGGCCTTCCCTAGGACCCGAAGTAGATATTTGGTAATTTTCTTTTAATGGTAAGAATCCATAGCCGGTGTATATATAATTATTTAACCAGAAATTTTATCAACTAAGAGATGGTAACATACACAATGTATGAATTTACAAAGAACTAAATTGATGGGAAGATAATGCTCACAACACAGTTTTAGAGCTAATTAAACTGAGACGACACCTATCAAAGATGAAGTGGATATCTAATTACCGCAGACAGGAGATCAGATAATATTCAGCACTTTGTTGTATTGTTTAGAGAATTCTGTGAAGAAAAGCCCGGTTTAGTGGGTCATTTAACCTAAAAGACTTTGAATTTGAGACAAGCATAAGAACATGTTTATGTTGTGATTTCTTTCAACTTTTTTCCTGTGTCCATTGTTATGCGCTTCTACTTTACTTGCTTAATGCCAAATACAAAAGGGTTCTACTGTTGGATGAACCTGAGAACAAATATTATTTTTCTGATTGTGGATAAAACGTCAAGGGGTAGAGCTTGGTCTGGGGCATTTTTTAATTATTTAGCTCTCAAACTCAATGGAGTCCCCAAGTAATCCAAAAACCTGCAAAACCAGCAAACCGTCTAGGGTTCCAAGAACCCAAGAGTAAAAAGCTTCTCAGCTTTCACTCAATCGAATCCTCACCGAGAACCCAAACCGATGCACCAAATGCAATGGCAAGAACACAAGAAGTGCTCAAGTCCTTCTCTCCCAAATTCCACCAAAACTACAAAAACTTTTGGAGGAATAAGAGATGAAGAACAAAGGAGGAAATCCACAAAAGACTCCAATATCTAGATTCCAAGATGTTCTCCTCACTTAGAGGAGAGATTGATTGGTGGGGTTGTAGATCTAGATCTCCTCTTTCAAATCCCTAAAGTATATGCAAGGATCAAAGGAGGGATTGAAGGGAAGCAAGCTCAAGAAGGTCAAGGATGGAGGGGAAGGCTTGCAGAACTCGTACTTTATCATTGGGGAAGAATGGCCTCTTTTTATAGGTCCACTGATTTCTGACCGTTTTCTGCCGGTTGGGGAATTTCCACACCGGAGACTCTGGTCTGGAGACCGGAGAATCCGGTTTGACTTTGTCTCACACCGGAGACTCCGGCCAGTCTCCGGTCTATCTTCGGACCACCATGCAGAACATCCCTGGCCTGATGTCGATGCTCCCTCTGGGGACTTTGCAGAGTTTCCGGACCGAGGCACACAAGAGACTTCGGTGTTTCCACCCTGGCGATTCTGGTCCGTCTCTTCCACAACTCCGGACCCTTATACAGAACGACCCTGGACTTCATCTTGGATCCACATCGGAAGTTTGAGACGAAACTCCGGTCCACACTGGAGACTCCGGTGTTTGCACACCGGAGATACCGGTCTGGATATTCCATTGTTTTAGCCAGGGAGGATAGAACCAAATAAGAGGCAAACTTCAAATGGTGGTATCTAGAGTTTGGAAACTCTGATTGACCCGAAACCAATTTCGTTGGAAAGGGGACAACAAGAGCTACCCAACTAAAATATGATATAAAATTCCTTGAAATGAATGATGTGCTTGGTATGTTAGATCACATAGCCCTTAGTTCGATCAGCTTTCCTGGCCTTTTTAAAGACTTTCCTGGCCTTCCCTAGGACCCGAAGTAGATATTTGGTAATTTTCTTTTAATGGTAAGAATCCATAGCCAATGTATATATAATTATTTAACCAGAAATTTGATCAACTAAGAGATGGTAACATATACAATGTATGAATTTACAAAGAACTAATTGATGGGAAGGTAATGCTCACAACATAGATTTAGAGCTAATTAAACTAAAATGACACCTATCAAAGATGAAGTGGATATCTAATTACCGCAGCCAGGAGATCAGATAATATTCAGCATTTTGTTGTATTGTTTAGAGAATTTTGCGAAGAAAAGCCTGGTTTAGTGGGTCATTTAACCTAAAAGACTTTGATTGAGCCAAGCATAAGAACATATTTATGTTGTGATTTCTTTCAACTTTTTTCCTGTGCCCATTGTTATGCGCTTCTACTTTACTTGCTTAATGCCGAATACAAAATGTTCTACTGTTGAATGAACCTGAGAACAAACATTATTTTTCTGCTTGCGGATAAAACTTCAAGGGGTAGAGGTTGGTCTGGGGCATTTTTTATTTATTAGTAATATTTCGTGCCACCTGAGATCAATATATCCTATAAACATTCAACTACATGTTTGCGGTGGAGCATCATTTTGTTCATGAATCATGATTCTAGCGCACATTGTGATATGCACTCCCAAAAAATTCCTACCTTCCAAGACCCGTCCCAAATTATGTACATGAGGGAGTTAGAAGTCATCAGCAACCATTTTATCATCTATAAAAAAACTTAGTTACTGCATTCTGTAGAAGTCTTCACGGAATGAGCATCGTCAAACTGTCCACATTACCGATAATTTAAGTCGGACATTTTTGTCATAACAGGTCGGAAAGGTGAAGTTTTGTGTCTATTATATAAAATCAATAATGCTAATCCAGTTTACGTTTCTGACAGAGGTTTTGCTGAGGCTTACAGTATGACTAAAGAGGGAACATGACAAGGTTCTCTAAAGAAACTAAAGAAGTGAACTATAAGACAATATAGGAGGGTGCAAGATTCACAAGGTAATTGTTGTTTTGTCCTGAGGTCTCCTATTCCCTCATTTTTCTCTCTCGAAAAGGTCTTATTCCCTCGTGCATTTCACACTCATCGGTTTCTTTTCTCTCATCCCCTCTAGCCAAGTAATAGTTGTTTTGTCTTCCTCATTTGTGAGATATTTCGTAGCACCAGAAGAGTTTATGTCAACTAGTGGTAGTTCTTCAAGCGGCTGCTACATGTATGAAGATGGGGCATTATATATCCACAAAACATTTATCTTCACGGTTGAAAGTTTGGTGAACCTTTACTATTTTTTTTATATCTTGACACAATTACTAGTAGTAGTCTTGTACATACTAGTTGAAATTCATAGCCAGTCATTTTCTTTGTATCTCTCTTGCATTCAAGCATAAAAGAGGCTGGTTAGGAATTTCCATTATTATTGAATTTCCAAACTCAGATGCACTACTGTATTGGGCTGTCATAATCTATAGCAGAAGTTTTATCGCGACAGATTTGACTAACGCGTGGAAAGTACTATCACATACCGTCTTTTTCTAATGAGGAGACCGCTCAGTTGACGCACACAACCATATATATTATTAATTATTCAACAATGTCAAACAAATCTAAGTATCATGATGAACAAATTTTCCCAAAGGGGAGGTAACCCAACCCAAAAGCCTTATGCGGAGACTGCCCATTCGTGCTAAAGCCGACGAAGTCGAATGGCTGCCATTCTAGCGAAAGTTTTGTGTAAAGAATTCCTTATCTCACCTAACTGCTTTGGCAGACACACTACTTGAACCAAGTAAACTAAATCGTTTCATGGTTCTCGCAAGGGTTGAACCAATTTCATGCTAATTAAGTTGGAGCACAGTTTGTGTAGCTTTTCATGAATTTATGACCCCAAGTATATATGTTGAAGACAAGGTTTAATTTAAACGTTAGCTACGTTTCATGGGGATCAAAGGAGATGCCCTAAAATATATACATGCTCAAGGGAGACCCCTTTGGCAACCTTATCTTCTACTAACAACTAATAAAAACTTATTTATTGTTGGAGTCTTCACGAAAAGATCAATTCGTGTCAAAGATGTACTCCTTCATCATGCTAGATTTTGTTCAAAAAAATTGAAAAAACTTTGTCGAAAAGGTGAGACATCGAGAATAGGTTGTGACTAATGTAGAGTGGACTAACTCTAGCAGAAGATGACTGTCTCATGGAACAGATAACCTAACAAGATTCTCTAAGGCTCACGAAGAACCTAATTTTCAGACAAGTTGGCAGGCATCTAGCTTCACAAATCAATTGATTATTTTTTCCGACGTCTCATATTCCCTCGCGCATCTCACGTTTTGTTCTTCTCGCATCCCTCTAGCCCACTAGCCATGCAGGTTTTTTTTTCGACCGTGAGTGTATGTGATATAGAAGGAGAAGAATGCATGTCAACTAGCTGCTAGCTATTATTCACACAAAAAACTAGCTGCTAGCTACTTGGGTGAAGATAGGGAAACATATATCCACACAACATTATCTATGTTTTAAACCTACGACACTATCTTGGTGGGTTGAATGGTTGGTGAACATCTACCATCTTGCATTTGTTAGGTTAATCTTGGTTAGTCGAGTCTAGATAGTTTGCTAGTCAAGTAAGATAAGTTTTTCCATTTATTGGGGTTGGACATGCAATGCGAGTTCTTATACAAGTTGAGTCCATGCAAGAGTAAGTCACGTGAGTCTAGTCCGGCTTGGACTATGTTAGTTACTTCAAGTCTTCAACCGTGTCCATGTTAGACTGGAAGATGGTTTGTTCACCAGCTTACTCCAGCTGCGGCGGGAGGTAGGGGTGGCGAGGGTGGGAAGGAGGAGGGGGCGGCGGCTAGAGTTTCGCCCGATACACTCCCCTAAGAGGGGCACACGCGTTTTGTTTTCCAGTTTCTAAGTAATTGGGGGAGAATTTCACTTCT
Source organism: Avena sativa (assembly GCA_916181665.1). NCBI lineage: Eukaryota > Viridiplantae > Streptophyta > Magnoliopsida > Poales > Poaceae > Avena > Avena sativa. The sequence goes on along the minus strand of OV702285.1, from coordinate 111,690,546 downwards.
CCAACCTCTGATGCACACAACCATTAAGTATATAAGTATCATGATTTTTAATCTTGGTAAAGCACCAAGCATGTTTTTCATGAGCCAAGAAAATCTGGTCCCTAAATATAAATAGGAAACCTAAATTCCTATTCACAAAGATTTGAACCCGATGTTGGGTTTATAGACATGATGCTTGTTGAACTGGGTGCTACTAGCGATGTTTGCTACGTACCAGCCTTCAATAATGGTTATTGCGGTATCGGATATGTACACCTAGACTCACACAACCCAGCTACCTTACGGAAAATGTCTAGCTCTCAATAGGTTTGAGTTTCGCTACTTCATTAGGTGTTGCGTGAGACTCCAGCTCAAGCTGTATAACATGATTATTCCATCGTGACTCCCATTCCCACCGAGTTTCACGCAGTTCTATGAATTTATCGTCTTCATTCTCACGCACTCATTATTTTCCTCCATTCCATTTTCTCTCCCAAGGGATAAAAACAGGGCGGAATGTTAATGAACCTCAGAACAAAATTGTCTGCTCATATATAAAATGTTAAGGGATCGGTAGAGCTAGGTTAGTTGGGACACCGGGGCTGACACCCTAAGCGCCACCAGCGGCTTCTCCCCTCACCGTCTCCGCGGCGGTGGCAGGCCCAACGGCCAAAGGCGGTTGGGGTGGTGGTGCATCAGGGGAGATCGCAAGAGTTGTTGGGGTGGCGACGGCGGTTGTCTTCGTGCGGTCCTATGGTTCCTCCGGTGCCAAGACGAAGATCTACTGGCTTTCTGTCCTCATTGGTCCGGCATAGAGCGGCATGTTCCGGAAGACTCCGCCGATAAACTCCTATGGGTGCATAATGCCTAGAGATTGCTAAATCAGAAGGAATTCGGTCGTGCGCATCCATGCATTTTCTGACTGTATGGTTTCAGAGGAAGCGTCGCGAAGCTCTGCTATCTTGGTGAGGTCAGATGCGGATGTCATGAAAGCAGGAACATGAGGGCTAGGAATGGTGGTTTGAGTCTTTGTGGCGACGAGGACCTGGCTTGGTGATCTATGACTTGCAGCAACTGTTAGAAGGGGCGATAGCACAAGAGGAGTTCATAATCTTACCTTGTAGGGTAAAAATCCAAGATCTGACCTTAATTGATTGTGCCTAGCAATGACCTTGTTAAATGCATTGTTTTAGTGAGCGAGGACTTTCTCCAGAGCATTGTTTGATCGGACGACAACGACGCTTGAATACTGTTTTCTTCTTGAAAGCGTCGCTATTGGAGAGGTTGGACTTCTGGTGCTGTTTTGGTGGTGTTAGTGTTGCTGGTACAAGAAACTGATTGCTATAGCGGGACTTTTCTTTTTTGTTATTCTTCTTCTTTTGTTGGTTGTATCTGTAAGGCTGCTAGGACAATGCGTTGTTGCAGACATTGTGTGTAATTGGTATCTTCGCGGTATTAATATATGATCCTTATAAAAAAGGTTAGTTGGGACATTTGTTGTTCAATAAATGTAGGCTGAAGATTCAGTGTCCTCCCCTCCTCTCAAATTTAGAAAATTGAAAACACAAGGAGAATTAGGATTAATCAATACCCCTTTCGGTTTAGAGAACCTGAAGGGGTATCAGCTAATCCCGACCATTATTGTGTTTTCAGTTTTCTAAGTTTGGAAGGAGGGGAGGACATCAGATCAAAACTCTAAATTATATCATGCCAGCCTAGATGAATAAATCACTAAACTAGTAATGGTTTTAGTGCATGTTTTTGGACGATGATGAATCACTTCTAACTGTTCATGAATCGTGATTCCTCACATGTGCACTCAATATAGGAGAGTGAGAACTATTCTGCATATGTCAGTCAACTTAGTTGGTAAAATTGAAATTTTCTTTTAAAATGTGGAGACATAGCTCCGGCCTCTGCATTGAAAGATGCATGCAGTCTTTTATTGCTTTATTATCGTTCAAGTCTTACAAAAGGTTACATCACAGGTCACACAACATTTTCATCAACCATTGAAAGAAAAGAGATAACATGAAGTGATGCAACCATATCTAATTGATTCCCCTAATATACATGGTCCGACTCCCAGGTCGCTTCGATCACCTAACCTCCTGGTTCGCCCCGCGGCAACTCTAGGGACACCCCGCCGCCTCCACACAGACACAAGCCCAGTAGCCCAATCAGCGCGCCGCCGCTGAAGGATGATGTCTCCGACGGTGGATGTGGATGGTGGCAGCACGGACTCCATGTCCGTCCTTTCTCTACCATGGCAGTCTTACCTCCTCAATATTGATCTGGTTTTCCATCCAGCTCATGACCTTCTCCGGCGATCCAGTTGCAGCCCCCCGGAGGTGGATCTGGCCTTGAACGCTCACGGAGCAGGCCTATTGACCACGTCCGTTGGAGTAGAACGTGGGTATCAGCAAGCAAGTTTCAAAAATCTCATGGTCATCCACGTTGTACATCGATTGCTCTGCCTGACCAACCATATCGTAGGCTAGCTGCAGCGGTGTCATGGCCAGTATGCTCAGCTGGCGGCGTGCAACGGGCGGCGTGACTCTAGATGGTTGACACCTACACCACACTAGGCATTGGGAGTGCATTTTGTGAGTCTCTCACATGTGATTTTGTTCCTTGATTGATGACTCGAGCCTCGCTTTTCATCAGTACCATTGGGTACATCAACCACGACTACTATGGTGAGGGGTGAGTATGTCAGGGCGAGAGGAAGACTATTGGATCTGAACAACTCATATCGAGTTTGAGATCTCTAAGTGATAGCAGAGACAAGGATCTTGGAGGAGGATAACATGATGCCTCTCACAACATGTTGCTATGTGAATACAATTTAGTTTGTCGTGGTGATGTCCACGTCCAAACTCTATACATCACGACAATGATCATGACCGTCGATGCTTTGCTGCAGTATTTTCAGCAAGTGGGGTGGTAACATAGGGCGTCTTCCTTTGTTTTTTGGAAATGGGCGCTTTATTACCTAACAGTAAGTTTACACCCGGCCTCTGCATAGCTAAGATGCACACAGCCGATCAATCACACAATCTCGGACCAAGGCAATAAAACAGGATTATAAAATAATGTAAATGAAGACACAGTTCTCCAAACTAGCTAAGGAAGATCTATCCGCAGCAATTGCTGCCATCCATGCCGGGAGAAGATATCTCGTGCCGTATCCTCCAGCCACCTACAGCCCTGCGCAAACAAGTCACGGAACTCCATTCGTTGTAGAGAAGTCCATGATCGGAGGACAGCCGTAGCTCGATAGATAACCTGCAAGGGAGAAGATACAACATTATTAAAAATCTTGTCATTTCTACATAGCCAAAGCGACCAAATAATGGCAAGCGCTCCCACCCTAAATAAAGTCACATATTTATCCTCAATCTCATTCATCCAGTTGCCAAATACATTGACTACCGATAGAGGAGGAGATAAACCAGAGGCTATTTGGATGATTGACCATATAGCACGAGCAAATTTACAATGGAAGAATAAATGACGTATTGTCTCATTATGATGACAAAATACGCATTCAGTGCTACCATGCCAATTCCTCCTAACAAGATTATCTTTTGTGAGAATCACCCCTTTACGGAGATACCAAGCGAATATCTATTTGCAAGGGCGTCTTCCTTTGTGGTGGTGCTCTTTGAGTACTGAGTCTTAATTTTTAAGATGAAAATCCTAGGTCTGGCATTCATTGTTGTACATGCCAATGACGGGCTTCTGGTCGTTTCCTTATTGAATGCATTGTTTGGATACTATTTAGACTTCTTCGAAGTGAAAACTCATAATTAATTTGACTTTGCTGGTTAGATCAGGCAACAACGATGCATGTTCAATTCCGGTAGGCGTCGTTGTTGGAGAACCTTATTCGCGGTCTAGATGTTGCCAATGATGGTGGTTGTTTTTATTGCTACAAGTCGCTGATCATTATGGCGGGGCCTTTTTTTTACTTGTTTGTTGTGTGCATCCTTGATGTTATAGTAGTTTTTGACATTACGTCGTTACAGAGATTTGGTATCTTCTAATACTAATATATATTCATTATTGAAAAACACATGGTCTGACGCTTGTCACTACAGGTAAGACCAAATAAGGATCCACTAGGTAGCCATGGGAATAACTTGCATAAAGAAAGATGATTTTGTATTGTTAAAGATATAGTTGCTTATGTTCCACATGGACCAAAGCACGGCGCAAACTCCTACTATGATATGCACTTTATCTTTCCTGGCAACCCCCTTAGCAAATTACTAAAAAGATTTGTTACACTATTTGGGGAGATAAGTTGAAAGCCATATCGAGACATTACGTCTCCTCTAGATCACCAAAAACAACATTTTATACTACCATTCTAATTTATTTTAGATACATTTTGTTTTCTGAGCAATATTTTTTATAAAGATACTAATCTTGAGTGATACCTTAACCTTCCAAATCTATCTACGCAGGAAAATAATGTGATCATGCATGTAATCTGGATACATTGATTTGACAGTAATTAAGCCAGATGTTGTTAAATTCCAAACAAAATCATCCGTTTGATTTGATAGTTGAATATCCACTAGCCTATGCACTACGTAGATGTTACCACCTCGTCCATTTATTATCCGTTAGTGCCATTCTAAAAGCCATATTTTGACGAACCTGGGATATTACTTGAGCCACGGTGACTTCTTTTCTTTGGACGATATTATACAAAGAAGAGTTTGTAGAGAAAAAGAAATATCTCCTAGTCATGTGTTCTTCGAAAAACGTGTTTGCTTACCATTATTAATGCAAAAGAAATCTCTACTTAATAAGTCATTCTTCACTCTTATGAGGCCTTTCTAAAATGGGGAGTCCGTCAAATTTGATTTAACTTGAGATAAAGTTTTGGACTGCAGATATTTATTTTGTATGAGCTCCTGCTGTCTTCACTTAATATTTTAAAAATCCATTTCATGAGAAGTCATTTATTTTTTAACTCCAACATTCTGCACCGAGACCCCTTTGGTCCTTACGCCTAAAGATGGTATTCCATTTCGCGAGTCTATATTTTTTTGTGTCCATCAGTCTCACAAAAGAAATGTGATCTATATTCAACCTTTTCGCTACCCATTTAAGTATCCTGGAAAATGATAACATGAACATTGAAAAACTACTAAGGATAAAATTAATTAGAATAACCTTGTCTCCCTATGATAACAGCTTCTCAAGCCAGCACACTAACTTCCTTTCAAAACTATCCTCAATTAGTTTCCATTTCTCTTTTTTAATTTCTGAAAATGGATAGGGATTTTCAAACATCTGAATGTAAAAGTCCCAGTTTCACACTCAAAAAGAGTTCTATACTGCTCTAGTGCCTCCCTTGCTTTACCAAAAAAAGATTTCACTCTTATAAAAATTGACTCTCAGTCTAGATAATTGTTCAAAAATATAAAAAACAAATTTATATTAAGAGCTTTCTCTAGATCATGCTATATAAAAATGATAATATCGTTAGCATATTGAAGAATAAACACTCGCCCCTCGACTAGACGATGGATGATACCACGACTTAATAACCATCTTTTTTGCTCTTGCAATTAAAATTGCTAACATGTCTGCCACAATATTGAAAATAATTGGTAAATTTTAACCTATTGTTGATGAAAATAATAACATGTTATCACATTCCTAGAATATTCCATTTAACAGAATTTTTATTTCTCTTCTGAGATGAACCAGAAGAGCGGCACCATGTGCAGACCATATCAAAACTGGCATCAATTTGGTGGCAGAACAAATATCGGAATTTTTCACTCTGAAATGAACGTGAGAACGAATCTTCACATCTCTATCATTTTCTTCTTAATCTGGTGGTTAAGAATGGTGTTATTTATGCTTCTCCACATGACTGTTGCGGCACACCATTGAAAATTTTACATGTCCTCTCACTTTGCAAAAAACTAGCCAGCGATTCAAAAATATGTGGGACAACCAACCAGATCAACTTTCCAAATACTCAATCGAACACTAATGCGGAAGGAGGAACTTTTGATACGAACGGATGGAAAAACTTGAGCAGGAGAAGAGTCGGGATAGAGCTAACTCCTCAAAAAGCTCTTTGATATGAACATCAGGTGCACTTCGTTCTTCTCCATCGTGTACTCACGTGGTCTTCTTGCCTGGCTTCAATCGTCACCTTTGACTCTGCATCACCATGGATGTCTTACTGGTATGATCTTAGCATCTCACGGATGATGTCCTCGTTGGACTCAACTTCGACCTCCCCCAGCACATGGCCTTTGATCCCCTTGTGTTCTTTGACATGTATCACCGTCCAATTCGAGGGCCACTGTCAGTTTTCCATCCACGTCTAACTACATGGTCAACGTGATGGTGTCCCTTCCCGGTGTCTCCTAATCTCAAGTTAACTTTGTGCATGTTGCTACTTTCTTAGAACGCACACACGTGATCTCATCTCATTCTCTTGCATTATTTTGGCCACACTTGAGAGAATGCTGGTGAAATTCTTACATCATGGAGGTGACATATATGCTCAATTGTTTGGTCGTACAGAAATATTAAATAGGGATGCTGGGAATCATTATTTGTCTGGCATCAGTTTTATAAGATTGTTTTGCGTCCTCGGTGGACACCCGAGAGTAAGGATGGTAAGCGTAGAGTATAGGAAGGGTAAATCAATGCCATACACATACCCATGTATTTAATAGGTACAAAATTCTACTAATACCCATATCTTCGGATACAAAACTTTACCCACTCCCGTATCTGACCGGTACTGGCCGGTAACCACTGGGTATCTGGCGGGTGATAAAATAGTTGGCGTTTAAACATTACGTTGTAGCATGTGTATTAAAACAGGCTAAAGCATCGATAATGCGCAAAGACAGGCTAAAGCATCGATAATGCGCAAAGACGACACTTAGGCATTTTTTCGAGTCGTAATCATACACGGAGAACCGCAAACCCAAGGACGCGCAAAAACGTTACCGCTCGCTGCCATGCTGATGTACTCCTGCAGCGTTTTCTACCACATTCACCGTGTAGCTGAACATGCCGTAACGCAGAAGACAACTCATACCAAAGTGTTTGTATTTCACAACTTTAATTTGGCTCGATGCGTGTGAAAGGAAACATATGCCGTCTAGAGGGAGGTGAATAGGCGGTTTAAAAACTTCCGAGAGTGGATTAACAAATGCGGAACTAAACTAGTGTTTAATTCGACAAGCACAAAACCTAGAACAACTAGGGTTCACCTATGTGCACCAACAAATTATGCTAAGCAAGAAAAGCAACTATGTGATACCAAGATATAGACTTCAAGCACAAAGTAAGGTGCATAAGTAAGAGTTCGGATATAGAGATAACCGAGACACGCGGAGACGACAATATTTTACCGAGTTCCTCCCAATATGGAGTATGTCTCGTTTGGAGAGGGGGCGGTATCAAACCACCAATGCCACAAGAGGCTCCCTTTTTCTCATGTGAATCTCACCCCAATGGGATCGATCCACACTTCCACTATCGGTGCACTTGTCGGTGACAATCCAGAACCTCACAAGGTTGGAACACTTTTTCACAACTTAATTGGAGGCTCCCAACAAAAAAGCTTGGGGAAAGACAACTTAATTGGAGTCCCCAAGTAATCCAAAAACCTGCAAAACCACCAAACTGTCTAGGGTTCTAAGAACCCAAGAGTAAAAAGCTTCTCAGCTTTCACTCAATCGAATCCTCACCGAGAACTCAAACCGATGCACCAAATGTAATGGAAAGAACACAAGAAGTGCTCAAGTCCTTCTCTCCCAAATTCCACTAAAGCTACAAAAGCTTCTGGGGGAATAAGAGAGGAAGAACAAAGGAGGAAATCCACAAAAGACTCCAAGATCTAGATCCCAAGATGTTCCCCCCTCACTTAGAGGAGAGATTGATTGGTGGGGTTGTAGATCTAGATCTCCTCTTTCAAATCCCTAAAGTATATGGAAGAATCAAAGGAGGGATTGAAGGGAAGCAAGCTCAAGAAGGTCAAGGATGGAGGGGAAGGTTTGCAGAACTCATGCTTTCTCATTGGGGAAGAAGGGCCTCTTTTTATAGGCCCACTGATTTCTGACCGTTTTCTGCCCGTTGGGGAATTTCCACACCGGAGACTCCGGTCTGACTTTGTCTCACACCAGAGACTCCGGCCAGTCTCCAGTCTATCTTTGGACCACCATGTAGAACATCCCTGGCCTGATGTCGATGCTCCCTCTGGGAACTTTGCAGAGTTTCCGCACCGGGGCACACCGCAGACTCCGGTGTTTCCACCCCGGAGACTCCGGTCCGTCTCCTCCCCAACTCCGGACCCTTATAGAGAACGACCCTAGACTTCATCTTGGATCCACACCGGAAGTTTGAGACAAAACTCCGGTCCACACTAGAGACCCCGGTGTTTGCACACCGGAGATTCCGGTCTGGATATTCCATCAACCTTTTGTTTCAGCCAGGGAGAATATAACCAAATAAGAGGCAAACTTCAAATGGCGGTATCTAGAGTTTGGAAACTCTCATTGACCTGAAACCAATTTTGTTGGAAAGGGGACAACAAGAGCTACCCAACTAAAAGTGAAAATATTGGATACCACGAAGTGAGAATATTTCATGTATTATAATGTGAGATAACTCCCTTGGTGAGAAACCGGAAAACCTCAAAGATAAAAAAAACGCAATAAGATATAAAAGGGAAATCCGTTTTTGACGAACTAGAGCTTGTTATGAATATTATCACAAGCTCTAGACCTCACGTGTATAAGATCCAAATAACAACCAAGAAAGGATGATGCCAAGTATGCAAAGGTTTGAGCTCTCTCCGAAAGATATGATCGAGTTACTCACTTGAGATCCCCTCTTGATAGTACGATGATCTATCCTATAAAGCGGTCTCCCCAACTAACACCACAGGACCGGTAAGAAGGAAATCATATCAAGATCATACATTTTTCTTGCGCATATTCCACTTAATCTTGATGTAGACGATTTTGTCCTTCTCAAGATGGAACACCTTTCTTGATTGCTCTTGCACGCACTTGCTTGATGAAGACTTGCAAGTTTCTCCCTCATACAACATGGGGAAACCTTTACTTTGACCTTGTATTCATCGACCCATGGTCACTGATACGTCCAAAACATATCTACTTTCCCGAACACTTTTGCTATTGTTTCTCCTCTAAACTTGTGTGATTTAGATACAACTAACACGGACTGACGATGTTTTCAGCAGAATTGTTTTGGTGTCTAGTTTTAGTGCAGAAAATCAACTATCAGGAAAAATTCCGGAAAATATGCCAAAAATCCTATTTCACCAGAAGACTCATGGAGCCAGAAGACAAGACGGAGGAGGGCCACGAGGGGCCCACACCCCCTGGCTGCGCGGGCCAGCCCAGGACGCCCCTAGGAGGGGTGTGGCCACCTCGGGCACCCCCTCATCCTCCCTCTTCACCTATAAGAAGCCTCCTGACCTAAAAATTGAGGGGGTTCGACGTATTTCCGTAAAAAGTTCTGCTGCGCCGCCACCACCAGAAACCGTGATTCGGAACTAGAAACTCCGTTCTGGCACCCTGCCGGGGCGGGGAATTTGGAGGGGATCATCGCCATCATCATCACCGACGACTCTCCATCAACCATCCATGTTTCCCCCATCCATGAGTGAGTAATCCCCCGTTGTAGGCTATAGGGATGGTAGGGATTGGATGAGTTCTATCATGTAGTCGAATAAGATTGTTAGGGCATGGTGCCTAGTATTTCTATTAGTGATATTTGACTGTGTTGCAACTTGCTGTGCTTAATGCTTGTCACTAGGGCCCGAGTGCCATGATCTCAGATCTGAACATGTTATTGATTCATGATGATGGTATTATTTGTGATCTTATCTGCAAGTTGTGTACACATATCGTTGTCCGGAACCCGAGGCCCCAAAGTGACAGCAATTGGGATAACCGGAGGGGATGGCTGTGATGTGAGGATCACATGCGTTTATGGAGTGTTAATGCTTTGCTCCGATGATCTATTAAAAGGAGTACCTTAATTGTCAATAGATTCCCTTGAGGCCCAGCTGCAACGGGTTGTCTGGACAAAAAATGTTGTGCAAGTTCTCATTGCGAGCACGTATGACTATATATGGAACACATGTCTATAATTGTTTAGTACTTGGATGCTTTATCTTATTTATCTGCAATTGCCCTAGATCTTAAAGTTACATGAATAGTCTCGTCCATGCAATGCCTGTCCATCCATCCCTATGCCTACCGCACTCATATCCTACTGTTTTCTACTATTGTTACTACTGCCTTTGTTCTACTGTTGTTGTTACTTTGCTATTGCTACTACAAAATTTGTGCTACTGATAAACTACTGTGAGCAAGTCTATTTCCAGATGCAGCTGAATTGACAACTCAGTTGTTAAGGCTTATAAGTATTCTTTGACTCCTCTTGTGTCGAATCAATAAATTGGATAATACTACCCTTGAAGACTGTTGTGATCCCCTATACTTGTGGGTCATCAGTCACCAAGGAGAACAAGCTTCAAGCATGAGATCTTCTAGATATGACACATCTTTAGCTTGCACAACTTTTTTTCTAACTCCATTTGGATGATGTCTTAAAGATACACATGAAAAACTCTATCTTCTTCTTTAAAACACCCTTGATATTATTTTCTTTATTCTTCTTCTTCTACCTTGAAGCCAACACATGCTCCAAGATATGCCAATGGACAATTTCTACAAGTGTAACTCAATGCAAACATTAGTCCATAGAGATTCTCATTAATTACCAAAACCACACATGAGGGCCCATATGTTCTTTTAGTGTGTATGTCCGAGAAAGTCCAGACAATCTTGTCGTGGAAAGAATTCAGTACGTCAGTAGGACATTAAAAAGTTAAAAATATTTTAGAAGTCAGTAACGCATTTATAAAGTTAAACACGCTTCATTTCACTAACAATTACATTACATGGTTTACGCTGATTTCAAACAGCCCTAAGTATGGAGGCCAACCGTCCTACAGCCTACTACCCTACTAATATGGTGTCTCAGCACCGCGCTCCACTGATCACCGCTGGCTCGATGTACATCCTGTCCTACGGAGGCAACCTTTCAAACTGTGCATGTCATCCTACTTCCTACTAAGGTGGTGTTGCCATCCCGCGCTGCACTACTAGCGTTTACCATCCTTTTCCCCAGCATGCCCCGAGGTGCCGACTTCATGGATGCGCCTCTTCTCAATGTCAAGGAGCGCCGCCGAGATCGTCTACTCCATCACCACCGCTCGACGCCGATCCTGATGTGCTGCGTGATGTGCCAAACTCTTAGAATCTCTCCACTAATTTCTCAAGGACTGCACCTCTCGACTATGGCGTGGTAGAGCGTGCTCCGTCTGTGACTTCTAGTGCTTCCTCATGGCTTGCCCCTCTGCCTTTGCGAGGACCTCCACCACACCATCCAACGTATCATCTTGTCGCTAATTTTTGAACTGTGTCCGGGCAGAGAGGATTCCTCGTAGAGCCACGCGCTTGGCAGCCATTAACCGATGACCAAAGAAGTCACGGTGGGCGGTCTGGAAAGACGTGACCATCGTCCGCTGCTCGTCGCTCACATGGACGGCGCGAACAACTCTTCGTCGAGGTCCTTGAGCCAGTCGTCTTGGACATCATCGACCATGACCATCGCAACGATGTGTGGTCCGCCTCAGCCACGGCTCATGCATACCGCGCCACCGCCGTTAGCACACACACCTGTGACATGCCTCTTCATGGGGCATCCCTAGACATGGAGAAGACAATCGCCGACGGCTCGGCATCCTCACCCGAGAACCGCTAGAGACGCCCTTACGACATACAGTAGATACCAACACCGCATCCAGTTACGTAAATCCTCCTCCTATGCCTCGAGTTACATGGGCAGTGGAAGAAGGAACTAAGTAAAAAGAAATGACGTCGAGCTAAAGATCGTCGCATGGTCATGTTTGGTGGGGTGTAGGAAGGGAGAGGGTGAATGGAGAGGAGACCCAACACAATGATTATTCAGTGTCACGTGGCCCGTTTTATATGCGAGTAGGCAATCACGAAAACCAGGAAGGAAGGACAGCGGGTTCTCGTTGCTGCATCGTTCTCGCGACCAAGGGAACACGCGGAGGACAAGAGTTTCCGCTGCCACATTGGCTCGTTGGCCGTGAGAACTCGCGGACGGCGAGGATTTCCGCCATCACGTAGTCTCTCGACCGCGAGAACCCATAGAGGGCGAGGGTTTCCGTTGTAAGCTCGGCTCTCGTCCATGAGAACCCACAAACGGCAAGGGTTTCTGCTGTCACGTCGTGCGTCGATGGGCTCCATGACCCGGCGGGTGCGAAGCACCTGTCTCCCTCTGAACGCCTCTCACCAAGGTCGCCATTGGCCGTAGCTGCTGATGTGTGTCCCAGAGGGCAGCGCGGGGCCCACCGGCCAGCGACGCGGGGCAGGAAATGCTGCACGAGCTCTCCGCGGCAGGGAATCCCGGGAGGCGGGGCACGCCTCCGCGCGAGAGCGAGGCTCCGCTGTGATATTGCCGTGTGTCCTCCTTGCCATACATTCAACGGCCTAAAAGGATCGGGATGATGTGGATAGCAGAATCTGATGGAACTTTACATGGATTCATGTTGGCCGGCCTTTATGGTGTGTGGATGACTGCTGGTGACATCGTGTGGCCGCCACCGGCTCGTTAGCCATTGAGGTGAGATACCGGCACATCAAAAGATTTACATCGCTGCCGCTGCACAGTACATCTGCCGACGCCGTTTTTCACGATCTTGGGCAGGGAATAACTTTTGGGTCAGGGCCCGACTCTGCTGTTTAACCAGCGGTGCAGATTTCTTAACTTGTATAAACTGTATCAGTCCCTTTATTAATTCTAGTTTTAACTGTTAGGCAAAATGAACTGTTATTACACTAGGAAAAAACTAGGGTGCCGACGGCCGACCGGCTACGCCGACGGCCAAATGTCGGGGCCGACCTTTCCTGGCCAGCTGACCAGCCTGGCCGTCGGCGTAGGTGACGGTGCCGAGGGTAGCCATCGGCGTAGCGTGGCCGTCGGCGTAGTACAAAGGGTTACGACGGTAGCTCTCGGCATAGGTACGGCCCTCGGCGTAGCCCAAGTTTAGACACGGCGAAGGAAACGGCGTTAGGCAGACAGGCTGTGCCGACGGCCTGGCCGTCGGCACAGCTCTTTGAAAAAATTTGTTTGGTCTGTGCCGACGGCTTAGCCGTCGGCGTAGGCCTCCAGATTTTTTTCCTTTTTTCTCATTATTTTTTGAAAAATCATTACTAAATCGTTCTAATTTAGAAAAATACAAATAATATATCAAAATTTGTAGAAAAATAAGACCTATCTATCTACACTCAAATATTACATATTTATAAAAAAATAAGTGAAACATAAAACATTATATATAGTTTAAAACGGGCATAATAAATTAAAAAAAATCCAAACAACGTGAAACCTTCGCGTGGTGTCATATTATGTGACATAGTTAGAAAAAAAATATCAAACTTGGTATATAGATTATATCTAAAAAACCTTCACAAAATGACCTATCTCGTTTGAGGTTTCTTGGCTTTCGGGTCAAATGACCAATGTTATGGCTAGAATGAAGACATAGTTTATGATAATGTGTCTATATTGTGTATAAGTGTGCATCATGGGATGACGAACAATGTTTCAGGAGGAAGTTTTCCTTTTCGTCGCACCAAACAGCCGTTTTCCATTTTTCGAGTGCAAAAAACAGACGGTTTTGTGAAGCAACCACCAAATGGCTAATTCAAAATACTACCGTTACATTTTTCAAAAATACTAGACCACCTTACATCGATAATGTCATAACAGGGGGATCTCAAACATTTCCGTCTATCCCTGGTGAAAAAGACAAATTCTTGCCGAATCTGTAGGAAGTGGGTCAGATATGAACTACAGGTACATGATCGGATGCTCATGATTTTAAAAAAAAATCATTTTTAGGTTCAAAATATGTTGTTTCATCATAGATCCACTTTAAGTTTAGCTAGTCTCAGTTCCGAGCTAAGATTCTTTATGTCCGCCCTTCGACAAAGTTTAACGATAGTTTAAAACGGGCATAATAAATTCAAAAACGATCCAAACAACATGAAACCTTCGCGTGGTGTCATATTGTGTGACATAGTTAGAAGGAAAAATATCAAACTGCGTATATTGATTATGTCTTAAAAAAACTTCACAAAATGACATATCTCGTTCGAGGTTTCTTGGTTTTCGGATCAAATGACCAATGTTATGGCTAAAATAAAGGCATAGTTCGTGATAATGTGTCCATATTATGCATAAGTGTGCATCATGGGATGGAGAATAATGTTTCAGGAGGAAGTTTTCCTTTTTGTCGCACCAAACAGCCGTTTTCCATTTTTCGAGTGTAAAAAACGGACGGTTTTGTGAAGCAACCACCAAATGGATAATTCAAAATACTACCGTTACATTTTTCAAAAATACTAGACCACCTTACATGGATAATGTCATAACAGGGGGATCTCAAACATTTCCGTCTATCCCTGGTGAAAAAGACAAATTCCTGCCGAATCGATAGAAAGTGGGTCAGATATGAACTACAGGTACATGATCGGATGCTCATGATTTTTTACAAAAATCATTTTTTGGTTCAAAATATGTTGTTTCATCATAGATCTACTTCAAGTTTATCTAGTCTCAGCCCCGAGCTAAGAATCTTCATGTCCGCTTTTCGACAAAGTTTAACGATAGTTTAAAACGGGCATTATAAATTCAAAAACGATCCAAACAACATGAAACCTTCGCGTGGTATCATATTATGTGACATAGTTAGAAGAAAAAATATCAAACTTGGTATATTGATTATGTCTTAAAAAAACCTTCACAGAATGACCTATCTCGTTCAAGGTTTCTTGGCTTTCGGGTCAAATGACCAATGTTATGGCTAGAATGGAGGCATAGTTTGTGATAATTTGTCCATATTGTGCATAAGTGTGCATCATGGGATGGAGAACAATGTTTCAGGAGGAAGTTTTCCTTTTTGTCGCACCAAATAGCCGTTTTCCATTTTTTGAGTGCAAAAAAACGGACTGTTTTGTGAAGCAACCACTAAATGGATAATTCAAAATACTACCGTTATATTTTTCAAAAATACTAGACCGCCTTACATGGATAATGTCATAACAGGGGGATCTCAAACATTTCCGTCTATCCCTGGTGAAAAAGACAAATTTCTGCCGAATCGGTAGGAAGTGGGTCAGATATGAACTACAGGTACATGATCGGATGCTCATGATTTTTTACAAAAATCATTTTTAGGTTCAAAATATCTTGTTTCATCATAGATCCACTTCAAGTTTAGCTAGTCTCAGCCCCAAGCTAAGAATCTTCATGTCCGCCCTTCGACAAAGTTTAACGATAGTTTAAAACGGGCATTATAAATTCAAAAACGATCCAAACAACATGAAACCTTCACGTGGTGTCATATTATGTGACATAGTTAGAAGGAAAAATATCAAACTTGGTATATTGATTATGTCTTAAAAAAACCTTCACAAAATGACCTATGTCGTTCGAGATTTCTTGGCTTTCGGGTCAAATGACCAATGTTATGGCTAGAATGAAGGCATAGTTTATGATAATGTGTCCATATTGTGCATAAGTGTGCATCATGGGATGGAGAACAATGTTTCAGGAGGAAGTTTTCCTTTTCGTCGCACCAACCATCCGTTTTTCATTTTTCGAGTGCAAAAAACGAACGGTTTTGTGATGCAACCAGTAAATGGATAATTCAAAATACTACCGTTACATTTTTCAAAAATACTAGACCACTTTACATGGATAATGTCATAACAGGGGGATCTCAAACATTTCCGTCTATCCCTGGTGAAAAAGACAAATTCCTGCCGAATCGGTAGGAAGTGAGTCAGATATGAACTACAGGTACATGATCGGATGCTCATGATTTTTTACAAAAATCATTTTTAGGTTCAAAATATGTTGTTTCATCATAGATTCACTTCAAGTTTAGCTAGTCTCAGCCCCGAGCTAAGAATATTCATGCCCGCCCTTCGACAGAGTTTAACGATAGTTTAAAACGGGCATTATAAATTCAAAAACGATCCAAACAACATGAAACCTTCGTGTGGTGTCATATTATGTGAAATAGTTATAAGGAAAAATATCAAACTTCATATATTGATTATGTCTTAAAAATCTGCACAAAATGACCTATCTCGTTCGAGGTTTCTTGGCTTTCGGGTCAAATGACCAATGTTATGGCTAGAATGAAGGCATAGTTTGTGATAATATGTCCATATTGTGCATAAGTGTGCATAATGGGATGGAGAACAATGTTTCAGGAGGAAGTTTTTCTTTTCGTCGCACCAAACAGCCGTTTTCCATTTTTTGAGTGCAAAAAACGGACGGTTTTGTGAAGCAACCACCAAATGGATAATTCAAAATACTACCGTTACATTTTTCAAAAATATTAGACCACTTTACATGGATAATATCATAACAGGGGGATCTCAAACATTTCCGTCTATCCCTGGTGAAAAAGACAAATTCCTGCCTGATCGGTAGGAAGTGAGTCAGATATGAACTACAGGTACATGATCGGATGCTCATGATTTTTTACAAAAATCATTTTTAGGTTCAAAATATGTTGTTTCATCATAGATTCACTTCAAGTTTAGCTAGTCTCAGCCCCGAGCTAAGAATATTCATGCCCGCCCTTCGACAGAGTTTAACGATAGTTTAAAACGGGCATTATAAATTCAAAAACGATCCAAACAACATGAAACCTTTGTGTGGTGTCATATTATGTGACATAGTTATAAGGAAAAATATCAAACTTCGTATATTGATTATGTCTTAAAAATCTTCACAAAATGACCTATCTCGTTCGAGGTTTCTTGGCTTTCGGGTCAAATGACCAATGTTATGGCTAGAATGAAGGCATAGTTTGTGATAATATGTCCATATTGTGCATAAGTGTGCATCATGGGATGGCGAACAATGTTTCAGGAGAAAGTTTTCCTTTTCGTCGCACCAAAAAGTTGTTTTCCATTTTTCGAGTGCAAAAAACGGACGGTTTTGTGAAGCAACCACCAAATGGATAATTCAAAATACTACCGTCACATTTTTCAAAAATACTAGACCAACTTACATGGATAATAAAATAACAGGAGGATCTCAAACATTTCCGTCTATCCCTGGTGAAAAAGACAAATTCCTACCGAATCGGTAGGAAGTGAGTCAGATATAAACTACAGGTACATGATCTGATGCTCATGATTTTTTACAAAATCATTTTTAAGTTCAAAATGTGTTGTTTTATCATAGATCCACTTCAAGTTTAGCGAGTATCAGCCCCGAGCTAAGAATCTTTATGCGTGGCATTTTAAACGGGCAAATGAAATTATGATAAAAATCACGACATAGTTTATAATAAGTTGATATTGATATCATATTTGGATTCCTCTCATTTTGTAATCAATTTAGACATATTATTTGCCGAATTCCGATTTACAGATTTAAAGATATTAATTATTCCATATTAAATAAAAATACAAAAAAATAAAATCTTTATATTTTTATTTGAATTCAATAATATTTTTACTTATTCATTGTTGTTTACTTAAATAATTTGCTTATAATTTCAAAAAATACAACCATGTGATATGATGATATAAGAGTTAATAGGAATGATATCATAGTATTTACAACAAGTGTAAATTGCTTTGCGGGAAGAGATTCTGAAGGAATGAGGAAGTTAAGTGTGCTAGAGCTGGAGTAGTGCTAGGATGGGTGACCAAATGGGAACTTTTACTAAGACCGCAATTTAATCAATTATTAACTATAAATAGTGTTAAAAGATTATTAAAGCGAGAGATTAAGGAGTCAAACAATTCAAAGGTTAAAAAAAAATAAAAAAATAAAAAAATATTTATAAAATATTTTAGGCTATGCCGGTGGCCTGACCGTCGGCGTAGCTTCAGGCTGGACCGTTATCGAAGACAACCGTTGACTGACATGCAGGACCCGCTGAAAGACACTATGCCGAGGGGGATGGCTGTGCCGACGGTCACAGAGCTGTGCCAACGAGGACGTACGCCGAGGGGCTACTCTGATGGCCACCGTCGGACAGCCTGTGCCGACGGCAATTTGGCATTGTGCCTACGGCAGCCGGCCGTCGGCGTAGCGAATCTTTCCTGTAGTGTTATTTATTTAAGGATACCAAAAAAAACTCAAATTCTTATAGCATGAAGGTGTCATGTATAAAATATTGAATAGCTATGATGCGTCTTTTGGATGATGGGAATCATTTGCCTGGCATCGGTTTTATAAGATGTAGTTTTGCGTCCTTGGTGGACTCGCCAGGATGACAAAGGGAGGGTATAGACGGGGTAAACCAATATCATACACATACATATATACTTAATGGATATAAAACACAACCAATACTCGTGCCTATGGGTATAAAATTTTATCCACACCCGTATCTGATCGGTACCATAAATATTGGGTACCTGGCAGATAGATCAAATAGAACACAATTTACTATTCCTTCCGACCCATATTAGTTGATTTGGATTTGACTAGATTTGAAGGAATCTAGACACTATTTAGTATATAAGTTTATCCAAATTTTTACAAATCCAAGTCAACTAATATGGGTCGGAGGGAGTAATAATTTTATATTTACTAATATCATATTTGACTAAAAAAGTCAACTATCTCAACTCAATAACTCATGCAGATGTAAAAATTATCAAACTTTAGAAATCACAATCTTATACCCATAACTCATAAATCAACAAGAGTAGGTGAGTCACATGACAATTTGATAATTCATAATTATCACAACTTGTGTATGCATGTTAGATATAAATGGGTAGGTCATGAGTATATCCATGGTATAAGGTTGTACCCATGCCCGACTTGAAATGTACAATATGGCTATTATTCATTGGCATAGAAATGTGTCCATACCTTGTCCGTACGGGTATGGTACCCACGAGTAAAATTGCCCCTCGCTCCCCTTCCTTCGAGAACATGTTGGATCAGGCCCCTCCATGGGCATGCTCCGCTCTATGTGCCACCTTCACGGGCATCTGAGGACCACACTACCATTTTTCGGGAACATGCCAAAATAAGGCCCCTCGTGTGTGTTCCTTTAGGAACATGCCGGACCACATCCTCAACTTAGGGCCACCCATCAATCATATTGTAAACCCTAGCGATTGTCCTTTGATCGTGCAGATGCCCATGTTGCCTTGGCCCACCATGTCTAAATCCAGAGACCACAACTATGTCAACTACACTTGAAATGAACTCTCCCTGGCCCAGAACATAGAGGTAACTACCATAACTCTCTCGTTGTGCGAATGGAGGTGTGGTAGGAGTGCATCATGAAAATGGCGGGGTTGGTTTCTTTTCTACTACAACCACAAGATCAGCTATCACGACCACCTCGACACATGTCAAGACATGTATCCATCATCCAAGCTAGGCCCATCCAATCAGGAACTACCCGCGTGGAATCGAGAGTGAGTGAAGTTGGGTGCCTAGGTCATAAGGAGCGCCTCGAACCCCTTACCCCTTACTATGTGGCGATTTACATCGCCGACATAGATAAACATGCAAATGGAATTTAAACTTGTGGTTGAGTTCACTGTTTGTAGAGATTTTAGAGTTCTAACATCAAAATTGTATGGATGGGAGTGAGAGGCACTGATAGTTTGAGATAATAATGACTTGTATTTATTTCAACCACGGTGGGCTGTTTATATAGATTACAACTGACTTGGACTCCAAGACTAATAGATATAGAGTTACAATTCAAATAGGGAGAGGAGAGGCGGCCGGTGCCCTAGCCGACCTATACTCTAATATCCCCCCACAGTCTCAACGTCAGGGGCAACGATGTTGAGACTAGAGCGAATGTCTGTAAATGATGAAGTGGCGAGTCCTTTAGTAAAAATATCAGCAAATTGTGCACTAGTAGGAACATGAAGAACTCGAACGTCGTCAAGAGCCACCTTCTCACGAACAAAGTGAATGTAAATCTCAATATGCTTCGTGCGCCGATGCTGAACGGGATTGGACGCCATGTAGACTTCAGAAATATTATCACAATAAACAATGGTGGCTCGCTCCAGGGGACGATGAAACTCGACGAGTAGCTAACGCAGCCACACCGCCTCCGCCACGGCATGGGCAACCGACCTATACTCAGCCTCAGCAGAAGACCTGGAAACTGTTACCTGCCCTTTAGAACACCAAGAAACAAGATTATCTCCTAAATAAATGCAAAATCCGGATATGGACCGTCGAGTATCTGGACAACCTGCCCAGTCTGCATCAGAATAAACTATCAAGCTTGTAGGAGAAGAAGAGTTTAGAAGAAGACTGCGATCAAGAGTGCCTTTTTAATATCGAAGAATCCGTTTTACATGAGCAAGGTGAGGAGCACGAGGATCATGCATGAAAAGACAGGCTTGCTGAACTGAATGAGAAATGTCAGGATGAGTGAGAGTGGCGTACTGAAGAGCACCAGTGATGCTACGGTAAAATGTGGGATCAGAAACATGATCACCATCGGCCGACAGTTTGGCACCTATATCGGCCGGAGTGCGAGAGGGTTGACAATCGGACATACCAGCCCGTGAAAGCAAATCCAAAAGATATTGTCGTTGAGAAAGAAAAAGAGAGGACTTTGTGCGAGAAACATTAATACCAAGAAAATGATGGAGAGGTCCTAAATCAGTCATGGAAAATTCACGATGAAGTGAAGACATAATATGTTGGAGAAAAGAGTCAGAGCTAGCAGTAAGAATAATGTCATCAACATAAAGGAGAAGATATGCAGTATGTTCGGAGGAACGAAAAATGAATAGGGAAGAATCAGATTTAGAAGAGATAAAGCCAATGGTTTGAATGAAAGTAGGAAAACGTTGAAACCAGGCACAAGGAGCCTGTTTGAGACCATAAAGAGATTTTTTGAGTAAACAAACAAGATTGGGAGAAGAGGGATGCTCAAAACCAGAGGGTTGTTGACAGTAGACAGTTTCATTAAGAGTACCATGGAGAAAAGAATTTTTAACATCAAGTTGATGAATCGGCCATGAAGAAGAAACGACAAGACTAAGAACGACGTGAATAGTTCTTGGTTTGAAAACGGGGGGAAAAGTCTCGTCGAAATCAATGCCATATTGTTGTGAAAAACCACGACAAACCCAGCGAGCTTTGTAACGAGCAAGAGAGCCATCAGAGTTAAATTTGTGTCGAAAGACCCATTTACCAGAAACAACATTAACACCAGAGGGTTTGGGAACGAGAACCCATGTATTGTTTTGTTGAAGAGCATCAAATTCATCACGCATAGCTGAAAACCAAAGAGGATCAAGAAGAGCACGTTTGTAGGATGTGGGTATAGGGGAAATTGTGGTGGTGGCTGTGAGATTGAGACGTTTAGAAGGGAGAAGAAAACCATGTTTGCCACGAGTGCACATGACTTGATCATTTGTAGGTGGTTGAATAGGAACGACATTAGGTGGTAAGGTGGGTGTGGAGGAAGACTCGACAGTAGGTGTTGGTGGATCGGGTGATGGGGTAGATTGTTCGGTGGTAGGGGTAGGGGAAGTGGTGCTACGAGGGGTGGACACGACAGTGGTGGGGGTGTGACAGTTTCCTGCCATGGCAAAGAATTGGGTGAAAGTTCTGCCTTGGCAGGCTGCCACGGCAGAGAAACAGATGAAAAGTCTGCCGTGGCAGAGAAACGAGCAAAAATCCTGCCACGGCAGACTGTCGTGACAGAGAAACGGGACAAAAATCTGCCGCGGCAGGGGCGATAGTGGGTTGAACAAAGGGTGTTTTGGTAGTGGTAGGGACTGGAGGTTCGGTTTCGAGCATGAGTTTGATGGCAGCATAAGGAAAAGTATTTTCATCAAAAGTAACATGGCGAGAAACAATAACACAACCAGAAGAGGGATCAAAACAATGATATCCTTTGTGATCATCAGAAAGTCCAAGATGAATGCAAGGTAGGGAACGTGGTTCGAGTTTATTGGATGTTGTAGAGGCAATGTTTGGAAAACGAAGGCAACGAGAAACACGCAAGAAAGAATAGTCTGGGTGAGATAAAAATAAAGATTGAAAGGGTGAATAAAGAGTACACGTTTTGGTGGGACGAACATTGATGAGGAAAGTGGCAGTGCGAAGAGCTTCAGCCCAAAAACGAGAAGGAAGAGAGGCTTGCAAAAGTAAAGTGCAAAGAATGTCATTTATAGAACGAAGAGAACGTTCGGCTTTACCATTTTGAGGAGAAGTATAAGGACATGAAAAACAAAGAAGGATTCCTTGAGAAAGAAAGAAACTGCGGTTTGTATTGTTGTCAAATTCTCGTCTATTATCACATTGAATAAATCGAATAGGCAAGCCAAAGTGAGTAAGAACATACTACCGAAAATTTATGAAAACTGTATGTACATCAGATTTTGCACGAAGAGGAAAAGTCCAAATATAGTGAGAGTAGTCATCCAGGATCACAAGATAATATTTATAACCAGAAACACTAGGAACTGGAGATGTCCATAAATCACAATGAAGAATATCAAATGGAAAGGTACTAACAGTAGTTGAGGTGCCAAAAGGTAATCTAACATGTTTGCCGCATTGGCAGGCATTACAAAGAGAGGGATTGTGAGAGGAACTAGAACTAGGTATATAAAAATCTTGAAGCAAAGACTACAGAGTAGTTTTATTTGGGTGGCCTAGACGACGATGCCATAAATCAACAGATGCAAGCATGGCGCGGGGGGTGGATATGGGTGCGCCAGGAAGTGGATAAAGATCGCCTGTGCTATTGTACCGAGCGAGAACCTCCCCCGTTTTCAGATCCTTCACAGACAAACCAAAAGGGTCAAAAGCCAGAATAACTTTATTGTCAATACAGAATTGTCGAACAGAAATAAGATTTTTGATTAAGGAAGGAACAAAAAGAATATTACGTAGAAGAAAGTTAACATAAGATGAAGAGATGTGAGAATTTCCTGCGCAAGAGACAGGAATTGTGGAGCCATCGCCAATAGTGATTGTGGAAAAGGGAGAGGGAAAACAAGCTGACAACAAATTCATATTTGAAGACATATGCGAGGATGCACCGGAATCGAAAATCCAATCCGTACCTTCGTTATTTAGTGTAAAGTTGTTCATAGCGTTGATGAAGGCGGCTTGGTCCCAGTTCGGCTGCAGGGAGGAGTAGAGGAGCCGGGAGCTTGCATGTTGATGTAGGGGAGCGGCGGTAGCTGGTTGTACGCGTACGGAGCTTGCATGGTGCCGTAGGAGCCCGAGATGTGGTAGTAGGGCACGCCGGATGGTGGTGTAGCAGTCGCGGTGAAGACGCGAGCCGGCGGCCGAGGAACGAGGAGGCCGGGAGAGCCTGTGGCTGGACTAAGACCGGGACTCCATGCGCCTATGTATACAGGAGGGGCGCCATATGGAGACGGGGCAGACCATGGCATCGACCAAGCCTGCACAAGGCCAGTCCAAGGGTCGTGAGGAGGCCCGGGCGGTGGCGCAGGCGACGAAGAAGCAGGCGATGACGAAGCAGGTGCAGGGCCGGAGGAGCGCGTCATGGAAGGCATGTAGGTCGGGTTCTTGCCCCTGTAATTAGGGCTCGGGCGCCATCCAGGAGGTGGGATCGGGGCCACAGCTGGTGCGGCAGGAGGTGGGTGCGCGGGCAGCTGCCGCGGTAGCCCAGAGGGCGGATTCCCTGCCGCGGCAGGAGCGGTGGCGTGGAAGACATATGGCGCCCGTTGTGCCTTGCGAGCTTGATTCTTTTCTTCTTGCTAGAGAAGGGAACGCACCTCCTTAAAGGTGGGGTAGGGCTTCAGCATGGGGATGAAGGACTGTTGTTTCTCGAACTGATCTCCGAGGCTGACGAGGAGGGCGTTGATGAGGGTACGGTCGTCGACGTGATCACCAAGCTCATGGAGTTCGTCGCCGATGGCCTTGATCCGCTGACAGAAGACGGTGACCGGGGCATCTCCCTGGGTGGTCATGCGAAGCTCCGTGTTGAGCGCGTTGATGCGCGCGTCAGAGTTGTCCTGTAACAGCTGCTGGAGAGAGGCCCATAGATCGGCGGCGGTGGCGTCGTCGGAGGAGACCAGGTTGAAGAGCTCCGTGGAGATGCGGGTGTAGATCCACTGGATGATAGCAAGATCATCTTTGATCCAGCGGGGATCGGCAGGCTGCGGAGGGTAGGAGGGATCTATATGATGACGGAGGCCGCAGCGGCCGAGGTGGATGGTGCAGAGGTGGCGCCAGTGGTAGTAGTTGTGGGCGCCGAGGTCGAGCGAGATCGGTATGAAGGGGGAGACATCTGCGATGGTGTCGGCTAGAGAGATCATCGGAATTTGGGGAGGTGGTGGTTGGGTGGATGTAGTTGTGGAGGAGGAAAAGGGGGAGGGAGGAACGCCGACAGCACGGAACTCGGCCATGGAGAAGAGGGGCCGAGTTGTGGGCGGCGGCGGCTTTGGACGCCAAGGTGGAGGCGTCATCCCAGGTGCGGAAAACCTAGGTGTCTGATACCATGATAGTTTGAGAGAATAATGACTTGTATTGATTTCAACCACGATGGGCTGTTTATATAGATTACAACTGACTTGGACTCCAAGACTAATAGAGATAGAGTTACAATTCAAATAGGAAGAGGAGAGGCGGCCGGTGCCCTAGCCGACCTATACTCTAATAGGCACGATGCTATTAATTGATTAACAATTATAACAACCACTCTTCCATAATTAGCTATAGCCATACTATTGTTTAGTGGCAACTACTCTCTCTATCCACAAATATGTGGATGTTTAGCATTCAAAATTTATCTATAAAAGAGTGTACTTCTATCTTTCCTGTATACTTCTAAGAACGAAAAATAGATTCTATCTCACCACACGGAAATCAAGCCCCATAACATTGGGCACATGGTCCTCTCATTTTCTACATGCACTCGGCTCATTGGGGTGGAGGCATAAAAGAGAGATATGTTGGCTGGTATCTTCGCAATGCATTTTCTTTTCCAATCCGTAATCAGTCTTAACTTACATTTGTTCACTTATTTGTGGTCTGAGGGGGTAGGCACAAATGCACAATGCAGGCTGTCCATTGTATTAGGTCGAATTAGTACAAGCTAAGTATTATTTTTTGCTTGTGCGCATCGATCAGCAATAACAAGGAATACAATGGGCTAGATTATCTTGTTCCTACGTCTAGTATGCTACGATATACAACATCTGGCTTGTTCTACCTTGTGTGATCGTTTCCATGCCTCGCATCCTGTCAGTACCAGCCGAATGGCTGATACTCACCATATGACTGCACAAAATTTTCCAAACGATGCTCTGAAACAACCGAAGAAGCAAACTATCACACAAGGTAGGAGGGCGCGAGATTCACAAAGTAATTGTTGCATTTTTCCGACGTCTCCTATTCCCTAATACATTTCACACTCATTAGTTTCTTGTTATCTCATCCATCTAGCCATCAACTAGTCGTGTTGTCTTTCTCATTTGCGAGATATTTTGGTAGCAGCAGGGAAGTGTACGCCAACTAGTGGTAGATAGTCAAGCGGCTGCTACTTGGATGAAGATGGGGCATTATATATCCACACAACATTTATCTTCAAGGTTGAAAGTTGGGTGAACCTGTACTATTTTGTATGTCAAAACATGGTAAACAAATATTGAGTTGCTCCTGAGTACTGCTTATTGGATAATTGGAAACTAACTAGCACATACCAACTAAAATGCAATGCCAGTCATTTTGTTTGTATCATTCGTGCAGTCAAGTGTAAAGGAGGTTTGTTAGAATTTCCAAAGCTCATGAACGTCACTGTATTGAGCTCAGGGCAAAGCCAGGATTTGACCATAGAGAGCGAGGAAGGCAATGGCCACCGAATGGCGTAGTTTTTTTTACAGCACTGAACATATAATACAATACACTATAACATGATATATGATATCTCAAATATATCACCATTAAAAATCTCTGAAATTTGACTAACCGTTCTTCTTCTTTTCTTCATTTCTTAAGATTATTGTTTTTATAAAAATAAATTGTACTTTCAATTCTTCTCTTGCTTTTGTCTTTCAAATCAATGGAAGTATAGAAACAGATGTACAATTTCTATCTGATCTAACAAAAAGCTAACCATGGTATGTATGAATTGAATTGTAATAGTAATAAACAATATACCTTAGGCATATACATTATGTGGCAAGGCAAATACTACACACTTGGTCATCCTCGGCACTCGGCGTGCATTGCATGACGCACTGAAGCAACTAGAACCTAGGCCGGCAGTCTGTCTCATGGTCTGATATCCTATCGCGGTGGCGAGCGGCCGCTGGCAGCATCTGGCGGCCCTAGCAGCACCGAAACGTTTGAACCCGGACAACAAGGCTGGAAAAACATGAGCTAGAAAACATGGCCAGATGGAGAGATGAGCTACAGGGCTTTAGTTCGCTGCACAACATCTAAAGGTATAATTGGTGAGACCCTTAGGGCCTTTTCAAAATTCAGCGACTTTTGGTCTTCCAATCATGCCACCTACACATCTTGCTGCAAATCCTGGCCATTTATTTTGGGCATGGTCCACTTGTCAGCAGGCTGAAGGTGTACTTGGTGCATGTGTGGTTCCATCGACTGGCCTAGGGAAAAGAACTCCTATGTTCAACCCACTTGTACCAAATGGACCATCCCACTTTTAGCCGCTTGGCCATTTGCCATGTCACTGCTGATGGGACCACACTTTGCGTGGCACGTATGTTAGCCGATGCGGGGGTAGAGTGAGTTGGTGCGATCATCCGAGTGGCGCGTGGATAGAATTGTGGGTTGCCTTCTCCCAATCTAGCATCGTCATTTCTTCTCCAATCTCCTCCCGCTCAACCTCGTGCTCCTCCCCTATCTCCTTACGCCGCTAGTGCGAACTCATCCACATCTTCTCGACCCATATGTCGCTTCCTTGATCGGCTCTCCACCACCGAGCCCCTGGTCCTGCTTCCCCATCATATCCTCCACCACCGAGCCCCCTGCCCGAGGTTCTAGGGTTTTAGGTGGCACTACCTTTTTTTTTTGGAAAGGAGCGTATGTTAATACCATGAGATACCAATTACACCCAGTCTCTGCAACAACGCAATATCCTATTAGCATTACGAATGCACACAACCAATAAAAGAAAAAAGAATTATAAAAAAGAAAAGTCCCGCTGAAATGATTAGATCCTTGAAACAGTGAACAAAACACCATCAAAACAGTACCAGAAATCTAACAACTCTAAAAGTGATGTCTCCAAGAAGGGAACGGTGCTCAAGCGCCGTCATCGCCCTGATCAAAGACCATAGGTTTTCACCCTGGAGAAAGTCCGCACACAAAAAACAATGCCTTCAACAAGGTAATAGCCAGGAATAATCAGTTAAGGCCCGACCTTGGGTTTTGACCCTGCAGGTCTAGACACTGAATTCCACCTATGCTGTCGCCCCCGTTTGCCAATTCCGCTGCTCCAAATCACAAAGCACTAAGCCAGAAATCCTATATCCCCATGACTCAAACTTCCATTGCCAGTATTCAGTTCCCGGCTTCCGTCATTCTTCACGTCGGACTTCATTGCGGAACCAAGTATGTCCCATAATGACAACAGACCGCAGAGCTTCACAACGAGGTGGCACTACCGAATGGCAGCAAGAAGGAAGAACATGGGCCGTCGCCTCCAAGCTCTCCCATCAAGCCCCCATGGAGGCCTGCAGTAGCAAGGGATAACCACATCTAGCCTCACATGGCACACATGTGTCGAGGATCTTCTCTTGCTCATGATTTCCCTCCTGCTGCTTCTCTTTCCTCTCTCTCTCTCTCTATTTAATCCCCTCAAATTTTATATGTTTGTGGAGATTCTATGTATTGTGCCTACAAGGTGTTTGAAAAAATTCCGAGTAGGTTGTTCTCATATCTTGTTTCATACTCTTTTTGATATTTTGGTTGAGCAGAGGTAAAGAATCAAAAGTAAGTTGTTTGGTTGTGCATTCTGATTTGTTTAATCTGTGGCAAATAAGGTTATACATAAATATTACGTTGATGAATGATCATTTGGGGAGAACGCCGCCGCTACCGAGAAATGTGAGTAAATGTTTTCTCCATGTTTTGTTGTTAAAGCTAAATAGTTGGCATAACTAATTTACATATGTTCTTCATTTGGATAGGATAGAAGGGAAAATCTGTTTGGATCGTATCACTAATGCCCTGGTAAGGAATGCTTGTTGTCATATTTCAACTTAGATGCTTAATCCATAGTCTACATAGCCAGAAAAACAACGGTCGTAACCGTCCGACTAGCAGCGAAAAAGAAAACATAGGTACATCATATGTATCTATACACTAAATCGTATCAAATATATACAAACCTGACAAATCTATGCATCCAATTCAGGACGAAGGTAGTAGAATATATAATACTGAGAGTAGAGAAGTAGACATGATACTGCACCGATGGTTACTTTTTCCATTTCGTCTTCGGGGCGAATGTAACCCGTTTGGTGACTTCCCGTCCCAACCAACAACGTCGGGCCGGGTCAGGGAAGAACGGCAGTGCCAGTGCATCGTAGAAAGGGTCTGGGGGTTGAAGATGAAAGGCATCTCGAGGATTTCATTGTAATTTTTGTTTTTCTTGTGGTTCTTTGTACTGTTATATGTTTCTTTTAATGTTAGGGTCCTTTTCGCAAAAACAATTTGACAAAGAGGAGTGCTTCAGTGCTCACCCTTGTTGAAGAGGAGGTCTGAACTGCTAGGGGCATTTTAGTCCGGCGCGTTTTGTTGGCTGAGTTTTTTTTTTGCCCTGACGGAACCCATATCCAAGCCCAGTATAGTCTCGTATCTGTATACAGAGACAGACGACACCGTACGGCACGACCTCACGTGGGTCCCACCTAAACTTAATCACCGCGATTAGCTCCCATGTCCATGCATGCACCATTGTTGGGTGTAACTGAAGCTTTCTCTTCTCCCCCGCCTGGTAAAACTCGGTCGCTCGTACCCGTGGATCTAATTCCCCTCGCCGACGCCGATCTACCCCGCGTACGCCGCCGTAGATCCTCGCATCCGCTTCTGCAGATCCTCGTGTCTGCCGCCACAGATTCGCGGGTGTAGAAGGCACGCCAGCGGCTCGGCGATTTCGTCACTAGGGTTTCTAATCCAAATCGTCGGCTTCATCTTCCGATCTTTTAAGTTAATCCCATGATGATGCTTCGTCTCTAGTAATTGTTAGACACACGTAGCATTAGTGATTCTAACAATGTGGCGCAATCACTCATAGAGGAGATGGAGGACTCTAGATCTAGTATGAAAGATGATCAAACCGGGTATGTCGGTGATGATTCCATTTCCGCCAATACGCATCCCGAAGACGGCTGGAGCGAAGAAGAGTTTGATGTGTGGACACATTAGCTTCTTCTTTCATATTTACATGTTATATTAAATAATATATGATAACTCATGACTTGATTTATTTAGATTGTCTATGACGACGATTTCCACAATGGCCTTAACAACCATGAAGAAACGGACATGTTTGTTGATAGTGAGGTATGTGTACTGGTGTAAAATTTTATATGTCATGCACCGGATGATGCAATTGTGTACTAAATATTGCTAAATTTTTCAGGTACAAAATGTCTCTGGTATGGAGCATGACTATTTAGGTGAATCAGACTTGGAGATGGGTAATTATGATGATTGTGAAGATGCACCAAATTTTGATATGTTCGTTGACACGAGTGAGGTACTATTTATAGGTTGTTTTCTAGCAAACAACAAACCGACATGCATAATACTATAGTTCTAACTGCTAGGTTTTGAATTTGTAGCAGGCAGCATGTAATCAGACTGAGAGTTCAAATAAATGTAGCAATGACACTGGGTATCCTGATGATAAGAGAGAACTGTAGTGCAAGATAGTGGAAATGACATTTGATAGCAAAGCAGCAGCCTATTCTTTCTATAACAGATATGCCAAAGATCATGGGTTCGGCATTAGGAAGCACCAAGTGACGCGGTTTGATGATGGAGTTGTTCGTCTAAGGCGCTTTGTGTGTTGCAAGCAAGAGAAACGTAATACTAAGTTACTGACAATGGAAGGTCGCAAATATAGGCTCAGAGGTGAGACTAGGTGCAACTGTAAGGCACATATGGTGGTGAAGTTTGATGGAAAAACTGGTCTTTGGATCGTTCGGAGTTTTAGTGACACTCACAATCATGTGTTAGCGAGACCGGATGAAGACCTTTTTCTTTGGTCCCATAGGAAGATCAACGACTCCCAAAGAGCTGAGATATTATCACAGTGTAACATGGGGGTTAGGAAGCATATCATCATGCGATCAATGATTAGCAACTCTGGTGGTTCATTTGCTAGTGTGGGATTTACAAGGAAGGATTTGTACAACATGTGCTCAAGGGAAAAAAGGAAGCTGCTTTATAAGGGTGGTGCTAACACAACCTTGGGCATCATGGCAGAGAGAAAGAAGAGGGACCCTGAGTTTTTTATAATTACACGCTACATGAAGGCCGTCTGCAGCACTTGGTCTGGTGCAATTCTCAATCACGTCGGGACTACCAGGACTATGGCGATGTCGTTGTGTTTGACAGCACATACAAGATGAATAAGTATAGAATGCCATTTGTTCCATTTGTCGGCTTGAACAATCACCGTAAAACAATGGTATTTGGCTGTGCCATCCTATCAAACAAGACCGAAGAAACATATGCCTGGCTACTCCGGACTTTCTTGGAAGCAATGTGCAGCAGAAGCCAAAGGCAGTAATCACGGATGCGGATTGATACGCCCAATTTGCATCACCATTCTATATCATAATTTACCTCTATTCATTGATATTTGTCTTATTATGAGGTATTACTTATGGATTTTCATCTGTTTATGCATGTTGGATGATTCCTGGAGGATGGACTGTCGGAGTCTGGATTCTGATGAAAAAGAAGGCGTTTTGGTGCAATTTCGCGAACATCAGAAAAATACCAGAAAAATATGGAAACATATTATTTTACCAGAAGACGAAGGAAGCCAAAAGGAGAGACGGAGTTGGGCCTCAGGGGGTCCACACCCCCCTAGGCGCGGGCCCACCTGACCTCGCGCCTAGGGAAGGTGTGGCCCACCTGCTCGGCCTCCGACTCCGCCCCTTCGCCTATATCTTCCCTACGGAACCCTAAGCCTCGAGGAGCGACCACAGATATATTTCCGCCACCTCTGGGGGCGGAAAACACCGGGAGAGAAAGATCTCTCCGGCAGACAGATTTCTGTCGGGGGAATTCCTTCCCGGAGAGGGGAGACCGTCGCCATCAACACCATCGTCAAGCTAGGCTTCATCGGGATCATCATCATCATCCACACCATCATCTCCACCAGCACCATCATCACCACTCTGTACTGTTGTAACAATTGTGTTGGATATTGCTTTAGTTCATTAGGGGAAACTTTTTCGGTTTTGATTACTATTGTAGTTGATGCTTGTGAGTGGAACCATTGGATTATTGTTTATGTTCAGATTGTTATCCATTACCATATCATCTTTGACCTTGATCCATATGATGTCTTGTGATTAGTTTGTTTAGTTCTTGAGGACATGGGAGAAGTCATGTTGTTAGTAGTGAATCTGTGGTGAGTTATTATTCAATGGTTTAGTATTTAAGTTGTGGTGCTATTCTTCTAGTGGTGTCATGTGAATGTAGACTACATGACACTTCACCATTTATGGGCCTAGGGGGATGCATTGTGTATTTGGCTACTAATTGTGGGGTTGTCGGAGTGACAGAAACCTGAACCCCCATTAGGACACCTTTGCACAAGGGAGCGTAGGATCTCAGAGTTTAAGGTTGTGGTTAGATTTATATCTTAATTATTTTCCTGTAGTTACGGGTGTTTGCAGGGGGTTTAATCACAAGTATGTATTAGTACAAGTAAGGTCGGTACATTAGCACAGGTTCACCCACACAACACTTACAACACCAAAGAAGAGTACTCAACTATATGAAGCGAAAGCACTTGACAAAATTCCCATGTGTCCTCGTGAACGTTTGGTCCTTATAAGTATTTCCACCGGCTTGTCCTTTGCTAAGAAAGGATTGGTCCACTTGATATGTTTGTTCGTTACTTCTGTTACTTGCTCTTTGTTTTGTTGCCTTGTGAGAAAATCACTAAAAATCCGTTTGCTAAGTATTCACAGGAATTTCCTGCTCCATACCACTGTTCAGCACCTTCTGCTCCTAGTTGGGATCGACACTCCTATTTATCGAAAGTACTGCGATACACCCCCTATACTTGTGGGTCATCAAGACTATTTTCTGGCGCTGTTGCCGGGGAGTGAAGCTCTATTGAAGAGTGGAACTGGTAAAGGAAACTTTTACAGTGAGTATTGCTTTTGTTACTACTTGTTACTTTGTTTCCAATATGAATAACCCACTTGGTTTTCTATTTGGGAAAACTACTACCGCTGGTAGGGTAGTAGATGAACCACCTCCTGTTGAGATCGATCCTTTTAAGATACCTACAAGTATTGTTAATCGTGTTATGGATAATTATTATTTTGGGGATGGAACTGTCCATCCTGGTGATCACTTGCTTTTTATCCATGAATTATGCGAGTTGTTTAAGTGTGCAGGTATCAGAACTGAACAGGTGAAGAGGAAGTTACCCTCCATATCCTTGAAAGGGAGAGCTGAGGCATGGTATAAGCTGCTGAAGAATGGACAATCCATGGAATGGGAGGAGATGGCATCTCTCTTTTACTCTAAATTTTATCCTCCCAGTGAAATCCATAAGGATAGAAGTCTTATATATAACTTCTGGCCTCTTAATGGAGAGAGTACATCCCAAACTTGGGGGAGATTGAAGCTACTAATGCTTAAATGTCCTATTCATGAACTCCCTAACAATATTATTCTCAAAAACTTTTATGCTAGGCTTTCTCTTCATGATAAAGATTTACTAGATGCTTCTTGTGCTGGATCATTCACACGTATGAAGGAAGAAGCTAAATGGAATCTACTAGACCGTATTCAAGATAACACTGAAGCTTGGGAGAATGACAAAGCAAGAAAGTGAGGTATAAACTATGATTATGAATGCATTAAATCTTTTATGGGTACTGATAACTTCTGTAATATTCGCAATAAGTTTGGTCTTGATTCCCAAAGTATTACCAGCTATTTTAAGGCGTTTGCCTCTTACATAGAAATTCCCAAGAAGAAGTGGAATAAGTACCATGCTCCTTATAAAGATGTTGTTAATCATGCTCCAGTTACAAGTACTCAAGTTTGCACTACTAATCATATTGTGCATGAACCCCATGTTGAGAAAATGCCTTTCCCAGCTAAGGTAAAGGAGTATTCTATGATTATTAGTGCAAATAACAAGGGTATAATGGAAACTATGGAGCCTGGTAAGCATTTGAGTGATGAACCCTTGGTAGCTATTGTGAAGGACACTATCACTAGATATATAGAGGATGAGCACATTGTCTTCTGTCAAGACGCTTATAATAGTATCTCTCATCCTAGTAAGGCTAGAAAATCTAGTGTTCCTATGCTTTCTGTTAAAATTGGTGATCATTGCTACTATGGTTTATGTGATATTGGTGCTAGTTCTAGTGCTATTCCTTATGAGATTTACAGGAAAATTATGCATGAGATTGGTCCTTGTGAGCTTGAGGACATTGATGTGGTTATTCACCTTGATAATAAGGAGACCATTTTCCCCATTGGCATTGTAAGATATGTGGAGGTTCTCTATGGTAAGATTAAGTATCGTGCTGATTTTCTAGTGCTTAATTCAGCAGCTAGCAAAACTTGTCCTATTATTTTTGGTAGGCCTTTCTTGAACACTTGTGGAGCTATTATTGATTGTAAGAAGGAAAAAGTTTTAACTTAGTTTGATGGAGATTCTTGTGAGTTTAACTTTTCCAAATTTTCTAAAGCTCCTCATGAAAATAGCATGCCTAACAAAGATTTCAGGATGGAACAACTTGCTTCTATTGATCCAGTCTATGACCTTGAACCTCTTTTTGGTGATTGTAAGTATGCTTATTCTGATGATACAGTTGTTTCCAGTGACATTTATATTGTCAACTTTATTCAAAGTGATACTGAAAGTTATTTTGATAGAGGTAAACATGGTTTTATGCATCTCAATGATGTTAAGTTTCCCCGTTTTATGTTGAGAGCTTTAAAGTTGCATCTGTTTTGTCTTCCTATGCTTGTGGCTTTTTGTTTCAACAATTCGTTTTCTCATGATACCCCCATACATAGGAAGTGGGTTAGACTCAAGTGTTTTGGTTATTTTCTTCTTGATGCTCTCTTTCACTCCAGATATATATATCCTATGTGAGCATATTTGGAAGTTTTAAGCCTAACTTAAAGGCATTAAATAAAAGTACTTGTTGGGAGATAACCCAAGAGTTTATTTCGAGTCTTGGAAGTTATTACCTCATTAATAACCACTCCTTATCCTTTTTGTTTTGGTTTTTGTCTCAAGTTCAACTGCTTTTGTAAAGTAGAGGAGTTGTGAAAAGTGGCTGTCCTGGGACAGATTTTTGTGCTACATTGTAAAATTCGTGAGGGAGCTCAGTACTTCGGATGGAGCTGTTTTTTTCTGAGCTTGTTCTCCAAGTTGTTACCCAACTTTCATCAGTTCTGCACTTTTTGATTTGAGCAACAGAAGGTCTTCGGAAAAATTAATATTTACCTGCTGGTCTATTTTGATAGATTTCTGCCATCATTTGCATTTTCCTCTTACAGAAGCTTTTGATTTGATGGGTTTTCAGTTGAAGTGTCTACCAAAGGGTTATTGTTTTTGCTTAAACTAATGTTGTCATTGAGTTTGTGCAAGGGTTTTGTAAAAAAGAAATTCTCAGGAGAAAGAGAGAAGGAATCTGCAGAGTTCGTCTTTGAATAGGTAAGAGTGGTGAAAACAGAAGGTCCGTGAAACCCCAATCTTTTCATATTTTTGATGTTTTTAATACATAAGGGAAGTTACGGGACTAAACTGAAGAGGAAATGGAGACCGAAGTGGACAAACCCACCCCAGGTGCAGGCCCAGCCTGGCCACGCCTGGAGGGGGTTTAACCCCCCCTCCCGAACTCCGTCTCCGCTTCATTTCCGTGTCCAAACTTTCTTTATGCATTGAATCTTCGTAATATATAACCCCTCGGATCCCCCCGAGGTTCGTGCATCATGTTCTCGTTGTGTTTTCGTTTCGATCTGTTTCTGTCAGGAAATATTCTCAAGTTTAGAGCACCATGGCCTCCGCCAACGACGAAGGCAAGAATCCCGAGAAATAAGAACCTCAAGTTTCCAAGGAGGAAGAGATCCAGGAAGGATATGAAGGTGAAATGGAGGAGGACAAGCAACCAGACACCCGCGCTACCATCACAAGCATTGGTTTGGTGGCACTACCGGCCAAGCTTAAGAAGACAGCACAGATGTCTACAGGAGGGAAACCTCCACGTCTCTTCTACAATCCAGAGACATCTCCTCCATAGAAGGATCACGCTAGAGATGAAGAGTGGGGAAAGAACAACAAGAACTGGGATTCTCGGACTGACATGATCATGAACCGTATAGAGCAAAACTCGCAGTTAATCCGTACTCTTACTTTTCACTTTGAGGAGTTGAAGAAACTTATTGAGGAGCTTATCAAGAGAACACCACCACCACCAAAGGAGTAATTCGTCATCGGGTTTGGCATCCCCTTGGCTTGTTCCAAGCTTGGGGGAGTGCCGCGGTATCACCACCACTATCTATTGTCTTTTACCTTTTTAGTGGATTCATATTTGTGGTATAGGGGTTATCTTATAGTTTGGTTTGCATGTGGAAGTATCTCTCCTTTAGTTGATTATCTATGTATCCCTTGGTGTGAGTGCCTTTATTGGAATATTAATGAGAAGTCTCATCTTTTACTTTTTGCACTTCTTATTTTTAGTTTGCAATCTCTATTATACGATGGCTCTTGTTGATCAGCATTGGCACCACTCTGGCATCATCAAGTGGATCTAAATTGGTTTTGGCAAACCAAGTTCTGGTCAGTGGCTTTAGTTTGAAAGAAAGAAAAAGAAAGAAAAAGCTTAGGTATTTTGTATCATTTGTTTTCTTTCTTGTTGGCTCATAAGCTTAGTATTCTTTATTTAAGACTCTTTTGTGTCTTCAAGGAAGATTGCATGGTTGGCTTTATTACTTGTATGTTCGCTTGTTTCTTTTAACTCTCTTTCTTGCTACCCAGCCTTGCTAGCCAAAAACCTGTTTTGAGAAGGCATACTTCTCATGTTTCCAAAATCCTTTAAACCCAAAACTTTTGCCATTTGTGTCCACCATATCTACCTAGTAGCTTTTTCTATTCCTAGAAAATTCTCAAGTTTCATCTACCTTTGGAATTAAAAAGTATTTTGTTATGAGAAAACAAGTTAGTAAAGCTCTCATGAACTTGATGGCACACTTTATTTCTTGCCCCTAATAAACTTGAACCATTGTGGACATCGAAGTTGTATATGCTTGCATCTATACGTTGGAATTAGCAGAACCGTGCTATCACGGGGAACATTTTCAACATTGCACATGTAATCTATACACAGTTCATATCATGCTCTCTTGTCTATGGATGTCAACGATGTGAAATAAAGAGGGAACTTGTAAGTCCATGGATTTTGTATTCTATGTTATAGAAACGCCTGGGCCGCTAGCCTAAGCCATGCCTAATCATGTTGGAAACTTGCAGCATCACCATAGTGAGTCATCTATGAAGCATCCTCAATAAAAAGCTATACACATAGTAAATAAAAATATCGCTGAGATGCTCATTGTCTGCTTGCCTTGTCATTTTGGTTATGGGAAAGCTCATGTACCATGTGCAAGGGGTACCTCGTTGGCGGTTCTCAATGATATGCAAATACTTACAATGACAAGAACTTACGTGGGCCCAAAGTTGAGTATGCATGAGGAGTGGCCCTCATATTCAAGGGACATGCGATTGCCAACTTATATTTCGTCAAGCATATACTCCATCTTTGTTCACTTTAACCTTAATCATCTCAAGATGCTTATGATAGGGGCAATGAGGGCTCAAAGCTAGTAAGTACCATAATATTTTGGAAGCTCTTTGTGACCTGTAATCCCTGCTACCCTCTAAGAAGTGACCTTTCTTCCACTTCCAAGTTGAGTCAGTAAACCTACTTACTCTCTATCTCCAGCAAGCTTTTGAGTTGTTGTGTTTCAAGCATTCATATGGTGATTTATTCAATCATGTTCTTCATCTTCCTTGTTTCCACAAAACTCTTATTTATTGAGTATTTACTTTGAAAGCCTTCACTTGTGAAAAACCTTTTTGAGCAAAGAGTGTTCCTGTTTTGAAACTTCTACAAAAAACTTTTGTGAAACTGTTTGCCAGGTGTTCTCTGACCAAGAACAATTTTGCCAAATCCAATTATGATTTATCTTTATGCATCTCTACTGTGACTGTTGTACTTGGTTGCAAGCTAAGTTATATAATGGTGAGTTGCTTTCTTCTATGAGTTGTGCAATGGTAAGTGTGATGCTTCTTGTTCGTATTCTTTTTATCGACACTTCACTCCATAAACCTGTGGACATGTTTACTGATCTCAGTATTCGCTTGGGGACAAACGAAGTCTAAGCTTGGGGGAGTTGATACGCCCAATTTGCATCACCATTCTATATCATAATTTACCTCTATTCATTGATATTTGTCTTATTATGAGGTATTACTTATGGATTTTCATCTATTTATGCATGTTGGATGATTCCTGGAGGATGGATTGCCGGAGTCTGGATTCTGATGGAAAAAAGGCATTTCGGTGCAATTTCGCGAAGATCAGAAAAATACCAGAAAAATATGGAAACATATTATTTTACCAGAAGACGAAGGAAGCCAGAAGGAGAGACGGAGTTGGTGTGGTGTGGCCTACCTGCCCGGCTTCCGACTCCGCCCCTTCGCCTATATTTTCCCTACGGAATCCTAAGCCTTAGGGAGTGACCACAGATAGATTTCCGCCGCCTCTCGGGGGCGGAAAACACCGAGAGAGAAAGATCTCTCTGGTAGACAGATTTATACCAGGGGAATTCCTCCTCGGAGAGGGGAGACCGTCGGCATCAACACCGTCATCAAGCTAGGCTTCATCGGGATCATCATCATCATCCACACCATCACCTCCACCAGCACCATCACCACCACTCTGTCCCGCTGTAACAATTGTGTTGGATATTGCTTAGTTCATTAGGGAAAACTTTCCCGGTGTTAATTACTATTATAGTTGATGCTTGTGAGTGGAACCATTGGATTATTGTTTATGTTCAGATTGCTATCCATTACCATATCATCTTTGATCTTGATCCATATGATGTCTTGTGAGTAGTTCGTTTAGTTCTTGAGGACATGGGAGAAGTCATGTTGTTAGTAGTGAATCTGTGATGAGTTATTATTCAATGGT
The DNA here is from genome assembly GCA_916181665.1 of Avena sativa. Classification (NCBI taxonomy): domain Eukaryota; kingdom Viridiplantae; phylum Streptophyta; class Magnoliopsida; order Poales; family Poaceae; genus Avena; species Avena sativa. Next base: position 111,651,964 of record OV702285.1, on the reverse strand, counting down.
TTAAGTATTTAAGTTATGGTGCTATTCTTCTAGTGGTGTCATGTGAACGTCGACTACATTACACTTCACCATTTATGGGCCTAGGGGAATGCATTGTGTATTTGGCTACTAATCGCGGGGTTGTCGGAGTGACAGAAACCTGAACCCTCATTAGGACACCTTTGCACAAGGGAGTGTAGGATCTCAGAGTTTAAGGCTGTGGTTAGATTTATATCTTAATTACTTTCCTGTATTTATGGATGTTTGCAGGAGGTTTAATCACAAGTATATATTAGTCCAAGTAAGGTCAGTACATTAGCACAGGTTCACCCACACAACACTTAAAACACCAAAGTAGTTTACTCAGCTATATAAAGAGAAAGCACTTGACAGAATTCCCATGTGTCCTCAAGAACCTTTGGTCCTTATAAGTATATCCACCGGCTTGTCCTTTTCTAAGAAAGGATTGGACCACTTGCTCTATTTGTTCGTTACTTCTGTTACTTGCTCTTTGTTTTGTTGCCTTGTCAGAAAACCACTAAAAATCTGTTTGCTAAGTATTCATAGGAATTTCCTGCTCCATACCACTTTTTAGCACCTTCTGCTCCTCGTTGGGATCGACACTCCTATTTATCGAAAGTACTACGATACACCCCCTATACTTGTGGGTCATCACGGATGCAGCGATGATCTTCGCTGTGGATGAAGTACTTACTGGTGTATACCATCGTATTTGCAGCTTTCACGTTGAAAAAATATGGAGATGCACCTTCCTAACAAGTCTCTGAACGAGTTTAGGACTCTTCTATATTACACCACGTCAGAGCAAGTATTCGAGTAGGGATGGCACATTTTTGTTAGGAAGTGGACATCACCCAAAACTACAAATTGGCTAAAGAGAATGTATACGAAGAATAGATTATGGGCCGCCGCATATCTTTCAGAAGGGTTCTGGCTGGGTATGAAAAGCAACCAGAGGAGTGAAAGTTTAAACTCGTATCTTCACCTTCACCTTGATGGGGAAATGAACTTGGTAGACATGGTTAGTCACTACGAGAATGCCATCGCATGTCTCCATGAGAAGGAGGTCAAAGATGACTGCACGGTTTCACAAACATTTCTGGTGCCAGTTACTGATTTCAGAGAACTAGAGGTAGCTGCTGCAATAGTCTTCACTCCAGCTGTGTTCTATATTTTACAAGGTGACATTTCGAAGATTGGAGGTATGAAGATTTTAGAAAGAAAGCTAGGATCTGACTCGTACACCTTTGTCGTCGCATGGAAAAATAATCTTGATAGCAAGTTTAACCTGGAATACACACCCAAATCGTCAGAAATTATAAGGTATAGCTGACGAAGGATGATTCGCAAAGGGATCCCTTGCAGGCACATATTGTGCGTGCTCAATCACTTCAAATTTACTGCAATACCAGACTGCTGTGCTTTGTGGCGTTTCACTAAAAACGGCTGGTTTGGGTTGCCTGCTAGATGCACGAGCGATATGTTTGGTTGGGGCTGGTCTGGGCCATAGGAGCGGAAAAAATACAGCAGTATAAATGGGCTGGTCTCACAAGCTATGCATATTGCATGCAATGACACAGCGGAGTACGATCTTCTGAAGAGTACCATCGATGGAATTATTTTTAGAAGACATGGGTATGATAAATGCGGAGCATATGGCCCTCGTAGTTCAGTTAATAAAAATGCAGATGCAAGTCAAGCAAGCCAGTTTGATATTGGTGATCCTAAAAAAGTGTCCACCAAGGGTGCGCCTAAGCAAAAAAAAGAAAGTTCCAGTCGAGAAACATTCTCCCATAACCAAAAAGGGTCGACCACTAGGATACAAAGAGCGGAAGAAGCGGGTGTGCAGCGCTTGCCAATAACAAGAAGAACCCAAAATGCATATATCATCTCATGTACGGTTTTGAAAATTAGCTTGATATTTTGCATGTATTTTTATTACACTATATTATCTAATATTGTATGTTATCTCGTGCAGGAATGTCCTACAGCAGCAAGGGTAGTCATTTTTTAAGTATCATACATGGAAATTAATTTTGAGGCAGTTATTGTGAAAATATGTATTTTTTTATGTACATTTATAGTCTTCTGATGTACATTTATAGTGTTCTGATGTGTATACCCATGGCATGAGAGAAAATACAATAGAGCTGACTCAGATAGGATATAAGCTATATTATACTAGTAAGATCCTAGCTGGATGAGAGAGAAGTATGGAGAGAAAAGAGAGCAGGCGCTTCAAATATGGCCCGGCTGCAGCACATGAATCAAAAAGTACATCCTGCATGCAGCTAGTTGCCGGCGCTATAGCGGTGGCTCTTGGTCCTTGTGAGTCTTGCATGTAAGCATATGCACATGCATCATTAAATACTTAAATATTTGTTAGAGTCAACCTAATAGCCAATTTATTGTATGGATGTTTATCTAAGAAAACTTTAGATGACATGGCATAGATATATAGCCAGAAGTTGGCTGTATTATTGAAGAGTTGTGCATGCATGCACTGGTATAGACGTCTCGCTTCCAATGGGATTGATTGTATGCCCAGTTGTGCTTCTCCTTCTCACTTGTGCGCGCGCCTCCAGCTCTTCTCTTGGCGCACGAAAACAACTCAACTCAACGCGCCTAGTCCACGCGGGGAAGATGTCGAGGAGCAGGTGTAGGGAGACGAGGAATTTCTAGAACAGATTTAATGCAACAGGAGACTGCCACGGGGGTTAATTAGGAAAAAACTAGCAAAACGTCTAGAACGCGAACTAGAAATTTTTGAAAAATCTAGTGACGAGGTTTAATCTCGTCAATGCCCATTGTTATGGACTTGGGTTTTGGAGAAGATGGGGATGCTGGAGATTGTGGCACGGTTAACAGACAAGCAACCGGGGGACACGATATTTACCCAGGTTCAGGCCCCCGGAGGGAAAACCCTACTCCTGCTTGTCTGCTCTTTGATTACGGCGGAACCGAAGGTTACAGGGTGCGCAGATTTGATCTGGCGTGGATGCGTGTGCGAAAGTATGAGTCGAGTTGCCCTAGGACACGCCCTCCTGGCCTTTATATAGACTTAGGCAGGTCCCGGGCGTAGTCCTAGTCGGTTACAAGTTCTAGGGTTTTACCCCTTTGAATTTCCTATCTCCTCTAGTCTTGCTCTCCAAGGATCCGAAGACGTCATGGGCCTTGGCCACCCGAAAATCTTCATGGGCCAGCGTATGTCTGCCGTGGGTCTTCCTTGGGCTAGACTAGGTATGCTGGAGTTACGTACCCGTAGGGTATAACCATGTCAGTAGCCCCCGAGTGTCCATCCGAAACGTAGATTCGGGTGGAGACTTAGTTGTCTTGAACCTTGTATTTGGAGGTCGGAGTCGAAAGTTTGTGTCGAGTGCGAAGCACTTCACCCGGAAGTTCATCGGGTCAACTGAATTTGTTCGGCTGTTGTAAAGGAATCAACATCATGGACGTAGTCAACACAATGGACTATAGGGTGCGCGACCAGCGCTCCCTATGGGAGTAGCCCCCGAGTGTCTGTTCGAGTCGTAGACTCGAGCAGAGACTTTAATTCAGCCGTTGTTTGCTTCAGGTCCGTAGGACACAATTTTTTTTTCGGACGCTTGAATCAATCCTCCCTATGGGAGTAGCCCCCGAGTCCATAGTGGAGTCGTAAACTCGACGTAGGACTCGAAGATCTTGTGTGTGCGCGACCAGCGCTCCAGTTTGGAGTAGCCCCCGAGTGTCTGGCGGAGTCGTAGACTCGGGCAGAGACTCGAGTCTTGTATCGTGCAGTTATAGTAGGAAATCTCGTGGGCGTACCGCTAACCCGGAAGTACGTCGGGTGCGCGACCAGCGCTCCTGATAGGAGTAGCCCCCGAGTGTCTAGTCGAGTCGCAGACTCGAGTGGAGACTCATGCGAGGAGAAACCACTGACCCGGAAATGCATCGAGTCAGCGTTTCATGCATAAGGAGCCAAGAATCGATGATGCAGTCGGATTTGACGTGGCGGAGTCGTGCGGCGTTTAGCCGGAAGGACTCGACGTTACGGATGAAGTCGACGCCGTTGCTTCTCTCGGGTGCGCGACCAGCACTGCGCCTTTGTAGCATCAAGCGATGCAACCATCCGAGGAGGGACTCGACTCGGGTCTTGAGTGTATGGCGTAGCCAGCTGTTTTGTCGACTCCTGTTGGAGGACCCGATAGAATAGTTCGACATAGTCGACGTCCTTGTAAGCTGCATAAAATATAAAAAATTGTGAAGTACTTGTATCTTGTAAAGAATATTTGCCTGTCGTCTTGTACAGTAAGATTCTGGTGCCGATCGAGTCGACACTTTTGCACTGTATGCTAGGCCTTTTCGTTAGCCTGATTACCCTTAGTCTCAGTACCTTGCCGAGGCACTCAGAGTTCAAGGATTCGACGAACAGGCGGAATCAGCTACTCGGGCTGTCGCGTTCGAGGTGCTCGAGTGCGTGGAGCCAATGGCACATTAGGTTACTCGAAGAGGGCGCAACCCCTGAGTGTTTCGAGTGCGATTTAAAGTAAGAAAGAAAATCTACTTTGAGTAGAGAACTTAGCTTTGTGGTAGTTGTCGTGGACAGAGCCGTCACGGTAGCGGGTCGCACGCGGATGTGTTCGACGCGGCGAACCACAATCGTAGCGACGATGGGTTTCCGAAGTTGATGGTGGTAGAGAGCTCCGCATCCGAAGATTGTCCCGGTCGAAGACCGCACCAGGTTGCCACATCCGAAGGGTGTATCGGGTCATCGCAGCCGAAAGCCGCATTGGGTCGCCGATGTCGAGGGAGCCCCCGAGTCGTGGTCACTGAAGCCGATGCGGCCAGTTGCGGCAATCGAAGATCGCGTCGGGTTACCGCATCCGAAGATCGCAGAAGGTCGCCGGAGTCAAAGACCATAGCGGCGAGTCACCGCAGATGTGGTCGGGGTCGATGGAGCACGTGTTGTACGATGCCGACACGGCGGACGACGGACACGCACCGGTGAGTCGATGCAGCAGCGGATCGCGTGGTGCGTAGTTGTGGTCGACGGATGGGAGTAGACAAGGCATGTATTTTTTGGGCCTAGTCGATGTAGCGAAAGAATACTCGTTGCGGCGAATAATTAGTCTTCACCTGTACGTGGAGTTGACTGTATGCTTGGATGCCAGACTTTTTATAGTGTCATACATTGCAACTTGATTTATTCCTTACGTTCCGTATAGCTTCCTTGATGAAAGAACTAACAAAGTCTTGATCGAAACTTGATCTATCAGCTGATGATTCATGTCTGCACGTGTCCATGTGATTGCCTTTTTCTTCCCTTCCTCTTCCTAAAGTAGAAAAGGAGTATGATTCCATGGCATCAGGCTAGATTGTTTTTTCCTCTTCCTTGGATTTGACGCGGTGACGGATTTATTTTCTCAGGAGCATGGGGACTCGATCCCATTATCACTAGTAGCAATCGATGGATCTCTAGATTTCCGTGAACTGGCCTTTGATCTCCTGGTGGTTCACGAATACACGCTTATGAAACTTTGACGGATGAGTCGAACAGGCACTCGCAGCGAAGACGAGATGCGTCATGGTAGATTTGTCGATGAAGAAATTGAATATGTTGATGCAGACGCGTACAAATCAATCAGATGTGATCCGATATGGCCAATGTTGATGATGGCGGAACCGAATCAGATCTGGCCTCTAGTAGTCGACAAATCATAGATTGCAGTGGATGGGACCGTCACAATCGCACAATCATCAGCCCCGATTACCACAGACGGCGCCAATTGACGAGGTTTAATCTCGTCAATGCCCATTGTTATGGACTTGGGTTTTGGAGAAGATGGGGATGCTGGAGATCATGGCACGGTTAACAGACAAGCAACCAGGGGACACGAGATTTACCCAGGTTCAGGCCCCCGGAGGGAAAACCCTACTCCTGCTTGTCTGCTCTTTGATTACGGCGGAACCGAAGGTTACAGGGTGCGCAGATTTGATCTGGCGTGGATGCGTGTGCGAAAGTATGAGTCGAGTTGCCCTAGGACACGCCCTCCTGGCCTTTATATAGACTTAGGCAGGTCCTGGGCGTAGTCCTAGTCGGTTACAAGTTCTAGGGTTTTACCCCTTTGAATTTCCTATCTCATCTAGTCTTGCTCTCCAAGGATCCGAAGACGTCATGGGCCTTGGCCACCCGAAAATCTTCATGGGCCAGCGTATGTCTGCCGTGGGCCTTCCTTGGGCTGGACTAGGTATGCTGAAGTTACGTACCCGTAGGGTATAACCATGTCATCTAGAACGCGAAGTATACGTGAACGGAGGGAGTAGTATGCACAAGTGTGTTTTTGCACGAACTATAAGCACATATGTTAATAAAACACGATTAGCAACCTGACATAGTAGCATAGAAAGTCCACGGACACCATAGTAGCAGACAAGACACGACGCAAACAGAGAAGACACGACACGACACCTTCTTCTTCCTCCGTCCTGGCCGCTCCCTTGCTCCTCCTGGCCGCTCCTTAGGCGTCATACCCCTCATCATCCTCTGCCATGATGTACGGGAGAGAGTGGGCCCTGCTGCTGATGGATAAGATGGCATGGAAGTCGGTGAAGATGTTGTAGGTCGTGAACACGATGAACTCTCATCCACGCCAGAACACTTGGCCGAGGAGGTGGTAGGCGTCGTAGTGGTTGACGAAGGTGCTATAGAGGCCTATGACGAAGTTGTTGTTGCCGTTGGTGTCGTCATACTGCTGGTCAATCTGGAACATGGGTGGAGTGCCGGCAGGGAGCTGGCGGTAGTCGGCGGAAAGGAAGAAGCGGGCCAGCTCGATCGGGCCCCTCCACCTCGAGATGGCCCAGATGCGGAGGCGGTTCTCCATAACCCAACCGTGCGGCCACTACCTCTCCGGCACGTGGCGGGGCGGCGGTACGTCGGGCCGTTGGACTGCATCATGGCGGGGGAAGGGGGGTTTGGGGCGGCGAGCGGCGGCAAGCGGTTGCCTGATTGGTGCGGGGCTCAGCGGCTAGCGGTTGCTTGAGTGGTGGCGGGGCTCGGCGGCTATCGGTTAGATGGATGGGTGCGAACAAGTGAGAGAGGGAGAGGTCGAGGGGCATATAAATGGGCGCGTCGTGGTCGCTTCGTTCTCCCCTCGTGTTTAAGGCGCACTCTTTCGAGGAGGCGCGGGCGCACGGTATCGAGGAGCCTCTGACTGGTTTCCGTGGGCGCGTGACGGGAAAGCTACGCCTGTGTGAAATTGTTTGGCGCGTGACCGACCGAGCAACACGCCCACGTGAATTCGCAGCGGAAAAAAAGGTGTGCAAGTAGCTACGCTACGATGACAATGCCTCGCAACTTTATTACGTGACCGGTTGTGTAGCGTAACATTACGACACTGTGACAATACAATAGACAGGTTATGATGCTGCATGGCGTATGCATGGAAAATGCCCAGCTATTAATATATGTTGAAACGGAGTGGTAGATGGACCGTTGGGCCGTGAGATTACTGATTAGGCCATGTCCTCACCATGGATGCATGCATGCGTGCCTAGCTGAGCGGACACGTCGATCGACGTAGAATGCAGCGCTCGTTTCAGACCAAGGATGCAACATGCGCTCGTTTCAGACCAAGGATGCAACATGCGCTCATTTCCGACCACGGATGCTTGCATGCGCGTGCAGCTGACCGAGACGACGCGCGTGAGAGCATGTACTCAGTGGCGGAGTTGCATGCATCCAACGGGTGCACATGCACCAGGGTAAAAAAAATTAACCTTGCAATCAGCTCTAAACCTAGTGTGTGCACTGTGAGGGCTAATCAAATAACCTTGAGCAGATAGAAAATATTCCTAGCGACCGTGAGAGAATCGCTTGGTTGAAAGAAACGAACAAGTTTTTCAACGTGAACAACTAATTTGGTTCGAAACAAACTAGTGAAACAACCAAACAATTTCATAGTTTTGAGTTGACTCGACACAATAGGATACAAATTGTTGTCGTGAAATGGAAACAATAAACTGTTTTACAAATTTCATATGAATTTAGCAGGTATGGAAACCTACAGGGGCACTAGTAAATTCTCAATGTACACTGTTATTAATCATTGATCTGACTTTTCTTTTCACAGCCTCTAGCTTGTTTCTTCTAGACATAAGAATCGTTGCAACGGTAGGTCCTCTTGATTCTTCATTGTTGTCTGCGGTACCATATAGAAGAGTTTATAAATTGAATTGTAATCATATTGATTTTTGTGACTATACAAAGGAATAGTGTACATACCTGATTAATGTTTTTAGTCATACGATCTCCGTCCCAGTGCTCTAGACATTGCAACCCATAATCCGCATGAGTTGCTGCCGTACGATGAAACAAAATTCATTTACGACATCAGTAGTGAGAAAGTGATATGATTCACAAGTACTTACCCATCATCTTGCTTTCCAATTTCATATTTTTAATAGGCCAAGTATCGACGTCAGGAATTTGTTTGCGTGTAGTTTTGTTTGTCCACCATATGTCTAGTGCAATTTGTTCTTTCTGCAAAAGATTTAGAGTTACTGAAACGACAAAAGATAATAAGGTTCTGATGAGAAAAGTAGATAATACCAAGTCATCCATAACTGCATGCGAATAGGTTAAACTGTACTTAGGGTCAAGGACTTGGAACTCCTGCTTGATATTATGCATTACAACTGTCACATAATATTCTCTATATATATTCAGAGAGAAATATGCCTACAAAATAAGATTACTAGCATGTACTATGTAGGATTCCAAATAGTTAACAACAACATCAATTTTATAAAAAATACTCTTTACCTTGTCACGCGCAAAATATTCATTCATAACCCTTCCTACAGCTCCTGGTCTTGGCACTTCTTGTACGTAAAATTTTTTCATTTTTTCGTTTTGTACATTTTAATGTCTTCTTTGATAAGATAGGTTCACCTCAATGATCCACATATGTGCCGATTATAGTCAATATGGGGAGCCAGCTCTAGAATATAGGCATCAAGTATCTGAAAATAATAATTGTACAATAATTATATGTTCATAGTTTTTGTTGTAAAATAACAATAATAGGTTAGCTAATTACTTATAGCAGTACTAAGCCATTTTTTATAAGAACATCGTTAAGATCTTTCGAAGACAAGATGACCTCATCTAAGTTTTTGTACGCCCTTTTTACAGCTTCTTTGGGGATCTTCGCCAAAGTTGAAACATATTTGACAGCACCTTTTATTTTATCTGGTGTTAACATAGTGTAACATTCCCTAATATCATGTTGTTCAAATAATATCGATGCATAACATTTATGAAAACATACAAGTTACCACACTGAACCATTTTTTTTGCTCAATAAAAATAAATAATGAAATCTATAAAATATTATACCTTTTGTATTTTTTGATTTACGTTTCGGTTGTTTTTGTCGCTCAAATAATGGGGAACCATACTTACTATTACCCTTGGGTATGTGTTTCCTTTTTCCTAGACCATTGTCAATTTCCTTTTTGCCACTATCATTAGAATTAGCACACTTTGTTGCATCTTCCTTACCCGCGGTAGAAGTCATATCATTGCGTGCATCGTTATGCACGACACCACTCTATGTACTATTTGGTGTATCCTTCTGAGTACCCAAAATGTATGACGGTACCTTCGATGACGACGCAGACACCACTCTGTGCACCACTCTGTGCTCCTGTGTACCGTCTATCTTCCGAAGGTGGTCTGGTGTGTTATTCATTGACATGTCATCAGCAGTTGTCGACATACGTTTATCCTTCAAGGGTGTGACATAACTGTCATCACCAAATGGATCATCCGCCTGGGCTGCTTCAGAATTATCCGCCGTTTTTCTCAGTATGTCATCAAGATTGGCTTATTTATTACCTTGTTTATACATAAATTGTTTGTCTAATTGTGATTTACTGGGAACGGATTTTACATCCTCATCATCTCCTCCTTTGTCCGACTGTGATGTTTCAGTTGGTTTGTACATGACACCATTTATATTTAACAATTTTAGAACCTCCTGCATAACATAAAATATTAAGTACTGAGTTTTCATTCATAGTGTAGTATAGTTATCATCAAAACGAAATAACACATTAAATATAGACTGTATCACCTCTGCATATTTCTGGGGTATAAGTGCCATCTGCATGTACATGTGATTTTTCAATTCTTTCGTCATACGTTTGACATGGATATCCATGTTACTGATCCGTTTGTTTGAACTTGACTATTCACCATTCATTGATGGTTTTTACATATTCTTTTTCTTATATTGCTCCCCAATATTATGCCGGATCTGCATGATTCAAAAATGAACATATTAAAGAACTTACAAATACAAACTCGAGCTATTTATGGTGGCATATCAAAAGAATGATTAAACTGACTACCATCACTTTAGTGTTGTTTCTGAGGCCTCGGCCATTATTATAATCATAGCAACATCTCCTTTCTGTTTCGTCTTCTGTCCATTTTCTCATTACTGGCCGAATGGAAACAGCGGGAATATAAGTAGGATCATCAACGATGACCAACTTCTCCCAGTAAAGAAACTGCAAATAAATTGTACAACAAATAAATTTAGTTTTACATCGAGAGCTGAACATAAGAACTGATGATTGTTTGACTTAACATATATACCTGTGTTAGACCTAGATTTCCTTTGGGTCATGCTCTCATAGCAGATCCTACAAAGCTATCCTTCAAACTATCTATGAGAAACTTCAGTGTGAAGTAATTCCAGTTAATCTGAAAAATACGAGGAACATCTTCCACTAAACAGTAGAAGCTCTTATGTACAGTTACATTACTCGATGGGGCTATGACAAGACCAATTAGCACAAGCACCGATTTGCGGATGAAGTTGTCATCGGACGCCTTCTTAGTCTTTATGTCGTTAATCAAATCTTTTATCACTATATTACCGATAGACTTGCTAAGAAAACATGGGGGTATGTTATGCATATTAGTCTGACCATCTTCATTTATAATTTGAAATGCAGAATAACCTTGGTTACGTAAACCATAAATATGTTCTACGTCCTCACAAGTTCTTACTATTTCTCCTAATCCTTCTTTTATGACGAAGGTGCCTGACGATGGATTGAACAACTCAATAATGAATCTGATTAAGTTTTCGCACATCGTGATTCATGGCACGTCCAACATCGCCCGCAAAGTAGTACTGGTAAATCTCGCACGTTGCGCGCTTGTAAAGCCGGATACCAAATCTTCCCATCTTATGTAGTTATAAAATATATCCCCATCTAAATCGTCCATGCTGCACGAATCATTTAGAGAATGTGTTAATGTTTTGCCATCTAAATCTGTAGGAGTTTCCCAAAAACCTATAGAAGCATCTTGTATGCACGACAAACAGTCGATGAGACATGGAATCAGTACCTGAATGACAGATGAGAAGAGGCGGTGAATGGTGGCACCAATGAGAGACGGTGAAAGGGAGTCCGGCGAGGTTGAAGTGGTGAGAGGCGGCGTCGATCCCTGGAGGACACACGAGAGGGGTGGAGAAGGGAGGCAGTAATGTGGGACGGCGAGGGTGGCTCGTAATGGAGGCAGCGGTGATTGGCGGCCTACCTAGGTTGAGTAGTGGGTTGTGGGACGATTGACGTGTCGATAACTACGTCCTCCGTGATTAACTGCTGGCGTTGGGCCTCATTATGGGTAGTTAATTGGGCCTATAGGGTTATTAATTTTTAATGTATTGTTTTTCCTATTTTTTATGCGTCTTTACGTATTTTTAAGTGTTGTATTGTACTGTTTAATGTCTTACCATATTTAGGATTTTTCCAAATTTGATATGCACAACACGAATTTTAATTAAATTTACACAGTATTAACTTCATACGATGGGAGTGTTGCCTCTATATTTGGAGAACTTTTAGTACGTATAACGCAAAAGATGTGTATGGCGCACACGAATCAACTGAAGGATCACCAACATAAAGAAAGGTTTTCGATAAACCCAGATGCAAAACCAAAACACGTGTTCACAGCGAGAAACACAAATGAAGCATCAACAATTCCGGACATAACATGAAATGACGATTACTTAATAATTTCATGTAGACCGAACTAAGTAAGACATAATCGTTAAGTGTTGCACAAACATGAGAGTACATAAGCATAATATAGAACTAGAACACGAAATTTAGGTTGATTTCACACTTGGTCAACCAGTAGCTTCATAGTACCATCGTCCGCACGACGAAACCAAAACATGAATTTCTGATTAACTCTCATACCATTCTACCTCACAATGTCCATCCAGTTTGTTGTAATCATGGCACCTCCTTTAGGTACTCCATTTAGCATTGAGTTGTTCATCACCAACTTAACGTGTGCAACCTTTCTATCTATGTAATAGGCTTTTATAACTGCTGGCAATTGAATGTTTGTAATAATATGCTTCATAGTGAAGCTCTTTGAAAAGTACTGCACATAGAATTGACAACCAGTTATATAAATTATTTCACATTTACGCAAACAAATAAATGTGAAAAGTTCGTATGTACGGAATAGTTTACCATTTTAGCTTTATTTTTCACCGTGTTGGATTTTTTGATGATGCATACATAAAAGGGGTCTGTTGGCATGTGAGACTCGACTAGTCGCTCAAATTCATCAAATTCTTCATCAGTCATTCAAGCGATTTCCAAACTCAAGGAAAGCTTCAAAATCGTGCTCGCTATTTATTCCAGGATCTTAGTGTAATTTTTGCACACATTAGCGACCTCCAATGTATGAATTGCTTATAAAATAAAATTGGCACAAAATGCTTACCCCTGACAAAAACAACCTTTTTTTCTTTTGATTAATGGAACCTGGTAGAATATAAAAGAATAATTAAAATCACATGTCATATTACGGTATGAATAATGTTGAACATTTACATGCGCGCTAAGAGATACTAACAGTATGAACTGAAAATCAAAAGTACCACCAGCATGAACAGCGCAGACACTAGGGCACAGTCCACATGCGATAATTGATTTTCGTTCCCTACGGCACAGTCCGCATGCGATAACACCAGCCATTCGCCTACGTGGAAACGGAGATACGCCGCCGACGGCTTAAATTGCGTCGACGCTAAAATGCACCAGCAATGAACAATTTAGACTAGATCTACGATAAACACATTTAGATTTGTGTTTTTGAACAATTCGGTTAAATATAAATCCGATTTTTTTACGACGAAACAAAAATTGTGCGGATTAGATCTACGTCCTGTTAGATCTATTGTGTTTCCGTGCTATCCGTGGACAGTAAGTTAACCTAAATCGCCTCAACCTAAATATAGATCGTTGACAGGGCTTCGATTTTATGTACCTGCGCCATGGCGACCGAGGATATTCGAAAATACCTCCTAGCGACCGTCGTTGACGAAGCTCTCTCCCGTCCAGTTTTAGATGAGAGGAAGCGATGTAAAGAGGTGATGGGTAGATCTAAGGGAATGTGTACGTGCGGGAGGTAAATAGTCCTGATTTAATGAGGTAGTTACCCTAATGGCCGAGTTAACCTTTGGATCCTCCTAGTGGGCCGACCAAACTAATATATTAAATTTTGAATTTAAAAATGAATCATATAACCATTTGTTTGAAAATGACAATAAAATATACGGTTCTGTTTCTAATAATACGGACATCTTAGAATATTTTAAAAAAAATTGAAAACCATGACTTATTACAAATGGTTCTCTCATTTATAGACATGTGATTTTTTCAATATTTTTAAATTTGGCTAAATTTTGTTGTGGGTGTTTGTTCAGGCATGGTGGAGTAATGTGCAAAATTATAGCACACTCCTTGAACACTTGGCCTGACGATTCGTCCGTACCTGTCTAAAACCGCCCTAAAACCCTAGATTTTAGCCACCTACCGAGCCGAAGGCATGCTATCGTTGCTCATTGAGGTGATATAAGTGTGTGGTGTGTCATTGTGAGCCATTGTACCAATTTTGAAGCCATTTCTCAGTTGTCCCGCCGCTATCCCGACGGTAGACGCGTAACACCCTACTACCATAGACCGAAGCTGGCCATTGTGGAAAGTGCATGGCCAAGAACCATGTTGTTTGTAAAGAAAGTTATGTGGTTGTTTGTTGGGGCATGGTGGAGCAATTTGCAAAATTATATCGCACTCCTTGAACACTTGGCCTGACGATTCGTCCGTACCTGTCCAAAACCGCCCTAAAACCTTAGATTTTAGCCATCTACCGAGCCGAAGGCATGCCCAAGCATGCCATTGTTGCTCATTGAGGTGATATAAGTGTGTGGTGTGTCATTTTGAGCCATTGTGCCAAGTTTTAAGTCATTCCTCAGTTGTCCTTCCGCTATCCCGACGGGTAGACGCGTTACACCCTACTACCCTAGACCGAAGCTGACTAGTGTGGAAAGTGCATGGCCAAGAACCATGTTGTTTGTAAAACAAGGTATGTGGGTGTTTGTTGGGGCATGGTGGAGCAATGTGCAAAAGAATGGCACACTCCTTGAACACTTTTCATGACGATTCGTCTGTACCTGTCCAAAACCGCCCTAAAACCCTAGATTTTAGTCGTCTACCGAGCCGAAGGCATGCCCAAGCATGCTATCATTGCTCATTGAGGTGATATAAGTGTGTGGTGTGTCAGTGTGAGCCATTGTGCCAAGTTTGAAGTCATTCCTCAGTTGTCCCGCCGCTATCCCGACGGGTAGACGCGTTACACCCTACTACCCTAGACCGGAGCTAGCCAGTGTGGGAAGTGCATGGCCAAGCACCATGTTGTTTGTAAAACAAGGTATGTGTTTGTTTGTTGGGGCATGGTGGAGCAATGTGCAAAAGTATAGCACACTCCTTGAACACTTGGCCTGACGATTCGTCCGTACCTGTCCAAAACCGCCCCAAAACCCTAGATTTTAGCCGTCTACCGAGCCGAAGGAATGCCCAAGCATGCCATCGTTGCTCATTGAGGTGATATAAGTGTGTGGTGTGTCATTGTGAACCACTGTGCCAAGTTTTAAGCCATTCATCAGTTGACCCGCCGCTATCCCGACGGGTAGACGCGTTACACCCTACTACCCTAGACCGAAGCTGGCTAGTGTGCGAAGTACATGGCCAAGCACCATGTTGTTTGTAAAACAAGGTATGTGGGTGTTTGTTGGGACATGGTGTAGCAATGTGCAAAAGTATAGAACACTCCTTGAACACTTTGCATGACGATTCGTCCGTACCTGTCCAAAACCGCCCTAAAACCCTAGATTTTAGTCGTCTACCGAGCCAAAGGCATGCCCAAGCCTTCCACCATTGCTCATTGAGGTGATATAAGTGTGTGGTGTGTCATTGTGAGCCATTGTGCCAAGTTTTAATCCATCCTCAGTTGTATCGCCGTTATCCCGACGGGTAGACACGTTACACCCTACTACCCTAGACCGAAGCTGACCAGTGTGGGAAGTGCATGGCAAAGCACCAAGTTGTTTGTAAAACGAGGTATGTGGGTGTTTTTGGCGGTAGGGTGGATCAATGTGCAAAAGTATAGCACACTCCTTGAACACTTGGCCTAACGATTCGTCCGTACCTGTCCAAAACCGACCTAAAACCCTAGATTTTAGCCGTCTACCGAGCCAAAGGCATGCCCAAGCATGCTATCATTGATCATTGAGGTGATATAAGTGTGTGGTGTGTCATTTCGAGCCATTGTACCAAGTTTGAAGCCATTCCTCAGTTGTCCCGCCGCTATCCCGATGGGTAGACGCGTTACACCCTACTACCCTAGACCGAAGCTGGCCAGTGTGGGAAGTGCATGGCCAAGAACCATGTTGTTTGTAAAAAAAGGTATGTGGTTGTTTGTTGGGGCATGGTGGAGAAATTTGCAAAAGTATATCACACTCCTTGAACACTTGGCCTGACGATTCGTCCATACCTTTCCAAAACCGCCCTAAAACCCTAGATTTTAGCCATCTACCGAGCCGAAGGCATGCCCAAGCATGCCATCATTGCTCATTGAGGTGATATAAGTGTGTGGTGTGTCATTTCGAGCCATTGTTCCAAGTTTGAAGCCATTCCTCAGTTGTCCCGCCGCTATCCCGACGGGTAGACGCGTTACACCCTACTATCCTAGACCGAAGGTGGCCAGTGTGGGAAGTGCATGGCCAAGCACCATGTTGTTTGTAAAACAAGGTATGTGGGTGTTTGTTGGGGCATGGTGGAGCAATGTGCAAAAGTATAGAATACTACTTGAACACTTGGCCTGACGATTGATACGCCAAATTTGCATCACCATTCTATATCATAATTTACCTCTATTCATTGATATATGTCTTATTATGAGGTATTACTTATGTCTTTTCTACTGTTTATGCATGTTGTATGATTCTTGGAGGATGGACTGCCGGATTCTGGATTCTGATGGAAAAGAAGGCGTTTTGGTGCAATTTTGTGAAGATCGGAAAAATACCAGAAAAATATGGGAAAATATTATTTTTCCAGAAGAATGAGGAAGCCAGAAGGAGGAGCGAAGAGGGGCCGCAGGGATCCCACACCCCCTAGGCGTGGGCCCACCCTAGGCCACGCCTAGGACAGGTGTGGCCCACCTGCCCGGCTCCCGACTCTGCCCCTTCGCCTATATCTTCTCTACGAAACCCTAAGGCCAGGGGAGCGACCACAGATAGATTTCCGCCAGCTCTGGGGTGCGGAAAACACCGAGATAGAAAGATCTCTCTAACAGACAGATTTCTTCCTGGGGAATTCCTTACCGAAGAGGGGAGACCGTCGCCATCAACCCCATCATCAAGCTAGGCTTCATCGGGATCATCATCATCATCATCATCATCATCATCCATACCATCATCTCCACCAGCACCATCATCACCACTCCGTCCCGCTGTAACAATTGTGTTGGATATTGCTTTAGTTCTTAGGGGAAACTTTCCTGGTGTTAATTATTATTTTAGTTGATGCTTGTGAGTGGAACCATTGGATTATTGTTTATGTTCAGATTGTTATTCATCACCATATCATCTTTGATCTTGATCCATATGATTTCTTGTGAGTAGTTCGTTTAGTTCTTGAGGACATGGGACAAGTCATGTTGTTATTAGTGGATTTGTGTTCAGTTATTATTCAATGGTTATTATTTAAGTTGTGGTGCTATTCAATGGTTAGGATAGAACGACTTACTGAAGGGGTACGGTTGATCCTATGCCACACGATCTGTTTAGATCCGACGCACCGCGTAGGTTGATCCGAACGAAACGGTATCGCCCAATCAAAATATTCCACGTGGCACTGACTCTGTTATAAAAACCAGAAAATGTTCTATTAGATATTTAAACTTGCAAAATTCATAACTTTTGATCCACACATCCAAATTTTGTAAATTTTATATCAATGGAATCAGCAAAGAAAGTAATTCCCAACCATGCACTTTGTTTAGTAAATTGATTCTGTTAAATTGGTTATTTTTACAGAAACTTGTGTAGGCATAATTTGGATATAAAAATTTGTTCTAGAAGTATTTTTATGGTAAAATCTTTGGAAAATAGATTGTTTTGAACCTACTGACCATAGAAACCAACTTATGGATTTAAAAGTGTATTTTGTGAATCTAAAGAATAAATCTTTGAATTAAAGAATTTCTAGTTAAATAAAAATGTTGAATATCGTATAAAAATGCTTTTTGGAGAAAAACCTTTGGGAAATGATTTGAATTAAACTCTCTGACCCTATAACACAAAGTTTTATGATTTAAAAATATATTTGGTGAACTCTATAAAAAAATTTACTTTGCTAAAGGCATTTCCAACAACATAAAATATTGATTTGGTATGAAAATGGTTTATAGGTAAAACCTTTTGCAAATGGTTTCAATATTAAACACTTGACCTTAAAACACTAACATTTGTGTTGGAATTATATTTGGCAAACACTAGAAATATTCCTTGGATTTAAATCCTTTCTAGCAAAACAAAAATGATTTAAAGTGGCCCTTTTTCACTAACTTAATATCAAATGGTGTTACCACTTTTGTAAATGACCAATAGGTGTTTTCAAATGTTTATAACATATTAGAAACCACTTTTCCAAATAAAACAATCTTTGGCATGTTTGCATGCATTGCCTTGTTTTATTATTTTATGTGATGTTTGCTTGAATGGTAGATTGAATATTGCTTGCTTGATTGAATTGTAGTGGTATTTGAAGAGTGTGACTATTGCAAGATCAAGGAGTGAACTTATAATATACCAAAAAGGCAAGTGATGCTTCATACTTTTGTCCTATTATTTTCACTATGCATTAGTGATATTTCTAAGTAGGACTTGCATGGAATTTTTGCTAAGTATAAACTATGCCATGGGAAATCCTAGTAGATGAAACCTTAGAAGAATTCTCCTAAGTTAAGATTCTTACTACCATCATGCTTAGCTTAGCTAGTAGAAAACAAGGGTGGATTATATTCATGCTATGGAATATTTCTAAGTCAAGGACTTGTGTTTTTGTTTAATAAAACAACTAAGTGAATGAATCACAAGGGTGGAATGGAAAGAATGGTTTGTGTTGAGTGGTTACGCAAGTCCAGTATGCTGGGGAAAACTTGGTATCTCACTTGTGGAATGCCATCCAGGAACAAAGAGATTTGAGATGTCAAATGTTGAGAAGCTTCAAGTGCAGCCACTTGGCATTATGGGCTCTGCCTGGATCATATAGGTTGCAAGAACTTAGCCAAATGGATAGTTGGTGGTAGGGGATGATAGGTTGGAACGCGTCCGTTCTGGTATAAGGGAAGGCTTCTAAAAGATCTTGTCTTGGTGAAACCAAGTATTGTGGGGAAAGTGCACCACCTCTGCAGAGTGTAAAATCTAAGTACTTAGCCATGTCCCTGGCAAAGGACAATTGAGCATCAAGACATGGAAGCTATCAAGAATCTCCTCATCCCAATTTCTAAGTTAAAAACTTGTGGTTGAACAAGGGTTGAAGGATCATCAATTTATATTGGGGGATTCCTAGGGTGATTTTGTCAAACAAAGCTTAATGTTTTCAAATGATAAGGAAAAACTATTTTGAGCAAAGCAAGCCTAAGATCCACTTAGCCAAATGCATATAGATGATAGACTCCACTATACTACCATAGTATCACTTGCCAATACAATTCAAATGTATTGACCCTTGTGGTTGTAACCTATTATGTTGCAGGTTTGTTTAATGTTAGTGAAATGTTGATTAGGATTACAAGTCTACAACCAACATGATTGCCTGTGGCACTTTGAAGATGAAGGACTCCATGCTATAGTTATTCTGCTGCATTGTAATGAGATAGCCAAATGAGCTATGTAAGATGTAAAGAATTATTTTATTCTTGGTTATAAAGTTGTATTATGACCTTTGTTTCTTGATATTACATCTTAACTGTGGATTCTAGATATTGATCCAGGGACTAGCATTGTAAACACAGGGATCTCTACCTTATTAAAGGTTGGGACCTCTACAACTGGGGTGCCTATTGAGCAATTGATTATTGAACCTGTGGTAGCTATTGTGAAGGATCTTGACGCTAGAAATATAGAGGATGAGCATGTTGTCTTCTGTGAATATGCTACTAATATTGTCTCTTATCATAGTAAGGCTAGAAAAGCTAGTGTTCATGTGCTTTCTGTTAAAATTGGTGATCATTGCTATTATGGTTTATGTGATATTGGTGCTAGTTCAAGTGCTATTCCTTATGAGATTTACAGGGAAATTATGCATGAGATTGGTACTTGTGAGCTTGAGGACATTGATGTGGTTATGCACCTTGATAATAAGGAGACCATTTGCCCCATTGGCATTTTAAGAGATGTGGAGGTTCTCTATGGTAAGATTAAGTATCATGCTGATTTCCTAGTGCTTAATTCAGCAGCTAGCAAAACTTGTCCTATCATTTTTGGTAGAACTTTCTTGAGCACTTGTGGAGCTATTATAGATTGTAAGAAGGAGAAAGTTTCAACTAAGTTTTATGGAGATTCTTATGAGTTTAAATTTTCCAAATTTGCTAAAGCTCCTTGTGAAAACAGCTTGCCTAATAAAGATTTTACGATGGAACAACTTGCTTCTATTGATCCGGTTTATGACCTTGGACCTCTTTTTGGTGACTGTAAGTATGCTTACTCAGATGATAAAGTTGTTGCCAGTGACAGTTATATTGTCAACTTTATTCAAAGTGCTACTAAAATTTATTATGAGAGAGGGAAACATGGTTTTATGCATCTCAATAATGTTAAGTTTCCCCGTTTTATGTTGAAATCTTTGAAGTTGCATCTGTTTTGTCTTCCTATGCTAGTGGCTTTTTGTTTCAACAATTCATTTTCTCATGATACCCCCATGCATAGGAAGTGGGTTAGACTCAAGTGTTTTGGTTATTTGCTTCTTGATGCTCTCTTTCACTTCAAATATATATCTTCTTTGTGAGCATCTTCGAAAGTTTCAAGCCTAACTTAAAAGCATTAAACAAAAGTACTTGTTGTGAGATAACCCAAGAGTTTGTTGAGTCTTGGAAGTTATTACTTCAGTAATAACCACTCCTTATCCTTTTTGTTTTGGTTTTGGTGTCAAGTTCAACTACTTTTGTGAAGTAAAGGAGTTGTGAAAAGTGGTTGTCCTGGGACAGATTTTTGTGTTGTATTGTAAAAATTCGTGAGGAAGCTCAGTACTTCGGATGGAGATGTATTTGTCTGAGCTTGTTCTTCAAGTTGTTACCCAACTTTCATCAGTTCTGCACTTTTTGATTTGAGCAACAGAAGGTTTTCGAAAAAATCAATCTTTACCTGCTGGTCTGTTTTGACAGATTTCTGTTATCATTTGCATTTGCCTCTTATAGAAGCCTTTGTTTTGATAGATTTCAGTTGAAGTGTGAACCTAAAGGTTTTTTGTTTTTTCTAATACTAATGTTTACATTGAAGTTTGTGTATTGCCTTGTGAGGAAAGGAAAATTCCAGGAGAAGGAGAAAAGGAGTCTACCGAGTTCGTCTTTGACTAGGTAAAAGTGGTAAAAACAGAAGGTTCGTGAAACTCCAATCTTTTTATATCTTTGATGTTTTTAATACATAAGGAAGACTACGAGACGGAACAGAGGATGAACTGGAGTCCGGGGTGGACAAAACCACCCCAGGTGCGGGCCCAGCCTAGCCGCGCCTAGAGGGGGTTTGACTCCCCCGAACTCCGTCTCCGCCTCGTTTCCGTGTCAAAACCTTCCTTATGCATTGAAAATTCGTAATATATAACCCCCTGGATCCCCCGAGGTTCGTGAATCGTGTTCTCGTCGTGTTTTTGTTTCGATCTATTTTTGTCAGGAAAACTTCTCAAGCTTAGAGCACCATGGTCTCCGCCAACGACAAAGGCAAGAAACCCGTGGAGGATATAAAGTTGGAAGGACAAACCTCCGCAGGGGCAATGGCAAGGAAACCTACTTTGATTTCAGATACTGCCCAGAGGTAGCGGAATCCCTTTGAACCACTAATGAGTTTTGTGATAAGTACCGTGCTTTGAAGATGAAAGTGGGTATACTTCAAGAAGAGAATGACAAGAGAACACCACCACCGAAGGAGTAATTCATCATCAGGTTCGGCATCCCCTTGGCTTATTATATGATGGGTCTTGTTGATCAGTATTGGCATCACTTTGGGAGCATCAATTGGATCTAAATTGGTTTTGGCAAACCGAGTTCTGGTCAGTAGCAATACTTTTAGAAGTTTGAAAGAAAAAGAGAAAAAGGTTGCAGGTATTTGGTATCATTTGTTTTCTTTCTTGTTGGCTCATAAGCTTAGTATTCTTTATTTAAGATCTTTTGTGTCTTCAAGGAAGATTGCATGTTTGGCTTTATTACTTGTATGTTTGCTTATTTCTTTCAACTCTCTTGCTTGCTACCCAGCCTTGCTAGCCAAACAACTGTTTTGAGAAGGCATACTTCTCATGTTTCCAATCCCTTTGAACCAAAACCTTTGCCACTTGTGTACACCATATCTACCTAGTAGCATTATTGCTATTCCAAGCAAATTCTCAAGCTTCATATACCTTTCGCATTGAAAAGTATTTTGTTATGTGAAAACTAGTTAGTAAAGCTCTCACGAACTTGACGGTACACTTTATTTCTTGCCCCTAATAGACTTGAACCATTGTTCCATCGAAGTTGTATATGATTGCATCTATACGTTGGAATTAGCAGAACCATGCTGTCACGGGGAACGTTTTCAACATTGCACCTGTACTTTGTACTCAGTTGATATCATGCTCTTTTGTCTATGGATGTCAACGGTGTGAAATAAAGAGGGAACTTGTAAGTCCATGGAGTCTGTATTTTGTGTTAGAGAAACGCCTGGGCCGCTAGCCTAAGCCATGCCTAATCATGGTGGAAACTTGCAGCATCACCATAGTGAGCTATCTATGAAGCATCCTCAATAAAAAGCTATGCACATAGTAAATAAAAAGATCGCTGAGATGCTCATTGTCTGCTTGCCTTGTCATTTTGGTTATGGGATAGCTCCTGTACCATGTGAAAGGGGTACCCCGTTGGCGGTTCTCTATGATACGCATGTACTTATAATGACAAGAACTTACCGGTGACCGAAGTTGAGTAGCATGAGGAATGGCCCTCATATTCAAGGGACATGAGATTGCTAACTTATATTTCGTCAAGCATATACTCCATCTTTGTGCACTTTAACCTTAATCATCTCAAGATGCCTATGATAGGGGCAATGAGGGCTCAAAGCTAGTAAGTACCATAATCTTTTAAAAGCTCTTTATGACTTGTAATCCCTGCTTCCCTTTATAAAAGGGACCTTTCTCCCACTTCCAAGTTGAGTTAGTAAACCTACTTCCTCTCTATCTCCAGCAAGCATTTGAGTTGTTGTGTTTCAAGCATTCATATGGTGATTTATTCAATCATGTTATTTATCTTCCTTGTTTGCACAAAACTATTATCTATTGAGTATTACTTTGAAAGCCTTCATTGAAAAACCTTTTTGAGCAAAGAGTGCTCTTGTTGTGAAAACTTTTACAAAAAGCTTTTTGTGAAACTGTTTGCCAGGTGTTCTCTGACCAAGAACAAGTTTGCCAATTCCAATTATGATTTATCTTTATGCATTTTTTTTGTGACTGTTGTACTTGGTTGCAAGCTAAGTTATATAATGGTAAGTTGCTTTCTTCTATGAGTTGTGCCATAACACTTTAGTAGTTTTGAAGCCATCTTTATAATCACCCAGTTACGGTGTGACGTTTGATGTCATCAAGAAACTTTTCCGTGTTAGTGATTGACATGATCTCATGGTCTAAGGATTAGGATCACTTCGTAAGTTGTTTATAGAAATATAAACGCAATGACTTTGATCGTAATGCTATACTTCGGATGAATGTTCATCACATCATTACACTAATGTTGTGATCTCGTTATTAACAACATCCAATGTCTATGATCAGGAAACTGTAATCATCTTGTTAATCAACGAGCTAGTTTAATAGAGAGGCATAACTAGGAACTTTATGTTTGTTTATTAAACACACATGTATTAACGTTTCCGTATTAATACAATTATAGCATGCAAAATAAACATCTATCATATACTTGGAATACACATAATAAACACTTTATTATTGCCTCTCAGGGCATATTCCCTTCAGTCTCCCACTTGCACTAGAGAAAATAATCTAGTTACATAGTGATGTATCTAACACCCATGGAGTTCTGGGGTAGATCATGTTTTGCTCTAGGGAGAGTTTTATTTAGCGGATCTGCTACATTGAGATCTGTATGTACTTTACAAATCTTTATATCTCCATCCTTGACATGCTCGCAGATGGAGTAAAATCGGCGCTTAATATGCTTGGAATGCTTGTGAGACCTTGGTTCTTTGGCATTGGCAATGGCAACATTGTTGTCACAATAGATCACCATTGGGTCCAACGCGTTTGCAACCACACCTAGTTCGGATATGAACTCCTTCATCCAAACTGCTTCCTGAGCCGCTTCCGAAGCAGCAACATATTCGGCCTCCGTTGTTGATCCCGCCACCACAGGTTGTTTGGAGCTCCTCCAACTAACCGCTCTGCCATTCATGAGAAATACTTATCCGGATTGATACTTAGAGTCATCCGGATCGGTGTCAAAGCTAGCGTCAACATAACACTTAGCGACGAGCTCTTCTTCACCTCCGTATACAAGAAACATATCCTTAGTTCTTCGCAAGTACTTAAGGATATTCTTGACCACTTTCCAGTGTTCCGAACCTGGATCCGATTGGTACCTACTAGTCAAACTAATAGCATGTGCACATCCGGTCTTGTACATAGCATGGCGTACATTATAGAGCCTATGGCTGAAGCATAGGGGACTTTGTCCATTATCTTTCTTTCTTCCGCCGTAGCCGGACTTTGAGTCTTACTCAATGTCGTGCCTTGTGTCATAGGTAAGAACCCCTTCTTACTTTCATCCATTTTAAACTTCTTTAAAATCTTATCAAGGTATGTACTTTGCAATAGCCCTATTAGGCGCCTAGATCTATCTCTATAGATCTTTATGCCTAATATGTATGACGCTTCACCTAGGTCCTTCATTGAAAATTTGCTGTTTAGATAACTTTTAACACTGTTTAAAAGATCTATATCATTTCCGATCAATAATATGTCATCCACATATAGTATCAGAAATGCCACATTGCTCCCACTCACTTTCTTGTAAATACAAGCTTCTCCATAAGTTTGGACAAATCCAAACTCTTTGATCACCTCATCAAAGCGGAGATTCCAACTTCCTGATGCTTGTTTCATTCCATAGATGGATCACTGAAGCTTGCACACCTTGTTAGCATCCTTAGGATAGACAAAACCCTTTTGGTTGTATCATTGAGAAACGCGGTTTTGACATCCATCTGCCATATCTCATAATCGAAATATGTAGCGATTGCTAACATAATCCTAACTGATTTTAGCATCGCTACGGGAGAGAATGTCTCATCGTAGTCAATTCCTTGAATTTGTCGAAACCCCTTTGCGACAAGTCGAGCTTTATAGATGGTCACATTACCATCAGCATCAGTTTTCCTTTTGAAAATCCACCAAGTTCCAAACTTGATTTTCATACATGGATTCCATCTCGGATTTCATGGCTTCTAACCATTTGTTGGAATCCGGGCTCATCATCGCTTCTTCATATGTCGCAGGGTCATCAT
Organism: Avena sativa; assembly: GCA_916181665.1. Taxonomy (NCBI): domain Eukaryota; kingdom Viridiplantae; phylum Streptophyta; class Magnoliopsida; order Poales; family Poaceae; genus Avena; species Avena sativa. The sequence goes on along the minus strand of OV702285.1, from coordinate 111,626,777 downwards.
TTTCATCAACCATGAAATTCATGACAGGATTTCCGTACAGCTCGGGAGCTGCACGCGTCCTGCTAGACCTGTGAGGTTTGGTAGTACTCTCTTTCGGAGTTTCATGATCATTATCATTAGTTCCCTCTTTAACTGGTGAAGCCAACTCCAGAACGACTTCCAAAGCTGCGCTACTCGCCATACTTTAAGAGAAGGTTCAATAACCTCTTCGAGTTCTACCTTCCGACTACTCACACCTTTCGTGAGAAACTCTTTCTCTAGAAAGGATCCATTCTTGGCAACAAAAACCTTGCCCTCGGATTTGTGATAGAAGGACTACCCAATAGTTTCCTTAGGGTATCCTATGAAGACGCATTTTTCCGCTTTGGGTTCAAGTTTATTCGGTTGAAGTTTCTTCACATAAACATCGCATCCCCAAACTTTAAGAAATGACAGCTTAGGTTTGTTTCCAAACCATAATTCATACGGTGTCTTTTCAACTGATTTTGATGGTACCTGATTTAAAGTGAATGCAGCAGTTTCTAGTGCATAACCCCAAAATGACAACGGCAAGTCCGTCAGAGACATCATAGATCGAACCATATCCAATAAAGTACGATTACGACGTTCCCACGCACCATTTCACTGTGGTGTTCCGGCAGGTGTGACTTGTGAAACAATTCCACACTCTTTCATGTGAGTGCTAAACTCGTAATTTAGATACACACCTCCACGGTCGGACCATAGAAATTTGATCTTTCTATTACGATGATTTTCCACTTCATTCTGAAATTCCTTGAACTTTTCAAAGGTTTCAGACTTGTGTTTCATCAAGTAGATATAACCGTATCTACTCAAATCATCCGTGAAAGTAACAAAATAATGATATCCACCTCGCGCCGACACACTCATTGGACCACATACATCAGAATGTATGATTTCCAATAAATCTGTCGCCCGTTCCATTGAACCGGAAAACGACGTTCTAGTCATCTTGCCCATAAGGCATGGCTCACATGTGTCAAATGATTCAAAATCAAGTGATTCCAAAAGTCCATATGAATGGAGCTTCTTCATGCGTTTAACGCCAATATGACCTAGACGGCAGTGCCACATATATGCGGATATATCATCATTAAGTTTAATCCTTTTAGCATCAACATTATGAATATGTGTAACATTATTATCGAGATCCAATAGAAATAAACCATTCATCATCGGTGCATGTCCATAAAAGATTTCATTCATATAAACAGAACAACCATTGTTCTCGGATTTAAATGAATAACCACTTCGCATCAAACACAATCCAGATACAATGTTCATGCTCAGCGCTGGCACTAGATAACAATTATTCAAGTTTATTACTAATCCCGACGGAAAGTGGAGAGGTAGCTTTCTGACGGAGATCACATCAACGCTTGATCCATTGCCGACACGCATCTTGACCTCACCCCTTGCTAGCGGTCGCTTGTTCCGCAGCCCCTGATTCGAGTTACAAATATTAGCAACCGAACCAGTATCAAATACCCAGGTGCTACTGTGAGCACTAGTCAAGTACACATCAATAACATGTATATCATATATACCTTTGTTTGCCTTGCCAGCCTTCTTGTCTGCCAAATACTTGGGGCAGTTGCGCTTCCAGTGGCCAGTCCCCTTACAATAGTAGCACTCGGTATCAGACTTAGGGCCAACTCGGGGTTTTTTTTTCAGGCACGGCAACTAGCTTGCCGCCCTTACTTCCCTTCTATTTTCCCTTCTTGTCTTTCTTGAAACTAGTGTTCTTATTGATCATCAACACTTGATGTTCCTTTTTTATCTCCACTTCTGCAGTTTTAAGCATTGACAGAAGCTCGAGGAGAGACTTCTTCATGCCTTGATATTATAGTTCATCACGAAGCTCTTATAGCTAGGTGGCAGAGACTGCAGAACACGATGGATGCCTAAGTCAATGGGAATCGATATTCCCAAGGACACAAGATTATCGGCATAACCCGACATCTTGAGTACATGCTCACTAACGGAGCTGTGCTCTTCCATCATGCAGCTAAAGAACTTTTCTGAAGCATTGTAGCTCTCTACAGCAGCATGTGTGTCGAAAATCATTTTCAACTCACCCATTATATCAAATGCATTGCCGTTTTCGGAACGCTTTCGAAGTTCCGGCTCCAGCTCATACAATATGCCACAATGAACTAAGTTGTCCTCCTGACGAGTCTGATAGACATTCTTCTCCTCGTCAGGGGCATCCTCAAAAGGTGGGGGGCCTAGCGGCGCTTCTAGCACATATTGCTTTTGTGCAGCAGAGAGGAGAATCCTCAAATTCATGGCCCATTCGGTAAAGTTGCTACCGTTCGTTGCAAGTTTCTATTTCTCCATGAACACATTGAAATTAAAAGCAGGTGGTGCCATCTACAACAGAATTTGTAAAGTTTAGACTAAGTTTATGATAGATTGAGTTCAACTAATCCACATTACGAATGAACTCCCACTAAAAAACGACATCCCTCGTGCTTTTTTGGTGATTACATGAACCAAATCCACTACACCAAGTCCGATCATCACGTGAGTCGGTGTAGATTCAAAGGCGAGCATCAAATGGGCATCATATCTACTATATGACTCATGCTTAACCTTTCGGTCTGTGTTCCGAGGCCATGTTTTTACATGCTAGGCTCGTCAAGTTAGAACCTTAGTATCCGCGTGTGTAACTGTCTTACACCCGAAATATGGTCGTGGATCCAAGAACACCCGATCATCACGTGATGCCTTGGATCGACTAAAACATAATCGGTGCATACTAAAGGAAGAACACATTCTTATCTTGATATTTAAATGAGGGATCATCTTATTATGCTAATAAAGTGCTAAACAAGCAATATAAGATGCTATCAAACATCACATGTTTATTAGTGAAATGATATGGTTCCCACATATGATCTCTATCATGTGCATCGTGGTATGATCACTATCATAACTTTATGTGTAAGGCCAAGGTCTATGGAACTCACACGTTATGTGTGTTGTAAGAGTATCATCTCATACTTCTACTTACAACAACACCATATCATAACACTAGCCCAGCAACAATCTAAACTAGACGCCTCTAATTTATCCATTGCAAGTTTTACATGGCTTAGGGCTTTCGAAGATAGAACCGTTCTGTGGCATCCCGCAAAACCACTACTAGAAAATCGCGTTGAATTTGTGCATTGCATCGTCATCATCATATGTTGTTTGTCAAAAACTATTTTCGCAAAGCCCGATTTGTTTTCCAAACGCCCCATCTTAATTCAAATGCAAAGCCCGGTCTTCGGATTATTTCTGTTTGAGTGCTATCGGTTTGCAAATGGTGTTAACAAAACAAATAAAAATTATATTATTTTTAGTGGGGGCAGTCGAACGGGCCAGATCGCCCCGAACGACCACCCCCAGGATTTTAAATCGGTCCAACCAGTCCCACCCATAATCCTAAACCTACCAAACTACCTACCCAGCCCAACCCTCCACCTCACCCCAACCAGTAGCAGGCTGCCACCTCACCTGGCCCTATCCCTCACCCACTCACACGCCGCCACATCACTCCCTCTCTCCTCCCTCTCTCCACCTGGCCACAAACCCACACCACACACACAGCCACGCACACACCCAACCACACCGGATCCCTTGGCCACACCCGATCCCCACCTCCCCGCGGGTCCCACGCCCTGGCCCACCTCGCTGCCTCCTCCCAGCCTCTCTCCCTTCTTCCTCCTCTCCCCGCACGCAACCGCACCCCGCGCGCGCCGCTCCTTCCGCGCCCGCCAGCGCGCGCCACCGCGTCGCCGACCTCCTCCAGCGCCGCCGACCCCGCGTGCCCGCGCCTCCTCCCCGACCCAGGCTCCACCGCCGCCGCCAGTACCTCCGCCGTCGCCGCTCGCCCGCTCCTCCTTCAACCTCCCTCCCCCTCGCGAGCTCCCCTTCCCCGGCCGCCCCCTCCTACCCGCACCACCTTCCGCCTCCACCGCGTCCGCGCGCCCCGGCCCCGACCTCTCTGCAACCCGCCGCCGCCTGCGGAGCTCCGCCTCCTCCGGCGCTCGCCGCCGCGTCCGCTCCCCTTCCCCGCCTCCGGCCGCATCCCCTGCAACGCCTGCTCCGCCAACCCACGCCGCCGTCCCCTCAAGCTCGCCAAGCCCCAGCTCCGCCCACCTCCGTTCTCCTCCTCGGCGCCGGCGCGCGCCCGAGCCGGCCTCCTCTGCCTCCTCCGCGTCCGCCTTCTGCCTCGCCCCGCTCCCGTTCGAGCCCGGCACCGGCCACCGCCCCCGCGAGCTCCCTCCCGCCGCCGGATGCCCTCCTTCGTCGCCATGCCGTTGGCCTCCTCGTCCGCGGAGCCTGCTCCCGCCGCAGCGGTTCCTCTCGACGCCATCCCCTCGGACCGCCGCCAAGCGCGGGGACCCAGGCTCGAGTGTGCCTTTGCCAAGGTCTTCTGCTGGCCACAGGAAGATCGGACCGAACACGGTGTCCCCAAGACCGCCGGTGTCCAAGGGGTTACGAGATGACACACAAGATCTGCCACGCGGAGCCGAAGACCCCAGAACGCCAAGCTCTCCCGCGGGACCCCGAAGACTGAACTCGACATGCCATGATCTTCGTCACGGACGCCGAGACCCCGAACCCCGAAGACCCGCACCTGAGATCGTCGCCACAGATCGACAAGGATTCCACATGGGACGACAAGTACTCCGTCATGTACCCGATTGGAGCAGACCCGAAGACGGCAGATGCGACAAGTACTTCTCCCCAGTTCCGATGCCGAGAACCCGGACGCCAAGATCGCCGATGCGAAAATGCCAAGCCCGTCTACCCCGAACATCGCACAACAAGTTCTTCAGCCCGAATGCCAGGACCGTCGACATGACCCGAAGGCCATGGATGCGACAAGAACTACCCCCCCCCCCCCCCGTTATCTGAGAACGCTTCCGCCGAGACCGAACCCCAGATCCGAACCCTGAGACCAACCCCGAACCCCGGAACCCCAAGATCTGCCGAACCCTAATGTGTGACCCCTTTTCCCGAACCCTATTTTATAATATAAAACAACTTGTCGCATATTAATTGTCCATGCATGCATATTGTCTTGTGGTTTGGGGGCCTTATGCCGATTCACCTAATAATTAAATAAGGGGCCCATATGCGGGCAAATCTAGTCTCATATTGGCCTCATTTAAATTTGTGCACCGAACCGGTACCATATCTTACCATGTTAATACAACATTTAATTTGTGGGGTAGCTAAACAACATGAACCACCTAATTAAGTGTCGGGACCCCTGGTTCCGCTTAATATGACCTACTTGCATCGCACCCTTGCCATGACATACATCATACATGCATCATGCCGATCTTTTACCGTAGTATTAAATATTGCATCCGGTGTTTCTTCTAGTGTTTTGCTTCTTCGCGGATAAGGTCGTTGAGTTGATGCGAGTGTCGACCCGATCTTCGGTTGAACCTTCGACAATGTTTTCAGGCGAGCATCTCCCCCTTTCTACCTATCTTACTTTTATAGCATTTACTTCCCACCTGTTGATCTATTGCTATCTGTGTTGCGATGCTTTAGTTTCCGTACCTGTGATATACCGTGCAGCCCTATATTGCCTTGGACACATCCTATTACCTGTTGTTTGGTAGATAGCTGGACTTGCGCGTCGTAGTCGCTTGCTCAAGTGTTGTTGCGTGTCGTTCAGTGCCACAGTTGTTGATGTATTGCCGCATGTTGATGTTGGAGATGATCATGGTTTACTTATTGTTCACTTTAATTCTTGTTTAACAACTAAAATTGAATTAAGCAGAGGCATCGGTGGGTGATAGATACTATTTGGTTTCCGACCGCCCACTTGTGTCCCGTAGGACCCGAGTTCTTGACACCTGTTCCGAGATCGAGCGCGCTAACCACAGGTGGGGAGATATGGGCCCCCCATTGATTATTACCTGATTTCAAAGTATTGTACTGGGGGCCACAAACTAGTTTGAGGTTTTATGCCATGCTTTACTACTTTATTTAAATTGTGCGACATATAGCACATGTACTGTTTAGGATCGGGACACGTTTTCGCGGTGTCGACAGTCCCCGTTTGGGGATTTGCTGTCGCTCACTGCCGTCTACCCAAACCCTAAGTCCGTCTCGGAGACCGGCCGACTTCGTTACGGGTGTCGACTTGGTGGGGTGGCCCCCACGTACTTGCTTTGGGTCTGGGAACATCGTGACTTAGGCCCCGCCGACATACCGATGGGTGTATGTTAACTGATCTGGCAAAAAGGGTCGAAGTGCTTGTGGATACTTTGGTGCACCCCTGCAGGGTTAAATCTTTTCGAGAAGCCGTGTCCGCGGTTATGGACGACTTGGAGCACAGTGCTTGATCATAGACAACTATAACTAAAGTTTATTGTTATAAATTGACTTGTATCCGATATGACTAGTAATCAGCTTCACTACAACGGAATGGCTAAGTAAAAGTACCAACAACTGCTGGGTTTTGGGTTTATCTCATGCTATCTGTATCTGATTAGTAATTGTTGCAACTACAACGGAAGGATTAACTAAAAGTGCCCACTGCTTATTTTTATCAGGATGATTATCTATACCTGACTAGTAATTGCTGCAACGATAACTGAATAAATAAAACTGCCAACCGTGTGAGTTCCTCGGTTGACTTCCTTGTTTGGTCTCGAGGGGGAAACACCAGGATGGGTTTGTTTGGTGGTAGTATCAGGTTGGTTCCGATTAGGTCTTTCTTACCCCTCTCTGATAACCGCTAGTTGTATCGAGTCTCTATAGGTTGTTAGTGCATGCTGCCGCTGCCGCTCAGTCCACCATACCTATGTAGGCGAGGACCGCCGAATTCTAGTCTCGCCGTGTACTGGCCTCAGTACTGACGCTCCTCTTTTTCCTTTGCCCTTTGTCGGCACCCCTTTTTGTTTAAGCAGGTTTTGAGATCGACGTCGTTAGCAGGGTTACCCTTCCGGCTTGGCCTGGGCAGGGTTATGGACGCCATTGGTTATTCTTCAGGGCTCTTAGCCCCATTTGCATCTTGTCCGTAGTCGGACGTTCTAGCATTTCAAGGTGATTTGGATCTTTGTATATTATATCTGTATTCTTGACTCATTGAGTCGCTGCTGTATATATATCTGTTCTGTGGGTCCCATCGAGGACTGTTGTGTAATGTTATTACTTCGTTTTCCACCCGCACGAAAGTGCCTGGTGGGCACCTTCGAATCGTTTCTATGCGGGTTTGGCGAGTTTCGCTAAAACTTGCATAGGGCCGATTCTGAGGGTGTTACAGAGTGGTATCAGAGCTCAGCAGTTGCGATACCCCACAAGTCCAGCCTGTAGGATAACCTAGCTAACGGCCGAAGTAGAGTGTCAAAACTATTTTTGTAAAATCGGTTGGATAGTTCTGAATAGGTCTGATTTTACTCCTTACCCCTCTGCTATTCTCCTCTTATCTCTACGTGTTTTGAATCCGCTCTCGTCTCTTTCTTCGAGTCCAGGAATTCTCGTGGTTGGGTTTCCGTCGTACCTTCAGGGTTTCGCTTCCTTCTTTGATAACGGTGTTCTACCATCCAGTGTTCAAGTTGCCTGAGGAATCCTTCGTCTGTGGTACCATTCTTTGTTCCTTGTTTGTGCCTTCCGGTGTTTTCCGACGCGACGACACCATCTACGCCAGTCCCGATGCAGAGTCTGCATCACTCCTTTGTTTCCGAACCTCGCTTGTCGAGATCTTCAGTCTGATTCCGAGAGTTGGTTGCATAATCCGCCTATTTGTGTGCAGAGTAATGGTTTGAGTGCGGGATGGAGTAGCTACCATACCACTACCCTTATCATTCGCTCTTGTACATCGAATCAGTGGATCCAGCAATTTTACTCCGTCCACGGAAGTTAGGGGTGACTTTATTTGTTGATACCTCTACCTTCGACCTTTTTGTCCCCGGAGTGTTCTCTCGACGATCACGGACAACAACCCTTGTTAGTGGTGTCGCGAGGATCTACACGATGCGAGAAGACGCAGATCGCCGACCTGCTTTCCGGTACCATGAGACGGATCTCGAGGGCGAGATCCATTGTTAGTGGTGTCGAATTGTGGCATCCTGCAAAACCACTACTAGAAAATCGCGTTGAATTTGTGCATTGCATCGTCATCATCATATGTTGTTTGTCAAAAACTATTTTCGCAAAGCCCGATTTGTTTTCCAAACGCCCCATCTTAATTCAAATGCAAAGCCCGGTCTTCGGATTATTTCTGTTTGAGTGCTATCGGTTTGCAAATGGTGTTAACAAAACAAATAAAAATTATATTATTTTTAGTGGGGGTAGTCGAACGGGCCAGATCGCCCCGAACGACCACCCCCAGGATTTTAAATCGGTCCAACCAGTCCCACCCATAATCCTAAACCTACCAAACTACCTACCCAGCCCAACCCTCCACCTCACCCCAACCAGTAGCAGGCTGCCACCTCACCTGGCCCTATCCCTCACCCACTCACACGCCGCCACATCACTCCCTCTCTCCTCCCTCTCTCCACATGGCCACAAACCCACACCACACACACAGCCACGCACACACCCAACCACACCGGATCCCCTGGCCACACCCGATCCCCACCTCCCCGCGGGTCCCACGCCCTGGCCCACCCCGCTGCCTCCTCCCAGCCTCTCTCCCTTCTTCCTCCTCTCCCCGCACGCAACCGCACCCCGCGCGCGCCGCTCCTTCCGCGCCCGCCAGCGCGCGCCACCGCGTCGCCGACCTCCTCCAGCGCCGCCGACCCCGCGTGCCCGCGCCTCCTCCCCGACCCAGGCTCCACCGCCGCCGCCAGTACCTCCGCCGTCGCCGCTCGCCCGCTCCTCCTTCAACCTCCCTCCCCCTCGCGAGCTCCCCTTCCCCGGCCGCCCCCTCCTACCCGCACCACCTTCCGCCTCCACCGCGTCCGCGCGCCCCGGCCCCGACCTCTCTGCAGCCCGCCGCCGCCTGCGGAGCTCCGCCTCCTCCGGCGCTCGCCGCCGCGGCCGCTCCCCTTCCCCGCCTCCGGCCGCATCCCCTGCAACGCCTGCTCCGCCAACCCACGCCGCCGTCCCCTCAAGCTCGCCAAGCCCCAGCTCCGCCCACCGCCGTTCTCCTCCTCGGCGCCGGCGCGCGCCGGAGCCGGCCTCCTCTGCCTCCTCCGCGTCCGCCTTCTGCCTCGCCCCGCTCCCGTTCGAGCCCGGCGCCGGCCACCGCCCCCGCGAGCTCCCTCCCGCCGCCGGATGCCCTCCTTCGTCGCCATGCCGTTGGCCTCCTCGTCCGCGGAGCCTGCTCCCGCCGCAGCGGTTCCTCTCGACGCCATCCCCTCGGACCGCCGCCAAGCGCGGGGACCCAGGCTCGAGCGTGCCTTTGCCAAGGTCTTCTGCTGGCCACAGGAAGATCGGACCGAACACGGTGTCCCCAAGACCGCCGGTGTCCAAGGGGTTACGAGATGACACACAAGATCTGCCACGCGGAGCCGAAGACCCCAGAACGCCAAGCTCTCCCGCAGGACCCCGAAGACCGAACTCGACATGCCATGATCTTCGTCACGGACGCCGAGACCCCGAACCCCGAAGACCCGCACCTGAGATCGTCGCCACAGATCGACAAGGATTCCACATGGGACGACAAGTACTCCGTCATGTACCCGATTGGAGCAGACCCGAAGACGGCAGATGCGACAAGTACTTCTCCCCAGTTCCGATGCCGAGAACCCGGACGCCAAGATCGCCGATGCGAAAACGCCAAGCCCGTCTACCCCGGACATCGCACAACAAGTTCTTCAGCCCGAACGCCAGGACCGTCGACATGACCCGAAGGCCACGGATGCGACAAGAACTACCCCCCCCCCCCCGTTATCTGAGAACGCTTCCGCCGAGACCGAACCCCAGATCCGAACCCTGAGACCAACCCCGAACCCCGGAACCCCAAGATCTGCCGAACCCTAATGTGTGACCCCTTTTCCCGAACCCTATTTTATAATATAAAACAACTTGTCGCATATTAATTGTCCATGCATGCATATTGTCTTGTGGTTTGGGGGCCTTATGCCGATTCACCTAATAATTAAATAAGGGGCCCATATGCGGGCAAATCTAGTCTCATATTGGCCTCATTTAAATTTGTGCACCGAACCGGTACCATATCTTACCATGTTAATACAACATTTAATTTGTGGGGTAGCTAAACAACATGAACCACCTAATTAAGTGTCGGGACCCCTGGTTCCGCTTAATATGACCTACTTGCATCGCACCCTTGCCATGACATACATCATACATGCATCATGCCGATCTTTTACCGTAGTATTAAATATTGCATCCGGTGTTTCTTCTAGTGTTTTGCTTCTTCGCGGATAAGGCCGTTGAGTTGATGCGAGTGTCGACCCGATCTTCGGTTGCACCTTCGACAATGTTTTCAGGCGAGCATCTCCCCCTTTCTACCTATCTTACTTTTATAGCATTTACTTCCCACCTGTTGATCTATTGCTATCTGTGTTGCGATGCTTTAGTTTCCGTACCTGTGATATACCGTGCAGCCCTATATTGCCTTGGACACATCCTATTACCTGTTGTTTGGTAGATAGCTGGACTTGCGCGTCGTAGTCGCTTGCTCAAGTGTTGTTGCGTGTCGTTCAGTGCCACAGTTGTTGATGTATTGCCGCATGTTGATGTTGGAGATGATCATGGTTTACTTATTGTTCACTTTAATTCATGTTTAACAACTAAAATTGAATTAAGCAGAGGCATCGGTGGGTGATAGATACTATTTGGTTTCCGACCGCCCACTTGTGTCCCGTAGGACCCGAGTTCTTGACACCTGTTCCGAGATCGAGCGCGCTAACCACAGGTGGGGAGATATGGGCCCCCCATTGATTATTACCTGATTTCAAAGTATTGTACTGGGGGCCACAAACTAGTTTGAGGTTTTATGCCATGCTTTACTACTTTATTTAAATTGTGCGACATATAGCACCTGTACTGTTTAGGATCGGGACACGTTTTCGCGGTGTCGACAGTCCCTGTTTGGGGATTTGCTGTCGCTCACTGCCGTCTACCCAAACCCTAAGTCCGTCTCGGAGACCGGCCGACTTCGTTACGGGTGTCGACTTGGTGGGGTGGCCCCCACGTACTTGCTTTGGGTCTGGGAACGTCGTGACTTAGGCCCCGCCGACATACCGATGGGTGTATGTTAACTGATCTGGCAAAAAGGGTCGAAGTGCTTGTGGATACTTTGGTGCACCCCTGCAGGGTTAAATATTTTCGAGAAGCCGTGTCCGCGGTTATGGACGACTTGGAGCACAGTGCTTGATCATAGACAACTATAACTAAAGTTTATTGTTATAAATTGACTTGTATCCGATATGACTAGTAATCAGCTTCACTACAACGGAATGGCTAAGTAAAAGTACCAACAACTGCTGGGTTTTGGGTTTATCTCATGCTATCTGTATCTGATTAGTAATTGTTGCAACTACAACGGAAGGATTAACTAAAAGTGCCCACTGCTTATTTTTATCAGGATGATTATCTATACCTGACTAGTAATTTCTGCAACGATAACTGAATAAATAAAACTGCCAACCGTGTGAGTTCCTCGGTTGACTTCCTCGTTTGGTCTCGAGGGGGAAACACCAGGATGGGTTTGTTTGGTGGTAGTATCAGGTTTGTTCCGATTAGGTCTTTCTTACCCCTCTCTGATAACCGCTAGTTGTATCGAGTCTCTATAGGTTGTTAGTGCATGCTGCCGCTGCCGCTCAGTCCACCATACCTATGTAGGCGAGGACCGCCGAATTCTAGTCTCGCCATGTACTGGCCTCAGTACTGACGCTCCTCTTTTTCCTTTGCCCTTTGTCGGCACCCCTTTTTGTTTAAGCAGGTTTTGAGATCGACGTCGTTAGCAGGGTTACCCTTCCGGCTTGGCCTGGGCAGGGTTATGGACGCCATTGGTTATTCTTCAGGGCTCTTAGCCCCATTTGCATCTTGTCCGTAGTCGGACGTTCTAGCATTTCAAGGTGATTTGGATCTTTGTATATTATATCTGTATTCTTGACTCATTGAGTCACTGCTGTATATATATCTGTTCTGTGGGTCCCATCGAGGACTGTTGTGTAATGTTATTACTTCGTTTTCCACCCGCACGAAAGTGCCTGGTGGGCACCTTCGAATCGTTTCTATGCGGGTTTGGCGAGTTTCGCTAAAACTTGCATAGGGCCGATTCTGAGGGTGTTACACGTTCTTACCTACGAACATGAACCACAACGAGGATAAACAAATTGTTGACAACTCATTGCAAAATAGATATTGACTATAGTAGCAGAGACGGACACCCGCTAGCCACTTATGCAAACTAGTTGCATGTCAAGCGTGGAACAGGTCTCATGTGCGAGGACATGTAAAGTTTGTCTGGGCCGCTTCATCCCACTATGCCACCAATATCCAAAATTACAAATAAGAAGCAACAACATGATCATCATCGCCCACATACTCATATGTGTACTACCCGTGTAAAGCATCTATGCATAGATCCGGCTCTGATACCACTGAAGGGTTCGCAGCATAGAAAACAAAAAAATTCCTACGATGGGAACTAAGTACCAAGATCTATCTACTAGATACAAACAACGGGCAGATGTATATCCGTAGAGAACATACCCTTGAAGACCGACAAAGCTTAACAAGTTGAACTCGTGGTTGATGTAGACGATCTCTTGCCGATCTCAAGATCGAGAGGAAGTCCTAGCACCGCAAAGCAGCAGCGCATCCGTGCTCGCACACACGTACAAAAGACACCGAGCAACCTCCGCCTCCTCGCTCCAGAAATGCAGTGGAAGCACAACCCTTTCTTGTCGAATAGCAACCGGAAACATGTATCTCGCTAGTCCGAGACCATGGGGGATAAATTCTAGAGGGGTGAGAGATCCTTCACGAGGAGGTGTGAGTAAGAGAGAGGGAGAGGGGTGCCGTTTATAGGAGGAGGGGGCACCCAAGGGGGTGGCCGCCGGCCATGGGGGCTGCCCCCTCCCCTCCTTCATTCATGTGGGTGGACACCCCACTCACAAAAACCTCTTCAATTTCCTCCACTCAAAATGCCACTCAAAATTGCTATTAAATTCCCACCAAATTTAATGCAAACTCTCATTAAATAAAACTCTTTTTATTTATTCAGAATTTTGTCAATTACTTTAATGACAAACATTCACATATAACCCCTTGCTAGAATTCCATCTCACATGCAAAAACACTTTCTGCAATTTCACCCGAAAACCTGTTTCGGTATCTAGTGAAATAAATTCCTGCGGTTGTTATTCTTTCCGGCATGAAACTTTTGCTCCAATTGGATGTCAGTGTACCTTAAGTGTGTCACCCTACGGTTCACGAATAATGCGTACATGATTGAGACCCTTCTCCGATCAATAATCAGAAGCGGGACCTGGAGATCCATACTGACTCCCACACATTCAGTGATGAATTTCCTGTGATCGTCGGAACCTTTTACGCTAGTATCTTAATCCCTTTGTTTCACGATATATTACATGTCCGAGATTCAATCATCGGTATCTCTATACCTAGTTTGATCTCGTTACCGACATGCACTCTTTTCTCGTTCCCATGATATAACATTCTAGTGATCAAATCACTTGCTTGCAAGCTAACCAATGTGATATCACCGAGAGGGCCCAAAATATATCTATCCGTCATTGGGATGAACAAATTCCACTCTTGATCCATGAGCCTCAACGTAACACTTTAGTAGTTTTGAATCCATCTTTATAATCACCCAGTTACGGTGTGATGTTTGATGTCATCAAGAAACTCTTCCGTGTTAGTGATTGACATGATCTCATGGTCTAAGGATTAGGATCACTTCGTAAGTTGTTTATAGCAATATAAACTCAATGACTTTGATCGTAATGCTATACTTCGAATGAATGTTCATCACATCATTATACTAATGTTGTGATCTCGTTATTAACAACATCCAATGTCTATGATCAGGAAACTGTGATCATCTTGTTAATCAACGAGCTAGTTTAATAGAGAGGCATAACTAGGAACTTTCTGTTTGTTTATTAAACACACATGTATTAACGTTTCCGTATTAATACAATTATAGCATGAAAAATAAACATTTATTATATACTTGGAATACACATAATAAACACTTTATTATTGCCTCTTAGGGCATATTCCCTTCACCCACTGCCACGGGCTGGCTGGACAGAAGATGTTATGCAAGTTCTCATTACGAGCATGTATGACTATATTTGGAGCACATGCCTAGGATTGTTTAGTACTTGGTTGCTTGTTATTATTTATCTGCAATGCCCTAGTTCTTTGAAGTTACATGTTTAGACTCGTCCATGCAACGCCCGTCCATCCATCCCTATGCCTACCGCACTCGAATCCTATTGTTACCATTACTGTTACTATTGCTACTGTTTCACTGTTGCTGTTGCTACTACAAACTGTTGCTACTGATAAACTTTTGTGAGCAAGAACTATTTCCAGGTGCAGCTGGACTGACAACTCAGTTGTTAAGACTTGCAAGTATTCTTTGGCTCCCCTTGTGTCGAATCAATAAATTGGGTAATACTACTCGCGAAGATTGTTGCAATCCCCTACACTTGTGGTTCTTTGTATCATGTTCGGTTGGTTCTTTGTATATCCATTGTTTTTGCTTCCTTTTTGGTTTTTGTTGCTTCTTTCTAAAAACCCAAAAATACCAAAAATATTTTCGTTGTTTCTCTTGGTTTGTTTCTTTGCTTTGGTTTGCCTTAAAAGAAAATTCCAAAAATATTTTGCTTTGTTTGGTTTGCTTTGATTTTGTTTGGTTTTTCTTTGTTTGCTTGTTTCTAAAAAAATCGAAAACACCAAAAATATTTGTTGTTCTTCTTTGGTTTTGTGAGTTCTTCGCAGGGTTCATCCGTCCTCAATAGATATTGGTTTTCATGTTAATTATTCAAGTCACACAAGTGAAGGGCAATAACGAAGTTAAGACAACTCGAGGTGTGGTAAGAGGCTGGTAACAAACTCTATTTGTTTTTCATTTTTGTACATATACTCATCATTGTGAGCATGCTTAGCCTGTTTGTGTAAGGTGTATGTCATTATGGATGCTTAGTAGTTCTTGCTTGTCTATGATTAGCTCCAGCTTGCTAATAGTTTGTAGCATGTCATATGAATGTTTTCTTGCATTGATTTATTCATACTTTGGTGTGATATTGTGGTATCCTCCTCTGACTGTTCATGTGAATCGACTTGGCGCATGCTCACGCATGCATATGACTAATCAATAGTCAGTAAGCCTTGATGATTTATTTTGCTTCAGAGTTCTTGTATCACTTTCATGCAATAGTTAGTCATGTTTTGTTGCAAGCATGATTATGACAACTATTGCTCTCTCGTTTGTCGCTCCCTCTCTATTGCTAGCCTTCACTTGCACTGAGTATGTGCTCTACTTGTGCTTCCAACTTCCCAAAACCAATATTGCCAGATGTGTCCACCATATCTACCTATTATCATCCTTTGCTACTTCAGTGCATATTCCATATGACGTGTTTTCTTCTAAAATAAAATGTTTGTGTGTTTTGAGAAAGTTAGTTAGTAAAGCTCTCACGAAGTTGATGGCACACTTTATTCCTTGCGCTTAATAATCTTGAACCATTATGACTAGTACATGAAAGTTATATGCTTGCTTATTATATATTGGGAGTCGGCAGAACCGTGTTGTCACCGGGAACGCTTTCAACACCTGTTGGATATCTCATCCAGTTGATACTTTGCTCTTTTGTTTACGGATGTCGACGATGTGAAATAAAAGGGGAAGTTGTTAGTTCATGGAGTTTATACATTGTGTTAGAGAAACGCCTGGACCTCTAGCCTAAGCCATGCTTAATCATGGTGGAAACTTGCAGCATCACCATAATGAGAATCTATGAAGCTTCCTCAATAAAAATCTATGCATATGGTAAATAAAAAGATTGCTGAGATGCTCATTGTCTGCTTGCCTTGTCATTTTGGTTATGGTAAAGCTCATGTACCATATGCAAGGGGTACCCCATTGGCGGTTCTTGATGATATGCATGTATTTACAATGACAAGAACTTTCAGGTGACCAAAGTTGAGTAGCATGCAGAGCGACCCTCGTACTCAAGGGACTTGGGATTTCCAGTCTATGGTCTGTCAAGCGTATGATTTAGAGTGGACCTCACTTTCACTTTAACCACATGAATATGCCTATGATATGGGCAATGAGAGCTCAAAGCTAATGAGTACCTTCCTTTCAGCATTGGGAAGCCTTTCAAACCTTCACAAAACCGTTTTCACAATTTTGTTTCCCACTTATTCTATGAGCACCTTCTTGAGAGCATAGTTGTCATTCTTGTGTTTGTTCCAAAACTTGGTTAATTATGTCATGACTTTGATGCTTGTATCTCTGATATCTTTATCTCTAGTCTTCATGTGAACTTCAGAGGTGCCTTAGCATTTATATTGTGCTCCTCAAACAAAGGCAAGTGAGATACCTTATTATGAGCATTGCAATGTTGCTTATGTTTATGTTTCATGCTACTTATTATTTTTGAGTTGGTTTATCTTCATAGCTTGCAATGACTATTGAGTAGACTTAGTTGCATACTTCTTATTATGAATTGTCTAAGAATCTACTCCTGTGCTGAGAATATATACATCATATGAAGCAAAGTGTTTGTGGAAGTTCTTTTATCTTACTCAGTTTTCAACTGAATTGCTTGAGGACAAGCAATAAGCTAAGCTTGGGGGGAGTTGATACGTCCAAAACGTATCTACTTTCTCGAACACTTTTCTATTGTTTATTCTCTAAACTTGTGTGATTTGGATATAACTAACACGGACTAACGTTGTTTTCAGCAGAATTACCTTGGTGTCTTGTTTTTGTGCAAAAATGAACTATCAGGAAAAATCCCGAAAAATATGCCAAAAATTATATTTCACTAGAAGATCCACGGAGCCAGAAGGGGGGACAGAGGGGAGACCTGGGGGGGCCCAGACCCACCCCAGGCAGCTCCTCGGCCTCCCTTTGCGCCTATAAGTTGCCTTCTGACCTAAAAACTCAGGAGGGTTCGATAGTTTTCCAGAAAGAGTTCCGCTCCGCTGCCGCCACTAGAAACCAAGATTCGGATCCAGAAACTCCGTTCTGGCACCCTGCCGGGACGGGGAATTTGGAGAGGATCATCGCCATCGTCATCACCAACGCATCTCCATCAACCACCGATGTTTCCCTCATCCATGAGTGAGTAATCCCCCGCTGTAGGCTTGGGGATGGTAGAGATTGGATGAGTTATATCATGTAATCGAATAAGATCTGTTAGGGGCATAGTGCCTAGTATCTCTATTAGTGCTATTTGACTTTGTTGCAACTTGTTATGCTTAATGCTTGTCACTAGGGCCCGAGTGCCATGATCTCAGATCTGAACTTATTGTTGAATCATTATGATAGTATTGTTTATGATCTTATCTGCAAGTTGTGTACACATATCATTGTCCGGATCCAAATGCCCCAAAGTGACAATAATTGGGACAACCGGAGGGGATGGCTGTGGTGTGAGGATCAAATGTGTTCACGGAGTGTTAATGCTTTGCTCCGGTGCTCTATTAAAAGGAGCACCTTAATTGCCAGTAGTTCCCTAGAGGCCCCGCTGCCACAGGCTGGCTGGACAGAAGATGTTATGCAAGTTCTCATTACGAGCACGTATCACTATATTTGGAGCACATGCCTAGGATTGTTTAGTACTTGGATGCTTGTTATTATTTATCTGCAATGCCCTAGTTCTTTGAAGTTACATGTTTAGACTCATCCATGCAACGCCCGTCCATCCATCCCTATGCCTACCGCACTCGAATCCTACTATTACCGTTACTGTTACTATTGCTATTGTTTCACTGTTGCTGGTGCTGTTGTTGTTGCTTTGCTGTTGCTACTACAAACTGTTGCTATTGATAAAATTTTGTGAGCAGGAACTATTTCCAGGTGCAGCTGAACTGACAACTCGGTTGTTAAGACTTGCAAGTATTCTTTGGCTCCCCTTGTGTCGAATCAATAAATCGGGTAATACTACCCGCGAAGACTGTTGCGATCCCCTACACTTGTGGGTCATCACCAAGCACCATGTTGTTTGTAAAACAAGGTATGTGGGTGTTTGTTGGGGCATGGTAGAGAAATGTGCAAAAGTATAGCATACTCCTTGAACACTTGGCCTGACGATTCGTCCTTACCTGTCCAAAACCGCCCTAAAACCCTAGATTTTAGCCATCTAACGAGCCGAAGGCATGCCCAAGCATGCCACTATTGCTCATTGAGGTGATATAAGTGTGTGGTGTGTCATTGTGAGCCATTGTGCCAAGTTTGAAGCCATTCCTCAGTTGTCCCGCTGCTATCCCGACGGGTAGATGCGTTACACCCTACTACCCTAGACCGAAGCTGGCCAGTGTGGGAAGTGCATGGACAAGCACCATGTTGTTTGTAAAACAAGGTATGTGGGTGTTTGTTGGGGCATGGTGGAGCCATGTGCAAAAGTATAGCACACTCCTTGAACACTTGGCCTGACGATTCGTCCGTACCTGTCCAAAACCGCCCTAAAACCCTAGATTTTAGCCGTCTACCGAGCCAAAGGCATGCTCAAGCATGCCATCATTGCTCATTGAGGTGATATAAGTGTGTGGTGTTTCATTGTGATCCATTGTGCCAAGTTTTATGCCATTCCTCAGTTGTCCCGCCGCTATCCCGACGGGTAGACGCATTACACCTAACTACCCTAGACTGAAGATGGCCAGTGTGGGAAGTGCATGGCCAAGAACCATGTTGTTTGTAAAACAAGGTATGTGGGTGTTTTTTGGGTAATGGTGGAGCAATGTGAAAAAGTATAGCACACTCCTTGAACACTTGGCCTGACGACTCGTCCATACCTATCCAAAACCGCCCTAAAACCCTAGATTTTAGCCGTCTACCGAGCCGAAGGCATGGCCAAGCATGCCATCATTACTCATTGAGGTGATATAAGTGTGTGGTGTGTCATTGTGAGACATTGTGCCAAGTTTGAAGCATTTCCTCAGTTTTCCCGCCGCTATCCCGACGGGTAGACGCGTTACACCCTACTACCCTAGACCGAAGCTGGCCAGTGTGGGAAGTGCATGGCCAAGCACCATGTTGTTTGTAAAACAAGGTATGTGGGTGTTTTTTGGGGCATGGTGGAGAAATGTGCAAAAGTATAGCACACTCCTTGAACACTTGGCCTGACGATTCGTCCGTACCTGTCCAAAACTGCCCTAAAACCCTAGATTTTAGCCATCTACCGAGCCGAATGCATGCCCAAGCATGCCATCTTTGCTCATTGAGGTGATATAAGTGTGTGGTGTGTCATTGTGAGCCATTATGCCAAGTTTTAAGCCATTCCTCAGTTGTCCCGCCGCTATCCCGAAGGGTAGACGCGTTACACCCTACTACCCTAGACCGAAGCTGGCCAGTGTGGGAAGGCATGGCCAAGCACCATGTTGTTTCTAAAACAAGGTATGTGGGTGGTTTTTGGGGCATGGTGGAGCAATGTGCAAAAGTATAGCACACATCTTGAACACTTGGCATGACGATTCGTCTGTACCTGTCCAAAACCGCCCTAAAACCCTAGATTTTAGCCGTCTACCGAGCCGAAGGCATGCCCAAGCATGCCATCATTGCTCATTAAGGTGATATAAGTGTGTGGTGTGTCATTGTGAGCCATTATGCCAAGTTTTAAGCTATTCCTCAGTTGTCCCGCCGCTATCCCGACGGGTAGACGCGTTACACCCTACTACCCTAGACCGAAGCTGGCCAGTGTGGGAAGTGCATGGCCAAGAACCATGTTGATTGTAAAACAAGGCATGCCCAAGAAAGAGGATATACCATTACATCAGCAAACGGGTACAACAGAGACATCAAAGAGGTTCGTTCACTTGCTATAAGAATTGTTCACCACACAGATACAAAAGAGATACATAGAGGATGTAAGATTACATCAGCAAGGCACATGGATCTTCATTTCTGCTGAATAAGCAATAGATAAAGGAAAACTAACAACCCTATTACAAATTTTAGAAGAAGCACTGCTTCTTTAAGCAGATCAACCGTAGATACCAACTTCATCAGTACCAGTTCCTCATTCCTAGGCTTTAATGCTGCTCTTTCTTTTTTCCTTAGCTCTAGAGTTTCCATCCTCTCCTCTGCCCATCCATAAGCATATATTGCTGCATCACCAATCAAAAAACCGTTCTCACACAAGTACTCCATGTACTTCAAGTCCCACCGCCAAAAATTGCATTCAATCTATAAAATTAGGAA
Organism: Avena sativa; assembly: GCA_916181665.1. Lineage (NCBI taxonomy): Eukaryota > Viridiplantae > Streptophyta > Magnoliopsida > Poales > Poaceae > Avena > Avena sativa. The sequence continues at coordinate 111,606,406 of OV702285.1, read as the reverse complement.
CACTTAATATCACAACACTGAATTTTATATGAACACTGCTCATATTGTATCTACGCGCGCCATCGACTGCATGAAAATCGGACCAAATCAAATGAATGCTTACCCCATGAGTTTTGCACTTGTAAAAGACCCAGCCATCATGGTCATCAGTGTCGGAGACGCGCCTACTGACGATGACGCCGCAGTCGGAGTAGGGAACCAGGGAAATGTAGGGCGGAGGGTGCCGATTATTCGAAGTGCGGGACGACCTTGAAACAGACATGGCGGCTACTAAGGATCTCGAGCAGGGCGACAACTCTGAAGGCAGATGGATATCAGCGGCAGCGCCAGAGGGAAGGCGGTGTGAGGAAGTTAGGGTTTCTGTTTCTCTTATAAATAGCCAGCCCGCATTACCTTGGTGTCTTATTGGACCGGCCTTCATAGTTTTATTCCACTTATAAAACCCAAACGCTATCCCTACAGTAACATACATTTCCATAAACCAGGGATACCACCGTCAGCTAATCTTACTATCTTCTAGAGTCTCACATAAGACTTTGACTAAAAATGCATCGTACATGCCACATTAAAAGAGCCATTTGTAAGTACGTGAAATATAGTTAATATAATGCAGCTAATCATTTATTTTAACCCATTATGAACTAGCTCAAGAAACTCTAACACATATACATTCCCTAGATTTCCTAGTTATCCCTTTATGCTACCATTTCCCGCAAATACACGACCACAGTACATATGCATAGGATTAAAAATTACCAGGAACAAACCAGGTTAAACATGAAAGAACCTTCATAAGCACGAACATTATATTGCTCACATAGTAGTTCAACATAGTAACCGACAGGATCAGGTTCAACACAACATACATAATTAAAGTTCAAACAGAAGTACTAGATTAGCAGAGACACGCATGACACAAGCTACGCCCGGGGAGGTGCTTCAGCAGGAACACGCCATAAGCCGCGTGTTTGGCCTTAAGGTGCGACTGATGCTTCTGGCTGCCAGCTCCATAGTAGGTAGCATGCTTGCGGTGACCCAGCATACCACTGCATGTGTAGTAAACTATAGTCGTTGACATGACATCCACAGAACACCGTTCTGTAAATATCACATCCCTCAGAGTGGTACAACAGAAACATTGCGGGTCCATGTTACAAAAGTACACACATTATTATTACAATACCGGAAGTTTGAGACTTCCAAAATATTCAACTTACAAACCAAAATATAAAGTGTTTCAGCGGAATTTAAAAGTAACAACTCCGACTAGGAGTTGAGTTCAACAGCTTATTCTATAGAGTTCATGCTGCTCGGCTCTGTTGGTTACTATTAACTAGGGATACTTAGTTGGACTCGTTATCATCGACACCATAGCGGATTTCGTAATCCAGTCCTTCAACTCCTCCGGACAGATCAGGTTCCTCGTAGAACACATCTTCTTGGCATTCGGCTGCATACATTGGCACGTCTTCGGGATCCTCAGAGTCTAAGCAAGGGATCAAAGGAAAGAATGAGTAACAGCGTTACCCAACAAGTTCATTATATGCAAGGTGGGAAGTTTGATGCTCTAACTACCACCTCGGATTATAAATCCTTGGCACTATGCAATTTTTGTAAATCTTTCTTCAAAGATTGATTTTATTCTAAAAAAACTATGACCATCAGCCTTCACAGGTTGACCAGAACTTTCATGGAGTTCCTTTCCTGCCGCGTTCATAGCTCCTTCCTGGAATAGGGAGTAACAAGTTACAGTTCTTACACTCTGCAGAGGTGCGTTACTTTACCCATGAGAGATCAACTCCTTGTTGCACAACCGGGCGTACTTTCCCGTCCACAATTCCATGATGTGGGGCCTAGTAGTTGGTCCAAGCCAATCATTGCCCCCTTCGCGACCCCGCATGCCTCCTTGGTGTACACCATGCCCACATAATGAATTACGGCAATGGTTTGTACAAACCGTTAGATGCCAGAACTATCGTGGGACAATGAGGGTCCCTACCCATATGCTGCATATCCTCTACGAATTACCAATTAATATGCACGCTTCGAGGATAACAGCCATGACCTGCACATCCGGCTTCATGCGAGAGGAAGAAGATACAGCTGACTTCTCTGTCCCATTCCAAATCTCATGGCTAACGCGTAATATATGGTGCTAGTATCACTGATGTCAAGGGTTATTAAGTCCCTACTTGATCATCATTGTTGCAATTAGAACTCTAAGTTCTATTGGTCCATCATATCACCACTTAGGATGATATCTAAAATTTCTTTATTTGTGAAAATAATATTTTCTTTCTTTTATAGCATATATGATAACACACAATTTGTAAATACTTTGATAAAAAACTCTTCAAAGGACATGAGCAAGTGATGAACTTGCCTTGTGATGGCAAGGTAGTGAAGTCTGATGCTTGCACTGGACCTTGAGCTTCTATGTCTACAAAAACATCGTTATTTCCCGGTAAGGACAATATTTAAAGAAGCAAAAATGATTATGCAATAATGTCATGTATCATTTAACTTGATATGCATTCACCCCATTATTATAAAAAGCTTTTTTAATAATAAAGGATTTATAAAAATTACTTTTTAATATTTATAACATATATTGAATTATTTTATTTTATTTCCTTTTTATTTGACTTTTATTGATTTAATAATTCTTTTAGGAATTATCAATTATGCATTAAAATTGTTATTAAATATTTATTTAGTATTTTCAAAAATACTGTAATATTAATATATAATGAAAATGATTTTTATTTATTTTTATCATCTTTCAGTAATTTTGTAAAATTCCATAAGGAATACATAAATTACAAAATTCTTATAAAATTTTATATGTCTAAAATTTTATATTTTATTTTATTTGAATAGTATGGATTATTGTGAATACAAAAATATTTTATTTATAATTTTTGGACTTTTATTTTATTTTCTAGAATTTTATTGTCTTTTTCAATTGATTAAAACTGTTTTTTTAAACAACTTGGGCTGGCCTTTTGGGATTATTGGGCCAGTATGGCCCAATAGGGCAGGGTCAAAATCATCACCCCGAGGGGTTTTGGCCCACCCAGCCCACACTCTCTGCCTCCCCATCATTCTCACCTTTCCTCTTCCTCGACCTCGTGGGCTCTGGCGCCGTCGCTGGCGATGGCCGCCGTTGTGGCTTCCCCTGGCCGCTGCCGTGGTGCAGGGCGAGGTTTGCGACTACGCTCGTTCATCTAGTCTAGCTCGATTTGACTTCGGGGCTTTCCCGTGGACAGGTTCACCCTGTTCCCTAACCCTAGGTTAGGGGAAAGTGTTGCCGCCGCCGTGATCCCGCCTGTGGTGGTGTGCTGGGTTCATGTGCTGATGTGGCCGCCGCCGTGGCTGGTGCAGGTTGCAGCGCCCTCTGGGTGCTCCCTGTGCCGTCGCGGGTTCGTCGGCCAATCTGCTTCCTCTTCAATTCGTCGGCGAGGACCTACGGTGAGTTTGATTACTCTCCCCTGGTGCTCTCTGTGCTTGCTGATTCGATGCTAGATGCTGGCAGTGTCCTCTCTGGCTACTGTCTGATTCAGATTAAGATGATCATCCATTTAGGGTTCCTGTTATGTGATTGATCATGTACTGGATGAATTGATTCATGTTTGGATGGTCTGTACACATGCTAAATGATTATTGGCCTAAGGCTTGTTGCTTAAGATGATCTATGATGTTTCTAGTGGCTTACTAGATGATTTGATGCTTGGATTGCATCTGATTCAGATGATATAGTTACTTGGGAATCATGCTTGATTAAGTCAGTGACTTGATAAGTTTTCACTGCCATCTCTGGGTTTATGACATAATAAAATCAATGTCCTAGTGTTGTTGGCTTAGAACAAGTGTGTGGTTTGAGATCAACAATGAAGTTTAATATAGGAATATCCTAGTTATGATTCCTGTGTTAATAGGAAAATGATTAGTGAGTTGATTGTCTGAATTAATGATGATTTAATGTCTATCCTGATTCATAATGGATTGTTCTTATGACACCATCATGGTATGGCACATAAGTTTGATTCTAACCCATTGATTGGGTTGTTTTAGGATTAAGACAAACTTGGCTTTATAAGATAAATAGAGATGCTCTTCTCTGAATTCCCTAAGATTTGTTTCTAAGGTGCTACCCTTCCTTTAGGAATGTGCCTAGAAATAGATCATTGATATATTTAGGCTTGAATTGTAATATTTAGCCTACTCCAGAGCAATGATGTTGCTCTGAGCTCTTGCTGGATCCAGGTACTTTGTTGTTTGCTTTTAGAGTTTAAAAAATATCCCTATGATGGATTCACCCCACTTGGGTGCTTTCTGAGGGTTTGTTTTATAAAACAACACATGCTTCTCTCTAAATAAAATGATTAGATAATGTGAAGGTTTTATGAAACTCACCACAAAATCTGATGATGGTGGAGTAAAGTGGTGATGATCTTGATCTGGTGTTGTTGAACTCCTGTGCTTGACCTTGAGCTAGCCTGCTCCTCCTAGCTCCAGGACTTAGCCTTGTTGTCCACCTGATCCTTCCCCCTCCTTATGTCACCATCCTGGTGATGTTTGGTTGATCCTTGGTGGTTTGGTTGCTGGCTATTGTGCTTGGTTTAGCTGCTATCTAAGCTGGCTGTTCTTGGGTGTGTGTAGTGGAGAGATGCACTAATGTGCCACTCCACGGCAGTGCTTGTGGTTTTGTGAGTTTGGCCTGTTCTGTGGGGTTGACAACACACCACATGCATGTTGGTGTGTGTCCTGCCTGTGTGCTTGTTGTGCACTTGTGGATATGTTCAGAATTTTGAAACTTATTGTCACCTAGTTACTTTCACCTGGCTGGTGAATTTTCCCCTCTTGGCTGTCATTTGACTTCTGGCTTTGAATTTATGAAAGAAGGATTCTTTCATATTGGTGAAACTTTCCCCCTTTTTTTATAAATTTCTCAATGATGAATTTGTCTAGTGCACTTTACTGACATGAATGAGAGAAATAATACTAACACTAACCTCCTTTTGTTTTTATTTAGTCTTTGTTTTGCATGTACAGATATACAGATGAAGATTTAGTTTAGGTTTAGTTATAGAATGCTCCAATGTAATTTTCTTATTCTTTTCATTTTATTATTTTGTAATTTTCATTTTATTCAATTGTAATAAAGATTATATTATTATTAATAAAGAATATTCTTATTCTTTATTCTTTTGTAATTGTGAAGTTTGAAAATGGTTTCAGTAAGTTACATTCTTTGTAACTTGTTTATATATTGATAATATGAAATAAGTTTCATATTCATTATTGTTTTTATTTGGATAGAATTTAAGTTATAATACTTATTTCTTAATTAATTTAAGATTCAAAACTTATACCTAATTTATTTGAATTATAATTCAAACACTCAAGTTTAAAATTCAAATTCATTTTAAAACACACATAATCCCTTCGTTAGTTCCTAAATGCTGGGATGTTACAGACTTCCCCCCTTAAATTAAACTTTTCCCTGAAGTTTGTGGAGATGTACCTGAATAGTTCTGGATAGGCTTTTCTTAAATCCTCTTCTTTCTCCCATGTAGCTTCCCTTTCAGGGTGATGTTCCCATTGTACCTTGCAATATTTGATTGCTCTGTTCCTTAATCTTTTCTAGTTTTCTTCCAAAATCTTATAAGGTTTTTCAATATAGGTCAGGTCTGGTTGTAGTTCTATCTCTTGGTGTGTGATTGCATCGTATGGAACTTTCAAACATTTGCGAAGTTGTGACACATGGAAAACATTATGCACTTGAGCCAATCTTGATGGTAACTCTAATGCATAATCTATAGTTCTGTTTTGACTCAGTATCTTGAATGGTCCGATGTATCTTGGACTCAATTTCCCTTTAACTACGAATCTTTTCACCCCTTTCATTGGACTTACTTTCAAATAGACCATATCTCCCACTTCTGGATGCCATGATCTTCGACTTTGATCCGCATAACTTTTCTGCCTGCTCTGGGCTATTTTCAGTCTATCCCTCATCTTATCAATGATGTCTTGTCTTTCCTTGATACAATCTGGCGCAAACTCTTTGCTGCTTCCAGGTTCATACCAACATATTGGTGATCTACACTTCCTTCCATGCATAACCTGATATGGAGCTGCCTTCAGACTACTCTGATAGCTATTATTATAAGAAAATTCTGCCAATGGTAGGTGATCTTCCCATGTTCCTCCAAAATCTAATGCACAAGACCTTAACATGTCTTCTAGTATTTGATTTGTTCTTTCAGTTTGACCTCCTGTCTCAGGATGATATGTCGTGCTAAAATCTAACTTTGAACCAAGTGCTTCATGCAATTGCTTCCAAAATGCTAAAGTAAACACTGATCCCCTATCAGTTACGATCTTTTTGGGTACTCCATGCTTACTTACTATCTCTTTGACATATACTTCAACTAACTTCTCGACATTATCCTTTTGATTCACCGGAATAAAATGTGCACTCTTAGTGAGTCTGTCCACAATTACCCATATCATATCCTTCCTTTTTGGTGTCATAGGAAATCCTGTAATGAAGTCCATACCTATTTCCTCCCATTTCCATTCAGGAATTTCTAAGGGTTGTAATCGTCCTGCTGGACTTTGATGTTCAGCCTTCACCCTTTGACAAGTATGGATTCAGATACATATTTAGCAATATCTCTTTTCATGTTATTCCACCAAAATAGTTCCTTCAAATCCATATACATCTTAGTACTCCCTGGATGTATAGAATATGGTGTATCATGTGCTTCTTTGAGTATGACATTTCTAATCTCAGTCACATCTGGAACACAAAGACGGTCTTTAAACCATAAAGACCCATAATCTCCAAGGCGAAAAACTGATTTTTGCCCTTGAGATATCCTCCGAATTTCCTCAGCAATAAAAGGATCTTCTTCTTGATGTCTAAAAATTTCTTGCTTAAGATCATTGTCCTTCTCTACAACTATCTGCATAGTAGCTAATCCTCCAACAACTTCTGTTCTGATGAATTGAAGCTCTAATCTTTCCAAGTCCATTTGTAACTCTTTTGGTAACTCCCTATTGCTTGGCTGAATATCTGCACTCTTTCTGCTTAAAGCATCTGCTACAACATTTGCTTTCCCTGGGGTGTAATTAATAGTTAAATCATAATCCTTGATTAGTTCCAACCAACGCTTCTGTGTCATATTCAATTCCTTTTGAGTGAAGAAATATTTGAGACTTTTATGGTCAGTGTATAACTCACATCTAGCTCCATAAAGAAAATGCCTCCGTCCTTTCAGTGCAAAAACTACTGCTGCTAACTCTAAATCATGAGTTGGATAGTTGACTTCATGTGGTTTCAGTTGTCTTGAACCATAAGCAATCACTTTCCGTTCTTGCATTAATACACAACCCAAACCTTCTTTAGACGCATCACAGTATACTGTGAAGTCCTTCCCTGTTTCAGGAACTGCTAAGATTGGAGCTGTGGTTAATCTAGTCTTCAACTCTTGGAAACTTTCTTCACATTTCTCATCCCACTTGAATGGTGTATTCTTCCTTAATAATTTGGTCATTGGTCCGGATATTTTGGAGAAACCTTTAATGAATCTCTGATAATAACCAACCATTCCTAAGAAACCTCGAATTTGCTTCACATTGGTCGGTGCAGTCCACTCTAGTATCGACTGAACTTTAGATGGATTCACAACAATTCCATCCTTACGGATCACATGACCGAGGAATTCTACCTTATCAAGCCAAAATTCACACTTACTGAACTTAGCATAAAGTTTGTGTTCTCTTAAAGTCTGCAATGCTATTCTCAAATGATTAGCATGCTCTTCCTTATCCTTGGAATATATCAAAATATCATCAATAAAGACTATGACAAACTTGTCCAAATATGGCATGAAGATCTTGTTCATAAGATTCATAAATATTGCCGGTGCATTGGTCAAACCAAATGGTACTACCAGATACTCATGGTGTCCATATCTTGAGACAAATGTTGTTTTTGGAACATCTTCCGGTTTGATTTTTATTTGATGGTATCCAGATCTTAAATCGATCTTTGAAAATACTCCAGCTCCTTTCACTTGATCAAAAAAATCTTGAATTCTTGGTAAAGGATACTTATTCTTGATAGTCACGTTGTTCAGATTTCTATAATCACCACACATCCGTCTTCCACCATCTCTCTTATCCACAAAGATTACTGGTGTTCCCCATGGAGATACACTTTCCTGTATAAACCCTTTTCTAGCTAACTCATCAATTTGCTCCTTGAGTTCTTTCAACTCCTTGGGTCCCATTTTATATGGTGCCTGAGCTATTGGTAATGTACCAGGTATTAGGTCAATGGTGAACTCTATCTCCCGGTGTGGTGGCATTCCCGGTAGCTCTATTGGAAAAACATCTTGGAATTCATTAACTATAGGAATCTCTTCCAATTTAACTTCTTTCATTGAATTCAACTGCAGATCCACCATGATATGACTGTGTTTATCTGCTTGGTAAACTATCCTTGCTCCACTTGGAGTTTTGATTGAGACAATTTTCTCCTCACAATTTATCTGAGCTCCGTGTTCCATCATCCAATCCATTCCTAGCACTACTGCAATTCCCTTCAAAGGAATCACATAAAGGTCTGCGAAATATGTACAACCACAGATCGAGATAACCTGATCTTGTTTTATGTGGCGTACAATCACATTCCCTCCTGCCATAACTACTGTCATAGGACTTTCCAACGTTGCCCTTCTAATCACGAACTTATCACAAAATTCTTCAGAAATGAATGAAGTAGTTGCACCAGTATCAAATAGAACTTTGCCGGGATTGGTAAGGATATTTAGCGTACCTATCACTACATGCTCCGAATTATCCACCTCCTCGAGGGTTGCACAGTTCAGTTTCCCAGTAGGTCGGTTCCTCTTGCCATTGTTGTTCTTGCCATTATTTCCTCCTTTATTGGGTTGTCCATTTCCTCCACTGGCTTGTCCTCCTCCCTTGGTAGGACATCCTCCAGGTGATTTTCTCGGAAAAACTGGCTTGATATGCCCCTTCTAACCACAACCGTAACAGATCACTACAGGATTTTTGCATTCCCTCTAGAAATGCCCTGGAATTCCACAATTGTTACAAATAACATTCCTTCTCGGATTGGATTGATTTCCACCACTGCACTTGTTATTGTTATTGTTATTGTTGTTGTTGCCATAATTCCTATTCCGAGGTTTGAACTCCAGTTTAGTTTTAGGTTTGCTTGCCTGAATTATCTTGGTTTCCTTCTTGGCTCTCTTCCTCCGATCCTCTTGGACATTCTTGTAGTCATCTTCAAAAGTAATGGCTGCATCCAACAACTGCTGATAGTTTTGCTTATTGGCTAACCTTAGTTGCATCTTCACAAATGGATTTAATCCACGCAGGAAACGCTTCTTCCGCTTCTCTTCCGTGTTGACATCCTCCTCAGCATAGCGAGACAGTTGACTAAACTCCCGGATGTAGTATATGCTTGCTAAAGCTCCTCAAATTCTCTCCGCTTCAACTCCATAACACTTTCCGGAACATGATATTCACGGAATCTCTGCTTGAACTCTTCCCAGGTAAACTCTCTTCCTGGTTGTTGCATGGCCAACTGATTTTCCCACCATGATGTTGCAGGTCCAGTCAGAAGATGAGTTGCATACCTCAATTTCTCCTCATCATTGCAACCTACAGTTTTCAGTTTCCTTTCAGTATCTGCTATCCAGTCCTCTGCATCCATTGGTTCAGGAGCTGATGCAAAAGGTAACGGTCTTGCATTCTGGAAATCAAATAGACTCACTCCTCCACCTTCAGGTGCCCTCTCATTTGCTCGTCCCAGCAGCTCTTCCATGAACTTATTCTGGGTTTCTTGCATTATTTGCATGCATTGCATAAAATTCTGTTTCATTAACGGCCTCATTGGTTGTGGTGGTGGTAATGCTTCTTGGTTTGCTGCATCTGCATCAGCCTTTTCCTTGGCCTCTCGCTCCATCCGCTGCTGCTCAGTTTCCATTCCTACACCCATATCCATGACCCTCTAGTCCTGCAACATAAAGTGAATACTCATAATTACATCATGCACATGTGTTCTGAGCTCGACTTTACGCATAGAACTAGTCACACAATGAAGATCCAAAGAAAATCCAAATATGCATTTCACATATTTTACATATTATCATAATGATACAAAGTCATTACAACATATACCATATAGGTATAATCACAAAACTACCTTATTACTTGGGGTACAATACACGGTACTTGATACTACTAACTAATTGTCTCCTTCTAGTGGTAACTACGCTCATCGTACATGCCTGATGTCCAACCGTGATGACGTGTGGTTCGTCGCACAGTTTGTGGAACATATGGCCTTCCAGAAGGAATATATTCTGTATCTGAAGTGTCAGGACTTGAGTCATTACTCAACCTGAGCGCATTGACTCCCTCCAGCTCAGCTGAAAAGTCTTTAGAAACATATTCAACATTATCTCCAGCCTGCATCTCCTGAGCTTCATTTCTTGAGTTATCAACAGGATGCGCAGATCCTGCTGCTTCCCAGGTGCTCTCGTGGGCAAGATAATTAAACACTGGATAATGTATATTCCCTGGGTTTTGAGAAGATGTTGATGATTCAAACACTCTCTCCTCAGGATCTTCCTCTTCATCCTGATTATCTATTGACATGGTATTTCTACTACTATTATTAGGGTTCATTCTTGCACCCATCCAACTAGATTGTCCAACATTTCTGTCAGAACCATCTGTGGACATCTGGTGTTCATGAGACACATCATATGATCCCATTCTCCAACCATATGAATTCTCAATAGGAAGTTCTGAGTCAAAACCATCCTCTGAGCCCTGTGGTACTGCATACTGCATATCCATAGTAGGATCATGTATAGGTTCAGGTCTTGGTGAATAAGGATATGGTATAAAAGATTCCGGATCTATGGGTATATCCTTAAAGATAGGTGTTGAACTACTACTTGCTTCTTTCTCTAACTGGAATGCTAACTGCTTCCTCCTTTACGGATCGGTTAGATCCTCTAACATGTCATTTTTAACTTCAACAATCACTTGATGGGTCTTATAAAAATACGCAACGAGTGTTTGGTATCTATCCATAAACTTGGAAGCTAACTTAGGATGCTTCTTAATCAAAGTAATATGATCCGGTATAGGCTCTAAGTCTATAGAATCATGAGGTATCACAGAGAATGTGCTACCTTCTAGCTCCTTGGCTTTCTGCTCCCGGATATTAGCTATCGCCTCCACAACAGCAACATGATATGCTGCTAAATGACTCCTACCTTCTCCTATAGGTAGATCATGATATAATCCAAGCTTCTCTAGAAGTTGGATACTCACACGATACTTGGATAACATCCGACCATCAAGGTAAGTGATAGTGTTCACTGGAATTCTAGTTGGACAACTAAAGAGCTTTAAAAGCTGACGAAGTTGGTCTGTGAATGATCCTTGATAATCATCAAGAGTCTCCTCTTTCCTTACCAAAGTCTGTTTTGGAAACTTTGGTGCCATATCTTTGTATATCAGAAAAATAATTTTGATTAGTATCCAATGGCATATTGCATCATAAAAAAGAATTATCGCACTAAAATATATAACGGAATATTCTCATTTGAATACCCATTATATTACTTTTAGAGAATTCTTTATCGTTGCTAACTTTCCTACAGGTAATACCCTTTACTAGGTTTCCAACCTAAGGTCAAAGCAATTTGCTCTAATACCAACTGCGGTGACCCAGCATACCACTACATGTGTAGTACACTATAGTCGTTGACATGACATCCATAGAACACCGTTCCGTAAATATCACATCCCTCAGAGTGGTACAACAGAAACATTGCGGGTCCATATTACAAAAGTACACACATTATTATTATTACAATACTGGAAGTTCGAGACTTCCAAAAGATTCAACTTACAAACCAAAATATAAAGTGTTTCAGCGGAATTTAAAAGTAACAACTCCGACTCGGAGTTGAGCTCAACAGCTTATTCTATAGAGTTCATGTTGCTCGGCTCTGTTGGTTACTATTAACTAGGGATACTTAGTTGGACTCGTTATCATCGACACCATAGCGGATTTTGTAATCCACTCCTTCAACTCCTCCGGACATATCAGGTTCCTCGTAAAACACATCTTCTTGGAATTCGGCTGCATACATTGGCACGTCTTCGGGATCCTCGGAGTCTAAGCAAGGGATCAAAGGAAAGAATGAGTAACAGTGTTACCCAACAAGTTCATTATATGCAAGGTGGGAAGTTTGATGCTCTAACTACCACCTCGGATTATAAATCCTTGGCACTATGCAATTTTTGTAAATCTTTCTTCAAAGATTGATTTTATTCTGAAAAACTATGACCATCAGCCTTCATAGGTTGACCAGAACATTCATGGAGTTCCTTTCCTACCACGTTCGTAGCTCCTTCCCGGAACATGGAGTAACAAGTTACAGTTCTTACACTCTACAGAGGTGCGTTACTTTACCCATGAGAGATCAACTCCTTGTTGCCCAATCGGGCGTACTTTCCCGTCCACAATTCCATGATGTGGGGCCCAGTAGTTGGTCCAAGCCAATCACTGCCCCCTTCGCGACCCCGCATGCCTCCTTGGTGTACATCATGCCCACATAATGAATTACGGCAATGATTTGAACAAATCGTTAGATGCCAGAACTATCGTGCGACGATGAGGGTTCCCACCCATATGCTGCATATCCTCTACGAATTACCAATTAATATGCACGCTTCGAGGATAACAGCCACGACCTGCACATTCGGCTTCATGCGAGAGGAAGAAGATACAGCTGACTTCTCTGTCCCATTCCAAATCTCATGGCTAACGCGTAATATACGGTGCTAGAATCATTGATGTCAGGGGTTAATAAGTCCCTACTTGATCATCATTGTTGCAATTAGAACTCTAAGTTCTATTGCTCCGTCATATCACCACTTAGGATGATATCTAAAATTTCTTTATTTGTGAAAATAATATTTTCTTTCTTTTATAGCATATATGATAACACACAATTTGCAAATACTTTGATAAAGACTCTTCAAAGGACATGAGCAAGTGATGAATTTGCCTTGTGATGGCAAGGTAGTGAAGTCTGATGCTTGCACTGGACCTTGAGCTTCTATGTCTATAAAAACATCATTATTGCCCGGTAAGGACAATATATAAAGAAGCAAAAATGATTATGCAATAATGTCATGTATCATTTAACTTGATATGCATTCACCCCATTATTATAAAAAGCTTTTTTAAAATAATAAAGGATTTATAAATATTACTTTTTTATATTTATAACATATATTGAATTATTTTATTTTATTTCCTTTTTATTTGACTTTTATTAATTTAATAATTCTAATAGGAATTATCAATTATGCATTAAAATTGTTATTAAATATTTATTTAGTATTTTTCAAAAATACTATAATATTAATATATAATGAAAATGATTTTTATTTATTTTTATCATCTTTCAATAATTTTGTAAAATCCCATAAGGAATATATAAATTACAAAATGCTTATAAAATTTTAAATGTCTAAAATTTTATATTTTATTTTATTCGAATAGTATGGATTATTGTGAATACAAAATATTTTATTTATAATGTTTGGACTTTTATTTTATTTTCTAGAATTTTATTGAGGTCAGGGGCATTTTGGTCTTTTCCAATTGATTAAAACTGTTTTTTTAAACGACTTGGTCTGGCCTTTTGGGCTTATTAGGCCAGTGTGGCCTAATAGTACAGGGTCAAAATCATCACCCCGAGGGGTTTTGGCCCATCCAGCCCACACTCTCTGCCTTCCCATCGTTCTCACCTTTCCTCTCCCTCGACCCCGTGGGATCTAGTGTCACCGCTGGCGATGGCCGCCGTTGTGGCTTCCCCTGGCCGCTGCCGTGGTGCAGGGCGAGGTTTGCGACTATGCTCGTTCATCTAGTCCAGATCGATTTGACTTCGGGGCTCTCCCGTGGCCAGGTTCACCCTGTTGCCGAACCCTAGGTTAGGGGAAAGTGCTGCCGCCGCCGCCGCGATCCCGCCTGTGGTGGTGTGCTGGGTTCGTGTGCTGCTATGGCCGCCGTCATTGCTGGTGCAAGTTGCAGCGCCCTCTGGGTGCTCCCTGTGCCGCCGCGGGTTCGTCGGCAATCTGCTTCCTCTTCAATTCGTCGGCGAGGACCTACGGTGAGTTTGATTCCTCTCCTCTGGTGCTCTCTGTGCTTGATGATTCGATGCTAGATGCTGGCAGTGTCCTCTCTGGCTACTGTCTGATTCAGATTAAGATGATCATCCATTTAGGGTTCCTGTTATGTGATTGATCATGTACTGGATGAATTGATTCATGTTTGGATGGTCTGTATACATGCTAAATGATTATTGTCCTGAGGCTTGTTGCTTAAGATGATCTATGATGTTTCTGGTGGCTTACTAGATGATTTGATGCTTGGATTGCATCTGATTCAGATGATATAGTTACTTGGGAATCATGCTTGATTAAGTCAGTGACTTGATAAGTTTTCACTGTCATCTCTGGGTTTAGGATCATGGTTATGACATAATAAAATCACTGTCCTATTGTTGTTGGCTTAGAACAAGTGTGTGGTTTGAGATCATCATGATCTCAAACAGTGAAGTTTAATATAGGAATATCCTAGTTATGATTCCTGTGTTAATAGGAAAATGATTAGTGAGTTGATTGTCTGAATTTATGATGATTTAATGTCTATCCTGATTCATAATGGATTGTTCTTGTGACACCATCATGGTATGGCACACAATTTTGATTCTAACCCGTTGATTGGGTTGTTTTAGGCTTAAGACAAACTTGGCTTTATAAGATAAATAGAGATGCTCTTCTCTGAATTCCCTAAGATTTGTTTCTAAGTTGCTACCCTTCCTTTAGATATTTAGGCTTGAATTGTAATATCTAGCCTAATCCAGAGCAATGATGTTGCTCTGAGCTCTGGCTGGATCCAGGTACTTTGTTGTTTGCTTTTAGAGTTTAAAAAATATCCCTATGATGAATTCACCCCACTTGGGTGCTTTCTGAGGGTTTGTTTTATAAAACAACACATGCTTCTCTCTAAATAATATGATTAGATCATGTGAAGGTTTTACGAAACTCACCACAAAATCTGAAGATGGTGGAGTAAAGTGGTGATGATCTTGATTTGGTGTTGCTGAACTCCTGTGCTTGACCTTGAGCTAGCCTGCTCCTCCTAGCTCCAGGACTTAGCCTTGGTGTCCACCTGATCCTTCCCCCTCCTTATGTCACCATCCTGGTGATGTTTGGTTGATCCTTGGTGGTTTGGTTGCTGGCTATTGTGCTTGGTTTAGCTGCTATCTAAGCTGGTTGTTCTTGGGTGTGTGTAGTGGAGAGATGCACTAATGTGCCACTCCATGGCAGTGCTTGTGGTTTTGTGAGTTTGGCCTGTTCTGTGGGGTTGACAACACACCACATGCATGTTGGTGTGTGTCCTGCCTGTGTGCTTGTTGTGCACTTGTGGATATGTTCAGAATTTTGAAACTTACTGTCACCTAGTTACTTTCACCTGGCTGGTGAATTTTCCCCTCTTGGCTGTCATTTGATTTCTGGCTTTGAATTTATGAAAGAAGGATTCTTTCATATTGGTGAAACTTGCCCCCTTTTTTTATAAATTTCTCAATGATGAATTTGTCTAGTGCACTTTACTGACATGTCTGAGAGAAATAATACTAACACTAACCTTCTTTTGTTTTTATTTAGTCTTTGTTTTGCATGTACAGATATACAGATGAAGATTTAGTTTAGGTTTAGTTATAGGATAGTTATAGAATGCTCCAATGTAATTTTCTTATTCTTTTGTAATTTTTCATTTATTATTTTGTAATTTTCATTTTATTCAATTGTAATAAAGATTATATTATTAATAAAGAATATTCTTATTCTTTATTCTTTTGTAATTGTGAAGTTTGAAAATGGTTTCAGTAAGTTACATTCTTTGTAACTTGTTTATATATTGAAAATATGAAATAAGTTTCATATTCATTATTGTTTTACTTTGGATAGAATTTAAGTTATAATACTTATTTCTTAATTAAATTAAGATTCAAAACTTATCCCTAATTTATTTGAATTATAATTCAAACACTCAAGTTTAAAATTCAAATTCATTTTAAAACACACATAATCCCTTAAAGATCATATCAAAGTCTATAACAATCACCCTTTAAGACTAAACCTAATCTCAATGTATGAAAGAAACATTGATCACTTAAGGTTTTTATTTGGCGAAAATTTTACCCATATTTTCACAAATGAATGCATGCAACATTCCATATTTCTAAATCTACCCTCCGTTAGTTCCTAAATGCTGGGATGTTACAATGTTGAAGCATGCCTAGGTAGTCCTTTGGCATCTCCTTCCGAAAGCACCATGGGCACTTGTACTCCCCTAGGCCCTAAAGGTACTTGATCTCGCTAGCCTTGAACTTCTTCAACATAGTACGGCTCTTGCGGTCCCTGTCCTCCTCGTCACTCCTGACACCATCTGACTCCTGTGTGAATTTGTGAAATGAAATAAGGCTTACAATTATAAATCTGTGAAATACGACTATATGTGCCACATATTAAATAACGGGAAACTTGGACAATTGTTTTTTATTTGAAAATTTAAAATTCATTACAGAATAGTTTATATGTCACACATATGAAGTTAGATTAGAGCAGCATTATGTACAAATCTAATGTGTGCAGTAAAATAAAACATCAGCTCGAAGCATTAGTGCAACAAAAAATTATGCCTTAGAGGCATATTGATCTATCACACTTATTAATCTTAAGTTGTATCACTGGAGCATTAAATAACAACTTAAGTTTGCAGCAGAACATCCCATGTGCTGAAAGCAGTAGTGCAATAAAAATTATAATCCTATGAAGCAGAATGTTGTATCACACGTAATAATCTTACGCTATATCACATCAGCATTAAATACCAACTTATGTATGGAGCATAAGAAAACAGCTGCTGAATGCAACAAAAATAATAAACCAATGAAGCAAGATAACAGCAACTGTTTGTAGCAGTACTACAACCAGGATTTTATGCATCTGTAACCGAACACATAAGCTTTCAACTCCAGAACGACAACTACATAATTGCTTGATATGTTACAAATATTTTACAAATACAAAACAAAAGTATTGAATTTAACAACTATCATGAATATACTAGAACAATATGTTCTATGTGACACAAGAATTTCAAAAGACTAGCAAATTACCAAGGCAGACACTCTGACTATATGTACATAGACTATGTATATTAAGCTCAGTATAAAGTGACCAGGTGATCTAATGAACTAAATTCAAAAGAAAAGTAAATGACACCACATACAATCTACAGAATAGTATATTGACAACCACATGGTACAAATTCCCATGTCTCTTTTACTTAACTATTACAGTAAAATTCACAAACTAGCATTGCTATACTATATAATATTTTTTGGCAAGTAACACCTAATATGAACTTGAACTATGCTTGGTCACATTACCTAAATTGATAAATCAATTATATTACTAGCACCAAGAGAGAACCATCAGTAGATAATATGTGAAGATCAATAGGTAGCAACCCCATTTCACTTTCATTGCAAATGAAATGCCAGATTGTAACTTGGCAGATCGTTCAAGACCAAAAACTCAGGCACAAAGACCAAGCATAAGCTACAGCATCTAGGCGCATGTAAATCTGATACAGATTACAGATGTCATGACATTCAAAGTAAGAGGAACCACTCAACGACCTAGCCTGCCAAAACAAAAGCCTACTCGATCCTACATCCATCACAACTTCGCCAAAGGGGTCCTGGGGAAATCAGAAGCTAATCTACGGCGCATCTAACCTAGCACAAACTAGCATCGCTAGGCGCATCTAACCCTACTAGCACCACAAACCCTAGCAAGAACAGGACGAGGCAGACCTCGGCGGCAAGAACAGTTAGGGATGTAAATGGTACGGATAATTTCCGCTCCGAATCCGCATCCGCGTCCGTTTTTGAGGATATGGTATGCCTTTTTAGATATCCGGCGGATATGGATGCGGATGCGGATATTTGTCGAGCGGATATCCGACGAATATGGTAGCGGATATGGTATTGATGATATCCGACGGATAAGGATAATCCGACATTTTATGCGGATTATCCGAGGTATTCAAAGAGGATATCCGATATATTTAGCATAACCATAATATCTACACAATCTAACATGCTACATATGCATGTTATACTATGCTATTACCAATTTTGCAATTTTATACTGCTGATATTTAGTCTTGCACACTTTCTTGTCATTTTTTTTGCATAAAGTAAATATTTTTTATTTTTCTATCTGTATTTATTCAATTATCCTTTTCCGATCCGAGTCCGCTCCGAATCCGCTCCATATCCGCAATCCGATATAATCCGCATTCGAATCCGCATCCGGCTATTATCCGCTCCGATCCGAATCCGCAAAAAAAATATGGTAAAGGATATGGTAATAGCAATATCCGATCCGATCCGATCCGTTTACACCCCTAAGAACAGTAGGAGCGAGATCTGGACTTGCCTCATCGGAGTCATCGTTGTCGGACTCGTGGAAGGTCTGGACGTCGGCAGGCGAGTAGATCTTCTCCCCCCCCCCCTCTCCTTCCTCTCCTGACGCAGCTTGTTCTTTAGGCTCTTCTTCTTCTTCCGCCTGATCTGCGCCTCCGTCTCGTACTTCCACTTCATTGGATGCACACCGGTGTAGACGCGCCCACCGAAGCCGGAGCTCCCTTTGCCACCCTCTGCATCCGCGACCTGCTTCCCCTTCTCCGCGTGCTCAGCGTCCGCCGCCATCTGCTTCCCCTTCTCTGCATTGCCAGCGGGCGCCGCCACCTGCTTCCCCTTCTCCATGGATGGCCGCCGCGATCGAGGATTTGTGGAGAGACGGATAGCTAGGATTTGCTATCCGATTTGGGGATTTTTTCGAAGTGGTTGGAACGCACAACAACCACTGACTATGCTACTTAAGGAAGCCGACGGTTCGGCACCCACGCCGACGGTTTGGCACCCACGTGTATACGTGTATAATACGCGCCGGTGAACGGGCCGTACGAACTTCTACGCGGGCTTCTACGGTCCTTTTTTTACAAAGTAAGGACGAAAATTTTGGAAGGACGATCGTGCCTCCCGACTAAGAACCGTCCGCGCGTATCTCAGCCGTCCATGTGTTTTCCCCAACTTATGGTTTCCACTCGGGTGAAGCGTTTGAACAAATCTATGACATCCCATTTGAGACGGAGATGCTTGTTTTTTAACATGGGAAAGGAATCGAAGGACCAAGTAGTTGCATTTGATTCTAGCGGTGGGATTACAAATAGATAAAAAACGTCAGTTCGGTCTATGAACTTTCCATGATCGAGAACATTGGTCATGAAGATGCGTTTCGTCAAAAGCGGGTCATCAGGTTGCCAAATGTGAGCATTTGGTAGAGCACATATGAAGCACGGTGGGGAGGGCCTCTACCGGCGGTGCTCAATCCCCAAGAGCGTGAGCAGCTGCTAATGCTCTCGGCTAGCGTGAGCTTCTGCTGCTACCTTACGACAAATATCAAGCTCCGCAGGTTTGAGTTTCGTTACTTTACTTGATTATTAGGTGTCGTGTGCTACTCCAACTCAAGCGGTAGAACATGCTTATTCCGTAGTGTCTCCCGTTCCCACTGAGTTTCACACAGTTCTGTGAATGTCTCATCTCCATTATCACACACTCATTGTTTCCCCTCCATCCTTTTTTCTCTCCCAAGAGATAGAAACAAGGCCTAATGTTGAATGAACCTGAGAACAAAGTTTGTCTGCTCATATATAAAACGTAAGGGATCGATAGAGCAAGATTGGTTAGGGCATTTTGTGTTCAATAAATATATCACACCAGCCTGCAGTAAGAACGAGTCTTATACGTACTTATAATTTTAGTGCATGTTTCTGGCAAACAATGAATTACTTTAACTGTTCATGAATCATGATTCCTCACATGTGCACTCAATGTGGAATTGGGGACGATGTTCACCTTTCCCCAAAGTAACATGAGCGAGTGAGAACTATTCCGCATATGTGGTCAACCTAGTTGGTAAATTTGAACCTATTGCTGGTGAAAACTATGAAATGTTACTGTATCATATTCCTAGAATTTTCTTAAGAGAACCTTTCTTTTTTCTTTGGGGGGGGGGGGGGGGGGGGGGGGGGAGGGGTGTTTGGGGCGGAGAGGAAGCGAAAGTATGGCCAATCTCCTTGTAAAATATTTGCTTGTCTGATGAACCTGAGAGGAGCAGCATAATGTACATATTATATCCAAACTGGCATCAGCCAGAAAAGCTGAAGTCCGTTTTCTTCTAAATCTGTTGGCGAGAACTGAAAACAAATTTTCAAAATTTTCACTCTGAAATGAACGTGAGAATGAACTCCACATCTGTATCATTTTTTCTTAATCTGGTGGTTAAGAACTATGTTATTTATGCTTCTCCACAGCCTGCCCCCACATGACTGTTGCGATACAACATTGAAAATTTTACATCTCCTCTCACTTTGCAAAAAACTATCAAGCTTTCAAAAATATGCAAGACAACCAGCCAGATCAACTTTCCAACAACACGATCCTCTTGAACACTAGATGCCAAAGGAGGGATTTTTATACCCTCATGTCAATGGTGTTCATCTCCAGGGGGATGGCAAACTTGAGCGGGACAAGAGTCAGGATAGAGCTAACTCCTCGGACAGCTCTTTGATACGAATGTTAGGTGCCCTCACTGTCAAACGCTCGGTCGCTTCGTTCTCCCCCATAGTATAATTATGTGCTCTTCTCGCCCAACTTTGATCGTCAACTTTGACTCTGCATCACCATGGATGCCCTACTCATATGATCTTTGAATCTCATTTATGGTGTCCTCGTCGGCTTCGACTTCGGCCTCTCCCACCACATCACCTTTGATCACCTTTTGTTCTTCGATATGTGTCACCGTCTGATTCGAGTGCCACAGCAAATTCTCCATCCTCGTCTAACTGCAGCATCGACAAGATGACGTCCCTTCCTGGTGTCTCCTAATCTCAACTTAACTTTGTGCATGTTGCTACTTTCTTGCAATAGGAGAGAATGCTGGTGAAATTCTTACAGCATGGAGGTAACATATATACTCAATTGTTTGGCCACGATGCACGATTTTGAATGATGTCATCGGTTTTATAAGATGGTTTTGCGTCCTAGCGCCAGACGTACCATACACGTACTCGTATAGTTAATGGGTATAAAATTTGACCAATGCAGATACCTATTTGTATGGTCCGTGAACCTATTTGTATTTATTAATTTTAGGTTTCTTTGTACTACTGTTGTTGATGATTATTAATAAATCGGTGGAATTTCGCAAAAAAAAAGATACCTATGGGTACGAAACTTTACCCACAACTGTATCTGACCAGTACACATAACCATTGGTTGCCCAGCGGATAGATCAAATAAAACACAATTTTAAATAGTTTTACATTCAATGATAGCATATTCGATAAAAAATCAACTATCTCAACTTAGTAACATGTAGATTTTACAATTATCAAACTTAAGAGTTCACAAACTTAGTAACATGTAGAATTGACATGTAGACGAGTCACATGAAAAACTAATAATTCACAGGACTATCAACAACTTGTATACACATGTCAGGGTAGGATATGAGTATATCCATGGATACAAGGTAGTACACATTCCCAACTCACGACTTGACAGATACGGTAGCCACGAGTAAAATTTCCCCTCCACTCCCCTTCCATTCGCAGATATGTGAGACCACGCCACTCGGGCACCTTGAAAGGATACGAATGTCGCCTAGAGGGGGGTGTATAGGCGATTAAAACTTTTCCTGGAGTGGCTCAACAAAGGCGGAATAAAACTAGTGTTTACTTTGTTAAGCACAACCTAGAACAACTAAGGTTCACCTATGTGCACCAACAACTTATGCTAAGCAATACAAGCAACAAAGTGATAGCAAGATATATATTACTTCAAGCACGAAGTCTATCACAATGTAAGGTGCATAAGTAAAGAGCTCGGGTATAGAGATAACCGAGGAACGCGGGGACACCGATATTTTACCGAGTTCCTCCCAACATGGAGTATGTCTCGTTTGGAGAGGGGGTGGTATCAAACCACCAACGCCACAAAAGGCCTCCCTTATTCTCCGGTGAATCTCACCCCAATGAGATCGATCCACGCTTCCACTATCGGTGCACTTGTCGGTGGCAACCGGAACCTCTCACAAGGTTGGGGCACTTCTCCACAACTTAATTGGAGGCTCCCAACAAATGCCACAAAAGGCCACAATGCCACCAAGACCACAAACCGTCTAGGGTTCCAAGAACCCAAGAGGGACAAGCTCCAATGAGTAATTCAAACCAAATCCTCCGAGGAGAACACAAACTGATGCACCAAATGCAAATGGCAAGAAAACCACAAAGGTGCTCAAATCCCTCACTCTCAAGTTCCAACAAAGCTACTAAATCTATTGGGGGAACAAGAGAGGAGGATGTTGGAGATATGCCCAAGAGGCAATAATAAAGTAGGTTATTATCATATCTTCATACTTTTGATAAATGTTTACATACCATGCTATAATTGTATTAACAGGAAACATTAATACTTGTGTGATTTGTAAACATAAAAGAGTCCCTAGTAAAGCCTCTTGTTAAAGTAGCTTGTTGGTTAATATATGATCATGGTTTCCTGATCATGAACATAGAGATGTTATTAACAACAGGGTCATATCATTAGGAGAATGATGTGATGGACATACTCCTATTGATAAGCGTAGCATAAAGATCAAGTCATTTCAATAGTTCAATTGCTATATGCTTTCTGATACATAGTAACCTAATTCCTTCGACCATGAGATCATGCATATCACCTTTACCGGATGGATGCTTTGATGACATCAAACACCACACCGTAACTGGGTGGCTATAAAGGTGGCATTGAGTGTTCGGAAAGTATTGGTTGAAACACATGGATCAAGAGTGGGATTTGTCCATCCATATGACGGATAGATATACTCTGGGCCCTCTCGGTGGAATGTCATCCAATTAGCTTGCAAGCATGTGACTGGGTCACAAGGGATCACATATCACGGGAACGAGAAAAGAGTACTTATCGGTAACGAGGTTGAACTAGGTATGCAGAGATACCGACGATCATAACCTCGGATAAGTAAACTATCGTGAGACAAAGGGAAATTGGTATCGTATGTAAGTGGTTCATTCGATCGCAAAGTAATCGTAGAAATATGTGGGAGCCATATGAATTTCCAGATTCCTCTATTGGTTATTGTTCGGAGAAGTGTCTCGATCATGTCCGCATAATTCACGAACCGTAGGGAGACACACTTAAGGATTCGACGTTGTTTTGAGTAGTTATGGTATTATGAGAAAGAGACCGAATGTTGTTCGGAGTCTCGGATGGGATCCGGGATATCACGAGGTGATTCGGAATGGTCCGGAGAATAAGATTCATATAAGGAAAGTCCCGTTTCGGAGTTCGGGAATGACTCCGGTGTTTTCATCGGGAACGTTCTAGAAGGTTCCGGATTGTCCGGCACTCCGGGGGGGGAAGGTACATGAATGTGTCATTGAATGATTGCATCATGTACTAAGTGTTCTTGCTGTTCCAAAACTTGAAAGTCAAACTGCCAGTTTGAAAGTCAAACGGCTAAAACAGGAAACTGTGGAAAACAGGAAACTGTGGGAAACAGGAAACTGTGGGAAACAAGCAAGAGGAGGTTGAAACCAACTTGGAGGAGGAGTTCCTCTCCTCCAAGCCGGCGGCCAGCCCTAGGTAGAGTTTGGGAGGGACTCCCCTCCCTCCCTGGCACGCCTAGCCCCTCCACCTATAAAAGGAGGGGCAGGGCCTCCTCCTTGAGACACACAAGTTTCTACCTCTAATCTCCGGTTTAGAGCCGTTCTGGTTTAGAGCTTCTAATTGCTTTAGCCTGCGGTTTAGAGCCTTCTAATTGGTGTGTCTAATCTCTATACCACTAATAGCCCTCTCTCATACTCCACCATACTCGCTCCGGCTTAAGGCGAAGCCCTGCGGGATCTCCCCTCTACTTCCGGTACCACACCGTTGTGCTGCCGGAATCACGAGGAGAGTGCTACAACCTCCGCTGCCTGCTGGAACAAGGGAGAGGAAGGTCTTCGTCGAGTACCGAACGTGTGACCGACTGCGGGAGCGCTGCCGGAACGCAGCGCCGGAAGGATCGTCTACGCGATCTTGAGATCGGAAAGAGTACGACTACATCACCCACGAGAATCTGCTCTCGTTAACCGCTTTGGAATCTTCGAGGGTAAGTTATTCCATCGACTCGTTGCTACAATCTAGTAGATAGATCTTGGCTTGTTTGTTTGTATGCGATAGAAATTTTTTGTTTTCCATGCTACGAACCCCTACAGTGGTATCAGAGCCGTGTCTATATGTAGATCTGTTGCACGAGTAGAACACAATGGTCATTGTGGGCGTTGATGCTTTTATTGTTGATTGCTTCTTGTGTACTTTGCATCTTGCGGTATGTTGGGATGAAGCGGCCCGGGCTAACCTTACATGACATCGTTCATGAGACTTGCTCCACGCTTGACATGCAACTTGTATTGCATAAGTGGCTTTGCGGGTGCCTGTTTCTCCTAGCATAGTTAAGATCCAATTTACAACGGGTGATTAACAATACTAGTATCAATGTTGTGGTTCTTGTTCGTAAGTTAGAACGGCACTTATTGAAAGCCCCAAACCACGTAAAATATGCAAAGAAAGTAGAGGCGTCTAACTTTGTTTTGCAGGGGTGTGCAGTGATGTGATATGGCCATGATTGTGATTATATATGATGTATGCAATGTTCCTTATTGTAAGTTGGCAACCGGCAGGAGCCATATGGTTGTCTTTAATTTCTGTTAAGACCCGCGTGTCTATTCAAAGTAGTTGTAATAGTTGAAGCCGGTGGACGACAACCATGGAGAAGCGTCATTGACCTTGATGCAATGCCGGTGATGATGGAGATCATGTTCGTGCTGGAAGATGGAGATCGGAAGCACAAAGAAGAAAGGCCATATCATATCACATATTATGAATTGCATGTGATGTTAATCCTTTATGCATCTTGTATTGCTTAGTAGACGACGGTAGCATTATAAGATGATCCCTCATGCACATGAATTTCAAGTCATAAAGTGTTCACCCTTAGTTAGCACCGTTGCTAAAGCTTGTTGTTTCGAAGCACCACGTGATGATCGGGTGTGTTAGATTCTACAAGTGTATACAACGTGAGCAAGCCAGATTTGCTCATGCGGAAACTAAGGTTTGATCTTGACGAGCCTAGCATGTACAGACATGGCCTCAGGAACACGGATTACCGAAAGGTAGAGCATGAGTCATATAGTAGATATGATGAACATGTTGATTGTTCGCCATTGAAGCTATATCAACTCTCGTGATGATCGGTTTTGATGTGGTGGATTTGGTTCGTGTGATCACTAAAACAATGTGAGGGATATTGTTTTGAGTGGGAGTTCACCTAGACTAATTTAATTATTGATTAGAACTCAATTTATCATAAACTAAATCAAAGTGAATTTGCATAGTTGTTGTAGTCATTGGCATCCGTTTACCACCTTGCGCTTAGTTATAATTGAGATGATAGAACTATAGAATTCTGGTTAGTTACTTTACGAACTGGTATCGTATTGTTTTGAAGTGTTAATCTAAAGTTTAAAAGTCCTATTGCAAACTTTCAGTAAGTTCCGGTTACTCCATGAAGTTTAATAATTAGTATTAAATCAAGAGTAAAAATTCCAAGTGTTAGTATATAAGTATCATGTTTGTCTCCATGATTCTTGATATTCAAAGGATTCTCTTAATATCAAGGTTATCTAGGATCTGAAAGAGTTGTTTCATAAACCATGATGTGTGGAAGATATTGTGATATCTGAAACGAAGTTTTGGTTGCAACATGATAGAGTATAATATGGCAAAGTTCATGTTCTCATATTTTGATGAGAATTTGCAAAGGGTTGTGGACACTTGTTGTCCTAATCCTCCAAAAGGTTTTGGATAGCAACATTATACTCGTAATTCATCGTTATAAGCTAAAGGTAGTTTGATCATGGATGATTCCATGATAAGGATGAATATTTGATGTAGGTAAAATGTTTACTACACCAAGAGATTACTAAATAAAGGAATTTGAAAGAACACCAAACATTTGATGATGGTGATCTACTTCAAAGTGCAAGTCCAAAGACATTGGTATTTAACTATACATGTTTTGGACTATGTGTCATATGTATGACTCCACTATTGATGTTGATAGATTCTTTCAAACAGAGAAGGAAATATTGAAAGAAAATCTCATAAGTATATGGCAGAAAGGAAAAGACTAGAATTGTTCAGCTTAAGTATATAGATGATATACATGTTATGGCTATATTCTTTGCTTATTAAACAATGTGGTTCTCAAGTATTTGATACTGAATTTGTTGGTGTGAATCGTCATACGAAACAACACAATTCATGAACTACAATGGCCTAAGTAACTAGCAAAAGAATATGTGATGATGTTCATCGAGAACAAATAAATGGTTATTGTGTTGCTCGTTAAACATCAAAGCTTGCCTTCAAAGATTTGTTTTATCAGGTATTATGAGAACAAAAGGATTGTTCAATTAATTGCCGTAATCCATAAAAGATGGATGATTCACAAAATCTTGTTGGAGAAATCACATCCATAAAACTAGTGCTAAAAATGTCGAAGGACAAATTGATTGAAAGATCAATTAGGAAGTGACATCGCCGTTTGAATTATATTGGAAAGAAAACATGAAGAAACTCCATGTGGATGGAATTTTGGAGTTTTTGATTTTTGATCAAATGACTCTTGTGAAACTTTCCTAGAGATAATTAAAACTTCGTTCATAGGCCAAAAGGGAACGAATGACTAGCTTATTGGAACTTGTACATATTGTTGTACGAAATCCATTATGTGTAGTCAAAAGCGATGGATTTCAACTTCATATGCTTTCTCCGAAAATTTGAGTGAATATATGAATATTTACTTAATAAGGATAAAGTATGAAACACTTGAAAAGTTCAAAGACTTTCAAGATGAAGTGCAAAATCATTGTAACAAGAATATAAATAGTTTATGATAAGATCATAAAGGAAGATATTTGAGTTACAAGTTTAGCATAATACCTAAGATTTAAGGAATCGTTCCGTGGATTTGCATTTTTCCGAAAAACACCATAAGAGTATGGAGCGTTCGAGATATGTAATTAAACCTTGTTTGACATGGTAAGATCGAAGGTGTAATTCATAAAACTGCCATTATATTTTAAAGATTAAAAGCTTTAGAGATTACCGTTTTTCCACTGAAAAGGGCTTCATCATAATCCGTTGAATTGACACCATATAAAGTTATGGTTTGGGATAAAACCCAAGTTGTCCTTTCTTAAACATTGGTATGCTATGCATAAGAAAGATGTGTGCAACCAAAGTCGGATGAACCTGTCTTTGTATAAACTGTTAAGTATTCCTCCATAACACCGGAGACAAAAGTGTTTGTCACTTAGAGCGTCAAGTTTCTTTGAGAAGGAATTTTTCGTGAAGAGATAAGTGGGAGGACAATATAACTTTGATAAGGTTAAAAGAACCTTAGCTATATGTGCAAAGTTGCGCAGCACCGAAAAGTGTTCCGGAGGCAGCAACAATGCTCATGGCTCACGTGCCTCAAAGGTTGTGGTTACAGAGGTCAAAGTTTCTATTGAACCAAGTAGGTCGAGTAAACAATCAAATACCAAGATTTGAGGGTTGAATCATTATTTGAGAATAATGAACGTACTACATGCAAAGAAGCGATGATGGGCCCTGACTCCGTAAAATGGCTTGAAGCCATAAAATCCGTGATAGTTCCATACACGAGAAATCAAGTTTTGAACTTGAAGGACCCTCGAGAAAGGTGTAAGACCTTACAATTGTGTTTGGATCTATAAAGAAATAGACATGGATGTTTCACATCTATGAAATAGTCGACATGTTGGGAAAGAGTTTACAACAATGTTCAAAGGTTGTATATGACAAAGATTTGATCTTTCATAGCGATATTTAGTCTAGACGGATTAATGTAGCAGCCACTACATATAATTCTGTTATATGGTAGTTGAATAAACAAAACAAGTTCTTCTAATAGAATTGTTACCTAGGACGTGTGCATGACACGGTCCATAGGGTTTTGTTAAATCAAAGGATGCTAAATGCATATGCAAACTTCAATGGTTGAAGTAAGCATTGCGGAGTTGGAATCTTCACTATGATGAAACTGTTAAAGGAGTTTAAATTCGTCGGAGATGATGAAGATGCTTGCATTTGCAAGAAATTAAGTGGGAGCGCTAAGACATATTTTCTAATACATTATGTGGAAGACATATTGTTGATTGGAAATAATGTATCTTTTATTAACACATATTAAGAATTTCATCCCGATGAAAGACTTAGGCAAAACCCAAATATTTGGCATCAATAGACGCTAATATGGTTGTGCGAGAAGTACATAGACAAGGTATTGAATGAGTTCAATACAGAAACTACAAGAGAGGTTCTTGTCGCACAGAAAGGATTGAATAAGTTCAATGTTGATGATATATTCAAGTGTATTGACATTTGGTAAAGTGAAACAAATAATCAAGTATAGATTGATACTTGATGTATAAAATCACAAAGAGTATTTATATCAATCATACTGTGATATGTACAAATCCAGATATGTCCTATGCTCTAAATGTTGTGAGCATATACTAGAATGATTCGTAAGATGATCATTGGACAATAGTAAGGATATTCTTATGATCTTTTGGAAGAACTAAGAGTATAATATTTGTAGAAGTGACAAATAGATGGTTAGTACATTGTAAAAGTACTACATTGATACTAGTTTTGTCACAAAGTACAAATTAAGTTTATCTCAATCTAAACTAAGGGTGGCACAATATAATGGAAAGTGAGTTCCATAATGGATTTGGATGAGTTCCAAAGTTAAGACATTGTGACAGATACTACAACAAAAGGCACAGTATATGACTGCTATTTTAGCATCAAAAGAGGGCATTTGTGTCAAGTAGTTTGTTATCAAACTAGGTGTAGTTCACAGTGGGATAATACTATGAAGATATATTGTGCGACAATATTATCAACATGTTTTAACCCCAAAGAGCTAAAGGTCACACCGAAAGACCAAATTTATACGAAGCCATCTCATTAGAGAATGAGTGATGCGTAGAGACGCAAAGATATGCAATTACACACGGACCTGGAAGTGTCAGATCCGGAGATCAGTTGACCACTAGCAATCGTGTACATACAACACCGGAAAGCCATAGGTGTTGAATACACAAAGATTTGAAACTAGATTATTGACTCTAGTGCAAGTGGGAGACTGTTGGAGATATGCCCAAGAGGCAATAATAAAGTAGGTTATTATCATATCTTCATACTTATGATAAATGTTTACATACCATGCTATAATTGTATTAACAGGAAACATTAATACTTGTGTGATTTGTAAACATAAAAGAGTCCCTAGTAAAGCCTCTTGTTAAACTAGCTTGTTGGTTAATATATGATCATGGTTTCCTGATCATGAACATAGAGATGTTATTAACAACAGGGTCATATCATTAGGAGAATGATGTGATGGACATACTCCTATTGATAAGCGTAGCATAAAGATCAAGTCATTTCAATAGTTCAATTGCTATATGCTTTCTGATACATAGTAACCTAATTCCTTCGACCATGAGATCATGCATATCACCTTTACCGGATGGATGCTTTGATGACATCAAACACCACACCGTAACTGGGTGGCTATAAAGGTGGCATTGAGTGTTCGGAAAGTATTGGTTGAAACACATGGATCAAGAGTGGGATTTGTCCATCCATATGACGGATAGATATACTCTGGGCCCTCTCGGTGGAATGTCATCCAATTAGCTTGCAAGAATGTGACTGGGTCACAAGGGATCACATATCACGGGAACGAGAAAAGAGTACTTATCGGTAACGAGGTTGAACTAGGTATGCAGAGATACCGACGATCATAACCTCGGATAAGTAAACTATCGTGAGACAAAGGGAAATTGGTATCGTATGTAAGTGGTTCATTCGATCGCAAAGTAATCGTAGAAATATGTGGGAGCCATATGAATTTCTAGATTCCTCTATTGGTTATTGTTCGGAGAAGTGTCTCGATCATGTCCGCATAATTCACGAACCGTAGGGAGACACACTTAAGGATTCGACGTTGTTTTGAGTAGTTATGGTATTATGAGAAAGAGACCGAATGTTGTTCGGAGTCTCGGATGGGATCCGGGATATCACGAGGTGATCCGGAATGGTCCGGAGAATAATATTCATATAAGGAAAGTCCCGTTTCGGAGTTCGGGAATGATTCCGGTGTTTTCATCGGGAATGTTCTAGAAGGTTCCGGATTGTCCGGCACTCCGGGGGGGGAGGTACATGAATGTGTCATTGAATGATTGCATCATGTACTAAGTGTTCTTGCTGTTCCAAAACTTGAAAGTCAAACTGCCAGTTTGAAAGTCAAACGGCTAAAACAGGAAACTGTGGGAAACAGGAAACTGTGGAAACAAGCAAGAGGAGGTTGAAACCAACTTGGAGGAGGAGTTCCTCTCCTCCAAGCCGGCGGCCAGCCCTAGGCCGAGTTGGGGAGGGACTCCCCTCGCTCCCTGGCGCGCCTAGCCCCTCCACCTATAAAAGGAGGGGCAGGGCCTCCTCCTTGAGACACACAAGTTTCTACCTCTAATCTCCGGTTTAGAGCCGTTCTGGTTTAGAGCTTCTAATTGCTTTAGCCTGCGGTTTAGAGCCTTCTAATTGGTGTGTCTAATCTCTAGACCACTAATAGCCCTCTCTCATACTCCACCATACTCGCTCCGGCTTAAGGCGAAGCCCTGCGGGATCTCCCCTCTACTTCCGGTACCACGCCGTTGTGCTGCCGGAATCGCGAGGAGAGTGCTACAACCTCCGCTTCCTGCTGGAACAAGGGAGAGGAAGGTCTTCGTCGAGTACCGAACGTGTGACCGACTGCGGGAGCGCTGCCGGAACGCAGCGCCGGAAGGATCGTCTATGCGATCTTGAGATCGGAAAGAGTACGACTACATCACCCACGAGAATCTGCTCTCGTTAACCGCTTTGGAATCTTCGAGGGTAAGTTATTCCATCGACTCGTTGCTACAATCTAGTAGATAGATCTTGGCTTGTTTGTTTGTATGCGATAGAAAAATTTTGTTTTCCATGCTACGAACCCCTACAGAGGAATCAAAGAGAGACACAAAATCCCCCAAAATCTAGATTCCCAAAGATACACTCACAAAGAGATGAATCAGTTAGGTAAAAACGTAGATCTAGATCATCTCCAACTACCCCTCAAATATATGCAAGAATCAATGGAGGGGTGAGTATAAATCAAGCTCAAAGAGTAAGGCAAATGAGAGGAAAGCTTAGACTAAAGGAGAAGGAAGAGGCCACACTAAAAGACAAAGGGGCAAAGCTATTTAAAGAAACGGGCAGATTCTGCCCGTTGGGGCATTTTTCCTGGACGGACCGGTCCCGGACCCAATCGGGAACGTTTCGAAAAAGACATAGCAGGCAGCGAGCAAGTGCACGCAGGCGGCGGCTGCCGCAGGACCCAGTGTGCGGGGGGCCAGCAACAGTGGGTGTGGGGCCAGCCAGCAGCACGCGTGCAGCGAGGCGGGGCCGCAGCGAGCAGCGCAGCGGGTCAACGCGAGGCAGTGCATGCGCGGCAGAGCAGCAGCACACGCGGCTGCGCGGGCCCAGCAAATGCGAGGCAAGCGCGCGATTGGTGGCGCCACAGCGGCGCGCGTGGGCGTGGGCCAGCAGCGGCAGGCGCGCGCGGGGGCTGGCGTTGGTCAACGCGGGCGGGCGCAGCGAACGGCGCGCATGCGAGCGCGGGAGTGGCGGCGGCTGCACGCGGTCGACGCGGGGATTAGATCTAAAAAAATGGGCTGAGCGCAGGGAGTAGCTGGGCAGATGTTTCTGGGCCGGCCGGTACTACCGGCCCACCCGGGCGGTACTACCGGGTCGGCCGGTAGTACCGGATTTGACTACCTAGCGAGGCAGAAATAAAACGGGCCACTTTCAGGGGCGGGCGGTAGTACCGGCCTGTCAGGCGGTACTACCGCTCGGCCCAGAAAACAGAATTCTTTTTCTTTTTAGAATAAAATCGGCGAATATTCAAACGGTCATAACTTTTGACTGAAAGCTCCGATTGACCCGATTCCAATTGCGTTGGATAGAGGACGACAAGGGCTTCCCAATAAAAAGTGAAAATATTGATTATCACCAAGTGAGAGTGTATCAATTAATATAATGTGAGATACCTCACTTGGTGAGAAACCGAAAAGCTGCATAAATCAAAATCGCAACAAGATACATATGGGAGATCCAATTTTGATGAACAAGAGCTTGTTATGGAGACTACCACAAGCTCTATATCCTCACATGGATAAGACCAAATAACAACCAAATACGATGATGCAAGTATGCAAAGGTTTGAGCTCTCTCCGAACGATATGATCGAGTTACTCATTCGTGAGCCCCTCTTGATAGTACGGTTATCTATTCTAAACCCGGTCTCCCACACACAATATGAGACCGGCAAAAGGGAAAACCTATCAAGATTATACCTTTGCCTTGAGTATTCCACTTGAGCTCGATGTAGACGATCTTGTCCTTCTCAAGATGGAACGCCTTTCTTGATTCCTCATCATCGATCCATGATCACCGAGGATGGCAAGCATCAAACATGAGATCTTCTATAGATGGCGCATTTTGAGCTTGCACAACATGTCTTCTTCTCATTTCATCGACCTTGAAGCCAACACATGCTCCAAGCGATGCCGATGGACCATTCCTACAAGTACAACTCAATACACACATTACTCCATGAAGATTGTCATTAATTACCAAAACCACACATGGGGGCCAACATGTTATTTCACACCTTTATTCAGAAACATGTTGGAACAGGGCCCCTCACGCGTCTTCCTTTAGGAACAAGCCGGGCCACACCCTTGACTTAGGTCCACCCATCAATCATGTCATCATCATCATCAATTGTCCTTCGATTGTGCAGATGCCTACGTCACCTTGGTTGACCATGTATACATCTCATGACCACCACTACCTCGGCTACACCTGAAACCAAGTCTCACCAGCCTAGACAATAGAGGTAACTACCACGACTCTCTCGTCGTGTGAACGGAGGTGTCTTAGGAGTGCATCGTAAAAAGGGCAATGTTGGTTTCATGTCTTCTACAACCACAATACCAACTATCGCAGCCACCTCGACACATGTCAAGACCCTTATCCGTCATCCACATTGGGCTCATCCAATCAACGACCTACTCGCATGGAACCAGGAGTGAGTGAAGTTGGGTGCCTAGGTCAGAAGGAGCGTCTCGACCGCCATACCGTGCGGTGATTCACGTCGCCGACATAGATAAAGATGCAAATGGAATTTAAACTTGTGGTTGGGTCCACTATTTGTACATATTTTTAGAGTTTTAACATCAAAATTGTATGGATGTTTACTTCTATGTTTCAAACATACTTTAAAGAATGAACATGTGGATAGTCCACTATTCTTCCATAATTAGGTTTAGCCATATTATTATTATTTAATGACAACTACTCCCCTTGTCCACAAACATGTGGATGTTGCATTCAAAAAAATTCTATAAAAAAGTTTACTTCTATGTTTCCAATATACTTTAAAGAATGAAAAAATTGCTTCTCTCTCACCACATGGAAATCAAAAGCCCCATAACATTGGGCACATAGTCCTCTCATTTTCTACACGCACTCATCTTATGGGGAGGAAGCGTTGAAGAGAAGAGAGATGTTGGTTTATATCTTCCCAATGCATTTTCTATTCTAATCCATAATCTTTCAGAACTTCTATTTGTTTACTTATTTATGGACGGAAGGGTAGGCACAATGCAGGGTCTCATTGTATTAGGTCGAAGCGTACAAGCTAAGTATGTTTTTTTTTGCTTGTGCACATCGATCAGCAATAACAGGGAGTAGGATGGGCCAGATTTCTTCTTCCTACGTCTACTATGCTATGACATACAACATTTCGCGTGTGCCATGCGTTGTGATCGTTTTCGTGCCCCCATCTGGTTCAAAGCCTCGTATCCGACCAGTTCCAGCAGATTCAATGAGCCGGATTGCTGATACTCACCATATGACTGCACAAATCGTGCCAAAGGATGCTCTGAAACAACCGAAGAAGCAAACTATCACACAAGGTAGGAGGGCGTAAGCTTCACAAAGGAATTGTTGCATTTTTCTGACGTCTCCTATTCCCTAGTACTACATTTCACACTCATTAGTTTCTTGTTATGTCTCCCTCTAGCCATCAACTAGTCGTGAAGTCTTTCTCATTTGTGTGAGATATTTGGTAGCAGCAGAGAAAGTGTATGTAAATTAGTGGTAGATCGCCAAGCTGTTGCTACTTGGATAAGATGGGGCATTATATATCCACACAACATTTATCTTCAAAAAGTTGAAAGTGGGTGAACCTGTATTAATTTGTATATAAAACATGGTAAACGAATATTGAGTTACTGCTGACTGCTTCTCTTGTATAATTGGCGACTAACTAGTACATACTAGCTGAAATGCAATGTCAGTCATTTTGTTTGTATCTTTCGTAAAGGAGAGGATCATCGAATTTCCAAAGTTCACGTACATTACTGTATTGGGCTTGGGGACAGAGCCAGGATTTGAAGAAAGGAGACATGGAAGGCAATGGCCACCTAATGGTGTAGATTTTTATTTTGACAGAACTGAACATAGTACAATATACTGTAACACGGCATATGATATCTCAAATATACCACCATTAAAAACTCCAAATTTTGATTAACCGTTCTTGCGTTTTTCTCCATTTCTGAAGAGTATTTTTTTAGAAAAATAAATTGTACTTTCAATAATTTCCTTACTTTTGTCTTCCAAATCAAGGGAACTATATAAACAGATATACAATTTCTATCTGATATAACAAAAACTAATCAGTGATATGTATGAATTGAATTGTAATACGAACAGAGAGTATACCTTAGGCATGCATATTATGTGGCGAGGCAGTATCAACAACTACACACTTGGTCGTGGTCGGCACTCTGCAGACACTGCACGACGCACTGAAGCAGCTAGCACTTAGGCGAGCAGACCGTCTCCTGGTCTGATCTCCTGTCGCGGTGGCGAGCGGCCGCCGGCGGCAGGCATAGGCCCTAGCAGCACCCGAAACATAGTCCAAAGGGGACATACGGTTCAATCGATGTGCTAATTCTCAATCGATTTAATCTGTATTGATAGATACAGAGCGACTTTTGAGCCAGGACAACAAGGCCGGAGCAACTTCTAAACTGGAAAACAAGGCCAGATGGAAAAATGGGCTATGAGGTTTTAGTTCGCTACTATCTTCATTTCTGTTTATTAGGCTAATACGTAATTTAAGAAAATAGTTTAATCGTAAATTTAGTCAATAATATAGTAATCATACGTCACAAAAATTATACTATTGGAAGCGTATTTTAAATATAAATCTTATGATATAATTTTTGTTAAATATAGTTTGTATTTTGTTGACCAAATTTACAGTCAAACTATTTTCTTAAAATACGTATTTGACTTATAAACCGGAATAGAGATAGTACACAACATCTGAATGAATTAGACATGGTACTCCTTCCGATATCTCTTATTTTGCATAACAGCCATTAGCACCTATTAGCAAAATACCATTGCAGCGAAACCAAGATAATATAACAAAAAACAAATGGAATTATCATATTTTCTGAACATGTAGTCGAAGCGTTGTGTTCAACCACTTCACACCCTATCTCTCCTCCCGCATCTCTTTTTTTAACTCCATTATGCTTGGAGATAGATCTTCAATCTTTCTATTTTTTCTTCCCAATCTATCTCGCACATATAAGATTTCATATATTACATGAAATGGTGTCTAATAATAAAGATGTTGCAGTGTGTGTGATGCATGTCAACAAGGTAAGAGTCATTGGTTTCTTTTTTTTCTAGTTGTGTAGCCAAAAATCTTCTCGAGCTTATTTATTCGGATGACCCGCCCAATTTTTTCTTAGTGGTCATAGTTATTACTTCAGTTTCATTGATTCTTATACTCGTTTTACTTAGCTTTATCTTATTAAGCGCAAATGTAACGTGTTCAATGTCTTTTTTCTATTCCAAGCACATGTTAAGCGTTTCCTTAACCATAAAATTATTCATGCTCAATCTGACTGGGGGTGAGTATCATAATATTAATGCCTTCTTTCAGAAACTTGGGATTTTGTACATATGTCTTGCACATATACATATCAGGGGAACAGCGCAGCTAAACATAAGCATCGGCATTTTGTAGAAACTGACCTCAATTTGCTTTCACATGCATCCGCTATGTTTCTTTTTTGGAGTGATGCTTTTGCTACAACTTGTATTTTATTAGCAGGCTTCCTACACGACTTATTAACATGAAAACTCCCTAGAACTCCTGCTTCACGAGACTCTAGATTATTCATTTCTTAATGTGTTTAGGTGTTCATATTGGCCAACCCTTTGTCCTTAGAATAGTCGCAATCTTGAATTTTGGTCTAGAAAATGTATTTTTTTGGTGTAGTTCTCCCCATAAAGGCAATAAGTGTATTCATGTTTCATCTAACCATGTGTACATATCACGCGATGTTATCTTTGATGAGAACATTATTCCTTTTTCCACACGATCTTCACTCCCACACACACATCATATATGGGTTCATATCCTACTTTGCTTGATAAATTTGAAGATGATACTATTCTCGTGTTTTGTTTTCTAATCATGGTGCAATGGTCGAACATGGTGCTCGTCTTTAGCTTCTGGACATCACCGATGCGTCTCTAGCTCCGGATACCATACAGGACTTTGATCGTGTGAGCATGCCGTGTGCACACGATCGTCATGTTGATCAGGATCACCTGGGAGTCTCACCTAGATCGGTCTCATCTATACCAGCCTCTACTACTGCAACGGTTCCCTCTACAACGGCCTACTCCAAGCCAACAAGCTCCATAGGGTCGGCCTCTTCAGTACCACGCTCGCCTGGCCATGGGCCGGTCTCAACCATGCCCCACTCTTCCTGGCCTCTCCCAAGCAGTCCTTGGCTAGGCCAAAGTCTATTGTGCATTGCACGCCCGTGTGTGGTCTTCACGATCTACAGGCGGAATCACCAGGGTTTCCTGAACCACGATAGCTGGCCTCTAGTTATGTTGCACCAGCCTAGCCTAACTTGCCTTCTCCGCCACTTGCACTGGTGATTGATCGTCCCCACACATGCATCTAAAGGCATATCATGCGCCCGCTTAAACGCATTGATGGCACAGTTGTGTGGCTTGCAGCCTGCATGGAACATACTACGATCGATCCTACTATCAAACCTCATCACTTTAAAGATGCTATGAGTATTCCATATTGGTGTACTTAAATGGACCAGGAATATCAAGCTCTTCTTCGTAAGGTCACTTGGTGATTGATTACCTGAAGTCTGATATTAATATCATTGACTCCAACTGGGTTTTCAAGGTCAAAAAATATGTCGATGGTTCCATCGAAAGGTATAGAAATTTGCTTGGTTGCTAAAGTCTTCAAAATAGTGATATGGTTTTGACTATGAGGATGTGTTTAGTCATGTGGTCAAGCCCACTACTATTCTCCTTTTGCTTTCTCTGGTTGTTACTCCACTACTATTCATCTTTTGCTTTATTTGGCTCTTACTCAAGGATTATCTCTTCATTAGTTGGATGTTTAGAATACATTTCTTCATGGAGTCTTGGAAGGAGAGGTTTTTATATGTGCCAGCCTCCTGTTTTGTTGATCCATCTCGTTCTCATCATGTGTCACCTTGTCAAGGCTCTATATGGTCTTAAGCTAGAGTCATGTGTGTGGCATGCTCGACTTGGATCTTCTCTTCGTACACATGGGTTTGTTCCGTCTACTAGTGACATGTCGATGTTTCTTTTTTGGCGGCCTAAGGTAACTATGTACATGTTGATGTATGTTGATGACATCATTCTTGCCAGTTCTTTAGTTCATGTTGTTGATCGTCTAGTATCTGCTTTGAGTGTTGACTTTGTTGTCAAACATCTGGGAAAACTGCATATTTTCCATGGCTTGGAGCTGAATAACATTGATGATGGATTGACTCTCACTCAGCACAAATGTTCCTTAGATTTACTATTTGAAAGTGTAAGATGGTTAACCTAGAGGGGGTGAATAGGTTTCTACAAAATTCTTTATAATCTTTTGCAAGTTTTAGGCTTTGCGGAATATAAGTGATCCTAAATGCAAACTAGGTGAGGCAACCTAGATGATGAACAAGATACTTCAAGCTCGAAGGCTATCACAAGGTAAACAACACAAGTAAGAGATCGGTTAAGGAATAACCGAAGCACGCGGAGACGAAGATGTATTCCTGTGTTCACCACCTTTGGGAAGGGGCTACGTCACGTTGGAGAGGTGTGAGGTTCCATGAAGGATTCCTCACGCGCCACAAAGGCTCACCTTTTTCTCCGAGCCTATCCCACGAAGGAATAGCTCACTTACTCATGGTAGACTTTAAGGTAGTCTCCAAACCCTCACAAACTTTCCACGGAGCAAATCACAAGCCGAATGCCTCCGGACGACCCTAGCCGCCTAGGGTTTCCCACAAACCCAAGAGTAACAAGCTAACTCGATGAACTCAAGGGGGAATGAACTTTGGCTTGGTGGAAACTTAGATCGGAACCTCCTCTTCCTTTCTACCAAAGGGATTTGGATTTGGTTGGGTAGAATGAGAGATCCTCAAGCTTTTGTGTTTCAACAATGGGAGAGAGAGAGAGCTTAAAGAAGGATATAAACTGAATGCCTAACCTTCTCAAGGTGGAAGAAGGGATATTTATACTCAAGGAGAAAAACTAGCCGTTTCAGGCCAATTTCGCAAGGTCCGGTTTTAAGTTCGGTTGGACCGGTTCACACACCGGACTGTCCGGTTCTCAGCCCGGAAAACCGGACATCAACCGAACATGCTCTCTGTACCTAGACCTGGATAGATTCGGAGTAAGCAATCCGGAAATCCCGGTTTGGGTTCGGATTTCCGATCCTGACACCGGACGGTCCGATCTGGGAGCCGGTCCAAGCGGTCTGAAAACCGGATCTACAGAAAAGGGCTTGATGGATAGGATTTCTTCTCTTCTCTCTTTGGTGATGGATTAGGTAGGAGAATGGGATGTGTATATGGCTTAGGTAATCATCCCCAACAAGCTCATCGAGAGAACCCCTCTTAATAGTGCGGAGCTCCTAACCGGACTCAAATTACATAAAAAGGGAAAACTCTGGTGCGAAGCTTCGTTATCAAAATGGGGGGGTCTCCGATGACCTTTCATCACAGCATCGGACTAGAACCTATGTAAGACACTAGAAGTACCATTAGTCCACTCTAACCACGGTATCATTGTCAACCAAAAATAGTATAGGGTAAAATACCCTTTCAATCTCCCCCTTTTTGGTTGGCGATGACAAACCGAGCTAGCGTTCTCAAGGATATTATAAACAACAATAGACATAGTCATAGCATAATATAAATATCCATGGTTCACGCACATAGCACAAACTTGTCCAACAGAAGGAAAGAAGGCAGATAGTTCATACACAAAGCAAAGGGGAAAACACAATGCCATAAGAAGCAATGAGAAAGCAAGGGGCATTGTGCTAACGGTGAACCCCGAAAAACCCCGGCACGGCAAACCCCGGAAAACCCCGGCAAGGAACCCGTAGATAACTAATAGAACTCTACTCTTCTCCCCCATTGGCATCGAGACACCAAAAAGGAAGAGGAGTAGAGCGATGCTAATGCAGCCCAACTAGAAGAACGGCGGAGGAGGCGGAACTGGGACATCTTCCTCTTCAGAGTACTCGTCACTATCAGCAGCATCAGCATTGTCCTCATCATCAACGTTACCCTGAGTAGAGGGACCACTGGGACCACTGGGAGCAAACTGATCGGGGAAGTAGCCATAGAACATAGCATCATCAAGAGGTGGCATCTCATAGTTGACATAGGGGGCAGGAGCCATCTCAGGACCATCTGGTGGAGGAGTGACATTCTGGGTCGCAAGAAACTCATTGTGGCGGCGCCTAGTCTCCTGGCTCATCTCCAAAGCCTTGTGGCTCACATCATAGGAAGAATGGCACATCTGAAAAAGCCTCTTGAAAAACTTGGCAGCACCACCCTGAGGCCTGGGGTGAGAGGAGGACTCTCCAATGGGATGACGAGAACCAGCCCGAGTAGAAAAAGATGGCCGAGGATCATGAGCAGCTTTGGTGCGGTGCTCAGGAGGCCGCATCCCAGGAACCTCAGGAGTATGGGCACGGAGACAAAGATTAAGCATTTCTTGTTCCTCTCGCTCGCCCACCATCACACTAGGCGGTACCACCCGATTGAGCAGCTTATGAACATACACACAGAAAGTGGGAGTCATCCTATCCAAAGCAGCTCGCCGCAACTCACAGTACACAAAGTCACAGCCATCAATCTTCCTCAGCTGATCAGGGTGACAGTAGTGCAACAGGTTGGCAAAATACCCACGGCAGTTAGTGGAATCTCCAACACGGGGAACAAGGGACTGACGGAAGACACTAGCCAAGGTATGATAGTAGTAATACATGCCAGTCATGCATAGAGTACTCCACTGAGAATCACTAGGATAGCATAAAGCAAGAGTCTCAGCAGGCTTGACCTTCTCATTGTGAACACGAAAGCCTCCTCCCCTACCGGTGCAGCCCATGACATCGACCAAATCATCAT
This sequence comes from Avena sativa, assembly GCA_916181665.1. Taxonomy (NCBI): domain Eukaryota; kingdom Viridiplantae; phylum Streptophyta; class Magnoliopsida; order Poales; family Poaceae; genus Avena; species Avena sativa. Next base: position 111,565,320 of record OV702285.1, on the reverse strand, counting down.
AAGTAGCCTGAAAACGCCGCGTGCCAGTCATCCAAGTCATAGTGCGATCCGCATCATCATGAAAATAGACTGTGCAGAAGAACTGACGAATGAAGTCAGGGAAGTAGTCCTCCTTGAGACAGACGAGGTCGAACAGATCCATTTTCCTCAGAGCTTCATCAACATGGAAGTAATCAGAGGTTGCATACATATTGAACCACTCTAGATTGAGAGCTTGAATGTGGCCACAAGGAGTGACCCGGAACTGAGTGTAAATGTGATCCCACATCATAGCCTGAGTCTCAGTCTAGAATTTCTTGTCAGATCCTGTATAGGTGCGATGCTTGAAGCGATAGGGATTCTGCTTGCGGAGATCCTGGTACTGACCAATCTCCATACGCTTCAGATGTTGACAAGGCACATCCTCATCCTCGGCCTGAGATGCTTGCCGCTTACCCCTGTTGGCCTTGAGTTTGATACGCCCAGAATGAGTGCTACCCTCAGGCTCATGCTGCACAGACTGAGTGTTGCGACGAGCCCGCTTGATCCTGTTAGCTACCTCGGGCACATACTCACTATTAGGCACATACGCATCCCCAGCAGAATCAGCCTCTTCATCTGTGAAAAAAGTAGAGAAGTTGGGGAGCACAGAGATAAGTACACATGCCAAGGGGAAGGATGGGAGGGAAAAAAAGGAAAAACTTGGATTTGGGCAAGTGCATGGTAAAATAGAGGACATTGCAGAGAGGTCCGGTGCCAGGGCCGAAAAAACGGTTCCAGAACCGGATGGTCCGGTGCCAGGGTCGGTTGAACCGAACACAAAACCAGACGGTCCGGTGTCAGAGCCGGAAAATGGGACTCAGACCGGACAGTCCGATGCTACAGCCGGATCAACCGGATGGCAAACCGAGATCCACGAAGGCCAACTATGCAATGTAAAAAATCTTACCAATGACTCAAGTACTTGCACAAATACAGTTCTAAGCAGAGCGGGTAGGACATGGAGGAACGAGGGTGGAGAACAAGAACAAGGTGGACCCCTAACTTGTCAAATACAACAAAATGTATAGCAAAACATAGGGATTTGAGAAGTACAAGAGGAGAGGGAGCAAAGGGAGTACCCGAGGACATGGATTCCCGTGAAGGAAAGCACCAAAGAACCCTTGAGGAAGAGGAACACCAAAAAGCTCCCAAACCACTGCGAGATGAAGAAATTCCTTTGGTGAAAAGCCTCCAAAAGTCCTTCCTTATGAAATGGTGTCCTGATCTATGGATCCTAGGGGTGGAATCACCCTAGGAGAGGAGGGGAGGGTGGGGAGGGGCGACAATGGAGGAGGAAGGGTCGGGGAAGTGAAAGGGAACTGTGGGAGGGAGGGGGGACCAGGGAGAAGAGGGAGAAAAGAGAAAAAAACAGATCTGAACCTCGGTTTTAAGTCCGGTTCAACTGAGATCCAAACCGGATGACCCGGTCCACAGGTCGGAAAACCGGAACCCAACCGAAAAACGGTACTGACACGAGCTTAGGATAGACTCGGTTTAGTATAAACGGATTTTCTGGTTCAGGTACGGTTTTCCGATGCTGGCACCGGGCGGTCCGATCTCGGAGCCGATTCAACCGGGCCAAAAACCAAACAACAGAAAAGACACCAAAAAAATTTCAGAAAATTTTTCGAGGATGGCATGTGCATGTAGAGGAAGATAGTAGACTCCAAAAGGGTAGGGGAAGCAGGTGATCTAGGCATGACTATTGGAAAGAACCAATTTCAACCTCACAAATAGCAACAATAGGCATGATTCGAGGATATCAAGAGCTAGAGGGAAGATCAAACTCAGAGAGCCTCAAGATGGAAACCATTGAGATGCAAAAGAGGCTAGGAGATTGCGGGGGATTTCTCCCCTATGTTTAAGCACATGTGTAATGGCGCCTCAAAGATAGATGCTTGGACTAATATCATGACACGAGATCAATTTATGTTGCACACATAGGTATGCATCAAACCAAGACATGGTAAGATGCATATCCCTACATGTGATGCGCAACTAGGCTACATAGCATGTTAAGAGCAAGAATATAGTGCAAGAAGCAAATCAATCCAAGTTTTGGGGATCTAGGATACCGAGTTCTCGCCTCAACATGACAAACTGGGCTTCATCCAAAGGCTTCGTGAAGATATCGGCCAATTGGAACATCGTACCCACATGAGTGAGATTGATATCACCATTTGTGACATGGTCACGTAGGAAGTGGTGGCGAATGTCAATATGTTTGGTGCGGCAATGTTGGACGGGGTTATTTGCGATCTTTATTGCGCTTTCATTGTCACATAGAAGAGACACCATACCAAGAGACACACCATAGTCTTTCAAGGTTTGCCTCATCCATAACAATTGAGCACAACAAGATGTCGCAGATATGTATTCGGCTTGAGCGGTGGATAGGGCTGTGGAGTTTTGTTTCTTGAAAGACCAACTCACCAACAACCAGCCAATAAATTGGCAAGCCCCTGAGGTTGATTTCCGGTCAACCTTATCACCTTCCCAATCGGCATCCGAATAGCCAACAAGCTCAAAGGTTGACCCCTTTAGATACCAAAGCCCGAGAGTAGGAGTGAGAACAAGGTACCTAAAAATCCGTTTGACCGCCATCAAGTAGCACTCCTTGGGAGCGGATTGAAAACGAGCACACATTCCAACACTTAACATGATATCCGGCCTAGAGGCACAAAGGTAGATCAAGGAACCAATCATAGAATGATATACCTTTTGATCCACGTCCTTCTCACCAACTCCAAGGCCAAGTTGTCCATTTAGTGGCATGGGTGTCTTCATGGAATTTGCCTTGGCCATCTCGAACTTATTGAGCATATCCTTAATGTACTTCTCTTGAGATATGAAAGTGTCGTGAGGAAGTTGCTTTATGATGAAGCCTAGAAAGAACTTCAACTCCCCCATCATGGACATCCTAAATTTCATAGTCATCAACTCGGCAAAAGCTTTGTTATGAGATTCGTTAGTTCCACCAAAGATAATATCATCAACATAGATTTGAACAATAAATAAGCAACCCCCTTTAACCCGTTTGGTGAAAAGGGTGGAATCGACCTTACCCACGCTAAACCCGTCCATGAGTAGAAAATCCCTAAGGTGCTCATACCAAGCATGGGGAGCTTGCTTTAGTCCGTAGAGAGACTTATGGAGTAGATACACATGGTTGGGATAGCGTGTGTTTTCAAAACCCGGGGGTTGAGCTACATATGCAACCTCTTTCAAGGGACCATTAAGAAATGCACTTTTCACATCCATTTGATAAAGCTTGAAGTTATGGAAAGATGCATAAGCAAGCAAGAGACGAATAGCTTCAAGACGAGCAACGGGTGCAAAGGTGTCCTCATAGTCAATACCTTCTATTCGGGCATACCCTTGCGCCACTAACCTTGCTTTGTTTCTTGTGACGACCCCGTTCTCATCTTTCTTGTTCTTGAACACCCACTTGGTCCCAATGACATTGATGCGATGATCTTTAGGCCTCTCCACTAGAGACCAAACTTCATTGCGGGTGAAACACTTGAGTTCTTCTTGCATGGCAATGACCCAATCCGGATCCTCCAAAGCCTCATGAACCTTAAGGGGATAAAAGTTGTACACAAAGGCATGATTCCCACAAAATGTTGTGAGGTTCTTCTTCATGGCACGGGTCGAGATCCCTCTTGATATTCTTCCAAGGATATTGTTGACTTGAAGTCCACTTGCAATGGAGGCAGCCTTAATCTTTTGAATTGTGCCTTCATGATCAACAAATTCATCTTTTGAGGGGCCTTGATCATTGACACCATCTTGAGCTTGGCCTTGAGATGGAGGTTGATCTTCTACTTGGTCTTGCTCAAGGGTTTGAGGGCTTGATTCTTGTTCTTCGGTTTGCATGGCATCTTGAGTGAGATGTTGATCTTGTGATGCATTTGATGGCTCAACTTGGGTAGAGATTGGCTCTTCTTGAGTTGAGCTTGATTCTCCCCCATCATCTTGTTGAACATGAATGTGAGACTCGGTGGGCAAGATTTGCCCAATACCCATCAACTTGATGACTTGAGAAGAATCACCATCACCTACATCACGAGAAGAAACTTGCCCCTCATGGGTGCCATTATTCTCCAAAAACTTCACGTCACAAGATACTTCAACACAACCATTGGTCTTGTTGTAGTATCTATAGGCATGAGAGTTTTCCGCATAACCAACAAATATACCCTCTATAGTTCTAGATTCGAATTTACTGAGCTTTTCCTTTTTGTTCTTAACGAGTCACTTGCATCCAAAGACACGGAAGTAGTCGACATTGGGCTTCTTACTTGTGAGAATCTCGTATGGAGTCATGTCAAAGGGAGCTCGGAGGAAGAGCCGGTTCGTGTAGTGAACCGCGGTAGCAATAGCTTCTCCCCAAAAATTGTGAGGGGACTTGAATTCACTCAACATTGTTCTTGCCATCTCAATGATTGTCCGGTTCTTCCTTTCAACAACACCATTTTGTTGAGGGGTATAAGGAGCTGAGAATTCATGCTTGATCGCCTCATCTTCAACAAATTCTTGCATGGTGTAGTTTTTGAACTCGGTGTTGTTGTCGGTTCTAATGGTCTTAATCTCCACTCCATGAGTGTGTTGAGCTTGCTTGGCGAAGATCATGAGTTCCTTGAAGGTCTCATCCTTCGTCTTGAGAAGAAAGACCCAAGTATACCTTGAGTAATCATCAACAATGACAAGACCATATCTTCTTCCACCAAGGGAGTCATATGTCGATGGCATGAAGAGATCCAAATGGAGCAGCTCTAAGGGTCTTGACGTGGCCACCTTGGTACCGGGAGGATGATGCTTTCCAATTTGCTTTCCTGAAATGCAAGCACTACACACACGATCTTTATCAAAGGAGATACCGGTTAGTCCAATAATATGCTCACCCTTTAGGAGTAGATTGAGATTTCTCATGTTGACATGACCTAGGCGATGATGCCCAAAGCCATCCCTTGTCAGCCTTGGACATTAGACATGTAGGAAGAGATTGGCTCTCTTCCGAGAGGTCGACCACATAAAGGTCGTCTTCCACGTGTCCAATGATAACCAAGCTGAGATCATCACCCCTAAAGACCTTCACAAAAGTTCTAGAGAAATAGGAGTCATAGCCGGTATCCGCAAGATGTTTAATTGAAAGCAAGTTGTAACCAAGGTTTTCAACATGTAAGACGGTCTCTAGAGTCAAAACCTTGGAGATTACCAACTTACCATAACCTAGTACCTTTCCTTTAGAGTTATCTCCAAAAGTGATGCTTGACGTTGAGTTGACATCGTGAATGAATTGGTCAAGCCCACTTCTACCTCCGGTCATGTGATTGGTGCATCCACTATCAAACACCCATTTTGATCCACCGGAGGCATAACCATACAAAATCAATTCTTTGATTTAGGAACCCATTGATTAATGGGTCCCCTAGCATTAGCAACAAGATCCTTAGGTACCCAAATTGAGTACCACCTATAAGCATAACCATTTTGAGGTCCAACATATTTGGCATATACATCTCCTTGAGTGCCCTTACATAGCACATAGGAAGGATTAGACTTTCCCGCATACTTGTGATTGGGATTGCCCCTCATGGCTTCCCCATTCACCACATTCCTTTTGACTTGGTCAACCACCTTGTCACCTTATTTTACAAAGTTTGTCTTCTTTGGTGGAATGGCATTGCTCGTGTTGTTCTTTGGATCAAAACCGACACCTTCCTTGGAAATTCTCGTCTTTTGACGGGATAAAATTTCATCTAGGATCTTTCCCTTGTAGGTAGGTGCACGGCGCTCTTTCTCAAGTTGCTCTTTCAACTTCTTATTTTCCTCAATGAGGTGAGCTTGAGCAAAGGCAGAGTTAGAGGTACAAGAATCATTTTCAACAATAATTGGATCCTTCAACGTACCAATAGCCTTCTCATAGGACACCCGAAGTGGATCATGGTTCTCTCCAAGTTTTATGAGCTCACGCTTGACAAGCAAACTAGCCTTCTCAAGGTGCTCAAGATCCTTGGTAAGAGAAGCATGAGAAACTTCAAGCTCTTTCTTTGAGGCATCAAGATCTTGGGACAATAGCCCTATCAATAGTGTCCATGTCTTTTGCTTTATCAATTTCAATTTGTAGTTTAAGAAAAGAATTGGTATTCTTTTCCTCACAAAGCTCTTGCTCAAGAAGATTGAATCTTCGTTTCTCATCATCAATATGAGATTCCAAGCTATCAATGGCCTCATCGCGTGAGCTAACAAGTTCCATTAATTGCTTGACTCTAGCACGAGCAATGGGAGGAAGAGACTTCATGATAGCATACATTTATTTTATATACTCTTCACCAAATTCATCACTATCACTATCACTATGATGATCACTCTCAAGATCATCCAATACGCTAGATAGGGATGGAGGAGAGACAATTACCTTGGAGCTTCTTTCCATAAGACAAGAACCAGTGATCTTGGGGATGGGAGAAATCTCGATGTAGTCCTTGGCATAGTCGTAGGTGAGAGGTGAACCAGGTTCGACATATGCCAAACCAGTCACACCCACCACCTTCTCCTTATCCCCACACTCCATGTCGGACTTGTCCTTGGAGATCCTTGCCATGAGGCAAGTGGCGATAACCTTGGGAGTAGGAGAGTCGTCGGTGTAGTCCTTAGTGTAGTCATAGGTGAAGAGAGACCCGGGTTTGGCAAAAGCCAAACCGGCCACTCCAACCACCTTCTCTTCATCCTCTTCCTCCTTGTCGGATATGTATTCTTGACCTAGGAAGCCCTTGCCATCACGCCTATTGTTCCTCTTGAATCTTTCATTGATGGGATTGGGCTTCAATCTTGGTTTGGCACCTTCTTCATACTTGGGCTTGTCAAGCCTCTTCTCATGTGGACATTTGTCGGCAAAATGGGTCGACTCATCACAATTTTAGCCCGTCCTCTTCTTCTCACTTGATCCCATTGAACTTCTCCTTCTTCGGAACTTCATGTTCTTGGTGAAGAGATCAAGTTGAGAGAGCATATCATCAACTCAATCAACATCGCTTTATTCATCACTAGCAACATCTTCTTGCACATCCTTGGCCTTTAATGCTAGAGAGTGGGAAGACCCAATAGCACGGTTGATCTCCTTGATATTTTGCCCTTCACCCGCCAAGTTATCCGTGGCAACTAGATAAGAGACTAGATCATTAGGAGTGAATTGATTAGCTCTATCAAGGAGTTGCAAGTTCAAGGCAAGCTTCTTGTCGGTGACCGCGATCATGGAGACAATCTTGGACTTGATAAGTTCAACATTCAAATTGAATCCATCATCATACTTCTCACATCCTAGGCCACCAATCTTCACTCGGAGGGCAACAAGTCTCCCGTATGATTCAGCGATAGTCTCACCATCATGGTTCATGAACATGTTCATCTCTAACTTGGCAGCTTCATACTTGTATTTTTGGATAAGAGAGGTTCCCTCTTGGAGAATTACAATCCTATCCCAAAGATCCTTTGCGGTGGGGATGTCGCTGACTTGATCATGGAGAGTGCGATGAATGGCACTCCTTATCTTGTCACAAGCCATTGCATTTAGTTGACGGTCGTAGTACTCTCCCGGAGTGAGGTTGTTGGGATCATGAGGGTGGAAACCGGTGCATACAATCTCCCAAAGCTCAACGTTGCAACTGCAAAGATGAGATTCCATAGAAGCTTTCCAATGAGAGAAATGAGATCCATCATAATGGGGTGCAGGACCCGAACCATTAATATGACGCATGATGTTCTTTTTCTTAGGATAAACATAAGGGAATTGATTAGGGGGCGTGGAAGTTTTTGACCAGCCACCCTCATGAGCGGACTCGGCATCCTTATCATTTTCGGTGTCCATTGGTCTCCCTTGAGGTACTACCACTGGGTTACCGAGAAAAGCCCCATCGCCAATGGCCTTAAGTTTTCCTTCTAGGTAACTCATTCGAACAAGGAGATCGGAATCTGCCTTGGCCTTTTCAAGGGCACCCTTGGCTAAGATTTCACGAAGCTCCTTGACCGAATAAGTCTTATCCTCCTCATCATCAGAGAAATCCATATTTTCTCTAAGGCGATAAAGACCTTAAAAGAGCCCTTGGCTCTGATACCAATTGAAAGTGTAATATGGTTAACCTAGAGGGGGTGAATAGGTTTCTACAAAATTATTTATAATCTTTTGCAAGTTTTAGGCTTTGCGGAATATAAGTGATCCTAAATGCAAACTAGGTGAGGCAACCTATATGATGAACAAGATACTTCAAGCTCAAAGGCTATCACGAGGTAAACAACACAAGTAAGAGATCGGTTAAGGAATAACCGAAGCACGCGAAGACGAAGATGTATTCCCATGTTCACCACCTTTCAGAAGGGGCTACGTCACGTTGGATAGGTGTGAGGTTCCACGAAGGATTCCTCACGCGCCACAAAGGCTCACCTTTTTCTCCGAGCCTATCCCACGAAGGAATAGCTCACTTACTCATGGTAGACTTTAAGGTAGTCTCCAAACCCTCACAAACTTTCCACGGAGCAAATCACAAGCCGAATGCCTCTGGACGACCCTAGCTGCCTAGGGTTTCCCACAAACCCAAGAGTAACAAGCTAACTCGATGAACTCAAGGGGGAATGAACTTTGGCTTGGTGGAAACTTAGATCGGAACCTCCTCTTCCTTTCTACCAAAGGGATTTGGATTTGGTTGGGTAGAATGAGAGATCCTCAAGCTTTTGTGTTTCAACAATGGGAGAGAGAGAGAGAGAGCTTAAAGAAGGATATAAACTGAATGCCTAACCTTCTCAAGGTGGAAGAAGGGATATTTATACTCAAGGAGAAAAACTAGCCGTTTCAGGCCAATTTCGCAAGGTCCGGTTTAAAGTTCGGTTGGACCGGTTCACACACCGGACTGTCCGGTTCTCAGCCTGGAAAACCGGACTTCAACCGAACATGCTCTTTGTACCCAGACCCGGATAGATTCAGAGTAAGAAATTCGGAAATCCCGGTTTGGTTCGGATTTCGATCCTGACACCGAACGGTCCGGTCTGGGAGCCGGTCCAACCGATCTGAAAACTGGATCTGCAGAAAAGGGCTTGATGGATAGGATTTCTTCTCTTCTCTCTTTGGTGATGGATTAGGTAGGAGAATGGGATGTGTATATGGCTTAGGTAATCATCCCCAACAAGCTCATCGAGAGAACCCCTCTTAATAGTGTGGAGCTCCTAACCGGACTCAAATTACATAAAAAGGGAAAACTTCGGTGTGAAGCTTCGTTATCAAAATGGGGGGGTCTCCGATGACCTTTCATCAGCATCGGACTAGAACCTGTGTAATACACTAGAAGTACCATTAGTACACTCTAACCACGGTGTCATTGTCAACCAAAAATAGTATAGGGTAAAATACCCTTTCACTATGGCATGCAGGTATGCTCAAGTGCAAGACTGCCACACTCCAATGTATATTACTGATATATTAATTGTGTTTGATGGCGCTCTTCTCATGTCTGATGATGCTACTAAGTACCTAGGGTGACCCATCATACCACTGCATGTGTTGTACACTATAGTCGTTGACATGACATCCACAGAACACCGTTCCGTAAATATCACATCCCCTCGGAGTGGTACAATAGAAACATTGTGGGTCCATATTACAAAAGTACACACATTATTATTATTACAATACCGGAAGTTCAAGACTTCCAAAAGATCCAACTTACAAACCAAATATAAAGTGTTCTGCGAAATTTAAAAGTAGCAACTCCGACTAGGAGTTGAGCTCAACAGCTTATTCTATAGAGTTCATGCTGCTCGGCTCCGTTAGTTACTACTAACTGGGTACTTAGTTGGTCTCGTTCTCATCGACACCATAGCGGATCTCGTAATCCACTCCTTCAACTCCTACGGACATATCAGGTTCCTCGTAGAACACATCTTCTTGGCATTCAGCTGCATACATTGGCACGTCTTCGGGATCCTTAGAGTCTAAGCAAGGGATCAAAGGAAAGAATGAGTAACAGTGTTACCCAAAAAGTTCATTATATGCAAGGTGGGAAGTTTGATGCTCTAACTACCATCTAGAATTATAAATCCTTGGCACTATGCAGTTTTTGTAAATCTTTCTTCAAAGATTGATATTATTCCGGAAAAAACTATGACAATCAGCCTTCATAGGTTGACCAGAACTTTCATGGAGTTCCTTTCCTGCCGCGTTCGTAGCTCCTTCCCAGAACAGGGAGTAACAAGTTACAGTTCTTACACTCTGCAGAGGTGTGTTACTTTACCCATGAGAGATCAACTCTTTGTTGCACAACCGGGCGTACTTTCCCGTCCACAATTCCATGATGTGGGGCCCAGTAGTTGGTCCAAGCCAATCACTGCCCCCTTCGCGACCCCGCATGCCTCCTTGGTGTACACCATGCCCATATAATGAATTACGGCAATGGTTTGTACAAACCGTTAGATGCCAGAAGTATCGTGGGACGATGAGGGTTCCCACCCATATGCTGCATATCCTCTACGAATTACCAATTAATATGCACGCTACGAGGATAACAGCCACGACCTGCACATCCGGCTTCATGCGAGAGGAAGAAGATACAGCTGACTTCTTTGTCCCATTCCAAATCTCATGGCTAACGCGTAATATACGGCGCTAGAATCACTGATGTCAAGGGTTATTAAGTCCCTACTTGATCATCATTGTTGCAAATAGAACCCTAAGTTCTATTGCACATTATATCATCACTTAGGATGATAACTATGATTTCCTTATTTATGAAAATAATATTTTCTTTCTTTTATAGCATATATGATAACACACAATTTGCAAATACTTTGATAAAGACTCTTCAAAGGACATGAGAAAGTGATGAACTTGCCTTGTGATGGCAATGTAGTGAAGTGTGATGCTTACACTGGACCTTGAGCTTCTAGTTCTACAAAAACATCATTATTGCCCGATAAGGACAATATTTAAAGAAGCAAAATGATTACGCAAGTAATGTAATGCATTATTTAATATAATATGCTTTTTCCCTATATAAGGTGCCTTTTAATAAAGCATTTATAAATATTATTTTTTTATATTTATTGCATATATTGAATTATTCTATTTTATTTCCCTTTGACTTTTATTGATTTAATAATTCTTTTAGGAATTATTAATTTCACATTAAAATTTACTATTAAATATTTGTTTAGTATTTTTCAAAAATACTATAATATTAATATATAATGAAAGTGATTTTTATCATCTTTCAATAATTTTGTAAAATTCCATAAAGAATATATAAATTACAAAATTCTTATAAAAATTTAAATGTCCAAAATTTTATATCTTATTTTATTTGGACATAGTGGATTATTGTGAATCCAAAAATATTTTATTTATAATTTTTGGACTTTTATTTTATTTTCTAGGATTTTATTGAGGCTAGGGGCATTTTGGTCTTTTCCAATTGATCAAAATAGTTTATTAAACAACTTGGGCTGGCCTTTTGGGCTTATTGGGCTAGTGTGGCCCAATAGGGCAAGGTCCAAATACCACCCCGAGGGGGTTTGGCCCACCCAGCCCATTCTCTCTGCCTCCCTCTCTCCCTCGACCTTATCCTCTCCTCCTCTGACCCCGACCCTGTGGCCAGCGATGCCGCCACCGTCGATTCCCATCACCGTCGGCCGTTCTGTTTGCCGTCGTGGTGCGATTTGGGGTTGTCGACGATGCTCGTTTGTTCTATCCAATTGGATTTGACTCTGGGGCTTCCCCGTGGCCATTTCCACCCCTTTCCCGAACCCTAGGGTTAAGGAAAAGTGTCGTCGCCACCGCCGCGGTCCCGTCTGCGGTGGTGTGTTGGGCTCGTGTGCTGCTGCGGCCGCCGCCGTGGCTGGTGCAGGTTGCAGCGCCCCCTGGGGTGCTCCTTGTGCCGCCGCGGTTCGTCGGCCAATCTGCTTCATCTTCGATTCGTCAGCGAGGACCTCGGGTAAGTTGCTTCTGTGGTTCTTGTTCATGCTACTACCATGAATCTCTCTGTGTGTATCTAGTGGCTTCTCGTGCCTCTTCGATTATGCTCTGATTAGGGTTCATCTCCTAATTATGTCCTTGTTCTGATTAGGGTTCATAACCCCCTGTTGATCATATCCATGATGCTTTTAGATCTAATGATGATCATACTTGAGCATGAAGAATGATTGTCTGTTGTGGTTAATGATTGGTAGTGGCTTTGATGATGCTAGTTGCCTGTCAAATTTATTGTAGTGATGATGCACTATGATCCCATGTTAGTGTTTCTATGGAATCCCTGATTGGATTATGTTGTTGTTCTGAGAATTTACTCTACTGTCAGAATGCTTGTACTGACAATAGTTTCTCTCAGTAGTTGCTTACTGCAATTATTTATCTGTGGAAACTAAGCAAAGATTGGTTTTAGTTCATTTAAAACATGTCCTTGTGATACCATTATGATCTGGCACACAAGTGATGGAGTTTTATTTCTGGGCTTAGCTTGATAATGCTTGTGATTAATACTGGCAAGATAAAATGAAAAACTTTTCTTAACTTTCCTGCCTATGATGTTGGTCTGAGGCTCTAGGATTTAGTTCCTAGTTAGTTGAGCAATAGTTTGTTTGAAACTTGTAGGATTAGAGGTGCTACTCTCTCTAGGAGATGTGCCCTGATCTGATAAGATCAAATGAAGAATGATCTAAGTTGCAAAAAATAACACTGAACTCAGTGATGCTGGTCTGAGAGTTTAGTGCTTGTGGTTGAGCTTGATTTCTTATCCTTATACTTGAAATCTCTAGGATAGATTCACCTCTCTTGGGTGATTATTGAGAGATCATTTCATAAAGCAACACATGCTTCTGTTCAGATACTATGATTAAATCATGTGATGGTTTTATGAGACTCGCCACAAAATCTGATGATAGTGTAGTAGAATAAGTTGGTGATGATCTGGATCTTGATCTTGATCTGCTTTTGCTGGACTCCTGAGCTTGCTCTTGTGCTTGCCTGCTCCTCCTAGCTCCTGGGGTTGATCTTGTTGTCCACCCGATTCATCCCCCTCCTTATGTCACCATCCTGGTGATGTTTGGTTGATCTGGGTTGGTCTGGTGTGGCTGCTGTTCTTGGTTTGGCTGTTGTCTACACTAGCTGTGCTTATGTGTTGTATAGTGGAGAGATGTACTGATGTGCTCCTCCACGGCCGTGCTGTGGATTTGTGAGATTGAGTTGCTTTGTGATCTCGACAGCACACCATATGCATGCTGGTGTGTGTCCAGCCTGTGTGCCTGCTATGCACTTGTGGATATGTTCAGAATTTTTGAACTTACCATTACCAGATTACTTTCACCTGGCTGGTGAATTGGTCCCTCTTGGCTGTCATTTGACTTCTGGCTTGGAATTTATGAAAGATGAAATCTTTCATATTGGTGAAACTTTCCCCTTTTATAACATTTCTCAATGATGAATTTGTCAAGTGCATTTCACTGACATATCTAAGAGAAATATACTAACACTAATCTTATTTTGTTCCTATTTAGTCTTTGTTTTGCAGGTACAAAGATAAAGATAAAGATTTAGTGTAGATTTAGATATACAAATGTAATCTTCTTATTCTTTTGTAATTTTTCTTTTATTATTCTTGTAATCTTTATTTTATTTAATTGTAATAAAGATTATATTATTATTAATAAATAATATTCTTATTCTTTATTCTTTTGTAACTTGTGAAGTTTGGAATGACTTCAGTAGATTATATTCTTTGTAACTTGTTAATGTATTAATAATATGAAATGAATTTTATATTCAATATTGTTTTTGGATAAGATTTAAGTTATAATACTTATCTCTTAATTAATTTAAGATTCCAATCTTATATCTAAATCATTTAAATTATTATTCAAACACTTAAGTTTTAAAATTCAAACTCATTTCAAAACACACATAATTCCTTTAAGATTATATCAAAGTTTATAGCAATCCTCCTTTAAGACTAAACCTAATCTTAAAGTAAGAAAGAAACATTGATCATTCAAGGTTTTATTTGGCAAAAAATTTACCCACATTTTTACAAATGAATGCATGCAACAATTCATATTCCTAAATCTACCTTTCGTTAGGTTCCTAAATGCTGGGATGTTACAGTACCTCAACATTATTTGTGGCTTACAATATCTGATGATCACTTGTCCTGATATTCGTATGCAGTTAACCAAGTTTGTCAGTTTCTCCATGCACTTCGAGATTCTCATTGGTCAGCTATCAAGCGCATACCTACTATGGCTTGCATCTTAGGCCTGCTCCTTCTGGTTTTCTCTCTTCTTTTTCATATGCAGATTGGGATGTGTTCTTTGGTCCAAACTTGATCTCCCGGAATGCTCGCAAACAAGTGACAGTGTCTCATAGTAATACTGAAGCTTAGTACAAAGTGGCTGCTATTGCCACGGCTGATCTTATTTGGGTACAGTTATTGCTTACAGAGTTGAGGATCTCTCAAAATCAACCACATGTTCTTTGGTGTGACAGTATCGGTGCTACATATATTTCTTAATCCGGTATTTCATGCTCGAATGTAACACATCGAAGTTGACTATCATTTTGTGAGGGAACATGTTGCACCCAAGCTACTTCAAAACAAGTTTATATCTTCCAAGGATCAATTTGATGGCATCTTCACAAACCCGTTGTCACTACCTCAGATTGAGGGATGACAGCGCAATCTTAACCTGTTATACACATAGGGGCAAGGTTAAGATTGAGGGAGACCGATTCTCAAAAAAAGGAAGGGTGTTAGACTCTGTATAGCTTTTGTACATGCTTTTTTAACTGTAGTTGTAACTTTGTATACCCGCATATAAAGAAATAGCCACACCCGGTTAGGGTGTCGAGCGGTTCCCAACCTCAAGTTAAGAGTCTTACAAGGATATATCATACCCATCTCATCTCCTCTCTCTCTCTCTCTCTCTCCAAACACATACACCTACTTTCCACTCGGGATTGTCTCACATTGTTTAGCTACTGAAACTTCATGTATTTCATTTGTTCCCAAATTTTTTAGATTAAAATCTTAAAATTCCAAATGCTAGATCGCCAACACACGTCACCCACTTGTCTATCCACTAGTGCAAGTTTAATTTATGCTTGAAGTTCCTAAAAATCCACTCCAAGTATTATAATGTGTTTACTTTTTCAGAACTTGAGTCTGAGAGGTTTATGCATCTCTCGCACTCTAAACCTCTATCACTCTCATGGATTGCTCATACATGAAAACTTGTTTGATGTACAAATTTTGTACTTGGCCTTATATAGCAGGATTTATGAAAAAACATAAATTCAAAGTAAGCCTAAACTAATTTAAACCGCTCATCCTTTCCCAGAGTCACCTTCTAAAATTGAAAACATCATCAAGTTCAATTTTCAATTTAGCACAGAACATACTATGCATGCTCAAGGATGGGAAAACCCACCTAGTTTGTTTGAAATGAATGTTTTAATCTCCTTACAGCCATAATGCCCATGGTGTACATAATCTTAACACAAAGTATCTTTTTTGCACGCTAATTCACATGAGTTTTTACATTAAACAATGCAAATTCATTGTTTCAACACCTAAACGAACCTCTACAAGATACAATGATGATATGTTGTACAGATACAAAAAAAGACCACTAATATGTTATCAATCTATTTGTTAGACTTCTTTTGATTTTGCCCATAGAAAAAGATAGAGCCCACCAATCACTGTTGTTGTTCCGAGGATGCTGCAGATCCAGAAAAAGTATATTAGTTCAAACCAGTTGTTGAATTAAATCTATTATAAGGATATGAGATTATGCAGTGTGTAGTATTTTTATAAAAAAACTATAAATATATTATATGTTACTTTAAAAATATGGCGTTCGATGCCAAGAAAGATACCTTCCTATTGTAATATGATCGTCTATGAAGACAGATGATAGGACAACAGTGAATACCACCGATAATGGGCTGAACATCGGTGGATATGCTGGGCCTCGCTTAGCCACAGCCCACGAGTTGAGGCTATATCTTGCTGCAGTTGCAAGTGCACCCTGGAAATAGCAATAATTCGTGTAAACTTTCTTGTTAAGTCTTGGGAGCAAGGATAATAGTACAATTGCGACTGTTGGCTACGTGTTATCGTCATGTCATCTAGAGTCAGTCCAATGGCCAATAGTATAATAGTTAGAAATAAAATTGAACTACTTTATTAATACATGGTCTACCTCAGCATTTTCACATAGCGCCTGGTACCACGTGTTGCATTTGACTCTTAATCTACATTTCGCTTTCTTTTCTACATTTCGCTTTCTTTTCTTTTTCCTCCAACTCAGTAAAATATACTATTTAAACTCTAATAGTCTGTTTACATCAACTTGTTGTACTTTCTCTGAATGCATTAAATTTATTCCATGTCCACATCTTTTTTCCAAAAAGTGACTAAAAAGTCACTTACTTTTAATATTTGGACTTGTAAGATTTGAGCTTAAATGTCACTTTTAAATTTATTCTACTTTCTCTGAGTGAATTAAATTTATTCCAAGTCCAAAACAAATTCCAAAAAGGGACTTCGGTAATAGGGAAAAAAGATTGATGTGAACTTTCATGTTAATGCTTCAAATACTTCTCATGATATAGTTTGATATTAGGAATAATTGGGGCATCAGATGACTCACTGAGTACAAGATGGTCACAAGGTTCATATCCCATCCTAGCTTCCAAGCACTCTTGTCCCTTCTCAGTATAATACCAACAAGTAATGTCTGAAATCCTCCAAGTAGGCATGTCACCATGGATGACCAGTATTTGTGTGGATACACCTTGAGAACCTTTGACTGCAACAAGACCTCAGAAATTTTACTATCGACGTACATACACGATGAGCATATAAAGAATGAACGGTATATATCTATGGTCACCTGGATTATGTACCAGCAAGCAAAGGCGAAGCTGCTGGCCACCAAGAAAATTGTCCCTCTCAGCTGATTGTCTGCCACCTCCAATTGTTTGTCCTTAGGGAGATCAAGGATAGGACTCCAGAGATGAAGCGTCTTACCCTTGTAAAGGCTGATGAGCATGGTGCCTCCAACAGAGAGAGCAACACCTACTATCTTCAGTGACCCTGCTGTGCTGCAAATTTGCAAGGTCTCCAATCTGACATGTTCAAACATAAGTTTGTTTCAGTGAAATAGAAACTGGTTTCACTTTGTGCACTTCTGGCTGAAGTTGTCACATAAAAAAAATCTAAGCATGTTTATATTAAAATTGGCAGTCGTAGTATGGTTGTAGTGCCTTGATGCAATTGTCTTAGTTCAATGAAGCTTCCATTTCCCAAAAAATTAATATTAGGACAATATGGAAATTGATATAAATTATGCACCTGAAAATCAAGGAGATTATGAACGTCACCAGAGGAATTATATTTAGAAAGATGACAGCATAAGATGCCGTAGTGTCCCGGAGGCCATAGTAGTATAGACTCAAAGGGACAGAGTACCTGTGTAACATGACGTGACACCATGTGAGTAGAATGATGATGTAACAAGTTTCATTTTCTTCGCAACTTCGTGTAGATATTGCCTTCATTTAAAAAAATAACAAGAATGTAAAGGAAATAGAGCAGCGCTCCGCGACAGGCTAACCAGAAACTATAAGTAGTCATTATAAACTGTTGCACGGTAATGCTGCTATCAGTCCATTAAATCTTGCATAGCCTTTAACAAATTGTGTTTATTTTTGTGATGTGATAAACTGTCTTGCTGATGCCCTTATCCCAAAAGCAGCTGGTTTATTTAGTCCCTATGATATATGTGACCCCCAAAAGAGTATATATATAATACAAGATAGGTAGTTGATTAGCTTAAAGAGGGACTTTGTGGACTCGTGGCTGCAGGCTTCGACTTCCACCCCTCGCGCTTTGTGCAAGGGGACGTCTTCGCTTATCATGTTGACGGCCTGGTGGATTTGGAAGCAGCGCAACGCGGTCGTCTTCGACAATGTGTCACCGGACGTCGGTACCCTTCTCCGTACGATACGATCTGAGGCTCGGGACTGGGCCCACGCCGGCGCGGTTGGCCTTCGCGCCTTGCTACCGACGGCTTAGTAGTCCTAGCGGGTTGAGTTGTACGGGGTGTTGGCTCCTCTGAGCCAGTGTAAATGTTGTACAGAACTCTCTTTTCCTATCAATGAATCGAAACGCAAAGTTTTTTGCGTTTTCGCGAAAAAATTAGCTTAAACACAATTTGGTGTTTCTCGCAAAAAAGAACAGTTAGGTGTGCTTTTCTGAAAGTTGTGGTTTCAGTTTTGAACCCACTTGAACTCTCTAGAAGCACCAGTGTTTAAACTTTAAAGTGCCCAGTAATCTTCCTCTTCCATTGAAGCTGCCTGAAGGCAACTACGGATACAATTATGCATACGGTTGACAGTTGACCTAAAAGAGAATTATTTACCCTACTATAATAACTACAATATTTTAGTTGGAGTTATGATAATCAGATTCTGGTGAAGTATCTAATGAGTGTAAGAAAAAAGATTCTGAACTTGCTTTAAATGGAGAGACAGAATGTCAACAGAACAAGAAACATTTTTGCTAGCCTTTTGGAGCTGTCTGATCAAGAATCTGCTACTTGGTGATTCTGTTCCTAGGTATGTCTAAGTCTTCCTCGGCTCACTAAGGAAACCATAGCGTGATCGTTATAGACATATATTCACAGAGCACAAGCTAATTGATTGTTAGATGGCTTCAGTGACAGAACACAAACTATATAAATTTGATCATTTACCTATATAAGTCATCGTCAGGATTAAAAATAAAAATTTCAATCAAGTAAGTGCTAATGCTATAGGTTCAGTTAACTCTGAAGTACTGTCCGGTGTTGCTTCCGTTGACATACCTTCTGGTCCTACTCAGTGTTAGCACGATACACATTATTTATGAAACTAATTAATCCCTGGTTGGTGGAAACATAATGCATGGCTAAGTAGTACTCTATGTATACGTTTTTCCACCGTGTGTGTGTAACACGTAAAACTTGATATGATATTTTGATTGGCAAGGAGGTATCCATGGTAAATATATTCCCTTGTCAGCTGGAATAGCATTCGTAACCAAGTGGAGGTGGATAGATGTTAGTAGAAGCCGAAAGCATAAATTGTGGCAAGATACAGTGAATAAGAAACATCATGCTAATTCGTCGACATTAACCGGAGTGGATTTAATCTGTAGCTTTTATGCATGGAAAAATCATGTGTCAAAAAAATACTTCCAAAGGGATGACAAATATTTTGTGGGGCTGCTATGAAATCCAGGTTTCGGTAAGACGGTTTAGCTTTGATGCAGACAACAGGCCTGGTTTTGATTTTAGCCCGTAAAAGTCATGACAAAAATATCATATGGATGTTGAAGATGCATACTCTGTCAAACTATATACATGACCAGCCATTCTGCGTGAAAAACATCAAATGATCCCGTAAAAGAGACAAGAACAGAAGCCCATATATATACCCGATAAACGCATTGAGGAATATCCATCTGAAGGCGCGCCAGCTCATGTCCCTCCATTTTCCTCTACACGGAAACAAAACAAACATAGATGAAAAACCCATATCGTCGCTACTCGATCCCACCCATGATGCATGCTAGACATCGTAAATAAAATACCTCTCAGAGATGAGCGCGAAGGGGAGGATGAAGACGGCGCCAAAGAAGCTGCGGTAGGCGAGGAGGCTGAAGATGAACATGCCGCCGCCAATGGACACCTTGGAGAGCAGGATCATGCCAGTGTTGAAGAGCTGCACCAGCACCATGGCCAAGGGCTCCTTCCACCCCGCCGCCGAGGCCGGCTTCGTGGCTGCTACGTCGATGTCCATCACAATCCAAGGTCCAAGTTGTGTGCAACTGGTGAGTCTGGCTAGCTTTCTAGGAGAGTACTGCAGGCAACTGACAGAGACAGTGATTCATATATAGGCATATTTTTGGAAGCAAAGGAGAGGTCAGTGCTGTTGTTAGGTCTTAGGTGCAGCAACGGGGGGGATACGGGATGGACGGCCATGCATCCATCACGTTGCACACGATGGCAAATACTAAAGAAGGGATTCTCAGAAAAGTGGGAAAAGCCGAATGTAAACAAGGAAAAGGGAGGAGTTGGTGGTGTGCAAACACGGATTGGGAGTCCAACCCGTGTGTGTCCCTGCGTGCTTCATGGTCCTTCTCTAGGCGGCTGGTTTAGAAATTCATCGGTGCAGGACTATGCAGATTATATTATATTGGGCCCATGCATGTCTGGTGTAATTAACGAACCAATTAAACGGATTCCCCGTTGAACACATCTGATCCATGCATGCAAAGGTCGAGATGGAGGCAGGGGTTGCCTTTGAATACTTTTCTTCCAATTTTGCAAAGGATCGGGAGCATTGCTACTAGAAACTGCTAGTACATACAAATGCAGCAGCTCGCCGACTGCGCAGTTACAAACGACGAGAGATAGCAACATCACGGATCGATGACATTTTTCGGTTCAAGGATGAAGTCGCCTCCGCGTTGCAAATTTCTTGGAATGACATTAAGGGAGAAGCCAGGGTGTGCAAATTCAAATTCTAACAACAGCTAAACTGTGTTTCAGAGTACCAACCACCAAACATGGCCTTGCACTAAATTGTGTTTCAGATAAAGGAATGAAGCCAGGGTGTTCAAATTCAAATTCTAACAACACGGATTGTCATGCTCTACCTACAGAAGTATAGCTAACTAAGCTGAAGACAAGTTAACTAGATCTATATCTAGAATCTTTGATCTAAGCAAAGTACTACCATTACTAACTAATGTGCTGTAACCCTCCCTCCCTCCCGTAACCCAGATCCCGCCGCCGCCGGAGGCGCCACCGGGCAAAGCCCGTACGGCATGGCAGCGGCAGTGGCCTCCCTCGGCCGCCGTTGGCCTCTCCCTGATGATGTGGTATGCCCCTTCCCATGGCAGCATGTCCGTCCCTCTAGCGGCCCGGATCCTCCCCATGGCGGCGCCTCTCATGCCCTGACGGCGTGGCAATGGCGGCCCTCCCGCACAGGTGGTGCTGGCGGCGCCCTCAATGGCGGTGCGACCTTGTGTTTCAGCGACGGCACGCTGTGGGGAGGCGGCGGCCCGGTGACCTCCTGTTGGATGACGACACGAGATATCGGGGTTTCTCCCGCGGCACGAGGATGCCTAGGGCAGCAACCCTAGGTATGATTGTGGAGGTGGCTTTGTTCTTCGCCGGAGGTGGTCGGTCTGAGGCTGGTTTGGCGGATCTTGGAATCCATCATCTAGTCCCGGCAGCGAGGCAGGGATATCTAGGTGCAGGTGAAAACCGAGCCGTTGGCGGGCGATGGCGTCGTTAATACGGCGTTACCTTGATGAAGACATCGTCGTGCAACTAGTGTCGACCTCAATCATGCTGCTCTAGGGGAAACCCTAAGTTCTTCAGGTCGAGCGATGGCGGCGTTGTGGTGTCGTGTTCTCTCTTGAGAGTATCGTTTGTGGAGCAGCGCTGGAGGGCAGCGGCAAGACGTGGAGCTCCGTCTTGCACAGAATCTTCGGTAGAGATGTCAAGTCATGCCTAGCCGCCAGGTGCTACGCTCAGTCATGCCTAGTTCAGTAGGTGCTACGCATGACAGATCTTCCAGAGTTCTCTAGTTGCGTTTGTTGGCGGGACTTAGCGGCATGGTGCCGAGAGGTCTTGGTGGCGATCACGCGTGCTTGGATGGATGCGCGCAGGGCGGTGGCGCCGTCTAGCGTCATGGTGGCATCGATGGCAAGCCTCACAAGGTCAGTTCATTGATCTCTCCAGAAGTTGGGTATACAAAAGAAGAAGGCGGCTAGGACTTTCCGAAGCATGTATGCTGCGCTGAGGGTCTGCCGGATCGGTTGTGATATTTGCTCGTCATTCGGCGGCTTGTTGAGGCCTTCGGTTTTAGATGATACGCGTTGGTGGGATGTCTGGGATATTGGTCATATACATAGCACCCCCTTCATCAGGGTTGTAGGATTAACGAGTTGTTGCTTGTTTTGGTGGGCTTCGGTTTGATCTTTGTAATCTTTTTTGTAAGGTTTTTAAGAATAATCTAATAAAACAGACCGTGTGCATCTTTTGGATGGGCAATCTTCCCGTTTCGAAAAAAAAAACTAACTAGTGTGCATCTTAGATTCCAAAAATTAATGAATTGTGCATTGCCGCATCAGAAGAGAATTAGCAGTACAGTGTGCGTACCTTGAGGAATTATACTGTGCAGATTTCTCTGGATAATAGTAACGGACCGGGCGGGAAGCCCGCTATGGCGATGATGAGTGGAGAGGCTATCTCGGCGTATTTGCGTGGGGATTTTAGACGATTGTGGCAATTGATGGCCGCTTCAGGTCGGTGGTTGACACCTGAAGGATATGGCATAGCAGGCAGGCGGCGGGCCGGCGGCGGCGGCGTTGAGGTAACTGATCGAGGGCTCTTCCCGCTCGAGGCTCAGGTATACGTCAAATTCAGGATCGTGCGGGTATAGGCACGTCCTAATTCATTAATTTATTGGGCCTGGGCCATTCTAGACAACTGGGCTTTAGCACAAATCCTTTTTTGGAGCTCCCCAGAATCAGCACTATGTACATCTTGCTACAGGGTGTTCTTATAAGATTCATGAGCGTACGCATGATCTTAATTACGCTAGGCGATCAGGCTCCCGCTAGGCGATCGTCGACGTCGCTTCCACCATCTTGGAGGAGCGGCCTGTGTACACATGCCGGACGCGGCGGCGGTACCTGGCAGCCGTTTTGGCGGGCTGGCGGACCTCGGCGCAGATCACGTCGCGATCCATGTGGCAGAGGAGGTTCTGGAGGATCGTGAATGGACGACGGTGTCGCATCGAAGGGATCGCCGGAGTGTGCGGAGGGATCGCCGGAGTGTGCTGCAGTCCTTTTGGGAGGAGGCGGGATATCCTTCGAAATCTTCGCGCTACTGGGAGCGGCCGTCTGGGGCAGGTTCTCTCCATCGGAATCGGTCGTCGGGGTCGGAGGAGATGGCTAGGGCAAGATCACTCTCACCCCTGTCTTCCGCAGTGGTGGGGGACCGGCGGTGCTCTCGTCGTCGCCGACGGGTTTGAGGCTGTCGCACAAGCCGCGCATGGGGCCCTGGCGCGGTCCGTTGCCGAGAAAGCGGATCACGCCGCCGCCTGTGCTCGTTGCGTTTCTTCCCACGATTGCGGCGGTTTCTGTGGGGTCGAGTGGGCCTTCTGTTACGGGTCCTCAGAAACCCCACGGTCGGTTTGCCTCTGGTGCGTCTCGGGCCTGTGCAGGAGACCGAACGGGAACGGTTTCGACTCGCAGATCGGTACGACTGAGGAGACCTATTCCCTTCGACGCTTCTATCTCTCGTTCGACATCGACAATCCAGCTTTCGGTCCCTGCCTCTATGCCGCCGTCGCCCTCAACGACCTACGTGTCGATCGCCCGGTGCCCCTGGTCGTCGGGATCTTTCGCCCACGTCGTCATGGAGGGTCTGCCCCGGTCTTCGTCGACGGCAGGTCAAGGAGGTACTGTGTCGGCTGCTACTCTGGGGGGTGGAGGACCTATTGCTCTAATGGGAGGAGGGCCTGCCGCTGCTCTGGTAGGAGGAGGGTCTGCCGCTGCTCCGAGGGTGGAGGGCCTGCTGCTCCGGTAGGAGGAGGGCTGGCTGCTACGATGGGAGGTGGGCCTGCTGCTCCGGTGGGAGGAGGGCTGGCTGCTCCCGCAGCTTCTACGTTACAGCAGACAGGAGGTGTGCAGCCGGGGATTTCAATCCCGTTCAGACCTCTTCAGCCTCCTTTCAGACCTACGGGTCCTTCGGGGTTCACGGCACAGCCTCCGGGGCAATTCTTTCAGCCAGCGATGAACTTCAATAGGCCCGTCTACCTGCCTTTAATTCCGCCTCAGCAATATGCACAGATGTTCCCGCAATTTGCGCAGCCACCCGCTGCTGTTTCTGATCCTGTGGTGACTCGGAATAAAAGAAAGAAGAAGAAGAAGAAGAAGAAGAAGAAGAAGAAGAAGAAGAAGAAGAAGAAGAAGAAGAAGAAGAATGTGTAGGTACCTCAGTCGCAGCCACCGACGGTGCCTCCACAGCAGCTTGTTCAGCCTCAGTTTCAGCCTCCGTAGATGCCCCATGTACCGGGCATGATGTTTGTGCCTCCTACCGTGAGTATGCCACCACCGCTGCTCTCTGCTGTCTGAACACCTGCAGTGGTTGTAGTGGATTCTTCTGGTCAGACTGATCCGAGTAAGACAAAGAAGATGGTGAAGTGCTGGAAATGTTCTGCAGATACTCACGCTTCCAAAAACTGCCCGGTTCAACACTACTGCTTAGTTTGTAACAATTCTGCTCATCCCACTGCCAAGTGCCCGACGCTGAAATTGCCCAAGCCTTCGATGATCGTTGCAGGGAATGGGACGGAACATACTCCTTTCAATCAATTGCCTGATAGCATTTTCAAAGCGGAGTTGGCTCCAAAGTGTACACCGATGGCTAAGGTGACTATGGTAGGTGCGGTGGTACCTGCGGCGGTCATTGAGTCTCAGATGACACGGATATGCCCTCTCGGTACTCAGTGGAAATGGGAGGCCCTCCCTCATGGTGATGACTCCTTTCTTGTATGCTTCCCTTCTTTTGCGGATTTGCAGCATGTAGAAGGCATTCAGATGCCGGTCCCTTCTCACAATGCTCGGATTGTTATCAGTGTTTGGGAGATGCAGGATATTCAGCCAAAGTTTACTGTACCTCAGGTGTGGGTTCATGTGGAGGGTGTTCCTCATACCATCCGACACTTCCATGGCTTGTAGGCGGTTGGTTCTCTTCTGGGTAAGACAGTGGATGTGGATTTGCCGACGTTGTATAGTCGCAATATTGTGCGTATTTGTGTGGCAATGATGAATCCAAATGCGCTGCAGAAATGTGTGGATGCTATAGGTCCTTACATTGGTACTACTGTTACTCTGAAGCTGAAGGGTTATGACTTTACTTTTCGCCCGGAGTCCCCTAACTTCGTCCCCGATCCTACATTCAGCCCTATGTTCTGGAGGCGTAAGGGAGATGATTCAGGTGAGGACGATGGTACTAGACAGAAGGAGAGATACCCCTCTTTTGATGATACTACCACTCGGTCTCAGGGGAATCAGATGGAGATTGATAATGCGGGTTCCAGTCAGTTGTGGGAGGTCCTCAGGTCAACAAGGTGTAACATCCCAAAAATATGAAACTTGGATCATCAAACTCTAATCATCAAAATTTAGGATTAACAAAAACTTTTCTAAATAAAAAATATGAAAGCATGCATGTGCGTATGCATTCCAATTTGGATTCTTTTGAATTACCTTGCTTGTGTGTTTCTTTGCTTGTAAAAAGATTCTTAGGTGAAATAAACATCATCTAAACAATCCCCACACTTTTTCCAAAGACAAATAAATCAAAACAAACAAAATAAGGGAATGGTCACTTTGGCCAATTTAACTCCCATGCCTACTTTGGCTGTCTCTAACTTTCAAAACTTAACAGAAACTTGTTTGGATCTTTACACCCTTTGATAGTACTCATAACAAAGTACCAAGTCCCACCTTGTGATCATCCAAAAACATTTGAATGCATAGTTTAAATGACAGTTCAAAATTGAATCTATATCATATGGGAAGATCCCACTTTTGCAAAAACCACTCAAACAAGCTCAGCTTTCAAAACCCAAGCATCCACAGACTCACCAGCACATGCCTAGCACACCCACCAAAAATCTTTTCAAAATTCAAAACTTGAATTCATGTAGCCATTTCATCAAACACCTTGCAGATACAAATTAAACAAAATCTAAACACTATAGTGTGCAGTGATTCTGGCCTAACTTGTTCCCTCTCTAGCTCACAGCAACCTCAGTAGATCATCTAGCAAACTTAACTAATCACTAGCCCCACTTTAAGCTTGCCAATATCATCAATGGTGAACAGCCCGAGAGCACCCATGTCACCCCAGTGTGGACAGCAGGCTAGAGGAAGAACTAGCCATGCCAACCTTGTCTAGGAGGTAGCCCATGCCTCACCGCCCCCTCTCGACCAGCCCTGCCTCGCAGACAGCAGTCAGAACCGCCAGGAACGCCGCGCCCATGCCGCTGTCGTCCATGCCGACGTGCACCGCAGAGCACGCACCGTTCCCATTCAACCAGACCACCTCGAGCCCTCGCCGCCCGCCAGCATGCTCCCCACCGTCCCAGGAGACCGCCAGAGATGCCCATTTCACCGCCCGTACCCCGTAGCCACCGCTCGCCGTCGAAGACGCCGCCTCTGTCGCGCAGAACGTCGAGCGTTCCAGACCGTTTTCCACCGCCCCTACACACGCATTAAAGCCATAGAGCATCGCCAGGAGACCATCGATCGATCGCCACCCTCGGCCATGCCTCTAGCAGCCCGTAGCCATGCCCCCACCGTCGCCTGCCCATCTCGTTCGGTCTCACCGTTGAGACTATAAATAGAGGCCTCCCCCGCTCAAACTCTTCACACCATCTCACTCCCCTCACTGATCGTTCCACCCCGTTCCCGGAGCAAGGCGAGCAGCGCATCGCCGGAATTCGGCCGGAGCCCGCCGCTGCTGGAGAAGAAGGAAGCCAGCGATTGGAGCCGCCCCAGGAGAAGCTGCCGGTACCAGGAGGTTCGCCGTCGTCGACTTCGTCGTTCTCCGACCCTCGCCTGAGCCCCGGTGAGCCTCCCACGACCCCCACCTGCCACGTTAGGGTTCTGTCTCGCCGGCGCTGTCCGACGTGGACGATGAACCAGAGTCGTTGGATTAGAACTAGATCCAACGCACCACGTTGCCCCGTACCACTTCGCACCCCCCTCCCCCCCGTCTCACTGACGCGTGGGGACAGCAACTTAACCAGCCCGCGTAAGCGTTGTGCGTAGCAGGCCGGCCCATTTTCGTCTCCCGCGCAGCCCAGTCGTTTGAATTTAACTTTTTCCATTTAAGTTCAAACCTAGTTCTGTACCTAGTTTTAAAAATCAACTCAGCTCGATTCACTAAACCAAATTTAATGAAACCAATTTTGTTAGAAAGGTTTTGAAATGCTTAATCCAAGCCCGTTGGATTCAAATCATTTGAATCTATAGATCAACCTTGGTAAAAATAACAAGGTAGAATCTTTTCTGCATTCAAACATTTTTTCAAATTTAAACCATAATAGCTTTTGAGTTGATTCCAACTCTCAAAAATCATAATTGATCATACCTTTCAGAATATATAAAAATATATGGGTTTACTTACAGAAATAATGTTCAAGTAATAAAAGAATGCCATATTGGCATTTCTAGTCATTTATTTTTATTTAAAATAAAAGGTTAAATCTTATTAAATTGTGACACCACTTTAAATCACATTCCCATGTCCTGAAATGTGTGGTGATGACATGTGTCAACATGATCCCATGTTTGGTTTGGAGAATATTAAATCTTAAGTAGTTTTTCAATGAGTAGAAATTACTTTTCTAAAAATAAGATCATTAAGTCAAGTGCTTGTAATGTTAGTGATGATGCTAGATCATCTATATAACCCCTTTGTGTGATGATTGAAAGTAGTTAAGTATTGTTTGGTGATTGTGTACCTCATATTTATTCATAGACGCTAGTACCGACCAAGGATACGAGGAGGAAGGAGGATACTACGAAGAAGAAGCCGAAGAGAACTTCAACCACTGCTCTGCACAAGGCAAGCCAATACTTGCAAGCTATTAACTTAGCAAGCTTATACTGATACTAATGCAAGCCTAATACTACTAGTTGAATGTGCAAGCTAACACTTGCAAGATACTCTACTTTAGCAAGCCTAATACTACTAGTTGATTGTGCAAGTTAACACTTTCAAGATACTATACCTATGCAAGCAAATACTTGCTTGTTACCATGCCAACTATATGCCCTAAGCATATGTGATCATACCCACTTGATAACTCAATCCTAGTTTTTTTACTTGCAAGCTTTATACTTTATTTCTTTATCAAAGCTATTACTTAGAGATTACTTGAGTGAATTGTAGATTCTAGAAAGATAATTGAAGGTTGCATAAAGAGCATAAAACTTGGCCTAAGCTAGATAATCTTTATGTCATCCTAAGGCATGAGATTGAACTTAGTTAAACTCCACTAGTTTACCACCCCTTAGTAGTACTTACCCCCACTTGTAGATGCTAGTGCTAAGCATAAAACTTGATCAACTTTAGGTGGGAATACTTGGTGGAAAAATGGTTATGAAAACCTTGGAATGATGGATAATTCTATTGAGATGTTTTGACATGTGTTTCCGAACACCAGATGATTTGGATGATGAAAATGTTGAGGCATGAGCCTTAGCCCTTTATAAAACTGATGGTTGTCTGGATGCGATACCATTCCAATTTTACCGTACAACCACAATACCCGAGAATTGGGTAGGGCTTGACTGGAAACTTATATACCTTAGTATTGGTTCCCTCACGGCCAAGGTCTGAGCTGAGGATACCTTGTGAAGATTGTCCACCTGTGCAGTACCCAAGATGACAGTTGTTCATGGTTGGGAGGCCAAACTCACAGGAGAGGTGCTTATACTAGGGCGTGTAATTGAAAGGTTAGGATTGATTATCCGCAAACTGAGTATGGTGAATTTAGGATTTGTTCCTGACGGATGTATCGAATGTTGTGGTGAAAGTGTACAATCTCTGCAGAGTGTCAAACTATTCGAATAGCCGCGTTCGCGGTTATGGACAGTTGGAGTGGCCATACTGTTCCCCCGTCAGATGTTTTCAAAATGACTTATGAAATGAATGGAGAACTTGACGTGACCACAACAGAGTTGTGGCGTGAGATACAAATTCCCACTTAGGTGTTATAAAATTTGACTAGCTTTCTCTTGCTTCTGAACTTAGTAGATGTAAATCTGGCTTTTGCAAAACAACCCTAGAGCTCAGTGTCCTACTACAAAAAACCCCTTCACTTGTTAGTATTAGTTTACGAGTACTTAAAGAGTACTCATGGCTTTGTCCCTGGCTATTCCCGTGGCCAGACTATGAAGAGGAGTACCAGGATGATGGACCCCAGGAAGGTTACGACAACTAGGATCATCTCCCATCATCAGCATTGCCTGTGACCCCGAAGATGGAGCTTCGCCTACGCTACCTTTATTATTACATATTTCCGCTGCTTGAGTTGTATTAAGAACTGGATCATGAGATCCTTATTTGTGTAAGACCTTATGTATGGTTTGTAATGGATGATGTACTGTGGTATCCAAATCTATTATGTCTCACAAAAATGTTAATCCTGGGATTGCGATGTATGGCATAACAGGCATCTGGGATTAAAAATTCGGGTGTTAACACAAGGTTTCTACTATGCCAGTGGTGGCGGTCACACCTTTTAATCCTAGTCCTCAGACTCCACGGGGTAAAGCCATTGTTGCTGCTGCACGGTGCTCTCGCTCTTACTTTCAGTGGCCTGGTCTGTTATCTACTGCTGCATCTTTGGCCTCGGGAGGTCTGTCTGGCGACGCTCTTTCGCTGGCCTCTTCTTCTGCACCAGATGTGGTGCAGCCCTCTTCACCAGGCATCTCCGTCGCATCGGCGCTTTTGAGTGCGGTGACGATCACGGCCTCGCCTGCCGCGAGCCAGTCGGCCTCGACGACTGCGGCTAGGTCTTCTTCGCCATATGTCGGGCGAACGTCACCTCAGGAGTGTCCGGTGATGGGCCAGGATACCGGTAGTCTTGGCCCACAGCATGGGCACGGCGGGCGGTCGACGACGGATATGACGTTGCTCGAGTTGGACTCGTCGACGGATTCAGCTGTGGAGCAGGTCATTGCGCGAATTCGCTCACGGTCTCGGCGGTGACGGTGTTGCGCAGGAGTGCAAGGCATCCGGTGAGCGCCCACGGTGCTTCGGCTACGGATATGGACTCTTTGGAGAAGGCCATGCGCAGGAAGGCGGAGAAGAATCTTGACACGACTGGTAATCCCTCTTCTTCCAAGTCTTTTATTCCTTTTACATCAACTTGCATTAATTCTAAGCTTAATTCTGTTGGTATTAGTTTAGGAAAGAATGCAAATGATGTTTCTATTTCTGCTAAGGTCTTGAAGCGGATGGAATTTGACCGGTTAACGGTTGTTCCAAAAGCCTCGGCATCTTACATTCCCACCTACTCTGATGATGAGGATACAGACATCTCAACAGATGGTCAGATTCTATCTCATCTAGTGGGTGAAGTTCTTGAAGTTGGTTTGGACGAGGATAGGTTAAGCTCAATCTATGAGCTAACTGCCTCTGGTCGTAAATCAACTTCTGGAAAAAATTGTAATAAGTCTCGCAAACGAGATCTTGTGCCTAAATCTATTATTGTTTCCCAATGAATGGCATGTTTTTGAATAGCAGAGGTCTTCGAGACTTGGCTAAACATTTACACATTGCATTATGTTCTAGGGAACACAATTTGGATTTTGTGGCTATCTCCAAAACGGGGAGACGAGAATTCTCACAAACTATACTAGATCACCTATCAGGTGGTATAGATTTTGTGTGGCATTCTCATCCACCCAGGGGACGGTCTTGGGGCATTTTACTTAGCGTGCGGGCAGATACCATGGATATATTAGCTGTTGCGGAAGGGGGGTTTCATATTAAACTACACATCTGTAATAAGGCTGATAATTTCGTGTGGAGTCTGGTTGCTGTGTATGGTGCGGCTCAAGAGGCTTTTAAGGCCAATTTTCTTCGAGAATTGGTATACTTTGCAAAAGATAATCCGTACCCTATTCTAACAGGGGGGATTTTAACTTGCTTCGTTTCCCATTTGAGAAGAGCAAAGGCCGCTTCAACGATCATTAGCCCTTCCTTTTTAATGATGTCATTAACAGTCTTGACTTGAAGGAAGTAAACATGATCGGTAGACAATTTACTTGGGCTAATTCTTTACCGGAACCAACATACGAAAAAATTGATCGTGTACTGATGGACTCAAATTGGGAAGCCCACTTCCCTCTAGTTTCGGTACGCGCTCTAGAACGTATTGAGGCTCTGTATGATCACGCTCCCATTTTGCTAACCACTGGTTTGCCATCACCATGTTATGGCCATCCTTTCAAATTTGAGCTTGGATGGCTGCTTCATGATGGATTCCATGATATGGTGAAAGCAGTTTGGGAAAGGCCGGTTACTTGTGATAACCCAATCCAGAGATGGAATAATAAAGTGCGTTTGACATGGAAACATCTCGGGGGTTGGGCGCGTCACACCGCTGGTATTCTCAAAAAAGAAAAACTTAGACTTTCAGCTACTATTGATGAACTCGAAGCTTTAGCAGAAACCCGGTTGCTTACTCCACAGGAAATTGAGCTGAAAAGCCAATCAAATGCGGAGATTGCCCGGTTACTACGCGAGGAGGAATTCAAATGGTATCAACGTTCTAAATCACAATTTATTTTGCATGGGGATTCAAATACTAGATACTTCCATAGTGTAGCCAATGGCAGACACAAGAAGAAACGTATTCATTCCTTAAGGCATAATGATGAGTTGATTGAAGAACACGAGGAGCTAAAGTCTTACATTACGAATTATTATAAGGGTTTGTTTGGGGATCCGGAGGAAGGCACTTTCTCAATGGATGAATCCAAAATTAACAATGTACCCCAAGTTTCTGTGGAGGAAAACAACTATCTGATTGCTCCTTATTCTAAGGAAGAAGTCAAATTAGCTGTTTTCCAAATGGAGGATAATAAGGCACCTGGTCCGGATGGTTTCCCCGTTGAGTTCTATCAAACTTTTTGGGATGTAATCAAACCTGATCTCTTGAACATGTTTAGTGCTTTACATGAGGGTCAACTTGAACTATTTCGGTTGAATTTTGGTGAAATCATCTTATTGCCTAAATTTAATGAAGCAGAACGGATTCAACAATATAGACCGATCTGTCTTCTTAATGTTAGCTTCAAGATTTTTACCAAGGTTGCCACTATCAGGTTGAACTCTGTAGCTGATCATGTTGTTAGGCCTTCACAAACTGCCTTCATGCAAGGTAGAAACATTTTGGACGGTGTGGCTACCTTGCATGAAACGGTTCATGAACTTCATAGAAAGAAATTGAATAGGGTAATTCTAAAAATTGATTTTGAGAAAGCTTATGACAAAGTTAATTGGTCTTTTCTACAACAAGCTCTTAGAATGAAAGGTT
This sequence comes from Avena sativa, assembly GCA_916181665.1. NCBI lineage: Eukaryota > Viridiplantae > Streptophyta > Magnoliopsida > Poales > Poaceae > Avena > Avena sativa. The sequence continues at coordinate 111,533,069 of OV702285.1, read as the reverse complement.
TCTCAGCGGAATGGTGTTCCTTGGTTGAAAGCTTTGTAGTCGGAGGTAGTGTTGCAATAAAAGTCAATGACAATGTTGGCAACTACTTTCAGACTAAGAAAGGGCTAAGACAAGGTGATCCATTATCGCCAATGCTTTTCAATATAGTAGCTGATATGTTATCCATTTTGATTGAGCAGGCTAAGTCTGATGGCCAAATTGAAGGTGTGATCCCCCACCTTGTAGATGGGGGGTTATCTATACTTCAATATGCAGACGATATAATTCTTTTTATGGAGCATGATCTTGAAAAAGCCAAGAATCTGAAACTCATACTTTCGGCTTTTGAGCAGCTTTCTGGATTAAAAATTAATTTCCATAAAAGTGAATTGTTTTGTTTCAGCGAGGCCCAGATGGAGGTTGATCTTTATACGGAACTCTTCGGCTGTTATCACGGCACTTTTCCGATCAGATATTTGGGCATTCCGGTGCACTACCGAAGGCTTACAAATACAGAGTGGAAAATTGTCGAGGAGAGATTACAGATATGTTTGAGCAGTTGGAAAGGCAAACTTCTCTCTATAGGGGGGAGATTAGTACTCATCAACTCAGTCCTTAGTAATATGGTTTTGTATATGCTTTCTTTTTTTCAACTACCAAAAGGTGTCTTAAAACGTTTGGATTACTTCCGATCAAGATTCTTTTGGCAGGGAGATAATGAGAAAAAGAAGTATAGGCTGGCTAAATGGAGTGTTTTGTGTAGACCCAAAGAACAGGGTGGGCTCGGTATTCATGATCTACAGGCTAAGAATACAGCCCTCCTTAGTAAATGGCTCTATAAGTTATTAAATGAGGAAGGAATTTAGAAAACTATTATTAAGAGAAAGTATATTGGTTCAAAGGCTTTGTCCCAAATGGTTTGGAAACCTGGGGACTCTCACTTTTGGGCTAGTCTGATGGCGTCAAAAAAACATTTTTTACGCTTTGGGACTTTCTCTATTACTAATGGGACGCAGATAAGGTTTTGGGAGGATAAATGGCTAGATAATGCTACCCTTCGAGAACAATATCCTTCGTTATATTCCATCGTCCGTTATAAGGAGGAAACGGTTGCCACGGTGCTCGAATCATTCCCGCCAAATATAACGTTCAGAAGGGATTTAATTGGTTCTAGACTTGACTCTTGGATCATGTTGCTACAGCGTCTGGCACAGTACAATTGCCGGAAGAGCCAGATGAATTTCGATGGAATCTAACTAAGAACGGGTCTTTTTCTGTTAGCTCTTTGTATAATGCTTTAATTCAGCCAACTCTTCCAGTGGCAGATAATAGGATGATCTGGAAGATGAAGATACCACTTAAAAACAAAATCTTTGTTTGGTATCTTCGTCGTGGGATTATCCTTACAAAAGATAACCTTATTAAGAGAAATTGGCATGGAAATCCTGGGTGTGTGTTCTGTCACCATGATGAGACAATCAAACACCTATTTTTCCAATGTAGTTTTGCCCGGTCTATATGGTCAATCACCCAAGCAGCTTCGGGCTTGTATCTACCACGTAGTATTGCCAACATTTTTGGGAATTGGTTACATGGTATTGATAACAAGTACAAAAATCTTCTTAGGGTCAGAGCGATAGCCATTATATGGTCGCTATGACTATGTAGAAATAATAAGGTTTTTGATGATATAAACTGTTCTGTTCTGCAGGTCCTTTACAGGTGTACTCATACCCTTCAGGCTTGGTCGACTTTGCATCGTGCGGATTATCGCGATCTCTTCATAGAGGTGTGTACAAGACTAGAGGACACGGCACGGGATCTTTTTACCAAACATGGATGGCAGCATAATCTTCGGATAGATTTGCCCTATGCATCATAGGAGATTTTGCATTTGCTAAGCTTCATATGTAATTCGCCTGTATCTATTTCTTTTTCTGTCGGACCGTAAGGATTAATGTCGACTCTGTGCATCTAGTTATGCAGAGGCCGGGTGTTATGTTACTATCAAAGTAATAAAATCGCCCTTTATCGAAAAAACATCTTGCTACAGAAAACACTCGTTTCCCACCCAGCAGTGACACTATTAGTTTCAGTTAAACGTGGCACCAAACATCACAACCGAACTGCAAGCACCTGTAACATCCCTAAAATCATGATTTCAAAGATTGCATATCATTCATGCATGCATATATTTTTGAGATCATTTTTCAACTCATTTCAAGAAAACAGAAGCACTTAGTGCTATTATTTTATGTGAGCAAACATAAATCAAATGCTACCCTCAATTGAGAGCATAAGTGTTTTAAACCAAGTTTTGTTTGCTTCCTTGTTGATTATATTGAATGTGGAGTTTGGACAAAAATTCACAGAACAAATATGGTTTCAAAACCATTTTCAAAAACATTTCCAAACCAAGTGCTATAGCACTGTTTATTTTGTTCATTCAAAGGGACCAAGCAAGTACAGAGAGACCACATGGTTTTATGTCCAAAAGGCATGATGGTTACACTTTACAAAATCCAGAAAAGATTTGAAATTCAAATGCCTTTGATTTGAAGTTGAAATTCATTTCAGAAAATCAAAACAGAAAAAGAAAAGAGGAAGGAAAATAGAAAAGGGCCAGCGCCAGTCTTTTGGCCCAACTGAGAAAGCAGCCCACTAAGCCCACCCGGGTCGTTTTCCCCTTCTCCCTCTCTCACCCGCACCCGCTCTGCCCCGCTGCCACTGCCACTGGGCCTGAGCCACGTCAGCTCCTTCTTCTCCACCCCGCGCGCGCAGACCCCGTCGCCTCTGTCGTTTCCTCCAGAAACGCCGCGTTGATTCCGCGCTTAATTGGCATTGATCTGTAGCGTGATTCCCTCGCCCCTCCTGGCTACTTAAACCTCTCCCCCTCACGGCCATTTCCCCCAAAAAAGCCAACCCGAAGCGCCCCCAGGCTGCCAGTAATCGCCATTGCCTCGCCGCAGACAGAAGAACTCTGGCGACTAATCACGGTGAGCTTCGACTGCCCCCTGTCTCTGGTTCAAACCAGCGTGACCAGCGTGTCCTTGCGCGTCCACTGATGCCTTTTGTTTGCTTTCCCATGGCCCAGGTTGCCGTCACCGTTCGTGCCCGCAAACGACAGAATCGTCGCTCGACTCCGACGAGCGATTGAGGTAAAACCTGACTGTCCCTCGACTTCTCTTTGACCCAGTAATGTTCGCTGTAACCTTGCGCACCCCCTGATACCACTGGTTCATGCTAGGGAACTCTAGAGCGTCGCCAACGTCTTCGTCACCGAGCACCCGACGCTACTCTCAACTCCGACGAGCTCCTACGGTCACCTCAACGCGCCCCTGTCCACGCCAGTAACACCTCGAGCTTCCTCGCGACCTTGCGACGCTGGTAAGACACACCACTGTCCCCAACCCTCACTAGAGTCGCCAACCCATCGCCGGCAGAGCCATCGCCGCCGCCAGCAGCCATTGCGCCGCTCATCTTTGGTCAGAGCATCTAGGATCGCTGGATCCAGATCCAGAGGCTAGGATTAGATTAGAGGGCGAAGCGTTACATTTTAATCTGAGCCGTGCATCGCCACTTAGATCTTGTGGCTCATAAGCGTGATCCGCCCGAACCGGTATCAGCCAATAGAAACACGCCGCGTGGCTGGAGTTTAGATTTAAAACAGGATTTGAATCTGATTAAAGTTTGAATTTGATTTGGCTATAACTTTTGATCCCCACGTTAGAATTTGACAAATTTTATATCGTTGGAATCAGGAGAGCAAGCTCTTTCTAAATAAGCAATGTGTTTAATGTTTTGCTTCTGTTAAAAAGGTTTTATTTGCAGAAACTTGTGTAGGACTAAATTGAGTTTATGTAATGTTTGGGAAATGATTTAGGGTTTAAATAATTGTTGTTTGGCAAGTTTTCAACTTGTTTATGAATCAGTACTGTTTACTTGCTTTGTTGAGTTTTAAAAATCATCACATATCATTTTGCATGCATGCATATATTTTTGTTTGTATATGTTTGGTATGTGATTGTGGCTATGATTCTTTGTGTAGATTTTGGTGCTAGTGATTGTGATTGTGAGGAGTGTAGCTACTCTCCAAACTACCAAGGCAAGTGGTACTTCATGAATATTTCTATCCCATGTTTTATACTAAGCACTAGAAATATTTTGCTAAGTCTTGCATGTTATTATTTTGCTTAGATGTCATGTTGGGAAATCCTAGTAGTTGTAGAATTGCTAAGGAATCTCTAAGTTAAGTTACTTTTTATGCCATGCTTAGCCTAGCTAGTAGCAAACAAGGGTTGGTGAAATATACATGCTATGATAAGAATATTCCTAAGTCCTTTGGACTTGTGTTTTGCCTAATAAAACAACTAAGTTAATGAAACACCTGGGTGGAATGGAAGGAAAGGTTTATGTTGAGTGGTTACACAAGGCCCATTTCTATGGTTTACCTTGTGTATCTCACTTGTGGTAAGCCACCCAGGAACAAAGAGATTTTAGAGGCCAAGTGTTAAGAAGCTTCTAGTGCAGCCACTTGGCAATATGGGCTCTGCCTGGATCACATAGGTTGCTAGAACTTAGCCATTTGGACAGTTGGTGGTAGTGGGATGATAGGTTGGAATGCGTCCATTTGGTCTAAGGGAAGGCTTCTGAAAGTTCCTGTCTTGGTGACACCAAGTCTGGTGGGGAAAGTGCACAACCTCTGCAGATGGAAAAATCTAAGTACTTAGCCATGTCCCTGGAAAAGGACAACTTGATCATCAAGACATGGAAGCTATCAAGAATCTCCTCATCCCAATTTCTAAGTAAAAACTTGTGGGTGAACAAGGGTGAAGGACCTCAATGTCTATTGGTGGTTCCTTGGGAAAAGTTTTGACAAAGAAAAACTTGGTGTTTCAACTAATAGGCCAAACCTATTTTGAGCAAAGCAAGCCAAGCTACACTTAGCCAAATTGCATATAGTATCTAGTCCACTTAAAATTTTACTAAGGTATCACTTGCCAATACTATTCCAAAGTATTGACCCACTGTGGTTGTAACTTGTGATGTTGCAGGTTACTCTGATGAGGATTAGGTGTCATGAGTCTACACTCAACATGTTTGCCTGTGGCACATGAAGATGAAGACTTTTATTTATTTAATTATTCAAACTCTTGTATTAGGCCTGTGGCCTTGGAGTTGTAAAGACTATGTTTGTCTCCGGAATGTCTGTAATAATGACCTTTGTATCTGTGTACTTCATCTTAAACTGTGGATGCTAGCAATGATCCATGGACTAGCATTGCAATCACAGGGATCCTTTTCCTTTACAAAGGAGGGATCTTACAGATGGTATCAGAGCACTGTGTTGCCTGTAGGATTATGACCCTAGGATTGGAAACCACTAAGGAAAAAATTTCAGCAACTTCTACACTTGTCTATTCTTCTCGTAAAACTTTTCTAATCTTCTTTCTCATCTCTATTTGTAGATGAACTCCATCAACGAAGCCGTAAGGAAAGGACCACTCATGACAATGACTTTGGAGTGTGAGACAGAATTTCCCAAGGCTCTCAAGGACCTCATGGTTGCATTAGAGATACAAGGTGCAGCTGTGTACAAAGGTTTTCCTGTGATGGATGAAGGAGTGGAATACTGGTGGGTGCAACTTCACTTGTATAAAAACAAGGAAGACAACCACCAGGAAAAAGGATTCTGCATGTTCACCAATTCAGTGGTGTATACTACATTCTTTGAATCAGCAAGGGATGCAGCTTGGAAGACCATCAAAGAACTTGGTGATAGAGTCAAGTGCAAAATGCTCAACCTCCAAAATGATCTAAAGGAAGAGAAGAAACATACCCAAGAGTTGGAAGCTACCAACCAAACCTTAAGAAGAGACATTATAGACTTAGTAATGGAGTCATGTGAGCAAGATAGGCTGATTGCTTCTAGAAACATTGTGTTAGCCAACAGATCCAGTGAGATAGGATTGTAAACGTACTTCGTTAGTTGGACCACCACTTATCACCTTATTTTCCAAAATGTTGCTTTAAAAATAAGTCGAACCTTGGTTGTTGTAATGAATCCATGTATGCCATGACTTGTGTGTTTTGATTTCCAAGGATATGTATGTGATGTTTTGTCTTTTGTTTTATCTTGAATTGTGTTGTTCTAACTTTTCTATCTTATAAATAGATGCCTACTGTTACCATCAGCACTGTTGAGGAGTTCCAGGTTACACGCTTTGGTCCTCGTATTGTTGAGCTTACTACTTTGCTCAATCTCCCTCTTCCTACCATCATGGTGCTTCCCCTCACCAAGTTTGAGAGGAAAGACCTCTGGGGCTTCAAGGTCAACCAGCCCGGACGGCATACTGAGCCTACCACGGAGGCCATTGTCTTCAAGCTCATGCACGATGACAAGGAGAGAGGCCTTGAGGTAGTCATGCAGGATCTGATAGGACGTCTGCTAGGGAGACACTCCCGACAGGTTAGAGGTACTCACTTCCACGTCTTCGGTAGACGTGATGAGGATGGAGAGTCCATCGACTTCGAGGACGATTCGAGGGACACAGCGGAGCCGATTCGTCTATACCTCCAGGACTTAGAGGCTCTCATTAGGCATGTGGACTCCGATAGGACCAACATCATGCTCAGTAATGACGAACTCCAGGTGCAGCTTCGCAAGAAGGACAAGCTCTTCGCGGAGCAAGATGAGATAGTCAAGGAGATGGAGGCGAAGTTCGAGAGCCAGGACAGGAAGTTCAAGAGTCAGGAGAAGCGAGTCCAGGATAGGAACAAGAAGATCCGGGACATGACTGAAGAACTGCAGGCCAAGGACTTCGAGCTCGAGCATCAGCAGACGGTGATTGAGAGGCTTCGTTCCCAGAAGAGGGATCTCAAAGCCAAGATAGAGACCTTGACCACTAGTGTCGAGGAATACAAGACCGCGATGGAGAACGCAGGTCTTACCTTTGTCGAGGAGGAGGTTGATGCCGAGGAGTAGATTTGACTACTCATTTATCATTTATTATCGTACTTGTTGCTTGAGAACTTGTTATTTGACCATCCGACATGTGGATGGCTTGCTACTTGTGTGTTTTACTTTGCGAATTTGTTATCTTGTTGTTGAACCTTTATCCTTATTGTTGCATGCTTTGTGATTGTTTATGTGATGTAATGTGCATGAAAGCATCTATGGGTATCTCATTCTTATCTCTATTGAACCAACCACAGATGCCTCCCCGTCGTGCAAACCCCAACCCCAACCCCAACAACAACAACAACAACATCACTCCAGAAATGCAGCAAATGATGACCGCTCAAACTCAGCTGATGCAGATGATGACAACGTTCATCCAGAACCAAAACAACAACAACAACAACAACAACAACAACAACAACAACAACAACAACAACAACAACAACAACAACAACAACAACAACAACAACAACAACAACAACAACAACAACAACAACAACAACAACAACAACAACAACAACAACAACAACAACAACAACAACAACAACAACAACAACAACAACAACAACCCACTGGGTTTTGACATGCTTACCAGGTTCTTGAGATTGAGGCCAGCAAAGTTCTCAGGAACGACTGATCCCATGGTGGACAATGATTGGCTACGCTCTGTGAACAAGGACTTGGTAACTGTGGGCTGTACTGATGCAGAAAAAGTCAGATTTGCAGCACATTTGCTGGAAGGACCAGCCGCCACTTGGTGGGATAACTTCCAGATCACCACTCCCATAGAAGATGTGACATGGGCTATCTTTGAGGATGGCTTTCGTACTGCTCATATCTCATCTGGAGTGATGAGTCTGAAAAAGAAGGAGTTTCATAACCTGAAGCAGCACCACCACAGCGTGGCTGAATATATTGAGGAGTTCAACAATCTGGCGCGATATGCACCGGATGAAGTTGACACTGATGCTAAGAGGAAAGAAAAGTTCCTCGAAGGGTTGAATGATGAGCTGAATCTGTAGTTGGTTGTGGCCTATGTTCCCACTTATCAGTCTCTCTGTGACAAGGCTGCTATTTTGGAGAACAAAATAAAGCAAGTTGAAAGCAGGAAGAGGAAGCACTCAGACAAGCACAGCTCGGGATCGTCTCACAAACGTTCCCATTATGATGATAGTGGAAGCTCAGGATCCCACAAGCATGGTAAATTCAACAAGCACCACAACCACAACCGTCATGACAACAAGCATCACCGCAGTCATGACAATGACAAGTACAAGAACCACAAGGGTGGATACAAGAGCCACCACAGTGGTAATGGAAGTGGAAGTGGAAGCCAGCCTGTCAAGAAGGACATTAGTCAGGTTGAATGCTTCAAGTGCAAGAAGATGGGGCATTATGCAAATTAATGCCCACAAAAGAAAGTTGAAGGACCCAACAAGCCCAACCCTTTTCCGAAGGGACAGGTGAACCACATCAATGTGGAGGAAATCTAAGAGGAGCCTGATGTTGTTGCTGGTAAGTTCAAACTCAATTCTGTTCCAGCATTTTTTCTCTTTGATACTGGTGCATCTCATTCATTCATATCAAGAGCATTTGTTGAAAGAAATGAACTGCCGGTAGAATTATTGGGTGTCCTATAAAAGTAAGTTCTCCTGGTGGAGAAATGATAGTGAATTCAGGATGTCATGATCTAGTCATAGAGTTTGGGAAGTATAAGTTTCCCGTTAACTTGATAATTCTAAACTCCCAAGGATTGGATGTCATTTTGGGAATGGACTGGATGACTAAGCACAAGGGAGTGATAGATTGTGCCAACCATACTGTCTCACTCACAACTCCAGAAAATAAAAGGATCAGATTCAAGACCAACTTTGAAGCAAGAAGGAGTATGCTAAATTCTCTTAAGGGGGTTAGCATAGACAGTGTGCCAATTGTGAGTGAGTATCCGGATGTATTTCCGGAAGAATTGCCGGGAATGCCACCAGATAGAGATGTGGAGTTTCTTATATATTTGGTACCAGGGTCTGGACCAATAGCAAAGAGGCCGTATAAGATGTCAGTTGATGAACTGAAAGAACTCAAGAAACAACTTGGAGAACAATTGCAGAAAGGATTTATTCAACCAAGTTCTTCATCTTGGGGAGCCCCAGTTTTGTTCGTAGAAAAGAAAGATAGAAGTCAAAGGTTATGCATAGATTACCGTTCACTTAACGAGGTGACTATTAAGAACAAATATCCTTTGCCTAGAATCAATGACTTGTTTGATCAGCTAGAAGGATCTTGTGTGTTCTCAAAGATTGATCTCCGGTCAGGTTATTTTCAACTCAAGATAAGAGAACAAGACATACCTAAAACAGCTTTCACAACAAGGTATGGATTGTATGAGTATACCGTGATGCCATTTGGTTTGACCAATGCTCCAGCATACTTCATGAATATGATGAACAAGGTGTTCATGGAATTCCTTGACAAGTTTGTTGTCGTTTTCATCGATGACATTTTAGTCTACTCCAAGAGCAAACAAGAGCATGAAGGACATTTACGTTTAATACTTGAAAAGTTAAGAGAGCATAAACTTTATGCCAAATTCAGCAAGTGTGAATTCTGGTTGAATGAAGTTGGATTTCTTGGTCATGTTATGACAAAGGATGGTGTAGCAGTTGATCCTGCTAAAGTTTCAGCTGTAACGGAATGGGAATCTCCCAAGTCAGTAAAGGAAGTTCGTAGTTTCCTTGGCTTAGCAGGTTACTACAGAAGGTTCATTGAAAATTTCTCCAAGATAGCTAAGCCTATGACTGAATTTCTAAAGAAAGACAAGAAATTTGCTTGGACGGAAGGTTGTGAACTCAGCTTTCGGGAGTTGAAGAAGAGACTTGTGACAGCACCAGTCTTGTGTTTGCCAGACTTGGAAAAATATTTCCAAGTATATTGTGATGCATCTCATCATGGTTTGGGAGCAGTACTTATGCAAGAAGGAAAAGTTGTGGCGTATGCCTCGAGACAACTCAAAACTCATGAAGTGAACTATCCTACTCATGATTTAGAGTTAGCCTCTGTTGTCCATGCACTCAAAACATGGAGGCACTATCTTTTGGGAAAGCGTTGTGAAGTGTTCACAGATCACAAGAGTTTGAAGTATATCTTCACCCAGAAGGAAATTAATATGAGACAAAGAAGATGGCTGGAACTCATTAAAGACTATGACTTAAGTTTGCAATACCACCCCGGTAAAGCAAATGTTGTAGCAGATGCTCTAAGTCATAAGGTTTTTGTGAATGGCCTTACCAAAGGAGAATTGCCAGATGATTTGTGTGCCCAATTCAGAAAACTCAGATTGGAGATTGTGCCTGAAGGACATCTCATGTCTTTGGATGTTCAACCCACTTTGTTGGACAAGATCAAAGAAGCCCAGAATATTGATAAATAAATCGAAGAGATTAAAGAAAAGATTGGCAAAGGAAAAGCCAAAGGGTTCCACAAAGACGAACAGGGTACTTTATGGCATGGGAAACGTATCTGTGTTCCACAAGATCCGGAGCTGCGGAAACTGATTTTGCAAGAAGCACACAACTCTCCGTATTCCATTCATCCGGGTAACACCAAAATGTACATGGACATGAAGGAAAGATTTTGGTGGAACAATCTCAAGAAGGACATCGGCCGAACATATTGCTTTGTGGTGTGTGTGTAGTAGAGTGAAAGCGGAACATCAGAAACCAGCAGGTTTGCTTCAACCACTACCTATTCCTGATTGGAAATGGGACAAGATTGGTATGGATTTCATTACCGGATTACCAAGGACCAGGTCAGGATATGATTCTATTTGGGTAGTAGTGGATCGCCTAACTAAAGTGGCTCATTTCATACCCGTGAAGACAACGTATACAAGTGCTAAGTTGGCCAAAATCTATATGAGTAGAATTGTATGTCTACATGGAGTACCCAAGAGTATTGTGTCTGATAGGGGAACTCAATTCACTTCCCATTTTTGGAGACAGCTACATGAGTCATTGGGAACGAGGTTGGAGTTCAGCACTGCTTTTCATCCTCAAACTGATGGACAAACCGAAAGAACTAATCAGATTCTCGAAGACATGTTGAGGGCATGTGCCCTAGACTATGGATCCAGTTGGGATGAAAGTCTGCCTTACGCAGAATTTTCTTATAACAACAGCTATCAAGCCAGCATTGAGATGGCACCATTTGAGTTTCTCTACGGAATAAAGTGTACCACCCCATTGTTATGGAATGGTGTGGGAGAAAGAAGTTTATTCGGACCAGATCTTATCAAAGAAGCCGAAGAGAAGGTCAAGTTGGTTAAGGACAGGTTGAAGATAGCACAGTCCCGACAGAAAAGCTACGCGGATCCTAAGCGTAGAGAAGTCACCTACGAAGTTGGTGATAGAGCTTATCTTAGAGTGTCACCACTTCGTGGAGTGAAGAGGTTCGGAGTCAAAGGAAAATTGGCACCAAGATATGTGGGACCATTCAAGATTCTAAGTCGTAAAGGAGAAGTTGCCTATGAAATTGAACTGCCAAAATCTCTGTCAGCTGTCCATAATGTGTTTCATGTGAGTCAACTTAAGAAATGTCATCCAGAAATGGAAGAAACTTCTTTGAAGGATAATATACCTTTGGAGGCGGTTCAGTTGGATAGTGATCTCACTTATGAAGAGAAACGTATCAAGATTCTTGAGACTGCAGAAAGAGTCACACGAACCAAGACTATCAAGTTTTGTAAAGTCCAGTGGAACCATCATTCCGAGGAAGAAGCAACATGGGAAAGAGAAGATGATCTTCGGAAAGACCACCCTCACATATTTGCTAACCAATCCGAATCTCGAGGGCGAGATTCACCTTAAGGGGGTTAGATTTGTAACATCCCTAAAATCATGATTTCAAAGATTGCATATCATTCATGCATGCATATATTTTTGAGATCATTTTTCAACTCATTTCAAGAAAACATAAGCACTTAGTGCTATTATTTTATGTGAGCAAACATAAATCAAATGCTACCCTCAATTCAGAGCATAAGTGCTTTAAACCAAGTTTTGTTTGCTTCCTTGTTGATTAGATTGAATGTGGAGTTTGGACAAAAATTCACAGAACAAATATGGTTTCAAAACCATTTTCAAAACATTTCCAAATCAAGTGCTATAGCACTGTTTATTTTGTTCATTCAAAGGGACCAAGCAAGTACAGAGAGACCACATGGTTTTATGTCCAAAAGTCATGATGGTTACACTTTACAAAATCCAGAAAAGATTTGAAATTCAAATGCCTTTGATTTGAAGTTGAAATTCATTTCAGAAAATCAAAACAGAAAAAGAAAAGAGGAAGGAAAATAGAAAAGGGCCAGCGCCAGTCTTTTGGCCCAACTGAGAAAGAAGCCCACTAAGCCCACCCGGGTCGTTTTCCCCTTCTCCCTCTCTCACCCGCACCCGCTCTGCCCCGCTGCCACTGCCACTGGGCCCGAGCCACGTCAGCTCCTTCTTCTCCAGCCCGCGCGCGCAGACCCCGTCGCCTCCGCCGTTTCCTCCAGAAACGTCGCGTTGATTCCGCGCTTAATTGGCATTGATTTGCAGCGTGATTCCCTCGCCCCTCCTGGCTACTTAAGCCTCTCCCCCTCGCGGCCATTTCCCCCAACAAAGCCAACCCGAAGCGCCCCCAGGCTGCCAGTAATCGCCATTGCCTCGCCGCATACAGAAGCACTCCGGCGACTAATCACGGTGAGCTTCGACTGCCCCCCTGTCTCTGGTTCAAACCAGCGTGACCAGCGTGTCCTTGTGCGTCCACTGATGCCTTTTGTTTGCTTTCCCATGGCCCAGGTTGCCGTCACCGTTCGTGCCCGCAAACGACAGAATCGTCGCTCGACTCCGACGAGCGATTGAGGTAAAACCTGACCGCCCCTCGACTTCTCTTTGACCCAGTAATGTTCGCTGTAACATTGCGCACCCCCTGATACCACTGGTTCATGCTAGGGAACTCCAGAGCGTCGCCAACGTCTTCGTCACCGAGCACCCGGCGCTACTCTCAACTCCGACGAGCTCCTACGGTCACCTCAACGCGCCCCTGTCCACGCCAGTAACACCTCGAGCTTCCTCGCGACCTTGCGACGCTGGTAAGCCACACCACTGTCCCCAGCCCTCACTAGAGTCGCCGATCCATTGCCGACAGAGCCATCGCCGCCGCCAGCAGCCATTGCGCCGCTCATCTTTGGTCAGAGCATCTAGGATCGCTGGATCCAGATCCAGAGGCTAGGATTAGATTAGAGGGCGAAGCGTTACATTTTAATCTGAGCCGTGCATCGCCACTTAGATCTTGCGGCTCGTAAGCGTGATCCGCCCGAACCGGTATCAGCCAATAGAAACACGCCGCGTGGCTGGAGTTTAGATTTAAAACAGGATTTGAATCTGATTAAAGTTTGAATTTGATTTGGCTATAACTTTTGATCCCCACGTTAGAATTTGACAAATTTTATATCGTTGGAATCAGGAGAGCAAGCTCTTTCTAAATAAGCAATGTGTTTAATGTTTTGCTTCTGTTAAAAAGGTTTTATTTGCAGAAACTTGTGTAGGACTAAATTGAGTTTATGTAATGTTTGGGAAATGATTTAGGGTTTAAATAATTGTTGTTTGGCAAGTTTTCAACTTGTTTATGAATCAGTACTGTTTACTTGCTTTGTTGAGTTTTAAAAATCATCACATATCATTTTGCATGCATGCATATATTTTTGTTTGTATATGTTTGGTATGTGATTGTGGCTATGATTCTTTGTGTAGATTTTGGTGCTAGTGATTGTGATTGTGAGGAGTGTAGCTACTCTCCAAACTACCAAGGCAAGTGGTACTTCATGAATATTTCTATCCCATGTTTTATACTAAGCACTAGAAATATTTCGCTAAGTCTTGCATGTTATTATTTTGCTTAGATGCCATGTTGGGAAATCCTAGTAGTTGTAGAATTGCTAAGGAATCTCTAAGTTAAGTTACTATCTATGTCATGCTTAGCCTAGCTAGTAGCAAACAAGGGTTGGTAAAATATACATGCTATGATAAGAATATTCCTAAGTCCTTTGGACTTGTGTTTTGCCTAATAAAACAACTAAGTTAATGAAACACCTGGGTGGAATGGAAGGAAAGGTTTATGTTGAGTGGTTACACAAGGCCCATTTCTATGGTTTACCTTGTGTATCTCACTTGTGGTAAGCCACCCAGGAACAAAGAGATTTTAGAGGCCAAGTGTTAAGAAGCTTCTAGTGCAGCCACTTGGCAATATGGGCTCTGCCTGGATCACATAGGTTGCTAGAACTTAGCCATTTGGACAGTTGGTGGTAGTGGGATGATAGGTTGGAACGCGTCTATTTGGTCTAAGGGAAGGCTTCTGAAAGGTCATGTCTTGGTGACACCAAGTCTGGTGGGGAAAGTGCACAACCTCTGCAGATGGAAAAATCTAAGTACTTAGCCATGTCCCTGGAAAAGGACAACTTGAGCATCAAGACATGGAAGCTATCAAGAATCTCCTCATCCCAATTTCTAAGTAAAAACTTGTGGGTGAACAAGGGTGAAGGACCTCAATGTCTATTGGTGGTTCCTTGGGAAAAGTTTTGACAAAGAAAAACTTGGTGTTTCAACTAATAGGCAAAACCTATTTTGAGCAAAGCAAGCCAAGCTACACTTAGCCAAATTGCATATAGTATCTAGTCCACTTAAAATTTTACTAAGGTATCACTTGCCAATACTATTCCAAAGTATTGACCCACTATGGCTGTAACTTGTGATGTTGCAGGTTACTCTGATGAGAATTAGGTGTCATGAGTCTACACTCAACATGTTTGCCTGTGGCACATAAAGATGAAGACTTTTATTTATTTACTTATTCAAACTCTTGTATTAGGCCTGTGGCCTTGGAGTTGTAAAGACTATGTTTGTCTCTGGAATGCCTGTAATAATGACCTTTGTATCTGTGTACTTCATCTTAAACTGTGGATGCTAGCAATGATCCAGGGACTAGCATTGCAATCACAGGGATCCTTTTCCTTTACAAAGGAGGGATCTTACAGCACTGTTAGAGACTAGGGCAAATCTAAGAGGAGGTGAACTTGGTGACGGCCTTGGTGCCCTCGGAGACGGCGTGCTTGGCGAGCTCGCCGGGGAGGACGAGGCGCACGGAGGTCTGGACCTCCCGGGACGTGATGGTGGGCTTCTTGTTGTACCTCGCCAGCTTGGCAGACTCCCCGGCAAGCTTCTCGAAGATGTCGTTGATGAAGGAGTTCATGATGGACATGGCCTTGGAGGAGATTCCGACGTCGGGGTGGACCTGCTTCAGCACCTTGAAGATGTAGATGTACGTCTCCACGCTCTTCTTGCCCTTCTTCCTGCCCCTCTTCTCGCCGCCGCTGCCACCCTCCTTGGAGGCAGCGGTCTTGCCGGCCGCCGGCAAACGCTTCTCGGCCTTGGGCTTCTTCCCTGCCGGGGTCTTCTCCGCCACAGGATCCTCCTCCGCGGGCTTCTTCGCCGCCGGCTTCTTCTCCGCCTTGGGGGCCATCGCCGGTTGGAGAGGGAAAGGAGGGTACGTTGTTGGGACTTGGCTTGTGGTGACGTGCGGTGCGAGTAGTGGGATGTGATGTGTGGAAAGAAGGAGCGGGGTGGGTTTATAGAGGGACAGTGGTGGACTCTGATTGGTGGATGGGTTCGTGCCTCGGATCGGTGACGTGGGGAAACAGGGTGCTGCTTGGCGTGGACGGGCCGGATGCGTTTTAGTGCGGATCGTCTGCCTGGAAAAATAGTCTGAGCACGCGCAGGAGGAACAGCTCCTGTCGTTGGCGCGCGTCCGGATCCAACCACCAAGATATTTTTCTATATTTGTTTTAGTAAAAGGGGAGCAAGATTGGCTGACTCACTGGCTTTTACGGTGAACCGAGCTGGGAGAACAAATACAAGTCTTGGGAATACATCAGAAAACTACATGCTGAAGAAGATTTATCATGGCTAATTATTGGTGATTTCAATAAAATCCTCTTCTTGTGGGAGAAGGAAGGTGGTGCTCCATGTGACACTCGTTATATGAAGACTTTCCAAGACTGCCTAACAAATTGTGGACTCGAAGATATGGGATATATAGGTGATATTTTCACTTGGAGGAGAGGAGGGTTGAGGGAACGCATGACCGTGTTGTAGCCAATTCAGCATGGAATAATATGTTTCCATATGCCAAAGCTATTAATGGTGTTGTAATAGTGTCGAATATGTGTATAGGCTATAGATAGACTTGGACTGTGCGGTAGGGTTAGGTGTTTGAGTCGGACACTTGTAACCTGGCCTATTATATAAAGGCACCGGGAGTAGCCAAAATAGACTAGACGCAAGACAGGTTAGACACAAGATTGAGTTTCGGGACGGTCCGGTGCTCGTGGCAGGCGCACCGGACTGGCGTGGCGTTTTGTAGATCTGATGTGTCTATACACCGAGACGGGCTTGTCGTCGACGGTACTCAGATTATAGTACCAGGGGAGGAGCGTCCGTAAATCATGCCCCGCAGATGTAGGCTTTGCCGAACTGCGTTACCAAACGTCGTCTTCTCCGTCTACTTTCTACAATGATCTAATCGCATATATTGCTAACAAGTGGTATCAGAGCCTCTGGTTACAAGATTGGATTCATGGTGCGGATGATCGTAGAGGAATGCGAGTCGATGGAGGTTCTGGTGGGTGCGGGCTTCTGTCGAGCGAAGGACGGAGCGAAGCGAGGTTCCTTACGCGGAGGGCCGAACACCATCAACAAAGGACGGCATTGATCGCGGGCGTGACGACGCGAGGCAGCCATGTCGTCGAAGCAGATCCGATTGGCAGGCACCGTCGGTTGGATAGCCTGGCACGCAAGTTGGGGGAGATCGTACCGACTGAGGCGGCGCAACATGGTTCGAGCGGTCAGACTGGCTGGTTCAACCAGAGAGGCCGGCTAGACGAAAGGAGACCAGGTGCAATACGGCAAGGACCCGACGTGTTCTGAGGCATGTAAACAGACGTGCGGGTGTGGACTCTAAGATTCAGAATATCTGGTGGAGTCCAACACAGTTTCAATTCGACACGGCATGGACCGACTCTATTATGGTGTACACATGGAACAAGGAAGGCCGAGTTGGATGACACAGGGCGTGGCTTGGATCTTAGGAAAGAGAGTCACGTACGGTTCGGTTTGAAGGTGGAGATAGATCCGAACTATCTCGAGGTCAATAAAAGGAGGGCTAAGGAGGCAACGGAGAGCTCACAGGTTGCTTTGCCCTAAGTTAGAGCACGGAATTTCGGAGGCGAGGCGGCGCACGCGAGAAGGCTTTGCTTAACCGAAGGAGAGGCTCTGGTCGGTTGGATCGTCCTAACCTAAACGATCTGATCGGTGGTTGTCCGTGGGAGAACAGCGGGAGGACGCGATGTCTTCCACCAGGTTCGAGGTGACGAAGTTCGATGGTCTGGGCAACTTCCCGCTTTGGCATTCGAGGGTCAAGGATTTGTTGGGGCAGCAGGGACTCCTGAGGACAATCAAGACTGATACGGTGAAGCCTGCAAAGTTGGACGCTGATGACTGGGTTGAGATGCAAATCAGGGCGGGCAGTACTATACGGCTGAGCCTAGCTGATTAGGTCATGTACCATGTGATGAACGAGGAGTCGCCGAGTGCAATCTGGAAGACGTTGGAGGATCAGTTCCTGGACAAGACTGGGCTCAATAAGTTGTATCTAAAGCAGGAACTGTACGGGATGAGTATGCAAGAAGGGGCGAACCTTACTGAACACATCAATACCTTCAACCGTGTGGTCTCGGATCTGGAGAGGATTGGGTCCAAGTTGGAGGACGAGGACAAGGCTTTGCTCATGCTTGTTTCATTGCCAAAATCCTACAAGAGTTTGATGGTTACCCTGACATACGGCAAGTCAAGCATCACTTTAAGCGAGGTACAAACTGCGTTGTTATCATATGATCAACATGAAAAAAATACTTCCGAAGAAAGTACTTCTGCTGGTGCTAGTGATGGACAAGGGCTGGTGGTCAAGGGCAATCATGGTGGGAAGGGCAAGAAAAAGAAGGAAAGCCACAGTGTCATCATTGTAAGGAGTGGGGTCATATCAGGAGGTTTTGTCCAACGTATAAGGCTGATGGAGCTGCAAATATTGCTGTTAAATCTGCAGCTGATTCTGATAGTGAAGTTCTGGATTTGGTAAGCGAATTGTTCGATGAGGTGTGGATGTTGGATTCAGGGATCTCTTATCATGTGACGTCTAACAAGGAGTGGTTCTCTACCTACAAGTCTGGTGATTTTGGAGCTGTCTATCAAGTCGATGGTGCGCCTCAGCGCATCATGGGCATGGGAGATATAAAGTCTAAAGATGGTGGTGAAATGGTGCTCCAGGATGTTAGATATGTGTCGAGGGCTCGTAAGAATCTAATCTCACTGGGAGAACTCCATGAGAACGGTTATACCTATCATGTTGACAGGGACAAGTTGTCTATGCGGGTCAAGAAGAACAAGAAGCAGGTGCTGAAGGGCGGAAGGACTAGGAATAACCTATACAAGGTGCGTCTGAGCATCGTTCCAGGTGGAGCTGAAGAGAAGCACGATGAGGCGGCAGGATCAGTTGGGCGACCGGGTCCGATGAGGGCTCGGACGACGGCTCATGCAAGTGAGCAACAAGAAAACCAAGTTCAACATACACTGAGGTGTTCGCGCGAAGACGGAGGTTCCATTGGCAACATATTCGCCAAGGTGGAAATTGTTGTAATAGTGTCGAATATGTGTATAGGCTACAATTGGACTTGGATTGTGCGGTAGGGTTAGGTGTTTGAGTCGGACACTTGTAACCTGACCTATTATATAAAGGCACCAGGAGTAGCCAAAATAGACTAGACGCGAGATTAGACACAAGATTGAGTTTTGGGACGGTCCGGTGCTCGTGGCAGGCGCACTGGACCGGCGTGGCATTTTGTAGATCTAATGTGTCTGTACACTATGATGGGCTTGTCATCGACGGTACTCAGATTATAGTACTAGGGGAGGAGCGCCTGTAAAGCATGCCCCGCAGATGTAGGCTTTGCCGAACTGTGTTACCAAACGTCGTCTTCTCCGTCTACTTTCTGCAATTATCTAATCGCGTTCGTCTACTTTCTGCAATGATCTAATCACGTATATTGCTAACAAATGGAGAAAACACTAAGAGCGACCACAGACCAGTTACAGTGAATATAGAATATTTGTCAACAGTGCATGTTCCAGGTAACTTGCCAAAGAGATTTGAGGCGAGGTGGCTACAGGAGGACACGGTCGATCTAATAAATCAAAACGCCTGGAGTAGAGCTTCGGCAAGGGGGTTGGGACCCACTTTCATGCAGAAATCGGCACAGGTGCATGCTGAATTGCACGCGTGGGACAAGAGTGAGTTGAAGGGTCCGACAAGGCGCATTGATCAGCTCAAACGAGAGCTTGAAGTCCTTAAAAGAGGGCCAATGTCTGATGAATCAACGGCAGAACAAAAGGAAATCCTCATGAAAATTGAGCTTCTACTGGAGCAGGAGGAATTGCATTGGGTCCAACGTGGAAGAGCTAACTGGTTGAGACATGGTGATAGTAGTACTAAATTTTTCCATAATTTTGCAAGTGCAAGGAAGAAGAGGAATACTATCAAATATCTTATTGATGAGGCTGGTCAAAAATGGGAGGATCCGCAGGGGATGAGTAATCTCATAAAATTCAATTTTCAGAACCTATTTACTTCGGAGGTGCTAGAACCTGCTGAATCGGTCTTAAATACAGTTCCAAGACGGTTTACTAATGATATGAATAATAGCCTTTGTCGTGTATTTTCAGAAGAAGTAAGAAAGGCCCTATTCCAAATTGGTGACCTGAAAGCACCTAGATCAGATGGGCTACATGCTGTTTTTTACAAGCGATATTGGTCGCTTATTGGAGATGATCTGACAAAGGAGGTGTTGCAGGGTGTAAATTCGGGCGTGATCCCAGAGGGATGGAATGACACTGTGGTGGTACTTATACCAAAAGTGGAGAATGCAGAAAATATCTCTCAGTATCGCCCGATCAGTTTATGCAATGTTGTGTACAACGTGATTTCAAAGTTGTTGGCTAATAGACTGAAACTAATTCTACCTGAAATCATTGGGCCACAACAGAGCGCGTTTGTACCAGGGCGACTTGTTACGGATAATATCATGATTGCTTACGAGTGTATACACTCAATCAGGAAGAAACAAGGTAAAAAAGGTTTATGTGCGGTGAAGTTGGATATGCACAAGGCATATGACCGTGTGGAGTGGTGCTTTCTAGAAAAAAAAATGACAGTGAAATTGGGATTTGATCAGAGGTGGGTGAAATTAATCATGGCCTGTGTTTCTTCAGTCAGGTATAAAATTCGGTTTAATTCCATGGAGACCGAATTTGTTACCCCTCTAGAGGTATCCGCCAAGGAGACCCTCTATCACCGTATTTATTCCTTCTTTGTGCAGAAGCTATGTCGAGTATGTTGAACCAAGCAGAGACTAATGAAACCCTAGTAGGGGTGAAGGTTTGTCGGGATGCTCATATGATCTCTCACTTGTTATTCACAGATGACTCACTTATTCTGATGGAAGCAAATGAGACGAATGCCAAACAACTCAAGAAAATCCTAGATGAATATTGTGCTAGTTCGGGCCAATTGGTAAGCAAAGGAAAGTGTAGCATTTTTTCAGTCCTAATACTGTTGTTGAGGAGAGAGTCCGAGTTTGTCAGGAATTGGATATATGGACTGAAGCGCTAAGCGATCGTTACCTCGGTCTCCCAGCAATGGTGGGAGCAGATCGATCAGAAAATTTCACATATCTTATCGAGAGAGTTCAAGCCTTGATTAGTGGATGGAAAGAAAAAATGTTGTCCATTGGGGGAAAGGAGATGCTTATTAAGGCGGTTTCTCAGGCCATACTGGAGTTTGCGATGACAGTATTTAGTATTCCAAAGAAAATTTGCAAAGGAATTATGGATGCTATTTCGCAACTATGGTGGGGTGATGATGATCACAAGAAAATGCATTGGCTACCTTGGTGGAAGATGTGTATCGCAAAGGACAGAGGAGGTATGGGATTCAGAGATTTACATACGTTTAATACTGCAATGTTATCAAATCAATGTTGGAGACTAATGGAACAGTCAGATTCCTTATGTGCAAGAGTGTTGCGTGCAAAATACTACCCGGATGGTGATATACTCAATGCTAAGCTAAAGAGTGGTAGCTCTTATACATGGCAGAGTGTTCTATATGGTATTCAAACGTTTCAAGTGCAGATGCATATGGAGAGTTGGTGATGGGACTCAAATTGATATATGGAATGACCCCTGGATTCCAACAAGCCTAACCAGGAAAGTGTATACCCCAAAAGGTTCGATTATGCTTGGTAAAGTGTCAGACTTGATTAACCCAGTAACCGGGTCTTGGGATGAAGAGTTAGTGCGAGATTTATTCTGGAGTGCCGATGCTACCAGAATTCTAGAGATCCCCATTGCCCCATCTGGTATGGAAGATTTTGTAGCTTGGCATTTCACCAAAATAGGGATTTTTTCAGTCGGATCAGCCTATCACGCTGAATGGGACTACCAATTTGGTAGGTGAAAGGATACGGATGTCGCCTAGAGGGGGGGTGAATAGGCGATTAAAGCTTTTCCTAGAGTGGCTCAACAAAGGCGGAATAAAACTAGTGTTTACTTTGTTAAGCACAACCTAGAACAACTAAGGTTCACCTATGTGCACCAACAACTTATGCTAAGCAATACAAGCAACAAAGTGATATCAAGATATATATTACTTCAAGCACGAAGGCTATCACAATGTAAAGTGCATAAGTAAAGAGCTCGGGTATAGAGATAACCGAGGCAGGCGGGGACACCGATATTTTCCCGAGTTCCTCCCAACATGGAGTACGTCTCGTTTGGAGAGGGGGTGGTATCAAACCACCAAAGCCACAAAAGGCCTCCCTTATTCTCCGGTGAATCTCACCCCAATGGGATCGATCCACGCTTCCACTATCGATGCACTTGTTGGTGGCAACCGGAACCTCTCACAAGGTTGGGGCACTTCTCCACAACTTAATTGGAGGCTCCCAACAAATGCCACAAAAGGCCACAATGCCACCAAGGCCACAAAACCGTCTAGGGTTCCAAGAACCCAAGAGGGACACGCTCCAATGAGTCACACGAACCAAATCCTCCGAGGATAACTCAAACCGATGCACCAAATGCAAATGGCAAGAACACCACAAAGGTGCTCAAATCCCTCTCTCCCAAATTCCACCAAAGCTAAAAAAGCTTATGGGGGAATAAGAGAGGAAGAACAATGGAGGAATTCCACAAAAGACTCCAAGATCTAGATCCCAATATGTTCCCCTCACTTAGAGGAGAGATTGATTGGTGGGATTGTAGATCTAGATCTCCTCTTTGAAATCCCTCAAGAATATGCAAGAATCATTGGAGGGATTAAGAGAAAGCAAGCTCAAGAAGTTCAACAATGGAGGGGAAAACTTGTAAGAATGGTTGGGGATCCATTGGGGAAGAAGGCCCCTTAAATAGGTCCCCCCAAAATCCAACCGTTGAAGCCCAAAAACGCGAATCCCGGTACTACCGGACTTTTTTCCGGTACTACCGGACATTCCCTGGGGATCCCAGGACGCCAAACGCACCTTATTCAGTACCAACCGGTACTAAGGGGCGGTACTACCGGACCTCCGGTACTACCGGTCACCCCTGAACGAAAACGGGCATAACTTTTGCATCCGGACTCCGATTTTGATGATCTTGGGCTCGTTTAGAAGAGGACAACAAGCTCTAAAATATCATCCAAAGAAACATAATAGTACAGCAAGGGAGGATAGATCCAAATGACGAAAGGTTTAACCTCTCTCAAAAAGACGAACCGATAAAACCTCCAACATCAAAAACGTAATAGAAAATGCATATGAAATCCGTTTTCGATGAACTAGAGCTTGTCATGGAGATTAACACAAGCTCTAAATCCTCACATGAGTAAGAACCAAATAATGTAAGGTTTTACCTATCTCTAAAATACAAACCGGTAAAACCTCCAAGATCAAAATGCAATAAGATATAAAAAGGAAATCCGATTTTGATGAACAAGAGCTTGTTATGAACATTACAATAAGCTCTATATCCTCACATGGACAAGACCAAATAACAACCAAATACGATAATGCAAGTATGAAAAGGTTTGAGATCTCTCCGAACGATGTGACCGAGTTACTCATTCGAGAGCCCCTCTTGATAGTACGGTTATCTATCCTAAACCCGGTCTCCCACACACAACATGAGACCGGCAAATGGGAAAACCTATCAAGATTATACCTTTGCCTTGAGCATTCCACTTGAGCTCGATGTAGACGAACTTGACCTTCTCAAGATGGAACACCTTTCTTGATTCCTCATCATCGATCCATGATCACCGAGGATGACAAGCATCAAACATGAGATGTTCTAGAGATGGCGCATATTGAGCTTGCACAACACATCTTCTCCTCATATCATCGAACTTGAAGCCAACACATGCTCCAAGCGAGGCCAATGGACAAATCCTACAAGTGCAACTTAATACACACATTAGTCCATAAAGATTGTCATTAATTACCAAAACCACACATGGGGCCCATATGTTCTTTCAATCTCCCCCATTTTGGTAATTGATGACAATCCCTTTAAGAGGGTTTATATAAGGAATTTTAACGAATAAAATGGTAACACCAATATCAAATACTACATAAGTATGTGATATTGGTACCACCACCATATATAGAGAAAACTCCCCCACAATCTATGCATGTGTGATGAACTTGAATTTCATTGCATATATTGTCAATCGTTATCATTGGTGGAGTTTCCACTATATACCACATGCTAAGCAACAACAACGATGCAAGAGCATGAAAGTCAAATGCTTAAGAACAAACTCAAAGCATAAACTATTTCCCTTAAATCCTCTAAAACTTCTCCCTCATTGGCATCGATTGCCGAAATGGGTGACAAGTTCTAGAAGGCCAATATAGTGATAAATCCTCCAAAGGTGTGCATTCACACATATCCAATGATGAATACTTGGGAGGAAGTAGAACTATATCGAGGACCCAAAGATTGCCAAAAGAAATAAAATAAAACGACGCATCACAAATGACGCAAGGAATCACAAGATCCAACAAATCAATTGAAAACAACAAATGAGTCCAAAAGGAAACAACAAGATATTATGATATGAGCAAAAGAGTGTTTTAAATAACAAATAGAAAAGCTCCCCAAGATTTGTGCACAATTCAAAATAAATGCATTAGAATGCATATTGCACAAATATGGAATCCCCGCTCCCCCATAATCATTTAAGACACAACAAATGAAAAAAGAAGACAAATGAGCATTATTAACTGAATTGGATGAGCTCCCCAAAGATAATGTACCAATTATGATAATTGCATTTGGGAACAAGGTGCATAATCATGGAATCCTCACTCATCCAAGTTCATTTAACAATACAAGCCATGAGAGAACAGATATGAGTGCCAAAATGTGCAAACAAGAGGAACAACCACTCATAGGCAATTAAATTAGGAAGCCACCAAAGAATCAAAAGGAATAGAAAGGTGGTCTCCAAGGATTAAAAATCAACTAAAATTATCTTCTCATATGTGTATATGTCTCTAAGTGGAAAATATCACAAAGACATATTCCAAAAAATAAATATGAACACATAAAGAAGATCGGAAATACAATTGTACTTGCACACGTGGGTATGGGTGCTATCCTGCCGTTCACATGCTGTCCATGGCGTTGAGATTCGGAACAATTTAGTGCACACTGCTGTCTTTTCTCTATTTTCCGATAATGTTGAGCGAGAGGGAATCCCGGGAAAGCTTGAAGCGATCAAAACACCGTACCCCCAGATTCCGGGAAAGAGAGAGACCGGACAAATACCTGGACCCACCGGTCCTAGACCCCACCGTTCCTGGAAAGCGCGAGAGAGACCGTGGCTGCCGCTCAGGCGCTCACCCGTGACTGGCCCCGTCGATCCACACACCCCGGTCTTCTTCTCCTACCCCCGCGCACTGCCCTCAATCGTCGCTTCCTCGTCTTCCCCATAGCACGGCGGCCAGCTAGCTTTTTGCCACAATGACGCAACGGCACGATGCCACATACCATAGGACGTACGTATAGATTACCATGGACACTACATCGTGACTCGCAGGCGGGATACACTCTGTTACAAACCCGTATCTCTTCTCTTATACTATATACTATATATAATTTAAGGGAATTGCTAATTCACAGCTAGCTGAGAATTAACTTACGGCGCAGTCGACTCTATGACCGTCTGATCTAAAACGTTAATATTCGTGTTGTGATCCGTTCTTTTCTCCTAGCTTCCCTAGACTGTTGGAACGGTGCGCCCAGATGTAAATGAGCCTTCTCTTCTCTGTTCAGTCCTTTCTCTACGTACCCGTGCATGCATTATTTGGGCTTTTTTTCTTTCATTTGCTGTTGTTGTTGTTCGTCTTCGTCCGTAAATACGACTTTCTGGCTTGTGTTTTTGTTGGCAATGGTTTTGCTGGCGAAGGGGAGTCCAGAACTCTTGGATTTTTGTCTGTTTTATTTTTGTATTTTTTATTGTTTTGTTTTTTCTTAGTTTAGTGTCCCATTCTTCTTATTCTACATTTTTAATTTATTTGTTAACTGTTTTGTAGTCCTTCGTCTTGAAGTAATTGACTTGGATTTGTCTAAATTAATATGTATTTAGACACGTTTTAGTATCTAGAAACATGCTAATCTAGACAAACCCAAGTCACTGATTTTCGGACGAAGGGAGTATACAAATTTATCATGTAACACATCTAATATTTTATATTCATGATTTTTATTGTTTTCTAATCACTTGAAGGGATTTGGCCTTTGGGATAGTAGTGAGTAGTGACCTGAGTAGAATTTTATCCTTGTCAGCTTCGTTTGTGCGTTCTTTTTCGTGGTTTTTGTATACACATTTAGATTTTGTTTCTTTTTAAATTTATGTGGGTCGTTGTTGTCATGATATTGCCGATGAGTACGTCATGGGGGTCCACGTAAAGAGTTTAGAGAGGGAGAGGCAGCGAGCATCCAAGCCATGTTATAATACATGTTACCTAGATTCAGATGTCACGATGGTGACGAGATCCTACTCCTGCAATAAAACACTATAACGGCAATAAGCCAATATTACATGAATTGTGTATTGTATCATGCTCTAACGGCTCCCGCATTCTGGCTTATAAAGAGTACCAGTCCAGGGGTTACATGGGAGTTCTTGTTGGCAGGTTATATTGTCCTACACTAATACCAGTTATCTTTTTGTCGTATACTTCAAGGCTCTAGCTTCCTCAAGTGGGGTGTAATTTTCTAGTTGTAGTCTGGATGGTACTAAGATTTTTCAAGTTTACACCATAGTTGCAACCGAGAAAATATTCACATTAATTTTTCCTAGGTTATAAAAATGGTCTTTATACAATAGTGGTCGACCTAACCTTTATAGCCGTACAAGTCCATACATTACAGTTGTAGAAAGCACGCATATAAAAGTGCATGAACCGAAAAAGGCCAACGGATAAAAAAGGAAGGACAATGGCCACTTCAAATTATGAGTTGCAACTAGACTTATAACTGCCTTTTAACATGAGTTGCAACTAGGATTGCAACTGAGGATTGACATGTTATTTTCTTATATCACTGTCCCTTCATATTATGAGTATTGAAATGTCATTTTTCTGTTTCGTGGTTCTTTCTTACTATGAGTATTGAAATGTCATTTTTTTCATGGTCCCTTTCTTATTACGAGTTACAACTGGCTTTTCTCAAGGAGTTGCAACTGAGGATTGTTTTGTAATTCCTTTTAATTATGAGTTGTATATAGACTTGCAACTAGCTTTTTTCTTGAGAAATGTTTCGTGGTCCCTTCTTACTATGAGTTGCAACTAAACTTGCAACTTGCTTTTTTTTGGGGAGTTGCAACTGAGGATTGTTTCATGGTATCTTATTATTATGAGTTCAACTGGACCTGTAACTGACTTTTAGAGAGATTCGCAACGAGGGTTACAACCAAGGACTAAAATATAATTTTTATTGTTTTGTGATCCCTTCTTAATATGAGTTGTAAGTGGACTTGTAACTCGTTTTCTCAGGGAGTTGCAACACTAAGATTGCACCGAGGATTGTTTTTGTGGTCCCTTCTTACTATTACTTGCTACTAGACTTGAAATTTTATTTTATCGAGAGCCAAAACTCGGGTTGCAACTAAGGATTCAAATGTCGACTTCTTGATTCATGGTCTCTTCTTACTATGAGTTGCAGTTGGACTTGCAACTGGCTTTCTCTGATAGTTGCAATTGGGGTTGCAATTGAGGATTGTTTCGCGGTCACTTCTTTACTACTCCCTCCGTTCCAAGGTTTAAGGCTAAAAGTCAAGCCACGAAAAGTTTGACCAAACATTTAGAAAAAACTATCAAGAACTATTATATTATATAGATGTCATGTGAAAATATATTTCATGATGTATGGAACGGTATGGATTACATATTGTAGATATTAATATTTTCTCTAAAGATTTGGTCAAACTTTAGGTAGGTAGTTTGATTTTTGAAAAATATAGGCCTTAAGTCTTGGGACTGAGGTAGTATGATTTGCAACTAGACCTGTAATTGGCTTTTATTGGTAGCCATAACCGAGTTTGCCACCGAGGATTATTTTATGATCCCTTCTTATTATGAGTTACAACTAGACTTGTAAAACTGACTTTTGTCTTGGGAGTTGCAATAGTGATTGCAACTGAGGATTGTTACGTGGAACTTATTACTATGAGTTGCAACTGGACTTGCAACTGGCTTTAAACGGGAGTTGCAACTAGGGTTTACAACTGAGAATTTTTTCGTGGTTCCTTTTTAGTATAAGTTGCAACTGGACTTGCAACTAGTTTTTCTCGAGGATTTGCAACTAGGGTTATAATTAAAGATTGTTCCGTGATCACTTTTTACTGTGAGTTGCAACTAGACTTGCAACTTAGTTTTAACGAAAGACGCAACTGTAGTTGCCACTAAGGATTGTTTCACTGTCTTTTCTTACTATGAGTTGCAACTAGACTTGTAAAACTAATTTTCTCTAGGGAGTTGCAATAGTAATTGCAACTAAAGATTGTTACATGGACCTTCTTACTATGAGTTGCAACTGGACTTGCAACTGACTTTAAACGAGAGTTGCAACTAGGGTTTACAACTGAGAATTGTTTCGTGGTTCCTTCTTAGTATGAGTTGCAACTGGATTTGCATCCAGTTTTTCTCGAGGAGTTGCAACTAGGTTTGCAATTAAAGATTGTTTCGTGGTCACTTTTTACTATGAGTTGCAACCTCACTTGTAACTTACTTTTAACGAGAGACGCAATTGTAGTTGCAACTAAGGATTGTTTCGCTGTCTTTTCTTACTATGAGTTGCAACTGAATTTTAATGGGGCCGCTACTAGGTTGCAACTGAGGATTGAACTGTCATTTTCTTGTTTCACGGTCCTTCTTTGTGTCTATTTTGTTTCTATTTGTTCTTTTCTTTTCTAGTTTCATTAGTTAATATATTTTTCTTTTCTTTTAAGTATTTTATTTTTGTTAATTTTTATTTTTATTTCCCTTTTCTTTTGTTTTTCCTATTTTTCCATGTTCTCTGTCCGTTCATATTCTCCTTTGTTTTCTAACTTTTATGTTTAAAAAAATATATGGATACTTTTTTATTGTGCAATGTCTGTATTTTCTTCTAACCCGTGAACAATTATTTTGCACCATGTGAATATTTTTTTTGTCAAGTGAACATTCTACTAAACCTTATCAGCAAAAATTTTAACTATATGAACAAATTGTTTGAACTGTAAGAATATTTTTAAACCTCATGAACTATTTATGAACCTTGTGAACAAATATTATGAACTATACAAACATTTTATAAATCTCGTGAGCATTTTGTAACCCCGAAATTTTTTTTGTACCTCGCAACCAATTTTTTGAACTATATGAACAAATTTCTAAACCATGTGAATAAAATTTTGAACCTAGCGAACAATTTTTGGACTCTATATCAAGTTCATGAGTATATTTAGTTTAAAAGCATTTTTTTCTCCATCAAAATAACTACATTAAACCGACATGGGGAGGCGTGCATGAATAGTATAGCTTAGAAGCACTCGAAAGTAAAACACGCTATGTATAAAAACTAGCGAAGCAATAAACAAGTCTTAGTTCCGTACTTAAACGAACATATTATTCTGTTGTGAGCAGATTATAAACGGACGATCAGCGCACGAAGCGAGAACGCGTGGAGGCGGCGGGAAATTGAGAGAGATTGGACAATGACGGAAGTTGGTGAGTGCCGCCACAGGGATACTGCCGAGGACGCCGGAATCTATGGTGACCTGGGATTCCGAGAGAGAGAAAACAGATCGGGGCAGAGCTGTACATGAGGGAGGACGTTGTGGATGGGCACCTGCGTCCACGCACGGTTAACTGTTAAACTTGTTGGTCGCGTCTTGGAGAGCAAAGCTATTGTAGTCGTTGCTTCCATGATTCCCTCCACGACGAGCCAAGCAAGAAATAGAGAACGGGCAGGCAGCTGGACGGGCGGCCTGCCGGACAAAGCAACATGTGAGGCTTGATGGCAACGGACATTATCCAGCAGGGACGGCGTTAATTGCGACCTGCACCACCAGGGACGTATACGCTGAGGTGCAACCCGCAGTAGCCATCTCTCATATGATTCCCCTCGTCGTCTCCTTCCAGACCCTCCCAGCCGCCGCCATAGTAGGCCGCTGCCAAAGACCAGCCACCGGCCGCCCCTAACTCCTCCAAGGCCTGAGCCACCGGACGATCCGTGTCTACGCCGACGGATTCTAGACCCATTCAGATTCAGCCACACGCGCTCGACATCTTGGACGACGCGCGCCTGGCTGAGCAGAACAAGGTGGTGGTGTTCATAGCTATGGTCGTCGAGACGGGTGGAGGGCCAACCGTGGATATGGAGACCTGGTGGTGTCTCAGAGTGCAGCAGTTCCAGGAGGACCTGCTTCAGGCGTGCGTGCGCACAGCCTGCTGGACTCTCCTCGCTGCCGTAGTAACTGGCAACAATACCATAAAATTTCAGCTCCTAATTCTGTATTGCTCTTGATATTTTATTGAGGAAGTCAAGTACCGCTCTTTCAAAGAATAAGTTAAACAGCCTGATTTTTTCTATGAAATTATTAGCCTTGAAAAAATTTATGCTATATCGTGGTACGGTGTCTGGGCGATGACTAATGATTTATTTTCTGAATTTCAAACAGTTCTCTGTTTGTATGATTTTAAACTTGCATTCACCTTATGTTGCACGAATTGTGAACACTCTTTGGAAACCACGTCCCTGCTGACACCAAGTCCCAACTGACTAATTTTGCTGTGCGCCTTGGACACGCCAGTGCAGCAGCAGGACGGGATGGCAACGCCGTGGGCGACGCGAATGCGGGACCGTCGCCAGGGAACGCTGTGCCAGCGGAGTCCATACTCTCGGTATCGGTGCTGCCGCACAAGGTGCTAGCGAATCGCGGCATCCAAAAGAAGCTGGGGCAGGGACAATTCGGCTCGACGTGTTGCAGGAAAAGAGATGGTTTATATTAGTAGTTCTTTGTCGAAAATGCCAACAAATAGTGTTCCGTGCTTTCTTTTATTATATATATACTCCCTCCCTTTCAAAATATAAGATGTTTTAGTTTTGTGAGGCAAATATATCTAGACTACTTTTAGTATATAGATTGACTAAGGTTTAGAATGATCTACACACTAAAAGAAGTCTAGATATATTTTCTTCATAAATCTAAAACGTCTTATATTTTGAAACGGAGGGAGTACATGCTATCCGTGAATTTTGTTGGCTGCAATTGTGTATACAAAATGGCATGTTAGCAATAGTAATAGTAATTGATTGAGCTCTATTTTCTCAATGACAAAAAAGTTACTGAGCTCTAAAGTTATCAACCTATTAATTTGCTGCATGGTGTTCAATCTGATACTCCCCGATCCATATTACTTATCACAGAAATAGATGTATCTAAACATGTTTTAGTGCTAGATACATTCGAAAACACAATTAATATGGACCGAAGGGAGTACCATTTTCCATTCGCAAAAAACGTTGCTACAATTATCAACTTATGATTACAAATTATTTCATACAAATCAACCACTAGGAAGTAGCAATGCATGAGCATGTGGGCTAGATAGACAAATCAGTAATTCGAGACCGATGTACCATTAAATTGGAACCGATATGTCATGTATTATATTGTAAGGAATGTTTTTCGTTTGCCGTAGCAACACACGGGCATTCAGCTAGTCAAAATAAAACATCTTACGGGCGGAATAACCGACTTGAATTTGGTGTCCGTGAGATTAGCGGTTATTTTATTGGTCGACCAACAAAATAACCGCTAATCTCACGGACACCAAATCAGCACAACTCCAAATTAACTCTAATCTACTATACGAGCCTTGCGCGGACATGACGCTGCATGAGGTTTTGGACGCCATCGTAGCTGAAATGCCGTCGGGGTCTCAGCACCTCCTCCTCGTCGTTGTCGCCGGCTTCGTAGCCAGCATCCGAATAAGCGTCGCCGTCTTCGAGCGGCACGACCGCGTCTACAAACTGGCCGGCGCCGGCGACCACGTTGTCCGCCACAATCTCTGCCCCGACGGCATAGAAACGCAAGTGGCAACACACTTTACCTCTGCAGGATCAATCAGCGCAACCAATTGGTCCAGTGCCGCGCCGTCAGGGTCGACTCGGACATCGCCCCCAATGCTACCCTCCCTCTTCATCTCCGGCGGCACCAGGGGATCCATCCACTTCAGCAAATGCCCTCTCGGTGGAGGGACCGTGCACATCCTCGGCGCCATCTTTGGACACAGGCGATGCACCCCTTGCGCCTGTGCCACCCGCATCACCTCTGTAGGTAACGGAACAAATGATTTTCGTCACACATAGAAGACAGACGGATGTGAAAGGAATCGGTGACGGCGCCACGAGGAAAAGAAGAAAGGGGGAGGAGGAGGAGTTTTTTTCTACCTGGACTGTACCGAAGGAACTGTTGATAGTATCTCGCCATCGTGGCAGCTGGTAGCATTCTCGGCGCTGGTGCCGGCGCCGCCATGGCCCTCCGTGCCTTCGCCAGCAAAATCGGAGCCGTCCTCACGCTGGAAGGAACCACACGGCGATGCACCACCCGCGGCCGCCATTTTTGACCTGCAAAAACAAACCCAATAATCAATCTCAAATCAGGTGAGGGATGCAGATCAACGGCAAAGAATGGGGCAAAATATTGATGGAAGGAAGGTTGCGGACTCGCCGGCACAGGCGCGGTAAGGTCCGCCGCCGCCGGAAAATGGCTGGTGAGAGATCCAGCCAGAGCAGGTGAAGCCGTCACCGGATGGATCTTGGTGCTGTGGAAAGAAAGTACTGGGGAATGGAGGATGCTCTGTCTGGTGATGCCTCTCGTCCTATCGCCAAGCACGGGATGGGCACGGGGCAGGACGCAGGTGGAAGGAAGGAGTAATTCTTCGGGATGTGACAGGATAAAAAGAAAAGAACAATTTCACATTTTGTAAAGGGCAGAGCGGACACAGATCTCGGTGCATGTACCAACAGACAGGATAGCACCCATACCCATGGATGCAAGTACAAAATCCATTCTCAAAGAAGATTATACAAGAAAGCACATGAAAGACCAAAATAAAGTCATAACATATATCAATAAGATTTTTTGCTTCAAAGCATGGCCAAAGGCTCACATATGTCTTATTGTACATTAATGGACTTCAAACACCAACACACTACATATATTACAACTTTCACTAAGGGAAGAGGAGAAAGTTGGAATATATGGAGAAAGGCAACAAGTATCACAAGAAAAATTTAACTAGCAAAATCTCAATATTGCACATGAGAGAAGTTGAGGAAAAGATAGGCAATAAAATTGCTAGATTGAACTATTTGGGATTGGAGGATCATATGCATGATTTTTATAGTCCCAAATATATATACTCATCTCAACTTATACACATATACAATAGATAGTTCTCTTAATAACATGGCTAGAGATACAACAATTACAAATACATGAATTCATGCTAGAAGGCAACCGACAAACGGTTGGAATCAAGATATATGAGCATGATAAAGAGATACTTGTTACCGAGATATAATTAGTAGGATGTAGAGGATATGAAATCAATGAACATCCTATAGCATGCCTCCAATTTTCATTAACGCACCACTTCTTCAAGATTGAGAGACAAACATCCAATATATCTCCAATGTATCTAAAACACATTTAAGTACAAAATGGTCTCCAAACTTATTGGGACCAAAGTAGTTAGTGCAACTACGATACATAGGAGATACTCCACATAAATATGTGCATATTGATATGTGTAGGGGTTCGTAGCATGGAAAACAAAAATTTTCTATCGCATACAAACAAACAAGCCAAGATCTATCTACTAGATTGTAGCAACGAGTCGATGGAATAACTCACCCTCGAAGATTCCAAAGTGTTTAACGAGAGCAGATTCTCGTGGGTGATGTAGTCGTACTCTTTCCGATCTCAAGATCGCGTAGACGATCCTTCCGGCGCCGCGTTCCCGCAGCGCTCCCGCAGTCGGTCACACGTTCGGTACTCGACGAAGACCTTCCTCTCCCTTGTTCCAGCAGGCAGCGGAGGTTGTAGCACTCTCCTCGCGATTCCGGCAGCACAACGGCGTGGTACCGGAGGTAGAGGGGAGATCCCGCAGGGCTTCGCCTTAAGCCGGTGCGAGTATGGTGGAGCTTATGAGAGAGGCTATTAGTGGTCTAGTAATTAGACACACCAATTAGAGGGCTCTAAACCAATTAGAAGGCTCTAAACCGAAACAGCTCTAAACCGGGGTCTAGGTCTAGTTTCTAGTTTAGAGGATAGGAACTTGTGTGTGCTAGGAGGGGAGCCCTGCCCCTCCTTATATAGGTGGGAGGGCTGGCTGCGCCATGGGGAGGAGAGTTCCTCCCCAAGTCGGCTTGGTGGGGCGCCGGCCAAGGGAGGAATCCTCCCCCAATTCGGCCTCCACCAATCCTCCTCTTTTCCCACTTCCCAAAATTGGCAGTTTGACTTTCAAATTAGCCGTTTGACTTTTCCAATTTAGGAATTAAATAAACCCTTTATTTTGGACAGCGAGAACACTTAGTACATGATGCAATCATTCCATCTTGCAATGACACATTCATGTACCCCTTCCCCCCCGGAGTGCCGGACATTCCGGGACCTTCTAGAATGTTCCCGATGAAAACACCGGAACCATTCCCCAACTCCGAAATGGGACTTTCCTTATATGAATCTTATTCTCCGGACCATTCCGGATCACCTCGTGATATCCCGGATCCCATCCGAGACTCCGAACAACATTCGGTCTCTTTCTCATAATACCATAACTACTCAAACAACGTCGAATCCTTAAGTGTGTCTCCCTACGGTTCGTGAATTATGCGGACATGATCGAGACACTTCTCCGAACAATAACCAATAGAGGAATCTGGAAATTCATATGGCTCCCACATATTTCTACGATTACTTTGCGATCGAATGAACCACTTACATACGATACCAATTTCCCTTTGTCTCACGATATGTTACTTATCCGAGGTCATGATCGTCGGTATCTCTGCATACCTAGTTCAACCTCGTTACTGATAAGTACTCTTTTCTCGTTCCCGTGATATGTGATCCCTTGTGACCAAGTCACATGCTTGCAAGCTAATTGGATGACATTTCACCGAGAGGGCCCAGAGAATATCTATCCGTCATGTGGATGGACAAATCCCACTCTTGATCCATGTGTTTCAACCAATACTTTCCGAACACCCAATGCCACTTTTATAGCCACCCTGTTACGGTGTGGTGTTTGATGACATCAAAGCATCCATCCAGTAAAGGCAATATGCATGATCTCATGGTCGAAGGAATTAGGTTACTATGTATCAGAAAGCATATAGCAATTGAACTATTGAAATGACTTGATCTTTATGCTACGCTTGTCTATAGGAGTATGTCCACCATATCATTCTCCTAACGATATGATCTTGTTGTTGATAACATCTCAATGTTCATGACAAAGAAACCACATCATCAATCAACCAACAAGCTAGTGAAGTATAGAGGCCATACTAGGGACTTCAAATTAAGTTTACAAATCACACAAGTATTAATGGTTTCCTTGTTAATACTATTATAGCATGAATGTAAACATTTATCATAAACACAAAGATATATAATAATAACTACATTTATTATTACCTCTAGGGCATATCTCCAACAGTCTCCCACTTGCACTAGAGTCATCTAATCTAGATTACATGGTAATATACCGAACACCCATGGCAGTTTGGTGTTGGTCATGTTTTGCCCTCGGGAGAGGTTTAGTCAACGGATCCGCCACATTCAGATCTGTGTGTACTTTGCAAATCTTTATATCCCCATCCTGGATATGTTCTCGAATAGCGTGGAAACGCAGCTTGATATGCTTCAGCTTCTTGTGTGACCTTGGTTCTTGCGCATTGGCTATGGCGCCCATGTTATCACAGTAGATAGACATTGGGTCCAGCGCACTTGGAACCACACCCAGCTCTGTAATGAACTCTTTCATCCATATCGCTTCTTGTGAAGCCTCCGAAGCAGCCATGTATTCCGATTCAGTTGAAGATCTCGCCACAACGCTTTGCTTTGCACTCCTCCAGCTAACTGCTGCACCATTCAAAATAAATACGTATCCAGATTGTGATTTAGAATCATCCGGATCGGTGTTCCAACTAGCATCGGTGTAACCATTAACAACGAGCTGTTCATCACCTCCATAAGAAAGAACCATATCCTTAGTTCTTCTCAAGTACTTAAGGATGTTTTTGACCGCTGTCCAATGATCCACTCCTGGATCACTTTGATATCTGCTAGTTAAACTAACAGCATATGCAATGTCGGGTCTAGTACATAGCATGGCATACATTAGAGATCCTATGGCTGAGGCATAGGGAGTCTTACTCATCCTTTCTCTATCTTCTGCCGATGTCGGACTTTGAGTTTTACTCAAGGTCGTATTGGGCAACATGGGCAAGAACCCTTTCTTGCTATCTTCCATTCCAAACCTCTTTAGAACTTTGTCCAAATATGTACTTTGTGACAATGATATTTGGCGTTTCGATCTATGTCTATAAATCTTTATGCCTAATATGTAAGCTGCTTCGCCAAGATCCTTCATTGAAAAACTATTATTCAAATACTCTTTGACACTATTAAGAAGGTCTACATCATTCCCAATCAACAATATGTCATCCACATACAGTATTAAGAATGCTACAGAGCTCCCACTCACTTTCTTGTAAATACAAGCTTCTCCATAAGTTTGTATAAAACCAAAACTTTTGATTACCTTATCAAAACGTTGATTCCAACTTCGGGATGCCTGCTTCAATCCATAGATGGACCGTTGAAGCTTGCATACCTTGTTAGCATCTTTAGGATCGACAAAACCTTTGGGTTGTATCATATACAACTCTTCATCAATGTCTCCATTGAGGAATGCTGTTTTGACATCCATCTGCCATATCTCATAATCATAATATGCAGCGATTGCTAACATAATCCTCACAGACTTTAGCTTCGCTACCGGTGAGAAAGTCTCATCGTAGTCAACTCCTTGAATTTGTCGAAA
The DNA here is from genome assembly GCA_916181665.1 of Avena sativa. Lineage (NCBI taxonomy): Eukaryota > Viridiplantae > Streptophyta > Magnoliopsida > Poales > Poaceae > Avena > Avena sativa. The sequence continues at coordinate 111,496,284 of OV702285.1, read as the reverse complement.
CCCTTTTGCGACAAGTCGAGCTTTATAGACAGTAACATTACCATCAGCATCTGTTTTCTTCTTGAAAATCCATTTGTTCTCGACAGCCTTCCGGCCATCCGGTAAGTCCACCAAAGTCCATACTTGGTTTTCGTACATGGATCCAATCTCGGATTTCATGGCTTCTTGCCATTTATTGGAATCTGGGCTCATCATCGCTTCCTCATATGTCTCGGGGTCATCGGTGTTGTCCACCAACATGACATTCATAACGGAATCATACCAATCTGGAGTGGTACGAGTTCTCGTTGACCTCCGAGGCTCTGTAGTAACTTCAACCGAAGTTTCATGATCACCATCATTAGCTTCCTCTCTTATTGGTGCAGGCACCACAGGAACTTCTTCCGGTGCTGCGCTACTCGCAATTTCGAGAGAAGGTTCGACAACCTCGTCGAGTTCTACTTTCCTTCCAGTCACTTCTTTCGAGAGAAATTCCTTCTCTAGAAAGGATCCATTCTTAGCAACGAAGATTTTGCCTTCGGATCTATGATAGAAGGTATACCCAACAGTTTCCTTCGGGTATCCTATGAAGACGCATTTTTCCGCTTTGGGTTCAAGCTTGTCCGGCTGTAACCTCTTTACATAGGCTTCGCATCCCCAAACTTTAAGGAACGACAATTTAGGTTTCTTCCCAAACCATAATTCATACGGTGTCGTTTCAACGGATTTAGACGGTGCCCTATTTAAAGTGAATGCGGCTGTTTCTAATGCATAACCCCAAAATGATAGTGGCAAATCTGTAAGTGACATCATAGAACGAACCATATCTAAGAGAGTTCGATTACGACGTTCAGACACACCATTACGCTGTGGTGTTCCCGGCGGTGTCAACTGCGAAAGTATTCCACATTTCTTCAAATGCTCGCCAAACTCGTAACTTAGATATTCACCTCCACGATCAGATCGTAGAAATTTAATCTTCTTGTTACGTTGATTCTCTACCTCACTTTGAAACTCCTTAAACTTCTCGAAAGTTTCGGACTTATGTTTCATGAAATAGATATACCCATATCTACTCAAGTCATCCGTGAAGGTAAGAACATAACGATAACCACTGCGCGATGCTACACTCATTGGACCACACACATCGGTATGTATGATTTCCAATAAGTCTGTAGCTCGCTCCATCATACCAGAAAATGGAGTCTTAGTCATTTTACCCATCAGACATGCTTCGCATCTTTCAAGTGATTCAAAATCAAGTGATTCAAGAAGTCCATCGGAATGGAGTTTCTTCATACGCTTCACTCCAATGTGACCAAGACGACAGTGCCACATATAGGTCAAATTATCGCTTGATTTCAAACGTTTAGCCTCAATGTTATTAATATGTGTATTTCTACTATCGAGATTCAATATGAATAGACCATCTATCAAAGGTGCATGTGCATAAAACATATTACTCATATAAATCGAACAACCATTATTCTCGGATTTAAACAAGTAACCGTCTCGCAATAAACAAGATCCCGATATAATGTTCATGCTCAACGCAGGCACCAAATAACAATTATTTAAGTATAAAACTAATCCCGATGGTAGATGAAGAGGTAGTGTGCCGACCGCGATCACATCAACCTTTGATCCGTTTCCCACGCGCATCGTCACCTCGTTCTTCACTAGCTTCCGTTTATTCTGCAGCTCCTGTTTCGAGTTACAAATATGAGCAACCGAACCAGTATCAAATACCCAGGCACTACTACGAGTACTAGTGAGATACACATCAATAACATGTATATCAGATATACCTTTCTTCTTGATGTTGCCGTTCTTCAAATCCGCCAAGTACCTTGGGCAATTCCGCTTCCAGTGACCTTCTCCCTTGCAGTAAAAGCACTCAGTATCAGGCTTGGGTCCAGCCTTGGTCCTCTTCGTCGGCGTGGTAACTTTCTTACCACCCTTCTTGAAGTGTCCCTTCTGCTTAGACTTGCCTTTCTTGAATTTGGTGGTCTTATTGACCATCAACACTTGGTGCTCTTTCTTGATCTCCACTTCTGCAGATTTTAACATAGCAAATAGTTCTGGCAACTCTTTGTTCATGTTCTGCATGTTGTAGTTCATCACAAAGTTCTTGTAACTTGGTGGTAGTGATTGGAGGATGCGGTAAACTCCCAAAGTATTAGGAATCACTATACCCAAACTTTGAAGTTTATTTGCGTGCCCAGACATTTTAAGCACATGCTCACTGACGGAGCTACCCTCTTCCATCTTGCAGTTAAAGAACTTTTCAGAAGCTTCATAACTTTCAATTGCCGCATGAGTCTCAAAGATTAATTTGAGATCCTCGACAATATCATATGGATCTGACTCTTCAAACCTTTTCTGAAGCTCCGATTCTAAACCATACAAGATAGCACACTGAACTATGGAGTACTGATTCTTCCGAGCGAGGTAAACATTCTTTACTTCATCGGTAGCATCAGCTGCAGGTGGGTCACCTAGCGGTGCATCCAGCACATAGGTCAAATTACCAGCTGTGAGGACAATCCTCAAATTGCGGAACCAATCCGCGAAGTTGCTTCCATTGTTTTTCAACTTTTCTTTCTCTAGGAACGCATTAAAATTGATGGTAGGGGCTGCCATTGATCTACAACATATTTGCAATAGTTTAGACTAAGTTTATGACAAATTGAGTTCAAATTAATTAATGAAATTAAACTAGGTGAACTCCCACTCAAAACAACATCCCTCACATTGTTTTAGTGATCACACGAACCAAATCCACTACATCAACACCGATCATCACGAGAGCTGATATAGTTTTAATGGCGAACAATCATCATGTTCATCATATCTACTATATGATTCATGCTTTGCCTTTCGGCGATCCGTGTTCCTGAGGCCATGTCTGTACATGCTAGGCTCGTCAAGATCAAACCTTAGCTTCCGCATAAGCAAATCTGGCTTGCTTACGTTGTAGTCACCCGCGGAATCAAAGACACCCGATCATCACGTGGTGCTTCGAAGCAGCAAGCTTTGGCAACGGTGCATACTAAGGGTGAACACTTTTAGAACTTGAAATTTATGTGCATGAGGGATCATCTTATAATGCTACCGTCGTCTACTAAGCAATACAAGATGCATAAAGGATTAACATCACATGCAATTCATAATATGTGATATGATATGGCCTTTCTTCTTTGTGCTTCCGATCTCCATCTTCAAGCACGAACATGATCTCCATCATCACCGGCATAGCATCAAGGTCAATGACGCTTCTTCATGGTTGTCGTCCGCCAACTTCAACTATTACAACTATTTTGAATAGACACGCAGGCCTTAACAGAAATTAAAGACAACCATATGGCTCCTGCCGGTTGCCAACTTACAATAAGGATCATTGCATACATCAAATATAATCACAATCATGGCCATATCACATCACTGCACACCCCTGCAAAACAAAGTTAGACGCTTCTACTTTCTTTGCATATTTTACGTGGTTTGGGGCTTTCCATAAGTGTCGTTCTAACTTACGAACAAGAACCACAACATTGATACTAGCATTGTTGATCACCCGTTGTAAATTGGATCTTTACTATGCTAGGAGAAACAGGCACCCGCAAAGCCACTTATGCAAAACGAGTTGCATGTCAAGCGTGGAGCAAGTCTCATGAACGATGTCATGTAAGGTTAGCCCGGGCCGCTTCATCCCAACATACCGCAAGATGCAAAGTACACAAAAAGCAATCTACAATAAAAGCATCAACGCCCACAATGACCATTGTGTTCTACTCGTGCAACAGATCTACATATAGACACGGCTCTGATACCACTGTAGGGGTTCGTAGCATGGAAAACAAAAATTTTCTATCGCATACAAACAAACAAGCCAAGATCTATCTACTAGATTGTAGCAACGAGTCGATGGAATAACTCACCCTCGAAGATTCCAAAGTGTTTAACGAGAGCAGATTCTCGTGGGTGATGTAGTCGTACTCTTTCCGATCTCAAGATCGCGTAGACGATCCTTCCGGCGCCGCGTTCCCGCAGCGCTCCCGCAGTCGGTCACACGTTCGGTACTCGACGAAGACCTTCCTCTCCCTTGTTCCAGCAGGCAGCGGAGGTTGTAGCACTCTCCTCGCGATTCCGGCAGCACAACGGCGTGGTACCGGAGGTAGAGGGGAGATCCCGCAGGGCTTCGCCTTAAGCCGGTGCGAGTATGGTGGAGCTTATGAGAGAGGCTATTAGTGGTCTAGTAATTAGACACACCAATTAGAGGGCTCTAAACCAATTAGAAGGCTCTAAACCGAAACAGCTCTAAACCGGGGTCTAGGTCTAGTTTCTAGTTTAGAGGATAGGAACTTGTGTGTGCTAGGAGGGGAGCCCTGCCCCTCCTTATATAGGTGGGAGGGCTGGCTGCGCCATGGGGAGGAGAGTTCCTCCCCAAGTCGGCTTGGTGGGGCGCCGGCCAAGGGAGGAATCCTCCCCCAATTCGGCCTCCACCAATCCTCCTCTTTTCCCACTTCCCAAAATTGGCAGTTTGACTTTCAAATTAGCCGTTTGACTTTTCCAATTTAGGAATTAAATAAACCCTTTATTTTGGACAGCGAGAACACTTAGTACATGATGCAATCATTCCATCTTGCAATGACACATTCATGTACCCCTTCCCCCCCGGAGTGCCGGACATTCCGGGACCTTCTAGAATGTTCCCGATGAAAACACCGGAACCATTCCCCAACTCCGAAATGGGACTTTCCTTATATGAATCTTATTCTCCGGACCATTCCGGATCACCTCGTGATATCCCGGATCCCATCCGAGACTCCGAACAACATTCGGTCTCTTTCTCATAATACCATAACTACTCAAACAACGTCGAATCCTTAAGTGTGTCTCCCTACGGTTCGTGAATTATGCGGACATGATCGAGACACTTCTCCGAACAATAACCAATAGAGGAATCTGGAAATTCATATGGCTCCCACATATTTCTACGATTACTTTGCGATCGAATGAACCACTTACATACGATACCAATTTCCCTTTGTCTCACGATATGTTACTTATCCGAGGTCATGATCGTCGGTATCTCTGCATACCTAGTTCAACCTCGTTACTGATAAGTACTCTTTTCTCGTTCCCGTGATATGTGATCCCTTGTGACCAAGTCACATGCTTGCAAGCTAATTGGATGACATTTCACCGAGAGGGCCCAGAGAATATCTATCCGTCATGTGGATGGACAAATCCCACTCTTGATCCATGTGTTTCAACCAATACTTTCCGAACACCCAATGCCACTTTTATAGCCACCCTGTTACGGTGTGGTGTTTGATGACATCAAAGCATCCATCCAGTAAAGGCAATATGCATGATCTCATGGTCGAAGGAATTAGGTTACTATGTATCAGAAAGCATATAGCAATTGAACTATTGAAATGACTTGATCTTTATGCTACGCTTGTCTATAGGAGTATGTCCACCATATCATTCTCCTAACGATATGATCTTGTTGTTGATAACATCTCAATGTTCATGACAAAGAAACCACATCATCAATCAACCAACAAGCTAGTGAAGTATAGAGGCCATACTAGGGACTTCAAATTAAGTTTACAAATCACACAAGTATTAATGGTTTCCTTGTTAATACTATTATAGCATGAATGTAAACATTTATCATAAACACAAAGATATATAATAATAACTACATTTATTATTACCTCTAGGGCATATCTCCAACAATATGAAATTGAATTTCATGCACAACTTAGCCGATGGGATTTGGTGGAGTTTCTCCTATATATTGGATCAAAGAAATCAAGCATGCCATAATATAGATATGTAGTAAATATGCATACACAAGGCTTTCAAGAACCAAAAATGAGATACAATTTGAACAAAACACCAAGTAAACCGAGATGGCACATACAAGAGTGTGACAAGACAAGCGGTGTCCAAATTGTATCAAAGAACCAATTCAACACATGAAAGCTCACAAGTTCAACAAATGAACTAGGCTAAGGCCAAAAGAGCAAAAATAGATAGAAATAAAAATGCTCAAGGATTTATCTCATTCTAAAATGGTCAAATCAAGAAACAAGGTATGAGACAAAACCAACTCCCAAAAAGAGCAAGGTTCCAACAAGAAACCAAACTCCCCAAACTTTTCATGATGGCACAAAGTACCAAAACGAAAAGATTGAGCATCCAAGCACATAAAACTCGATATGGATCAAACAAAGAAGCATAAAAGGATTGTTCTAGATAATATAGGATATCTCACCCATAAGTAGTACATTATATAGAATTTTTCTTTTGAATGCAAAATGCACACAAATGAGATCATCACTACTACCTACATTAAATAAAACACAAGAGGATATCAATTAAAATAAAGGGATCCAAAAGTAGCAAGGAATACATGCGAGCACACAAAACATTTACTTGGCCAAAGATAGGACAATATTAAGCAAAGGCCAAAGTGAATATGATCAATAAAGTCTACCGTAGATTTGGTACTAATTGTCCAAGGACAAGAAGAATTGAGAATAATCTTCCCTAGGTAGTTCATACGGATATCCAAGATCGTATTCACACAAAGAAGCATGTAACAAAGTATACAGATTAAGTTTGATGCTTCGAAAGAGATTCTTGGTAGCTTCTAATAGTCACACAATCATAGTGATTAGAGTGACTTGAAGTAAATGGTTTCCATGAGAATATAGAGATCTAAATATGAGGAAACACATACCAAGAAACACTCTCATATACAAGATCCAAAATATGATCAACAACAACATTCAAGCAAATTGGAACTTGTATGAGCAAATGTGTCACATAGGTGCTAGATAATTATCAATATCAATTCTAAGTAACACAACCTCGAATATTCACATTTTCTAGGATTGTAATATGCACTAAGCATATGACTCCCCCATAATGTGATACTACCATAAAACCAACACGAGGCAAAATGATACAAATAGAGATAATTAATGGACATTATAAAATTAAGTTTCTCATGAGAATTATACCACATAGAGACTAGACAATAATCCAATATAAATACTAGGTGGTATTCCTCATGTACACACAATTTTTAGGATTGTGGAATGCCCAAGCATAACACTCCCCCAAAATGGGATAATCCGTTAATTTCTCACAAGAGCCAAATAGGATACCAAATATAACCAAGCAAGGCTCAAACACAAGAAGCATGCATACATGGTGTGCCACCTAATCATACACAAATAATCTTGATTTCAAGATAATTAAGTGGATAGCACAACATGTACAAAAACATGGAAGATACAAAACCAACACATGCACAAGGGGCGAGTAACTTTCAATGTAAAGAGTTTAGCATATGTTACCGCAAGGAGGAACATTGGAAATATAATAATAATAGGAGCAATATAAACCACATGACTTGGCTTGACAAATATAATAATGAAGATCCCTTAATTATTCATGATGTAGCCAAGTCTCCAATGCCCTCCAAAACACACCTATTGATCAAGTTTTGGCTTGTTGGTCCCCAACCAAGTTGGGTCCTAAGAAGTTAGTCACAATAGGCTTGGCAACCCAAATGGATCTTTTCTTGACACCACATTGGGTACCAACAAATTTGGCAAACACATTGCCAACCTCATCCTTCCAAAGAGAATAAGCATCATCAATAATGATAGGGTTGGATGAGGAGATACCGAGAGTGCATGAGGAAGAAATATGCCCCTTCTCACGGCATATGTAGCAAGTTCTACTCTTGCCATCTTTCTTCTTAGGAGAAGCCACAACTCGAGGAAGAGCTCGAGTAGTCCTCTTAGGAAGAGGCCCATTAATGACTTGAGGTGGAGCTTGAGGCCGCTTCCCTTGTTGCTTCACACTAAGAGGCTTTTTCTTCAATGGGCAAGATCTAACATGGTGCCCTTCTTCCTTGCACTTGAAGCAAACAATGTTGGCCGGATTCTTGACTTGATCTTGGCCATTCTTCTTGTTGTCCTTGTGCTTCAACTTGATAGTGGACTTGTTCTTGACATTGGAGTTGAATCCAATACCACTCTTGTCATTGGGGGATTTTTGCACACTCAAGATTTTGTTGAGTGTGACCTTCCCTTGATGACCCTTTTTCAAGTCATTCTTCAAAGAAGTGACTTGAGCCTTGAGCTCTTTGATTTCCTCTACATGGTTAGTCTCAACAAAAGTACTAGAGGAAGTAGGTGCTACATTGTTAGAGCAACAAGGCACGGAATGTAATTCATCACGAGATATAACATGGTTTTGAGAGGATGAATTACAAGGACTACCACATGGCAATATAACATTTGGAGTAGATGTAGTGCTAATGTCCACATGAGGCCCACTAGATGTTACCTTTGACACGATGGCCTCATGAGCTAACTTTAGCCTACCATGGGAGACTAGAAGATCCTCATGCGAGCTCGAGAGCTTATCATGACTTTCTTCTAATTTCCCATAGTTGCTAGTTAGCAAAGCAAGTTGAGCCTTTAGCTCAGCATTCTCCTTCAAAATAGATGCTTCACAAGAAATAGAGTTAGTAGCACAAGCATCATTATTATTAGCAAGAGGTGGGGGCAACTTGTCAAGCTCTTTTAAATATGAAGCTTTAAGTTGCTCATGTGACTCGGTGAGTTTGATGAGCTCCCTCTTAACGACCCAAGAGCCATTTTTGAGGTGCTTAAAATTCTCAACAAGTTTAGCATAAGAAACTTCAAGTTCTTCATTTTTAATCTTGAAGGAGTTAGCCACCGCAAGTTCTCTATCATGGTATTCCTTTACTCTAGATAATTCTAGAGTAAAAGTCTCCTCAAGAGATTCTTTGGTGGTTTGTTCTTCTTAAAGGGAGTCCTTTAGTTGTGCAACTTCATAGCATACTCACGCTCAAGTGCAAACTTTTCATCAATTAAGTTTTCTTGCTCCTCAATAAGATCATTGCCTTCTATGGCGCAATTCAAGATTTCAAGAAAGTTGGAGGAAGCAATTTTATTTTTGAAGGGAGCGCTATAGACAACCTCTCCCATTTTCTTAATAGAGGTAATATCATACTTACTTCTATAATCATCATTATCATTCTTAACCTCATCATCATCATGAGATACAATGGGATTCAAAGAGGTTACCTTTGTTCCCTTAGTCATAAGGCACATGTGAGAACCGGAGGAAGGTGATGATGAGATTGCACTTGTAGCTCTCTTCAAGACCTTGTCTTGGCCCATAGAATCTTCATTTTCTTCTACATGGTTAGCAACACAAGCACTAGAGGAAATGGAAGCATTTTTATCATGGCAACAAGACAACACAAGCATATCATCATGAGATTTATTCAAGTCATTTCTACATGATATGCAAGGACTATTAACACAAGCATGTAAGTGTAGGGTTCGCAGCATAGAAAACAAAAAATTTCCTACGATGGGAACAACTATGTACCAAGATCTATCTACTAGATACAAACAACGGGCGGATGTATATCCGTAGAGAACTTACCCTTGAAGACCGACAAAGCTTAACGAGTCCAAACTCGTGGTTGATGTAGACGATCTCTTGCCGATCTCAAGATCGAGAGGAAGTCCTAGCGCCGCAAAACAGCAGCGCATCCGTGCTCGCACACACGTTCGAGGCACCGAGCAACCTCCGCCTCCTCGCTACAGCGATGCAGCGGAAGCACAACTCTTTCTTGCCGAATAGCCATCGGAAACATGTATCTCGCTAGTCCGAGACCATGGGGAATAAATTCTAGAGGGGGAGAGAGATCCATCACGAGGAGGTGTGAGTGAGAAGTGAGAGGAGGGGCTCCTTATATAGGGGAGGGGGGTAGCCCAAGGGGGCATGGCCGCCGGCCATGGAGGGTGCCCCCACCTCTCCCTCATTCATGTGGGTGGACACTCCACTCACAAAATGGCCCTTCAATTTTCTCCACTCAAAAAACCCACTCAAATTCCCATTAAATTTCCACCAAATTTAATGCAAACTCTCATTAAATAAAACTCTTTTATTTTATTCAGAATTTTGTCAATTAATTTAATGACAAACATTCACAAATAACCCCTTGCTAGAATTCTATTTCACATGCATAACCACTTTATGCAATTTCACCCGAAAACCTGTTTCGGTATCTAGTGAAATAAATTCCTGCGCTTGTTCATTCTTTCGGCATGAAACTTTTGCTCCAATTGGATGTCGGTGTCTCTTAAGTGTGTCACCCTACAGTTCGTGAATAATGCGGACATGATCGAGACCCCTCTCGGATCAATAATCAGAAGCGGGATCTGGAGACCCATACTGACTCCCACACATTCAATGATGACTTTCTTGTGATCGTCGGAACCTTTTACGCTAGTATCTTAATCCTTTTGTTTCACGATATATTACATGTCCGAGATTCGATCATCGGTATCTCCATACCTAGTTTGATCTCGTTACTGACATGCACTCTTTTCTCGTTCCCGTGATATAATATTCTAGTGATCAAATCACTTGCTTGCAAGCTAATCAATGTGATATCACCGAGAGGGCCCAGAGCATATCTATCCGTCATCGGGATGAACAAATTCCACTCTCGATCCATGGGCCTCAACATAACACTTTATTAGTTCTGAATCCATCTTTATAATCACCCAGTTATGGTGTGATGTTTGATGTTATCAAGAAACTCTTCCGGTGTTAGTGATTGACATGATGTCATGGTCTAAGGATTAGGATCACTTCGTAAGTTGTTATAGCAATATAAACTCAATGACTTTGATCGTAATGCTATACTTCGGATGAATGTTCATCACACCATTACACTAATGTTGTGACCTCGTTATTAACAACATCCAATGTCCATGATCAGGAAACCTTGATCATCTTGTTAATCAACGAGCTAGTTTATAAGAGAGGCATAACTAGGAACTTCCTTTTTGTTTATTAAACACACATGTATTAACGTTTCCGTATTAATACAATTATAGCATGCAAAATAAACATTTATCATAAACAAGGAATACGATAATAACCACTTTATTATTGCCTCTCGGGCATATTCCCTTCAGTAAGGAGTTTTGAGTGCTAGAAGTGTTAAGGTCCAAAGATAGATCATTGCAACTAGGTAGGGATGAAGGATTACAAGTAGTAATATCACTATCCATATTGCAATTTCTATCACCACTCACCATATCATTACCTTGTGAAAAATCACATGTTGGTGAAGTGGTAGACGATGAGAACTCATCTCGACCGGAAGTGGAAGCAACACAATCATCCTTAATAATGTTGGACTTGCTATATTTATCTTGAAGCTTGGTCCATATCTCACGAGCTCTTGAATAAGGCATGATAGAAGAAAGAACTACATTGCTCACAACATGCAAAAGAATTTTAGTAGCTAGAGCATCTATATGAGAGTTCAACTTCTCCTCTAAAGATTCGTTTTGGGTATCCATAGGAGAAGAGAGACCCACATATAGATACCCCTCGATAATTGGGTGAATTTCCCGAAATAAATTAAGCATGCGAATTTTCCAAACATCATAATTTGTGCCATTGAATGTGAGCGTGTCCTTGTGCACTAATCCCCTAGCCGACATATTTACTCTCAAGGCGGTGAAGCCTAAAATGAGAGACCGGGCTCTGATACCAATTGAAAGGATACGGATATCGCCTAGAGGGGGGTGAATAGGCGATTAAAGCTTTTCCTAGAGTGGCTCAACAAAGGCGGAATAAAACTAGTGTTTACTTTGTTAAGCATAACCTAGAACAACTAAGGTTCACCTATGTGAACCAACAACTTATGCTAAGCAATACAAGCAACAAAGTGATAGCAAGATATATATTACTTCAAGCACGAAGGCTATCACAATGTAAAGTGCATAAGTAAAGAGCTCGGGTATAGAGATAACCGAGGCACGCGGGGACACCGATATTTTACCGAGTTCCTCCCAACATGGAGTACGTATCGTTTGGAGAGGGGGTGGTATCAAACCACCAACGCCACAAAAGGCCTCCCTTATTCTCCGGTGAATCTCACCCCAATGGGATCGATCCACGCTTCCACTATCGGTGCACTTGTCGGTGGCAACCGGAACCTCTCACAAGGTTGGGGCACTTCTCCACAGCTTAATTGGAGGCTCCCAACAAATGCCACAAAAGACCACAATGCCACCAAGGCAACAAAACCGTCTAGGGTTCCAAGAACCCAAGAGGGACAAGCTCCAATGAGTCACACGAACCAAATCCTACGAGGATAACTCAAACCGATGCACCAAATGCAAATGGCAAGAACACCACAAAGGTGCTCAAATCCCTCTCTCCCAAATTCCACCAAAGCTACAAAAGCTTATGGGGGAATAAGAGAGGAAGAACAATGGAGGAATTCCACAAAAGACTCCAAGATCTAGATCCCAATATGTTCCCCTCACTTAGAGGAGAGATTGATTGGTGGGATTGTAGATCTAGATCTCCTCTTTCAAATCCCTCAAGAATATGCAAGAATCATTGGAGGGATTGAGAGAAAGCAAGCTCAAGAAGGTCAACAATCGAGGGGAAAACTTGTAAGAATGGTTGGGGAACCATTGGGGAAGAAGGCCCCTTAAATAGGTCCCCCCCAAAATCCAACCGTTGAAGCCCAAAAACGCGAATCCCGGTACTACCGGACTTTTTCCTGGTACTACCGGACATTTCCGGTACTACCGAACATTCCCTGGGGATCCCAGGACGCCAAACGCACCTTATTCAGTACCAACCGGTACTAAGGGGCAGTACTACCGGACCTCCGGTACTACCGGACCCTGGTCCGGTACTACCGGTCACCCCTAAACGAAAACGGCCATAACTTTTGCATTCGGACTCCGATTTTGATGATCTTGGGCTCGTTTCAAAGAGGACAACAAGCTCTAAAAGATCATGCAAAGAAACATAATAGTACAGCAAGGGAGGATAGATCCAAATGACGAAAGGTTTAACCTCTCTCAAAAAGACGAACCGATAAAACCTCCAAAATCAAAAACGTAATAGAAAATGCATATGAAATCCGTTTTCGATGAACTAGAGATTGTCATGGAGATTAACACAAGATCTAAATCCTCACATGAGTAAGAACCAAATAATGTAAGGTTTTACCTATCTCTAAAATACAAACCGGTAAAACCTCCAAGATCAAAATGCAATAAGATATAAAAAGGAAATCTGATTTTGATGAACAAGAGCTTGTTATGAACATTACAACAAGCTCTATATCCTCACATGGACAAGACCAAATAACAACCAAATACGATGATGCAAGTATGCAAAGGTTTGAGCTCTCTCTGAACAATGTGACCGAGTTACTCATTCGAGAGCCCCTCTTGATAGTACGGTTATCTATCCTAAACCCGGTCTCCCACACACAACATGAGACCGGCAAATGGGAAAACCTATCAAGATTATACCTTTGCCTTGAGCATTCCACTTGAGCTCGATGTAGACGAACTTGACCTTCTCAAGACGGAACACCTTTCTTGATTCCTCATCATCGATCCATGATCACCGAGGATGACAAGCATCAAACATGAGATGTTCTAGAGATGGCGCATATTGAGCTTGCACAACACATCTTCTCCTCATATCATCGAACTTGAAGCCAACACATGCTCCAAGCGAGGCCAATGGACAAATCCTACAAGTGCAACTTAATACACACATTAGTCCATAAAGATTGTCATTAATTACCAAAACCACACATGGGGGTCCATATGTTCTTTCATTAGGCATAACCCCAATGCAATGGATATTAGGGACTCACGGAACAATAAAACTTGGAAGCGTCTTTGGAGTTTAAATGTTTCTGCGAAGATTAAGATCTTTGGTTGGAGGATATTGCATGGATTTATTCCATGCCTGGAAGTTCTTGCAAATAGACACATTCCTCAATCGAGCCAATGTCCTATATGTGATATTGGATGTGAAGACATTCTGCATACCTTGTTAACATGCCCTCGAGCAAAGCAAATTTGGGAGAAGCTTGGTATTAATCAGTCAATCATGACTACCCTTCAGCTTGATATGTCGGGTCCTATGCTATTGCAGCAACTGATCTTAAACCCTAGCATATGTCCACTATTAAAGGGTGTTGGGATGGCCGAAACAATCCTAACTGGTGCATGGTATCTATGGTGGGAAAGACGTCAATTTACTCATGGTGAGAGTCTACAACCAGTGCATAGAAGTGCAATGTCAATTGGAGTGCTTGCAACAAATTATTGGAGAGCTAAAAAGAAGATCATACAGAGTAAGAAGGAAGTGTGGGTATTCCAAAGGAAGTTCTATAAAAATCAATGTGGACGCTACTTATGATGCTGATTTGGGCAAAGGAGGTATGAGGGCTATAGCCAGAGATAGTAAAGGAAAATTTATGGTTGCAAGTTGCAAAGAAATTCACTTTGTGGCAGATCCTTTCATGGCTGAGGCATACGTGTTACGGGATGGTCTTAGTCTGAGGCAATTTTTGGGAGGCAACAAGATAATCATTCAATCTGACAATATGCAGGTTATTGAGACAATGGTGAATGGGTGCTTCTCGGCCACATCTTCTTCAGCCATCTTCGAGGAATGTCGGATTTTATCTTCTGGTTACAAAGAAATCTTGTTTGAGCATTGTAAGAGGGAGGCCAATCAGGTTGCTCATGAGCTAGCTAGGCATAGTTTTATCAATCAAGTTGATGAGTTTTGGGATAATGATCCCCCTAGTTTTATTATGCCAGCAATGGTGAATGATGTAACCGTTCTCTAAACTCGGGGCAGCAAGTTTTTTTACGCACTTTTTTTCTTACCAAGATATCGAAGGGGCCTGAAAGGTTTTTAATGAGGCGGCTTGCTTGCCTGTTATATTATAATGCTCTTACATAAAAAAGAGAGATTTGTCTATATTTAAACGTGTCTATATATTTTTTAGTGTTAGACACATCTAAATCTAGAGAAAACCAACTTAAGTAATTTGAATCGGAGGGAGTATTATTTTCTAAAATCGACTATATTTTTATTCATGGTTTTTTTTCTTTTCAACAAGGAACCAGCATTAGCTTTAAACGGTAGAACTACATTTTACACGAGGACCTCTAAAAATGAAAATAACAACAAATACCTCAAGTTTTTTACATAAAGGATCCTAACATAAAAGGTTGATCACAATAAGATCCTTCTCCCCTACATTTGTAGCCGAACTCTAGAGCTAGATTAGCCTCACCGCCTTCACGGAAGAACGTCTTAGAGCGCAGAAGCTACGTGATGTCCGGTGAGGTGCTCATCGGTGCTACGATGCAAAACGGTGGTGGCGCCGGAGCTAGACCCGATTGTGTTTCAGAGTTTCTGCTAAGGTCCTTAGTACTCCCTCCGACCCATATTAATTGACTTGACAAATCAAAGTCAATTAATATGGACCGGAAGGAGTATAATTTTCAGGGGCTTGTTTGTATTTTTCCTTTTTTTTAGTTTCTCTATATAATTTTTGCTCCACCGCTGAATGAAAAGCTTCTAGGTCCCTCTGGGACCAACTCCTGTTCAAAAAAACATCTTCGAGCTATACTTCACCATTTAAAAGGAGTAAATGAGCAGTCCTAATTGTTTCCACAAAATGTTAAACTCCTAATTTGGTTCAACCACACAGGAAGGTCCGACCACACAGAGGAAGGTCAAAGGATGTGAGATCAAATAGGACCTCCAATGAACCACTTACAAAAAAAAAGGATTGTGATGTGCATTTGCAAAGAATTGGGACTAAGATGACACGAAGGCAATTTTGTTCTACTCGGTTTCACGCCAAGTTTAGGGTTACCAACCTACGCATTCTAGTACTTTTCTAATAGTGGAGGTGTGGGTGTATGCTTTTGAGTGGTATTTTTCAAAAAAAATTGTTAATGGTAGTACTTACTACTCCCTCCGTTTCAAAATATAAGATGTTTTAAGTTTATAAAGAAAATGAATCTAGACTTTTTTTAGTGTGTAGATTCGTTTCAAAGTTGAATGACCTATATACTAAAACAAGTCTAGATTCATTTTCTTCACAAACCTAAAACGTCTTATATTTTAAAACGGAGGGAGTATTAATTAGTGTCATGAATATCAAAATTGGGTGCCGGGAACACCTTACTCAAGAAAAAAGTACAGACGGTTCTCAAAAAAAAAGTACAAACTGGAGGACGGGCAGAAGAGAGCGATTTGAAGGACTAGCTCCCTGGAGGGACTTCATTTTTTTCAAAAAGTTCAAATTTATAGATTCAAATGTTTTTTTTGAAAAATTCAAGAACAGGCTCACTAGAGCCCCTCCTCCGAAGTGACTTTACAGGATCCGGAGGGCATACGATAGTGTCAGATGAGGCAGCCAGGGGCTGAGACTTTCGTGGCAGTAGCAGCATTATGATGCGGGTGCAGAGATAGGGGACAGACCAATGCTGGCGGTCATCAAACCCATGTCATGGCATTCATCCGACCAGAAGTATGGATGAACACCAGCAGCTTGTAGTTTACTAGTATACTCCTAATCACAAATATCTCAACGTATACGGAAAGGTATGCAACTAATAACCTAGTTAGATAAAAACTGCACCGGACATGGTTGCTAGACACCACAAACTCCACAAGGAAAACGAAGCACGGTACTGACTCGGAACAGAACCAATTTACACCACCCTCACCCAGCTAGGTACTAGTGCTCATGCCTCGCCGGCGACAGCATACCACCGCCATACTGACGCTTTCCAAAAGTTCTCTGTACAGGGACGCAGGAACAGACCATACTGTTCAGAACTTGCATCAACTACAGAATGCACCCCTACCTATCATATTATCACTTGTAGCTCAGCAGCACCGAGTTGATCACATGCATCATTAGGCGGATCTCATTCACTTCCTGAGGGCTGGTTCTCGGTAGCGACTGCTGGTGGGCCAGCACGCTGTAGACCTGCTCGAATATTGGCCTCACGTGGACGGCGATCATCTGATCGGTCGGTTGGATCGCCAAGGCAACCGCTCTCATCCACTGAAGCTTTAGAGATGTGTCATTGGCTACGTCGCATGCCAGTTGCTGGAAAAGGGCTAGAAGCACCCCTTGGTTTAGAGGGACCGGGTTCAGTGTACACAATCCTTGCAAATCGACCTAGCAAGAGTATTAGAGTATCAGGTATCCACAGCCGGTGTGTATTTTGCATATGATAATTAGAAGGTTGGATGGCCTGATAGAAGTGTCTCAGGCTCAGTGTAACAGGGGCATGGGTGCATGAGATGACTAACTATAAGGTGCAAGCCTTTATGTTTATAGGCATTCAACAAGAAGATGGGGAGTAGCCCAACAACTGTACTTAAATTTTTGAATGTGACCAGTACCTGAGAGCACAACCAAGACACCATCGAGACGTCGCTTCTTTGAAGTGCCATTGTAAACGCCTCATCAAATTTACGCCCAGATATTAGTCTGCTTAGTTCCTTCATCGGGTCCAGTGGAACATCAACCTGAATCAGCAATTATAACCAGTAAACCATATGATTTATGCTCTCATTATTCCCAAAACACATAAAACATCAAGGTACAGAACGCCCAAGATGAAAACAAACTGATATAGTGCACAAATGGGTAGAACATAGAGGAAGGAATTTTTTTTGGTATTCAGTACCTCAGGGAGGTTAGGTACTGGACCATTAGAAGGCTGCAAAACACTAGTATTATGTGATATTTGGTTCCCAGATGCAACAAGTGTCAAAAGCTTGCGCTGGCCATCAAGTAGCTCTGATGTAAGACTCTGGGTAATCGATGATGCTGAAGTGATTGTTTCCTGAAACAATTCAAATGAGAATTACACCATTAGCATTACTTAGCATATATGGAATATATGTCAGATTGTATGATTCATATTTCGGTGCCTATGGCACTGCATGCAGTAAGAGTGCAAAAGGCTTGCAAGCATACCCTTAGAGCTTGTGTCAATGGAGAATGTGCTGTTGCAACCTGCTGCTGGATAGCAGCACCATGCTCGGTCATACCCTTCTGGAACGCACCATCCACTTGCTCAAACATTGTCTTACAAGATTGTTCAAACGCCGGGATAATTGATGACTCGAAGCTTGACCGTAAAGCATCCTGCGGGGAACATATCAAAAGCAATAAATTGAGCATACATATTTTAGCCACACCATGACCATGCGTAGTATATAACTCATTC
This sequence comes from Avena sativa, assembly GCA_916181665.1. NCBI lineage: Eukaryota > Viridiplantae > Streptophyta > Magnoliopsida > Poales > Poaceae > Avena > Avena sativa. The sequence goes on along the minus strand of OV702285.1, from coordinate 111,478,108 downwards.
CAGATATGTAGTGTTTATGCACAATTGTATACATTGGGGTTGGGTATACATGATGGTGTTTGGTTGCTAAATAGAAAATTACAAGGTGAGGTGCTTGGCTGACCAAATTTGCAAGGTGCAGTATTTGGAGCGAATGGATGTTTGTTCAGGAGGGATGCCTATGAAACATGGAACCATGCAACCAATCTAGACATCTGGTCACAGAAAACATTGTCTTATCCATCGCCTACACATATGATATGCCAAATAGAACACCTAAAAGAAACTACAACGAACACAATCCCGTGCAATTATGGTTCATTCAGGCAACCATTAAAATCCTAAATATATAACACGCGAGAAATATAACTGGAAAACAAATTAAGTCGGCACAAACATATCATGATTACCATGTTCAATTTGGAATTGGCAGCTTCACTGTGAATGATCTACAAGGATTATACATAGGATATTGCTACACAACGACCGTTCTAGGAATAATATTTTTTGGCGGATCGGACAACCGTACGGACCAAACAAAAGTTTCCGCGTGCTTATGTTTGACATGCAGTAATTAACATTGATTTTGTCCCTAAAACAGAGCTAATTAACGATGATTTAGTACCTAGCCACAAATGGACAAAAATGCGTACGTCATCAGAATCTAGTACAAAAATAAAATTCAAAATGTTTTGTAGGTCAAATCGTTTATCCGATTTAAAATCCGTTTTTACTGTTAAACTAGTCGCGTCGATATCTTCGAAACTAGATCCCATGTTGATATGTTTTAACGACTTTTTTCTGAACCCAACAGGTTATCCACGTGTAACACGTGAGTTATCCAGGCCGTATTATATAAGTTATCCACCAGTTAATACATAAGTTATCCACCCTACAAACGGTGTGTGTTTGAGTTTTTGTAAAACACAAATGTGAACTCCGGTTTAGGATCCGTTTTCACCAAATCGACGGTGACGGAGTCTCGCTGTCCTAATATCTAGGTTACCTTATCCAAATCTAGTAAGTTTGAACTAAAATGAAAATAACCAAGACTTAAAAAATATAGTAGCCACAAAGAGAACTAAAGTTATCCTATAAATTATACAAAGTTATCCACAAAGATAAAAAAAAAGTTATCCATGACTTTATGCAATAGTTATCCGGCAGTAACATGAGAGTTATCCATGCTTCAATATTTAAGTTACCAACCCAATAACATATAAGTTATCCACCGCTATAAAAATTACTCACAGATAAAATACAAAAGTTATTCTAATGACTCGACTTCGTCCTCTGTCATAGCGAGCGGTGTACGGGAGACTCAATCACGAAAATCTACCACGTCAAACGTCAATCATAATTTTTTTAAAGGAACTAAATTTAACCTTAGTTTCATACGATATAATAAATGGGCTCTTATGCCCCACCAACCACCCTAAGTTGTATTGAATAAATATAACACGCAATCAGTAGTTTAGCAGCTCGTCTTCATCGTCCGTCGCCTCTACCACAACATACAGATGACTAAGTCTCAAATGGTGTAAGGGTACCGAGCCTTCATTATCCATTGATGCTAACAGATCGACGTCAACAAAGTCTCGGTACCCACAATTAGGCTAGCACATTTCAATTAAACTAACTCGTAGTTCTCATTTAATTAACTAAACTAAAATACATGGACAACTCAGATTTTATGAAACAAAAATACAAAGTTACCTACATGAGAAATATGAGAACGCCCCAATCCAACCTGTTTATATGGTGGGTAACTTATATGTTATAGGGTGGATAACTTCTATACTATGTCATGGATAACTCACGTGTTAAGAGGTGGATAACTTTTTGGTCCAGAAAAAATTTCAACGAAACATATCAACATGGGATCTAGTTTTGAAGATCTCGTCGCGATTAGCTCAACGGTGAAAACGGATCCTAAATCGGACAAACTGATTGACCTACAAAACATTTTGAGTTTTCGATTTAATACTTAGCTGACTCAGATTCACGTGCTCATACTTCACGTCTCTCACGTTGCTACGATCGATCTTACCTAATCAAACGGCGAGAGTTAGCCCGCCGGGTTTTACAATCCACCGAACGGTCTGAAGCTAGATTTGCCGTATACATATGCCGAAGATACATACCTGAAGTGCCTGCTTGGCGGATGTATTGAATTGTGTTTGGATCTGCTTGGTAACTGTAGCTTCAAGTTTCGCACTTACAGACTTATCCAGTTGATTAACAACCTTTTCACCAAGAACTTTCTGAAAGGGCGAGGTCGATGAGAGATATGGTAAAAATGAGAACGTAAGGAACAGCAAGAAATAGCCACAACCTGAAGTGAATCAGAAACAGCAGAAGACAAGGACTTCTCAATGATAGGTGCCATTGTCCGCGCACAAGTGGTTCCCAATGAAGATATTTCTTTCTTCAAAGATTTCTCTAGCATAGAAGGAATATCCTTGCTTATAGAAGTTGTTATTAGAGTAGCAATCTGCTGTGTTCGCTCTTTCTCAGCCTTTTCATGCCTTGCGTTTTCCTCCTGGAAACGAGCCCACATGGCATCAACGTTAGCCTTTATGGACTTTTCCAAGTTACGTCCTAGTGATGTCTCGATCCTTTTGCCCTCCTTTGCAATGGGAGCAGACACAACTGTGTTCAGCTGCTTTTGCATGTCAGTATGCATGGCCATAAGCTGCAATATGAACAGGAATTGTTTATATCAAATGCCTTACACCACAATTAATGGGTTTAATCAAATTTTTTTGCAAGAAAAAAATTATGCTGCGCTTCTATGGCATCAAGTAACAAAATATGATGTCATATTATGGCACAACATAAACCCAATATAACAATTTAGAAATAATAGAAAACTTAGGGAGATATTAATATGCAATAAATTACAGCTTAATATTGGTTAAAAAATATTAGAGCTTACTATGATGCACAGTTGCTCACTTGGGAAATGTAGTATTTTTATAACACAGCCAGGATGCTCCACAACATTTAGTGTATGCTTCTGTATTCAAGCAACATACAATCGCATTTTCAAAAGGTCGGTAAGCAGTTAAAGAGTACTGGTCCTCAAAAGTTGATCACACGATGATTTATTTCCCACTCAAAGTTCAATATGTTATGAAATGCACAACCACAGGTTAAAAACAATATCTCAAGCTTATGAATTGACCTGAAGTAGATATACTTATTTCAGAGCACACATTTAGTTTATAGGGAGAAGCTGTCATATCATACAGGGAGAAGCGCATCAGTTTACGTGACAGTGAGACTGACAGTCTCTTCATCGTAGGAAAAGGGAACCTGACACCTAAGCTACAGAAATTTCAATTACTTCAACCATAAGTGCAACATTTGACGTACTGATAAATTAGGTGTAAATTTTGATCAGCCACAACACAATTTATGTAAAATAATCTTTTTAAATTGGGCTGCAGTCTTAGCAAATTTTCTAGCACCTACTTTTATGTAAATCAGTTAAAGGCTACCAGCATCAATAATGTTACTCCCTCCGATCCATATTACTTGTCGCGGAAATGGATGTATCTAGACATGTTTTAGTGCTAGATACATCCAATCCAGTGACAATTCATATTGATCGGAGGGAGTAGACAAGTTGTAACGCTAAGCAGAAATTATTAGTGTAATAACCTGTTGCAGTGTTTCTTGAATAGCAGATACTCGCGGGACAGAATCAATAGCAGGGTTTGAATTGCTTGGAGAGGAGTCAATAGAGTTGAAAGTGCTTGTAATAGGAGACAACTGCCCAGAGACCTGAGGATGCATCACTTTCTCCTCTCTGGTAGCTGTGGGTAAATGCAAGTTCCTTGAACCAGAGCCATTAGTTTTCTCAGGAGTTCCAGTTGTTCTTCTTCGAACATTTTCATCCCCAACACCAGAATGTTGTTCCAGAAGCATGGGATCTGAACTCTGTGAGTCTTCCACACTGTACTTGTCAGTTGTTACCGACTGTTCACTGATTGTCTCCACAGTTTGCTCCGAAGACTTGTTGAGTCCATCCACTTTCTCATGAACAATTCGGGTTTCCTTAACAGCCTCAAATCCAACATTTTGATCTAACTTTTTCTCAACTACATGTTTTGACTCCACTTCTACATTATGTTGGCTGCCACTAGCAGTTCTTTCGGCAGATGGAAGTACGCCTGAAATGATCTCAGATGGGGTAATCAAGTGTGTGGCATTCACTCCGACCTTAAATGTGGGGTGAGCATCTGAAACTGCAGCATCACCTTGGCATCTTGACTCTTCCTTCCCAAAGCTAACTTTCCTACCAAATGCTCCTTGCCCACTTGTACCATCAGAATTTGTCATTCTCTTACTCGAATAATCAAAAGATGACTGATCACCCTCATGATCACCAAGAGATGAACCTTTTGAAAGATCTCTTCTCAAGACAGCTTCTGCGTAAGATCCAGCATTATCCATATTTGATGTTGGAGTCGAGGATGGAGCATGGGCAGTAGTATTAGCTTCTGCAGATACAAATAGTGGAGATGAAAGATCACCACCAATCTCAAGAGTATATGAATTAACTGAACGAATAGTATGTGAAGTTACTATGGCATTACCTGTACCCTGATGATCACTCGATGATTTTGTTCCTGGGGATGACTCCACCGACGCCACTTCTAGAGGTCTCTCATATGCATGAGAAATAGCCGGATCCCTACCAAGACCAGTATTATCAGCTGTAGGAGGCAAACAGAGTGATAACTCCAATCCGTACTGCTGGATAGCCATTGTCTGGACACAGTAGACTTGCACTACTTGTTCACCATCTGGTTGGCTTTCGTGTGTTCCCGTCAGACTTAAAATAGGCATTGCAACTGTGAAATCTGCTATATAGTCCAACCGAGTAGAAGCGGGATCTGGACCATACTCAACATGGACAGCATATATAGCATTCTTTTTGGCATTTGCAAGCAAAATAAGGCTAGCTTGTGGCAACACTGCTACTTGGTTGAAAAATGCTTCCTCAAACTTGTGTTCCATAGAACTCACAAGTTCCAGAGTCTGGGTGCATCTCCAAGTCTCCGTGTCACTTGGCAACAACCAACCTTCCTTATCAGAGGAAGCCCAAATTTTTACTTCTCGGTTCAGAGGGCCCTGTGATATTACCAAAAGTTAGCATGTACTAATCACATTGAAGATATATGCTAACTGAAGAGGCATATACAAGCTTATTTTCCAAGTTTGCAATCATGGAAATTACATACAATGTTTGTCTAACAAAATATTGATAACAGGAAAAACTAATGCACGCTGAGAAAAACCATCATTCCATTCACAATTCGATCACGGATTATCTTAATAGTAATTAGAAAACAAAGAAAGATACTTTCAGCACTATAAAAATCCAGTTTCCTCAGGCACTGCCATGATATTTAAACATGGTGAGACTCCAATCCAAGATGAGCTGGACAACTGTGTTATGGATACTCATTTTAGCAGAATAACACGCCTGCTGAAGGTGATAAAGGATGACAGCAAATATAGTTAAAACAATGTTAAAATGTAGAAGAATGCATACCGCTGTAACGAGATTTATATGATTTGGTTGTTCCGGTGCTGTAAGGAAAGAAACCGAGTATACAGCTTTACCATCGTGTGGTTTAATCACAGACAGAGGCACTGCCCTGCGATCATCCCAGATTTTTACCTGTCAAAATAAAGAGTATACATTATAAACTGCATCTACAAATTCAGAGTATGTTTCTGTTGATCACATGGGTGCCAACAAGAGAACAGGTAAGTTGTCCCCTGATCGCTCATTCGTGAGGAAGAAAAAAAATTATCAGGGGCATCAGTTTTCTCCATCTCCAGCAGGATAACAAAAGTAACTTAACTAAGCTGAGAACACCTAGCATGCATTAGTTGCATACAGCTTGCAGAGGAGTGTGGCAGGCTGACAGCATATTCAAACATTTTGGACATATGAAAGAGGAAAATGAAATAGAATCTGAATTTGACAGTGCAATAGTACATAATTTAAGCAGAATGTTCAGGATCATTTGTTTTGTAAATCATTTCTATCATGTGTCATTGTCTATCATGAAGTATAGGTTTCTTAACCAAAAACAGGATATATTGTACAAACCGTGCCATCTTTCGATGCTGAAGCCAGACGGGTAGTCATCCATTGAGATAAGGACAGATCCGTTACATCCCCCTCATGTTTACCAACCAAGTGAACACCATCAATCAGCTTGTCAAGTGTGCATTTAAGAGGCTCTTCTCTACTGAAGTCTCTTCCTCTTCCCACTTTAGTTGTATCTATTCTTAAGACACAGTTCCCAATTCCAACGAACAGAATTTCCTACAAGAAAAGTGTGCGAGTCATTAAAAGAAAACCAGTCAAGACACTGAAAGTGACAGGCGATGAGGCTCTTACTTGCTTGTGGGAGTGCCAACATATTCTTGGATGGTAAGTTTCTGCATCCCCTACAATCTGGATGGCAATTTCAATCTTTTCTGTGATTTGTGGTTTATTTTCTTCATCCGGTCCCTCATCAATCTTCCAGACATATATACGCCCATCCACACTTGCACTGTAGACAAACAAAACAAAGTATCAATTGCGCGTGAGAGAGAGGCTAATAGGAAAACGAAAGTTATGTTATGCAGAAACTGGAGGCCACTACACCCTACAGCCAGGTGTGCATGACCCAGCTAAAATGTCGGCACAGCCGCACAGGTACCCAACAGGGCTACCCTAAAAGGCTAGAACTATAGAAATATAGGATCTGTTAACGACTCGCACACTTTTCATTTGAGAATATGTCAGTAAAAGTACCTTGCTAAACGGTGGACGTCTTCTGCAAAGAAAGCCATGTCCGTCACCCTCTGCAGCAAACAAAATGAGGAATCTAAACATAACAAAGAAATGCACCTTCATGCTAATTAAAATCAATCTCGTGAAACGAGGAAAATATGGAACTAACAAAATATCAGATATGTTCGGCCTCAGATTCTACAAGTATGACAAATGCACCCCATCAGTACGAGAAAGAAGAATTAATTCCAGTGGACTATAAATGTCAGTAGTTACTAATAATCTCCAGCCTGGTTTATGTAGCAACTATATTCTCTATTCGCTTTGGATTTCTTCTGTATGTGGGGACCATTTTAATATAACCTTCAATTCATACATCAACCATATATGGTTAATATTTAATAGGCAAAGCCCTTGGCCTGGAATATACCATACTGTCATCATATATAATATAAGAGTCCATATTTGCTAACCTGATGAGAAGTGTGCAACCCTAGATCCAGCGTTGGTTTGTGCTTTAAGATTCACATATTTTGTGACTCTACACAATGCAACACTGTACCTTTTCTGATGAACTAATCCGTGTCTAGTTTGTGCTAATCCATTTCCATACATGCCATCATCGGAAATGAATTCATGGTTAAGTGGCAGTCAACACCATCGTGACACACGGGTTAATCACTCGTACTAATTAATGCTCGGGGAGCTCATGCATAAGGCAACAAATCTGCAGTTCACTTTAGCTTCGCAAACGGCACTGGCTCCAACAAACACTTCGCGGAGCTAGACTAAGCAACATCAAATTTCCTCGGCACATCAATCCACAGTAGCAGACGTACCTGTGTGTGCCCACGGAGGAGGGCGCGCAGTGCGGTGTTGATATTGAGCACGCGTATGTTGCCAAGCTTGAGGCCGTAGACGATGTACGTCCGGTTGACTGCGATCTGCCGTCCCAGCACCAGCCCCGGGTCCGATGTGTACTTGGTGATCGGCGTCACCTCCAGCTGAGGCGGCTGAGCCTCCCCGGGCAGCCGCGAATCAACATCATGCACGGACCTGTCCCCGGGCCCCAGAAGCCTCCCCCGGGGCATCTTGCTGCTCGCCATCCTCGCCGGCGGCGCAGACGGCATCCCTGAAAGCGGCGCCACCGAGACCCCAGAGAAGTCTGATGACGACGTTGGCATGGAGGCCACGGACTCGAGGTGGGCGGGCGCGGTGTTGCCCAGAAGCTGCATGAGCCGGGCGCCCGGATTGGGGCCGGGGTTGGGGATAGGGTTTGGGGTGGGGTTAGGGTTCGCGTAGACGGTGGCGGGGAAGTGGACGGCGTGGGGGTCGGGCTGGTAGTTGAGGTACTGGCCGAGGTGGAAGGGCGGGGTGGCGGGCGGGTAGGAGTAGGGACCTGGCGGCCCCGAAACCATCGGAGGACCGGGCGGGGCGCCCGGGAAGATGCCGGTGGGGCTAGGGACGGTTGTGAGGTGGTTAGGGTTTGCGGGAGAGTTGAACAGCCTGCTGAGCTCGAATGGGGCGCTAGGAGTGGGATTAGGGTTTCCCGACGGCGACGCCATGGGCACCAGCTCGAAGTCGAGGTGGATCTGGAGTAGCGAGGGAGAGACGGAGGAGGAAGACGAATGCGTAGAGGAAGGCTTATAGTGGTTTTGCGGTTTATTTAGGATTTTTGGTAAATGGTGGATTACGTATGAGTTAAAAAAAAAGGACGCGTCTACCCGGCGGATGCCCTGAAAACGATCGAATCTGGCGGACGTTTTTGATAGCGACCCCGCGTTTCGACAATGACCCCGCGTCGCCCCGCGCGCGCCCCCTCCCACACCGGTGGCGTGACCAGGTCCAAAAAAGGAAACCTGGCTGGACCATCTTCCTCTCCAAGCAAAAACCCGAAATCCCTCCAGATCTAACGTTTTACCCTTTCCCGGTTGCTCACCTGCTCATCTCGCCTTTATCCTCTAGCGCCCTGCTACTGAAAAGCGTCATTGAAGCTCCACCTTGACGCCATTGCCCAGCGCCCTGCTACTGAAAAGCAAAAAAACGAACACACAGGCAAAAATAACAGGTACTTCTCAAAATCATCTCTTCAAATCACCAGAATTTTGGTAGAAACATCTCTATATTGTTCTCAATATGAAAATATACTGCTGCACAACATGGATCTAAACAAGAAACAAGTCATTTATAACTACTCCTCAGTTTTGCATCTGACATATGTCCAATCTTGTTCAAACTATAAGAAACCAATCATCCTAAGCTTCATTGACAGTATATGTTGATCCCTGCATTAAAAACATCTAATTTAGGACAACTAACAACTAAATAGACATGATTTCCTATTAATTGCTTCATCCTAACAACTAAATTTTATAACATCATGAATATTTTGGTTGAACAGATCCGAAACCATGGATATCGACCTAAATGCAGAACCAGATCAAGAAATAGAAGAAGACAATGCTGATGGTTCACACACAAATGTTATCGTGCAAGTTGTAAATGAAGGTATGATGATTATATGTAACCCAGCAGTATTTTTACATAAGTTATTTGTGCTTGCATGCAGAGGTTATCAACAAGCTAGATTATAAGTTATCCATACTTGCATGCAGAAGTTATCAATGCTTACATCCATATGTTATCAACTAGCTAGAACAGAAGTTATCCATGCTTACATCAATATGTTATCAACTAACTAAAATAGAAGTTATACATGCTGTAAATAAAAGTATGATGATTATATACAATCCAGCAGTATTTTTACATAAGTTATCCATGCTTGCATGCAACGGTTATCAACAAGCTAGAACATAAGTTATCCATGCTTGCATGCAGAAGTTATTCATGCTTACATCCATATGTTATCAACTAGCTAGAACAGAAGTTATTCATGCTTACATCCATATGTTATCAACTAGTTAGAACAGAAGTTATACATGCTTACAAAAGCAGAAGTTATCAACTAGCTAAAACAGAAGTTATCCATGCTTACACACATATGTTATCAACTAGCTAAACCATGGATATTGACCTAAATGCAAAACCAGATCAAGAAATTGAAGAAGGCCATGCTGATGGTTCACAAACAAATGCTATCGTGCAAGTTGTAAACAAAGGTATGATGATTATATAAAATCAACTTATCCAGCAGTATTTTAACATAAGTTATCCATGCTTGCATACACAGGTTATCAACAAGATAGAACATAAGTTATCTATGCGTACATGCATAAGTTATCCACCATATAGAACATAAGTTATCCACTATATAAAACTGCAGTTATACATGCATATGAGCAGAAGTTATCCATGCTTACAGTTATACATATATATGAGCAGTACATGCTTAAATGCACAAATTATCAACTAGCTAAAACAGAACTTATCCATGCTTATATAAAAAAGTTATCCACTATATTATACTACAGTTAAACATGCTTACATACTAGAATAGTTATTCAGCAACATGAGTATAAGTTATCACTAGCTAAAAATATAGTTATCCAAGAACATAAGTACACGTTATCCACTAGTTAAAGCTACAGTTATCCATGCCTATATGCAGAAGTTATCCATAACTATGAGTACAACTTATCGATGTAGACCATTGCAAAAAACAAATGACATGTTCACAGAATACTTGCTAGTATAAAAAGTTACCCACCTATTATAACTGGTGTTATCCATGACTTCTCATTATATATCCTGCAAAAAAAAACATAAATGATAACTTGTGTTTATTTGCATAACAGGTGATGTCTAAATTGAAGAACATACTGATAATGACTGCATGTATACTATAGTTGAACAAGATGCACAAGAAACAACAACGGGTGGGACAATCGAAGAAACAGCAGTACACACAGCAGATTCAAATGAGGATGGAGAGAATAATGCAGAAAATAATGATGCAAGAGATGAAGTACATTCCACACCGCAACCACCATCAAATGGAATGCGCTTTCACAGTTTTGAATCAGCTAGAGAACACTACAGGGCATAATGATACACAAGAATTCATAGAAAAAAATAAAACAATACCATCAGTACATAAGTTATCAATCATAATAACCTAATGTTATCATGCAAAAAGAACGCAAATTACCCATGATAATAAGCTAATATTATCATACCAACATAACATTAGTTATCCATGTCAAAACACACACATTATCATGCATTTTGCTCAAAAATAGACATGAATAATTTTTTTACCACATAACAGTTTACAACTGCTGTTATCAATATATACTGTCCAATGTTACCCATGCACATTTTTTATGTTATCAAGGGATCATATACCACTGTTACCCATAGATAGATCGGTTGTTACCCATGGTTATATCTGTTGTTATTAAGCAATAATGTTTAGAATCTCCATTAGACCATGATGTTATCATACCAACATAACACTAATTATTCATGTCAGTACACACACATTATCATGCATTTTGCTCAAAATACACATGATTCAAAAATTTAGTTAATAACACTGTAGTACTTCTGTTATCAACAAATCCTGTCCAATGTTACCCATGCATATTTTTGAGGTTATCAAGGGATCATATCCCACTGTTACCCATACATACATCAGTTGTTACCCATGCCTAGATCTGTTGTTAGCAGCCAAAATGTTCAAAATTCCCATTAGACCATGATATTATCATACCAACATAACACTAGTTATCCATGTCAAAACACACACATTATCATGCATTTTGCTAAAAAATAAACATGATTAAAAAATTTAGCACATAACACTTTAGTACTTCTGTTATCAACAGATCCTGTCCAATGTTATCCATGCATATTTTTGAGGTTATCAAGGGATCATATCCCACTGTTACCCATACATACAACATTTGTTACCCATGCATAGATATGTTGTTATCAGCCAAAATGTTCAAAATCCCCATTAGACAATGGGGGGACAGCACACATGATCACATCATCTGAACATCAAAAATACAGCAAAACGCAGCAGATCTGACAAGACAACATTACTCAAAGGGGATAAGAGGCAGCATTTCAAACCCTATACATGTAGGATCCAAACAAAATTATAGGGCAAAAACGCACGCAATAGAACTTACAACTTACACACGAACTTAATCCGCAGGACCTACAGGAATCAACCCTACAAACAAACCCGACGAAATGGAACCGCCGAAAAACAGAGAGTGACAGAGGATAAGGGTGGGAGCAGCGGAGGAGAGAAACTGGAGGAGGAGGAGAGAACTTGCGAGCACACCTGGAGGGAGTACACTCGTCGGCGACGACAATGGCGAGCAGAATCGACGAGCAACCGACGGTAACTGCAGTATTCGGCTTCAAATCGGCGGAGGAGAAGAAGAGGAGAGAGAGCACCGTGATTACCGAAACGGTCGGGGAAAGTGGGAGGGGGAAGTGGGAGGGGTGGAGAGGATGACGAGTGGGGCCCCAGGTGAATAGGGAAAAGGGATCAGGTGTGTCGCATTGATACACTACAACCAACCGCGCGGGGCGCGCTACCTTGCTCGAGATCGTTGGATTAGAAACCAACGGCTCCTGTCAGCCCGCCCGGTTTTGCCAATCTCAGACCGGTCTGAGTCTAGAAAAACCGAAAAAAAAGGTTTTCTCGAAAAAAAAACGTATGAGATAGAGGAGGATTGATTTCTGAGAAGAAAGGACCACCGATCTATTAATAATCATAAAACATCTGACATAATTAAAATACGAATAAGTTCTTGACCACCAGAACTACAAGTATCGTCGTCGTCTTTTTCCTTCCATCACCGGAGCCGGGTAAAAGTTGTGGTAGTGGAGTTTTTTTAAGTAGACGGACATGAAATCATCGTGTTAAGTTCTAGAAGGGCCGACGCAGTAGAATGACATTCATTGCCAATAGCGAAAATTGTAAATGGAAAGAGCCAAACCTACATCCACACAAACAAATATGAAAATGGCATGGGTCCTAGGAGGTCGGACGGACACACAACTTTGAGTTTGACGGCGCTAGACGCACCACCAAAAAGAGAATAGGGTTGAGAGGACCTTATTCTGACTTCACTATGTCACTGTTGTCTCACCATATCAAAAAAACACCAAAAAATCAAAAACCCTCCCACCAGCAAGGAGTCATAGTCCGCCATATTTTCGAGCTCCAAGGCTCCTGGAGAAGGAGCGGACCGGTGACGTCGCTTGGACCACAATTTTGGCTCGGAGTTTAATATAGCTTTTAAAGGTTTGAATCAGAACTTACCATTTATCTTAAACATGTCAAATCATATACTCTCTCTCCGTTCACTAATATAAAATGCTAAAATATAAGAATCAATCTTGCTCTAGCCATCATGGTGGGATTGGTACACCTTTATATGTTGTAAAATGATGTAACACACCATGCATAGGAGTTTATAGTGGACACTTTGAAATAACTTGGTTTCTTAGGAGTTGGAAGCATGAGTAGAGCTTACTCATGCAAGTGGCGGCTAGCAAAAGACTGGGAGCAACCAACTAAGAAAGCAATAATTGCCATAATCATGCAGAGCAACAAAGCAATACTAATCAAAACATAGAGTGGTACTACAAGTCAAGGACTAAATGATCATAGAGGCTATGGTGACTTGTTCATAGTCATAACATGGTGTGAGCATGTGCCAAGTCAACCCAAGCAAAGCATCAAAGGAGAATACCACAGTACTATGTTTTTGCATGCTAAAACAACGTATAATTTCTTCAAGGCACACTAAGCAATCCCAATTGTTTGGAACAAGACGTGCTACATCAATAATTACTAAGCATAAGATCAAAACAACACCTAGCATGTCATGCTAAAGTCTAAGTCACAGTCAATGCAAGCTCCTCTTGCGCTTACAAGCAAGAACTTACTACTCCTTTCCAACACCAAGCAACTTATTTGCAAAACAATACAGTGAGAACGGGGGTCCAAACTACTCAAGCAAACTAAACAAACTAAGCAAAGCAAATGAAAACTAAGATGCTCCAAGAACAACACAACTTGGAATGAAACAATAAAAATGAAGTGTCTAGACAGATCTGAGCTTTTTATTGATAAAGAAGGGGATGCCCAAGGCATCCCCAAGCTTTGACGCTTGTACCTCTTGGATATTTCTTGGGGTGACACCATGGTGGCATCCACAAGCTTGATCTTTTGTCTATTCTTCATCTCATTGCATCATTCTCTCTCTACACCTGAAATTTTTTCTTCATACAAAACTTTACACAATCTTCATTAACAACATTAGTTTATTCAAAAGATATTAGACCGCTGGCAAAGATTTGGAACAACAAGGCTTTTCACTAAAAACACAAGCTACTGTAGTAACTCCTTCAAAAATCTCAATTCACCTAAAGAGAACTGAAAAAGGAATCAATAAGAAGCAAATGCAAATAATGGCAGAAATCTGTCAAAACAGACCAGCAGGTAGAAACTGATATTTTCGAACATCTTATGTTGCTCAAATCAAACGGTGTTAAACTAACGAAAGTTAGCTAACATACTGGGGGATTTATTCGTAAATTTTCATCTCAATCCGAGTTATAGAGACTCCTCACGAATTTTTATGGTGGAGGACAAAAATCTGTTTCGGGACAGCAACTCCCCAAAACTTACTTCCCTCTCATTAGAGGTCATTCTTGGCACAAAAAGCAAACAAAAAGGATAAGGAGAGGTCATTACTGAAGTAATAACTTCCAAGACTCAAGGAAACTCTTGGGTTATCTCCCAACAAGTACTTTTCTTTAACGCCTTTAAGTTAGGCTTGATAGTTTGAGAAGATGCTCACATAAAAATTATGAATTGAAGTCAAAGAGAGCATCAAGAAGTAAATTCAAAATACATTTAAGTATAACCCACTTCCTATGCATAGGAAACTTGTATGCAAATAAATTCACAAAGAACAAAGTGACAAGCATAGAAAGATGAAACAAGAGCAACTTCAAAACTTTCAGCACATAGAGAGGTGTTTCAGTACCATGAAAACTTTTACAACCATATTTTCCTCTCTCATAATAATTTTCAGTAGCCTCATGAATAAACTCAACAATATATCTATCACATAAAGCATGATTTTCATGATCTACAAACTCATAATTTCTATCAAGCTCGAAAATAGTGGGATTAAAACCTTCACAGGTTTTACCCAAAGTAGATATTTTAAAAGGATCCACAAGAACATAACATTCATCCTCCTTTAGTAAGCATGGGGGACAATCAAATAATATAAGGGGTAAAGAGTTACTCTCATTAGAAGGTAGGCATGGGTAGATCCATTCTTCCTCCTTTTGTTCATCACTCTCTTCCTCTTTTTCATCTAATGAGCTTCCAGTTTCAACAATTTCTTCTTCCATAGGCTCCTGCAAGGCATTAGTTTCTTCCATTTGTGGAAAGCGTCTATTAAAATATTCAAGAATATAGCTATTTTCTTTCTTGTAATTATCAAAGCAAAATTTAAGTATCTCAAGAATCTCATGTTTATAAGGTGCATCATCAGTGTTTTCAAGCAAACTGGCAAGTTCAAAAGCACCCTTGAAGGCAATAAATTCTTCAATTTGTTCCACATCATAAAAGTCATAATTTTCTTTAACATAAGATGATATGGTAACATTATAATTATACTCACATTAAAAAGGGAGGTGTTTATACCTCCTACAGCAACAAGCTTTATCAAAGCAATAAGTAACATTATAAGTAGAGCACACATCTCTAGCAATAGTATTCAATTTATCAATTTGTACCCATAAGTATTTCCCTTTTTGTGACAAACGGTGTTCTTATAATAATACTTTTGTCTTTCCGTGAACCCACCTTGCTAATAAGAACTGGTTTCAAAGAAACCATCCATTGATAGAAAGCATGACCAAGCAAGTCAACAACAGACCACCAACTAGAGTAGGAACTAATTTTTTTATGTTTTTGATTAGGGAAAGCAAACCAAACTAAACTAATTTTTTTGGAGTTTTTGAAAAGAGGCAAACAAAACCAAGCAAAAGAAACTAAGCAAACTAAAAACAAAGTAAAGAGAAAGGAAGTGGAGGACTCCCCTTGTGAAGACGTCCTTAGCCTCCCCGGCAACGGCGCCAGAAAAGCTTGATGCAGCGCTAAGTTGATGTAGGAGCGCTTCATTGGGAACCCCAAGAGCAAGGTGTGAAGCAGCACAGCAGCAAGTTTTCCCTCAGTAAGAAACTGAGGTTATCGAACCAGTAGGAGGAAGGAAACGTCACACAGGTGTTGCAAGTAACGCGGAGACCTGCACAACACAAACTCAAGACTTTGTCCCAACGAATCAGTGAGATTGTCAAGCTCACCGGTTTGCTGTAACAAAGGATTAAACGTACTGTGTGGAAGGCAATGGTTTGCAGCAAGTAAACAAGTAACAGTGGAAGATGTATCAATGGTAAAGATTGGACCGGGGTCCATAGTTCACTAGAGGTGCTCTCCTTAGATAAACAACATGGCATGAAGGGTAAACAAATTACAGCAGGGCAATTGATAGAAACTGAGCTAGGCATAACAATGCAATTACTAGTCAGAAAGATCCTGTGAGATTCGATTGGGCAATACAACAAGATACATAGACCGCCATCCAACTGCATCTATGACTAGAAGTCCACCTTCAGGTTATCATCCGAACCCCCTCCAGTATTAAGTTGCAAGCAACAGACAACTGCTTTAAGCAAAGTGTGTAAGGTAAATAGTCCACATGTTCCATGAACAAGAGACCGTTGTTTTCTCCCTAGTAGCAACAACACATCTACAACGAAGAGATTTCTGTCACTTCCCTTGGAAACTAGAGGCATGAACCCACTATTGAGCATAAGTACTCCCTCTTGGAGTCACTAGCAACTACTTGGCCAAGATAGCTACTAACAACGAAGAGCATGCAAGATCACAAACAACACAGACATGATAGAATCATAAAGATAAAACCATTAAACAAACCAACATAATAATCTCAATATCCATCGGATCCCGCAAACACAACATGCATGATTACAAATAGATTAGATCTTGATCATGAACGGAGCTCACAAGATCTATACATGAAAGCACAAAGGAGGAGATACAACCATCTAACTACTACATGGAGCCATAGTCCAGGGTGAAACTACTCACGCATCATACCGAAGAGAAGGCCTCCGGGATGATCTCCCCTCCGGCAGGTTGTCGGGTGTAACATCCCAGCATTAGAGCCTAGAAATAAGCTGAACCCAGATGTGTGCATTGCATTCATGCATAAAAAATCCGAATAATTTTCGCTCTTTTGAACAAAACTTGTCAAAGTGATTGAAGCTTCTCTTAACTTGATGGAATTGAAGTAGATCATCAAGTTGACTGCGATAAGTTTCAATATGACCTTTGCTAAAACCTTATTTTGGGTAAGGGAGATTTGATATAAGGGTAGATCAAATGTAATAAAGTTAAACCCTGATACAATGTGAATTACTTGATCATTAGGTGATCATATTATAGTATTCATTACAATCACTCCTGAGTACCAAGTTAAGGATATAACACCAAATATGAATTTAACAACTATATCTTAATCTCATCTGCATATACCATGAGTATCATGGTAATATCTAACCCTATTTCTTAATTAAGATTGAGTAGGAAAGAAACTAAGTTTAGATCATTCACCTATACCTTTCTTTCCATATCAATCCTTATCATTCCTATTGAGTTATATTCCAATATTTGGTGTTCATCAATGAGGAGAAATCAATTATTGATTCACCAGATCTCAATCTATCAACTCTTGACCATATCATAGTTTACACTTAAAGTGCCTATATTAGAAACAATTAAGAAGAAGTAAATAGTGATGTTAGCTTTAGAAATTATCCATAGGATGGGAAAGATTGAAAAGAATCCAATCAACAGGATAATTGATGAAGTTAAATTCCTATTAGATAAATAGAAGAACTATTTATATTATCCAATCCTATGGTAGTAAAGAAGATTACCAGGATGAATACTAAAGATAGTTACCAGGAGTAGTCCTATTGGATCAAGTAGGTATGGTCAATGAATTATATCATCCAATAGAACTAAACAGAAGATAATTATCATACAACTGCAATGTTGTATGGATGGAAGTCTTGCTTAGCCAACTAATAACTTAAGCTATAAATAATTAAAGGATTATAATGATCGTACTTGCTCACCAAGATTGGATAATTATATCAAGCATAGGTGATATTGGTAGCTAGAACATGATTGAAACCCTAGTAGAGATAAGTTATCCTAGAGTAGTCATTACAAGCCACATAAATATGATTTAGGGTTGGAGTGTGAGTTACTTGAGTAGAGTGAATATAGGATGATATTATTCAATTAAAACTAGTGTAGCATAGAGTTTTAGAAGTAGTGTTAGTCATCTTAAAGGATAGTCAACTTTAGAGAAAGGTAGTTGGATGCATACACCTATTAGAGTTACATTAGTGATGAATGATTAAGGAAGATTATGAGTAGAGTTTGAAGGAACTACTTGTTGGATGGAAGGCTATCAACAATAGAGTAGTAGATACAACCAAGCAAGGATATGAGAAAACTATGAAATACTTTAGTATCAAACTCATTGGATTCATCCATGAGTTTAGAAGAATAAAAGGTGAATAAGAATATTTTGTGAAGTAAAACTCATCATGTTAACTATGATGATAAATTGGAATAAATAGTATATCTAGGAAAGGAATTCCTTAATTAAAGATTCAGAATTGTGAATTATGGAAAATAGACATTCTTGGTAAATAACCAACTTCAAATCTCAAATCAAACTTAATATACATCTCATGCTATTGATCCATCATCTTATGTCTATATCACTTTATAGGAATACTTTCCTATAGCAAATCACATAAGCACATCTCTGTCCATTCCAATTATCATAATTATATGTGCTTAGAAGTATCTTTATCAATTCCTTTCTATAAAACATTTAGATATAACTTTCTATTATAGAAGGTGATGTCATCAAATATCACAAACAGAAGATGTAGGCATTCGTAGCATGGAAAACAAAATTTTTCTACCGCATACAAACAAACAAGCCAAGATATATCTACTAGATTGTAGCAACGAGTCGATAGAATAACTCACCCTCGAAGATTCCAAAGTGTTTAACGAGAGCGGATTCTCGTGGGTGATGTAGTCGTACTCTTCCCGATCTCAAGATCGCGTAGACGATCCTTCCGGCGCTGCGTTCCGGCAGCGCTCCCCAGTCGGTCACACGTTCGGTACTCGACGAAGACCTTCCTCTCCCTTGTTCTAGCAGGCAGTGGAGGTTGTAGCACTCTCCTCGTGATTCCGGCAGCACAACGGCGTGGTACCGAAAGTAGAGGGGAGATCTCGCAGGGCTTCGCCTTAAGCCGGAGCGAGTATGGTGGAGTATGAGAGAGTCCCTCGACGATATAGGGTTTAGACACGCTGAGGAGGGGGCTAGGCCGGCGGCTAGGGTTTCACCCAGGCGGCGGCGGCGAGTGCCCTAGGGCCGGCGGTGGCTATGGAGGCGGCGGCGGCTTGGTACTAGGGTTTGGAGGAGAGGATCTTGTGTGTCTCTAGGAGGGAGCCCTGCCCCTCCTTATATAGGTGGAGGGGCCGGCCGGCCAAGGGGAGGGAGGGGAGTCCCTCCCCAACTCGGCTTGGTGGTGCGCCGGCGGTGGGGAGGAGGGACTCCTCCCCAACTCGGTTTCCTCCTCTTTTTCCACTTCCCAAAAATAGCCGTTTGACTTTCAAACTAGTCGTTTGACTTTTCAAACTAGGATTTGAATAAACCCTCTATTTTGTTCAGCGATGACACCGAGTACATGATGCAATCATACCAACTTGATATAACACATTCATGTACCCTTCCCCTCCGGAGTGCCGGACATTCCGGAACCTTCTAGAACATTCCCGATGAAAACACCGGAACCATTCTCCAACTCCGAAACGGGACTTCCCTTATATGAATCGTATTCTCCGGACCATTCCGGATCTCCTCGTGATATCCCAAATCCCATTCGAGACTCCGAACAACATTCAGACTCTTTCTCATCATTCCATAACTACTCAAACAACGTCGAATCCTTAAGTGTGTCTCCCTACGGTTCGTGAATTATGCGGACATGATCGAGACACTTCTCCGAACAATAACCAATAGAGGAATCTGGAAATTCATATGGCTCCCACATATTTCTACGATTACTTTGCGATCGAATGAACCACTTACATACGATACCAATTTCCCTTTGTCTCACGATAATTTACTTATCCAAGGTTATGATCGTCGGTATCTCTGCATACCTAGTTCAACCTCGTTACCGATAAGTACTCTTTTCTCGTTCCCGTGATATGTGAGCCAGTCACATGCTTGCAAGCTAATTGGATGACATTTCACCGAGAGGGCCCAGAGTATATCTATCCGTCATATGGATGGACAAAACCCACTCTTGATCCATGTGTCTCAACCAATACTTTCCGAACACTCAATGCCACCTTTATAGCCACCCAGTTACGGTGTGGTGTTTGATGTCATCAAAGCATCCATCCGGTAAAGGTGATATGCATGATCTCATGGTCGAAGGAATTAGATTACTATGTATCAGAAAGCATATAGCAATTTAACTATTAAAATGACTTGATCTTTATGCTATGCTTATCTATAGGAGTATGTCCACCATATCATTCTCCTAACGATATGATCTTGTTGTTAATAACATCTCAATGTTCATGATAGGGAAACCACAATCATCTATTAACCAACAAGCTAGTATTATATAGAGGCTTTACTAGGGACTTCAAATTAAGTTTACAAATCACACAAGTATTAATGTTTCCTTGTTAATATTGTTATAGCATGAATGTAAACATTTATCATAAACACAAAGATATAATAATAACTACATTTATTATTGCCTCTAGGGCATATCTCCAACAGTCTCCCACTTGCACTAGAGTCATCTAATCTAGATTACATGGTAATATACCGAACACCCATGGCAGTTTGGTGCTGGTCATGTTTTGCCCTCGGGAGAGGTTTAGTCAACGGATCCGCCACATTCAGATATGTGTGTACTTTGCAAATCTTTATGTCCCCATCTTGGACATGTTCTCGAATAGCATGAAAACATAGCTTGATGTGCTTCAGCTTCTTGTGTGACCTTGGTTCTTGCGCATTGGCTATGGCGCCCATGTTATCAAAGTAGATAGACATTGGGTCCAGCGCACTAGGAACCACACCCAGCTCTGTAATGAACTCTTTCATCCATATCGCTTCTTGTGAAGCCTCTGAAGCAGCCATGTATTCCGATTCAGTTGAAGATCTCGCCACAGCGCTTTGCTTTGCACTCCTCCAGCTAACTGCTGCACCATTCAAAATAAATATGTATCCAGATTGTGATTTAGAATCATCCGGATCGGTGTAACCATTAACAACGAGCTGTTCATCACCTCCATAAGAAAGAACCATATCCTTAGTTCTTCTCAAGTACTTAAGGATGTTTTTGACCGCTGTCCAATGATCCACTCCTGGATCACTTTGATATCTGCTAGTTAAACTAACAACATATGCAATGTCGGTTCTAGTACATAGCATGGCATACATTAGAGATCCTATGGCTGAGGCATAGGGAGTCTTACTCATCCTTTCTCTATCTTCTGCCGATGTCGGACTTTGAGTTTTACTCAAGGTCGTATTGGGCAACATGGGTAAGAACCCTTTCTTGCTATCTTCCATCCAAACCTCTTTAGAACTTTGTCCAAATATGTACTTTGTGACAATGATATTTGGCTATTTGATCTATCTCTATAAATCTTTATGCCTAATATGTAAGCTGCTTTGCCAAGATCGTTCATTGAAAAACTATTATTCAAATATTCCTTGACACTATTAAGAAGGTCTACATCATTCCCAATCAACAATATGTCATCCACATATAGTATTAAGAATGCTACAGAGCTCCCACTCACTTTCTTGTAAATACAAGCTTCTCCATAAGTTTGTATAAAACCAAAACTTTTGATCACCTTATCAAAACATTGATTCCAACTTCGGGATGCTTGCTTCAATCCATAAATGGACCGTTGAAGTTTGCATACCTTGTTATCATCTTTAGGATCGACAAAACCTTTGGGTTGCATCATATACAACTCTTCATCAATGTCTCCATTGAGGAATGTTGTTTTGACATCCATCTGCCATATCGCATAATCATAATATGCAACGATTGCTGACATAATCCTCACAGACTTTAGCTTCGCTACTGGTGAGAAGGTCTCATCGTAGTCAACTCCTTGAATTTGTCGAAACCCTTTTGCGACAAGTCGAGCTTTATAGACAGTAACATTACCATCAGCATCTGTTTTCTTCTTGAAAATCCATTTGTTCTCGACAGCCTTCCGGCCATCCGGTAAGTCCACCAAAGTCCATACTTGGTTTTCGTACATGGATCCAATCTCGGATTTCATGGCTTCTTGCCATTTATTGGAATCTGGGCTCATCATCGCTTCCTCATATGTCTCAGGGTCATCGGTGTTGTCCACCAACATGACACTCATAACAGGATCATACCAATCTGGAGTGGTACGAGTTCTCGTTGACCTGCGAGGCTCTGTAGCAACTTCAACCGAAGTTTCATGATCATCATCATTAGCTTCCTCTCTAATTGGTGCAGGCACCACAGGAACTTCTTCCGGTGCTGCGCTACTCGCAATTTCGAGAGAAGGTTCGACAACCTCGTCGAGTTCTACTTTCCTTCCAGTCACTTCTTTCGAGAGAAATTCCTTCTCTAGAAAGGATCCATTCTTGGAAACGAAGATTTTGCCTTTGGATCTATGATAGAAGGTATACCCAATAGTTTCCTTCGGGTATCCTATGAAGACGCATTTTTCCGCTTTGGGTTCAAGCTTGTCCGGCTGTAACTTCTTTACATAGGCTTCGCAACCCCAAACTTTAAGGAACGACAATTTAGGTTTCTTCCCAAACCATAATTCATACGGTGTCGTTTCAACGGATTTAGATGGTGTCCTATTTAAAGTGAATGCGGCTGTTTCTAATGCATAACCCCAAAATGATAGCGGTAAATCTGTAAGTGACATCATAGAACGAACCATATCTAAGAGAGTTCGATTACGACGTTCGGACACACCATTACGCTGTGGTGTTCCCGGCGGTGTCAACTGTGAAAGTATTCCGCATTTCTTCAAATGCTCGCCAAACTCGTAACTTAGATATTCACCTCCACGATCAGAACATAGAAATTTTATCTTCTTGTTACGTTGATTCTCTACCTCACTTTGAAATTCCTTAAACTTCTCAAAAGTTTCGGACTTATGTTTCATGAAATAGATATACCCATATCTACTCAAATCATCCGTGAAGGTAAGAACATAACGATAACCACCACGCGATGCTACACTCATTGGACCACACACATCAGTATGTATGATTTCCAACAAGTCCGTAGCTCGATCCATCATACCAGAGAATGGAGTCTTAGTCATTTTACCCATCAGACATGCTTCGCATCTTTCAAGTGATTCGAAATCAAGTGATTCAAGAAGTCCATCGGAATGGAGTTTCTTCATACGCTTCACTCCAATGTGACCAAGACGACAGTGCCACATATAGGTCGAGTTATCGCTCGATTTCAAACGTTTAGCCTCAATGTTATTAATATGTGTATTTCCACTATCGAGATTCAACAAGAATATACCATCTATCAAAGGTGCATGTGCATAAAACATATTACTCATATAAATCGAACAACCATTATTCTCGGACTTAAACAAGTAACCGTCTCGCAATAAACAAGATCCCGATATAATGTTCATGCTTAACGCAGGCACCAAATAACAATTATTTAAGTATAAAACTAATCCTGATGGTAGATGAAGGGGTAGCGTGCCGACCGCGATCACATCAACCTTTGATCTTTTTCCCACGCGCATCGTCACCTCGTTCTTCGCTAGCTTCCGTTTATTCTGTAGTACCTGTTTCGAGTTACAAATATGAGCAACCGAACCAGTATCAAATACCCAGGCACTACTACGAGTACTAGTGAGATACACATCAATAACATGTATATCAGATATACCTTTCTTCTTGATGTTGCCGTTCTTCAAATCCGCCAAGTACTTTGGGCAATTCCGCTTCCGGTGACCTTCTCCCTTGCAGTAAAAGCACTCAGTATCAGGCTTAGGTCCAGCCTTGGTCTTCTTCATCGGTGTGGTAACTTTCTTACCACCCTTCTTGAAGTGTCCCTTCTGCTTAGACTTGCCTTTCTTGAATTTGGTGGTCTTATTGACCAACAACACTTAGTGCTCTTTCTTGATCTCCACTTCTGCAGATTTCAACATGGCAAAGAGTTCTGGCAACGTCTTGTTCATGTTTTGCATGTTGTAGTTCATCACAAAGTTCTTGTAACTTGGTGGTAGTGATTGGAGGACACGGTAAATCCCCAAAGCATTAGGAATCACAATACCCAAGCTTTGAAGTTTGTTTGCGTGCCCAGACATCTTAAGCACATGCTCACTGACGGAGCTGCCCTCTTCCATCTTGTAGTTAAAGAACTTTTCAGAAGCCTCATAGCTTTCAATTGCCGCATGAGTCTCAAATATCAATTTGAGATCCTCGACAATATCATATGGGTCTGAATTCTCAAACCTTTTCTGAAGCTCCGATTCTAAACCATACAAGATAGCACACTGAACTGTGGAGTACTGAGTCTTCCGAGTGAGGTAAACGTTCTTTACTTCATCGGTAGATCAGCTGCAGGTGGGTCACCCAGCGGTGCATCCAGCACATAGGTCAAATTACCAGCTGTGAGGACAATCCTCAAATTGCGGAACCAATCCGCTAAGTTGCTTCCATTGTTTTTCAACTTTTCTTTCTCTAGGAACGCATTAAAATTGATGGTAGGGGCTGCCATTGATCTACAACATATTTGCAATAGTTTAGACTAAGTTTATGACAAAATGAGTTCAAATTAATAATAAAATTAATCTAGGTGAACTCCCACTCAAAACAACATCCCTCACATTGTTTTAGTGATCACACGAACCAAATCCACCACATCAACACCGATCATCACGAGAGTTGATATAGTTTCAATGGCGAATAATCGACATGTTCATCATATCTACTATATGATTCATGCTTTACCTTTCGGTGATCCGTGTTCCGAGACCATGTCTGTACATGCTAGGCTCGTCAAGATCAAACCTTAGTTTCCGCATGAGCAAATCTGGCTTGCTCATGTTGTATACACTTGCGGAATCTAACACACCCGATCATCACGTGGTGCTTCGAAACAACAAGCTTTAGCAACGGTGCTGACTGAGGGTGAACACTTTATGACTTGAAATTCATGTGCATGAGGGATCATCTTATAATGCTACCGTCGTCTACTAAGCAATACAAGATGCATAAAGGATTAACATCACATGCAATTCATAATATGTGATATGATATGGCCTTTCTTCTTTGTGCTTCCGATCTCCATCTTCTAGCACGAACATGATCTCCATCATCACCGGCATTGCATCAAGGTCAATGACGCTTCTCCATGGTTATCGTCCACCGGCTTCAACTATTACAACTACTTTGAATAGACACGCGGGTCTTAACATAAATTAAAGACAACCATATGGCTCCTGCCGGTTGCCAACTTACAATAAGGAACATTGCATACATCAAATATAATCACAATCATGGCCATATCACATCACAACACACCCCTGCAAAACAAAGTTAGACGCCTCTACTTTCTTTGCATATTTTACGTGGTTTTGGGGCTTTCAATAAGTGTCGTTCTAACTTACGAACATGAACCACAACATTGATACTAGTATTGTTAATCATCCGTTGTAAATTGGATCTTAACTATGCTAGGAGAAACAGGCACCCGCAAAGCCACTTATGCAAAACAAGTTGCATGTCAAGCGTGGAGCAAGTCTCATGAACGATGTCATGTAAGGTTAGCCCGGGCCGCTTCATACCAACATACCGCAAGATGCAAAGTACACAAGAAGCAATCGACAATAAAAGCATCAACGCCCACAATGACCATTGTGTTCTACTCGTGCAACAGATCTACATATAGACACGGCTCTGATACCACTGTAGGGATTCGTAGCATGGAAAACAAAAAATTTCTACCGCATACAAACAAACAAGCCAAGATCTATCTACTAGATTGTAGCAACGAGTCGATAGAATAACCCACCCTCGAAGATTCCAAAGTGTTTAACGAGAGCGGATTCTCGTGGGTGATGTAGTTGTACTCTTCCCGATCTCAAGATCGCGTAGACGATCCTTCCAGCGCTGCGTTCCGGCAGCGCTCCCGCAGTCGGTCACACATTCGATACTCGACGAAGACCTTCCTCTCCCTTGTTCCAGCAGGCAGCGGAGGTTGTAGCACTCTCCTCGTGATTCCGGCAGCACAACTGCGTGGTACCGGAAGTAGAGGGGAGATCTCGCAGTGCTTCGCCTTAAGCCGGAGCGAGTATGGTGGAGTATGAGAGAGTCCCTCGACGATCTAGGGTTTAGACACGCCGAGGAGGGGGCTAGGCCGGCGGCTAGGGTTTCACCCAGGTGGCGGCGGCGAGTGCCCTAGGGCCGGCGGCGGCTATGGAGGCGGCGGCGGCTTGGTACTAGGGTTTGGAGGAGAGGATCTTGTGTGTCTCTAGGAGGGAGCCCTGCCCCTCCTTATATAGGTGGAGGGGCCGGCCGACCAAGGGGAGGGAGGGGAGTCCCTCCCCAACTCGTCTTTGTGGTGCGCCGGCGGTGGGGAGGAGGGACTCCTCCCCAACTCGGTTTCCTCCTCTTTTTCCACTTCCCAAAAATAGCCGTTTGACTTTCAAACTAGCCGTTTGACTTTTCAAACTAGGATTTGAATAAACCCTCTATTTTGTTCAGCGATGACACCGAGTACATGATGCAATCATACCAACTTGATATAACACATTCATGTACCTTTCCCCTCCGGAGTGCCGGACATTCCGGAACCTTCTAGAACATTCCCGATGAAAACACCGGAACCATTCTCCAACTCCGAAACGGGACTTTCCTTATATGAATCTTATTCTCCGGACCATTCCGGATCTCCTCGTGATATCCTGAATCCCATTCGAGACTCCGAACAACATTCGGACTCTTTCTCATCATTCCATAACTACTCAAACAACGTTGAATCCTTAAGTGTGTCTCCCTACGGTTCGTGAATTATGCGGACATGATCGAGACACTTCTCCGAACAATAACCAATAGAGGAATCTGGAAATTCATATGGCTCCCACATATTTCTACGATTACTTTGCGATCGAATGAACCACTTACATACGATACCAATTTCCCTTTGTCTCACGATAATTTACTTATCCAAGGTTATGATCGTCGGTATCTCTGCATACCTAGTTCAACCTCGTTACCGATAAGTACTCTTTTCTCGTTTCCGTGATATGTGATCCCTTGTGAGCCAGTCACATGCTTGCAAGCTAATTGGATGACATTTCACCGAGAGGGCCCAGAGTATATCTATCCGTCATATGGATGGACAAATCCCACTCTTGATCCATGTGTCTCAACCAATACTTTCCGAACACTCAATGCCACCTTTATAGCCACCCAGTTACGGTGTGGTGTTTGATGTCATCAAAGCATCCATCTGGTAAAGGTGATATGCATGATCTCATGGTCGAAGGAATTAGATTACTATGTATCAGAAAGCATATAGCAATTGAACTATTAAAATGACTTGATCTTTATGCTACGCTTATCTATAGGAGTATGTCCACCATATCATTCTCCTAACGATATGATCTTGTTGTTAATAACATCTCAATGTTCATGATAGGGAAACCACAATCATCTATTAACCAACAAGCTAGTATTATATAGAGGCTTTACTAGGGACTTCAAATTAAGTTTACAAATCACACAAGTATTAATGTTTCCTTGTTAATATTGTTATAGCATGAATGTAAACATTTATCATAAACACAAAGATATAATAATAACTACATTTATTATTGCCTCTAGGGCATATCTCCAACAGAAGACAATATGCTTAGATCTTAAATCTTTACTCACATCCATAAAGGAATATAAATATGTTAAAAACCCTAAACCTTAGGGTAAATATTCATAATTCAAAACCTTAAACTTCTTTGTTTATCATAATAAATATGTACATTGTCAATTTCCAAATTAATGGGAGTAGTAATAACCATATCAATGTCTTTTACATTTCATGTATCAAATAATGGTATAGGATCATTATACATATAAAAATTTCTATTCAAACTATGAGCCAACTAGAGTAAAGTTTATAAACAAATAAGAATATATCATTTAATAAATCCATGATTAAAAGAGGAAAGGAAAATAATAAGAAAAGCTTCTACAAAATATTAAAAAGGGTTCATATTGAGTAAATAAAAGAAATATAAAAATATTATATAATAAAAGTTCACAAATGATACTAAATATATTCTAGTATTATTGCAATTATCCAGCAAATAAATCCTACAAAGAAAAGTTCAAAATATAAATCAAATTCAAATATGAAAAGGAAAACAGAAAATAGAAAAAGGTAAATCAAATAAAAACATTACCTAGCCGTGGCCCAATATCCCTATACTTATCTAACGCCCATGTGCAGCCCACAAAAGCCAGCACCGAGCCTAGCTCGTTTCCATCTGTGACTGACAAGTGGGACCAAAGAAGGACCGCGGGTTGAGCAAAAAGAATCACCAGGGGTTATCCGCAAAACAACACGTCGTCGTCATCCTCACGCACACAGATAGCTCGCTGGAGGAGCTCGCCGCCGCTCGATGTCGTCATCGTCGTCCTTGCGCCAAGATCAATGCCGCCGTCGCCAGGAGAGGATAAGGAGTACACCGCGACGTCCTTGCTCGTCCTCATCCTCAATTTCCCCCTCTGTAGCTTTCTCTCTCAATTTCTTCTTCTGACCCGAGAACCCTAGCTCGGAGGTGAGCTGGAGCCGGCGATTCCGTGCTCGCCTCGGCCATGTAAGACCACGGTGGAGACCGCCGTGCTCTTCTCGTCCGTTTGCCCCAACTCGCACTAGCAGAGAAGGCGTGAATCAACCCAATCGAACCCTCGTTCCTGACGCTGTTCGTTGACCTCGCCTGCGTCTTCGACCGCACCTCGCCAAACCAAGCACACCATCGCGTTCCTGGTGAGTCAGTGAATCTCCTAGTATGCATAGATCTTTCGTTTGCTTCCTAAATCCACGCCACCGTGATTGACCGCAAGCACCGCCGCCTGAGCTCGTCGTCGGTTGACCTCCGGTGACCAAAAAGGGGCGACGCCACCACCAATAGGTTCGCATCGATCTCCTCTGTCCAACAAACCTAGCCACAGCCCCGCG
This sequence comes from Avena sativa, assembly GCA_916181665.1. NCBI lineage: Eukaryota > Viridiplantae > Streptophyta > Magnoliopsida > Poales > Poaceae > Avena > Avena sativa. The sequence continues at coordinate 111,448,941 of OV702285.1, read as the reverse complement.
CATGCACCAGATCGATCGATTGATCCTCCACCAGTGAGGATCAACTCGAGTGACATCATGCTCACCTCAGCTTCGAACCACGTCAGTGAGTTTGACCAGTCTTGCCTCGCGCGGCTGATGACATGGCCTTGGGCCCATATGTCATTGACTAGGGGTAGGAACAGAATCGATAACAAATACATTTTCTAAACCTAAGGGCCGAGGTGGACCTAGGCCCACTGGTCAGTGACTCAGGCTAAGTACAGGTACGGTGTAAAAAGTAATTTCTGTTTAAGAAATAATAAAATGTTATAAACTCAATTATTAATATTCCATAAATCAAATAAATGATTAAATCTTGTTTAATTAATAACTTTTGAATTACAATTTAGAAAAATATGTATAATATATGAAAATTTGTAGAAAAATAAAATATACAACTTAAAATTATTATCAAATATTATTATGATAATTATTTAAATAAATATTATTTAATAAAGGTTTTATAAGTAATAAAATTTTGATAATTCATATTTTAATAATGGTAAATGTTAAAGACTTAAATAAAATACCAAAAATCTTAGAACAATAAAAATTATAATTTGAAACCATAATCATGTATTATTATTTCACTTAAGTAAATATTTATTATTTATTAATTAATTATAAAGTAATAAGAATTGTAAAAAGCATATCTTATTATTTATAAATCACAAAAATAAATGTAATATACCAAAATGATCACCAAAAATAATATCTACATGTTAAAAATCTAATATTCTACTATTAATTTAAATAAAAATTCAAATAATTTAATAACTCAAATTTAAACTTATTTACTTTATTAGTAATTCATATAAGGATAAATAAAATTTGTTAATATTTTTAAAATGAGTCAATTAAGTCTAATAAACATTATTAGTCTTAAATATTAATAATATGAAGCCATAATGGTTTAAAACATTATAATCATCTTTGTATTAAATTATCTTCAACCCTAAGTGAAGATCATATTCTCAAAGGATCCCAATTCATGATAAAAATCTTAAAGAACACCTTGTAAATAAATCAGATCCTTTCCATCTATGAAAACTACCAAATTACAAAAACTACCACAACACTATAGCAAGTTCAAAAAGTAGTTAAATGACAATATATATTGGTTTATAAACTATACTCACTCATCTATAAAAGGTAAATGATATTACTCCATTATAGAATCAAGAAACCATTACACCAAGTAATAGAATAACCATTTTTAAGTAACTTAAAGAAAACATTCTAGATACACCAAGTACAAATATCATAAGCATTATACTTTCAAACTATCTTTGTTTTAAAGTTAACTTTAGTCTACAAGAATCTAAATATAACACTATAAACATTGTTATACGTTTTATAGTTAACTTTGGTCCGAAGTAGTTAAGTTATAAAAACACCTCAAACTCAAACCATTCGAGCAAGCATAAATAACATCGACCAAACTCTAGTAACAACAAATCTTGTTTAGACCTTAGAAGAGAAACCTTTTCTTCGAAGGTTATTCTTTTTGCCACTTCAAACAAGAACTCTTATATAAGCAATCTTAACTAGCATTTCATAAGTATATATATTTTATTGCTACATATGTGTTGCTCACAACCACTCATAAGCCCTAATAAGAAGCACAAGCATGGAATTTATTTAAAAAGGGACAAAACATTCTAAAGTAACCATCTCCAAAATCCAAACCCTATGACAACATTATCCCCGGGATTTGCGTTTAGAACGTGCATCACATTATGCATAAAAGCATATTGCTTCTTTAAACATTAGTCCTTACCAGACCAATGATGCTGATTTCATATTTTGGATCTTATACTGACTCGAAGACCGTGAGTGCATAATCTTGCAATCAGAAAAGGCAAGTTCACACTTGCTCATGTCCTTTGTTTTATTTTTTGTAAAGTATTATACAAATACAGTGTTGTTATCACCTGCATTTGAAAAAGGTCTAAAAACACTATTTTTGATAATAATGTGAACTATTGGTTACTGATCCAGGGTGATCAGCTAATCTATTACATCTGACATTTGGAATACCACTGTTCAGAACTATATCACCTAGGACTTAACAACCAATGTCACCAGTGATTCTTGTGCCGTATATTACGCATTGACCATGAGATTTGGAATGGGACGGAGAAGTCAGATGTATCTTCTTCCTCTCGCATGAAGCCGGATGTGCAGGTCGTGGCTGTTATCCTCGAAGCGTGCATATTAATTGGTAATTCGTAGAGGATATGCAACATATGGGTGGAAACCCTCATCGTCCCACGATAGTTCTGACATCTAATGGTTTGTACAAACCATTGCCGTAATTCGTTATGTGGGCATGGTGTACACCAAGGAGGCATGTGAGGTCGCGAAGGGGGCAGTGATTGTCTTGGGTCAACTTCTGGGCCCCACATCATGGAATTGTGGATGGGAATAAGCTGCCCGGTTGTGCAACAAAGAGTTGATATCTCATGGGTAAAGTGACGCACCTCTGCAGAGTGTAAAAACTGTAACTTGTTACTCCCTGTTCCGGGAAGAAGCTGCGAACGCGGTGGGAAAGGAACTCTATGAAAGTTATGGTAAACCCGTGAAGGCTGATGGACATAGCTTTTCAAAATAAAAGCAACCTTTGAAGAAATGTTTATGAAAACTTGCATTGCCTACGACCTACGGTCTGTGGCTGTAGTTATAGTGCATCAAACACTCCTTTTCTAGTGAAATTGCTGAGTACGCTCGTACTCAAAGTATCTTCTTAACCCTTGCTAGATTCTAAAGCCATGAATATGATGTCTACACCAAGATATGCTCCAGGAATCATCAACAGCTAAAATTCTTCAATAAAGACAAGGAAGTCAACATATACCTCAACTCAAATGAAGACGAAGTTACTGATTAGATATGTATATAATCTCTAGCAAAAGAACCTAATTCTGTAGTGCATTGCAATAGCAGCAATGCCAATCCCTTAGTTAAAATACTAAATTTAATAGTATAATAATTCTTGCGTTGTTTATCTTTGATTCTTCTCCGTAAGAAGTTCTTTCTCTCTCTCTTTAACCTAGAGTGTTCTTTGGGTCTTATGTAAAGAGTGAGTTGTAACCTCTAGCCATGTATTGGACCCGCTATGTTTCTGGTGTGCCATTCTGAGGGATGTAATACTAGTGAACGGTGTTTCATTGGTGTTATGTCAACAACTATAGTATACTACATCATGTAGTGGTATGCTGGGTCACCGCACCGGGAAGAACTTCAGATCCCCCCGATCTAGGGATGACGGTGGAGGCGGCTACAGAAGGTTTCGTGGAGTATTGATCGGGTACTTAGGGTTTCTGCATCGGGGGCTTCTTATAGGCGAAGGGGGAGGCCGAGGCGGTGGCCAGGGGCCCCACACCCTGCCTAGGCACGGGGCAGGGCCCACCCGCGCCTAGGGGGGTCTGGGCGCCCTGGCCCGCTTCTCCGTCTCCCCTTTGGACTTCTTGTTCCCCACGGAAAGTTATTGACTTTGACGTTTGTCCCGTCCAATTCCGAGAATATTTCCTTACTAGCTTTTCTGGAACCAAAAACAACAGAAAATAGGCAACTGACACTGTGGCAACTTGTTAATAGGTTAGAACCAGAAAACATGTAAAAAGCACCTCAAAGTGTAGACAAAGCAAATCAAAGTAGATACTAAACAAACATGGATCATCAAAAAATATAGATACATTTCCGACGTATCATGGTCCAATGGGCTCTAAGCGTGCAGGCATATCTTGGGTCGGAGACTTCAGATGGATGGGGCAGAGACTCCGGCGTGGGTGAGACAAAGACTCTGGTCAGGGTCGCAAGGGTCGGATATTTCGGGGTGTCTCTGGGTGGTCTCCGATTTGAGATTTTGCAAGGTGTCACTAGTGGATTCACGAGCATGGACGAGCGGGCAGAAGACTCTAGTGTGGAGTGTCCGGAGACTCCGGTGGATCTGGTTATTCCGGCACACAAGTTGTAGAACCTTTGGCTGCGGGCCTATGCTCCTCTTGTCCATATTTCTTGGAAACTTGGTGGTATATATGTAGAGTCGTTTGTAGGACGGGCTACATCACCCTAGGTCATGACCACATGGAAATGGGTGAAAAACATGTTTTCCAGTTTGTTTGGTATCCTCTCGATGCAATTTATTGGCCCTCGTCGGGTAGCGGGTACGGCGGTTTGGTTGCATGAATTGTCGAGAGGTGGTAAAGGCTAAAGCATGCGCGCTATGATTGGTTGTCTCATGAAAGCCACTATGGTGAACTCTTCTCTAGTGTGGTGAGGTCATCAGGTACATCAGGAAGGAAGATAAATACAAGCAACGATAACATACTTACAGTAGCAACGATAGCACTTATGGTAGCAACACACACGTGTCACAACTAGTTTAGAAGTAGCAGGAAGTTTTTCTACGATACCACAGTAGCAATAACACTAATTAAGCAGTAGGACCAACCATTCGCTTGTCATCAACAGTGAAGATCCTCGCCATTCATCTGGATTCTTAGGGTACCGCTTGACCACCTCACAATAAGAATAGTCGGAGATGACTACTTTGTACTCATTAACGCTCAACTTCTTAAACATGAGGAAGTAGCCAAACTTGAGTTCAATAGCAATGGTGAACGATATCCAGCGTGCTGCAATGACAACTTTGTCATTTACATCCTTGATGTGCACCTCCCTATGCATCCAATGGGGATCTTGAGGGTGATCTTTACAGACACATGCCCCATATATTTTATAGAGGCTTGTGGGATTGGAAGATACTCTCACCCTGGTGTCATGGAAATGCCCCAAAGGTTGGGAATACATTCCTTATTCCTTCTTGTTGGTCTGTCTTGAGGAACTTCGACATGGACTCCTAGTAGACACTATGAAAAAGCATCAATGCAAGGTTAGCGATGAAAGATACGAGCTTCATAAAATAAGCACACCGAATGAACAAAAATGTTGATTAATTCCATGAACATCACTAAGAATTTTCCCCATACAAATTGGCACACACAAGTCAGCGAGATGAATTTGTATCTATCGAGGAGCATGTGTAACTAATACGGTTTTACATAGCCCTGGGTAGATGAGATCATCTCGTTAACAATCACAGTGACACATTTTAATCATTGGCATAGTCAAAAAAAAGTTCAAATCATATTGGAGGCCTCATAGAAAGAAAGCACACACACGTTAATGAGATATCCAATATATAGCTAGTACTTTTCAGAACCAATGTGGTTGTACAAAGACAAACTATATGCAGATTATCACATTTAGAAAGATAGTGCCATGTATAAAATAATTGGCCAAATTCACATGAAAACTGTTGAATCATATTGGGGGTCTCATATGTTTTTTAGAGAAGGAGTTAGTGAACCAAGTAGCATGCACAACATGTATTTTTGTACATAGCACTAGGTTCACTAACTCGTCCCTACGAAGAAGCAATGACAATGCAAAGGTTAATCCCTTTGCACTATTTTGTGCCATAGTTAAATCATTGGCCATTGCAACAAATTAAACCGCAGACCAAATAGAACAAGCACACACACAACTTAAATCATAGGCCAAAGAAAACCCTAATCAAATGCATATGCATAAAAGTGAACAATAATAGAAAACTATATTACTCAAACTCTAGCTCAAATTCGTGAACTAGAGCACAATCATGTGAAACCAGGGCCATATCTAAGAAGTTTTCGAACAAAATCGGCCACAGTTGAACTAATTGAAGCCCAGTCATACTAATCCATGGTTCATTCAAAGACATAGTTGTTAACCTACCAGATCTCCTATGCATTTCATCTAAAACTCATGCGCTTGGTATGCATAAATCTATGGTAAAAATGATTGGTAATGGAGAACAGAGGCCTTACTGGCATTGTCAAGGCGCGGAAGGCGTTGAGCATGGACCAACACGACGAAGAACTTGCTCACGAAAGGCAGTCGTCATATTGGAGATGGAGGAGATGCATAGATCGAAGGGTGGCGGAAGGCATTGCATACAGACTCGTTGTATGGATATTAACCGCTGACAAAAGCGGCAAAGGAGTCCAAGGGGGCGACGAGGCCGGGGAGAGATCTACACGTCTCCTCCATCTCCAACAAAATCGACGAAGGAGTTTGATGACACGCACCAACAAATATTTTACGTGATAAGTGCTACACTGAGATCGTGTCGTGCCAAAAAGATTTGGCCTCGCCAAATAAATTTCGCTACATGTGGCCTCTAACGTGGGGTCTCCACGGCAATGCTCATACTTGATGGACTTGGATTTTCGGGAAGGAGGTATACGCTAGAGACTTCGTCGGCTAACAGACAAATACTAGGGATGCAAGTTTACCCAGGTCTAGGCCTCCAGAGATAAAACCCTACTCATACTTGTCTGTTGTTGATTGATGATGAAACCGAAGTTTACAATGTCGCCGAGATGGCTTGTGGATGCGCAAATTGGATTTGGCGTTAGCTACGGGCTGTGTAAGGGGTGTACTGCGAGAGACCCCTCCTCAACGGTCCCTCCTAGTTTTTATATGCACAAGCCAGGTCTCGGGTACCATTTGAGTCGGTTACAAGTTGGATCCTATCTCTAAGCTTTCCTAGTTTAGCAGCTTCTTCTTGCTTGTTATGCCAGGAGCCGGTGTCCTTATGGGCTTCGTGTCACCCGAATCTTTATGGGCTTCATGGATCCCAGCAGATCATCGCCTAGGCCTCCAACTAGGCCGAACCGGATAGACCAAAGGTGAGTGCTCGTTGGCCATACCATGTTGTCCAGTTTCAAGAGAGTGATATATATGACGTTAGACATGAAAGTGTACCTTGTTTTTCTATCATCTATCGTAGCATAATGTGGGACCAAGGGGTGTACTCAGAGTAGAGATTAGGAAATTGCAATCCTTCCTTTACAAACTCCCCAACATTCTTACTAAGGAAAACAGGATACTAACCTAGAGACTTACCATGCTTGTTCTTTGCAAAAATAGTGAAGACATGTTGAATCTGAGAGCACCCAAGAGGAAGATATGCTTGTAGAAAAAATATTAATCAGGATGATGCAAGGTTTATTTTTTGTTTTCTTTTGTTTTTATTGTGATCTTTTAGTTTGATTATATCGGAATTCTGATTCTCGAGCACATTTAAATTTCTCTCCTCTACCTTTTTAAGTCGGTGCTCTAAACCAGCAAGCGCACATGAAATAAACCAAAACAACATATTCATAAGTTTGTAACACACGGGCATTCAACTAGTAAGGATTAAAAGTGGACCTTCGAGTTCTAGCTCTATACTATACAAGTGTCAGGACCAAGACAACCTACCCAGTGAAACGACTGCATTGTCAACCCTGAAAGCTCCACTCACATTAAGCCCCTGGTGACCAATTGTTGTTTGTAGCATGTGTCGAGGGAATCAGCCAATGGGTCAATCCAGAACCAACACAAGCCGAGAGTTTGTGTCATCATTCGACAGCACGACAAGCGTTAGTGTCACTGTCACATTGTGCGTCAGTTCAATCGACTGTGTGTATACATTAGTTTACACAAGCTTATGTCGAAAGAGAATCACAAGACGATGGTGTGCACTCGAACAGCCTCAGCAGTAGGGTGCGGTGAAGACAAAGAAACACCAGGAGGTTAAAAATGCGCGGCTCAGGTTAGTTGCTTCACAATAAAAAGGGGGCAGGAAAGAAGTTCACCACTTTCTTATGATGTGTAAGTTCACTACATTGCAAGTTGCCAAAAAAGATATCCAAATATCCATCATAACTTTTGGCCACTCCGATATGGGATGACATACTTTCAGGTGTCTGCTAATGAAAATGTGCCATGGCCATCTTGAGCACATTTTTCCTCTTTGAGAATTTCAGTCGTCTCAGTCACGGTCAACATACCCATGTCCATCCACGGCTCACTACATCTTGAATCACATAGCACAATCACCTAATCATATCCTGTATACATGTGAGCCAGGAGAGAATCACATAGCACAATGAGCGACGAGTTGTAGCAATATCTGGATTGCTTAAGAGAACTGCACTAGGTCATCTGGCCTTCGCTGCGAGTAAGCTCAGCTTTGCGGATCCGGAGATTGTTCACTGGCACTAACCATCTCACAAGCAACTGCAGCACCTGGGTTTGTATCTGAGTTAACATCAGCAATCTGATCAATCTTCTCCTCCTGCATCTCGACATCATGGTTAATGGGCACCGCCTCGGCTTCTGCGTCGGCCATCTCTTCGTCACCATCACCTCCTGCATGCTCTGTTCCATTGGGCACTGCTGCAGGGTGCTCCGGCAGCGTCTCAGGCCTTATATCAACAGGATCTGAGTTTTCTGTGATTGCTGTTCCTTCGGAATTTGGACCATGGGCAGCAGGGTATGGGTCGGTAGACTTGGTTATAGTAGACGTGACTAGAAGGGTCTGCAAATAAAATAGCTTTAAAATTTGTAACAAAGATCAACTTTTGTTCACAAAAACCTACTTGTAATCTATTAACCGGCATTTCAAGTTGTATAGTCTAACAAGTGAAAAAGTTGAGACAATTGGGCCCCAGATCAACAGGTTGAACTCATATACTGCAAAGTGCAGGGCAACATAGCAATATACTGCAAAGTGCAGGGCAACATAGCAAAGAACAAGTTACTACTGATATGCTCTACATGATTGTGGAAGTTCAGCTAACAAACCTTCTCCAAGGCCAAAGCAAGCTTCGACAATTTCTTATATGTTCCTTTTGGATCCAACAAAATCTGTCGATACAAAACTAGTATAAGGCTCCTTTAACACCAATGCAACACAGAAATGAAACCACATCACCTTCCTTTCATGAGTAACTGTGTTGCCGACATTAGATCACTATATAGAAATTTTAGAATCGGGCTAAAGGGAAAAATTCATCACCTCACAAAGTCTTTGTAGTGTAAATGGAGGACCTTCTTCAAACCTCAAGAGGGCTGCAAAAACGTGCAAACAGATGATCACAAATCTGTTCATGCTCCACACAAAGTACATCAGAGATCACCACTTAGGATATTTTGGTATTCAGCTACCTTTTTTTTACAGAAAAATCAAGTTATGGATGGAGATATTATTTCATTCGAAATAACATGACAAACCAGTGCAAATGTCAGAAGAATAGCTACCTTCTAAACCTAAATCTGATTTGTGGAAGAACTGACAGTTCTGTTTACAACTGTTTTCAACATCAGCTTTGAAAATAAAAACACAGTAATACCAAAAAGATTCAAAGTGGCAAGCTGAATAAAGAATTCAAAGCCCACTAAATGCTGCTGTCATTTTATGTTTTTAACTGCAGGCTATTCGTCCAAAACGTAAGTAGTAGTACAAAGCCATGCAAGAGAATTGTGAAACAAACCAACGATTTCAATAACAGAACTTAAAGTTTCCCAGACATGCTCTTATTCATGTTCGTAAAAGCAGATACACAACTGCATGTTAGTGCCTTGACTTCAATTGCACTAAAGCAGGCAGTTCATATTCTCAACAGCAAACATGAGTTATTACAATACACAAACTACAAACCGGGATCAATGGCCGATTGCTAACTATGCCTAAGTTAATAAATCTGCACTTAGTGAGAAGGTACTAGGAGTCTAGGACCTTGTCAGATTATAAGGGGCCGACAAAAACAAATATATCGTACAATAATGTGAATTTTGTTAAAACATTCTCGCAAGGCAAAATATGAAGGCTTACGACAAATTGAAGACTTAAAAACAGTACCATCATTGAGCTGGCTAAACAGCTCTGAGTGTGCCTCTGCAGCCAAAGGATTCGGTTGCTGCCCATCTTCCCGGATCACCATTTGAGCCTCAGAATATTCACCCAAGACCTTGATATGTGAAATGATGAAAATCAGTTTAGAAGGTAAAGCTACTATATTCTGACAAAACATAGCCAATACAATGATCTACAAACAATGTAAAACTCTTTTCATGGCATACCTCCCCATACCTGCATCAATTGGAGAGACAACAACCTCTTGAGAAAACTCCATTCGTGCCTGTCAAACAGAAGTTGATCACAATGCCAAGAATAAAAAGGAAACCTCACATTCTCACTACAGTAAATTTTGTCCAAATGCTCCTGACCAGCAACTATCTCTTCAAATTCAAAACTAAAAGTGAACAATTAAATCAACCTAAGCTTGGTTCACCTAGAATGATTACTGTTACTCGTTTTCAAATGCTAGTTATTTACCTTCTGATACACATATTACACAAAAACAAAACATGTTCATCCACTTCTTATAAGGAAGAACATTAGTTATAAGTTGCAGATCTGAACAGAAAATATGAAGAATGAAGTTGCTTTCAACATTCAAGGAATCTCTAAAAAACATAAAGAGTATGTAAATTCATCCAGGTCCAGCATAATACCAGAATTTTCCCGTGTCAGCTATAACTTCGATGATGCCTCTCATTTCCTCAGGAGTAACATTGATAATTCCGTCAGTATCCCTGGAATGAAACGCATTTTCGAATGTTAAGAACCAAGAAAACAGAGCTTGGACTCAACAAACTGTCATACAGATCAAAAACATTTCTTGTTTTTGCAAGATATATTGTCGAGTTTAGTATTAACAAGTTTAAACACCAAAATATCTAGCTTTGTTAAAGCAAATCTTAAGTCAATGTGCTTAGGAGTATACGTAATGTTGCAGTAAGTATTTTCGAACTTACAGTTAGCACAAATTTTAAAGGCCAATATAAGAGAACAAACGCTGGATAGTTCATAAACACAACCAGACACAGACCGAGTGTCAGAACGTGGAAAGGGGATGCTGTGCTCTTGCATGTTCAGTTAATTTGTGGCCATGCAGATATTTATTGCATTATTTGAAATGTACCAAATATGCATTAGCTTGGAACCATCTGTACTTGTATGGGTGAGTGCTCATACTTTCTCACCCATGCACATTCTCCAACCCCCATTGTGAGCATGGTTTTCAAGGCGTTAAGGCGTCCTAGAGCGGTCTGGCGGCGCTCTGACGCCTAAGCGGCGATTAGGTGGCGCTTTAGGCACCTAATTGCCTAAAGGGTCGATTTTCCTTGACGCCTAAGCGATGCCTTGAAAACCATAATTGTGAGTACAGGTGTGGTGAGAGAATATGCACAGACCTGTTCCCTTGGAGAAAAGAAGATGCACAGGTGTCACGGCACATATGTGTGGGTGAGATAGCCTGAGCACTTACCCAGACAAAGCACAAAATCCACTCTCATAAGCATGAAACATAGCTCTAAGTTTGGTGAAAAAACTAATAAGATTTTAGACATATTGTAATTCAAATAAAATATGAAGAACATGTTAAGAAAAGGCTGTGAAAACAACTGGAAAAATGTCTGTGTATCAACGCAATGGTGGCTGGCTTCTGCATTAGCCACCCTTTAACTTTAGTGGCATTCAGATTTGCTGGCATGCACGTGTGTGTTTCGCTTCAAGATATAGAGAAACAAGCAGCGCACCAACATGCACGCGCCACACATCCATTAATGGTAGACAATTATTGTCCATAAATCAGAATCTTTATGCTCGCTTCAAGTTTTTCGCGATAAGGATAGAGACAAAAATTAAAAGCTAGATGATATGCAGAATCGCTTACCCGTGCTTGTCCTTGGTGGTTGCATCCTCAATATGATGATCCAAGTCAGCAGTTGCTTCAGGCAGCTCCATAGGTGCCGCCACACCCTCACCTCGTTGGCCTGCATCAGCAGCCCTATCTGGCACCACCATGGGCACTGTTGAGCCCTGGACATGCTGGTCTGCGTTGGCAGCCTCCTCTGGCACCACCATAGGCACAGTCGATCCCTCGACATGCTGGTCCGCATCAACAGCCTCCTGTGGCACCACCATAGGCACCGTCAAGCCCTCAGCATGCTGGTCCGTGTCAGCAGCCTCCTCTGGCACCGTCGAGCCCTTGGCATGCTGGTCCACGTCAACAGCCTCCTCTGGCACCACCATAGGCACCGTCGAGCCCTCAGCATGCTGGTCCACGCCGACGACCTCCTTCGGCACCACCGTAGACACAGTTGAGCCCTCAGCATGCTGCTCCACGTCGATAGACACCTCTGGCACCACCATGGGCGCCGTTGAGTTATCCACCGTCGCCGCACCCTCCTCCATTCCCAGCTCTTCCAGTAACTGCATGATAATGAGAAATTATTACACGACAAATTTGGGTATTCACCACGTCCAACATTGGGCTACAAATTATATGCCATTTTTCTGTCCCAGCTCACTCAAATACAGCCAATCCTTCCAAATCATAGCTAACGCAGCATTTTCGGCATCCTACACCCCTCTCCCTCCCATGGAAGCACCCCTTCCCCATCTCAAAACCACGATTCGTCCCATGGTAGCTCCTCCGTGCCCCCAACCCTAGCCCATGGCCACGATTTCTCCGCATCCGAACAGCATCCACTACTTACTCGCACGCACAAACCACGAAACGGACGAACGCATCGAGGCAATGCAACGGCGTCGAATCACCACCGCGCAATCTCCGAGACTCGAGGGCTCCCCGTACGCCCAATCGATAAACGAGGCAACGACACGCAGTCCGAAGGCCGAGACGAGCGAGAGCTCGGGGAGAGTGAATCGGAAAAAAGAAGCTCGGGGGGAGGGGAGGGGAAGGGAGGGGACGCACCTAGGAGAACGCTTTACTGCGGCAGCGCGGCGGAATGGCGACCGGCGAGGCGGGGCAAGGTCTCTGCGGCGGCCTGAGAACCGAGTGAGATGCCCGGTGCGCGAGGGCCTGGGGAACCTGGTTTAGGGCGGATCAGTAGAATGAGGGGTAAAATGGTCTCTTCCACCCTGGCAACAAGCAATCTTTAATACTCCATCCGTTCACTAATGTTACACCTTCTAGCTTTAAAAAAAAATCATGTATCTAAACACTTATATTCTTTAGGTTCATCCATTTTATTCTGAATCTAGTCTATTTTAAAATACTTCCTCCGATCCATATTAATTGACTTAGATTTATTAAAATTTGGACGAACCTATATACTAAATAGTGTCTAGATTCATCCAAATCTAGACAAATTTGGGTCAATTAATATGAATCGAAGGGAGTATCTAAAATGTTTTAATTAGTAAAAGAAGGAAGTAGTATAGAAAGAGGTATGTGGATCAATTACAATCCACCCTTCTTTATTGATATTCTAGCTAAAGATTATGTTAATTAATTAATGTAAGCTGTGATTAAAAAAATATTAGGACATGTTCGTGTGTTGCAACGGGCCATCCATATTCTAGTGGTTCAACACTAATTGTATATAGGATCATCAATCTATATTCTAGTGGTTTAACACTAATTGTATCTAGGATCATCATGCATATTACACGGAATTTTCGTTGTCACTCATGGTAGTTGCGCTTCGGTTACCGCCTCTGCGAATGGTTCATCGTTCTTGATGTCGAGTGGTGCCAAGGGATTATTGATGATCTTGATCTCTTCTCTTTGGTTATCTTTTCCACCAATGCCACCGCCGCCAACTCCATGTTCATCTTCTCCTCCCAAGCACATTGTACTAAATTGATCCCAATACATTATCATGTCATCTTACGAATTGTGTTCCCTATCAAGATTTCATAATCTTCTTGGAGATGAAAATGCCTCTCAAAGTCAGATAGAGATGTTATAATGCGGTACCATAGAGGGAGTAGTTAACATAACATGTAAAAGATGTTGTGCATAAACCTCTCTCTGTAAGCTACAACAAGATATATATTTACTTGTGAAACCAGGCTGATTAGATGCCTACTTCATCCAAGAGTAGCCATGTGATGATGAATATGAGAAAGTACATGTGTGCAAACTTTAGAGTTACATTATTTACTATACAGTAGTAAGCAACCTTAGTAAACTTTTCATCGAGCCCTTATCAGTGAAACAATCATACATATTAATCTATATCACGGTTTTGGAAAACGATAGGACTTTTAACAATGCACGAAACATTGCCTTCCAATGTTGTAATGACGTCGTAGTTTTCGTATCAAGAACTACCATAGAAAATATTGTTAGGATTTGGTGGAGTCTACTTCCTACATCTTGCATAATAGAGTCATTACCTCGCAACATACAATTTTAAGAAAAGCCACTTATTAAAAGGCTCCATATGTGTAGAATCGGGCAAGATGTTGTTTGTAGCATATCATTAAATATGTCTTGGGCCTTACTAATATGCTCATTTTTCATTAACCAAATACTAACATGATGCGGTTGGAGATATGCGCTCAAAGTTGCATTTGGTATATTATCTTCAAAGACTAAGAACTCATGCCATGATCTTCATATTTCACAAGTTTATTTGATTCAAACCAAACTAAACTTAAGAACACTAATAGACTCACATGAATCCATCATAGCATCTATGAGAAATTGAAAGATGGAAATAATTAACCCTATCGAAAGAACATATAGAAACGATTCATGATGAAGATGTCAAGAAAAGAAACAATTTCATGGAGCAAAAGATCAAAAAACACTAAATTTTTGCAAAACAAAATTAACACCCACATCAGGAACATATTAAAATGGCCCTAGTTGCATATCTTACCCGATCCTCTCCTTACATGCAATAATGATTCAAAATATAACTTGCCCCTCCAAATTTAAAAGACCTCTTTAAAGATGAACCGATGTCCCCTTAGTGTTGCTTATGATTAACCTAACGACATATAGTGCAGTGTTGACTCACCATATCACAAAGTATAACAATCATTCAAACACCAGATTCAGCAGCCTTTCCTTTCTGGCAAATCCGCCACTTGCAGATGCTCTGATGCTTCCCACCTCACTATCTTTATCTACCTACAATTGTCACTGCATTTATCGGCCACCATGGTCGAACCGGACGACCCACTAAGTACCTAATAGGAAAGAGTTCTAGTTTTAGGTTCTAGTTTTAGGTAACCAATCGATCAATGACACATTACAAATTCACTTGATTGGTAAGAGAAGTGCGCTTACTTGCAAACGAAGAGGATAGCTCCGTCTCTGACCTTTGATGGCTCTAGAGTTACCTGCTTCTAGTTAAGATACTCTCCTAAGAGGCCTCCATCACCATCTGAACTTATTATACAAAAATATATCTGTTGAGGAAAGTTTGCCATATGCGTGTTGGGGTTTAGGTACAGAAAACAAAAAAAATCCTACGCAGGTAAACCCTAATGTCAAGATCTATCTATTAGTAATACAGTAACAGGAGGAGATACGGTATTCATACCTTTGAAGACCGAACGCAGTTAACGATCCGCGGGGAACATGGGTGATGTAGTCGTACCAATGCCGACCTCAAGGTCATTCGAAGTCCAACGGCTTCGACAACTCCTGGTGCCACAAGTACAGCACCGCCCAAGGGAGTCATACACGTATGGTGCTTGACGCTGACTCTCGCTTCTTTCCGATCCAGCCTAGATTGCGGAAGTAGATATCCCGGATCCGAATCCCGCAGCGCAATGATGGTGGCTCAGTTCAATGTAGAGCTTCGTTGGGAGACCCCAAGAGGAAGGTACGATGAGCACATCAGCAATTCTTCCCTCAGAAAGAAACCAAGGTTATCAAACCAGTAGGAGGAAGGAAACGACTCAAATGTGTTGCTAGCAACTTGGAAACCTGCACAACACAAACTCAAGACTTTTCCCCAACGAATAGTGAGGTTGTCAATCTCATATGTTTGCTGAAAACAAAGGATTAACTGTATGGTGTGGAAGGTAATAGTGGTTTGCAGAAAGTAAACAGTAACAGTGGAAGATGTATCAATGGTAAAGATTGGACCAGGATCCATAGTTCACTAGAGGTGTTCTACTTAAGATAAACAAATATGGCATGCTGGGTAAACAAATTACAGCAGGGCAATTGACAGGACAGAGCAAGGCATAACAATGCAATACTAGACATTCATGATCCTATGAGATTTGATTGGGCAATACAACAAGATACATAGACCGCCATCCAACTACATCTATGACTAGTAATCCACCTTCACGTTATCATCCGAACCCCTTCCAGTATTAAGTTGCAAGCAACAGATAACTGCTTTAAGCAAAGTGTGTAAGGTAAACAATCCACTTGTTCCATGAACAAGAGATCGTTGTTTTCCCCCTAGTAGCAACAACACATCTACAACCTTTGAGATTTCTGTCACTTCCCTTAGATTAAATAGAGGCATGAACCCAATATCGAGCATAAATACTCCCTCTTGTAGTCACTAGCATCTACTTGGCCAAGATAGCTACTAGAAACGGAGAGCATGCAAGATCACAAATAACACAGACATGATAGAATCAATAAGACAAAACCATTAATCAATCTGACATATTAATCTCAATATCCATCGGATCCCCGCAAACACAACATGCATGATTACAAATAGATGATCTTGATCATGAACGGAGCTCACAAGATCTAAACATGGTATCACAAAGGAGGACAGACAACCATCTAGCTACTACATGGACCCGTAGTCCAAGGTGGAACTGCTCACGCTTCATACCGGAGGCTGGCATGATGATGAAGAAGGCCTCCAGGATGATCTCCCCTCTGGCAGGGTGCCGGGAAGAGCTTCAGATCCCCCCGATCTAGGGACGATGGTGGAGGCGGCTACAGACTATTTCGTGGAAGATTGATCGGGTACTTAGGGTTTTGGTATCGGGGGCTTCTTTGATGACTCCTTGATGGCGCCAGAAAACTTGTTAGATGATGTGGAGTCTTGTTGGGAACCCCAAGAGCAAGGTGTGAAGAGTACAACAACAAGTCTTCCCTCAGTTGAGACCGAGGTAATCGAACCAGTAGGAGGAAGGAAACGTCACACAGGTGTTGCAAGCAACGCAAAGACCTGTACAACACGAACTCAAGACTTTTCCCCAACGAATCAGTGAGGTTGTCAAGCTCACCGGTTTGCTGTAACAAAGAATTAAACGTATGGTGTGGAAGGTAATGGTTTGCAGCAAGTAAATAGGTAACAGTGGAAGATGTATCAATGGTAAAGATTGGACCGGGGTCCATAGTTCACTAGAGGTGCTCTCCTTAGATAAACAACATGGCATGAAGGGTAAACAAATTACAACGGGGCAATTGACAGGAACTAAGCAAGGCATAATAATGCAATTACTTGCCAGAAAGATCCTATGAAGTTGATTGGGAAATACAACAATATACATAGACCGTAATCCAATTGCATCTATGACTAGAAGTCCACCTTCAGGTTATCATCCGAACCCCCTCCAGTATTAAGTTGCAAGCAACAGACATCTGCTTTAAGCAAAGTGTGTAAGGTAAATAGTCCACATGTTCCATGAACAAGAGACCGTTGTTTTCTCCCTAGTAGCAACAACACATCTACAAGCGAAGAGATTTCTGTCACTTCCCTTGGAAACTAGAGGCATGAACCCACTATCGAGCATAAATACTCCCTCTTGGAGTCACTAGCAACTACTTGGCCAAGATAACCACTAGTAACGGAGAGCATGCAAGATCACAAACAACACAGACATGATAGAATCATAAAGATAGAACCATTAATCAAACCAACATAATAATCTCAATATCCATCGGATCCCCGCAAACACAACGTGCATGATTACAAATAGATTAGATCTTGATCATGAACGGAGCTCACAAGATCTATACATGAAAACACAAAGGAGGAGATACAACCATCTAGCTACTACATGGACCCATAGTCCAAGGTGGAACTACTCACAAATCATACCGGAGAGAAGGCCTCCGGGATGATCTCCCCTCCGGCAGGGTGCCGGGAAGAACTTCAGATCCCCCCTGATCTAGGGACGATGGTGGCGGCGGCTACAAATGGTTTCGTGGATTTCTGATCGGGTACTCAGAGTTTCTGTATCGGGGGCTTCTTATAGGCGAAGGGGCGAGTCCGGGAGGCCACCAGGGTCGCCAAACCCTACCCAGGCGCGGGTCCACCTGACCCTGCACCTGGGGTGGGTCTGCCCCCCTGGCCAGCCCCTCTGGCTCTCCTCTAGACTTCTTGTTCCCCACGGAAAGTTATTGACTTTGGCGTTTGTCCCGTCCAATTCCGAGAATATTTCTTTACTAACTTTTCTGAAACCAAAAACAGCAGAAAACAGGCATCTGGCACTGTTGCAACTTGTTAATAGGTTAGTACCAGAAAACATGTAAAAAGCACCTCAAAGTGTGGACAAGTAAAGCAAAGTAGATACTAAACAAGCATGGAGCATCAAAAATTATAGACGTATCAGCATCCCCAAGCTTAACTCCTGCTCGTCCTCGAGTAGGTAAGTGATAAAAGAATATTTTTTAAGGTGACATGCACCCTCACAATAAAGATCCAACCATTTGCAAGCATTGAAAGCTGGGATCAAAGAACTCTAAACATGTGCATGAAAGATGGAGTTCTAACAATAGGACATAGTAATTATGCATGCAACATGGCAAGCTACAGACAAAGAGCATGAATAATATGCATTGAAAAACGTTTGTTTGTTTCACATGCAGAAAACATAGTATAGTGGCAATCAGCTTGTCCCTCATAGAGTAGCAATATAATACATAGGACACCTGCAAAGTTCACAAGGGTGACTAGTAACAAATAGCACATGAACAAGTAATAACACAATATGCATCAATTAGTAAGCTTTGGAACATTGCACACAGAATGACAACTATGCTCTCTTAATGGTGCCTAAAGGTAGAAGGTGGAGACTTAATAATGATGGAAGAAAGGCCTTTTTGTAAAGGAAGTAGGGATTACAAGTTTCAAAAAGAGCTTCCAAAAATTATGGTACTTATTAGCTTTCAGCCCTCATTGTCCCTATCATAAGAATCTTGAAGTGGTTAAGGTTAAAGTGGCAAAGCTAGAGTATATGCTTGACAAAGTATAAGTTGGCAATCTCAAGTCCCTTGACTATGAGGGCTACACCTCATGGATACTCAACTTAGGGTCCAGGCAAGTTCTTGTCACTGTAAGTATTTGCATATCATTGGGAACCGCCAACGGGATACCCCTTGCACATGGTACAGGAGCTTTCCCATAACCAAAATGACAAGGCAAGCAGACAATAAGCACTCAACAATCTTTTTATTTACCATATGCATAACTTTTTATTTAGGATGCTTCATAGATAGCTCACTATGGTGATGTTGCAAGTTTCCACCATGATTAGGCATGGCTTAGGCTAGCGGCCCAGGCGTTTCTCTAACACATAATACAAACTCCATGGACTTACAAGTTCCCACTTCATTTCACACCGGTAACATCCATAGACAAAAGAGCATGATATCAACGGAGTACAAAAAAGTACAAGTGCAATGTTGAAAACGTTCCCCGTGACAGTACGGTTCTGCTAATCCCAACTTATAAGTGCAAGCATATACAACAAAGTTGCCTTAATGGTTCAAGTTTATTAGGGGCAAAGAATAAAATGTGCCATCAAGTTCGTGAGGGCTTTAATCACTAAGTTTTCACATAACAAAATAGTTTTTAATTGGAAGATAGATGAAAACAAGAATATACTTGGAATGGTGTAACACACCATGCATAGGAGTTTATAGTGGACACTTTGGAATAACTTGGTTTCTTGGAAGTTGGAAGCATGAGTAGAACTTACTCATACAAGTGGAGGCTAGCAAAAGACTGGGAGCAACCAACTAAGGGAGCAATAATGGCCATAATTATGCAATGCAACAAAGCAAACTAATTAAAGCAAAGAGTGGTACTACAAGTCAAGGACTAAATGATAATAGAGGCTAATGGTGACTTGTCATAGTCATAACATGGTGTGAGCGTGTGCCAAATCAACCCAAGCAAAACATCAAAGGAGAATACCATAATACTATGCTTTTGCATGCTAAGACAACGCATTATTTCTTCAAGGCACACTAAGCAATCCCAATTGTTTGGAACAAGACATGCTACAACAATAATCACTAAGCATAATGCAAAAACAACACCTAGCGTGTCATGCTAAAGTCTAAGTCATAGTCAATGCAAGATCCTCTTGCACTTCAAGCAATAACTTACTACTCCTTTCCAAACATCAAGCAAACTTATTTGCAAAACAACACAGCGAGAGTGGGGGTCCAAACTAATAAAGCAAACTAAACAAACTAAGCAAAGCAAACGAAAACTAAGACGCTCCAAGAACAACACAAATGTGCATGAAACAATAAAAGTGAAGTGTCTAGACAGACCTGAGCTTTTTATTGATGAAGAAGGGGATGCCTTGGGCATCCCCAAGCTTTGACGCTTGTACCTCTTGGATATTTCTTGGGGTGACACCATGGTGGCATCCCCAAGCTTGAGCTTTTGTCCATTCTTCATCTCATTGCATCATTCTCTCTCTACACCTAAATTTTTTCCTTCATACAAAACTTCACACAATTTTCATTAGCAACATTAGCTTATTCAAAAGATATTAGACCGCTTGGCAAAGCTTTGGAACAGCAAGGCTTTTCACTAAAAACACAATATACTGTAGTAACTCCTTCAAAGAAACTCAATTTACCTGAAGAGAGCTCAAAAAGGAATCAATAAGAAGCAAATGCAAATAATGGCAGAAATCTGTCAAAACAGACCAGCAGGTAGAAACGGATTTTTTCGAACATCTTTTGTTGCTCAAATAAAAAAGTGTTGAACTAACGAAAGTTAGCCAACATACTGGGGGATTTATTCATAAATTTTGAGCTCAATCCGAGTTACAGAGCCTCGTCACAAAGTTTTTTTGGTGGAGGACAGAAATCTGTTTCGGGACAGCAACTCCTCAAATCTTAGTTCCCTCTTATTAGAGATCATTCTTGGCACAAAAAGCAAACAAAAAGGATAAGGATAGGTCATTACAGTAGTAATAACTTCCAAGACTCAAGGATACTCTTGGGTTATCTCCCAACAAGTACTTTTCTTTAACGCCTTTAGGTTAGGCACAAGAAGCAAGAAGGATCAAGTATTTTCAAATGAAGAAGCATTAACATCAAATCTTGTTTTCAAAGGAGGAGCAAAAAGCAACTTCTCTCTCCTCATAGGGAAGTGTTCAATACCTTTCTTGAATGGAAATGATATTTAATGGTGCCTTCTTTCATATCAATGATGGCACCAACTGTTCTAAGAAAAGGTCTTCCCAAAGTAATAGGACAAGAAGCATTGTATTCAACATCCAAAACATAGAAATCAACAGGGACATAAGCATTGTTAACCATAATGAGAACATCATTAATACTCCCCATGAGTTTCTTCTTAGCATTATCATTGAGTGGGACATTCAAATAACAATCTTCTAATGGTGGTAAATCAAGCATTTCATAAATCTTCCTAGGCATAATAGAGATACTAGAACCAAGATCACATGAAGCTTTGAGATCAAAGTCATTCACTTGCATATTAATAATGGGTTCCCAACTATCTTCTACTTTCCTAGGAATAGAAGCTTTGTGTTTTAGCTTCTCTTCCTTAATCTTAATAAGAGCATCTGTAATGTGTCTAGTAAAGGCAACATGCATATCACTAGCATCAGGACTTCTAGCAAGCTTTTGCAGGAACATAATCACTTAAGAAATATTGCAACCATCAATATCAATATCAAACTTAGCATCACTAGTAGTAGGATCAATAGGCTTAGGCATGGTAGGAGGAGGAATAGGGGCTACTTGTGGTTTAGTGGTGATGGTGCACACACTATTATTTCTATCAATTTCAGCTTCCCTTTCCCACCTAGCATGAAGTTGAGCTACCAGCCTAACATTTTCATCAATAGTAACTTGTATGGAATGAGCAGTAGCAAATGTGTTTTCCATAGTTTCATGTTTAGCAGCCATTTTATTAACCAAGGAAGTTTGAGCTTCAGACAAAGAGGATATATTTTTCTCAACAGTTAAAAGCTTTTCCTCTATAGTCTTATTGAAAGTGGTTTGTTTGCTAATAAAGTCCTTGAGCATGACTTCAAGTTCAGAGGGGGCACTTCTAGCATTATTGTAAGAGCTTCCATAGGAATTGCCATTATTAGGAGGATAAGGCCTATAGTTGTTGTTGCTACCAAAATTATTCTTGTAGGCATTGTTGTTGAAATTGTTGTTTCTAATGAAGTTCACATCAACTTGCTCTTCTTGAGCAACAAAAGAGGCTAAGGGAACACTATTAGGATCTAGAGGAGCTTTCCCATTAACAAGCATAGCCATAATAACATCAATCTTTTCACTCAAAGAGGAAATTTCCTCAACAAAATTTACCTTCTTACCATGTGGAGTTCTCTCAACATGCCATTCAGAGTAGTTAACCATTATATTATCAAGGAGCCTTGTTGCATCACCCACAACGAGTCCCATAAAAGTACCTCTAGCAGCAAAATCCATCAGGTTTCTTGAGGAGAAGTTCAAACCTGCATAAAAAGTTTGGATAATCATCCAAGCAGTGAGTCCATGTGTAGGGCAATTTTTAACCAAAGATTTCATTCTTTCCCAAGCAGGAGCAACATGTTCACTATCAAGCTGTTTAAATTTCATAATATCACTTCTCATAGCAATAATCTTAGCTGGAGGGTAGTACTTTCCAATAAAAGCATCTTTGCACTTAGTCCAAGAATCAATACTATTTTTAGGCAAGGATAGCAACCATTCTTTAGCTTTTCCCCTCAAAGAGAAAGGAAAAAGCCTGAGCTTAATAATATCTCCATCTACATCCTTATACTTTTGCATCTCACAAAGTTCAACAAAGCTATTAAGATGGGCAGCATGATCATCAGAACCAGCACTAGAAAATTGCTCTCTCATCACAAGATTCAACAAAGTAGGCTTAATTTCATAAAAGTCAGCATCAGGAGCAGGTGGAGCAATAGGTGTGCTTAGGAAATCATTGTTGTTGGTTCTAGTGAAGTCACACAACTTAGTGTTCTCAGCATAGTTCATTTTGGCAAAGGTGGGCAAGCCAAAAACAGCAGCAACAACTAGAGCAGGAACTAATTTTTTTGTGTTTTTGAATAAGGCAAGCAAACCAAGCTAGACTAATTTTTTTGGATTTTTTGAGAAGAGGCAAACAAAACCAAGCAAAAGAAACAAAGCAAACTAAAAACAAAGTAAAGAGAAAGGACGTGAAGGACTCACCTAGTGAAGACGTCCTTAGCCTCCCCGGCAACGGCGCCAGAAAACTTGTTGATGACTCCTTGATGGCGCCAGAAAACTTGTTGGCTGATGTGGAGTCTTGTTGGGAACCCCAAGAGCAAGGTGTGAAGAGTACAATAGTAGGTCTTCCCTCAGTTGAGACCGAGGTTATCGAACCAGTAGGAGGAAGGAAACGGCACACAGGTGTTGCAAGCAACGCGGAGACCTACACAACATGAACTCAAGACTTTGCCCCAACGAATCAGTGAGGTTGTCAAGCTCACCGGTTTGCTGTAACAAAGGATTAAACGTATGGTGTGGAAGGTAATGGTTTGCAGCAAGTAAACAGGTAATAATGGAAGATGTATCAATGGTAAAGATTGGACCGGGGTCCATAGTTCACTAGAGGTGCTCTCCTTAGATAAACAACATGGCATGAAGGGTAAACAAATTACAGCGGGGTAATTGACAGGAACTGAGCAAGGCATAACAATGCAATTACTAGCCAGAAAGATCCTATGAAGTTGATTGGGCAATACAACAATATACATAGACCGTAATCCAACTGCATCTATGACTAGAAGTCCACCTTCAGGTTATCATCCGAACCCCCTCCAGTATTAAGTTGCAAGCAACAGACAACTGCTTTAAGCAAAGTGTGTAAGGTAAACAGTCCACATGTTCCATGAACAAGAGACCGTTGTTTTCTCCCTAGTAGCAACAGCACATCTACAACCGAAGAGATTTCTGTCACTTCCCTTGGAAACTAGAGGCATGAACCCACTATCGAGCATAAATACTCCCCCTTGGAGTCACTAGCAACTACTTGGCCAAGATAACCACTAGTAATGGAGAGCATGCAAGATCACAAACAACACATACATGATAGAATCATAAAGATAGAACCATTAATCAAACCAACATAATAATCTCAATACCCATCGGATCCCCGCAAACACAACATGCATGATTACAAATAGATTAGATCTTGATCATGAACGGAGCTCACAAGATCTATGCATGAAAGCACAAAGGAGGAGATACAACCATCTAGCTACTACATGGACCCATAGTCCAAGGTGGAACTACTCACAAATCATACCGGAGAGAAGGCCTCCGGGATGATCTCCCCTCCGGCAGGGTGCCGGGAAGAACTTTAGATCCCACCGATCTAGGGACGATGGTGGCGGCGGCTACAAACGGTTTCGTGGATTTCTGATCGGGTACCGAGAGTTTCTGTATTGGGGGCTTCTTATAGGCGAAGGGGCGAGTCCGGGAGGCGACCAGGGTCGCCAAACCCTACCCAGGCACGGTTCCACCTGACCCTGCGCCTGGGGTGGGTCTGCCCCCCTGGCCAGCCCCTCCGGCTCTCCTCTGGACTTCTTGTTCCCCACGGAAAGTTACTTACTTTAGCGTTTGTCCCATCCAATTCCGAGAATATTTCTTTACTAACTTTTCTGAAACCAAAAACAGCAGAAAACATGTATCTGGCACTGTTGCGACTTGTTAATAGGTTAGTACCAGAAAACATGTAAAAAGCACCTCAAAGTGTGGACAAGTAAAGAAAAGTAGATACAAAACAAGCATGGAGCATAAAAAATTATAGATACGTTTCCAACGTATCATTATTATAGGCGAGGAGGCGAGGCAGGGACACCCAGGGTGCTCGCCCCCTCCCCCAGGCGCCGGCGAGGCTTGGCCGCGCAGCCAGGGGTGTGGCCCCCTGGTGGCTCTTCTCCGTCTCGTCTTCTGGCTCCGTGTTCCCCATGGTAAAATATTGACTTTGGCTTTTGTCCCATCCAATTCCGAGAATATTGATTTTCTCCCTTTTCTGGAACCAAAAACAGAAGAAAACAAGCAACTTGCACCGTGGCATCTTGTTAATAGGATAGTACCAGAAAACATATAAAAATACCTCAAAGTGTAGAAAAAACAAAGCAAAGTAGGTACTAAACAAGCATGGAACATCAAAAATTATAGATACATTTTCGACGTATCAAGCATCCCCAAGCTTAACTCCTGCTCGTCCTCGAGTAGGTAAGTGATAAAAAGAATAATTTTTGAGGTGACATGCACCATCAAAATCAAAATCAAACCATTTGCAAGCATTGAAAGCTGGGATCAAAGAACTCTAAACATGAGTATGAAAGATGGAGTTCTAACAGTAAGACAAAGTAACTATGCATGCAACATGAAAGGTTACAAACAAATATCATGAATAAAAATGCATTGAAAGACGTTTGTTTGTTTCACAAATAGAAAACATAGCATAGTGGCATTCAGATTGTCCCTCATGGAGTAGCAAATAGATGCATAGGACGCCTTCAAAGTTCATAAGAGTGACTAGATACAAATAGTTCATGAGCAAGCAATATCAACAATACGCATCAACCAATCAGTTTTGGGACAATGCACATATAACTAAGAATGGAAACTATGATCTCTTAATTGGCACCTAAGGATAGAAGGTGGAGACTCAGTATAATGGTGGAAGAAAGGCCCTTCATAAAGGGAAGCAGGGATTTCTAGTCTCAAAAAGAGCTTTCAAAAATTATGGTACTTGTTAGCTTTCAACTCTCATTGCCCCTATCATAAGCATCTTGAAGTGATTAAGGTTAAAGTGAACAAACTATGGAGTATATGCTTGACAAAGTATAAGTTGGCAATCTCATGTCCCTTGAATACGAGGGCCGCTCCTCATGCTACTCAAGTTTAGTTACCGGTAAGTTCTTGTCATAGTAAGTACATGTGTATCATAGAGAACCGCCGACGGGGTACCCCTTGCACATGATACAGGAGCTATCCCATAATCAAAATGACAAGGCAAGCAGACAATGAGCATCTCAGCAATTTTCTTATTTACCATGGGAAAATGGTGTTTTTATCTCTTTCCTCTTTTCTCATCTGTTTTTTGAAGGGTTTCGCAGCATAGTAAATCAAAAAAATTCTACGGATGCGAACGAGAAAGCCAAGATCTAATCTAGGAGATGCAAACAACGAGGAGGGATAGATGAGATCTTCATACCCTTGAAGATTCGCACAGCGGAACGTTCAACGAACGTGGTTGATGTAGTCGTACTCGCTTCTCCTCCTCGCGATCCGATTCGATCCAACACCGCAAGTGGCGATGCCTCCGAGAGATGCACACGTGCGGCACCTCGACGTCTCCTCCTTCCTCGGTCCAGCAAGTGGGGTGCAGAGATGGATTGGATCTACAACACGACGGCATGGTGCAAGCGGTGGAGAGTTTCTGCGGCAGGGCTTCGCCTACGCGGAGTCGGGAGGGAGAGAGAGAGGAGGGCAGCAGGGCGGCTAGGGCTTGAGGAGGAGGTGTGGGGAGGGTGCGCCCCCATCCCTCTTTATATACAGGGGTGGGCGGCTGGCCCTTGCTGTTGGGCCACACAGAGATAAAACAAAACTTTTTCCTCTAACGTGGTGATCCCAAGACCTAGCTGAGGTAGAAGGCCACGAGGTTTACCACTAGACGCGCGGTTGCGGATTACTGATGAAGCGCGTCGGCTGATGCAGTGCAGTCCTCACGATCCGATCGTCCTGGTGCTGATCGCACAGCACCTCTGCTGGTATCCACACGTACAAGGAGGAGCGCCGGCGGCGAACTGCTAGGTTCGTTACGGCGGCTGGACTGCTGTGGAGCTAGGGTTTCCAACACATGGAATGACCTAACCGAACAACGATTAACCTTTCTGGGTTACTGTGCTCCACTATATATAGGGAGTGAACGTGGGCTCTGCTCACGCGACCCATTCACTAAAGCCCATATAACACTAGTCACCGTGAGTCCAACTCACTAACTCAGTCCTAATCTGGTTTAGGTCCAACCCAACCAGATTACAGATTCGGATCCAATCCGAACTTGCTCCCGCTCTTAAGTGTGTGACCCCGCAGGCTCATGGTTACTTGGACACGATTAGAGTCCGACTCACAATCGATCAATCGGCATCGGCTCCTAGTAGAACATGCCGATTCCCAAGTACCAAAGAGTCATGACGACTTGCCTTTCCAATGCGACTTACGTCTGAGTCCCTTTTGCCTCACGATATACCTTGTCAGACTATAGGCGAATATATGTCATCCCTTAAATAGTCCGACTCTCTTCTCGATCCGAGATAAGTGATTCACCCGACTAACTCTTTAGCCGATCGCCTCGGTTAACACTTAACCGAGTCGTGCATGGCCATGCTTTACGAATCATATCTCACGAGAGGGCCTAGAGAATATCTCTCCGAGTGGAGGGGCAAAATCCCATCTTGGTTATCCACATCACGCAGCTTGATTCTCAGTCGACCCGAACCCTGCCTTTATAACTGCCCAGTTACGGATCAGCGTTTGACAGAACCTAAGTCGGTGATCCTCAACTCGGACTATGCAACAACCTCAGGTCTAAGGATTACATTGATTGAGATATACAAATGACAACTAGTTCGTTGTACCTCAATATGGGTCAATCCGACTCGCTAAACTCTTTAGCCGAATCTGTGTAAGTTGGAATAGCATCTCCATGCCCATGACAAGTGGAACCGAGTCATCAAGCCAACTTTCACATTGGTCTAAGTTGTGTGTCCAGCACAACCTCAATGACCAAGGATATTTAGTATAAACAACATGAATGCATAGTTCCACAACCGAATCACATATTCAATGATACACATCAGATGTTCATACAAGGACTACTTAATAACTTTATGAATACAATGGGAAATATCATCATACATGATTGCCTCTAGGGCATATTCCCAACACTTTCCCCTCCCCCAAGCCCTAGGGTCGGCGGCCAAGGAGGGAGGAGTGGGGGGCAAGTTTCCCCCCTTCTAGAAGCTCCCCTAGGGTTTTCCCCTAGGCTTGGCCGACTGGGCCTATGGGTCCTTGTGCCCCTGGACCAATGCAGCCAGGGCACTCCCTCGTAGGCCCACGCCCCCTCCCGACAAGTGGGGCCATGTTGGTCCTGCTCCGGAAGGTTCTAGAAGCTTCCGGTACAATACCGAACAACCCGAAACAATTCCGAACTCCAAAATCTGCTTTGCCTTATATGAATCTTATTCTCCGGACCATTCCGGAACCTCTCGTGACGTCCTGGATCTCATCCGAGACTCTGAACAAAAACTCATAAACCAAATATCCAATCTATCCTAGCGTTGAGACACGTTAAGTGTGTGACCCTTCGGGTTCGAGAATATGCAGACATGATCTTTTATCAATAATCAACAGTGGGGTCTGGAAACCCATATTGACTCCCACACATTCATCGATGATCATATCGGATGAACCACGATGCCAGGATTCAATCAATCCCATATATATATTCCCTTCGTCTCGCGATATTTTACTTGCCCGAGATTCGATCGTCGGTACCGGCATACCTAGTTCAATCTCGTTCATAGCAAGTACTTTGTTCCGTAATCCGATATCACTTTGTGATTAACTCCTTAACCACGTGCTTGCAAGCAGTGTTGATATCGATTACCGAGTGGGACCGAAGTATATCTCTCTGACTTGGGAGGGACAAATCCCATCTCGATACATACAACCCAGCAGGTACTTTCCGATCACCTGAGAGACACCTTTATGATCACCCTCTCATAGGATGACGTTTGATGACCTCAAAGCTTTCTTCCGATACCAGGGAGTTGCATTATCTCATGGTCTAAGGAATACAATATTTGACATAAGAAAAGCTTCGCAAAGATGAACACGATGACACAATCTAATTGCTCTGCTTAATTTGGGTCTGTCCATCATATCATTCTCCCAATGATATGATCTCATTATTAATCGACAACTCATGTCTATGGTTAGGGAACCTTAACCATCATTAATCAATGAGCTAGTCCATAGAGGCGTACTAGGGACACGGTGTTGTTCACAAACCACACAAGTATTAAAGTTTCCGCTTAATACAATTCTAGCATAGAATATAAACTTTATCATGAACAAGAATTATAATAATAACATCTTTATTATTGCCTCTAGGGCATAATTCCAACATGATACAGGAGCTATCCCATAATCAAAATGACAAGGTAAGCAGACAATGAGCATCTCAGCAATCTTCTTATTTACCATGGGAAAATGGTGTTTTTTATCTCTTTCCTCTTTTCTCATCTTTTTTTCTTTTTCTCAATCTCTTTTTCTATAAGAATAATGCTTCATAGATTGCTCATTATGTTGATGCTGCAAGTTTCCACCATGATTAAGCATGGCTTAGGCTAGCGGCCCAGGCGTTTCTCTAACACTCATACATAACTCCATGGACTTACAAGCTTCCCTTTAATTTCACATCGATGATATCCATAAACAAAAGAGCATGATATCAATTGTGTATAATGTACAAGTGCAATGTTGAAAGCGTTCCCCATGACAGCATGGTTCTGCTAATTCCAATGTATAAGTGCAAGCATATACAACATAGATGACACAATGGTTCAAGTTTATCAGGGGCAAGAAAAATAAAGTGTGCCATCAAGTTTGTGAGAGCTTTAATCACTAAGTTTTCACATAACAAAGAGACTTTTTAATTGGAAGGTAGATGAAAACAAGAATATACTTAGAATTGTGTAACACACCATGCATAGGAATTTATAGTGGACACTTCGGAATAACTTGGTTTCTTAGGAGTTGGATGCATGAGTAGAGCTTAATCATACAAGTGAAGGCCAGAAAAAGACTAGGAGCGACCAACCAAGAGAGCAATAATGGTCATAATCATGCAGAGCGATAAACATTACTCATCAAAGAATATAGTGGTACTACAAGTCAAAAACTAAATGATAATAGAGGCTATGATGACTGGTTCATAGTCATAACATGGTGTGAGCATGTGCCAAGTCAACCCAAACAAAGCATTAGAGGAGAATACCATAATACAATGCTTTTGCATGCTAAAACAACGCATGATTCCTTCAAGGCACATTAAGCAATCCCAATTGTTTGGAACAAGTCATGCTACAACAATAATCACTAAGCATAAGGTCAAAACAACATCTAGCATGGTATGATAAAGTCTAAGTCATAGTCAAAGCAAGCTCCTCTTATACTATTCAAGCAAGAACTTTCTACTCCTCTCCAACACCAATCAATTTATTTGAAATAATACAGCGAGAACGGGGGTCCAAACTACTTTATTCAAGCAAATTAAGCAAACAAAAACCAAAAACGAAAACTAAGACGCTCCAAGAACAACATAACTTGTGCATGAAACAATAAAAACGAAGTGTCTAGAAAGACCTGTGATTTTTATTGATGAAGAAGGGGATGCCATGGGCATCCACAAGCTTTGACGTTTGTACCTCTTGAATATTTCTTGAGGTAACATGGGGTGGCATCCCCAAGCTTGAGCTTTTGTCCATTATTTATCTCATTACTTCATTCTTCCTTTACACCTGAAAATTTTCCTTCATACAAAACTTCACACAATCTTCATTAGCAACATTAGTGTATTCAAAAGATAATAGACCCTTGGGGTTTAGTTTTAGAACAAAAAAACTTTCACTAAAACACAAGCTTATGTAGCAATTCCCTCAAAAAGCTCAATTTTCCAAAAGGAACCCAAAAAGGAATCAATAAGAAGCAAATGCAAATAATGCCAGAAATCTGTCAAAACAATCCAGCAGGTAGAAACCGATTTTTTTGAAGACCTTATGTTACTCAAATCAAAAAGTGTTGAACTAACGAAAGTGATCTAACAACCTGGAGGATTTATTCAGAAAATTACAAATAAATCTGACTTACAGATATTTTACACGAATTTTTATGGTGGAGCACAAAAATCTGTTTCGGGACAGCAACTCCCCAAATCTTACTTCCCTCTCATTAGTGGTTATTCTTGGCACAAAAAGCAAATAAAAAAGATAAGGAGAGGTCATTACAGAGGTAATAACTTCTAAGATTCAAGAAAACTTTTGGGTTATCTCCCAATAAGTACTTTTCTTTAACGCCTTTAAGTGAGGCATAGAAAGATGCTCACATAAGAAATATGAATTGGAGTAAAAGAGAGCATCAAGAATCAAATTCAAAACATATTTAAGTATAACCCAATTCGTATGCATAGGAGTCTTGTAAGAAAATAAATCAAAGAAGCACATAGTAACAAGAATGGGTAGATAAAACAAGAGCAACTTCAAAACTTTCAGCACATAGAGAGGTGTTTAAGTACCATGAAAACCTCTACAACCATATTTTCCTCTCTCGTAATAATTTTCAGTGGCCTCATGAATAAACTCAACAATATAACTATCACATAAAGCAGGCTTTTCATGATCCAGAAACACATAATTTCTATCAAGATCAAAAATAGTGGGATTAAACCTTTCAAACCCACTTTTAACAATTTTATAACAAGGTGACTGATCATTCAATATAGGACCATCGTCTAGAGCTTTATCATAAACATTTTATAAGCAAAACTTTTTAGTACCATGCATTTCAAAGTTAGGCACAAATATAGGATTATCATAGATAATAGGAGCATAACTATTATCACAAGTTTTACCCATAGCAGATATTTCAAAAGAATCCATAGGAACATAACATTCATCCTCCTTTTGTTCATCACTCTCCTCCTATTTTTCATCTAATGAGCTTTCAGGTTCAACAATTTCTTCTTCCATAGGCTCCTGCAAATTGTGGACACATTCTTATGCATGACTGAGTCTCTCTTTATAATCAATGATATAACAATTATTGCTGAAATTTTCTATGCAATGATTAAGGATAGAATAGACCATATCTTTAAGGTCTTTACAAGCAACACATGTTTCATAGTTTTTATACATGAAGGAATCTATTTCAGAAGCTCCCATAAATAAAACAAATTGTTCTACTTCTTCAAATCCAAGATGAATATAGTTATTCCAATGATAGTTCATAATTACAAATTCTTTACTAAAGCCACATTGGAATTTAAGATATTTAGTATCCTGTTCAGAGCAACAATTTATATCATGGCGTTTAAGCAAAATTTTAGCAATTAGATCCAACCTTTTTAACACGACTCTCATGACTTTACCCTTATAAGATTCTCTATACCTTATAAAATCTTCCATGGAGGTTCTATCAGGCGGTGGTTCATCTACTACCTTAGCGGTGATAGTAGTTTTCCCAAATAGGAAACCGAGTGGGTTATCCATAATGAAATAGTGATTGGAGCAGAATTAGACATAAAAACAACTTGAAGTAGGAACTATTTTTTTGTATTTTTTATAAGAGAAAGCAAACCAAATGAAACTATTTTTTTGGATTTTTTGATAAAAAGAGGCAAACAAAACAAGGCAAAAGAAACTAAGCAAAAAAAAACAAATTTAAGAGAAAGGTTGTGAAGGACTCCCCTTGTGAAGTCGTCCTTAGCCTCCCCGGCAACGGCGCTAGAAAATCTTGATGGTGGCTCAGTTCAATGTAGAGCTTAGTTGGGAGACCCCAAGAGGAAGGTGCGATGAGCACAGCAACAAGTCTTCCCTCTGAAAGAAACCAAGGTTATCGAACCAGTAGGAGGAAGGAAACGACTCAAAGGTGTTGCTAGCAACTTGGGAGCCTACACAACACAAACTCAAGACTTTGCCCCAACGAACAGTGAGGTTGTCAATCTTACCAGTTTGCTAAAAATAAAAGATTAACTGTATGGTGTGGAAGGTAATAGTGGTTTGCAGAAAGTAAACAGTAACAGTGGAAGATGTATAAATGGTAAAGATTGGACCGAGATCCATAGTTCACTAGAGGTGTTCTCCTTAAGATAAACAAACATGGCATGCTGGGTAAACAAATTACAGCAGGGCAATTGACAGGACAAAGCAAGGCATAACAATGTAATACTAGACATTCATGATCCTATGAGATTTGATTGGGCAATACAACAAGATACATAGACCGCCATCCAACTGCATCTATGACTAGTAATCCACCTTCAGGTTATCATCTGAAACCCCTCTAGTATTAAGTTGCAAGCAACGGATAATTAATTTAAGCAAAGTGTGTAAGGTAAACAATCCACTTGTTCCATGAACAAGAGACCGTTGTTTTCCCCTAGTAGCAACAACACATCTACAACCTTAGAGATTTCTGTCACTTCCCTTAGATTAAATAGAGTCATGAACCCACTATCGAGCATAAATACTCCCTCTTAGAGTCACTAGCATCTGCTTGGCCAAGATAGCTACTAGAAACGGAGAGCATGCAAGATCACAAACAACACAGACATGATAGAATCAATAAGACAAAACCATTAATCAATCTGACATAGTAATCTCAATATCCATCGGATCCCCGCAAACACAACATGCATGATTACAAATAGATGATCTTGATCATGAACGAATCTCACAAGATCTAAACATGGTAGCACAAAGGAGGAGAGACAACCATCTAGATACTACATGGACCCGTAGTCCAATGTGGAACTACTCACGCTTCATACCGGAGGCTGGCATGATGATGAAGAAGGCCTCTGGGATGATCTCCCCTCCGGCAGGGTGCCGGGAAGAGCTTCAGATCCCCCCGATCTAGGGATGATGGTGGCGGCGGCTACAGACTGTTTCGTGGAAGATTGATCGGGTGCTTAGGGTTTTGGTATCGGGGGCTTCTTATAGGCGAGAAGGCGAGGCAGGGGGCATCCAGGGTGGCCGCACCCTCCCAGGCGCGGACCAGGCTTGGCCGCGCAGCTAGGGGTGTGGCCCCCTGTTGGCTCTTTTTCGCCTCGTCTTCTGGCTCCGTGTTCCCCATGGTAAAATATTGACTTTGGCTTTTGTCCCGTCCAATTCCAAGAATATTGATTTTTTGCCTTTTCTAGAACCAAAACCAGAAGAAAATAGGCAACTGGCACTGTGGCATCTTGTTAGTAGGTTAGTACGAGGAAACATATAAAAATACCTCAAAGTTTAGATAAAGCAAATCAAAGTAGATACTAAACAAGTATGGAACATCAAAAATTATAGATATGTTTTCTATGTATCACGGAACGGTGCTCCGCGATGAAGAATTCCTTGTTCACGCAGCCCAAACAAGGAGGCCAAGGGAGAGAGAGAGAGGAAAGGTAACTGGAGGCAATTCCCAAAGCTAGGAACCCTTTATTTTTTTGTGTTTTATTTGCCTCCTATGCATCTTATTATATAGGGGAAAAGGGGGCACAAGGCTCCTTGACTAAACCATGGTGGACTAAACAAGAGGGGAGAGGGGGTGGCCGACGGCCAGGACCCTCATGGGCCCCATCGTAGGGTGCATGGGGTCCATGCGGCCCTTCCTCCCCTTTCCTCTCTTTTACCTATTTCCCTCATGGGCCTTCCCCCTACGGAAATTGGCCCAATAGGGATTCTAATCCTTTTTATTTATTAAATAAATATAATTAAATAATGAAATCACTATTTAATATTTATTTATATATTATTCAATTCCCGTGGCTATGGAACACCTTCCATCCCACTCCGGACATCCTCCGGACCTTCTTGGAACCTTTCCGGTTTCTTCCTCTCCATTCTTCGATAATTCCGATGATCCTGAAACGATCTCCGAGCTTTGTCAAACCCTTAAGCGTGCTACCCAACGGTTCTGGAACACTCCATACATGTTCAAGACCTCTCTCGAACCAATGATTATCAGCGGGACCTAGATGCCCATAATGACTACCCGAGCATTCCATGAAACTTGTCGTCGAACCATTAACGTTGTGTCCTATTGATACGTTGGAAACGTATCTATAATTTTTGATGCTCCATTCTAGTTTAGTATCTACTTTGCTTTACTTGTCCACACTTTGAGGTGCTTTTTACATGTTTTCTGGTACTAACCTACTAACAAGTTGCAACAGTGCCAGATGCCTGTTTTCTACTGTTTTTGGTTAGAAAAGTTAGTAAAGAAATATTCTCGGAATTGGACGGTACAAACGTCAAAGTCAATTACTTTACGTGGGGAACAAGAAGTCCAGAGGGGAGCCGGAGGGGCCATCCAGGAGGGCCAGACACACCCCAGGCGCGAGTGGGCCCTGCCATGCACCTGGCTAGGGTTTTGCCACCCTGGCCGTCGCCTCGGCCTCCCCCTTCGCCTATAAGAAGCCCCCGATGCAGAAACCCTGAGTACCCGATAAAATATCCACGAAACCGTCTGTAGCCGCCGCCGCCATTGTCCCTAGATCGGGGGGATCTAAAGTTCTTCTCGGCACCCTGCCAGAGGGGAGATCATCCTAGAGGCCTTCTCTCCGGTATGATGCGTGAGTAGTTTCACCTTGAACTATGGGTTCATGTAGTAGCTAGATGGTTGTATCTCCTTTGTGCTTTCATATATAGATCTTGTGAGCTCCGTTCATGATCAAGATATAATCTATTTTTAATCATGCATGTTGTGTTTGCGGGGATCCGATGGATATTAAGATTATTATGTTGGTTTGATTAATGGTTTTGACAGACATGATTCTATCATGTCTGTGTTTTTTGTGATCTTGCATGCTCTCCGTTGTTAGTAGCTATCTTGGCCAAGTAGTTGCTAGTGACTCCAAGAGGGGGTATTTATGCTCGATAGTGGGTTCATGCCTCTAGTTTCCAAGGGAAGTGACAAAAATATCTTCGGTTGTAGATGTGCTGTTTCCACTAGGGATAAACAACGGTCTCTTGTTCATGGAACATGTGGACTATTTACCTTACACACTTTGCTTAAAGCAGTTGTCTGTTGCTTGCAACTTAATACTGGAGGGGGTTCGGATGATAACCTGAAGGTGGACTTCTAGTCATAGATGCAGTTGGATGGCGGTCTATGTATCTTGTTGTATTTCCCAATCGAATCTCATAGGATCTTTCTGACTAGTAATTGCATTATTATGCCTTGCTCAGTTCCTGTCAATTGCCCTGCTGTAATTTGTTTACCCTTCATGCCATGTTGTTTATCTAAGGAGAGCACCTCTAGTGTACTATGGACCCCGGTCCAATCTTTACCATTGATACATCTTCCACTATTACTTGTTTACTTGCTGCAAACCATTCAGTCCACACCATACATTTAATCCTTTGTTACAACAAACCGGTGAGCTTGACAACCTCACTGATTCGTTGGGGCAAAGTCTTGAGTTTGTGTTGTGCAGGTCTCCGCGTTGCTTGCAACACCTGTGTGACGTTTCCTTCCTCCTATTGGTTCGATAACCTTGGTTTCTTACTGAGGGAAAACTTACTGCTGTGCTGCTTCACACCTTGCTCTTGGGGTTTCCCGACGAAGCGCTCCCACTTGGACTAGCGCTGCATCACCTATTACTTTCCGTGGCGGAGGAGCCCAGGACTATAGCAAACTCCCACCTAAGTGACTACGCATAGACCTACTAGTATGCAATATATAGCTAGCTGGAATGTGTGAATCGGTATGACACTCTGGGTTTGGGATTACCAAATTAGAGATTGAAGACACGTTAGGAGAGACTTGTCCTACATGCCTTCTAATTTT
This sequence comes from Avena sativa, assembly GCA_916181665.1. Taxonomy (NCBI): domain Eukaryota; kingdom Viridiplantae; phylum Streptophyta; class Magnoliopsida; order Poales; family Poaceae; genus Avena; species Avena sativa. Next base: position 111,412,402 of record OV702285.1, on the reverse strand, counting down.
CTTGAGCTTAAACTAGACCTAGTGACCAATACATCTTTTTGGGTAGGTTAATTTGTTCCATATTAATTTGTTGTATCATCTAATTATGACAGTGTAGCATATTTGATAAAATGGAGACAAACTTATATTTAAGCCTCATTTACGAGGTATATTTTTATGTGAAACTTTTCCTTGTTATGATTGTATGTGAACTGTAACTCATGTCGTGTTGATTTCATCTTTTTCATCGTTTTGTTTGCCTCTTTCCAAAAAATCCCAAAAAAATTAGTCTAGTTTGGTTTGATTTCTTTATTGAAAAACATAAAAAAATTAGTTCCTGCTCTAGTTGCCACCTTGCTATAGCTCACCATGTTGCTCCCCAAGTTCGCCCTGAAAGATCTTGCAATAGGTAGTGGCTCCATAATTGGGAAAGATAATATTGAAAAATTCTTTAATTATGTTAGCAAGCATGAGGATATTCAGGAAAAATCTATAGTAGAGCTTGCTCCTAATTATGAGATTGCTGCATCTTCTTTAGTTCATATGTTGGAGGCTAGGTTTGTTAGCCTTAACCCCTTCATACAATTCTTGTTCCTAAAACTAAAAGAAGAAAAGAATGCTGAAAAGAGGGAATTTATCCTTGAAACTTTATCAAAATAATTCCATGATGTTGCTAGGGAAGCCAAAAATGTCTTTGAGCGTTTCAATATGCTAGGCTCAAGTGTAGATGTTGTGGGTATTTCTGACGAAACAAATCCTAGAGAAGAATTTAAGATACCCATAACCTTTAAGCTTGTTGGAATGCATGGAGCCTTTGAAAAGAATTTTGATTGGATTTCTCTTGAAAATCTTTTTGATGAAAGTAGTAGACCAAAGAGAAATGAGAAGGGATCCTCCAAAACCCATTTGGATGAGATACCTTTCATAGTTGAATATTTTGCAAGTATGGATGTTAATGCTTCTTCATTTAAAAATACTTGATTATTCTTGCTACCTGTGCCTAACTTAAAGGCGTTAAAGAAAAGTACTTGTTAGGAGATAACCCAAGAGTTTCCTTGAGTCTTGGAAGTTATTACTTCAGTAATAACCTCTCCTTATCCTTTTTGTTTGCTTTTTGTGCCAAGAATTACCTCTAATGAGAGGGAAGTAAGATTTGGGGAGTTGCTGTCCCGAAACAGATTTATGTCCTCCACCAAAAAATTTCGTGACAATAACTCGGATTGAGCTCAAATTTTACAAATAAATCCCCCAATATGTTAGCTAACTTTCATTAGTTCAGAACTTTTTGATTTGAGCAACAGAAGATGTTCGAAAAAATCAGTTTCTACCTGCTGGTCTGTTTTCACATATTTTTGCCATTATTTGTATTTGCTTCTTATTGATTCCTTTTTGAGTTCTCTTTTTGTGAATTGAGCTTTTTGAAGGAGTTACGACAGTAGCTTGTGTTTTTAGTGAAAATCCTTGCTGTTCCAAAGCTTTGCCAGAGGTCTAATATCTTTTGAATACACTAATGTTGCTAATGAAGATTGTGTGAAGTTTTGTATGAAGGAAAAATTTCAGGTGTAGAGAGAGAATGATGCAATGAGATGAAGAATAGACAAAAGATCAAGATTGTGGATGCCACCACGGTGTCACCCCAAGAAATATCCAAGAGGTACAAGCGTCAAAGCTTGGGGATGCCCAAGGCATCCCCTTCTTCATCAATAAAAAGCTCAGGTCGGTCTAGACACTTCGTTTTTATTGTTTCATGCTCAATTGTGTTGTTCTTGGAGCATCTTAGTTTTAGTTTGCTTTGATTAGGTTGTTTAGTTTGCTTGAATAAAGTAGTTTGGACCCCCGTTCTCGCTGTGTTGTTTTGCAAATAGTTTGCTTGGTGTCGGAAAGGAGTAGTAAGTTTTTGCTTGAAGTGCAAGAGGAGCTTGCATTGACTATGACTTAGACTTTAGCATGACATGCTAGGTGTTTTTTTAGCCTTATGCTTAGTGATTATTGCTGTAGCATGTCTTGTTCCAAACAATTGGGATTTCTTAGTGTGCTTTGAAGAAATTATGCGTTGTTTTAGCATGCAAAAAGCTTAGTATTGTGGTATTCTCCTTTGGTGCTTTGCTTGGGTTGACTTGGCACATGCTTACACCATGTTATGGCTATGACAAGTCACCATTAGCCTCTATGATCATTTAGTCCTTGACTTGTAGTACCACTCTTTGCTTTGATTAGTATGCTTTGTTGCACTACATGATTATGGCCATTATTGCTCTCTTAGTTGGTTGCTCCCAGTCTTTTGCTAGCCTCCACTTGTATGAGTAAGTTCTACTCATGCCTCCAACTCCCAAGAAGCCAAGTTATTCCAAAGTGTCCACTATAAACTCCTATGCATGGTGTGTTACACCATTTCAAGTATATTCTTGTTTTCAACTACCTTCCAATTAAATACTATTTTGTTATGTGAAAACTTAGTGATTAAAGCCCTCACGAACTTGATGGCACACTTTATTCTTTGCCCCTAATAAACTTGAACCATTGTGAAAACTTTGTTGTATATGCTTGCACTTATAAGTTGGAATTAGCAGAACCGTGTTGTCACGGGGAACGTGTTCAACATTGCACTTGTACTTTGTACTCAGTTGATATCATATTCTTTTGTCTATGGATGTCACCGGTATGAAATAAAGAGGGAACTTGTAAGTCCATGGAGTTTGTATCTTGTGTTAGAGAAACGCCTGGGCCGCTCTCCTAAGCCAGGCCTAATCATGGTGGAAACTTGCAGCATCACCATAATAAGCTATCTATGAAGCATCCTCAATAAAAAGCTATGCATATGGTAAATAAAAAGATTGCTGAGATGCTCATTGTCTGCTTGCCTTGTCATTTTGGTTATGGGAAAGCTCCTGTACCATGTGCAAGGGGTACCTGTTGGCGGTTCTCAATGATATGTAAATACTTACAGTGACAAGAACTTACCTAGACCCAAAGTTAAGTATGCATGAGGTGTGGCCCTCGTATTCAAGGGACTTGAGATTGCCAACTTATACTTCGTCAAACATATACTCCAGCTTTGCCACTTTAACCTTAACCACTTCAATATGCTTATGATAGGGGCAATGAGGGCTGAAAGCTAACAAGTACCATAATTTTTGGAAGCTCTTTTTGAAACTTGTAATCCCTGCTTCCTTTACAAAAAGGCCTTTCTTCCACCACTATTGAGTCTCCATCTTCTACCTTTAGGCACCATTAAGAGAGCATAGTTGTCATTCTGTGTGCAGTGTTCCAAAGCTTATTAATTGATGCATATTGTGTTATTACTTGTTCTTGTGCTATTTTTTTCTAGTAACCCTTGTGAACTTTGCAGGTGTCCTATGCATCTATATTGCTACTCTATGAGGGACAAGCTGATTGCCACTATGCTATGTTTTCTACATGTGAAACAAACAAACGTTTTTCAATGCATATTATTCATGATCTTTGTTTGTAGCTTGCCATGTTGCATGCATAATTACTATGTCCTATTGTTAGAACTCCATCTTTCACACCATATGTTTAATCCTTTGTTACAGCAAAACAGTGAACTTGACAACCTCACTAATTCGTTGGGGCAAAGTCTTGAGTTTGTGTTGTGCAGGTCTCCGTGTTGCTTGCAACACCTGTGTGACGTTTCCTTCCTCCTACTGGTTCGATAATGAGAGAAAACTTGTTGTTGTGCTGCTTCACACCTTGCTCTTGAGGTTTCCCGACGAAGCGCTCCCACTTGGACTGGCGCTGCATCACCTATTCCTTTCCGTGGCGGAGGATCCCATAGGGTGGACTATAGCGAACTCCCACCTAAGTGACGACGCATAGACCTACTAGTATGCAATATATAGCTAGCTGGAATGTGTGAACCGGTATGACACTCTGGGTTTGGGATTAACAAATTAGATATTGAAGACACATTAGGAGAAACTTGGCCTACATGCGTTCTAATTTTCTTGAGTTTAAACTAGACCTAGTGACCAATACATCTTTTTAGGCAGGTTAATTTGTTCCATATTAATTCGTTGTATCATCTAATTATGACAGTGTAGCATATTTGATAAAATGGAGACAAACTTATATTTAAGCCTCATTTATGAGGTATATTTTTATGTGAAACTTTTCCTTGTTATGATTGTATGTGAACTGTAACTCATGCCGTGTTGATTTCATCTTTTCCATATAAGTTATTATATAATATTTGGTACATTTAATTTTCAATTTCGCCACACCAAATTTTTTGTTCGCCATCCGCCACTGATTCCTTTTGTATCTATGATACTTGCATTGTCTAAGATATGATCAACGACATCACCATGTCGGTTTCAACCTCGTTACCAACAATTGCTACTTTAATCGACCCAACAAGTGATATCCCCATGACCTAGTCACACATTGTGCAGTTTATGGATATAACTTATACAAGTGGGCCTAGAGTACGTTCCGTCACGCGGATCGCCAAATCCCGCTCTTGACACATATGCCTCAACCTGCCCCTCTGAATACTTAATCACACCCTTATGATCACCGTTCCACCGAGTGACGTTAGATGCTCTCAAGGTACTCTCAGGTGACAGTGATTAGATATGGTTTCATGGTCTAAGAAACAAGTCACTATGTTTTCTAATCATCGCAACTTGAACTTTGTGACATGATCGTGTTATGATTTTAGATAGGGTATGTTCATCATCTCATTCTCCAATGAGGTGACTCTATTGTCAACTGGCGTGAAGCACGTCATGATTAGGAAACCTTGATCATCCATTGACCAATGAACCAGTGATTAGAGATTAACTAAAAACTCCTGGTCGTTTACATATCACACGTGTATCGACATTTCCATTCAATACAATTATAACATGATATAAAACCTAATCACAAGCTTTATGAAATATGATAATAATCTATATTATTATTTGTCTCTAGGGCATATTTCCTATAATGTGAAGCATGATAGATACTGGTATGTCATAGGTGTTAAGTGTCGACACATTGACTAGATTATTGACTCTAGTACAATTGGAAGACTGTTGAAAATATGTCCTAGAGGAAATAATAAATGTGTTATTATTATTTATATTTCCATGTTCATGATTAAGTTTATTGTTCTATGCTATAACTGTATTAGTTCCGAATAATGAGTATTTGGATGAAAACCCTAATGTGTAAAATTATAAACACTATAGATATATCCCTAATCTCGCCTCTGAGACATTGATAATACGGAACAATTAAAATAGTACATTCCAGGTAATGAGGATAACCCTAGTGTTTCACCTCGGGTTATTAAAGTATTAAAAAGCAATGCGATGTGTATTGAATGTTTCAAAAGGTTCACATGCTAAAAATCTTCATGTTATGGGTGAGGATCATTATGTATAGATCAAGGTACCTATGATGATCATTGTTGTGGAAGATTCTTCAGACATGTCCACACTTATCTGAACCCATAGGGTACACACTTAAAGGGTAACGACATTTAGGAATGCAAGTGTTATATGAAGATAAGAGAGAAGGGTTCCGAGAGTGTCTGAGATGGTCTAGAAATGGTTTCGAAAGGTCCCGGGTCCTATAAGTGTCCGGAACGATCTCGAGAGTGTCTGATGGTACCAGACATATATGGAAGATTTTGAAGGACCGAAAGAGTCCAAAAGAATATCCAAGGGTCCAGTATGACCCAGACTATCTTAGAAAGCATGTAAGGTTCCATAATAGAGCCACGCTGTCTTAAAGGTCAAGGAAAGTTTCCATATGGATTTTTGATTAGACAATGGAAACAATTTTCTAGTAGGTTTCATTTGACATAAACCCATCAGAACTTAGCTCAAACTTTGGGACAGATAAATGGACGAATCAAGGGGCTTGGTCACCTATTTAAAGTGGCCAAAGGGATCCCCAAAGGAACCCAAGTTGCAACCCCTTGCCTCCTCCAAGCCACTGCCTCGAAACCCTGGTTGCGTCGCTGCCCAGTGCCACCAGCACCTACGCGCTCCGCACCACCGCCTCGGAGCATCAGCGTCATCGCATCCACGGTGCCAAGGGAAGCCCTAGGTGTGCTAGCCCTAGTTTCTCATCTCCTCTCTCTCATGCACGAAATCGCTTCCAAATCATTTAGATCTAATCCAAACGGCGATCGTGGAGCACCAGATCTTCATCGACTTGATTCCGTGCTTTATTTCTGTGCTTGATTACATATCGACGTGGTGATGCTACACCCTTATGTATGGATACCATGGAGGTGTTTCAAGTGCGACGATTTATCGTGCGGATCTTCACAAGAAGAATCTTCTCGTGGCTAATCGATTAGTTGTGGGAATCGATGCATCGGCTACTTCGAAGATGTCATCTACTTCGGCACTTGCTCGTGGGAGCGGTTTGAGGGATAATAAATCTTCTCAAGACTAGACAAGTATAGTTGCAGGGATCGACCCGCGTATTACTTGTCGCTAGATTAGATGTATCTAGCACTAAAACATGTTTAGATATATTTATTTCTATGACAAGTAATATGGATCAAAGGAAAAGGTGACATAAAGAGTCTATACCATTAATTTATACAATTCGTCTATAAACGTCTTTACGAAGACCCTTGGGAAATAATACAGAGAATAATTACATGGAGAGTACTTACATTTATGGCCTCTTGGAAAATAAGAAAGGTGGAGCTTAGAGCATCCCATGCACCTGATAGGGCTCCCAAGTGCCTATTGGGCACGGGGACACAATAATATTTGAGATTCTAACACATGAATTAATATGATTGATAGGATATTCATATCAATAAGTTGTAATTTCCTTTTCAGTGATCATCTTTAAAGGAACTCTAGATTAAGTGTGCTTGTCATAGAGCAATTAGAGGATGGGTGACCAATCGAAAAGTTGTTTCTTGGTGCGCATAATTGATAACAAAGTGTGCAGAAAATACTAGTTTGATATGTGATGCTAGTCTAAAAATTCTATTGAACTGTTAGGGATAATAGCTGTTGGAACCAGGGTGGTGGGGGTGTTACAAATGCACCCCCGCGAATCCAAAGGCGCTTTTGTCCAACACGGCTCAATAGAGTGTCCTACGCTCTTAGGCCAACCATGCCCAACAAGGGGGTCTTTTGGGCGCATCGGACACAAGCCACGACCGATGCCACATAGGCTATAGATAGGCGGGCCAACCCTATCACCGGTATATCCTTGGCATAATTTATTGTTAGCGCAATTGCCGTTCAACTTTTAGTAATGGTGGTGACGTTTTCCCAACGTCGGTGATAATGTGCACCTACTTGATGGAAATTTGCACTAGAGGCAATAATAAATTATATTATTCTATATTTCTTGTTCATGATTAAGTTTATTATTCCGTGCTATAATTGTATTAGTTCCGAATAATGAGTATTTGGAGAAAAACCATAATACATATATGGAATCATAAACACCATTTATATATCCTTAGTCCTGCCTCTAAGACTAGTTTATGTATCATTAATAGTCCTGGTTTCCTGACTATAGGCAAAATGACAATGTGTTGTGGAGTTGCCGGTGATATATGAGATCAGAGTTGTTGGGATAATAACGATGATGGATAGACCCAACATAATATACCATGCAACACGTCATCAATATTGTTATCAGTAGTTTCTCATAAACAATGTATTTTTTTACTAAAGATCGTTTAACCACGAGACACATGTGAACTTGGATACAATATGGACATGTCCAAATTCTTCAAACATTGCTCTTAATAGAGTAATCATAAAGTTGATAATTGCCCTTACCAGATGGTATGCCAATTATTCACATGGGGTGCTTGCGGAAATTGATACTCCTGACGATGAAGAGATACACTTTGAGCCCACTCATGTACTATGATGTTTGTCATCGTCTGGCCATACACGTGATCAAGTTGTTGAACACATGAGCATCGATAATGCGGTATGAGTAAAGAGTACATGCCAGTAACGAGAATAACCTAATGTTTCATCTTGGGCAATGTAAAGTATCGACGAAGCAATATGATATGTATTAGACATAATACAACGGTTCACACGATAAAGATCTTTATGTTATTTGCGGGGGTTACTACGTGTATCAAGATGCCAATAGTAATCATTATGGTGGAATGAGTTTTGGATATGTTCGCAAATATCCGAACCCATAGGATCACACATTTAAGAGTTAAATGGCATTTAGAATATGAGTTTGAACGAAGATTTAGTAGAGAAGCAATTCCGAAGGTGTTCAGAGTGTCTCAGAATATATCAAAGGTGTCCAAAATATTGCCGAGAGTGTTCAAAATAAGTTTTGAGCATTAATGAGATGAGAGAAGGGTTCCTAGAGTGTCTCGTATGGTGTCGGAATGGTTCCGGGAGGTCCCATATGATCCCGGAAGTGTCCATAATGGTCCCGGAAGTGTCCGAAATGATTTCGGACATATATGGAAGGTTTTGGAAGGAGCAGAAGGTTCCACAAGGTTATGAAAGGTTCCGAAAGGGTCTGGGATGTCCCAGACCATCTTAGGTAGTCTGTAAGGTTCCATATTAGGTGAATCCAAGTTTTCCTTAAGGGATAAGGAAAGTTCCCTAAGGCAATTTCGGATTGGCAAAATAAGGTAGTTTTGAACTAGGTTTGGATTGGAGGAATCCTACCGAAACTAGATGAAACTTTGGGGCTGCTCTTGGCCGACCCAAGGGGCCTTTCCACCTATATGAAGGCACCAATGGGAACCCCAAGAGGCACACAAGTTGTGTCCTTTGCCTCCACCAAGCCATTGCACTCCGCCGCCCCAAAACCCTAGTCGCCGCCGCACGCCGCACGCCGCCTCCCCGCATTGACGCCCCCTCCATAATCTCTTCTCCACCTCCATGGCATGGTGATAAACCCTAAGGGATGACGTGCCCTAGGTACTTCTTCTTATACAATGCCGGAACGCTGCCGAGTTCTACCTCCGTTTAGATCTAATCTGGACGGGACTACGGAAGCGCTGCCGGATCTTCATCGATATGTTCCTACTTTGTCCGTGTGTTCTTGATCACACCTCGATGTGGTGACGTTGACCTTGTACATGTGGATACTGGTGGAGGTGCGACACTTGGAGCACATGATCGTGGGGATGTTCACAAGGAGAAATCTTCTCGCAGCTAATCGACTAGCTACGGGAATCGATGCACCGACTATTTCGACAATGACGTATTCATCAGTGCATGTTCATGGGAACCGTATTTGAGATAATACATCTCCTCGTGACTCGCTAAGACTTGTTGCGGGGATCGACGCATGACCAACTTCGTCATCAACAAACTTTCGCTAGTTCGATCTTCGAGGCAATGATCGGTTGCCTCTCCCCTTGAATATGATCCTGGTTATGCGCTAATTTTTTTTGTTTTGCGTAGCACGTTTCCCAACACTACTTGCCTCCACCATTGCCTATCATTGCCAAAAGCCTACCCTCTCCTCCACCATGTCATAGAGTCGTCGACGGAGTGGGACGTGATGACTGCAAGTGCACAGATCGTTTGTAGCTAGTTTCGAAATAAGGATATCGATCCCAGAGGGAGCAGTAGGCGAAAGACTAATATGCTTTTAACTAAAACTAAACGAAGTACTTTGAGGAATAATTCTAAGTTGCAATAAAAGTAGAATTGATTTTGGGTTTTTGGTTGGTTGAAACAGTAAAGTAAAGCGAAGTAAAACTTAATGCAGAAAGTAGTAATCGCATGCGTAAGAAAGATTGAAACTGCAATAGGGGAAAGGCGTTCTCAGGGAGTGGTGGATACACCTCTAGAAATTTATACCAAGTAATGAAGATTATTATAGCGAATATTCTCATGATATGAATATATGTGGGAGGAGTTCCATATATGAATGATGAGGCAGCAACCACTGCTCACACCATCCTTCATAACCACAGCTGACATATAAACGACATCAATTGTATTACCCCGTTATTAAGGCATTTCTCTCGTGGCATGGACATGGCTTAATGAGTTCCTTGATTCCCCAAGTTAGTATGTAAATGATGATAATGACTTTATAGTCACGGTAAGTGCTATCATCCCTCTGTCTACCAACAAGTAATCCCCTTCATCGAGTCCCCACAAGAGGCAAATATTGAGTGGTGCGCTTCACCCAACATCAAGATGAAGACAATTAACACATACATATAATGATGTATAACATAATAATCTCTATATCATCTCAATCATATACTAGGGTTTCTCCATCTCCCTAAGAACTACAGATCTACTCAGACATGGAGGCGATCAGCATCATGACAATGGTAATGGAAACGATTATTGATGAATAGTACTTGTATAAATCCACAACTAGTGCAATAATTACAACAAGATCTAGATGAGATGGATGGAGGTGATGGTGGTGATGAAGATGCAACGGTTGATGAAGACGTAGATCGATGCCTTGGCCTCCCAGATCTGCTTAGGGTGAAGATGAATACCTAGGGAAAGTTCCCCCTCCAGATCCCTTCCGGAGGTGAGGTTTTTGCAATTTCTGGCTGTTTTATATGTCGTCTCTCTGAACTAGTTGCACGGGGTGAAACTATTTGAGGAGGCGAAGGCGGCGCCAACTATACAGCAGGAACTATACGGCGGTCCACCGTATAGTTGGTCGTCAACCCTTCTGTCTCCACTTCTCGCTTCGGGTTTTCTTCTGGTATTATTAATATTCCCCAAATAAGAGATTTACGTAGTTTTTGGCTCCTTTTCTCTCTAGTACAACTTCTCCAAGAATTATGTCCATTGGATCCATCATCTGATCTGATCCTGGTGAAAATAAACATAAAAAGTGCATGCGAACGCCGTAAAATACCAAAATCCTTCATCTACAATGCAAAATAATAACCTACAACATGATGCAAATATGCACTTATCAACTTCCCCAAGCTTAGACTCTTGCTCGTCCCGAGCAAGTTTAGCTTAATGGATGTGATCCTCATATTCATGAAGCGGAGCCGATAAAATAAATGAGGCAGTTGCAGCATGTGTTTATCATAAAGGATACATATAAATAAGTTCATGAATAGTACCTTACTTGAACCATCAGAATAATATTAGCAGGCTTCCACACCTTAGCAATTAATAGTTTATAAAAGATTATTCACAACATGATGTAAAAGTATTCGGTTCAACCGAATGAGTTAGTGAGGTAGTCCCAAGTGTTCTTAGGATTAACATATTCACTTGGGATTCAAAATCTCAAATTTCTCTTTGTCTTACTACAATATGGTGGTATATGCCTACTTGCTCTTTGCACATTCGCTCTTTTTCTTCATCTTTCTTTTTCTTATTTTTCTATATATATTTGTGCTCACACTTTCGTTTAAGTGATGTGCAAAGAAGCTAGCCATATAATCCACTTCATGTAGGAATTTCAAAGTTTAACGATCTCAATTATCAAATTCCAAACATATATGAAGCATCTTTATAACTTGAGTGTTCTACCTCAAACTTGTTCTCACTCTTTTTGATAGCACTTATATTTTCTCCTTTGTTCAAGGTTTTTCTTTTTATCTTAATTATTTAGATAGTTTCTCCTTTTTGTAAATCAAACCAATTACCTACAACATATTGACCAAACTATCTTTATATGTTCCATTAATACAAATGGTGTGGAAGACTTCTATTGCTATCATCAAGTGCAAGTAAAATCATACTCAAGTCATTCATATATCCAATAGGACAAACGCAAACTCAATAATGCTCCATATATTATAATAAACTCAGAATCTCATAATAGGGATTGAATATTCCTGAAGGGAATCTAATGATGCGAACTTTATTTATGATCTCGAACTAATGCAAAACTAGAATAGAAATAAAAACTTGTAAGATTGATTACAAGGTTTTAGAGATCTCCCCAAGCTTAGAATCAAGACAAGCGGGATCAATTAACTCCTTGATGGTACCTATTCATCCTCTTGTGTAGGAAGAGCACTGTCTTCCTCTCCTTTATCCACACTTGCTAGGCGGATGCTGAGCTTGGCCATGTCGTATTGAAGCTTCAAAATTTTCCTCTTAAGGAATTTCTTCTCATCTATCAACTCAAAAATAGTTTTAATCAAGAAACCAACCCTGCCATCGATGTCATTGACCCTTTTCTCAAGGTCTTTGCTCATCATCCAGTAGGAGTCAATTCCTTCTCCAATAGTTTCAACACATGCTTTTGAATCTTTTTCCAACTGATAGATCTTATCATGAATCTCATCTTGCCGCACCTTATTGGGTTGGAGAGGTGAAGGACTAAGAGTAAGTTCATAATAGGATCCTATGTTGTGACGGTAAGGATTAGGGAGATACTCATCCTTGATCCTCTTCTGATATGATTGACGCATCATCTCCATCCTTTGCGGGAACATGTCCTCCCAATTTGGGAGAGGCTTGATCTCCGAACTGGATGACGATAATGCTTATTTTGGTTCCACATCATCGATCATGTTCATGGGCTTCTCTTCCTTCTTCTTCCAAACCTTGTTGACATGGAAAGTTTGCATGGCTTCACTGCACGGATGCTGCTAGAAGGGGGGGTATGGAGATGGAGATGGTTTTTCAAGGCTGGAGGCTATAGCTCTGCGAAAACTTAATGAAAAAGGTTAGATACAACCATCTTTAAAAGGGGAGGTTCAAAAACCTAGCTGCCAGGCTTAACGAGCAACTATAAGGGCACGATTCGTATAGATCCCGTCGTATAGTTGTAGAACCGACTATAGATTTTTTATTATCTAAGGCGGTAACAACTATACGACCGCAACTATAGGGCCGGGAGATTTCCTCCCACCGTATAGTTGGTCGTTAACCTTTCTGTACCTTGGCATAAAAATATGAGAATGCGATGAACAACTATACGACCATAACTATACGCCCGAATTTTTTATTCATGCCATATAGTTGGTCGTTAAACTTTCAGTACAAAGGAATAAATTTTCGGAGATGGTGTTGATAACTATATGACCGGAACTATACGGCCAGAATTTTTATTTCCACCGTATAGTTGGTCGTTAAGCTTTCTAGAATCACCAAAAATTACCCGTTTCTCAGATAATTATTTATTAGTCTGAAAATTAAAGGAATACCAAGTTTTGATAGAAAAACGACAGCTTAAATTTTCGACCAACATTAACATTGATTGATCTAGATTTTATCATAACCAAATTTCTTTTATTTCTCAAAAGCTTCATGTGTTCCTTATTCAATCTCAAACTTAACTAAAACTTACCTCAGAAAATTTTAAAACTTACTCGTCCCTTTATTTCTGGGTTGCCTCCCATGAAGCGCTCTTTTATGGTCCGTATCTTGACCATAGTTTTGTTCACTTTGTATCGATCTTGTCCCTCTTCCAGTCTCCATTCCTTCCATATTTTTGCTCAATAAATTCTTCTGGAGTAATTATTCGCACGATGATTGCACTTATATCTTCTTTTGCATGATAATGCTTCAAACATTGTCCATTCACTATCCATGAAAGAGAAGGTGTCTTCTTCTGGAGCTTCACTACTCCTGAGGCATAAGCTTCTTCAACTACATAGGGGCCTTTCCACTTTGATCTGAGCTTTCCTGGAAATAACTTAAGATGAGAGTTATAGAGTAGAACTTTATATCCACTTTTAAAGACCTTATCCTGTATTTTTCTATCATGCCATCTTTTTTACTTTTTCCTTAAATAGTCTAGCATTTTCATAAGCCTCACTTATAAACTCATCTAAAGCATGGATGTCTAATAAACGTTTTTCTCCTGCTGCCTTGAGATCATAGTTTAAACTCTTGATTTCCCAAAAGGCTCTATGTTCCAATTCTAAAGGTAGATGGCATGCCTTACCGTATACCATGTTATATGGTGTCATACCCATCAGATTTTTAAATGTAGTGCGGTATGCCCAAAGGGTGTTATTTAGCTTGTATGACCAATCTTTTCTTGATTTATCCACCGTCTTCTCGAGTATGGTCTTAAGTTCTCTATTCGAGAGTTCCACTTGACCACTTGTTTGGGGATGATACGGTGAAGCAACGTGGTGAGTTACTTGATGACCCACAAGTATAGGGGATCACAATAGTCTTCGAGGGAAGTAAAACCCAATTTATTGATTCGACACAAGGGGAGCCAAAGAATATTTATAAGCCTTAACAATTGAGTTGTCTATTCAGGTGCACCTAGAAAAAGTCTTGCTCATAGTAGTTTATCAGTAGCAACAATGTTGTACTAGTAGTAGCAAAGTAACAGTAGAAGTAAAATAAAAGTAGTAGTAACAGTAGTAGCAAACAACATGATTTGAGTGCGGTAGGCATAGGGATGGATGGACGGGCGTTGCATGGACAAGTCTATTCATGTAATATCAAGATCAAGGGCATTTACAGATAAATAAGATAAAGCATCCAAGTACTAAATAATCATAGGCATGTGTTCCATATATAGTCATACATGCTCGCATTGAGAACTTGCATAACATCTTTTTTCCCGCCAGCCTGTTGCAGCGGGGCCTCAAGGGAATCTACTAGCAATTAAGGTGCTCCTTTTAATAGAGCATCGGAGCAAAGCATTAACACTCCGTGAACACATATGATCGTCATATCACAGCCATCCCCTCCGATTATCCCGATTTCTGTCACTTTGGGGCCTCGGGTTTCAGACAATAATATGTGTAAACAACTTGTAGATAAGATCACAAACAATAATATCATCATGAATCAATAACATGTTCAGATCTGAGACATGGCACTCGGTCCCTAGTGACAAGAATTAAGCATAACGAGTTGCAACAATGTCAAGAAGCACTAACAAAGATACTAGGCACCATGCCCTAACAATCTTATGCAATTACATGATATATCTCATCCAATCCCTACCATCCCCATAGCCTACTGCAGGGGATTACTCACTCATGGATGGGGGAAATATGGATGGTTGATGGAGAGGCGTTAGTGATGATGATGGCGATGATCTCCTCCAAATACCCGTCCTGGCAGGGTGCCAGAACGGAGTTTCTGGTTCCGAATCGCGGTTTCGGGTGGTGGCGGCGCAACGGAACTCTATATGGAAAAACGTCGCCCCCCCTGTATTTTTAGATTAGAGGGCTTATGTGGGCAGAAGGAGAGGTCGAGGGGGTGCCCGAGGTGGCCGCACCACCCCCTGGCGTGGCCTGGCCTGGCCCGCGCCACCAGGTGGGTGGCCCTTCTCTGTCTCATCTTCTGGCTCTGTGAGTCTTCTAGTAAAATAGGAGTTTTGCGATTTTTTCCGGGATTTTTCCTGGAAGTTGATTTCCTGCTTAAAAACTAGACACCAAAGCAATTCTGCTAAAACGACATCAGTCTGTGTTAGTTGTATCCAAATCACACAAATTAGAGGAGAAACAATAGCAAAAGTGTTCGGAAAAGTTGATACGTTTTGGACATATCAACTCCCCCCAAGCTTAGCTTATTGCTTGTCCTCAAGCAATTCAGTTGAAAACTGAGTGCAATAAAAGAAACTTTCACGAACACATTTGCTTCATAAGATGTATATATTCTCAGCATATGATCAAATACTTAGGCAATTCATAATAATGAGCATGCAACTAAGTCTACTCAATAGTCATGCAAGATATGAAGAGATTCCAACACAGTAATAATAAGCAGCATGAAACATAAGCATAAGCAACATTGTAATGCTCATAAGAAGGTACGATAAAGTGGTATCTTGCTTGCCTTTGATTGTGGAGCAAAACATAAATGCCAAGGCACCTCTGAAGTTCAACTGAAGACGAGAAGTAAAGATATCAAAGATACAAGCATCAAAGTTATGTCATAATTAACCGTGTTCTGGGACAAGCACATTACACTAAGAGTGACAGCTATGCTCTCGGGAAGGTGCTCATAGAATAAATGGTGACTCAACAAAGAAGTGAAAGGTTTTGAAAAGTTTTTAAGGCTTCCAAATGCCTGAAAGTATGGTACTCATTAACTTTGAGCTCCCATTGCCCCTATCATAAGCATCTTTAAGTGGTTAAGGTTTAAAGTGAGGTAAACTACGAGTTATATGCTTGACATATCATAAACTGAAAATCTCATGTCCCTTGAGTACGAGGGTAGTTCCTCATGCTACTCAACTTTAGTCACCGGTAAGTTTTTGTCATTGTAAGTGTATGTGTATCATAGAGAACCGCCAACGGGGTACCCCTTGCCCCATGATACAGGAGCTATCCCATATCAAAATGATAAGGCAACAGACAATGAGCATCTCAGTGATATTTTTATTTGCTATTTGCATAGGTTTTTACTGAGGATGCTTCACACATTTCTCACTATGGTTATGTTGCAATTTTCCACCATGATTAGGCATGGCTTAGGCTAGCCGTCCATGCATTTCTCTAACACATATACATAACTCCATGGACTTACAAGGTCCCCTTTTATTTCACACCGCCGACATCCATAAACAAAAGAGCATGATATCAACTGTGTACAAAGTACAAGTGCAATGTTTATAGGTGTTGAAAGCGTTACCCATGACATCATGGTTCAGGTTTATTAAGCGCAAGAAAATAAAGTGTGCCAGCAAGTTCGTGAGAGCTTTACTAACTAATTTTCTCATAACAAGCAAACATTTATTTGGAAGAAAACATGGCATAATAAATATGCACGGAATAGCAATGATGCTAATAGGTAGATATGGTGGACATTTTTTGACAATTTTGGTTCTGGGGAGTTGGATACACGAGTAGAGCTCATACTCAGTGCAAGTGAAGGCTAGCAATAGAAAGGGAGGGACAATCAAGAGAGCAGTAACTGTCATAATCATGCTTGCAATAAAACAAAATTAATTATGGCATACAAGTGACACGAGAAATCCGAGACAAAATAGATCATCGAGGCTTAACTGACTTTTGTTTAGTCATATGCATGCGTGAGCATGTGCCAAGTAGATTCAAATAAACATTCAAATGAGGATACCACAATGTCATACCAAGTTATGAATAGAACAATGGAAGCAAACCTTTATATGACATGTTATAAACTATTAGCAAGTTGGAGATAATCATAAGAGATCAGGAACTACTAAGCATCCATTAAATAACATACACCCTACATGAATAGACTAAGCATGCCCACAATGATGAGTATATGTATAAAAAACGAAAACAAATAGAGTTCATTACTATCATCTTACCACACCTCGAGTTGTCATAAATCATCATTGCTTTTCACTTGTGTGGCTTGAATAATAATATGAAAACTAAACTCCAAGGAGTCACTGAGGACCGCTGAACCCTGCAACGAACTTTACAAAACCCAGAGAAGAACAATAAATATTTTTGGGTTTTCGATTTTTTAAAGCAAGCGCTGAAGGCAAAACAAACAAAGCAAAATCATTTTGGATTTTTCTTATAACAAACCAAAGCTAAAGAGGGTGAAACAAACCAAAGATAAAAGCCAAAGAAGCAAACAAAGAGAAACAACAAAAATATTTTTGGTCTTTTTGTGTTTTGGAAAGCAGAAACAAAAACTAAAAAGAAAGCGAAACATGGATATGCAAAGTACCAACGGAACAAGATATGTAGATGAGTGTGATGTCGGTATACCTCCCCTCAAGCTTAGGCTTTTGGCCTAAGTGGAGATCATTCCCAACCTGTCCAAGTAGGAGCCCCTCCATAATGTGACGAAGAAGTGTCTTCGTCCTGGTACTCGTACTCGAGGAAGCCCCTGTGTAGTGCGCAGAGTAGTCATAAGAGGGCGCATCCCCCTGGTAGTGCCCGTGGAAACCAAGCAAGCGTAGCTTCTCATCCATCTCCTCCTTGGAGCGCGACCATGGCCTCCTGAAAATACTGAACAAAGTAGATTGTGGCAAAGGAATTTCCCTCTTCTCTCCGTCAGTAAACAACATCCTGTAAACTAAACTCTCAAGGCTAGAGCTAGCAGTAACAAAGTGATGTGCTTTCATGGCAGCTAGATCAAGCCTCTACGGGGCTAACACTGTATCATTTGGATCAACAGGAAGGTCCAAGGCAGCAACCATGCATGCATCAATAATACCCCCATAAATGGGTCCTCAAGCAGCTAGGCGGTGAGCAATGAGAGAACCAAGATTATATCTAGTTTCATTATTAAGCACAACAGCGAGAAAAGCCAAATGATAATTAGAAATATTACTAGTGTTATCCCTACCAAGAATGCTAGTGGCAAGATAGTAAGCAAAATATCTAAGAGCTGGGAGTTGAATGTTTCTTATCTTCCCATGCTGGTCTGCGCGGTCATCATCATTTGTTACCCCTCGGTAGAGCTATAGCAAATTAGTGGGTCGCCCTGGATATTCTTTGTCATCCCATACATGCCAATACCTATAATGCTGCAAAATATTTCCAATGGCATGGTGATAGGTTTATCATAGATTTTGAATGAAACAGTTGACCTATAAGGAGTGTTAGTGAAAGTGAAACTCTCCACAAAATTTTTGGTGAGCAAAGCATATTCCTCACTCTCATCCTGCATATAAGTGGTTAGACCGACCCTCTGAACCAGAATTAAGAAATCATTAAGGATCTCTGCATCTTGCAAAAAGGCAAAACAAGGGAATGTATATGGGTGCGCATCTCCCTCATTGCCAAAGCGCGGCGCAATAAGATCTTCATTATATGATGGCCTAAATTGAGAGGCTGATCTCGAAGGCCTTTCCCTCCTAGGTGTATCTCTTTCAAACACTTCTCCAAAGGTATAGTTGTCCATCTCCCTTTTTATGAAATTTTTAGACAAACATCAAACCAAATGATTTCCAAGCAAATAAATGATGGGGAACTACTATAGGGACTTGCAAGAGGGCTAAACATGCATCAAAATAATTTCTCTAAGCATAGAACATGCATGAAAACTCACATAACCTATCACCTATAGTAGAAAAATACTCAAGATATAATCCACCAATCAAAAATCTAACTGGACAAGTGGAGGAGACACAAACTGGAGAGCAATCCCTCCAAAAATCAGCAGCTAAGATGGGCTGAGCAAGGAAATCAAAAATCGCGAGCAAGAACAACAAGAACTCGAGCTTTGAGAAATTTTCTGGTCTTTTCTCGGGAGAGGGAGTGGAGTGGAAGCTAAGAGAGTAAGTGGAGGGCCAGGGTGGCCCACACCATGGCCAGGCGCGCCCCTGGTCTGGCCGCGCCACCAGGTGGTGTGCCTGCCTGGTGCCCCCCCTGGGTCACTCCAGGTACCTCTCTGCCCCTTTTTGGCGTAAAAATTTAATATGAATTTTCTAGAATTTTTTGGGAAACTTTATTTTTGAGAAATTTTCAGGTTTTGATAAATGATTTTCTCGCAGAAAAATATTTTGGAAAGATGCAAAAGAAAACCAAAACTAAAACTACAGAAGTTCTAAGACACTCTAAAAAGCAAGCAACTAGCAAAACTAAGACAAACAAGACAAAGAGCAAAGATTGGAGTAGAGAAAGTAAAAGTGAGCAAGGATAATCAAGGTGAAAACATTGTTTTGTTCATTAAAATCCCTTTGTCAACAAGGTTGATCAAGTCTTGATACCAAAACAATTTTATATGAAACAAAACTTTGCATTTCACTTAATGATTATGTTAGCTCAATCTTGATAGCAATAGTCCCAATCATAATAGTTTCATAATTTTCTTGTGGTATGGGACAATATATTTCTCCAACTTTGATGCCCTCAATATTTTCAACTGAATTTATGCCATAACTCTTATCAATCTTCTTGGGGAAATAGACGGTATGCTCCTTGTCATTAATATTAAAAGTTACTTTTCCTTGATTACAATTGATGACAGCACGTGCAATATTAAGAAAAGGTCTCCCAAGAATAATAGACATATTATCATCTTCAGGCATTTCAAGCACAACAAAATCAGCTAATATCAAACAATTATGAGCCACTTGAACAGGAACATCCTCACATATACCAACAGGAATAGTAGTAGACTTATCAACCATTTGCAAAGATATATCAGTTGGTATCAATTTTTCCAGTTGAAGTCTCTTGTAGAGAGAAAAATGCATAACACCAACTACTGCTCCCAAATCACACAAAGAAGTTCTAACATAATTATTTTTAATAGAGCAAGGAATAGTTGGAATCCCTGGATCCCCAAGTTTATTTGGAACCTTACCATTGAAGGAATAATTAGCAAGTAAAGTGGAAATTTCCTTATTAGGATTCTTCCTTTTATTAGAGACAATATCCTTCATATACTTTGAATAAGGAGGCAACTTAATAGCATCAGTCAAAGGAATTTGCAAAAATAAAGGTTTCATCCACTCACAAAACTTGTTATAGTGTTCTTCTTCCTTTGACTTGTGTTTCTTATCAGGGAAAGGCATTGGTTTTTGCACCCAAGGCTCTCTTTCACTACCATGTTTATTAGCAACAAAATCTTCCTTAGTGTACTTAGTGTTCTTAGTGTGCCTTTCAGGTTCCTATTTAATTTCTTCCTTATCAGGAGCATCATTTTTATCATTACCACTTTCAGTTTCAGCATCAGAGATAGATATACTATTAGGATCTATAGCAGGTTTAGAAGATTCTACAACTATTTTATGTTTCTTTTTCTTTCTCTTAGAAGAAGTACCACTATTTTCAGCTTGTTGAGAATCCTGCTCAATTCTTTTAGGATGTCCCTCTGGATATAAAGGATCTTGAGTGGCAGCTCCACTCCTAGTTCTAATTTCATAAGCATGTTTTTCTAGAAGCATTAACTAGAAAATCTTTTTGTACTTTAGAAAGTTGATCAATTTGATTTTGAACCATTTGGAAGTGTTTAACAAGAATTTTAACATCATTGGAGGTTCTTTCCACAATATATTTCAACTCATTAATAGCTCTAGAGTTTTCCATTAAATGATTCTGCACTCTCTTATTAAAATTATCTTGCTTAACAATAAAAATATCAAATTCTTGTAAGCATTGATCAGGAGGTTTAGAATAAGGAATATCACCTTCATCAAAATGTTGGAGAGAGTATACCTTAATAGTGTATGAGTGGGAAATTGGCTTATATAATTCTTCTATAGGAGGTAAATTCTTCACATCCTCAGATTTAAAACCCTTCTCCTTAAGACATTTCTTAGCTTCTTTCATCACTTCATAATTTAGTTCAATCACTCCTATCTTCTTGGATGTTGGTGTTGGGATTGGTTCAGGTGTAGTTGACTCATATATAGTCCAATCATCATAATTCTTGCTTATTTTAGCCATTAATTCCTCAGCTTATGCGGGAGTTCTTTTCCTGAAAACACAATCAACACAACTATGCAGGTATGTCCTAAATTCATTAGTTAGTCCATTATAGTATATATCAAGAAGCTCATTTTTAGGTAATGGACATCCAGAATGTGCATGAATCAAAGCACAGAACCTTGCCCATGATTCAGGCAATTTCTCCTCTTCTCCCTGTTTAAAATAAAAAAAATTCTGCAAAACGGCATGTCGAGCACTAGGAGGGAAATATTTCTAAAAGAAAGTAGCAATCAAGCAATCAGGGCTATTAATGGATCCGGGAGGTAAATTATTAAACTAAGCTTTAGCCTCTCCTTTCAATGAAAAATGACAAAATTTAGCAACAAAGTAGGTGTGCATCTTAATATCATCAGAAAATGGTCATATGTGCCACAACACTTTCATTTTCAGTCCCACAAAAGGTTCTTTCTCGACAATGGTTATATAGGATAAATCAAGAGAGAAATCATAATCCTTATCTTTAATGTTTATGGGAGATGTGGCAAATTTAGCATCAGGAAATAGTTTAGGTCTAATAGTACGTCTCTCAAGAAGACTCTTAATAGCACTTGCACCATGTGTGTTTCGAAATTCTTCAATAAATTCACCAGTCATTTCAATGTAACTGTCATTAATATCATAACTCTCTCTAGACTCAGGTCAACTAACATGTGTAGTAGAATCTTCATTAGGAGTTTTGGTGTTTCCCATTATATTTCTAGCAATTGTAGCATCTAGGAAAGGACCTAATGAACCAATCTCATCAAGCATAGTAGAAGTAACATTGTAAGATCCCTCCTTTGTAAAGGAAAAGGATCCCTGTGATTGCAATGCTAGTCCCTGGATCAATAGCTAGCATCCACAGTTAAGATGTAATATCAAGAAACAAAGGTCATAATACAACTTTATAACCAGGAATAAAATAATATATTACATCTTACATAGCTCATTTGGCTATCTCATTACAATGCGGAAGAATATAACAATAGCATGGGGTCCTTCATCTTCAAAGTGCCACAGGCAGACATGTTGGTTGTAGACTTGTAATCCTAATCATTAAACTTCACTAATATCAATCAAACCTGCAACATAACAAGTTACAGCCACAAGGGTCAATACATTTGAATTGTATTGGCAAGTGATACTATGGTAGTATAGTGGAGTCTATCAACTATATGCATTTGGCTAAGTGGAGCTTAGGCTTGCTTTGCTCAAAATAGTTCCTTATCATTTGAAAACACTAAGTTTTTGCTTTGATAAAATCCTTCCCAAGGCATCTCCCAATAGAAATTGGTGATCCTTTCAATCCCTTTTTCACCCACAAGTTTTTAACTTAGAAATTTGGATGATGAGATTCTTGATAGCTTCCATGTCTTGATGCTCAAATTGTCCTTTGCCAGGGATATGGCTAAGTACTTAGATTTTACACTCTGCAGAGGTGGTGCACTTTCCCCACAAGACTTGGTTTCACCAAGACAAGATATTTCAGAAGCCTTCCCTTAGACCAAAATGGACGCGTTCCAACCTATCATTCCCTACCACCAACTGTCCATTTGGCTAAGTTATTGCAACCTATATGATCCAGGCAGAGCCCATATTGCCAAGTGGCTGCACTTGAAGCTTCTCAACATTTGACATCTCAAATCTCTTTGTTCCTGGGTGGCCATCCACAAGTGAGATATACAAGGTAAACCATAGAAATGGGCCTTGTGAACCACTCAACACAAACCATTCCTTCCATTCCACCCAGGTGATTCATTCACTTAGTTGTTTTATTAAACAAAACACAAGTCCTCAGACTTAGAAATTTTTCCATAGCATGAATATATATTCCACCCTTGTCTTCTATTAGCTAAGCTAAGAATGATGGTAATAGGAATCTTAACTTAGGAAATTTCTACTAAGGTTTCATCTACTAGGTTTTCCCATAGCATAGTTTATACTTAGCAAAAAATTCCACGCAAGTCCTACTTATAAACATCACTAATGCATAGTGAAAATAGTGGGACAAAAGTATGAAGCATCACTTGCCTTTTTGGTAGAGAGTATAAGTTCACTCCTTGATCTTTGCAATGTTCACTCACTTCAATTCACTACAAATCAATCAAGCAAACAATATTTCAATCTACCATTCAAGCAATTCATCACATAAAATGATAAAATCAAAGTAATGCATGCAAGCATGTAAAAGTGGTTTCTAATGGTTCATAAACATTTGAAAGCACCTAATGTTAATTTTATAAAGTGGCAAAACCATTTGCAAAATATTTTACTTCATAAACCATTTTTAAATCAAGTCATTATTTTATGTGGTGTAGAAGTGCTTTTAATAAGACAAAATTCTATAGGTTTCACAAAATATGTTTTCAAACCGTATAACATTGTGTTTAGGGTCGTGAGTTTATTTCCAAAACATTTCTCAAAGGTTTTCTCCCAAAACCATTTTTAATAAATAAATCATATTTTTATTTGACTAGAAATGGTTTAAATCCAAGATTCATTCTTTTGTTTCACCAAATACATTTTTGATACTACAAAGTGTTTCCTATGGTCAGTAGGTTCAAAACTCACCATTTGCAAAAGATTTTATCCCCAAAATCATTTTAGAACAATTTTTATAATCTAAACAAGCATACATAAGTTTCTGCAAAAACAAACATTTTACCAGAAGCTTTTTACTAAACAAAGTGCATGGTTGGCTAGGGCTTGTTTTTCTGAATCCATTGATATAAAGTTTGCAAAATTTGGACGTGTGGTTTGAAAGTTATGGATTTTTCAAATTGGAACATCTAATAGATCTATTCCGTTTTAGTTCAAACGAGCTGAGCCACGTGTCATATTCTTACTCGCTGATACCGTTTCGCGTGGATCAAGCGATGCGGGCCGTTGGATTTAAGTTACATCGCATGGCGCGCAGGTGCTACTTACCCCTTCGCTCTCGTTCTATCGCGTTCGTTAGATCAAGATCCTACGATCGCTACGCGTTTGACCACTAAGCAGCGGCGCTGGCGGCGACGACTGGCGGCGGAGCGACTGGCGGTGGCGTTGCCGGTGTTACAGGGGGATAGAGGAAGAGAGGGGTAGCTCACCAGATTCGTTGTGCTTCGCCGATGCTCAACATGCTCGTGGTTGACGAAGGGGCGCTCGCATGTGCTGGCGATTGCTCGCCGGAGATGCTCTTGGCGTCGGCTCCTCTGTTCGTCATCGGAGGCGAAGGTATGGGTCACGCCAGACCAAACAAACCGTGATGTTAGATACGTTCGTAATAGGCGAATACGTGAGCATCGGTCAGAGGGGTTGGGGCGGTCGGAGGTTACCAGGGGGTGTCGCCGGAGTGGAGGCAGACGGCAGCGGTTCTTTGTTGTCGTCGCTGCCGATGTTTCGAGGCGCGCACGAGTGAGTGGGTGGTATGGGGAGATGCAGGGGATGATGGGAATCACACTCGTGTGCTCTGGGGGCAGTGGGGAGGTTCGTGCTCGCCGGAATTGCTCAGAGAGTCTATCGGAGAAGAGAATGCTCAAGCGCGAAATCAAGGCAGCCTTGTGGCCGAGAGGGGAGGGTAAGCGAGGGGAAAGAGAGAGTAGAGGCTGGCGAGTTAACGGGCGTGATCGCGGGGAGGTTTAACTGTGCCATTAACGCGTATTAAGTTGAGTTTTATTCGACAGCAACGGCCGGCGAGGTGAGGGCGGGGTCAGCGCGCGCGGGTGAAGAAGAAGAGAGCTGGCGGTGGGGTCGTCTGGCAGCGAGAGAAAAAGAGAGGGGGCGGGGTCCACCGGTCGGCGTCTCTGCGGGTCTGTATGCGGGTGAAAAACGATTCGTTCGTGTGAGAGGGAGAGGTGGGCTGGACTGGGCCTAGTTGGGCTAGTTGAAGGGGTCGAGTCCTTTAACATTTTTTTTGTTCTGTTTGTTTTTCCTTTTCCTTTTCTTTTATTCTGTTTTGATTTTGTTTGGCCAATTCAAACCTCAATTTGATTTCAAACCTTTGTCAAAGTTTGTGTAGGTTTAAGTACTGATTAATAAAACATTCTGATGATAATTTTTGGAATTTATTTTATTCCGTTTTGGGATCTTTTTAATTAATAAAAAGGGCCCTTGTTTTAAATCAAATAGGTTTTAATAATGTTTCAAACACCATTTAAATTCTTTTAAACCTTACAAATCTTTTCAGTAGGTTTTGTTTATTTAAAAGGGTGTCAAATAATTCATCTTGAATTATTTGGAAAAGCTTTTAATAAGATTTATTAATCATTTAAAATTTGGGTTTTGTCTTTATTCTAATAGGATTTGGTCTAAGCCTTTTTATTTTATTTTGGCAATTCTTTAACCAATATCTTTATTTGGATTTGGATTATAACCTATTCCACTTGTTTATGGGTTTGGTCCAAGATTTGATTTGGTCTTAAAATATTCTTTATTTAAAATTTCTTTCTTTATCTTATAAAATCCATATCTTTTTATTTAGAGATCCAAACTTGGTGATTCCAATTTGTGAAATCTTATTTGATAATTGTTTATCCTTTTAAATATCTCTAGGACTAATTGCTCACCAATTGGTATGGATTTTTAGATAGATGCTTTATTAGCTTTGGGAATTCAATTTCTTATCTTATTAAATTCCTAAGATTTTATTCATGGTTCCAATTTAATGAAACCAAATTCTATGGTTTTATAATATTTCTGTTTGTCTTTCTTGATCATTTGTGAATGTTTGTTGACAAGATTTTATATGGATCAAATCCATATACTTGGAGATAACTTTGGAAATGATTTTTATTCCATTAGGGTTAAGGGTTTGGATTTATTTTCCAAATGTTTAAATTTCCAGATACATTCATTGAGGAATGCAATTTCCTTGATTTGGATTTTTGTTGGATTCAAACTTTTACCAAAGTTTGTTCAAGATGGGATTTTAAGTTTCCTTTTAGAAACAAAAGTTTCTTTCACCCTGATTTTCAACAAAAATTTATTTTGTTTATTTTATTTTTCACATTACAAGATTTGGAAAATCTTGGGATGTGACAGGCTACCACCCTTAAAATAAATCTCGTCCCGAGATTTGGGGAGTCTAGGGTTACAAGTTGGCTCAAAGCATCTAGGGTACTACCACCCTTAAAAATTTTCCAACTAGATTACATCTTGGTTTGCTTGGGGTCTTGTTGAAATCTCTCTGGGCAAACATCTGCATAGTGTCCTTTGTTTCCACACTTGAAACATGTGACAAGGCTGAGATCCTTCATAGGCTTGTTTATCTTGTGCTTCATCTTTTCTGGACAGTTGCTTGCATAATGTCCTTGGTTACCATAGTTGTAACATGTGATAAGATTGAGTTCATCACGTATCTTCTGTGGGCAAGTTGCTACATAATGGCCTAGCTCTTTGCAGTTGTTGCACCACACTTGGCTAATCTCTTTATACTTTTGCTTTTCTGTACATTCACTGGCATAGTGTCCCATCTCTTTGCAATGACCACATTGCACATGGCTTTTGTCCTTCTTTTTCTTGGGTTTCTCCAAAGCTAGGAGTGCTTCTAGTTCATGATCTTCATATGTTATCTCATAGGTAGGAATGTATACTGGTTTCTTTGACCTTCTATTGCTCCTTGGATAATTCATATGCCTCTTCTTTGGTCCTTTAAATTGGGTCATATTGCATGGGGGTACAAGTGGAGATTTTCCTTTGTCCTCATCCTTCTTGGTAGACTTGGCTTGATAGTCTGTAATCAGTTGTTGCACTCCACCTTGTTTCCTTTGTTCAACTATGGAATAGATGGGGCATTGGATAGGGACATGATTATTTCCTTCACATAGGTAACAAGTAGCTTGAGATGTGGGGCATTGGTCAGCTGGGTGTTTCTCTTCACAGTTGGGGCATTGATCTCCATGCTCCTTAGAAGTGTGATCCCTGTCTCCACAAATATTGCAAGCTTGGGTTCCTTCTAGAATAACATCTTTGTCATCTTTGTTGTCACAAACTCCTTTGGAAGAGTTGCCTTCCATGTTGATCATTTGATCTGTCACCTTATGCAACAATTGGGCTTGGGTTTCCAAAAAAATTTGCATGGTTGGATCTTCCCCACTGGTGTTGGCTATGAATTGAGCTGTCACTTGGTTCAACTGGTTTTGGGTTGCTATAAGTTCTCTCATGTTGTCTTCTTGGTTGTTGTTGTTGTCACCATCCTTGATGTTGGAGTCTCTTGGAGAAGTCATATGTTTGGGTTGGATTGGGATTAGAATAGGCAAAATATTTCTAAGGGAATAATTCTAACCACACACATCACAATTCACACAAGCAATGTGCAAGCAATCACAAACAAACATTCCACTCAAACAACAAGTTTCAAGCATATTTTTAGGCAACCAAAAATACTTTTGTTACACCACATAAGTTGGTGGGTTTGACTTAAACTAAATATGGTGGTCCATCTATATGGTTCACTTGAAATCTTTCCATTCTTCTTAGTTGATTTTTCTTGCATGAGATCATGGTTTCCTTGGGAAAATTCTTGGTTACAAAAACTTCAAAGGTGATGATGATTCCCAAGTTGTGTTTCCTTAGTCTTCAAGTCTTGAGTAACATTTCTCTTGTAGTCCTTAATAATATCTAAGGTTGAAGTCCTTGGTGAAAATGTTGAAGATGTTGAAGTCATTAGAGTTGATATCCAAGGTTGAATATGTTGAAGTCATTAGAGTTGATGAAGTCCTTTGCACATGGTGAAGTCTTTGGCCATGGGGTAGGCTTTGTCCATCAAGTTTGAAATAGAAGAGATGTAGAATCAAAACCATAATGGTTGAGGAAAGAGTTTACAAGATTGTTTGTAAATAAGTTTTGGAACAAATACAACTCCTATTTTTCTAAGGGGTTTTGTCCAATCCTAGGGTTACAATTCTACAGGCAACACAATGCTCTGATACCATCTGTGAGATCCCTCCTTTGTAAAGGAAAAGGATCCCTGTGATTGCAATGCTAGTCCCTGGATCAATAGCTAGCATCCACAGTTAAGATGTAATATCAAGAAACAAAGGTCATAATACAACTTTATAACCAGGAATAAAATAATATATTACATCTTACATAGCTCATTTGGCTATCTCATTACAATGCAGCAGAATATAACAATAGCATGGGGTCCTTCATCTTCAAAGTGCCACAGGCAGACATGTTGGTTGTAGACTTGTAATCCTAATCATTAAACTTCACTAATATCAATCAAACCTGTAACATAACAAGTTACAGCCACAAGGGTCAATACATTTGAATTGTATTGGCAAGTGATACTATGGTAGTATAGTGGAGTCTATCAACTATATGCATTTGGCTAAGTGGAGCTTAGGCTTGCTTTGCTCAAAATAGATTTTCCTTATCATTTGAAAACACTAAGTTTTTGCTTTGACAAAATCCTTCCCAAGGCATCTCCCAATAGAAATTGGTGATCCTTTCAATCCCTTGTTCACCCACAAGTTTTTAACTTAGAAATTTGGATGATGAGATTCTTGATAGCTTCCATGTCTTGATGCTCAAATTGTCCTTTGCCAGGGACATGGCTAAGTACTTAGATTTTACACTCTGCAGAGGTGGTGCACTTTCCCCACAAGACTTGGTTTCACCAAGACAAGATCTTTCAGAAGCCTTCCCTTAGACCAAAATGGACGCGTTCCAACCTATCATTCCCCTACCACCAACTGTCCATTTGGCTAAGTTATTGCAACCTATATGATACAGGCAGAGCCCATATTGCCAAGTGGCTGCACTTAAAGCTTCTCAACATTTGACATCTCAAATCTCTTTGTTCCTAGGTGGCCATCCACAAGTGAGATACACAAGGTAAACCATAGAAATGGGCCTTATGAACCACACAACACAAACCATTCCTTCCATTCCACCCAGGTGATTCATTCACTTAGTTGTTTTATTAAACAAAACACAAGTCCTCAGACTTAGAAATTTTTCCATAGCATGAATATATATTCCACCCTTGTCTTCTATTAGCTAAGCTAAGCATGATGGTAATAGGAATCTTAACTTAGGAAATTTCTACTAAGGTTTCATCTACTAGGTTTTCCCATAGCATAGTTTATACTTAGCAAAAAATTCCATGCAAGTCCTACTTATAAACATCACTAATGCATAGTGAAAATAGTGGGACAAACGTATGAAGCATCACTTGCCTTTTTGGTAGAGAGTATAAGTTCACTCCTTGATCTTTGCAATGTTCACTCACTTCAATTCACTACAAATCAATCAAGCAAACAATATTTCAATCTACCATTCAAGCAATTCATCACATAAAATGATAAAATCAAAGTAATGCATGCAAGCATGCAAAAGATTGTTTTATTTGTAAAAGTGGTTTCTAATGGTTCATAAACATTTGAAAGCACCTAATGGTCATTTTATAAAGTGGCAAAACCATTTGCAAAAGATTTTACTTCATAAACCATTTTTAAATCAAGTCATTATTTTATGTGGTGTAGAAATGCTTTTAATAAGACAAAATTCTATAGGTTTCACAAAATATGTTTTCAAACCATATAACATTGTGTTTAGGGTCAGTGAGTTTATTTACAAAACATTTCTCAAAGGTTTTCTCCCAAAACCATTTTTAATAAATAAATCATATTTTTATTTGACTAGAAATGGTTTAAATCTAAGATTCATTATTTTGTTTCACCAAATACATTTTTGATACCACAAAGTGTTTCCAATGGTCAGTAGGTTCAAAACTCACCATTTGCAAAAGATTTTATCCCCAAAATCATTTTAGAACAATTTTTATAATCTAAACAAGCATACATAAGTTTCTGCAAAAACAAACATTTTACTAGAAGATTTTTACTAAACAAAGTGCATGGTTAGCTAGGGCTTGTTTTTATGAATCCATTGATATAAAGTTTGCAAAATTTGGACGTGTGGTTTGAAAGTTATGGATTTTTCAAATTGGCACATCTAATAGATCTATTCCGTTTTAGTTCAAACGAGCTGAGCCACGTGTCATATTCTTACTCGCTGATACCGTTTCGCATGGATCAAGCGATGCAGGCCGTTGGATTTAAGTTACATCGCACGGCACGCAGGTGCTACTTACCCCTTCTCTCTCGTTCTATCGCGTTCGTCAGATCAAGATCCTACGGTCGCTATGCGTTTGACCACTAAGCAGCGGCGCTGGCGGCGACGACTAGCGGCGGAGCGACTGGCGGTGGCGTTGCCGGCGTTACAGGGGGATAGAGGAAGAGAGGGGTAGCTCACCAGATTCGCTGTGCTTCGCCGATGCTCAACGTGCTCGTGGTTGACGAAGGGGCGCTCGCATGTGCTGGCGATTGCTCGCCGGAGATGCTCTTGGCGTCGGGCTCCTCTGTTCGTCATCGGAGGAGAAGGTATGGGTCACGCCAGACCAAACAAACCGTGCTGTTAGATGCGTACGGAATAGGAGAATATGTGAGCATCGGTCAGAAGGGTTGGGGCGGTCAGAGGTTACCAGGGGGTGTCGCCGGAGTGGAGGCAGACGGCGGCGGTTCTCTGTTGTCGTCGCTGCCGATGTTTCGAGGCGCGCACGAGTGAGTGGGTGGTATGGGGAGATGCAGGGGATGATGGGAATCACACTCGTGTGCTCTGGGGGCAGTGGGGAGGTTCGTGCTCGCCGGAATTGCTCGGAGAGTCTGTCGAAGCAGAGAATGCTCAAGCGCGAAATCAAGGCAGCCTTGTGGCCGAGAGGGGAGGGTAAGCGAGGGGAAAGAGAGAGGAGAGGCTGGCGAGTTAACGGGCGTGATCGCGGGGAGGTTTAACTGTGCCATTAACGTGTATTAAGTCTAGTTTTATTCGACAACAACGGCCGGCGAGGTGAGGGCGGGGTCAGCGCGCGCGGGTGAAGAATAAGAGAGCTGGCGGTGGGGTCATCTGGCAGCGAGAGAAAAAGAGAGGGGGCGGGGTCCACCGGTCGGCGTCTCTGCGGGTCTGTCTGTGGGTGAAAAACGATTCGTTCGTGTGAGAGGGAGAGGTGGGCTGGACTGGGCCTAGTTGGGCTAGTTGAAGGGGTCGAGTCCTTTAACATTTTTTTTGTTCTGTTTGTTTTTCTTTTTCCTTTTCTTTTATTCTGTTTTGATTTTGTTTGGCCAATTCAAACCTCAATTTGATTTCAAACCTTTGTCAAAGTTTGTGTAGGTTTAAGTACTGATTAATAAAACATTCTGATGATAATTTTTGGAATTTATTTTATTCCTTTTTGGGGTCTTTTTAATTAATAAAAAGGGCCCTTGTTTTAAATCAAATAGGTTTTAATAATGTTTCAAACACCATTTAAATTCTTTTAAACCTTCCAAATCTTTTCAGTAGGTTTTGTTTATTTAAAAGGGTGTCAAATAATTCATCTTGAATTATTTGGAAAAGCTTTTAATAAGATTTATTAATCATTTAAAATTTGGGTTTTGTCTTTATTCTAATAGGATTTGGTCTAAGCCTTTTTATTTTATTTTGGCAATTCTTTAACCAATATCTTTATTTGGATTTGGATTATAACCTATTCCACTTGTTTATGGGTTTGGTCCAAGATTTGATTTGGTCTTAAAATATTCTTTATTTAAAATTTCTTTCTTTATCTTATAAAATCCATATCTTTTTATTTAGAGATCCAAACTTGGTGATTCCAATTTGTGAAATCTTATTTGATAATTGTTTATCCTTTTAAATATCTCTAGGACTAATTGCTCACCAATTGGTATGGATTTTTAGATAGATGCTTTATTAGCTTTGGGAATTCAATTTCTTATCTTAATAAATTCCTAAGATATTATTCATGGTTCCAATTTAATGAAACCAAATTCTATGGTTTTATAATATTTCTGTTTGTCTTTCTTGATCATTTGTGAATGTTTGTTGAAAGATTTTATATGGATCAAATCCATAGACTTGGAGATAACTTTGGAAATGATTTTTATTCCATTAGGGTTAAGGGTTTGGATTTATTTTCCAAATGTTTAAATTTCCAGATACATTCATTGAGGAATGCAATTTCCTTGATTTGGATTTTTGTTGGATTCAAACTTTTACCAAAGTTTGTTCAAGATGGGATTTTAAGTTTCCTTTTAGAAACAAAAGTTTCTTTTCACCCTGATTTTCAACAAAAATTTATTTTGTTTATTTTATTTTTCACATTACAAGATTTGGAAAATCTTGGGATGTGACAAACATCATGAGTATCAGAAGAAATTTCAGATTGATCAGTAGTAGAAGTATGTGTAACATGTGTATGTGGTGGTGGTGTAAGGAGCTTACTCATAACACATGGTGAATCAAGAGCAGCAGAGGTGTTCAGAACTGTACCTCTTATTGTAGTGGATGGTAAAATAGGAACTTTTCCATCACGAGTTTTACCCATGATGAATGGATAGAAGCGAACAATAATAATTCCAAGTGAACTTTATAAATAAAGCTATGCTCCCTGGCAACGGTGCCAAAAAATAGTCTTGATGACCCACAAGTATAGGGGATCGCAATAGTCTTCGAGGGAAGTAAAACTCAATTTATTGATTCGACACAAGGGGAGACAAATAATATTTATAAGCCTTAACAACTGAGTTGTCAATTCAGATGCACCTGGAAATAGTCTTGCTCACGGTAGTTTATCAGTAGCAACAGTTTTGTAGTATCAGTAGAAAAGTAACAGCAGAAGTAAAATAAAGGCAGTAGTAACAGTAGTAGCAAACAACGGGATTTGAGTGCGGTAGGCATAGGGATGGATGGACGGGTGTTGCATGTTCAAGTCTATTTATGTAATATCAAGATCAAGGGCATTTGCATATAAATAAGATAAAGCATCCAAGTACTAAATAATCATAGGCATGTGTTCCATATATAGTCATACGTGCTCGCAATGAGAACTTGCACAACATCTTTTGTCCTGCCAGCCCATTGCAGTGGGGCCTCAAGGGAATCTACTGCAATTAAGGTGCTCCTTTTAATAGAGCACCAGAGCAAAGCATTAACACTCCGTGAACACACATGATCCTCATATCACAGCCATCCCCTCTGGTTATCCCATTTCTATCACTTTGGGGACTCGGGTTCCGGACAATAATATGTGTAAAAAACTTGCAGAGAAGATCACAAACAATAACATCATCATGAATCAATAACATGTTCAGATCTGAGATCATGGCACTCGGGCCCTAGTGACAAGCATTAAGCATAACAAGTTGCAACAATGTCAAAAAGCACTAACAAAGATACTAGGCACCATGCCCTAACAATCTTATGCAATTACATGATATATCTCATCCAATCCCTACCATCCCCATAGCCTACTGCGGGGGATTACTCACTCATGGATGGGGAAACATGGATGGTTGATGGAGAGGAATTGGTGATGATGATGGCGATGATCTCCTCCAAATTCTGTCCCGACAGGATGCCAGAACGGAGTTTCTGGTTCCGAATCACGGTTTCTGGTGGTGGCGGCACAACTGAACTCTATATGGAAAAATGTCGACCCTCCTATGTTTTTAGGTCAAAGGGCTTATGTAGGCGGAAGGAGAGGTCGAGGGGGTGCCCGAGGTGGCCACACCACTCCCTGGTGTGGCCTGTCCTGGCCCGTGCCACCAGGTGGTGTGGGCCCCTCATGGCCCTTCTCCGTCTCATCTTCTGGCTCCGTGAGTCTTCTGGTAAAATAGGAGTTTTGCGATATTTTCTGGGATTTTTCCTAAAAGTTGATTTCCTGCACAAAAACTAGACACCAAAGTAATTCTGCTGAAAACAGTGTCAGTCTGTGTTAGTTGTATCCAAATCACTCAAATTAGAGGAGAAACAATAGCAAAAGTGTTTGGGAAAGTAGATACATTTTGGATGTATCATTACTCCATATTTTCCGAGGATTTTTCTGAAAGTTCCCTTCATAAAATGAGAGCCACCATCAGTAATTAAAAATCTAGGAACTCCAAACCTAGGGAATATGACATCCTTGATCATCTTCATGGAAGTGGCTGCATCTGCATGGTTAGTTGGGATTGCTTAAACCCATTTAGTAACATAATCGACAGCAACGAGAATATGAGTATAACCATTTGATTCTATAAAGGGTCCCATGTAATCCATTCCCCATATATCAAAGGATTCAATTATAATACAATAATTCATAGCCATCTATTGTCTTCTGCCTATATTACCTCTTCTCTGGCAAGCATCACAATACTCCACATACCTTTGTGAATCTTTGAACAAGGTGGGCCAATAGAATCCGGATTGAAGTACCTTTTTCGTAGTTTGCCTGCCTGCATGATGTCCTCCATAGGGGCTGCCATGACAAGCTTGCAAAATTGCATTCATTTCATGGTTAGGAACACACTTCTGAATCATTCCATCAGGTCCATGCCGATAAATAAACGGATCATCCCAAAAGTAATATCTAAGATCATTAAAGAATTTCATTCTTTTGTTTCTTGTCATACCAGGGGTACAAATTTTACGGCTAGATAATTAGCATAGTCTGGATACCACAGATCAACTACTTCAATTTTTGCTAAGTATTCTCCCGGAAATGACTCATTTATAGGTACGTGGTCGGTCATTATTCCTTCCATCCTAGATAGATGATCTGTAACTGAATTATCCTTACCCCTCCTATCTACTATTTGTAAATCATATTCTTGTAATAATAATACCCACCTAATCAACCTGGGCTTTGCATCCTTTTAAACAAGTAGGTGACGCAAATCTTGGTGATCTGTATGAATTATTACTCTAGAATTGATAATGTAATATCTAAATTTGTCACAGGCAAAAATTATAACAAGGAACTCTTTCTTGGTAGTAGCATAATTTTTCTGAATTTTATTAAGAGTCCTACTAGCATAATGAATAACATTTGAATTCTACCCATCTCGCTGTCCTAATACATCTCCTAAAGCATAGTCACTAGCATCACACATGATTTCAAATGGTTCATCCCATTTTGGAGGTTGCATAATAGGTGCTGAAACTAATTTGTTTTTAAGATTTTCAAAAGCTGCAATGCAGTCATGGTCTAAGTAGAACAGAGTTTCTTTGTCAAGAAGGTTAGTAAGAGGAATAGCTATTTTAGCAAAATCTTGTATAAGACGCTTGTAAAAACCTGCATGTCTGATACGTCAGAAACGTATCTATAATTTTTGATGTTCCATGCTTGTTTAGTATCTACTTTGCTTTGCTTTGTCTACACTTTGAGGTGTTTTTATATGTTTTCTGGAACTAACCTATTAACAAGTTGTCAGTTTTTGGTTCCAGAAAGGCAGAAAATCAATATTCTCGAAATTGGACGGGACAAAAGCCAAAGTCAATATTTTACCGTGGGCAACACGAAGCCGGAATACGAGACGGAGGAGGCTCACCAAGGGGCCACACCCCCTGGCGGCGCGGGCTGGGCCCACCCCGCGCCTGGGGGGTGCAGCCGCCCTGGTGGCCCCCCTGCCTCGCCTCTTCGCCTATAAATTCCCCCCGATGCCTAAACCCTAAGCTCCCGATCAATATTCAACGAAACCGTCTGTAGCCGCCGCCACCATAGTCCCTAGATCGGGGGGGAGGGGGTATGAAGTTCTTCCCGGCACCCTGTCGGAGGGGAGATCATCCCGGAGGCCTTCTTCTCCATCAGGCCAGCCTCCGGTATGAAGCGTGAGTAGTTCCACCTTGGACTACGGGTCCATGTAGTATCTAGATGGTTGTATCTCCTCATTTGTGATTTCATGTATAGATCTTGTGAGCTCCGTTCATGATCAAGATCTCATCTATTTGTAATCATGCATGTTGTGTTTGCGGGGATCCGATGGATATTGAGATTACTATGTCAGACTGATTAATGGTTTTGTCTATTTGATTCTATCATGTCTATGTTGTTTGTGATCTTGCATGCTCTCCGTTGTTAGTAGCTATCTTGGCCGAGTAGTTGCTAGTGACTCCAAGAGGGGGTATTTATGCTCGATAGTGGGTTCATGCCTCTACTTAATCAAGGGAAGTGACATAAATCTCTACGGTTGTAGATGTGCGGTTGCCACTAGGGAGAAAAAAACGGTCTCTTGTTCATGGAACAAGTGAATTGTTTACCTTACACACTTTGCTTAAAGCATTTGTCTGTTGCTTGCAACTTAATACTGGAGGGGGTTCGGATGATAACCTGAAGGTGGACTTCTAGTCATAGATGTAGTTGGATGGCGGTCTATGTATATTGTTGTATTTACGAATTGAATCTCATAGGATCTTTGTGTCTAGTATTACATTGTTATGCCTTGCTCAGTCCTGTCAATTACCTTGCTGTAATTTGTTTACCCTTCATGCCATGTTTGTTTATCTAAGGAGAGCACCTCTAGTGAACTATGGACCCCGGTCTAATCTTTACCATTGATACATATTCCATTTTTACTGTTACTTGCTGCAAACCTTCATTACCTTCCACACCATACAGTTAATACTTTGTTACAGCAAACCGGTGAGCTTGACAACCTCACTGTTCGTTGGGACAAAGTCTTGAGTGTGTGTTGTGCAGGACTCCAAGTTGCTAGAAACACCTTTGAGTCGTTTCCTTCCTCCTTCAGGTTCGATAACCTCGGTCTCTTACCGAGGGAAAACTTGTTGCTGTGCTCATCACACCTTGCTCTTGGGGTTTCCAACAAAGTGCACCCACGACAACACCGGGTGCACGCATCAAGATTTCTGGCGCCGTTGCCGGGGAGGCTAAGGCCGTCTTCACAAGGGGAGTCCTCCTCAACCTTTCTCTTTACTTTGTTTTTAGTTTGCTTAGTTTCTTTTGCTTGGTTTTGTTTGCCTCTTTTTATCAAAAACTCCAAAAAAAAGTTTAGTTTGGTTTGCTATCTCTTATAAAAAAACACAAAAAAAATTAGTTCCTACTCTAGCTGCTGCTGATGTTTTTGGCTTGCTCCACTTTTGCCAAAATGAACTCTGCTGAGAACACCAAGTTGTGTGACTTCACTAGCACAAACAACAATGATTTCCTAAGCACTCCTATTGCTCTGTCTGCTCCTGATGCTACCTTTTATGAAATTAAGCCTGCTTTGTTGAATCTTGTGATGAGAGAGCAATTTTCTAGTGCTAGTTCTGATGATGCTACTGCCCATATCAATAACTTTGTTGAACTTTGTTAGATGCAAAAGTATAAGGATGTAGATGGAGATATTATTAAGCTCAAGCCGTTTCCTTTCTCCTTGAGAGGAAAAGCTAAAGAATGGTTGCTATCTTTGCCTAGAAATAGTATTGATTCTTGGATTAAGTGCAAAGATGCTTTTATTAGAAAGTACTACCCTCCTGCTAAGATTATATCTATGAGAAGTGATATTATGAAATTTAAACAACTTGATAATGAACATGTTTCTCAAGATTGGGAAAGAATGAAATCTTTGGTTAAGAATTGTCCAACTCATGGACTTACTGCTTGGATGATTATCCAGACTTTTTATGCAGGTTTGAACTTCTCTTCAAGAAACCTGTTGGATTCAGCTGCTGGAGGTACCTTTATGACCATCACCTTGGGTGCTGCAACAAAACTCATTGATAATATGATGGTTAATTATTCTGAATGGCACACTAAAAGAGATCCACATGGTAAGAAGGTAAATTCGGTTGAAGAAACCTCCTCTTTGAGTGATAAGATAGATGTTATTATGGCTATGCTTGTTAATGGGAAAGCTCCTTTAGATCCTAATACTGTTCCCTTAGCCTCTTTGGTTGCTCAAGAAGAGCAAGTTGATGTGAACTTCATTAGAAACAACAATTTCAACAATAATGCCTATAGGAATAATTTTGGTAGTAACAACAATTATAGGCCTTATCCTCCTAATAATGGAAATACATATGGAAACTCCTACAACAATGCTAGAAGTGCCCCCTCTAAACTTGAATCCATGCTCAAAGACTTCATTAGTAAACAAACCACCTTCAACAAGACTATAGAGGAAAAGCTTTTGAATGTCGAGAAAAATATTTCCTCTTTGTCTGAAGCACAGTCCTCCTTGATTAATAAAATGGCTGCTAAACCTGAAACCATGGAAAGTACCTTTGCTGCTACTCAGGCCATACAAGTTACTATTGATGAAAATGTTAGACTGTTAGCCCATCTTCATGCTAAGTGGGAAAGGGAAGCTGAAATTGATAGAAACAATAGTGTGTGCACCATCACCACTAAACCAAAAGAAGTCCCTATTCCTCCTCCTACCATGCCTAAGCCTATTGAGTCTACTACTAGTGATGCTAAGTTTGATTTTTATATTGATGGTTGCAATATTTCTGAAGTGATTATGTTCTTGCAAAAACTTGCTAGAAGTCCTGATGCTAGTGATATGCATGTTGCTTTCACCAAACACATTACAGATGCTCTTATTAAGATTAAGGAAGAGAAGTTAAAACACAAAGCTTCTATTCCCTAGGAAAGTAGAAGATAGTTGGGAACCCATTATTAATATGCAAGTGAATGACTTTGATCTCGAAGCTTCATGTGATCTTGGTTCTAGTGTACCTATTATGCCTAGGAAGATTTATGAAATGCTTGATTTACCACCTTTGGAAGATTGTTATTTGGATGCCCCACTTAATGATAATGCTAAAATGAAACTCATGGGGAGTATTAATGATGTTCTCATTATGGTTAACAATGCTTATGTCCCTGTTGATTTTTATGTTTTGGATGTTGAATACAATGGTTCCTGTCCTATTACTTTGGGAAGACCTTTTCTTAGAACTGTTGGTGCCATCATTGATATGAAAGAAGGCACCATTAAATATAAATTTCCATTCAAGAAAGGTGTTGAATACTTCCCTATGAGGAGAGAGAATTTGATTTTTGCTCCTCTTTTGAAAGCAAGGTTTGATGTTAATGCTTCTTCATTTGAAAATACTTGATTTCTTGCTTCTTGTGCCTAACTTAAAGGCGTTAAAGAAAAGTACTTGTTGGGAGATAACCCAAGAGTTTCCTTGAGTCTTGGAAGTTATTACTTCAGTAATGACCTCTCCTTATCCTTTTTTGTTTGCTTTTTGTGCCAATAATGACCCCTAATGAAAGGGAGTTAAGATTTGGGGAGTTGATGACCCGAAACAGATTTCTATCCTCCACCATAAAAATTCGTGAGGAGTATATGTAAGTTTGATTGAGCTGAAAATTTACGAAAAAATCCCCCCGTATGTTAGCTAACTTTCGTTAGTTCAACACTTTTTTATTTGAGCAACATAAGGTCTTCGAAAAAATCGATTTCTACCTGTTGGTCTGTTTTGACAGATTTCTGCCATTATTTGCATTTGCTTCTTATCGATTTCTTTTTGAGTTATCTTTTGGGGAATTGAGATTTTTAAAGGAAGTTGCTCCAGTAGCTTGTGTTTTTAGTGAAAAGTTTTGCTGTTCTAAACCTAAACCTAAGGGTCTATTATCTTTTGAATACACTAATGTTGCTAATGAAGATTGTGTGAAGTTTTGCATGAAGGAAAAAATTTCAGGTGTAGAGAGAGAATGATGTAATGAGATGAAGAATGGATAGAAGCTCAAGCTTGGGGATGCCACCCTGGTGTCATCCCAAGAAATATCATAGAGGTACAAGCGTTGGGCATCCCCTTCTTTATCAATAAAAAGCTCAGGTCTTTCTAGACACATCGTTTTTATTCTTTCATGCACTGTTGTGTTGTTCTTGGAGCGTCTTAGTTTTCGTTTGCTTTGCTTAGTTTGTTTAGTTTGCTTAAATAAAGTAGTTTGGACCCCCGTTCTTGCTCTGTTGTTTCAAATAAGTCGATTGGTGTTGGAAAGGAGTAGAAAGTTCTTGCTTGAAAGTGCAAGAGGAGCTTGCTTTGACTGTGACTTAGACTTTATCATACCATGCTAGGTATTGTTTTGACCTTATGCTTAGTGATTATTGCTGTAGCATGACTTGTTCCAAACAATTGGGATTGCTTAGTGTGCCTTGAAAGAATCATGCGTTGTTTTAGCAAACAAAAGCATAATATTGTGGTTTTCTCCTTTGATGTTTTGTTTGGGTTGACTTGGCACATGCTCACACCATGTTATGACTATGAACAAGTCACAATAGCCTCTATGATCATTTAGTCCTTGACTTGTAGTACCACTCTATGCTTTGATTAGTAATGTTTTGTCGCTTTGCATGATTATGGCCATTATTGCTCTCTTAGTTGGTTGCTCCCAGTCTTTTGCTAGCCTCCACTTGTATGAGTACGTTCTACTCTTGCTTCCAACTCCCAAGAAACCAAGTTATTCCAAAGTATACACTATAAATCCCTATGCATGGTGTGTTACACCATTCCAAGTACATTCTTGTTTTCAGCTATCTTCCAATTAAAAAGTATTTTGTTATGTGAAAACTTAGTGATTAAAGCTCTCACGAACTTGATGGCACACTTTATATTCTTTGCCCCTAATAAACTTGAACCATTATGTCATCTATGTTGTATATGCTTGCACTTATACGTTGGAATTAGCAGAACCATGCTGTCATGGGGAATGTTTTCAACATTGCACTTGTACTTTGTACACAGTTGATATCATGCACTTTTGTCTATGGATGTCGCTGGTGTGAAATAAAGAGGGAACTTGTAAGTCCATGGAGTTATGTATTTTGTGTTAGAGAAACGCCTGGGCCGCTAGCCTAAGGCATGCCTAATCATGGTGGAAACTTACAACATCACCATAATGAGCAATCTATGAAGCATCCTCAATAAAAATCTATGCAAATAGTAAATAAAAAGATCGCTGAGATGCTCATTGTCTGCTTGCATTGTCATTTTGGTTATGGGATAGCTCTTGTACCATGTGCAAGGGGTACCCCGTTGGCGGTTCTCTATGATACACATGTACTTACTATGACAAGAACTTACAGGTGACTAAAGTTGAGTAGCATGCGGTGCAAACCTCGTATGAAGGGCAATGAGGGCTGAAAGCTAACAAGTACCATAATTTTTAGAAGCTCTTTTTGAAACTTGAAATCCCTGCTTCCCTTTATGAAGGGCCTTTCTTCCACTATTATATTGAGTCTCCACCTTCTACCTTTAGGCACCATTAAGAGACCATAGTTGCCATTCTTAGTTCTATGTGCATTGTCCCAAAACTTATTGATTGATGTATATTATGATATTGCTTGTTCTTGTGCTATTTGTATCTAGTCACTCTGATGAACTTTGAAGCTGTCCTATGCA
The DNA here is from genome assembly GCA_916181665.1 of Avena sativa. Classification (NCBI taxonomy): domain Eukaryota; kingdom Viridiplantae; phylum Streptophyta; class Magnoliopsida; order Poales; family Poaceae; genus Avena; species Avena sativa. The sequence continues at coordinate 111,371,049 of OV702285.1, read as the reverse complement.
TCTACTTGCTACTCTATGAGGGACAAGTTGAATGCCACATTGCCATGTTTTCTGTATGTGAAACAAACAAACGTTTTTCAATGCATGTTATTCATGATCTTTGTTTGTAGCCTTTCATGTTGTATGCATAGTTACTTTGTCTTATTGTTCGAACTCCATCTTTCATGCACATGTTTAGAGTTCTTTGATCCTAGCTTTCAATGCTTGCAAATGGTTTGATCTTGGTTTTGATGGTGCATGTCACCTCAAAAATTATTCTTTTTATCACTTACCTACTCGAGGACGAGCAGGAGTTAAGCTTGGGGATGCTTGATACGTCGGAAACGTATCTATAATTTTTGATGTTCCATGCTTGTTTAGTATCTACTTTGATTTGCTTTGTCTACACTTTGATGTGTTTTTATATGTTTTCTGGAACTAACCTATTAACAAGTTGCCACAGTGCCAGTTGCCTATTTCTTCTGTTTTTGGTTCCAGAAAGGCAGAAAATCAATATTCTCGGAATTGGATAGGACAAAAGCCAAAGTGAATATTATATAGTGGGCAACACAAAGCCAGAATACGAGACGGAGGAGGCTCACTAGGGGGCCACACCCCCTGGCGGCGTGGGCTGGGCCCACCCCGCGCATGGGGGGGTGCAGCCGCCCTGGTGGCCCCCCTGCCCCGCCTCTTCGCCTATAAAGTCCCCCCGATGCCTAAACCCTAAGCACCCGATCAATATTCCACGAAACCGTCTATAGCCGCCGCCACCATCGTCCCTAGATTGGGGGATATGAAGTTCTTCCCGGCACCATGCCGGAGGGGAGATCATCCCGGAGGCCTTCTTCTTCATCATGCCAGCCTCCGGTATGAAGCGTGAGTAATTCCACCTTGGACTACGGGTCCATGTAGTAGCTAGATGGTTGTATCTCCTCATTTGTGCTTTCATGTATAGATCTTGTGAGCTCCGTTCATGATCAAGATCTCATCTATTTGTAATCATGCATGTTGTGTTTGCGGGGATCCGATGGATATTGATATTACTATGTCAGACTGATTAATGGTTTTGTCTATTTGATTCTATCATGTTTGTGTTGTTTGTGATCTTGCATGCTCTCCGTTGTTAGTAGCTATCTTGGCCGAGTAGTTTCTAGTGACTCCAAGAGGGGGTATTTATGCTCGATAGTGGGTTCATGCCTCTACTTAATCAAGGGAAGTGACATAAATCTCTACGGTTGTAGATGTGTGGTTGCCACTAGGGAGAAAACAACGGTCTCTTGTTCATGGAACAAGTGGATTTTTTACCTTACACACTTTGCTTAAAGCAGTTGTCTGTTGCTTGCAACTTAATACTGGAGGGGGGTCGGATGATAACCTGAAGGTGGACTTCTAGTCATAGATGTAGTTGGATGGCGGTCTATGTATATTGTTGTATTTCCGAATTGAATCTCATAGGATCTTTGTGTCTAGTATTACATTGTTATGCCTTGCTTAGTCCTGTCAATTACCTTGTTGTAATTTGTTTACCCTTCATGCCATGTTTGTTTATCTAAGGAGAGCACCTCTAGTGAACTATGGACCCTGGTCCAATCTTTACCATTGATATATCTTCCACTGTTACTGTTACTTGCTACAAACCTTCATTACCTTCCACACCATATAGTTAATCCTTTGTTACAGAAAACCGGTGAGCTTGACAACCTCACTATTCGTTGGGACAAAGTCTTGAGTTTGTGTTGTGTAGGTCTCCAAGTTGCTAGCAACACCTTTGAGTCGTTTCCTTCCTCCTTCAGGTTTGATTACCTCAGTCTCTTACCGAGGGAAAACTTACTGATGTGCTCATCACACCTTGCTCTTGGGGTTTCCAACGAAGTTCTCCCACGAAAACACCGGGTGCACGCATCAATGTCCCAATTTTTTTTTAATTTTTTAACGACTTGAGGTATGGGAAGGTTTTCTATAACACTTATATTGATCTTATCTATTTCTATGCTTTTTTTCTGAAACCTTATGTCCAAAATTTTTACCTTCTCTTTTCCATGAATCGACATTGCTGCCAGTTCAAAACTAAGTTCGATTGCCTGCATCTCTACAAAACCATGGTTAAATTGTAGAGACAATTATCAAATATTGTTCCACAAACAACGAAATCATTTGTTAGAACTTCCATAGTATTCTCAACAAGATCATCAAAGATTTTTAAAACACATTCTTTAAAAGTTGCAGTTGTATTACATAAGCCAAACATGATTAGTCTATAAGCATAAGTACCATAAGGACACGTTAAAGTCGTCTTCTCTTGATCTTCGGGTTGTATAGCAATTTGATAATAACCGGAATAACAATCAAGAAAACAAAAATAAGAATTTTTGCTTAGTCTTTCTAAAATTCTATCCATGAACGACATAGGTTTATGATTCTTCTGCGTTTTACGGTTTAGTTTTCTAAAATCGATGCACATGAGATAGTCCCAACAATAGGCCTTATTGGGACTAGATCACCTTCCTTATTCATAGCAGCATCAAGACCCCCATGTCTTGGTATGCAATGAGCTGGGCTAACCCACTTACTATCAGAAATAGGATATATTATGCCGGCATCCAATAAGCGTATAACTTCTTTTCTTACTACCTCTTTCATTTTAGGGTTAAGCCTTCTTTGTGTGTCAATTATAGGTACATCATCTTCAATCAGGGTAATCTTATGTGTCACAATGGATGGATATATTCCGTTAATGTCACTTAGAGTATATCCAAATGCTTCACGATGCTTGATCAAAACTGAAACGAGTTCATTTGTTTCCTCTTCTGATAAATTTTACTAATAATAACAGGACATTTGTTTTCATTATCTAAAAGTTCATACCTAATATTGTCTGGAAGTCGTTTTAATTCAATTGGAGGAGGTTCTTCGTCACCCTTTCTTACCAATTTTTCATAATCATGTGGGTTTCGTGCTTCTGGGACAGAGTCAAGATAATCATCTATGTCTTCTCTTTCCTCATCGTCTTGTGCCTCTTCCCAATTAATTAAGCTTCTTTCTAATTCATCTTGGGGAGTGCTGAAATGAATCGCGGCCAACTCGACAATTGTTCTCTCTTCCTTGATATCCTATATTTCATATGGCCTCCTTTTTAGTTTGGCGAAGTGAAATTTCATTTCCTATTCTCCAAATATCATGGAAATAGTATCTTTCTTGTTATCAATTCGAGCTTTGGTTATGGAGACAAAAGGCCTGCCTAAAAGAATAGGACAAAAAGTATCTCGAGGCATGTCAACTATATAAAAATCAACAGGATACATGAGTGGTTCGACAAACACATAGATATTTCGAATAACACCTTTCGGTTCTATATTAGTTCTATTAAATAGTTTAATAATAGTGTCTACCAGTTCCACATCTGGATTATTCAATTGTAGCGAAGTTCCACATAGAGTGATGAAGGCATAATATTTATAGTAGACATCGTTCACAAATTCCATAAAGGGTAGTTTCTCCACAATATATAGGGGTGATAGGTTTAGAAGTTTCTTTACCTTGTATCCTACATGTAATGAAGTCTGAAGTTTCATAATCTAGCATAACCACTTCATTTTCCACAATTCTTGCTTCCGTATGATCTTTATATATAACAATATTTGCATTGGTAGCATCAGGGTTCTTTTCTGGTTTCTTGGGTCTTATCTTTATATGTTCTTCCTCCCTGCACTTCTTCTTAATATTCTCTTGAATAGATTCAGAGGAAAATTCTATCAATGATGCTTCCTCTCTTGCTCGCTTCTTTTCTTCGAGGGGTTTATAAAGTCCCCATTCTGAAGGTACCTGTAGATGCTGTGCATAATCCTTAATAATTTTCTTTACCGAATAAGAATCAATGCCGAGGGTTTGAATAATTGCACGAGTCCTTTCATCTGCAAGAAAGTTGTTAACACTAGTATATTCAGAAGAACCTTTCATATTGCTCTCCTCATTTTTAAGACTTTCCGTTGTTTCTTTCATTTTCATTATTAATTTCCAAGATTCGTCATAAGTATAAGATACAAAACTACCATTAGAAGCGGTATCTAGGCTTGCTCTATTTTTATTGTTAAGCCCTCCATAAAAAGTATGAGTAATTAACCAATCAGGCAAACGGTGATGGGGGCAATTGTTTAGATAGCTTTTATACCTTAGATAGCCTTCATATAAATTCTCATCAGGATTATTTTTCAAACTTATAATAATACCTCTCAACCTGTGAGCTTTGATTTCTGAGTAATATTTTGACAAAAATTTGGTTGTCAAATCCGTCCACGTCCTTGGTGCTTCTGCACAAAAGGATCTATACCGGTTGCAAACATTATTAGAGAAAGTTTGTCTAAACAACTAGATTTTAACCTCATCAAGATCACAATCATAAAATATAAAGGAACCAAAAACATCTTTAAAGAATTGTAAGTGTCCATATGGACTCTCTTCATGGGTTCCTGCAAAATTTTTAGAGTTAAGTAACTCAAATAATAAAAGATGGATCTCTATACCATCGAGGTTTATGCTTCTATTGACAGTTATAAAATCGTCCATGGGCAAACCCATGTTCCTTACTGCCTCAAGCTACATCAAATGCCGAGTGTTGTTCATTATTATGATCTTGAAACTCAAATTAAAATTAGTACAACGAAAGTAAATAACTAAAAGTAAAGTGACTTATAGCGCTAAGCTCCCTGGCAACAGCGCCAGAAAATAGCTTGATGACTCTAAGTGCACAGATCGTTTGTAGCTAGTTTCAAAATAAAGATATCGATCCCACAGGGAGCAGTAGATGAAAGACTAAAATGCTTTTAACTAAAACTAAATGAAGTACTTTGGGGAATAATTCTAAGTTGCAATAAAAGTAGAATTGTTTTTGGGTATTTGGTTGGTTGAAACAGTAAAGTAAAGCGAAGTAAAACTTAATGCAGAAAGTAGTAATCGCATGCGTAAGAAAGATTGAAACTGCAATAGGGGAAAGGCGTTCTCAAGGAGTGGTGGATACACCGCTAGCAATTTAGACCAAGTGATAAAGATTATTATAGCGAATATTCTCATGATATGCATGTATGCGGGAGGAGATCCATATATGAATGATGAGGCAACAAACACTGATCACACCATCCTTCATAACCATAGCTGATAGATAAACGACATCAATCGTATTACCCCGCTATTAAGGGGTTTCTCCCGCGACATGGACATGGCTTAATGAGTTCTTCTTGATTCCCCAAGTTAGTACGTAAAGGATGACAAGGACTTTATAGTCACAGTAAGTGCTATTATCCCTCTGTCTACCAACAAGTAATCCCCTTCATCGAGTCCCCATAAGAGGCAAATATTGAGTGGCGCGCTTCACCCAACATCAAGATGAAGACAATTAACACATACATATAATAATGTATAACATAATAATCTCTATCTCATCTCAATCATATACTAGGGTTTCTCCATCTCCTCAAGAACTAAAGATCTACTCAAACATGGAGGCGATCAGCATCATGACAATAGTAATGGAAACGATTATTGATGAATAATACTTGTATAAATCCACAACTAGTGCAAGAATTACAACAAGATCTTGTCGGGGATATGAATCCGGGTACCCCAGAGTTGAGGTATTAAGTGATTCAACAAAGCCATGAGTAATTCAATAGAGGATGTGAAGATAAAAGACATATATGTAAGAGGATGTGAGGTATAAAAAGAATAGGATAAAAGGAAAGGAGGAAAAAGGCCAACTGGGTCGGCTTAGGGAAAACTGGGCTAGGCTACTCCCTAACTCGGACCCTTGACTCGGATCCTTGACTCGGATCCTTTACTCAGATTCGTGACTCGGATCCTTTACTCGAATCCTTGACTCGGATTGGCCAACAGGAGCAATCTAGGCTGAATCTTCTATTCATCCAAAGCAGTTGGGACGATTTAATTCACCCCAGGTGACCTCGTATTCATCTCCAGATACCCTCTCAACCTCTACATCGACATACCACTCGCCAGGTCAAGCTCTTACATCAGATGCCAGTCTTGGGACGCCCCTGGCTCAGACTGGCACAGTTGGTCCAAGATGCTAATGAATATGCTGGGCATCTCACAAGTTGCTAAGGAATATTCTAGACATCTCAGAAGATGCCAAGAAATATGCTGGGCATCTCAGAAGATGCTAAGAAATATGCTGAAGGGATAAGACTGATGACTCACTAAAGGACGAGCCAAAGGACAAGATGACCTGGCAGGGACCCATTATCCAGCTCATAGGTAGTACTTGTGGGACATACCTTGTCCCCTGGGCTCCCCTTTATAAGGAGAACCAGAGGGATCGTACCCAGAGAGGCCCCGGAGGGCTCCTCTCCTCTCAGTTCACGTATGAACACTTCTTCTTCTTCTTCTTCTTCTTCTTCTTCCTCAAGCTCCAAGTAGCAACTAGGGAAAAGGCTCAAGGAGCACTTGTAACCAATATACAGAAGCAATACGAGAAGGAGTTCATCATACATCGATGATCTCTGGGGTTCTTCCATGTTCTTTGTATGCGGTCTTCACTTCATCATCCCTCCCCGGATTACTCCAGTGTCCATCGGCCCCAACTTTAGCCTACCCATGGCATATGCCGTGACATCACGAAGACAGATCTAGATAAGATGGATGGAGGTGATGGTGGTGATGAAGATGCAACGGTTGATGAAGATGGAGATCGATGCCTTGGCCTCCCAGATCTGCTTAGGGCGAAGATGAATCCCTAGGGCAAGTTCCCCCTCCAGATTCCTTCTGGAGGTGAGGTTTTCGCGATTTCTAGGTGTTATGCATGTCGTATCTCCTAACAAGTTGCACGGGGTGTAACTATTTGAGGAGGCGAAGGCGGAGGCGGCGCTAACTATATAGCCGAACTATACGGCGGCTATAGTATAGTTGGTCGTCAACCCTTCTGTCTCCACTTCTCACTTCGGGTTTTCTTCTGGTATTATTAATATTCCCCGAATAAGCGAGTTACGTAGTTTTTGGCTCCTTTTCTCTCAAGTACAACTGCTCCAAGAATTGTGTCCATTGGATCCATCATTTGATCTGATCCTGGTGAAAATAAACATAAAAAGTGCGTACGAACACCGTAAAATACCAAAATCCTACATCTACAATGCAAAATAATAACATAAAACATGATTCAAATATGGACTCATCAAGACGCGACCACAATGGGTTTAGCTCGCGTACCCTCACCGTCGACGAGGCGTGGGCCTTGTACAACGAGTAGTACCTAGTGCCACTGGACATGTAGTTGCCGCACATGTGGAAGATAAGCGAGAGTGGCGTAGGCATTCCATCGATGCCAACACAAAACAGCTCACGCTGGTGGCATGAGCTCCACGACCACCGCATCACACTAATGGAGGCACATCTGGAGTCTCGGTTGTGGCACCACAACTATGTCTCTCACTAGGAGACATTCTTCCATTAGCGGGGCATCATGGAGTTGGCGCATCACGAAGGCAGTGCGGTGGCGCCACTGAACCGAAATGGGGAAGGCGCGCCCGGTGGTAGGGTGTGCCCTGCTGCACCCTGGATGTCATCATGGAGCACATCGCTCGCTACAGGGACCGCTAGAGATGTCGCCGCCATCTCCACCGAGTTGTTGGGAACTGAGGACGATGTTGCGATCGTTATCCTCGCATTCTTCATCCTCGCGCTCGGGGCCTCTAACACTGTCCCTAGTATAGCGTCCCCGACCGTCATCGTCTGGAGAGGGAGGTTAAGGAAGAGGCGTCCTTGCCACCGTGGAAGCACGCGACATTGTCTTCCGCGAGGCAGCCATCGTCGCCTCGCGGTGGAGCCACTGTCATGCAAGGTGAAGGAGGAGGATAAGCATTTGTGGAGATCGAGCTAGAGAGGCAACGACTATTGCGGGGCGACGACGACCTTGAAGAGTACCCGGCCAAAATATCGCCCTCGAGCACTCGCGCAACAACCCCAATGCGTGGAAACGCTGTTGCCAGTCGGCCTAGCTTGGTCGGCGGAGGACACCAACAACCTCATCGACCTCACGGGCGGCACCCTCGAAGGCACAAGCGCCGACCCTGGTTGCGTCAAGGAGGAGGATGAGGACGAGGCCACGCCTACGGTTGGTTCTTCTATAACAATGACAATTAGATAAGGGTAGTTACTTTAACTTTGTATGAATTTTATTCAAGTTTGTAAATAGAATCAAATTTTAGATGAAACTAGTTGAATGCCCATGCATTACTATGGTTCTCATTTTTTATATGTAAACCACTAAGGCACAGCAAGTTTGCATCTTTCATCCTTTCTTATTTTAAGCCAGCCCTTCACCTCTTAGTCACCTTAGTCTAATGGAGGAGTCACTATACTTCATAGTGACCACACTGCAACGCCTCCGCCATTGTACTATATAGTCATGCCGCTAAACATGTCACTCACCATTGCACGCAAGATCTAAGTAGTGTACCATATTTGACTACCACTAACATTTGATGGTAATGATGGAAAAACTTGAGGGAATATGTTACCAACGGAAAAGAAAAATATTATTTTGGCAAATACAACTTTTAGAACGAGCTACACATGTGTTTGTACAATAACCATAAAAGAAGCTTGATAGTTTGTACCCTAGACGCATTATTTTTTTATGATTCATAAGGCAATTTTTTTTGAATCGAGGCAAAAGCTTTGCCTTTCGTTGATATAGTAAAAAAGAGTTGGCCCGTTTATAAGAGAAACTGGCCGAAAAATCGTTATAACACAACACCACACGCCAGCCCCGAGGCTGTGCTCCACACGGGTCGACGACCAAACATGTCAACACCACACCTCAACACAACAGGCGGAGGCGAAAGACCGGAGCCACCACTCCAACTACCACGCCGGCCCCAGGGCCGCGCCCCGCCTGGTCGAAGACGAACCCGCCAACGCCAAAACCACCAACGTCCAAAGCGAGGCCCCAAGAGGCAAAGTGACACAAGAGCGTCACCCACATCCAATCCCGCGAGGGATCTAGGGTTTCCCCCGGAGAGCCCGGGCGGAGGAGCAAGAAACACCCGCTTCGACGACGACTTCAAGAAGGATGCGGCGCCCACGGTCCCGGCTAGCCGTCAGGACAAGGCTTTCGCCCAGCGATGTGTCATATACCTCACGCCCGCCTAACAAGGACCAACACAACCACCACACCTACCCTCCTCCTCCAAGCTTCCGACGATCATCAAGCAACCTTTCCGCCGCCACACCTAGGCTCCCCGTCGTCGCGATGAAAGACGTCATTAGGATCATCACCGCTGTCCACGAGATAGTTGCCGAAAAACAACCAGAACGAACCCGGGCAGCCACCACCGCGAAAAGGACCGAAGATCACCGCCACCAAAACACCTCCCGCGTGGCCCGGATCGAGTCTAGGACGAGCCCGCGCCGCCACGAGATTCATAAGGCACTCTCACCATTATCAGCATTCACCTTCTTTTGTTTTGTCTCACAACTCAATAGGGTTCTTAGCAAAAGCAAACAGTACTTTATATTTATATCCGCTAGATGCTCCGTGTTTATCCATAATCTGCGAACTCTGGTTCAGATAAGCAAGCACAATACATGTCCTTCCTAGCTTGGGGACCAATCGATCTAAGGCTCAACAGCACTTGATCTTGTGATTAATTGACTAATAAGCATTTGAACTAGCCAACTACTCCTATGATTACTTGTCATAGAATTTCAATCAGTTTTCTATACAAACAGACTAAAATATAAGGCACTATCATATAATTTAAAAGTTTTGGCAAATTTTTTGGATATTCAGCTGAATACCCTGGGCCTGCCCCTATGGAGAGGAGTAGAGTGCATGTGTAGGGTGACTTCGTGATGTTTTTGTCGGGTGGTAGCGGACGAGAAAATTACAAAAAACCATCACAATTGGGACTCGGATTTCCAAAGACCACCAAAAATTTAAAAAATTTCAGATAGCACCATTTTTGGGTGAGAGGTTTCAGAAAGCACTGATCCGCCTCTGACTCGGGTCTAATAACGAAACTGACATGTGGGACCCGGTTATCAGGCTGACGTGGCGTTGTTTTTTACAAGAAACACTCCTAAACTTTATAAATTCTCTCGCCTGCACCCGACGTTGAGCTCCACCTGGTTGACCGCCGGCGGCAGGGCGGCGAGGGACACCAGGCGCTCCATCTTGGCCGCAGAGAAGTTGCTGAAGCCGATGGACCGCGCGAGGCTGAGGCGGACCCGACGCTGCCGCTGCGCGCGCTGTGCTCGAAGCAACGCACGACCTCCGCGCGGCTGGCGACCACGCGGTGGAACACGGCGCACACCTGTCGCTCGAGAGGGGCCAGGCCGTCCTCGAGCGCCCTGCACGCGCTGGCCAGCGCCTCGGCGCGCTCAACGACGTCGCCCGCGTGCTCCTCGCTGACGGACGCCACGGCCTCGGGTTCTAAATCGGACGCCGCCGCCTCGTCCTCCTCGGCGATCTCGTCCAGGAGGCTGCTGAGCTCCCGCCCCTGGACCCAGCGTCGGGGAACAGCTTCGCGATTGCCCGACGCGCCCGCGCGAACTGCGCGCGGTGGAGCATCGGCGCGCTGTCAGAGCCGTGGAGGCAGGAGGCGGCAGTGAGGGCGGCGCGGTGGGATCCCCGGAGCGAGGCGAGCGCGAGGGAGACGAGAATGAGGACGTCGAGCGCCTTGACGGCGCGGTCAAGGAGGTCGGCGGCGAGGCGGTCGGCGGGGGCCCTGGAGAGCGTGGCGCCGACGGGGCCCACGGCGAGGGCGTCGCGGAAGGCCGCGTCCGAGGACACCACGGCGTCCAGGAGCTTGAAGAGGAACGCGAGCGAGAGTACCGGGCCCGGCTGCCCCTGCTGGTGCGCGGAGAGGGCGGCGAGGCGGTCGGCGGCGTGGGCCTGGAGGGCGTCGAGGACGAGGAGCTCGTCGTCCTGCGCCGGGTCGAAGGAGGCGACGGCGGTGGCGCTGCGGCGGAAGCTGAGAAGTCCTAGGCGCCGCTCTGACCTGTGGCCTTCGGCCGGACGCTCCGGCCGTCGCCGTGGCCGCCCTGGCCGTCGTCGTGGTCGTCCGTGCCCGGCCACGCGCCTGACCATGCGCCGGCTCCGCGCCGTCCGTCCGCTCTGACCTGTGGCCTTCGGCCGTCCTCACGGGCTCACGGCTCTGCTCAGATGTATGAACTGCCCTGCTCAGATGTATGAACTAATTAAAATAAAGAATAAAGAAATAAAAAAGAATTTTTATGAGAAGGAGTTGAAAAAAAGAGAAAAAGGACGTAGGATTAGAATTTATAAAGTCTGGAGGTGTTTCTTGTAAAAAACGACGCCACGTCGGCCTGATAACCGGGTCCCATCTGTCAGTTTCGTCATTAGTCCCGAGTCAGAGGCGGATCAGGGCTTTCTGAAACCTCTTGTCCCAAAAACGGTGCTATCTGAAATTTTTTAAATTTTTGGTGGCCTTTTGAAAACCTAGACTCAATTGTGATGGTTTTTTGTAATTTTCTCGTAGCGGGCCGGTAAGAGCCGGAGCCGATGACGCCCCACCCGTAGCCTTGGAGGAACGGGTGCAACCGCTTGCCATGGCGTAGCTCAGCATCTGGGTGGTGGGCGTGGGATGCTGGTGGTTGTGCAGGGCATGGCCTTCTCCATCATCTCCGGTGGAAAGCTCGCCGGCGACACGCCGTGACCACACGGCCGCATCAGGCATATCCATGGCAGCGAGGAGTAGGCGAGCAAGGCGACAAGATGATCAAGGAGGACCAGGACATATAAAATATATGATCAAGCAGATGGTCACTATGATCTTGAGGAAGATAGGGGATCTGTGAGCAAGATGAACTATTAGTAACCTGGCGTGCTGCTAGTGCAGCTCCAAGGACAGGCGTGGTGATGCTGCGGGACATGTATTGGTGAGCGAGGCATCGAAAAAAAAGAAAGGCGGAGGCCAGTCAAAAAAAAGGAAAACGAAAAAAAATAAACTGGCCCATGCAGGTCTCGAACCTGCGACCTTCGCGTTATTAGCACGACGCTCTAACCAGCTGAGCTAATAGGCCTTGCGATTTTCTTGCATTATTTGTTTTTATAAAAACTAACTTCCTCCGTCTCAAACTAGATATCCTAAGGTTGTTTAAATTTGGATTATCTGTAGTCACTAGCTCTAACTTGGCTAAGCGAGAATTGGTGGTACACATTCAAATCTTAACTAGCCGTGCTCGCATACCAACATTGAAACATTTTAAATTATACTCCCTCCGTTCACAATTAGATCGCATTCTAAGTTTAGTCAAAGTCAAACTTTTTAAAGTTTGACCAAATATTTAGCAAAAAATAAAAGCATCTACAATATAAAACTTATAGTATTGAAATTTTCGTAAGTTATATTTTCATAATATATGTATTTGAAATAATAAATATTTATATATTTTTCTATATTCTTGGTTAAAGTTGACAAAGTTTGACTTTGAAAATTGCTAGAACGCGAAGTAATAAAAAACAGAGGGAGTACATATACATATGCCAGGGGCACCGTGATGCAGATGTACGATGACAAATTTACCTTTCTGAAAGTCATAGTCTACTACAAGACAGTTTTTTTTTCCTTTGGCACAAATTGTAGAAATAACACCTTCTGGAGGTAATGTCCATTATATTTAGCTAGTGCGGATGCCAGCTTGATGCTGCTCAATCACAGATGTCACAGATAATGTGAATAAACGAATCACACAACAAGAGTCCATGTTTCATTATGGAGGTAATTATTACTCACTCCATCCCAACATAAGTGACTTAACTTTGCCTAAATACGCATGTATTTAGAAATATTTTAGTATGTAGTTACATATGAACCTAGAAAAAGAGAAAAAGTTGAGTCACTTATTTTGGGACAAAGCGAGTACATACCATTTGATATTTCAATCAACTTACTACTATCCTCCAATCCAAATTAATGTTCTCCAGTTTTGTCTAGATTCCTGAATCGGAGGCTTGTCAGACTCACATGGACAGGTTTACTTCGCATCGTTACAAAAGGAAAAGGATAGCTAAACCTCATTAGTAGAAACGATCACCAAAAATTATCATCAATATAGTGTTCTCAACCAGGCAAATGCCGTACAAAAGAATGTTTCAGCTTCACTAAGAGATAAAACAAAACTAGTGAAGAACAAATTGAGTACAACTAATTCTAAAATGCACAGCTAAAAAGACGGTACAAGCATCAAAGAAGCACGGTACAACTGTTGCTCTGCACATCCCTGGTTAACATGGATAAAGAAAAGACTCCAGGAATTGTGTATGCTGGAAATACTTTAAGCGTTGCAAAGTAGGTCAGCAACGGTCTGTAGCTCCAGAAATTGTGTATGCTTCTGGGCCTCCCTGGTTAACATGGATAAAGAAAACACTCCAAACACAAAGAAACTAAAAACTTAGAATCCAGAAACCTCGGAAAAAATCAGCACAAAATTATCCAATGTGATACATAACCACAACTTTGGAACTTGTCAATACTCAATTGAGCATCACTTTGCATTCATGTCAACAAGCATTTTATGATCATGTGCATGCCTATGGAATGTTAAGCCACATATCGGTTAATCATCTCCATGCCAGAATCGGTTATATAGGTAAATTAGATTTTATACTAAAACATTTTGAGCTCATTGAGGATATTCAGGGTGCCGAGTTGTAACTTGTAGTGGTATCGCATGATTACTATTTCCAGATAGGACAAGTCTTGGGATACTGTGAACTACTACTTCCAAGAAAGACAATATGTATCAATGATGAAGCAACACACTTTTCAAGCAAGGGCAAGTAGCAACTCCTAATTTTTGGATGGTGAATAGGACAAGTCTCTCACACAAATACTAAGCAGGTTTCAAGACAGACAAGAAATAGTCACATATGTGACTTCAATACAAAGGTTCAGAACATTTACGGTAGGCATCACACCGGCCCAGAGGAAAACATAAGTAAATGTGTTCTACTGGGAAATCAGATGGTTTATGGCATCCAGACAGGTCCTCTTAAGAAATCTTCCAGGTTGGGCCATACTCTATGTCATCTGGTTTGGGTAGGGTCTCCAATAAGCAGGCTCCAAACTTCACATGTCTCGGCTGTTTTTAGTAAGGGATTGGGCAGGGAGGGGAAGGTGAAACGGACTGGTTCATCAGAAGAGAGCTGAGCTGGGTTAAATGTGTTTCAAAGGGAGATGTGGTTAGAAGCAAGTATTGATCATGTATAATCACCAAATACATGGCAAACATGGACGAGGAACCATACCTGTTGTATCCAACAACCTGCATTTTAATAGCCATAGCGCTTTCCAGATGAAAGATAGGTAGAACCAGATAACCTAATTAAAAAATTGCTAATAATGCCAAGTGAGCAAATTATATATGAAATAAAGGATAAACATATTAAGAAAAATCAATGAAATATTAAGTAGACTTGGCATTCACCAAAGCTTGCACAAAATGATTGTAGACTTAGTGTAAAGCAACATAAAATTTTCCTACACTGAATTATAATCAACAAAGCGAATATGTGTACTGGAGAAAAGGTGACTTCAAAAAATAGTCATCCTTACCCGCTGCTGCCAGAACGACCGCTGTATCCACTGTAAGCACCATAGCCGCTTCCGGATACCTAGCGCAGGTTTCAAATATATTATGGGATACGAAACCTGACAACCTGTTTGCAGGATTTGAAATGAATACAAAAAAAGGCAAGCCATACCTGGGAACTGCCATAATTTGTGTAACGGTCAAGAGGAGGCATATCGTCTGATGCACGATATCCACTTGAATATACATAGTCATGCCCGACAGGCTTATTGTCTCTGCCTAGATACCTTGGCTCATCAAAAACACTAGCAGGCAAAGGATGATACGGGATCACAGGTGGAAAACCTGATAAAGCACCATCTCTTTCAAAGAAGTTGGCTTTCAGCCTTGTAGTTATTTGCACAAGAGCATGTCTTGCGACATCAAGGTCTCCACTGATCTGAAGTACATGACAATTGCAACAGTAATAATTAATAAATATATTGCTGTAGCAAAAAGTAGTCTCAAAATGAAGAACCTCAGAAGTCAAATTGTTACCTGGACCATCTCTTCGTCTTCAGATGCTACTTTTGGAACATTCTCCTTCGTTAAGATACGTATGTTTGCTCTTGATGTTCTTCGTATCTCTGTAATGATTGAACCACCTTTGCCGATCAGGCACCCTATCCGTGATGTTGACACCAGCAAACATGTAGTATATGACGTCTCCCCTGATTCCGGGTCCATTTTCACACTGCATTTTGGCTGTAAACGAACTGTAGCATCAATTGTTGGAGAGATAGTATCTTCAAAGAACTGCATAACAAAAAAAAGAATTAATCAGGACATATAACTAAATATGAACATGAAACTTATCCAATATCAATGAACATGAAACTTATTAATCAGAACATAAGGAGAAAGAACTTGCCTCTTTTGCCGAAACTGTAATTATGCAGTCATCTACATGACTTGAACTATCGACTTTGATAGAAGCTCCAGACTCCTGCCTAATCTGTTTGATAATCCCACCTCCTTTTCCAATTACACCTCCGACATTCGCAGCGGCACAAAGCAGACGCAAGCTAAACTCTTTTGCAGAGCTCTCCTCCCTCCGTGGTTGGTATATAGAAGGCCAGTCTCCCACCATATCACCTTTGTATCCTCCATAACGACTAACCATAGGAGTAATCCCTACAATTGATGCAGTAGAGAAACTACCAATGCAGGAAGGTTGGGTCAAGCTGGATGCAAGAAGATGCTGGGACCTAGATAGGTTGTCACGGAGGCGAGATGACACTTGGAGAAGAGCTTTTCTAACTACCATTGGATCCCCAGATATCTAGTTTTGAAATGATGAGAACGTGATTAATATTTCCGATTCACAGTTACAAAACAATCCAGTATAACATCAAACTAAACTGAAGAAAACATTTCAATTAATTTACAGGGTCTCAATTTCCATTTAACTCAGATTTATACTCCTACAAAGATACCAATTGGTGGAGGCAATCCACCTAATTACATGTCAGATTTGGCACCAAATTTTGACTTTAGATATCCTGATTTGGCATGAATGGCAGAAAATCTTCCTAAACATATTGTAAAGTGTTCTTCTAATCCGTAGCAGTGCATGGGTATTGCACTAGTAACTTAGAAATATACAGTCAGAAGCATAAGAAATGCCTACTGCACATAAGTGAACATTTATTATAGTAGACATTTGGTGGAAATACAGAAAGAGACATCACGTGTACTATATAAAAGTACAGGACAGAGACACCATATGCATCTATAGTAGCACACATGTACATGTATTGCAGGAAATAGGTGGGAGAAGTTACTACTGACCAACCTGGAGAAGTTCATCACCACTAATAGCACATGCTGGGAGATGTTCATTACTAAGCACGCGTAATTTTGAACCAGTGTCACTGCGGATTCCCTGGATGATATGTCCACCTTTTCCAATAATGCATCCTATCGGATCAGATGGCACAAGCAAGCGAACTGTAACTTGAGCTAAACCCTCTTCATTTTCTTCGTCCACAGGACCATCATCGGCGGCCAGCTTCTCATGAACCCTAAAGAGAGCATCTTGAGCAGGGCAAACCCTATCTTCAGTATCTTTGATGGTATTAGTCTTCCCGCTTGGGCTAAATATTGTTATGACTCGCTCATCGCAGCCAGGGACACTGTCACCAATCCTAATCTTAGCTTGAGTTTCATTCCTCAACTGCTTGGCAATTTCTCCACCTTTCCCAATTATACTCCCAATTTTCCTAGACGCACAGACGTAGCGATAGACAGTATCATCTGGACCAGGAGCATAGGTATCATCACCAGGATTTCTTCTCTTGCCACCTCCACTTTCAGAAAAATCAGAGTGCCGCTTTCCATGACTGTTGCGGTGCCCAGGCCCAACCATGATCTAAAAACAGAGATGGAATATTCAGAATTTCAGCAACATAGAATACCACAACAAATAAATACGAACTTAAATACCAATAATAGCATAGAATAATAGGATAGCATGTCATGTCTTACATATAATTGAGGGAAAGCTTTATGTTTCATACAGCTTATTTACATCAAAATCCAACTACCAGGCAGCAGCTATGACCATCCAATACCATCCAACGGGAAAAGATGTGTTACATGGCTAGAGCGCAGTGGCGTCATACGGCTGATCCGGGTTAGAGTCATGCAGGTGGAATAATTCCATTTGATTTACTTCACTGAACGGCTTGCTGTCTCACACCTTCCACCTTAATTAAAATAACACGGGCATCCTCCCCTATTGGTCTTGTAATTGCTTGGAGAAATTATGGATTGAAGAGACCAAAATTCGTTATCTTCGTTGTTGTGACGGGTATTTTTGTCTTTCGAGATGTTTTCTTAACGGCTGCCGTCTATTCAGAAGCATGTATTTAGTTTTCGTATTTGATTTGGTAAGATAAATGATATTGATTTCACCATGTGCATGTATTAAATGTTAGCCACAATTCCCTATAGTCCTCAAATCCACCTGGTGGATTTTAACGGTTGATTCATTTTTAGTGGTCCGAGCATTGGCACACAATAGATGTAGGTACAGGTAACACGTCTTTTCCCGTTGGATGGTATCGGACAGTCATAGCGGCTACCTAATTTCATTCTTAGCTGATTTGAGCACACTTTTCATTCTTGGCAGATTTGAGCAATTTATGTCGGTAGAATGATAGATAAATCTCAGATTTGATTCTCTAGCTATATCCATATCAATCCTACGACCTAATGTTAACATAGAAGTTTGTTTCCTAGCTCTCCTTGAAATAAAGATTATGTAAGCACCCAATACGGCTGCGAGACCGGCTGCTTTCACGATGAGTTGTCATAGCTTTCTTGTCAAATCATCCATCAAAACAAATAGAAACAACAATTCATCCTTCATACATGTACAGGGAATAAAAACATGCACTGCCCACAACAACAAAAAATGCACATATAGCTATTTACTGCCCACAAACACATAGCACATATACCAAGTTACTGCCCACAAACATTAGCACATACACCAATTTACTGCCCACAAACAATAGCACATATACCAATTAACTGCCCACAAACAATAGCACATATAGGAATTTTACTGCCCGCAAACACATATAGCAATTTTATGCAAAGAATGAGAAGGAAACAAGAGAATGGGCTGCTACCTCACAAAGATGAGTTGTTGGTCGATGAAGATCCAAAGTGGGGCGTACTGGCTGCTGCAGGTGGGAGACGGTGCAGATCGGGTCGATGACGGCCTGCTGCAGGTGAAGACGAGCTTCTGCGGGTCGGAGACGGTGGAGATTGGGTCGGAAACGGCCGTCTGCGGGTCGGAGACTGCCTGCTCTGGATGCAGGGGCGTGCGCTGCTGCTAGGGATACCGCGCGCGGCCGTCCGAGCAAGAGGCCGGCGCGCGTGCGCGTGGCGCGGGGGAGAGAGGAGGACGGCCGTCTGAGCGGGAGGCAGGGTGGCGCGTCGAGGTGATGGAGGGGACGGCTCCGGGTCGGGGGGCTCGGCGTGAGCCGGCGGGAGGGTGGCGATGCGGGGAGGAAGGAGAGGGGGTTTCGGGTGGGCTAATCCCCAAGCAGTCCAATCCCTAGAGGCCTAGACCTCTTCTTCCCATTTGAATCTTTCCCTTCCCCTGCTGATTCCCTGGACCGGGCCGTGCAGAAGGCCCACGAGCCGGGTTTAAGCAGGGTTCTTTCTTCTTCCTCACTGCCTCCTCTTCCTTCCCCCTTCTCCTCTCTTGCGGCGCGACCTCCCACCCACACCATGCTGCCTCGATCGCCGGCGAGCCTCCGGTCGCTCCGTTGCGCGCGGACCTTCAGCTCCTCCCGATCTGCCGCCGCAGCAGCAGAAGGGAAGATCGTGGCGTCGGTGGTCTTCGAGCGCCTCCCCGTCGTCATCCCCAAGATCCACCCTGTCGTCTACGCCTTCCAGGAATTCTCGTAACTCCAGATCCACCCTCCCCTCTCGTATCTCATTTGATTTGGTGTTTCGTCCCTAGGCTGATGCCGTCTTTTGTGCAAGGTTCCGGTGGAGGCAGCAGTACAGGCGGAAGTACCCCGACGATGTCCTCGGCAAGGCGGAGGCGAGGTGACGTTTCTCCACCCTCGCATGTTGCATTCTTTTTGTTTTCGTTTGCATGGGCCATTTCTGGTTCATGGTCTCACCCTAGGTTAATGCTAGTAGTAAAATTGAAATGTATAATGACTTTAAGTGCATTGTGAAAAGTTAATCACGTTGGCATAAGAATCTTGGACAATAGCACATGGAAAATTTCAAGAAGAAAAGATTATCGCTGTTTTGCTTGTGAAAGGAACGGCACTGATTAAGAAGGATTACGATTAGTATGTACAAGATAAACTGGGGAGCAGTTGGTAGTGAATATGTCGAGTATCTGTACAAGTAATGCCAGTATTTGTGATTCTTCCTGAGTAACAAATTGAAATGTATAATGGTTTTAAGTGCATTGTGAAAGGTTAATGGTGCTGGCACAAGAATCTTGTACAATAGCACATGGAAAATTTCAAGAAGAAAAGAATGTGGCTGTTTTACTTGTGAAAGGAACAACACTGATTAAGAAGGATTATGATTAGTATGTACAAGATAAACTGGGGAGTAGTTGGTAGTAATGCGAGTATTTGTGATTCTTCCTGAGTAACAAATACATGGAATACTATTGAGAAAAGTAATCCTCTCAATAGTTGTCTTGTCAACCTGGGATTGTATGCATTGAATCAAATAGCAACCTACCGGCCAACAGTAGATACTAGATACCCACTGCTTAGATGCCAATTGGCCATGAAATGGAACTTGCACACAAATGGAATACTCTGCTTGTTCAGAGCGATATGTAATGGTGCTTACTGCTTAGAAGGAACATCAGTAGAAGTTGTGGTTTCCATTCCACAAATGTAGCATGATTTTGGCAGAATCTCCATGACCAGAAATTGCACCTGCTCCTGCTGTCAAAGTTATCTGCCCTATACATACATACATCATACATGGCACATTAGGATTTTGAGAATACATGCGGTAATGGAATATTTGCAGACGAGCTTTGAGCCTTTGATTTATACATTGGGTGTCAAATACATTGTAACTTGCTTCTGTGTGTGTGTAGGGGCAAGGGTGATTATCAGATAGATTATGTGCCCGCTCCAAGAATCACAGAAGCTGACAAAGCAAATGACCGGAAGTAGGTTTTCAACTTCCATTCCTATTGTTTTATTCTTCAGCCTAACTTGCTTTGTTGCATACTTTCTCAAAGATTTCTTGGTAGTTATTTTGAGTGTCAGCTATCCTCTTGTTGTGCAAGCATGTAATAGTTATATTGCACATTGAGCCGTCCTGAATGTTACTAAATACTTCAATACTGTCATGTAAGTACTTAACTCATAGTCTGTTTTTCTACGGAACATACTTATTAACCGGATTTTATGTTGTAGCAAACTGTTTCAGTTTCTCACTCTCTGTACCTTGTAGTAAACCTAAGGGCCTATTTATTCTAGAAGCTGAAAATATGATATCTTGTTAGCGGTATCCTCTCGTCGCACATCTTTTTGTCAGTGATATTGTCTCCATGCCTTACATGTATGGCTGCTAGAACCTATTGTTGGTTGTATGTGCCCATTTACTGGCTATCATTGCATGTACTTTCCTATGCAACATGGTTTGTTAGCTGTGAATGCTGAGCTGAAACTCGGATACATCATGAGAATTAACTCCCATGACAATGGTGCTACATGAGTGTAACACGGCATCTAGCTTATGCTCATCCCATTTTTATCTGTAGGTCATTACAACGAGCTCTAGATAATAAACTCTACCTTCTTCTGTACGGCAAGACTTTTGGGGCACCTGATGGCAAGCCTGTTTGGCATTTTCCAGAAAAAGTGTATGAAAATGAAGACACTTTGCGTCTGGTATGCAGTTTGAAAAATCACATGAGATTTCCGTATATATGATCCAGGCTGTACTTCCAGTTTACTTATGCTATTGTACACCTTTCATTTGTGCTACCAGTTTAGAATTGTGGTTTTAGAATATAATCCCTCCATCCCAAGGCTTAAGGCATATAACTTTTTTAAAAAGTCAAGCCATGTAAAGTTTGACCAAACTTTTAGAAAAAACTATCAAGAACTATTATACTATATAGATACCATGTGAAAATATGTTTCATAATGTATGAAAGGGTATGGATTACGTATTATAAATATTAATATTTTTCTCTAAAAACTTGGTCAAACTTTAGTTGATTTGACTTTTGAAAAAAGTTATATGCCTCAAGCCTTGGGACAGAGGTAGTCATGTTTCATTATCATCTGTTCACTTACTGGATATCTGATTCCAGTGTGCTGAGTCTGCGTTGAAGTCTGTTCTGGGCGGACTTGACAACACATACTTTGTCGGCAATGCTCCAATGGCCCATATGGTAGCTGAACAAACGGAAAATTCTAGCGTTTCACCATTCAAGGTATCATTTATCTCACCATATGAAAATAATTGGTCATGTACTATACTTCAGTACTTTGCATTTATTTTCTCAAGGCAAACGGGTTTATTAGTTTGCTGTACCGCTGTGTGATGGCCTCTTAATCCCCTCACGCATCTTGCAGCGTTTCTTCTTCAAGTCGCAAGTGATTGGCACGACAAAACTCGATGTCGGCAAGTGCGAGGACCATGTGTGGGTGACCAAGGACGAGTTGCTCGAGTATTTTCCGGAGCACAAGGCGCTCTTCGACAAGATGATAATTCACATAAGATAGCTCTCTAATCTGGTTAGGGCGACGATAAAGCTTAGTTTTTTTTGGACACCGAGCACATTGCACCATCTGGTATCATGCTGCTTGACCTGTGTACCGATTTCCAGCCAGAATACGCAATATCATCACCATGAAAGAGATGGATGCGGACATTTCTCTGAAGTGTCATTTCCAGACACGGTCTTTTTTTTGGTCGGTGCTGTTAGATTAAAAATGTATGGCAGCTTTCCCTCCGCAAGATATACATGCTATTTGTAGGTAAAATAATTGGTGTCATTCTGTTGTACCTGATTCCTAACGTTTGTTGCCAAGTGCCAACTTTTACTGCTAAGGCGCGAGAGCTTGTAATGTATATTCTAATTTCTGCAGCTATGAATGCTGGTAATGTTTATTTCCCATTCTAGCAATGTTTGACTTAGCTCTGAATTTACTGTGTATATCTGGCTGAAGTTGTACAAATTTCCCAAAGGAGTTACACTAATAGCCTATATATAAGTAATGACACGGTACCTATGGCCTGTGGGCTTGCGCAATGGCCTATGGCCTATCGTCCTGGCAACCGGTGGAAGAAGCAGAACCCTATCCGCTATGCAATCTCAGCTACCTTTCCTTCTCCAGTTACTTCCATGGGGCTGGAGGGACAGGATTTTTGTCCCTCATCCTATGTGGAATGATTTTTTTTTCTCTCTGGTTAAAAGCCATTCGTCTCCAATCCCGTCTCGATCAATCTTGATTTGGAATTTTCCGATGCACTAAGTAGCATAGCAAAATGTAGTGTTTATTTTGATCACCTAACCCTTCTCAAGGAACTCGGTAGCAGTAGACATCATGTCCTAACCCTTCTCCCTAGGCCTAGGCATTGGGTAGCACTAGACATCCTCTCCCTGCCATCACCCTGGCCTATATCCATTTCGGACATCAAATATGTTAGAGCATCTCCACTCGTTGGGCGAAATCAGGCCGAAATTCGGACCAAATTTTGGCCGGACAAAACTCGTTTTCGGCCTGGGAACGCCGAGTTTCCCACTCGCGTTTCCAGGCGAGTTCCCGTGTTTGGCTAAAATTTAACAAAATTCGGTAAACTTTGGGTGAATATAAACGGTTTTGAGCGAATATAGGCGAACTTTGGACGAATATGGTCGATATGGACGAACTTTGGGCGAACATGGGCGATACGAACGAACTTTGGGCGAATATGGCCATGTTTTGGGAGAACTTTGGGCGAATAGGATACAGACGAATTTTGGGTGAATATGGCCAAATTTTGGGCGAACTTTGGGCGAATATGGTCTATATGGACGAACTTTGGGCGAATATGGCGATATGAACGAACTTTGGGAGAATATGGGCGATATGGATGAACTTTGGGCGAAATTTGGGCGAATATGGGCGATACGGACGAACTTTGGGCGAATATGGCCGAATTTTGGGTGAATATGGTCTATATGGACGAACTTTAGGCGAATATGGCGATATGAACGAACTTTGGGCGAATATGGACGAACTTTGGGCAAATATGAGCGAACTTTGGGCGAATATGGCGAACTTTGGGCGAATATATGCTGACTGGGCGGGTCCTGCGGTGACCCAGCATACCACTTCATGATGTAGTACACTATAGTCGTTGACATAACAGCAATAAAACACTGTTCACTACTATTACATCCCTCAGAATGGTACAACAGAAACACAACAGGTCCAAGACATGACTATAGGTTACAACTCAACTCTTTACACAAGATCTAGAGAACACTCTAGGTTAAAGAGAGAGAAAGAAACTTCTTACAAAGAAAAATCAGAAATAAATAACTCCAAAACTATCATACTATTAAGACTAGTATCTTAACTAATGGTCTGGCATTGCTGCTATTGCAATACACTATAAAAATAGGTTCTATGACTAGAGATTATATTCCTATCTTCTCAGTAATTTCGTCTTCACTTCAGTTGATGTATATGTTGACTTTCTTGACTTCATTGAAGAGCTTTAGCTTTTGACGATGATTCCTGGAGCATGATTTGATGTAGACATCGTCTGTACTGGCTTTAAAACCTAGCAAGGGTTAAGAAGATACTTTGAGTACGAGCGTACTCAGGAAGTTCACTAGAAAAGGAGTGTTTGATGCACTATATCTACAGCCACGGACCATAGGTCGTAGGCAATGCAAATTTTCGTAAACATTTCTTCAAAGATTGCTTTTATTCTAAAAAGCTATGTACGTTAGCCTTCACGGGTTTACCAGAACTTTCATGGAGTTTCTTTCCCGCCACGTTCGCAGCTCCTTCCCGGAACAGGGAGTAACAAGTTATAGTTCTTATACTCTGCAGAGGTGCGTCACTTTACCCATGAGAGACCTTAGGCTTTGTTGCATGGCCGGGAGTATGTTTCCGTTCAAACTTCCTTGGTTTGAGGCCCAACCTAAGATCCAAGCCAATCACTGCCCCCTTCGCGATCTCGCCATGCCTCCTTGGTGTACACCATGCCCACATATTGAATTACGGCAATGGTTTGTACAGACCGTTAGATGCCAGAACTATCGTGGGAAGTTGAGGGTTTCCACCCATATGCTGCATATCCTCTATGAATTACCAATTAATATGCACGCTACGAGTGATAACAGCCACGACCTGCACATCCGGCTACATGCGAGAGGAAGAAGATACAGCCGACTTCTCCGTCCCATTCCAAATCTCATGGTCAACGCGTAATATACGGCGCAAAAATCACTAGCTACATTGGTTGTTAAATCATAGGTGATATAGTTCTGAACAGTGGTATTCCAACTGCCAGATTTAATAGATTAGCTAATCACCCTGGATCAATAACCAATAGTTCACATTATTATCAAAAATAGTGTTTTCTGACCTTTTTCAAATGCAGGTGATGACAATACTGGATTTGCAAAATATTTTACAGAAAATAATCAAAAGGACATGAGCAAGTGTGAATTTGCCTTTTGTGATTGCAAGATTATGCACTCACGGTCTTCGAGACAATATAAAAGATCCAATATCTGAAATCAACATTATTGGTCCGGTAAGGACTAATGATTAAAGAAGCAAGATGCTATTATGCATAAATAATGTAATGTAATTTCGTAAACTCGAATCCCGGGGATAACGTTGATCTAGGGTTTGGATACTGGAAATGGTTACTTTAGAATGTGTTGTCCTTTTAGATAAGTTTCAAACTTGTGCTTCTTATTAAGGCTTGTGAGTGTGTGTGAAACAATATGTAAGTATAATAAAGCACACACAATAATGGAATACTCAAGTGGGAAATATATCTGTAGACTATGTATATAAGGTTTGTTCATCATTCAGAGCTTTCATAAAAATGCTTATGTCTTGCTTTATAATGTTCCTTAAAATAATAATTTTTGAAGAAAATCTTACTGAGCAAAGGAGAAGTATTTAAATTTTAAGTTAACCTTATTAGGTGTTCTTTCAAGTTTTAGTCTTTAAGTAAGAAATAATTGCTTTATTTGAATAATGATATTAGTAGTATTTGAGACTTATCTATCTTGGTTTTGAACTTGGTTAGTTTGGTATTAAGATGCTTTATAACTTAATTATAACAGACCAAAGTTAACTATAAAGTATATAATAAAGTTTTTAGGATTATACTTAAAGTCTTGTAGACTAAATTTAATTTTTAAAACATAGATGGACTTAAGGCATATTGCTTATGTTATTTGTACCAGGTGTACTTTATAATGTTTCTCTAAGGATACTTTAAGAATGGTAACACTTCCATTTGAATAGTGGTTTCCTAATTGTTTAGTGGAATAGAATCATTTTTACTTTTTATGGATGAGTGGTTATAGTTTGTAAACAAGGAAATAATATTACTTAACTACTTATGGATTCAATATAGTGTTTTGGTTTGTTTATAACTTGTATTTGAAGTATTGGAGTAGGTTTTATTTCACTACAAAATTATTCTTGGAGATTTTATAATGGATAAGGATTCTTTTATAAAATAATCTACATTAATGGTTGAGAGATAATTTAATAAAATTGTATTTAAAGTGTGTTAAATCATTTTGACTTCCTATTATCAATATTCAAGATTAACACTATTATTAGATCTAAATTGGCAATTTTAGAAATATTAACAAATTTTATTTACCCTTATAGGAATTATCAATTAAGAAAATAGGTTTAAATTCAAGTTATTAAGTTATTTAAATGTTCATTTACCTTAAAAGTGGA
Source organism: Avena sativa (assembly GCA_916181665.1). Classification (NCBI taxonomy): domain Eukaryota; kingdom Viridiplantae; phylum Streptophyta; class Magnoliopsida; order Poales; family Poaceae; genus Avena; species Avena sativa. Next base: position 111,345,010 of record OV702285.1, on the reverse strand, counting down.
ATATTATATTTTTAACATGTAGGTATTATTTTTGTGAACATTTTGGCATATTACATTTATTTTTGTGACTTATAAATAATAAGATATAATTTTTACAAGGTTTATTACTTTTATAAAGACTTAATAAATAATAAATATTTAATTAAGTGAAATAATAATGCATGATTATAGTTTTAAATTATATTTCTTATTTTTCTAAGATTTTTGGTATTTTATTTATATTTTTAACATTTACCAATATTAAATTATGAATTATCAATGTTTTATTACTTATAAAATTCTTATTAAATCATAATTATTTAAATTATTAATATAAGAATGTTTGATAATAGTTTTAAGTTATAGATTTTATTTTCTACAAATTTTCATATATTATAGATATTTTTCTGAATTACAAAACAAAAGTTATTAATTAAACAAGATTTAACCATTTTATTTCATTTCTAGAATTAATACACTAAATAGTTTATGATGTAATGTTGATGTCAGCATGGGGTGAAATGTTTTTCTCACTAGGTCAATTCTCACCCCCAGTCACTGACTGGTGGGGTCTATGCCACGTCGTATTTATAGTTTTAATTTATTACAGAAAACATTATCACAAATTCTAAAATAATAAAAATAAAAAATGAATATGACATCAGCGTGATACCACGCTGACGTCACACGCATTCGAATCTCTCTGGTTGATGATCAAGCTCGCGCTTGAGTGCGCGCGGGGGGTTGTTTCTAGGCTTGGTGTAAAGAGAACGTCGTAGGGAGCGACGGTGGCTAACGTCGGCGGTGGCAGATGCTCGTCGGTGAAAGGAAATGGGACGAGAGCGAGCAAATTAAACGGTTCCTAAGCATCGCAAGCTCACCGTGATTGCAGCGAAGAGGTTGATGATGACAGGCGCAGTCGGAGGTGAGCTATTCAACATGATTTTCGACGAACCACGGCGGAGGGGAATGACAAAATTCGATCGTCTCTGAGCTACCCTTAGTGCCGCGTTCTTCACAAAGGATCTACGCTCGCTGGCGCACCTCCTAGACCACACCACGACCTCCGGGGTGAACTTTGCTGATGACGGTGGTAGCTAGGGTTTCGGCCACCGAGAGAAAACATAGAGGGGGATTGCTGAGAAGGGGAAAATGAGGATGAGACCGAGGGGGGACATCGCCGTGGCCTCCTTATCCTCCCCTGACGACGGCGGCGTGCATCTTGACGCGGTGGGGATCGACGGCGGTCGGGACGCCAGACAGCAGCTTCGCCGGCGAGGAAGACGACAAAGATTAGAGGCCGAAGGGGTATGGGCTCCTGGCGGGCTGGTGCTGGGCCAGGTGGGCTGCGGTTGGCTGCTCGCGAGCGACGAGTAAGAGAGATGAGGAATGGGCCATGGGCCAGATCTGATTCCTCTGTTATTTTTTTCTTTCTGTTTGTTTTTCTTTTTTGATTTCTATTTTTTGTTTTCTTTTCTTACCCTTTTATTTAAGCACTAATTTAGACTTATCTTTATGGAATTACCTTGCTAATACTTGCAGCAATGATAAATAGTATTTAAAATAATTTTATGAGTTTTTATTATATAAGATTATCACTTCTTTATTTTCTTATACATATATGTATATATTTTTCTTTTTGTATTTGTAGGGTCTTTTGATATGAATTTAATTTATCTAATATCCAATAACTTATTAAAGAATATATTAATATTAATCCATGAGTTTTGATTCTTATTGATTTTACAATATTAAAGAAACTTTTATATATATTGATCCTTCATTAATATTTGATACATAAAGTTTTGAGTAATTAATATGGTTAATATTATTCTCATAAATTTAGGAAATAGCAATGTAAATATTTTATTATAACTAACAGAAGAGTTAGGGTTTGAATTGGAAATGCCTACCTTAGGTTTAGGGTTCTTAATATACTTATATTCTTTTGTTGATGTGAATAAAGATTAATGGCTAAACACATTGTCCTTAAGTGTGTGATTTTTTAATGATATCACCCTTTAAAGTAAAATAGTGGGATTGTTTTCTAGGCTAACTTATTAGAAAGAATTGATAAAGATAGCTCCTAAGCACATGTGATCATGATAGTTGGAAATGACAAAGATGTGCTTAAGTGATTTGCTATAGGAAAATATTCCTATAAGCCATTGTAGAAATAAGATGATAGATCAATCATTTGATATGGATATTAGGTTTGGTTAAAGATTTAGGGTTTAATGTTTACCAAGAATTCCTATCTTACATAATTCACAATCCTGGACTTCTAATTAATGAATTCCTTTCCTAGATATATTACTTCTCTATATCCATCATCATGTGCTAACATGATGAGCTTTGCTTTACAGAAATATTCTTATCCACCTTTTATTCTTCTTAATCCATTTATAAATCCAATGAGCTTGACACTAAACCTTTTCATAATCTTCTCATATCTATACTTGGTTATATCAACTACTTTACTGCTGATAACCTCCAATCTAACAATTGTTTTACAGTTACTTCCATTCATGATCTTCCCTTATCATCCTTCACTAATATCATTTCAATAGATGTATACATCAAATCCTACTTCACCTCAAGTGCTTAGTATTTCCAAAGAGGAGAATACTACTTCTTTAATCCAATGTTGCTCTAACATCATCTTAATCATACTATCTTGTCTCTACTTAACTCCAATATCTAACATTCCAACCTCACATTATATTAATGTGACTTGTAATAGCTAACCTAGGATAATATATCTAGACTAGGGTTTAATCATGTTTTATCCACCAATGTCACTTATATAGGATATAAGCACTCAATCTTGGTGAGTAAGGCATGATCATTATAATTCTTTGATCCTTTATGGTTTAGGTTTCCAGTTGGCTAATCAAGGCTTCCGTCCATACAACATTACAGTTGTATTATAATTATCTTCTGTTTAGCTCTATTCAATTAAGAGATATAATTCATTGACTATACCTACTTGATACAATAGGACTGCTCCTTGGTAACTATCTTCAATATTCACCCTTGGAATCTTCTTTGTTACCATACAAATATATATTCCAATTAACTCTTCTATCATTACATGAGTGAATTAACTCCATCAATTAACACATTGATTTGATTCTCTTCAATCACTCTCATCCTATAGATGATACCTTAAACTAGCATTACTATTTACCTCTTCTTACTTCTTATATAAAGGACTGAAGTGAATGCTATGATAAGGACAAGAGTTGATAGGTCAAGAATTGATAGATTAAGAATTGGTGAATCAATAGTTGATTACTCAACATTGATGAACAACAGATATTGGAATATAATTCCAATAGGAATGGTAAAGATTGATATGGATAAAAATATACATGGTGAATGATCTTTGAATTGGTTTCCCTCCTACTCCAAATAACTAAAGAGTTAGGGTTAGGTATTACCATGATACTCATAGTATAAACAGATGAGATTAAGATAGATCAAGAATTATTTTTTGCATTCTTATTACTTAAGTTATATTTATAACTTGGTATTCATGGGTTGTGTAATGAATACTGGGATATGATTACTTAAGGATCAAATATAATCGTCATGTATTAGGGTTTAACTTTTATTACATTTGATCTACCCTTAGATCAAATCATGTTTACCCAAAATAAGGTTTTAGCAAAGGTTATATTGAAAATTATCGCAGTCAACTTGATGATCTACTTCAATTCCATCAAGTTGAGAGAAGCTTCAAACAATTTGATAGGTTTTTTATTTAAAAGCGCAAAAATTATTCAGATTTTCTATGCATGAATGCAATGCACACATCTGGGTTCAGCTTATTTCTAAGCTCTAATGTTGGGGTTACAGACTCTCCCCTTAAAATAAACTTCGTCCTCGAAGTTCGTATACTCTCACGTTTCGGAGTAAGGAATTGTCTTGCAATAATTACGATATGTCTCAACTCCATGGTAACCTCAATGGGGATAATTGTAATATCCCGTATCCAAATCTTTTCCTTGAATTCACACCATACTTGGCAATCTCCAACTTGTTGTCTCCAATACCCAAAGTTCCTTTTTCTTTAATTCCTTAGGGATATTTCCTTATTATAAACTCCTTAATTTGTGGTCTCCATTTTAGTTCCTTATCCTAATTAGGTATCCTAATCCAACTTCTTCATTTGATCATCGAATTTCCTTACTGTATTATGCAAGGTCTAGGAAGTTTCACTAAACGGGGTTTTAAATTTTATTAAACAATAGTGTGGTCAAAAGACTAATTTTTTATTTGTCATTGTATGAGTTGTACTGGTAATCCTTCCGAATATTGGCTTTGAACACATTTAGTCCAAACCCATTGGAATTTCTTATTTCTCTACACATATCCAATTGGATATGTTTATTCCCTCTTAAGGGTCACTTAAGAGTTGTTTCTTTTAGAATTAGACTGTTAGGACTATTCTATTTTATTACTTCAAGCTTTTACCTTATCAGGCTTTTAGACAATCTTTTGTTATCTTAAGTACTTTTATAAAAATGAATTCCTTTTAACCTTATGAAAATAAGGCTTGCTATTGTTGTAGGTTAGTCCTTCTCCATCCTTTATTCGGAAAGTCAGATAATAATACCTTCATTTATAAGGTTTACTCTCCCCCTTAGGGTTTACTAATGGTCTTCAAACTGTGTATATAGTATTTATTGGCTTTATAATTAGGATGTAGGTCTTTATCTAGCTTATTTTCTACCTAGTTGGGTTCTCATGAAAGATTGTACGGTGTATCCACACATTTTTGGATCTCCGAAGTGAAACTTTTAGCATTATTTGTCTTACTTACTATTTGGACATTTTCACTTTGATAGGTCAATTTTCGCGAAGAGTCTCGAAAGACGATCGCATAAAATTTTATACTCCTTTAGATCTTACTTAGCTTAGGCCAAGTTTTATGCTCTTTATGCAACTTTTAAGACGATCTGGTTAACTATGTCAACCAACACCGGCTACGGACAAGATACCAACTGTGGATCAAATACTAGCTGCGGATCATCCTAGGTTGTAGGTATTACCCTATAGCTTCCAATATACTTCTGGCATTCTCTCTGAATTGTCAGAGCTTGAATACCATTTTGGTTCCAAAGCTACTTCTTTTGAACTTATTCATGATACTTCCATGAACTTGGTATAATTACTCCATTAATTCCTTAACAACATCACCTACTTTTGGTTGAACATTGAGTTCATCACTTCTTATCGCTTAAGTATGTTCTACACTAAACTTCCTTCTTATATCTGGCTAAAAATAACCTGAGCTTGATCTATCCTTCAAACTGCGCTAATACTCCTTATATTTTGCTTCCTCCTTCATGTAAGTCTTAATTTTGGTCTTTGGAACTCGTCACTCCCTTACATGAGTTCCCATTCCTATCCAGGTCTATAACATCAAGTAATAACTGGATGTTGCAACATGCATTTGCACATCAAGTCAAACTTCATGTACAGATCTAGTCAAAGAAGAAGACCCAAGAAAAACAAATAAATCCAAATGTAGTACATATAACACACAATATTCTAAGCCCGTATATAGTAGTTGAGTATAATATCTCTAGAATTCAGGCTTAGTCGTGTAGTATATGACACCTCCTCATATAGGTTTACATTGTGATACTTAGCACATAGAGTCAAACTATTATTTATCTCGATATTTACCCAAATTGCTCAAGTGCAACAGGATATTCTTAAGCAAAGTGGTCTCAATTTGGTTTTGACTAACCTTTAGTCTCACTTTTGAAAGTATTAACTATAACCAACCTTTATGGTTTAGTAACTAACCTCACATGATCTCTCAAAAATACTAATAGGTTTCTTAAACCAGAGATTATTGGAATTTTCTAGCACCTATGACTTCTATCATAGTTCTACCATGTTATTTGCTTACTCTACCTAAAGATAATTTACTAATTACTTATCATAACTATACTATCATCATGGTTTCGGAGCTAATATCACCATGATCTTGTTATGTTTTACCTATTTACATGATAATTTGAGAGCTAATCTCATCATGATGACTTTATTTCACATTGTACTACCATTGACTATTAGCATGATTTCACTTCATCACATAGAATTATCAAGTGAATCCCACATGATTACTACTCATTCCATCAACATTTATCCTAATGATATTTGTCGTGTTGTCTTTGGTTACCAACTAGCAATAAGATTTTGCTGTTCTTACTCAAATTCTAGGGTTAAGCAATACTATTAGAACTACTTCAATTGATGTCTTACACTTGATCCTAATCTGCTGCGGCCAATTGACTTTCCTACCGTATCTTGGTGGGTTATATCTTCTTCATAAGACACTAAATAGCACTATACTTGAGAAAAGATAAAATAATTACTCCTAAGAAAGAATGACTTAAGCCTCTGACTTAGGTGTGACAAGGTTATCCTCAAGTGGATACTCATCACAAGTCATATGAATATTTGGTTTAGATAAGATGGCTCCTATAGTCACTATCCAACCTACAGATCTTTCTAAAAGGGTTTTAATCCTAAGGTCAAAGCATATGCTCTGATACCAACTGCGGGGACCCAGCATACCACTTCATGATGTAGTACACTATAGTCGTTGACATAACACCAATGAAACACCGTTCACTACTATTACATCCCTCAGAGTGGTACAACAGAAACACATCAGGTCCAAGACATGACTATAGGTTACAACTCAACTCTTTACACAAGATCCAGAGAACACTCTAGGTTAAAGAGAGAGAAAGAAACTTCTTACAAAGAAGAATCAGAAATAAATAACTCCAAAACTATCATACTATTAAGACTAGTATCTTAACTAATGGTCTGGCATTGCTGCTATTGCAATACACTATAGAAATAAGTTCTATGGCTAGAGATTATATTCCTATCTACTCAGTAACTTCGTCTTCACTTGAGTTTATGTATATGTTGACTTTCTTGACTTCATTGAAGATCTTTAGCTTTTGATGATGATTCCTGGAGCATGATTTGATATAGCCATCGTCTATACTAGCTTTAAAACCTAGCAAGGGTTAATAAGATACTTTGAGTACGAGCGTACTCAGCAAGTTCACTAGAAAGGAGTGTTTGATGCACTATATCTACAGCCACGGACCATAGGTCATAGGCAATGCAAGTTTTCGTAAACATTTCTTCAAAGGTTGCTTTTATTCTGAAAAGCTTTGTCCGTCAGCCTTCACGGGTTTACCAGAACTTTCATGGAGTTTCTTTCCCGCCGCGTTCGCAGCTCCTTCCCAGAACAGAGAGTAACAAGTTACAGTTCTTACACTCTGTAGAGGTGCGTCACTTTACCCATGAGAGACCTTAGTATTTGTTGCACGACCGGGAGTATGTCCCCGTTCAAACTTCTTTGGTTTGAGGCCCAACCTAAGATCCAAGCCAATCACTGCCCCCTTCGGGACCTCGCATGCCTCCTTGGTGTACACCATGCCCACATATTGAATTACGGCAATGGTTTGTACATACCGTTAGATGCCAGAACTATCGTGGGACATTGAGGGTTCCCACCCATATGCTGCATATCCTCTACGAATTACCAATTAATATGCACGCTACGAGTGATAACAACCATGACCTACACATCCGGCTACATGCGAGAGGAAGAAGATACAGCTGACTTCTCTGTCCCATTCCAAATCTCATGGTCAACGCGTAATATACGGCGCAAGAATCACTGGCGACATTGGTTGTTAAATCCTAGGTGATATAGTTCTGAACAGTGGTATTCCAACTGCCAGATTTAATAGATTAGCTCATCACCCTGGATCAGTAACCAATAGTTCACATTATTATAAAAAATAGTGTTTTCTGACCTTTTTCAAATGCAGGTGATGACAACACTGGATTTGCAAAATACTTTACAGAAAATAATCAAAGGACATGAGCAAGTGTGAACTTGCCTTTTGTGATTGCAAGATTATGCACTCACGGTCTTCGAGACAATATAAAAGATCCAATATCTGAAATCAACATCATTGGTCCGGTAAGGACTAATGTTTAAAGAAGCAAGATGCTATTATGCATAAGTAATGTAATGCAATTTCGTAAAATCGAATCCCGGGGATAACGTTGATCTAGGGTTTGGATACTGGAAATAGTTACTTTAGAATGTGTTGTCCTTTTAGATAAGTTTCAAACTTGTGCTTCTTATTAAGGCTTGTGAGTGTGTGTGAAACAATATGTAAGTATAATAAAGCACACACAATAATGGAATACTCAAGTGGGAAATATATCTGTCGACTATGTATATAAGGTTTGTTCATCATTTATAGCTTTCATAAAAATGCTTATGTCTTGCTTTATAATGTTCCTTCAAATAATAACTTTTGAAGAAAATCTTACTGAGCTAAGGAGAAGTATTTAAATTTTAAGTTAACCTTATTAGGTGCTCTTTCAAGTTTTAGTATTTAAGTAAGAAAGAATTGCTTTATTTGAATAATGATATTAGTAGTATTTGAGACTTATCTATCTTGGTTTTGAACTTGGTTAGTTTGGTATTAAGATGCTTTTAACAGACCAAAGTTAACTATAAAGTATATAATAAAGTTTTTAGCATTATACTTAAAGTCATTTAGACTAAAGTTAATTTTTAAAACATAGATGGACTTAAGGCATATTGCTTATGTTATTTGTACCAGGTGTACTTTATAATGTTTCTCTAAGGATACTATAAGAATGGTAACACTTCCTTTTGAATAGTGGTTTCCTAATTGTTTAGTGGAATAGAATTATTTTTCCTTTTTATGGATGAGTGGTTATAGTTTGTAACCAAGGAAATAATATTACTTAACTACTTATGGATTCAATATAGTGTTTTGGTTTGTTTATTACTTGTATTTGAAGTATTGGAGTAGGTTTTATTTCACTACAAAATTATTCTTGGAGATTTTATAATGGATAAGGATTCTTTTATAAAATAATCAACATTAATGGTTGAGAGATAATTTACTAAAATTGTATTTAAAGTGTGTTAAATCATTTTGACTTCCAATTATCAATATTTAAGATTAACACTATTATTAGATCTAAATTGGCAATTTTAGAAATATTAACAAATTTTATTTACCCTTATAGGAATTATCAATTAAGAAAATAGGTTTAAATTCAAGTTATTAAGTTATTTAAATGTTCATTTACCTCAAAAGTGGAATATTAAATTTTTAACATGTAGGTATTATTTTTGTGATCATTTTGGTATATTATATTTATTTTTGTGACTTATAAATAATAAGATATAATTTTTACAAGGTTTATTACTTTTATAAATACTTAATAAATAATAAATATTTAATTAAGTGAAATAATAATGCATGATTATAGTTTTAAATTATAGTTCTTATTTTTCTAAGATTTTTGGTATTTTATTTTAATTTTTAACATTTACCAATATTAAATTATGAATTATCAAAGTTTTATTACTTATAAAATTCTTATTAAATCATAATTATTTAAAATATTAACATAAGAATGTTTCATAATAGTTTTAAGTTATAGATTTTATTTTTCTACAAATTTTCATATATTATACACATTTTTGTGAATTACAAAACAAAAGTTATTAATTAAACAAGATTTAACCATTTTATTTCATTTCTGGAATTAATACACTAAATAGTTTATGATGTAATGCTGATGTCAGCATGGGGTGAAAGGTTTTTCTCACTAGGTCAATTCTCAACCCCAGTCACTAACTGGTGGGGTCTATGCCACGTCGTATTTATAGTTTTAATTTATTACAGAAAAAATTATCACACATTCTAAAATAAAAAAATAAAAAAATGAATATGACATCAGCATGATACCACGCTGATGTCACACGCGTTCGAATCTCTCTGGTTCATGATCAAGCTCGCGATTGAGTGCGCGCGCGGGGTTGTTTCTAGGCTTGGTGGAAAGAGAACGTCGTAGGGAGCCTTATAGTGGCGGCGCCGCTCGATTTAGGTCGCCGGAACAGTGGTGGCGATGGTGGCTAATGGCGGCTAATGGCGGCGGTGGCAGATGCTCGTCGGTGAAACGAATTGGGACGAGAGCAAGAAAATTAAACGGTTCCCAAGCATCGCAATCTCACCGTGATTGCAGCCAAGAGGTTGATAATGACAGGCGCGGTCGGAGGTGAACAATTCGATATGATTTCCGATGAACCACAGCGGAGGGGAACGACAAAATTCGATCGTCTTCGAGCTCCGCTTAGTGCTGAGTTCTTCACATAGGATCTACGCTCGCTGGCGCACCTCCTCGACCACACCACGACCTCCGGGGTGAACTTTGCTGACGACAGTGGTAGCTAGGGTTTCGGTCACCGAGATAAAACAGAGAGGAGGATTGATGAGAAGGGGAAAATGAGGATGAGACAGAGGGGGAACGTCGCCGTGGCCTCCTTATCCTCCCTTGACGACGACGGCGTGCATCTTGACGCGGTGGGGATCGACGGCGGTCGGGATGCCAGACAGCAGCTTCGCCGGTGAGGAAGACGACGAAGATTAGAGGCCAAAGGGGTATGGGCTCCTGGAGGGCTGGTGCTGGGCCAGGTGGGCTGCGGTTGGCTGCTCGCGAGCGATGAGTAAGAGAGAGGAGGAATGGGCCATGGGCCAGATCTGATTCCTCTGTTATTTTTTTCTTTCTATTTCTTTTTCGATTTCTATTTTCTGTTTTCTTTTCTTACCCTTTTATTTAAGCACTAATTTAGACTTATCTTTATGGTATTACCTTGCTAATACTTGCAGCAATGATAAATAGTATTTAAAATCATTTTGTGAGTTTTTATTATATAAGATTATCACTTCTTTATTTTCTTATACATATATGTATATATTTTTCTTTTTGTATTTGTAGGGTCTTTTGATATGAATTTAATTTATCTAATATCCATAAACTTATTAAAGAATATATTACTATTAATCCATGAGTTTTGATTCTTATTGATTTATAATATTAAAGAAACTTTTATATATATTGATCCTTCATTAATATTTGATACATAAAGTTTTGAGTAATTAATATGGTTAATATTATTCTCATAAATTTAGGAAATAACAATGTAAATATTTTATTATAACTAACAGAAGAGTTAGGGTTTGAATTGGAAATGCCTACCCTAGGTTTAGGGTTCTTAATATACTTATATTCTTTTGTTGATGTGAATAAAGATTAATGGCTAAACACATTGTCCTTAAGTGTGTGATTTTTTAATGATATCATCCTTTAAAGTAAAATAGTGGGATTGTTTTCTAGGCTAACTTATTAGAAAGAATTGATAAAGATAGCTCCTAAGCACATGTGATCATGATAGTTGGAAATGACAAAGATGTGCTTAAGTGATTTGCTATAGGAAAATATTCCTATAAGCCATTGTAGAAATAAGATGATAGATCAATCATTTGATATGGATATTAGGTTTGGTTAAAGATTTAGGGTTTAATGTTTACCAAGAATTCCTATCTTCCATAATTCATAATCCTGGACTTCTAATTAATGAATTCCTTTCCTAGATATATTACTTCTCTATATCCATCATCATGTGCTAACATGATGAGCTTTGCTTTACAGAAATATTCTTATCCACCTTTTATTCTTATTAATCCATTTATAAATCTAATGAGCTTGACACTAAACCTTTTCATAATCTTCTCATATCTATACTTGGTTATATCAACTACTTTACTGCTGATAACCTCCAATCTAACAATTGTTTTACAGTTACTTCCATTCATGATCTTCCCTTATCATCCTTCACTAATATCATTTCAATATATGTATACATCAAATCCTACTTCACCTCAAGTGCTTAGTATTTCCAAAGAGGAGAATACTACTTCTTTAATCCAATGTTGCTCTAACATCATCTTAATCATACTATCTTGTCTCTACTTAAATCCAGTATCTAACGTTCCAACCTCACACTATATTAATATGACTTGTAATGGCTAACCTAGGATAATATATCTAGACTAGGGTTTAATCATGTTTTATCCACCAATGTCACTTATATAGGATATAAGCACTCAATCTTGGTGAGTAAGGCATGATCATTATAATTCTTTGATCCTTTATGGTTTAGGTTTCCAGTTGGCTAATCAAGGCTTCCGTCCATACAACATTACAGTTGTATTATAATTATCTTCTGTTTAGCTCTACTGGATTAAGAGATATAATTCATTGACTATACCTACTTGATACAATAGGACTGCTCCTTGGTAACTATCTTCAATATTCACCCTTGGAATGTTCTTTGTTACCATATGAATATATATTCCAATTAAATCTTCTATCATTACATGAGTGAATTAACTCCATCAATTAACACATTGATTTGATTCTCTTCAACCACTCTCATCCTATAGATGATACCTAAAACTAGCATTACTATTTACCTCTTCTTACTTCTAATCTAAAGGACTGAAGTGAATTCTATGATAAGGACAAGAGTTAATAGGTCAAGAATTGATAGATTAAGAATTGGTGAATCAATAGTTGATTACTCAACATTGATGAACAACAGATATTGGAATATAATTCCAATAGAAATGGTAAAGATTGATATGGATAAAAAGATACATGGTGAATGATCTTTGAATTGGTTTCCCTCCTACTCCAAATAACTAAAGAGTTAGGGTTAGGTATTACCATGATACTCATAGTATAAATAGATGAGATTAAGATAGATCAAGAATTAGTTGTTACATTCTTATTACTTAAGTTATATTTATAACTTGGTATTCATGGGTTGTGTAATAAATACTGGGATATGATTACTTAAGGATCAAATATAATCCATTAAGTCATGTATTAGGGTTTAACTTTTATTACATTTGATCTACCCTTAGATCAAATTATGTTTACCCAAAATAAGGTTTTAGCAAAGGTTATATTGAAACTTATCGCAGTCAACTTGATGATCTACTTCAATTCCATCAAGTTGAGAGAATCTTCAAACACTTTGACAGGTTTTTTATTTAAAAGCACGAAAATTATTCGGATTTTCTATGCATGAATGCAAAGCACACATCTGGGTTCAGCTTATTTATAAACTCTAATGCTGGGATGTTACAGGTCAACTCACCGAATTCGCTTCGTCCGGCGTTCCCAGGGCGTACCGGGATCCTGGGTATGGTCTGGGTAGTCCGGACCAAAGTTGGCCCAAATCCAGACAAAAATTGGTTCCTGGGTACACGACTAGGCGAAATTTCAGCATCCGGGCCTATTTTCGGCGTTCGGATCGGCGTCCTGGGTAGCCGAGTGGATATGCTCTTAGTCTTGGTCCCTTTGAATCGGTTATTGGACAACTAAATGCGGCCGCGTCCGTTTGGATGGGATGCAACCAAGGATAGGTCGAAAATTTTTCATAGATATCCATCGAAATCACCCAGGGTTTTAAATGGGTAGAATAATGGGAGAAAATACATAAGAAATCTAGGCATCTCCACATGGTCGCCTAATGGTCCTTCTACTCGTCACCAATGTAGATAGTGCCTGCGACACATCGTTCCATTGAAGATCTTCACGATGAGCATGTTGTGGCGGTCATAGTTGAAGATCATGGAGTGCCCGACCCACGGATCATGCGCGTAGACGAATTGTTCCCAACCGTGGTGGAGGTACATGTGGCCTTGGCCTTCGAAAATCACCTCCATAGGCCAGATTCGACGTCCACCGCTGGCCTCTCGCAGCTTGACTTCACGAGGCTCTTGTCCATCGAGCACCCGCCCAAACGTGTCAAGTATAACGAACTTCAAGTCAGAGAAGTCCATGAATGGTGGCGGCGATGGCCTTGGCATCGGCCCCACCCTTGGCCAGGGGCTGTCCCAGTCATCCTCACCTAGATCCGCCGTCCTTGGCTGACATTGCTCTGGCCATGGCTAACGGTGTTGTGGTATGAGAAAGATAGAGTGGCTCGAAGTGGCAATGGAAGACGTGCGGAGAAGATATACACGAGTGGCCTGCTTAAATGCCAAGCAGCCATGGCATTGATGGCGACGTAGAGGACGAGCCACCAACATTAATAGCGGTGCAGAGGTCGAGCCACCAACATTGATGGCGGTAGGAGTCAAGCGGCTAAAATTGATGATAATGCAACAGTCAAGCGACCGTCCAAACTTTTATTAATCGCGACGGTGGGTGGTGTCGGTCGCTGCCAGACGAGCCCGTGGCAGACATGGGTCGGGAGGACATACATGCGGTCCCCCGGCGTATTCCTAGCCTAAATTTAAGTCAAGAATAGATCAATCCAGACGAATAGGTACTTTTGGATCGCACCTTGGCATCTTTAGAGCGTGCCGCTGAAGATGACCAAATATCAAAAGACTAGACGAAAATTGACGAAACCAGATTCAAGGGAGACTTATAGGATCGGTGCATTAGGTGAGATCCTAGGACGAGTTAATAAAAAATAATTTTCAAAACTGCAAAAAGGATCTGGAAACCTTTACGGTCAGGGTTGATTTTATTAGACCACTATGAACACTTGTAATTGGTTCTTTCTACTTCAAGCATGGTTCTCCCTAGTACAACACATGGATTGGTATCGGTCACACATCTAAGAGAGAAAAACTTGTATACAATACACCTATAAACTATATCTACGACTCCTCGAAATTTCAGCTCAAAATTCGATGTATAAATACAAAAACATAAATGATACTGCCTCCGATCCATATTACTTGTCGTTGAATCGAATGCACGTAGTACTAAAACATGTTTAGATACATCTGATTCAACGACGAGTAATATTGGTACGAGGGAGTAAAGTCTACCATGAACAGTGTCAGCTTTACATAAGTAGTATTTCACATTATTCATACCCTAATTTTATCTTTTTTGTCCCTCTTAGTGTAGGTCAAATTTAAAGCTGCAAATTTTAGGGGTTGACATAGCACAGATGTTCGTTGTCAAATATTTTGAACATATTTTTCCTTTTCAAAAAAATTGATCTTATAGATCCTATCTAAGATTAGATTCTATCAAGTTGCCCCAAGCAGATTCTTTTTTCTGTGAGATCACCGTGTTGCGTAGATCTGTGAGACCGTCGCTGCGGAGGGACAGGTGGTCTCGCCATGGCCTTCCATAGTTCCATGCCGACGCCGTCCCAGGTCTCCGGTAATAGAAAATTCAGAGTACCGCATGCAGAGCCAAAACGTGTCACCCCACGGCGACTCCACCACAACACCGCCTTGGGACTGCCACCCTACCGCTGAGATAAGCAGATACTCCTGCGGTCCTACCTCCAGAGTTCAAGCCAGCCTCCTCTTTCCCCCTCGCCGTTTCCTTGTCAGGCTGCTGATCGATGGAGACCCCGGTGGGCTTCCTGGCCAAGCTCTGGAGCCTCGTCTCCTTCCTGCCCTTCTTCATCCTCCTGCTGCTTCTGGGCTGCGCCAAAGGTACGCAAACCTCCATCCACGATGTTGATCTACCAACGGCTACTGTTGCTGCCTGGTCTGTTGGTGCAGCTCGAGGCTCGTTCTCGCAGCTCATAGACGGACAGAGGTGGAAGACAAAGGAGACAACGGATGTTTTTCCCGGCCGGCGCTCCGTGCGCAGCCGCGGGCGCACAGACGCCCGAATCGTATTTCTCTATTTAGCTAGCTCCAACTAGAACTTACAACGATCACACGGGAAGGATCTTATAGCCAGGCGCACACGCACGTGACTCGCCCACGATCCGCATGACCCGGCGTACCCATCGGATGCGGCTGAACTCCTCATGCATCAGCCCGCGCCCACTAGCCAACGGCCAAACGCGAGCACGTACTCACGCCCTACCAGCACACACACACCACGCACGCACGCACTACACACGCCACGCACGGACCCGACCTTGGCGCGCTCACGCCGGTCCACCCTGCACGCCATAAACGCCATGGCTTATTGCTAACATGGTCTGGTCATGTCCAAAGTCCAGGCATAGAGTTGTATCGTTGGGAATACTAGTATCCATGATAATAAATTGATAGCTTACATTTTTAGCTCTGCACATTACAAACCAAAAACGTATAAAAAATCAGCAAAGAGTTGCTGTTTCCTCAAAACAGAGCAAAATAGCTTGATGATGGTGTTTGATTCAAGAGAAAAAAGCAACAGTGGTCACAAAACTTATCTAAGATGAGTGATTTGGTCACACAACTCGCAAAGCGTGAAAACCCAGCACTTAACTTACGTTGCTGGATGGATGAGAGTGACCAAATCATTCATTTATGTAGAATTTTACCACATTCGTGAGATTTTCCCCTTTTGCAGCTATCCTGATCGGCCCGGCCGTCGCGGCCATCGTCTTCTTCGGAGATTCGGCCGTTATTGTAGGCCTCTGGCCTGCGCATTTCTTCTGGACGTACTACTGTGTGCTCAAGTACGGCCAACTTCCCCACCGCATTTGCATCATCTTCGATGTGTTCTTTCTCTTTAGTGTCTGCAAGCCTAAATGAGCTGAACTGTGCCGATTACTTGAGGTTTTCCTGGTCGTGGGCATACATATATTTAATCCTCTGTCAAACTATTCCGGGTCGCAGGACGAAACGGATCGGGCTGGTTCTGAAGATCCTCGCTGCGATATGTCTGCCGCTGCCATTGCTCCTACTGCCGGTCCTCGGCATTCTCGGAAGCCTCCTGGCCGGCCTCGGCTATGGGGTTTTCGCTCCACTCATGGCGACCTTCGAGGCCGTCGGCGAGGGCGTCGCCGACAAGCTCTCACACTGCTTTTTGGTACGTACGTTACATGCTGCTGAAACCTGAAATGCACGTGGTTTGCTAGTCTAAAGTGTCTAACAGAATAATGCAATGTCTGCAGGATGGCACCGCCAGCACGATAAGGGGGGCTTGCATGGTGGTGCGCGACGTCACCGATTTCTGCTTCCACTCCTACTTCTCCTTCATGGATGAGCTCTCAGAGAACATGGGGGATGATGAAAAACCTTTTGACATCAAGTAGGTAGTCACTCATCATCTGTTCCGTGTCCATGTTTTGCGAAGAATGGAGATCGATTTGGGTACTAATTGCGAAATTCACCTTGAAACACTGTCAGTACTAATACATTTCATTTGGGTACTAATTGGAAGGCTGTCGTATCTACCACGGAGCTTCCTCGTCGTGCTGGTTGCTGTTCCTCTAGATGTATTGATGATTACTGCGGTGGCGTTGTGGAAAAGCCCCTGCATGCTGTTGAAAGGATGGCAGAGACTCTGTGAGGACCTTGTTGGAAGGGAAGGGCCTTTTCTAGAGACCGTTTGCGTTCCTTTTGCTGGTTTGGCCATTGTATTGTGGCCATTTGCCGTCGTCGCAGGGGTGATCGCGTCGTTCCTTAGCAGCTTCACTCTTGGTCTCTATGCTGGATTGATTGCTTATCAGGTCCCAAAATAATAGTGAACTTCAAGTATGTTTATATATTTCGTACGATTGACTTGAACAACCATTTATATATTTCTCTATTCTCTTGCAGGAGGATTCATTTCAGATGGGTCTATCATACATGGTCGCAGCGGTAGCATTGTATGATGAATACACAAATGATCTTCTTTACTTAAGAGAAGGTTCTTGTTTGCCAAGGTGCGATTTGGCAGTTGTTTGACACACTGATTACGGTTTCGTATGTTAAAAAAAGTCACTTATTTGCATGGCCTTCTTTATCCATGCATAGCAATTCATCCTACTTGTGAGTAAACTACTTCGGACGGACAGGCCCAAGTACCGGAAAGCAGGTTCTCCCAAGCATGAGGTCAACCATGACGGGGATGAGAACAACATTGCAGCTGAATGTGAAGAGAAGCAAGAGCTTCATGGCCGCCGTAAGCCTAGGAGGAATCTGCAGCGTTCAAAGACATTCATGGAGACTATCCAACGGCTAAGACCCATTCAAGTATAATAATGAATATCTCTTCATCTTGTTATATGATGAAAATCTCTGTTTTTTAACAGCTAGGATTTATCATTTTCCTGCTGCCTTAACTTGTACAGATATGGGATTGGCTCTTCCGGTCTTGCGAGATGAATGGAAGGATACTACTGAGCGAGGGACTGATAAGTTGTGAAGATATAGAGGAATTTATAACCAAAGGGAAGGGGAAGAAGTTGAGCATAAAACTGCCGGCCTGGTGCATCCTTCACTGTCTCATACGGTCTGCAAAATACGACTCGCACGGGTTGCTCATATGTACGACTCCCATGCTGCGGATCATAAGAGTACCTTCATAGTTCATCATCATAACATAATTCTTTCTTTGCCGCAGCCGACGATGTTGAGGTGACGAACTTCAATTGGCCAAAAGACAGAGTGTTTGACTGGATTCTTGGACCGCTGCTGGTTTTAAAAGAGCCGATGAAACAACTAGAGCTTACCGAAGAAGAGGAAACGTGCTTGCGGAAGCTCATCATGACGAACAAAAACGAAAAACCTTCAGACTGGGACGACTGCGGTTTCCCGTCGAGCGACAGCGTGAAGAGAGCCCAGCTGCAAGCAATCATCAGAAGGTACTTCCCTACACATTCCTCCCACTAACCCCTAGACAGCTCCCCAAAATAAGCATGAACCATCTTGGCAAGCAATAACCAACTCATTATCAACAGGTTGCAGGGGATCGTCACCCACATGTCGAGGATACCGGGCTTCAGGAGGCGGTTCCTGAATCTGGCCAGGGCACTGTACCTGGAAGCGATCGACGCGGGCACCATCGACGGGTCGCGGAAGGTAGAGTGCAGAGTCAAGGCTGATATCGCCACCGAGAAACTTCAGTGCAGAGATGTGGTAGAGACGAACAGTCCATCAAATGGTACACCTAGAGGCGTTGATATAGTCTGATATGGACATCGTTTTGTGGAACTTTTCACCCTGCTGTGTTTTAGTCTTTTAGCTGTCTTGCACACGGATCACTGATACACTTGCCTCATTAAGCACATGATGCGTTGATGGAGACGCAAAACCAACTAAATATTAATCAAAAACTCTATTTCCAAAGGTATCGTGCACCCCGAATCGCCTTAATGTGCTCGTAAATTTAACATTAAAGCAACTTTCATATGGTTGGTTGCATCACATCAAATGGCATAGTATTCCTATTTAAGCAAGGAGAAGATGTGTAGCAGGTTCACCAAATGAGATGAGATTAACCTGTCTGTCTATGGGCAGTGCAAGGATAAAATCTCGAAAGACATATACGTTCATACCATACCAGCATATGAAGCCCAATGTAGGAAGTAGGATGAACCCATATTTTCCGTGCTGAAGCGGGTTTCATCAAAACGATTGATTCACCGTCGGATATTTCATAGCGGGTTTCATCAAAACGATTGATTCACCGTCGGATATTTCATAGCGGGTTCCATCAAAACTATTGATTCACCGTCGGATATTCACCACGCAACTTCTTAACATGCGGACCGTGAACAAATTACTTGGTCTTTCTCCCGGCTGGTGGTGCTTGACGACGAGTTTCTCCCTGATCTAGAAGATCTGGCAAATGAGCCATCCCATTCAGAAATAGAGGACGAGGAGTGATCGGCTCTGTGAGCCTTGTGGTGGCATATAGCCATCTGCAAGAGTGCGTGAGAAATCAAGTTAAATGCGGCAGAGTTTTTGGCCTGGATACGACATGCATATACTTTCTTCGTCTCAAATCTAAGACATCTATTTTGAGACGGAGGGAGTAGTTAGTATGAGAAAAACCTCTCCATCGTTTATCTGTTTTATCTGAATGTTTATATTCACACGACCTCTTCATGTGGTGTTCCTTGTATCTTCTTCAAGCTTCTCACCTCAAGATCACAATTTCTGCCCATTACTCTACCGATTGTGATCAATACGTGTCCCTTCTACACTAGGGATACCACATACTTCTATATTTCTTTCCGACGTATTGAATTAATTTGTTTTCTTCTAAACTTGACATTAACAGACACATATGATGGGCCAACATATTCGGCCTTGGCCTATTTTTGTATGGACCAGCCGTTTAGCACAGTTTTCTTCCTTAGGATTTGTGAATGGATTTCCACATTTTATTTCATACATCACCACCTAATAATCACATGAAATTAGTTCTTACACAATCACAATAGTCTCAGAAGATATTTTCATCTTTTTTGTTAAATTTCTTTCAGATAATCACATCTTAAGCCAATCTCAATGGGATTGCAAAAGTCTCAAAAGAAATCAGCGATGGGTTAGCATTTTCAAGATAATCAATCTCCACAAGAGCTATAGCAGTATCAAACATAAACACATTCAATTATTTGTCTAGTTCCTTTTATTTCTCTCTACCTACATTTGTGACACGACACACCTCGCCTCAACCAAACTCAATCTCGCCTAGCTTCTAGCGACCTAAGCCCGCCTCCCATGATCTCAATACATATTAGTTGCGCATCGTCCCTCATCTCCGCCGCCAAGTCAGTCCTCCCAGCTTTTCAAGTAGAACTCATTATTATGTCTTTCATTAGAACATTTCTTATTGATATTACCAGGCTATGGTCTCTTATCCTAAAAGTATCCCTCTTATACCGACAACTAATTTTGGTTTTATATGGACCGTACTATATTCCTTGAACGGTTAACTGTTTTGAGGGTGGGGGTGGGTGGGGTTTGGACCTCGTTGTTCTGCAATGTTATTTTTTTTTACTTAGACCATATATTAATATCGCGGAGATATTGATTACACCCAGCCTCTGCAACAACACATGCTTTAGCGGTTTTATAGATTCACACATTCCATTCCAGAAAAAAAAGAAGAATTATAAAAAAGAAAAGTCCCTACAACGAACAATTTCTTGTAGCAATGACACTGACACCATCAGAACAACACCGGTAGTCCAAACTCTCCAATAGCATGTTCACATTAAGCACATGATGTGTTGATGGAGATGTAGAACCAACTAAATATTAATCAAAAACTCTATTTTCAAAGATATTGTGCATCCCCAATCGCCTCTCATGTGCTCGTAAATTTATGGAACAACATTAAAGGAACTTTCATATGGTTGGTTGCATCACATCAAATGGCATACTATTCCCATTTAAGCAAGGAGAAGATGGGTAGCAGGTTCACCAAAAGAGATGAGACAATCTATCTGTCTATACGGGAAGCGAAAGGATAAAATCTCGGAAGACATATAAGTTCATACCATACCAGTATAAAAGGCCCAATGTAGAAAGTAGGATGAACTTACATAGAAGTACCTAGAGTATTTTCTGTACTTTTACTCAAAGTCACATAGACATCTTAGGACTAGGAATCATCGGGAGCTAAGATGATGCTACCATCAAAAGGACCGATTCACCATTGGATATTCATCGCACAACTTCTTAACATGATGAACCGTGAACAAATTACTTGGTATTTCTCCCGGCAAGTGCCTAATGACGAGTTGCTCCCTGGTCTAGAAGATTTGACGGATGAGTCATCCGAAGACGTGGGACCCTACTATTCGGAAAATGAGGACGAGGAGTGATCGTCTCTGCGAGCGTCATGGTGGCATATAGCCCATCTGTAAGCGTGCGTGAGAAACCAAGTTAAATGCAGCGGAGTTGTTGGCCTAGATACAGCATGCATGTTATAAGAAAAGCCTCTCCATTGCTTATCTGCTTTATCTGAATATTTACATCCTGTCTTTGTGTGGTGTTTCTAGTATATCCTTCAAGCTTCTCACCTCAAGATCACAATTTCTTCCCATTACTCCACCGATTGTGATCAATCCCTGTCCCTCCTGTCCCTTCTACACTAGGGATACCACATACTTCTATGTTTCTTTTCTGGTGTATTGAATTAATTTGACTTCTTCAAAACTCGACATTAACGAACACAATATGATGGGCCAACATGTTCGGCCTTGGCCTATTCCTATACGGGCCAAAGGTTTAGCACAATTTTCTTCCTTAGGGTTTGTGAATGTATTTTCATATTTTATTTCATACATCACCACCTAATAATCACATCAAAATTAGTTCTTACAATCACGATAGAGTGTGAGGAGACATTTTCTTATTTTTTGTTAAATTTCTCCTAGATAACCACATCTTAAGCCAATCGCAATGCGATTGCAGAAGTCTCGAAGGAAATCAGCGGTGGGTTAGCATTTTTGAGAAAATCAGTCTTCACAAGAGCTATAGCAGTATCAAACATAAACACATTCAATTATTTGTCCAATTCCTCTTTATTTCTCTCTACCTACATTTGTGACACGACACACCTCGCCCCAACCAAACTCAATCTCGCCTAGCTAGCTTCTAGCGACCTAAGCACGCCTCTCCATGATCTGAATACATATTAGTTGTGCCCCGTCCTCCATCTCCGTTGCCAGGTCAACCCTCCAAGCTTTTCAAGTAGAACTCATTATTATGTCTTTCATCAAAACATTTCTTATATTTTTTATATTACCAGGCTATGGTCTCTTTTTCTGGAAGTATTCCTCTTATACCGGCAACTAATTTTGATTCTATATGGACTGTACTATATTCCTTGAACGGTTAACTATTTTGGGGGTGGGGGTGGGGTTTGGACCTTGTTTTTCTGTTATGTTCTTTTTTTACTTAGACCATTTATTAATATCGCGAAGATGCCAATTATACTTAGCCTCTGCAACAACACATGCTCTAGTGATATTACGGATGCACACAATCCAGAAAAAAAAGAACTATAAAAAAAAGGTCCTACTACATTGAACGATTTCTTATAGCAACGACACTGACACCACCAGAACAACACCAACAGTCCAAACTCTCCAATAACATGTGCTCATTAAGCACATGATATGTCGATGGGGATGCAGAACTGACTAAGTATTAATAAAAACTCGATTTCAAAGATATTGTGCACCCTGAATCGCCTCACATGTGCTCGTAAATTTATTGAACAACATTAAAGCAAATTTCATATGGTTGGTTGCATCACATCAAATGGCATAGTATTCCTATTTAAGCAAGGAGAAGATGTGTAGCAGGTTCACCAAATGAGATGAGATAACCCAGTCTGTCTATACGGACAGTGCAAGGATAAAATCTTGGAAGACATATAAGTTCATACCATACCAGCATATAAAGCCCAGTGTAGGAGGTAGGATGAACCTACATACGTTTTGAAGTATCGGGAGTATTTTCTGTAATGTCACTCAAAGTCGCATAGACATATTAGGACTAGAAAGCATCAGAAGCTCAGATGACGCTGCTTCTCTTGGTTAGGCATGGTTCCATCAAAAGGATTGATTCACCTTTGGGTATTCATTGCGCAACTTCTTAACATCATGAGAAAATTACAAAAAACCACCATAATTGGGGCTAGGGTTTCAAAAGACCACCAAAAACTTTAAAAATTTCAGAAAACACAGGATTTGGGGCATGAAGTTGCAGATAGCACTGATCTGGCTCTGATGCTGCTCTAATGATGAATCTGACTGGTGGGATCCAAACGTCAGGTTGACGTGACACATCTGGACGGACGGGCGTGGATGGCCGTTAACGGTGGAAATTACAAAAAACCACCATAATTGGGGCTAGAATTTCAAAAGACCACCAAAAAATTAAAAAATTTAAAAACACCAAATTTGAAGCAAGAGGTTGTAGATAGCACCGATCTGGCAGTTCAGGTGCAGGGCAGGGTTTGGGGTTCGCACGGGTGGTGGTCAATATCCACATGTGAGTGACACATTATCTATAGATGGCCTCAGAATATTTGTATGTGATCAGGCTTAAGGTTATAGATAATTCTAGAGAAGCATTTTCCATATGCTACGTGCCATTGCCCATATCACTCTCCATAAACTACCTATACTAGTGGATACCTAGGGCTGCAGAAATTAAGCGTGCACGGCCCAATCAGCTAGCAGGACAAGAGGGAGAAAAAGCATAAACTATGCACACAATGATAGATGCAATGCAACATGGCAGGTGAGTACGTGAAAGTCGATCCGAACTGCCAATGTCTACGACGTCGATGTTATGTAACGGTGATGGGCTAGGTGTCTCCGTTTATACGGCGGAGTTGTGCCGCCGTGCCGAAATGGGAAAATGATCACGAGCTAGCAAGGCAGGTCAAGGACGAACGACGCTGATGGGAAACGTGCGATAGATGCGTGTGCTTGCTTGCTTCCGATTCGACACCACTACCACTAGCTAGGTAAGGCATTTTCCAATGGATATATCTTGGCACGTTTACATAAAAGCTATTAAAACTTAAGAAATAACTATCATAACTAGTTGAATGCCCGTGCGTTGCTACGGCGTTGTAAAATTTTGGCAAAGTCAAAATTTCACTTACAATATCCAGTTACATGTCATGAACATCTCTAAACTAATAAATTTGAAAGCAAAAAATTAAAAGCTAATTAAAACTTACAACTTGAATGAAACGACCTAAGTGCTAGCAAACAAATTCTTGAATACAGAAAAGGAAAGCATGCCTTTAGCTACAATATTATAGAGCTAAAACAAATAAATCATAACCTTCGAGTGCATAGTCATGGTGTTAATCACGCATTTCCTCGTTTCAAAAAAATTACGCATTTGTTTTTCATAAACCTTTCATATTACTCCAGCTATCACATATGTCTCTAATATTACCAATTATAAGTTTTCCAGATTTGTTAAACCAAAGAACTATTGCAATCAAGTCCCGTTATTATTGTAGATGTGTTTTTTATAACCAAATTATGAATCTAAGGAAAGAAAAACTTCAGATTATGATCATCTATCTACAAATTAAATAAAAAATGCAAGGAAAAATACCTGAAGATGATGTAATATAATAATGTATCTGAACTTTTCATCTGGTATCACGATGATATGTCATGTACAAATATCGTACAGTAGATATGTGAACTATAACACGTGGTACCGGCTCATGCAGAGCTTCTCCACGGCCGCGTCCTACAGCACGAACGCGACGCCGACCTCCGCCAGCCTTGCCGCATCCTGTAATTACCGATTTTATAAAAACTAACTTACCAAGATGGAGTACATTATCAGCGCATAGGACGAAGCAAATTCATGAGCAGGGAGTAAATTATCAGCGCATAGGCCAAAGCAAATTCATGAGCAGAACATACAGGTTTACCGGCTGTTGAACTTGAACAATGCTAACTCGTTTGAACTGAAAATACAGTAGTTAGGATGAAACGCAGAAGATTGCACAACTGAAACTTATAGCGTCAGTTAAGAAGACTGACATGTTCAGGGTATACGGCTGGATAAACATGTCGCCTCTATCGCCTGTCCGCCTCGTCCGGGTCCAGAACGCTATGGACGGCCCTCGAACTCCTGGCTCCACTCCGGCCTCCTCCCTATCTGTCGGGCCCCCAACCTTATCGATCCCATCGTGCTCCCTTCCACCCGTGTTGGCAGTCCCCAATCTTCTACAACCGAGGTCGCCCCAAACGCCCCCTCCAACCTCCTCTGCTGGCCATCCCCCTTCCCTTCCGACGCGCTTGACGGCGCCGCGAGCGCCTGGAGCCCCCGTTGGCGAGCTCACCTTCCCTCCCCTGCCAGTGTCTCTCCCTTCCTCCATGGGCATGGCTACGGCGAATAGGGCTGCAGGCTCCACACCGATGGACGAGTCTATCCTCAAATGTGCGCTCCTCCGTCTGTTCCCCTCGACACCAAGCTGGCGCTGCTCCCCCTCTATCTTCTGCCGCACGGACTCTTCCTCTCCGCGTCCCCAAGCTCCGGCCATCCCCGATCTCTATCGCCAGCTGCTCTCGAGCTCGCCATGGACCAGCTCCTCCCCCATCCCCATAGCCGAGCTCCACCCATCCCTAACCCCCATGGCCAAGCTCCACCCATCCCCGCCCCCCAGGGCCGAGATCCTCCCCCTCTTGTCCCATGGCCATGCTCTACCAAGCCCACCCCGTGTCCCCATGCCTCCTCCTGTCCCCATGGCCGAGCTCCTTCTATCCAATACAAATACCTGTAGAGAGATCTGAGATGAGAGGGAAGCCAAAGGCGCGAGCCCTGGGCAGCGCGAGGGTGGTGCGGGGTAGGTGGCCCGTCGACCCCTACCTCCAAAGGCGCAGGGAGGCAAGCGGGCAGTGGTCGCTCGGGATTTGACTTGGCGGTGGCAGTTTGTGTAATATCCCAGAACTGTTAGGGGCAAAAGCGTCCAACAAAAAATCGGAACCAAAGTTTCTGGTGGACGAACCTACCTGTGTATAAATTAGTAGATAGATAGATAGGGTGTACTATTTTTATAAATAGAGCGCTAAGAGACTCCAATTGTAAAATGCCTAAGTGCTCGTTGTTTGCCCTCTAACTCGTGATTGGACTTTTATCTAGTCAAGTTGGGCGACATGATTGTGTGAAGGGTCATTGTTCTTGCTCAAAAATGCCATATTAAGAAACAAATTAGAGAAGACACATGCACGACAAAGAAGATTGTGTAATAATTAAGTAAAACCTTACAATAGGAAAAAAAACCTCAGACTCTGAATCAGGCGACAGAGAAGCGCATTGTGTGCCAGTCTTTTATTTGAGAAGTTAGGAGGTCAGTGGCATCCAAGCCCTTGAGAGTTTAAATTTCAGAGTTAACACTATAGTATCACGTGAAGATAAAATGTTGTTCAGTAGGAAGTGAGGTTTACCACTGTCATTTCCTAATACAATACGGGCGTGTGATGCATATCTGTCGGGTACTTTATCTCGTCGGTCTCTGTCTCTAATTTACTTTTACTAGGTGAGTGTTCGTGCGTTGCTACGGTGAGCTTCTTATGAAACTCACTATTCCAACTCTTCTCCCCACTAATATGCAGATTCGGAAGCTGGATATTTGGGGTACACAGAGTTATACCTGAGCATGGGCAGCCCGGCCCGACGGCCCGCGGGCCGGGCCTGGGCTTGAGATTTGTGGCCCGGTGGGTGCACGGGCCGGGCTTGGGCAAAGAGAAATGCGCAAAATAAGGAAAGGCCTGGCCCACGGCCCGACGGCCCAGAGAATTTACACAGTGGCGGGCCGGGCTTGGGCCGAGTTTTTAGACCCGATAGCCGGGCCGGGCTCGGGCCTGGGATTTATGCGGTCGGGCTTTGTCAGGCCCGGCCCGAGCCCGGCCTGGCCCGGAACATGCCCAGATATACATAGAGTTGATATGCGGGAAGCTGCATAAAAAATATGGTTTTAACCACTTTTGCGGGATCTATTATAACTACTTTTTTACCAATACTACAAAATTTTGTTAAATTTGCAGGTTTAATTACTTTTACAGTATCTGCTGGAGATGTTTTTATTGTGGATCGATGGTGAGCGGACTTGTGCGTGAACCTGATGAGCGTGTTGTAGCTGACGACGTGCGCGTGCGTGCCCGCCTTGGTGCAGCAGGTACTCGACCAGGACCGTGGTGTTGAGCATCGATCGCCACCCTTCCGATTGGCTCCCCGTCCTGGTCTTATTGTGTCCTTTTCGATTGCTTTGATTCATAGCTAGCCTAATTATATGACCTAGTTGAGCCCTGACAGATTTACAACGAGTCTGAAGGACGGAAGGGATCAGCCTTCTGGTGTAAGGATTCACAAAGTGTGTTAGTAGTTTATCTTTTGGTGCAAGGATTTTACACGATGTCTGGCCGATATGTGAACACGTGTGATAATGTGTTGTCTACTTTCAATGACAACATTTTTCTGAACTTTTTCGTGTTTTTAAAAATTTTAATTTTTGGTGGTCTTTTAAAACTCTAGCCATAATTTTGGTGGTTTTTTGTAATTTTCGCCGTTAACGGCCATCCACGCCCATCCGTCCAGACGTGTCATGTTAGCCTGACGTTCGGGCCCTACCAGTCAGATTCATGGTTAGAGCAGCGTCAAAGCCAGATCAATGTTATCTGCAACTTCATGCCCCAAATCCGGTGCTTTCTGAATTTTTAAAGTTTTTTGGTGGTCTTTTAAAACCCTAGCCCCAATTGTGGTGGTTTTTTGTAATTTTCTCTAACACCATGGACCGTGAACAAATTACTTGGTCCTTCTCCTGGCTGGTGCCTGACAACGAGCTGCTCTGTAGTCTAGAAGATCTGCCGACCGAGCCATTCCAAGATGTGGAACCCTACCAGTCGGAAAATGAGGGACAGGAGTGATCTGAGCTGTCATGGTGGCATACGGCCCATCTATAAACGTGCGTGGGACCAAGTTAAATGCGCCAGAGTTGTTGACCTAGATACGACATGCATGTTATGGAAAAAGCCTCTCCATTGCTTATTTGCTTTATCTCAATATTTACCTCCCGTCTTTGTGTGGTGTTCCTCGTATCTTCTTCAAGCTTCTCACCTACATTAGAATTTCTGCCCATCACTCTGCCGATTGTGATCAATCCCTGTGTCCCTCCTACACTAGGGATACTACATACTTCTATATTTCTTTCCGGTGTATTGAATTAGTTTGTCTTCTTCTAAACTTGCCATTAACAGACACAATATGATGTTCCAACATGTTTGGCCTTGGCCTATTTCTGTACGGACTAGTCGTTTAGCACAATTTTCTTCTTCTTTAGGGTTTGTGAATGGATTTCCACATTATTTTCATACATTACCACCTAATAATCACATGAAAAAATAGTCCTTACAAGATCACAATAGTCTTAGAAGCGATTTTCATCTTTCTTGTTAAATTTCTCCATTTTTTGATAATTAAAATATATTAATATCAAGACGATACAATTTACACCCGGCCTCTGCAACGATATAATATCCAGAGCATGTCTAGACACCATGGATACAAACACACAAACAAAATAGAAGAAGAAAAAGGAAAACAAAAGCCCCATCAAAATAAGAGCACAACCCGGTGATGGTAACACCTAGACTTCGAAAAAGTTTCTTAAAAAACAATGACTTCAATAAGGTTATAGTGCAAAAACACCATCATCATCCAGTCCAACCATCATAGTCAGATCCTAGTTTTCACCCTGTAAAAGTTCTAGTCTCCAAACAATGCCTTCATCAAGGAAACAACTAGGGAGCCGCCATTGCCAGGTCCAAGACCTAGGGTTTTCACCCTAGAGCTGAGACCGCCAAGAACCAAGTACATCAATGTCGCCGCCCCACTCACGGAGATTACTGCTGCAAACCTTACGATCGTCTAACACGCAAACTTCTTCCGATCTTTCCCATCCAGTCTTCTTCTTTCATCACCGCCATTACCAAGTCTCCACAATATAAGTGTGTAGAACCTCTGGCCTTCAATCCATCTTGACATACCCACCTCCATTAGCACCAAGGAAAAAAATTCTAGCCGACGAGGTGGATAATGCTATGTGGCTTGTACCTCGTCTCGATGATCCGTGCGCATCGCCGAAGATCTCGGGCAAAAGTCTCACAGCGGCACCAAACAATGAACTGCGGGCAGCTACTAATGGCATCATGCCCCTTGTCTCCGTCACTATGGACGCCCATGGCTGGAGGGGAACACGCCTCGATAGATTGTGGCCGAACGCCGCTGTCCATGCCAGGATCGGCGCCACGATCTTGGTTAGGTTGTCTCGGCAGATCAGATTGAGAACCGACGTGGAGATAGGAGAAGGAGCTAGGGCGAGGGAAAAAAGGAAAACTTAGGACGCCCCGTCGTCCGCCGTCAGACGGCCTCCTATGATGGCGGCATGGGTAGGGAAGGAGGAGAGGGAAGGCCGATGGTGGTGGGGGTTGGGTTCCTGGAAGTATCCCTCTTATACCGACAACTAATTTTGGTTCTATATGGATGTATTATACCCTTGAGCAGTTAACTGTTTTGGGGGGTGGGGATGGAGGTGGGGTTTGGACCTCGTTGTTCTATAAAGTTTTGTAGTCGTTATGTAAACTTTCAACCAATTTTAGTGGTTTTTGCACGGTGTACCGGATGCTAAACTTTCAACCACTTTTAGTCGTCATGGGTCCAGTTATGTAAACTTTCAACCACCTTCAACACTGTCCGGGTTGGGCATGGGAGATCGGTTGACCTATGGGACCTCGCTCGGCGCCCTCTCTGCTGCACTGCCAGCTGCTTACTCCCACATGATCTGCCCCGGTGGAACTGTTGCTCATGCCCTCGCTGGACGGGCCGTGGTGCTGCGCGCCCTGCCTAGGGTCTCTGACCCTGCGTCTGCGGAGCTACGTCTACTGCATCTCGCCCTCGACCGCTTGACTGCGCTTGGTTCGACCGCAAACGACGAGAGGTCCTTGGCATGGGGTGGAGATGGAAAATTTGGTGCTGGCACGGTGTACCGGATGCTAAAGACCTCTGGGTGCATCACGCCCCTCCACGATCTGAATTGGGGCGGGTTTGCACCGCTGAAAGTCAAGGTCTTTGTTTGGATCCCGCGGCATGGCAAGACCCGTACCAGCACCCTGCTGCAGCGCATCGGGTGCTTGCACACCAGCGCGTGTCCTTTCTGCCCGCGCCGCGCCGAGACGATCGAACACCTCTTCTTCACCTGCCCCCGCCTTCGCCTCTTTTGGCGCCGCGCTCTGGGGCCTCGTAGATGCGCCCTCCCCACGACCGCTGATGAGTCCTGGGTGTCGCTCCGGACCAGCAACCCCTCTTGGGGCTTGCGAGTCTGCAGCACTATCCTCTCCGGACTTCTCTGGGTGGTGTGGAAAAGCAGGAACCGAATGGTCTTCGACGCCGTCCGGCTCTTGACTCCGGCGATCCTCGAGTTGGCCATCGAGCACCTGCGACTATGGCGTGTTCGCTTTCCCCAACGTGTTGACTTTGGGTGTGTTGAACAATGGTGTGCTTCGCTTCTGTGACCCTCCCGAGCGGTTCCCCCCTGTAATCCCCTCCCTCCACTTGTACTTCTCGAGGCGTTATATACGTCGATCCAATTAATATAATTCAGGTGGGCAGTTCGCCCCCCGTTGTGCCGCTAAAAAAAGAAGTTTATGGAGCAACATTAAAGCAACCTTCATAGGGTTGATTGCATGCATCACATCAAATTGCATTCTACTCTTCCTATTTAAGCAAAGGAGAAGATGTATAGCAGGTTTACCAAATGAGATGAGATAACCAGTGGAAGGATAAAAAGTCGAGACATATAGGTTCATACCAGCATATATATAGCCCCATGTAGGATAAACCTACATACGTTTTGGAGCACTAGGAGTATTTTCTGTAATGTCACTCAAAGTCACATTTAGATCTTAGGACTAGGAAGCATCAGGAGCTGAGATGACCCTCCGTCCTATGGTCACGCATGGTCACATCACAATTCACAAGAATTGATTCATCTTTAGGTATTCATCGTGAAAGTTGTTAATATGACGGACCATGAATAAATTACTTGGCCTTTCTCATGCACCGCCTAACGGCGAGTTGCCTAGTCAAGAAGACCTATAGCGATTGGGCTATCACAAAGGTGAGGAGTGATTGTGTCCTTAAGTGTGTGCGAGAAACCAAGATAAATGCTCAGAGTTGTTGGCCTGGATGCGAGTTGCATGGCATGTTACGAACGAGATTCTGCATATTCCCACCCCTTCTTCGTGTCTCATTCCTCACCTATCTTCTCCAAGCTTCTCACCTCCAGATCTCCGTCTGTACTCGTTATTCTATTGATTGTGATAAATCCCTAATCCTTCTACACTAGGATGTCAAAGACTTCTATCTCTCTTCCCGATGTATTAGATTAATTTTTCTTCTTCTAAACTTGACATTAATTGGTACAATATGATGGGCAAACATGTTCGTCCTTATCCTATTTTTGTAAGGACCGGCTTTTTTGCACTGTTTTTTTTCCTTACAGGTTGTAAATGGATTTTCACAATTTATTTCATACATCACCAATTCACAAAATTAGTCCTTATGCGATCACAATAGTCTCGGAAGAGGTTTTCATCTTTCTTTTTAAATTTCTCCCAAATAACCACATCTTAAGCCAATCTCAATGGGACTGCAAAAGTATCGAAAGAAATAGACAATGGATTAGCGTTTTCGAGAAAATCGTTCTCCACAAGAGTTATAACAGTATCAAGCATAAACACCTTCATTAATTTAAATTCACTTTCACAATTTATTTATCTCCATTCACCTTTGTATCAGGAGACGCCTCACCCTAACCCAGCTCAATCTCCCCTAGCTTCCGACGACTTAAGTTCGCCTCCCATAATCGGAAGACATATTAGTAGCGGCCCCGTCCCTCATCTCCGTCGCCAAGTCAGCCTTCCCACCTCGTTTTTAGACCACTGAGAATCTTGAGTGCACAGATGTGGTAGAGGCCAAGGTTCCATCAAATAGTACACCAGGGGTGTTGATAGAGTCTGATATGGCCATGTGCAAACAATAGTTTTGCGGAACTTTTCGCCCTTCTGGGATTGCTTTAATTATTTTATAGTCTTTTAGACGTGGCATGAATGTTATCTAATACACACACCATTGACACACTTTGCCTCATTATGCACATGATGTGATTGATGGAGATGCAAAATCAACTAAATATTGATCAAAAACTCTATTTCTCAAGATAGCGCCCATCCCGAATCGCCTCATTATACTCCCGTGCATGTAAGTTTACTGAACAAATAAACCTTCGTATGGTTGGTTTCATCATATCAAATGCCATACTACACTTTCTATTTAAGCAAGGTGAAGATATAGAGCACGTTCACCAAATGAAATGAGATAGCATGTTTCTCTATACAGACATATAGGTTCGTACCGGCATATAAAGCCCCATGTAACTCAAGATACATATGTTCATACAAGCATATACTCAAACTCGCATAGACATCTTAGGACTAGGAAGCATCAGGAGCTGAGATGGCGCTGGTTCCTTTGGTTTCGCATGATTCCACCACAAGGATTTATTCATCTTTGGGTATTTGTCGCACAACTTGTTAAGATGAAATACCATGAGCAAATCACTGGGACTTTCTCATGCATCCCTCCCGACAGGTGCCTGATGATGAGTTGCCTGGTCAAGAAGACCTAGCGAATGGGCCATCAGAAGATGTGGGGCTCTACCAGTCAAAAGATGTGGGTGAGGAGTGATCTTCTCCGCGACATGACCTAGTGAAGTATGGCCCCTGTAAGCGTGAGTGAGAAACCAAGTTAAATGCTTGGGATTGTTGTCATGGATAAGGTATGCATGTTTGCTGTGGATACAGTATGCATGTTATGAATGAAAATCTGAATATTATCATCCCCTCTTCATGTGTTGTTCGTCACCAATCTTACCCCAAGCTTCGTCTCACCTCCAAATCGACATTTTCTCCCATCAATTCTCCCGAATGTGATCAATTCCTAACCCTTCTACACTAGGGATATCACATAGTTCTATCTTTCTTCCCATGTACTGAATCGATTTTTCTTATTTTTATAGGGAAATTAGTTTGTCTCTTCCAAACTTGACATTAATGGGTCAATATGATGAGCCAACATGTTCGGCCTTGGCCTATTCTGTACGGACCAGTCGCTTGGTACTTTTTTCCCTAGGGTTGTAAATGGATTGTCACATTTTATTTCATACATCACCACCTAATTAATCACATGAAAAGTTAGTTCTTGAGCTATCACAATAGAGTCTTATATGAGATCTTTATCTTTCTTTTTAAATTTCACCCAGATAACCACATCTTAATCCAATCTCATTGGGATTGCAAAAGCTCTTAAAATAAATTAGCGGTGGGTTGGCATTTTCGACAAAATCATTCTCTAGAAAAGCTATAGCAGTATCAAGCGCAGACACTTTCAATATTTATTTTCTTGCTCGATTTTATTTCTCTCCATCCACCTTTGGCACATCACCCCAACCCAGCTCAATCCCGCCTAGCTTCCGGCGACCTAAGCCCGCCACTTAGTAGTATCAACTAAGTTTTGGTTCTATGTTGACTATATTCCATTAAGGGTTGTCTGGTGTGTCCATTTTCCCCCACAACATTAAATTAAATCATATAAACATTGAAGAGGCATTTTCATGGTGGGTAGCACCATGTCAGGTGACATATACTCCCTCCATTTCAAAATATAAGATGTTTTAGCTTTGTAAATCAAATGTACCTAGACTTCTTTTAGTACATAGGTTTACTTAGGTTTGTAGTGAATTTACACATTAGAAGAAGTCTAGATATATTTTTTCACAAAACTAAAACATCTTATATTTTAAACGGAGGGAGTACTTCATTCTCTTCCTATTTAAGCAAGAATAGGATAGGGAGAGTAAAGTCTGAAATAAATGTTACTATAGCTATAGAGGGTACCAGAGTTAAACCCTGAACTTCCAATCCCGGAAATTGGAACCTTGAATCACAGCCGATATTAGCATGATGCTCTAACGTGGACAGTTTTGCTGATGTAGCAACAGTCAACATTGGGATCTAACTAACCTTTTACTCAATAACTCTGACAAATCTCTGCGTACATGCCGACCGACGCTTTGCGACTATACACCGTGCTCTGAGTGTGTCGGTGCCAAGCCATACTGGTAAAATTGGGACTTGGTTACCTTCATCCATCCATAGGTTAGGTTAGTCTAACCTAAAAATTAAATAATCAGTCTGTCTCGAAACAGGCTTGCACCCAACTATATTAATATAGGAGTTGCCTATATGAGCTATGTAGGGATAAGAGTGCAGACATGTGCGTTATTGTCATCATCCCCGAGTGGACCTATACAAATTTTGGTGGCCTTTTCTCTGATTCTGTTTGAACCTACATAGATGTCTTGGGACTAGGAAACGTTAGAAAGATTGTCCAAGCTGGGTACCATCACAACGATTGATTCATCTTCGGTAATTCATCATGAAACTTTTTTAAACTGATGTAGCAACATTTTTGTGCCATCATTCCTTCTTCATGATATATAGGATTAATTCTCTTCTTCTTTACTGCTTCGCATGGGTTTTTTCTTGTTTCTCTAACGGTGTCCACTCCGAGCGGAGACGTTCACAAAAGATTTTGAGATGAGTTTAAAATTATGGGTTTAAAAGTTTATAATTGAAATTCGGCCTCTGAGCATAAACAAGGTTCATGATATTTCGTTTATACATCTGCATTGGCGGCGCACTCGTCCCAACTCACAATCTCACCAAAATTCCTATGATACAGAAGACCATTTATTAGCGGCCCACCTCCACCGTCTCCACTGTGGGTCACAACCCTCCCGACTAGAAATTCTCGGTACTTGTTCCATTTGAAAAAACGTGTCACAAATCTGTCTAGATTACATGTATCTAGACAATTCATGCTAATTTAGACAAATCTGTAACATCTTTTTCGGGACAAAGAAAATATTTCTTTTAATTAAATAAATGTCAATATTTTCTAATTTTCACGAGCTATCTGCTCTTTATATGGAAGTGTCTCTCTTATACCCGCAACTGAGTTTTGGTGCTATGTTGACTGCTTTTCTTGAATTGTTGACTGTTGTATGCCTTTTCCTGAACAACATTAAATTATAGCAGCTTTCACATGGTTGGTTTCCGTTGCACCATACCAAATGACCTCTCTTCCTATTTAAGCAAGAAGAAGATATGGAGGTGGTTCACAAAATGAAACGAAATGATCAGTCTGTCTATGTGAGAAGTGTAAGGACAAAAACTCAAACACGTTCATACCAGTTATGCCCCGTGTACCTGCACAAGTTTTGGTACTCTTTTGTCTGATGCCGTTCAAACCCACATAGATGTCTTGGCTTGGGATTAGGAAACACCAGGAATATTGTCCATGTCAGGTACCATCAGAAGGATTGATTCATCTTCGGGGATTCATCGTGGAATTTGTTAAATTGATGCACCAGAAAACATCTTCGTGCATCATCTCTTCATGATCTATAGGACTAATTCTCTCCTTCACTGCACCAACCGTCAGTTAATAATCCAATGTAATATGGTGGACTAGCATGTTCAGTGTTGGCCTATTTTTGTGCGGACTAGTTGCATTGCATGGTTTTCTTCGTTTTTTAATGGTTGCTGCTCCGAGCGGCAAGGGGTGGACTGTGTTTTGAAATGAGTTTAGAGAGTGAAGGGTTTTGAATTTATAATTTAAGTTTGGCCTCTGAGCATATAAGCAAGCCTCATGAATGATTTTTCATATTTATTTTATACATCTGCACCTAATAATCACATATAAGTCAATCTCTAAGCCATCGCAAAAATTCATAGGAGTACATTTTCTCTCGGATAATCACATCATAAGACAATCTCTATATGGTCGTAGTAGCGTTGAGAAGTCTCAAATAAATTACAAGGGAGTGACTTTGAGGAAATCAACCTACATGAGTAGTATCAAGAAGAAAAACCTTGAATAACATTATGGTATGCCTTATCCCAGCCCACCTTGATCTCGGCTAGTTGCCTTGCTTATCATTTGTTTGGTAATATATACACACGCACCATGTACTTACATGGCAATGCGAGTTCTTATGGCTAAAGCTAAATCTAGACGATGAAAAAAATTCCAAGTCTACCTCCTCTAAAAATTGTGATGGAGATGCAAACCAAAATGAATGTTAATTATAAACCCTATCTCGAATGTACTTCAATGCCGAGGGATGCACACCTCCAATCCCTGGTACAGTAAGTAATGCATGTGTGCTCCATGGAATATACTGAACAAACATTAAAACAGCTCTGTCATGGTTGGTTGCAATGCTTCAAATGACATAATACTATTCCTATTTAAGCAACAAGAAGATGTGGAGCAGGTTTCAAAATGAATTGAAA
This sequence comes from Avena sativa, assembly GCA_916181665.1. NCBI lineage: Eukaryota > Viridiplantae > Streptophyta > Magnoliopsida > Poales > Poaceae > Avena > Avena sativa. The sequence goes on along the minus strand of OV702285.1, from coordinate 111,308,412 downwards.
TCACCGGTCTTTCTACACGAGCAGTGTAAGGATAGAAATTCAGACATGTAGGTTCATACCAGCATGCCACGTTTACCTACACAAGTCTCTTGGGAGTCTTTTCTCTAACACCGTTCAAACCCACATAGATCTATTGGGACTAGGAAACACCGGGAAGATTGCCCAAACCGGGTACCATCGTAAAGATTGATTCGTCTCCGGGTATTCATCGAGGAACTTCTCAAGTAGATACACCTGAATTCCTACTCGTGCTATTCTTCTGTCTTGATCATTTGTAGGATTAGTTATCTTATTTTCTCCACCAATTTTCGGTCAATCCAATACAAATATGATGCGCTAACATGTTCGTCGTTGGCCTATTTCTATACGGAAATAGTTGCATCGCACAAATTTTACTCCTTTCTTTTTATGGTGGCCGCTCCGACGGGATGGATAGTATCAAAATGAGTTTAAGTGGAGGGTTTAGAAGTTTATGATTTTAATTTGGCCTTTTAGCACAAGCAAGTGTCTTGAATGAATTTCCGTATTTTCTGTTATGCATTTGCACCTATTAATCACATAATAAGTCAATCTCTATAGGGTTAGCAAGAAAGTTTTATAAAAGAGTTCCATATGTCCCTGTACATTTTCCTCGAATAATCACATCATAAACCGATGTCTACAAGAACACAAAAATATCAACATACTACAAGGGTGTCCTTTCAACGCGCAGAGCTTCACATCGGATCCATCTCAGGAGGCCTCACGGGGAAAGGATAGGATGCACGACGATCTCCGCGAGGGGTAGGAATGGCGCGACGACAGGTGAGGGACCTTCCATGCGGTGCGGCGTGTTAGCGTCCACTTGGCTAGCCCAGCACTCGGCCTACGTTCTGGACATTCATGCGCTTACAACCCAACAATAAGAAGAGAGCCCACTCCATCCCAAGAGCCCGGACTGAAAGGAGGAAGAAATCTCTCTCTTATAAGCTGGGTGTGGCCTCCTCCCGTAGACGAGGTGGGACTAAACTTCGTGTAGCCTCACCGATCAACAACAGCATGCCTTCCCGAGGGGCTTCTCAGGGGGATGGGATGTTAGGCTGCTGTTGACTGGTGAGGCTACACGAAGTTTAGTCCCACCTCGCCTATGGGAGGAGGCCACACCCAGCTTATAAGGGAGAGATTCCTTCCTCCCTTCAGTCCGGGCTTTTGGGATGGAGTGGGCTCTCTTCTTATTGTTGGCTGTGAGCGCATGCACGTCCAGAACGTGGGCCGAGTGCTAGGCTACCCAAGTGGACGCTAACATCTGGTATCAGAGCTATCGATCGCCATGACTTCCTGAGGGGCTTCTTAGGGGGATGGGATGTTAGGCTGCTGTTGATCGGTGAGGTTACATGAAGTTTAGTCCCACCTCGCCTACGGGAGGAGGCCACACCTAGCTTATAAGGGAGAGATTACTTCCTCCTTTCAGTTCGGGCTTTTGGAATGGAGTGGGCTCTCTTCTTATTGTTGGCTGTGAGCACATGAACGTCCAGAATGCGGGTTGAGTGCTGGGCTGACCAAGTGGACGCTAACACGACGGTGCCAGGGGCGGCTCTAATCGATGATGGGAGGCGATAGTGGCGGGAAGGTCGTCCTGAAATTTCCGTCACACCAAGGTTTTCGAGATTTGGGGAAAAGGGAAAAACGTGGGCTGCGTACTGCGTATATGTGCAAGGGTCAGTTTGCAGGGAACGCTAAAATATTTCACGGGTTCTCCTGGTTTGCAAATGGATATTTTTTAGCCAAAATCTCAGAATCGTGGTCATTTCTCGGTTATGCACAATATGTTAGGGTTGCTCTAAGAGGTGTGGATGCTATCTTGCAACAATCCTCTCACTCTAAACCTTTTGACAAGTTTAAAGAAGGAGGATCTTTTCATCTGAAGGATTTGAACAAACTCTACATCGTTCGAGTTATAGAATAGTTCAGATCGACAATTCTCTCTCGATCGTGGCGCGACATAGGATCATTTGTCATCGTTGGATAGGCAGCCCACCTAACTGCTCTTTTGTGAAGCCAGAGGATACGTGCCTGGATCACAGCTACGAGCTCTGCTACTTGATGGATCATGTCAACCTATTCAATTTGATCTAGCATGAATACTAACTAAATCTAGCTATAGGCTATCCATTAACGCTGGGGACAAAAACTAGGGTAAGTGACGGTGGTTTACCTCTTCCATGGAAAACGAGGGAGAGTAGCCGGGGTTAGAGAAGAACAAAATCTCGTGGCGCCGATGGAGACTCGCATGTGGATCCTGGGCCTGAGACGAAGGAGACAAGCTGCTGCGACAGACAAGCGGCCGACCTTTCCATGCTGGAGTTGAAGGAGTCAGCAGGTGAGGTAGATCTACGGTCCCGCCGCTACGGGTGTCAAAATGGAAAATGCGGTTTTTTTGCTACTCTCTAACGTGAGGTGACCAAAAAGAGGAGGCGAGACTTTGTTTGCCGCAAAATACAACAGACAATTTTGGTTCTCCCGGCATCTCATGTCGGACTCCCGCACGCACACTGTTCTCTTTTTTCACGCCACTATGGCATGGTTCACAGAAACAACTGAACCGAACGTTCCTAGCGGGCCTAGCCCAGAACTGATTTTAGCAGCGTGCGAGCCAACAACACAAACCGCATCCAAAAATCCAATCACCCGATTTTTATATCCGACGGTGTCGGGGGATGAACCCCAGTAGGATCAAGCGTTGATATAAAGATAAGGTTGGCAAGGACTAAGATTGACCGACATAGGGTGGCCGACATACCCAAGCCGGAATTGACCGTCTTATCCAAGCTGACATATAATATATGTCATTATAACGTGTGGTTGTTTCTAATATGTAAGTACGTCAAGGACGAGTTATCGAGGCTGAGGTCGACATATGGGGTGGGCATAGAGTATATGCCAGCCCCTAAGTTAATGCCTTTGTCCATTCCTAGGAATCCAGGAGGTGATAACGATGCATTTGACAAGCGTGCCCCTAAAACCCAGATGCCAATCCTGTCGAGGGTTTTCCGGAGGATAAAGTTGTCAGAGAGACCGTTGGAGGTCATGGGCACTTCAGGTCACGTCGCTGACAAGAACGACATCTGGGCCCAGCCAACGACTTTTGCTACAACATATTCCTGACATATTCCATGCCAGGTCATCCCTAACTTGTAACCCGAGCACCCCTTTGTAAGGTGCTCCAGGGCCTCCCAAAAGAGGGTTGATCGTTGGTTTACTTAATCCCTCCCCCCCCCCCAGGGCCGGTCCTGACTTTTAAAGGGCCCGGGGCGAAACTAAGATATAGGGCCCTATATAAGTACAAAACAAATGTATCAATTTGTAAAAGAATTTTTGAAATGAAAGTTGAAGATGATTCCCAACTATTGCAAATTCATAGTCATACATTATTGATCACTCAGCAATGCCGAGAAAATCCAAGCATTAACGTTCGAACGAGTCGGCTAACATGAAATAAAGAAAAAATCAGAGGTTATTCAAAATGGGATAGTATTTCCACAAGCCTACACAACCTATGACATTTGACGACAGTGTATTGTTTTGGAGGAAGGACGGAAGAATGTACAATATGTCAAATGTTACAAATAAACACTTAAATTGCACCAAATATGTATAGAAATTATCATAGAAAAATTGTTCTTGCATTTATTTATGCAATCTACATAATTTTTATATTATTATGACCTGTATTTCGTCTAAAATCACCTCATCATGTTGGCTGTGGACACACGACAATCTATTCTCGCTATTCAGCTTTTGACCTGTCTACGTGTGGCCCCTAGAGCAGGTGATGGGTGGCGTCCATCTTCTGTCCAATAACAGCAAAAAAAATGCAGCAAGCATAGATGAAGACTACTCTTTTTTAATGGAGAAGACTCTAGCTATTCCCTACCGATGAGCATAAAAATGACTTGATCATGTTTTGCATTGCCTTTCTTAAAAATATGTGATCTGGTCTAGATCGTTGTTCTATCCACGATCAAGCTATCACGGTCAACCGACCCCGTGGATCTTAATTCATTTATGCCTTACCAACGGACAAAAGCCCAAGCTAACGAAAGGAAAAAAGCAAAAGCCCAGTATAACAACAGAAAATATGCTCAGATTCTGGTCCACTAGCAGCAGCGTAACGCTTCATACTCGTCTTCCTTCATGAAGCTTAGAGTTGAAGAACTCAAATGGCGGCACGGCGTCCCAGTTGCAGATGCCTTAGCTAGATAGGACTAGGGGCCCCCTAGTTTCCGGGGCCCGGGGCGGCCGCCCCTCTCGACCCCCCTCAGGGCCGGCCCTGCCCCCCCCCTCGATCTTAGAGAGAGAGATGGAACACCTTCTTCCTTCTCTCTGATACAGCTCAAGGAGCACTTGTAGCCACAATATGGTAATGGTTATGAGATCTAGCATACATGAGTAGGGGTTTTATCTCTTATGAGATCCCTGAACCTAGATATATCATGTGTTCTGTTGATTATTTGCTCTTGTTCGTGTGCAGTTAACACTGCGCTCTCCCTCCCCGAATTTCTCTTGCCTTCATCCGGTCCCAACTCAAGCCATTCCATGGCATCTGATGTGACACCACAACAACAAACGGGTCTATTTAGAGAGGACGCATGCAACCAATCATACCCTAAATCCATCTCGAAGGTATCTCAATGATAATAGAGAGGTGCACCTCGCTTGGCTTGTACAACTAATAATGCACGAGCCTACTCCATAGAAAAAACACTAAATACACAAGCGTACTTCATAAAAAACACTAAATGCACAAGCGTGCTCCATAGAAAAACATTAAAGGATCTTTCTCGTGGTTGTTTGCACCACATAATACTGCTCCTTCCAAAGAAAATAAAACCTTGTTACTCTTCCTATTTAAACAAGAGGAAGTCATAAGTAGTCGGTTCACAAACATACAAATATGTCAAGATGGGATTAAAACTTAGGCATGTCAGCTCATTCCAGGTTATACATCGCATGTATCTTCACATGTTCTGTAGTGACAAGATATTTTCATAATGCCACTCGAGTGCTAAGCGGAGGCATCTTCGGAATAGGAAGCATCCGGAACCAAGATGATGCTGATGTTATATACTCCCTCCGTTTCAAAATATAAGATGTTTTAGATTTGTGAAGAAAATGAATCTAGACTTATTTTAGTGAGTAGATTCATTCCTATTTTAGTGAGTAGATTCATTCCAAAGTGAATGAATCTACTCACTAAAATAAGTCTAGATTCATTTTCTTCATAAACCTAAAACATCTTATATTTTGAAACAGAGGGAGTATCTAGGTAGTAGTCCCACCAAAGCTGGTTCATCTTTGCGTCATCATCATCATCATTATCATAGAACTTTCCATTAGGATGGACGGTGCTTCTACACGGACTCTTTTTTCTTTTCGTATATCATGAGTTACACAACATTAGTTGCCATGAGGTTGGATTCTTCTTTTCAGAAGCTCCGATCCTCAACTCGATCTGAAGTTCCAAATTAGGACCAATTTTTCATTGATGTTGTAACCTGTAAGCGTGAGTTGAACTAGCAAGAATTGGGCAGTCTTGTGATGTAAGCGGAGCTAGTACGACTGTATGAGGCACCAGCTTCTATTGTGTTGGGCAAAATGTCCTAATAATGCTTAAGTTTTTCCTAAAAAAAATAAGGTTACACTAGAAACCAATCTTTTCGGAAAAAAAATCTTGAAAGAGAGTGTTATACTGTATTATGTTTTCATAAATTCCTCTGGTTTTCTTTCTCAATTTTGATTCGCTCAGTGTGTAATATTATGAATTTACAACCGAAAAAAAAGGTACTGGACTACTGTCGCTCTCGATTTCTGTCGCTCCACTTTGGCCTTCAGCACGAAGCTCCGTGCTTTGGCCTTCAGCACGAAGGAAAAAAAAAAACCTTCAGCAAGTACGAGCCTGCGTTCTTTTCTTGTCGCTCCGCTTCCGCAGCTCGACCAGCACAGCCAGCCGCGCGCCGACCTCAACCTCGCCTCGCCGCCGGCATCCACCAACCTAAACCCGCCTCGCCGCGATGCAGAAAACGGCGCAGTCCTGGTTCACCGGAGGCACCGCCTCCCCCACCCCCGCCGCCGAGTCGCAGCCCTCCCTCCTCGCTGATTGGAACTCCTACGCCGCCGCCCGTTCCGACGCCTCCTCCTCCTCCCCGCTCCCGTTCGACATCGAGGCGGCCGTCCGCTCCGCGAACGACACCGTCTCCGGCACATTCAGCGTGTAAGCTCCCTCCCTCGCTCCCTCCCCCAGATCTGATCCACCCACACCACAGCTCCCCAAACCTAAGCCGGGAGATCTGGTCGGGTCCGGTAGCACGATCTGATCCGCGGTGGTCGCGTGCAGGGTGACCAAGGGCGTGAGGGACCTGCCGGGGAGCTTCCAGGGCGCCACCAGCGGCTTCCCCTCGGGCAAGGCGCTCATGTACTTCGGCCTCTTCCTCGCCACCGGCATCTTCTTCGTCTTTATCGCCTTCACGCTCTTCCTCCCCGTCATGGTGCTCATGCCGCAGAAGTTCGCAATCTGCTTCACGCTCGGATGCGCTCTCATCATCGCCTCGCTCTTCGCGCTCAAAGGACCGGCCAACCAGCTCGCCCACATGACCTCAAAAGAGGTACAGTACATTACTGCAGCAAATTCACGCTATGGTTGTTCATTTGTTTCCAGTTAGTCTTGTTTCATGGTGACTAGTGAGCAAATGTAGATTACCCTGTCAAAATTCATGACCGCCGTGATTTTTAGACAAATACACTTACAATTTTGGAACATGCTGAAACAAGTTGGAAACCTCTGCAGTCGCACAGCTAAAGACGTTCCTACTGTACAAGTAAATAGCATTGAAGCTACACAGACATGAGAATTCGTTGAGGATCAGTTGTAGCATGTCTGATGACCATAACTGTTAGTGATAGGAACATTGACAGCATAGTCATTGCTATTTTCCCCTAATCCTATTTGAGTAATTGTGCTCCATATTACCTTGTTGAGTTAACTCATTGAAACCTGGATATCACAACAACTGGCCTACCCCCAATTCAGAAATGCAAAATTCCAGGTAGCACAAGACTTTATTTGAGAACAAATTAAGAAAACATGCAGCATAATGATCTGTAACAGACCAAAATAAGTGAGATTAGTGGAAATTGAGAACTTTGTGATGGCAGAGTCTGTGGATTTTGATCTTTCCAGTGAGCTTACCCTGACTTATTATATTTAGCTGTACCTCTTGGTATTGGTTCTGCTGATATCAGGTGCAACATAAGAAGTTTTATTGGCATTTTTCCTCTGACCTATCAAAGAACAAAATATTTGGCTAAATCTGAACTGACAGATTTTTGACATTCCAGGTATTGTGCAGTAATGCTGGTCTGGATGACTTCTGTCTAAATATTTTAAACTTAATTTAATATTCTTGGATTAGAGAAATTCTTGTGCCGAGCTTTATAAGAAAGTTAGAAGCAGTACAGAGCAAGGCAAGGTCAGGACTTAAACCTGACAGTCCACAACCACAACAAGACAAGCAAAGTCTCTAACTATTGGACTTCTAAGGAAACTTTTTTTTATAATAACAAAGCTTCCAGGCAGATGCGCACATGATTCATCTGATTCTATGGTCAAATGTACTACCACAATTCTTTACCATTAGTTAAACTGTTTCCTTTGTGTTGTGGAAGTCACTGCGCTACACTTGGGATAGTATAGTTTGACTTAAGTGGAGTTGCTGGTCTGGTTTGGTGGGTATAGCTCTTCTTTTGCACCAGATGAATTGTGTAGATGCATGGGCATTTCTCATTGTTATTTGTCCAATCCAGAAAGAAGCATTTCGATATGGATTGTGTGGATTTTACATAACATACAAGTTACAACGCTTTTGTATCTCTATTTGGAAAATCTAAGTGCCTATTTAGGCACATCTGTATGGTACTACAAAACTTGGTGATACTAAAGAGTAAATGGCACTTGTAGTTGCTCAGTGTTATTAACTAAGATCCAATGCAATGTCTTCATGTTCTCATAATCTTCAAATGCATGAGGTTTCTGATAAGAGAAACTCATATCTTTTTCTTTCAGAGGCTACCGTTTACCGTGGGGTTCACTGGATGCATGGTTGGCACGATTTATGTTTCTATGGTGCTTCACAGCTATTTTTTGTCGGTGATATTCTCGATCCTTCAGGTATGTATTTAGTCTTAGCATCATCAAGTCTTGCACTATTAAAACATTTCTGTATTTAGGGGTAAAGTAATTCATTATTTCTTTCTCTACACACGGCTTTTCTAAATTTGAGAAACAATCCAGTGTTCACTGCATACGGTTGCCATCTCTGCAGCATCTCTCGTTTCTCGGCTGATGACTCTTATGTAACTCACTTAAACTTCCTGTTTAAGAAATGTGACCCTCTTGTCGCTTTTGTTCCAGGTTCTTGCTCTTGCTTACTACACCATATCCTACTTCCCTGGAGGCTCTAGTGGACTGAAATTTCTCTCATCAAGTCTGTTTTCCCCTGTATCAAGAATTCTCGGATGATAACCCAAGTAGATGGAACATGTATGTGTGATGATCATACTCCTACCCTTACAATTCGTGAAATATCTCTGTATGTAGCTACTGATCTCCCCAATGTCAAGAATCCTTTGCTCTTACAAGGGTACTGCTGTTAGATGCTAGAGACACGTTCAATCTGGAACGAAAATGGTCTGTTGAAGGCTGTATCTGAGTTCTGAAGTTCTCTTGTAAGCATATCTTGTGGAAATGAAGTTGTCACTACTGAGTTGAAGGTTTGCTGTAGTTTTTATTTGTAATTCCAAGGTTCTTGTGGAAATAAAGTTAAAGCCTAGCTCATTCCAAGGTTTGCTGTAGTTTTTGTTGCTTGGGAGTTCAGAATGAAGGCAAGCCAGATCGTGATGTATGCTTTAAAGAAGGATCGCCCTCCCTAGAAAGCTCCAGGTATCTACTCGTTGCTCTAATTGCATTAGCGGTAGATTTTCAATGGGCTAGCACTAGCAGGATTTTGTGCCCAATCTTGAATTGCCTCAATGTATTAGCGGGATTAAGCCTTTTGGCGTGCAGTAATATTTTCTCCATGTGTTGGGGGCTGGCACCCTGATTTTGTTCTACTCTTCTGTCTGTTTTAAGCCGTACACAAGTATTGCCAGCTAGCAGTAGTGTGTGCGTGTTGCTAAGACCTGTAACAGAATAATTATGATCGATGTATTTGAATTCTCTTGTCTCTCTTTCTCTGTCTGCTTCTTCACAGAATCAAGTTCATCTCACCAGATCTCACGCTGGCAATCACACCGGCAGAGGGATCAGTACACTTGGCCAACATGTGGGCATTGATGAAAGATTGACTGCTGCCGGAATCGATCAAATGAGCATAACTTGATTCCCCACCAAGGCACGCAGACGAAGGGTCTTGTCGCCATCAGCATGGATTGAATGACTGAGTTGTTGGACCGTGGCAACATCGTGCATTTCTATCATGTTAAGAATTTCTTTGGAAAGCCGAATCTGGCATTCTACCGCATCAATTGCATTCAGAGCAGCCGCTGGCTTGTTTCCACATTGGTGGGCAGGGATTGTGCTTCTCACCGCACAAGATGGCACGCACGCTTCAACTTGACGGGCACCTGAGTTTCCACGGCACCGCGGAGTTCTGTTTTGAGCCCTTTGATGTATTCGGAAATAAATAGCTGGCCATCAGTGACTGAAATTCCCTAATGTACTCATCCACTGAGCCAAGTTGCTTCAATTTGAGGAGGGACTTCATGAACCGCCTTTGATCATCGCCTCCGAATTCTGCCTTGATTGCCGCTATGAGTTGAGGCCAGCCTCCCAGTTCATGGAGTTGCTTGTAGGACCGGAGCCAGATTGTTGCGTTGCTTTCTAGGTGCAGCGTGGTAGTGGTGAGCCACAACGTGGGACTGATATTGAACACGCGAAAATAGTCTGATATTGAACACAACGTAAATAGTTGCGTAAATAGTCGAGACACTAATCGTGCTAGATGCGAGGGTGCTCACCAGAGAATGGAGGAAACATCTTCGGCAACCGAGAGCGACCGCCGGTGTCCATGTGACCTGTTCGCAAAGCTCCGCCTGTTAAACTTGCCCTTTTGGATCTTCTAGCCTAGATGATTACAGCAGCACTCTTTGGGTTCGATATGAGAGAGTAGAGAGAGATCGGAGAGGGACTACCTGCGCCTTGGCTCGAGGAACACGAGCCAGAGGGGATGCCAGAGGTGGTGTCCATGGCGGAGAGGGGCGACGGCGTGGGCGTGGGTGGTTGAGAGTGGCGGCGGCGGAGCTTCCCGTCGGCCTAGCGCGAAACCCTAATCGGTGGGTGTGTTGGTGGGGGGCTGCGGCGCACGGTGAACCTCGTACCGTGTGCGTCCGCCCCCCCTCCACCTCTTTATATACGCTCTGGCGACAGGGGCCCATCAACCATGGATAAGGTTGGGCGCTCCCGATTAGGTCGCGATTAGGGGCGTGACAGGCCGTTGGGCTCTGTCACGTTGAGATCTATCTAACATTCTTCCCCTAGATCTCGACTTTACTTTTAACTTTGTACTTTACTCATTTCATCACAGATCGATACATAGAACATGTTTCATCGTCTCAGCTCAATTACCGATAGAATCAGACAGCCACTATATACCTTTCTGTTTTGAAACAAATCCTGTTACTTTTGGGCCTCTGTAGTCCAGGAATCATAGGCTTCCCATTAAACCCATGCCGGCTATGTGTTCCTTGAACACATTGGGTGGTAAGCCTTTCGTTAGCGGATCCGTAAGCATATCCTTTGTCCTTATATGCTCGAGTCTTATAGTTTGATCCTGGACTTTGTCCTTCATAACATAGTACTTTATATCTATAGACTTTGTAGCATTACTCGACTTGTTGTTGTGAGCATAGAATACTGCGGGCTCGTTGTCATAGTACATCTTTAGTGGCCTGCTGATGCAGTCAACCACTTTCAAGTCGGGTAAATTTTCTTTTAACCATAACGCCTGTCCCATGGCCTCATAACATGATATAAATTATGCATACATCGTAGATGATGCAACTATCGATTGTTTGGCGCTTCTCCACGAAATAGCACCTCCTGCGAGAGTAAAGAAATATCCTGTCGTGGACTCTCTTTCGTCTTTATCTCCCGCAAAATCCGCATCTGAATACCCTTTTATCTCTAGGGAATCAGATCTTTTATATGTTAGCATGAGGCCTTTTGTGCCTTGCACATAACGCAAAGCTTTCTTTACCATCTTCCAGTGCTCTATGCCTGGATTCTCTTGATATCTACCGAGTATCCCGGTGATAAAAGCTAAGTCAGGGCGAGTGCACACTTGTGCATACTGTAAGCTTCCAACAGCCGAAGCATATGGTACTGACTTCATTTGATCGATCTCATATTGATTCTTTGGACATTGGGATTTCCCAAAACTGTCGCCCTTGACTATGGGAGCAGGTGTTGCGTTACTCGCATGCATATTGTATTTCTTTAGAATCTTTTCACAATATGCTTTCTGCGACAGTCCTAACACTCTATTCTTTCTATCTCGGTGAATTTCCATGCCCAAAACATAAGAAGCTTCACCAAGGTCTTTCATGTCAAAATTTGATGACAAGAACTTCTTTTTCTCTAGTAGTAGACTAACATCACTGCTAGCAAGCAAGATGTCATCCACATACAGAATTAGGAAAATATATTTCCCACTTTTGAACTATGCATAAATGCAGTTGTCCTCAACATTCTCTTTGAATCCAAATCTTTTAATTGTACCATTAAACTTTAAATACCACTGCCTAGAGGCTTGATTTAACCCATAAATGGATTTCTTTAGGCGGCATCCCATATGTTACTTCCCCTCCATGAAAAAACCCTTGGGTTGTTTCATGTAAACATTTTCTTCTAAATCTCCATTTAGAAATGCCGTCTTAACATTCATTTGATGCAACTCTAAATCAAAATGTGCAACTAGTGCCATGATGATTCTGAAGGAGTCCTTACATGAGACCGGAGAAAAAGTCTCATTGTAATCTACGTCTTCTCTTTGCGTAAAGCCTTTTGCCACAAGTCTAGCTTTATACTTTTCTACATTTCCATTGGAGTCATACTTTGTTTTGTAGACCCATTTGCATCCTACTGTTTTGGCTCCTTTAGGAATTTCCTCTAAGTCCCAAACATTGTTGGAACTCATTCATTTCATTTCATCTTCCATTGCCTCCACCCACTTGGATGAGTGAGGGCTACTCATGGCTTCTTCATATGAGGTAGGATCGCCCTCCATATGAACTATGTTGTATACTTTGTAAATTTCTTTGGAAATGGCTGGTCTTCGTTCTCTTTTAGACCTTCTGAGTTCATCAGACTCTTGCTCATTTCTTGCCTCGGGTTCAGGCACATTTATAATATGTGGCTGTTTTGGCTCCCTTTCGTGCTCAACAGTGGGTTCAGGTGGCTCCTGATGGACAGGTTCCGAACTTTCGCCCATTGTTGTCACGTGTGGAGTCACAACAGGTGCCGGCACCACAACCTCAGGGGTTGTAGATGGTGGCACAACAGGTAGCGAGAAAAATGGCTCCTGAGTCATCAGATTAGGTGCATGCACCCTCTTCTCCTTAAGATCAATTTCCCGAGCTACCGTGCTCCCCTTCATCAATATTTCCTCCAAGAAGACTGCATGTCTCGTTTCTACAAACTTTGTGTATCTGTCAGGACAGTAGAAACGATAGCCTTTTGACTTGTCTGGATAGCCAATGAAGTGGCAAGATACCGTTTTGGGGTCTAACTTTGCAATGTTTGGATTGAAAACTTTTTCCTCAGCTGGGCTCCCCCAGACCCTCAAGTGGTGCAGAGAGGGAACTCTGCCTGTCCACAATTCATACGGTGTTTTGGGCACCGACTTACTTGGTACTCTGTTGAGAATGTGAATAGCGGTTTTAAGCGCCTCCATCCACAATCCCAATGGGAGGGTGGAATAGCTCATCATGCTGCGCACCATATCCATAAGGGTACGGTTACACCTTTCATCTACTCCGTTTTGCTGAGGTTCGCCCGACATAGAATACTGGGCGACTATTCCATTTTCCTGTAGGAACCTTGCGAAGGGTCCTGGTACTTGACCATATGGAGTATGCCGACCGTATTACTCCCCCCACGCTCAGACCGGACTATCTTAATTCTTTTATCATGCTGATTTTCTACTTCAGCTTTGAAAATTTTAAATTTATCCAATGCTTCAGATCTTTCTTTAATTGGATAAATATAACCATACCGGGAGTGATCATCCATGAATGTTATGAATGAATCATAACCATCCACACTTTTCACCGGAAACGGTCCACAAATATCAGTGTGGATTATTTCTAGTGTAGCTATACTTTGGTTTGCACCCTTTTTAATTTGTTTGACATACTTTCCTTTAATGCAATCTATGCATTGTTATATGTCTGAGAACTCTAACAGAGGAAGAATGTCATTTTTAACGAGGCTTTCTATTTTCCCCCTCGAAATATGGCCTAATCTGCAGTGCATAACTTCGATGAGTCAAGAGTTCGCTTTCTTTTCTTTTGATCTTTGTTCGACAAGGGAACTTGTTCATCCACATCACACACAGAAAATACTTTCTCATGCAAAGATAATAAATAAAGCTTGTCATGTAGGGTAGCGACACCCACACAAGTATCTTTCAACCAAATGGCACATTTGCCATGTCCAAAATAGCACTCATACAAATCTTTGTCCAAGCACGACACACTTATTAAATTTCTATGAATAAAAAGAACATCCTTAAGCAAAAGGGAAGAGCCATCAGCAAGCTCCAGAGGAATGTCGCCAACAACCTCCACTTCTGCTGCAATCCCATTCGCCACTTCAATGAGTCTTTCTCCTTTTGGCAAAATCCTTGTCGAATGGAACCCCTGTAATGAGTTGGCAACATGAACAGTTGCACCAGATTCAATCCACCAAGTGTATTTAGAAAACTTTTCATACAGAGATTCATTAACAAAAGAGACTATATCTTTACTGTTTTTGGCCATTATGGACTTTAGCCATATTGGGCAATCCTTTTTGTAGTGGCCAACCTTCTTACAATGGTGACACTGGTCTTTGTCCCCAGGGGTAGACTGCTGGTACTGAGGCTGGTGCTATAGTGGGCCCTTGTCATGTGGCTTGGAAGGTGAGCCACCATGGTTACTGTTGGTGAAGTTCCTCTTCCTATTGTCCTTCACGTAGTTCAAGGAACCACCGTGAATGGACTTCATCCTTTCTTCCTCTTGAGAACACATCCCATGGTCTTCTCAATGTCCCACTTTTCAGGGGACATGTTATAGTTGATGACGAAGTTCTCGAACTGTTGGGAAAGAGAGGCCATGATAAGATGCACCAGAAGAGAAGGCTTGAGCTCGAGGTCCGCATCCATGGGCTTCAACTTAGCCGCCATGTTGGACATCCTCAAGATGTGCTCTCTAATGCCATGTGGCCCTCCCGTATACTTTTCTGTCACCAGCTGTTTGAGCAGCTGGGTTGCGTACATCTTTGAAGAGCCAGTAAACTGGCTCTTTATCTTTCCAAGGTACTCGCCAACAGAGGACACTCTTCAATTGAGCCCACTATTGCGTTCTCAATTGTGTTCTTGACAAAAGCCAATCATTTCTTATTTGCGTTCACCCACTTTTGGTTGTCTATTGAGTAGGCCAGCTCCAAAGGAGCATGGTCTCTCTTTCTCTTTTCAAATGCAGCACTTTCCTCAACATCTCCCCTCACTGGGTCCTCGGGCTTGACTGGTTGTTTAGTGTCAACCACCCAGTCCACCTCGGCGCAGACAAACGCCAGATCAACCTTTTTTCTCCATTCGGAGTAGTTATTCCCTCTGAGCAGTGGGATGTCCTTCACGCATCTCATGAGGCATCTCATGAGCAGTGGGATGTCCCTCTGTACTGTTATGCCCTACTGGGCCTTTTCTCTGGGTGGCAAGCAGCGGCCCAGCGGCATGCTCGCCACTTGCAGCTATTTGCCGCCGCCATGACGGCCCGCTTGCTTGCGGTCCACAGCGGCCCGCCAGTGCCCTGCGGCCTGGCCGCTTGGCCCGCTAGGCCCGTCACCGCCCAGCAGCCAGCAGTGATCGATCTCAGCCGTCCGATGCGGCCGCCCTAGATCCAACGGCGCCCTGCGCTCCTCGCGGGGACAAAAGCCCTCCTCGCCGCTTCCCCCCAGAACCCTATCCCCATTCTCCCCCGCGACTCCCCTCTCTCTGGCGGCGCTCGCTGCGCGGCTCGAGGTGAGACGGCACCGCCCGGTACTGCCGGCGGCCCCCTCCCGCCACCTTGCTCTCTCCTTCCTCCCGTTTCCTCCCTCACTACCCCACGGAAAAAAGCGAGGCCGAGAGTAGAGGAGGAGGACGACCGGAGCCATGGCGCCCCCTGCCCCCTTGCCGGCGGTGCGTCCACCCGAGGGTGGGCGCATGACCGTCAAGAGGAGTAGCGGCGGTGCCCCTTGCCGGCGTGCGGCGGCGGCCGATGGGTCCCTCCTTTTGCTTTGTTTGAATCGGGCTTTGGGGAAAAACGAAAAAACAGGGCATTTGTTTGCCTTTTTCTTGCGGGATCTGGGAGGAAATGGGACTTTGGGGATTTGATCTGTGGTTTGCTTTGCCCCAGATGGGGTGTGTTCTTCGTCTAGATTCCTCGCATAGGATGCGCATCTAGATCGAGCGGAACGGCGCGGTCGTAAGGGCAGGCGCACTATAGATCTAGGGTTTCTTTTCTTCTTTTGCTTTTCTACCGAAAAAACTAGGACTATAACCCTGCTCTGATACCAATGTTAAACTTGCCCTTTTGGATCTTCTAGCCTAGATGATTACAGCAGCACTCTTTGGGTTCGATCTGAGAGAGTAGAGAGAGATCGGAGAGGGACTACCTGCGCCTTGGCTCGAGGAACACGAGCCAGAGGGGATGCCAGAGGTGGTGTCCATGGCGGAGAGAGGCGACGTCGTGGGCGTGAATGGTTGAGAGTGGCGGCGACGGAGCTTTCCGTCGGCCTAGCGCGAAACCCTAATCGGTGGGTGTGCTGGTTGGGGGCTGCGGCGCACGATGAACCTCGTACCGTGTGCGTCCGGCCCCCCACCTCTTTATATACGCGTTGGCGATAGGAACCCACCAACCATGGATAAGGTTGGATGCCTCCGATTAGGACACGATTAGGGTCATGACAGGACGTTGGGCCCTGTCACGTTGATATTTATCTAACACCGCCTAGTCCACGGCCACCAACTCCTGCAAATCCACCACCACCAGTGCCCCCAAGTCCATCGCCGCCAGCACCTCCAAGGATACCAACAGCTACTGGCTCCAGCGCGCTCGACGAAGCACCATGAACATTGCCGACCCGGTGCGGTGACGTCTGCTGTATGTCCGGATCGGGCTCCGTTTCTGCAGGGGTTGGTCGACGCGGTGCGCCTTGCTCCGGTACCTGCAGCTTCTCGATCAGCGCCTGGAGGATACGCGTCGTGTCATCGTGTTTGGTGGAGCTATCGGAGATCGCCGCCGCCGATTGCTCTAGTTGGGTATGCATCTGTTGCTGCGCAGTGTCAACTGTTGGTAACCACGCCGTGCAGCAGATCAAAGCTCGACTGCAGACATGCAAGGGTCGCTGCAGTTTGATCCACTGCATCCCCCATCTCATCCAACACGTACTGGATCTGGACGGTGTCATGGTGTTCCTCTACTGGATCGAGTCAACCAGGACGAGGATTTACAACAACTCAATAAATTTGACCGAAATCGAAACCCCCAAATCAAGACCTGACCGGAATTACAGCTCAAGATTAGAGTGAAATGGTAAACAAGCACAGCAAACGGCGCCCAAAAATCGCCAGAACCTAATACCAAGTGTACTGATCCCTTTGCCGGTTTGATTGCCGGCGCGAGATTTGGTGAGATGAACTTGATTCTATCAAGAAGAAGATATATATAGAGAGAGAAAAGAGAATTGCATGTCTTGGTTTTGGACCTTTCCTCCCTCCCCCGCTCCTCAGTCTCTCCCATGCGACCCGGGGACGGCAATCCTTTCTCTCCCGCCTTCCTTCTCCCTCCTCCCTCCACCCTCTCCCCTCTCTCCTCTCCACCACCGGCTTGAGCCATTGTATAAAGCCCGTGCGGTACCGACGACGGTTAGCTATCCTTTCTCTGGCTCATGGAGGTCCGAACGGGACGGATCCCTCCCTGGCGACGGTGCGTCTTGGTGGGGGCAGTTGAGTCCTGGTGTGGCGGCGACCAGCGTCAGGGACAACCTCGCGCATATGGAGGCGGCGACCGTTCCTTGGGCTTGCGTCAGTGGCCCATCTACCGTTCAGGCTTCGTTCGGTTGTTGGGGATTAGTTCCTCTGGTGGAACCGATCCCGGGAGGAATCGGGTGATCACCCAAATCCCTGGATGGATTAGTTCCACTGGTCGTACTAATCCCTGCTACTAGATTTTGTTCGGTTAACCCGTGACGTAGACTACATGGACAAATAGAAACTTGTTCTTCCAGAATCCATAGTTCTACATGGAATCAGGTCCATGAACGGTACCTAGAGCTCATGTCAACAACGAGAGGGGACGGAAGGGGAGGAGCACAGGCTTGTCGTCTAGAGGCCGCTGCCGGGGAAGCGCAGGGAGATGTCGGAGATCTGGAGTTGCACCGCCGTCTTCGTCGCTGCCGGGTCAAAGCGAGGTCGGGGGCCATGTTCTCGGGTCGCCGCTAGACAGGACGATGCCTTCGCCTCGCGAATCTCGTGAGGTCACGTTTCAATTCTCCCCGACATGGGCCCAGCTCCTTTGGCCTCGCCTCTCTCGGGATTAATTCCACGAGTCAACTGACGATTGTTTTTTCCACCGTGGAATGGACGGGTTGGGCAGGGTTTGGGCCAGGGATTCAGCCCGCCCGGGTGTAACCGAACACAGAAAGGCTGATGGGCGGGGATCTTTCCTCCGTGTGTCTGACCCCCGTGAAACCCGGCTGTTCCTCGCGGGGAAGGGAATAAGCGAACAAGGCCTCATGGAGCTATCACGCGACAGCGACAACAGAGTTTGGGGTAGTACGGTGGCGTGGTGGCGGCACCGGAGCGGCATGGTGATGCGATATGGCTTCTAAGCAGTGTGCCTGGGCAGGCCTATTCTCGCCGATGTCGCTCTCTAAAGATGGTGGCAGTGGCGCGGCTCGAGCGGAGGGTATGATGATGGCTTACGTGCTGTAGCGTGGCGGGTGGACTTTACGGGCCCGAGTATGGCCTGACTGGGCTTGTGTGGGATTGGTGTGTCCCTGTGGCTGCGTACGGTCGACAAGGTCGACAACAGCTTTTGGCGGTGGTGGACAGTTCTCCAGGTGTCTGTGTTGTTGCCTCGCTCCGGTTCCTACCTTGGTACATCCCCTGCCTCACAGATCATGCAACACACCTCGCTTTATGGACGTGAGCTAGTGAATGCTCGGACGGCAAGATCGCTTGTTGGAAACTCGGCTGGGGGATTACTGGTGGTCCGAGGTACGGAATGTGTGGCGAGAGTTTTTTCGGGCGAAGCGCTATAGCAACGGGACAACGATGTTTGCAGGTGTCTTGACTCTCCTGAGGGCGTTTTTGTGGCTACTCTCATCGCATTAGGGTTCGGGGTGAAAACCCTAGACCCGTGTGTTCTCAACGGTGGCGACACTTGTTGTGTCGTTACCTATTTGGAAGCTTTGTCTTGGAGCTCCAGTCTCCTTAGTATCGCCGTCTTCGGTGGAAAGGTAGATACTTTTTAGACCCGTTTGTAAACGCAGGAACTTAAAACATGAATAGAAAAAATACAGAAATTGAGGCCCTCCTATGGTGCCGAACAAATTTCCTATAGAAAAAATTCCTATGGTGCCGAACAAAGGAATATGAATCTTGGATTCCTTTGAAATTCCTATAGAAATTACTATTTCATAATAATTTTGGAGAAAAATCTCAAATTTTTTTTGGAGAAAAACTAACACGAGGTCTCGTCTCATGTTTTCATCTTTCTATGTGTGTAACTCCTATGTTTTTCTTACGCCACATCCAAACGATGTTTTGAAAGTTTTCACGTGGTTTCGGTTCCTATAGAAACTAAGTATACGTCACATCTCACGCCCCGTTTGGAATGCAGGACTTGAGACTGTCAGCGCGGCGAGCATGCCCCTTGCGCCTCTGCAATCCACCTGTAGAAACTGCTGGCCGGCTACACGTTTAGAGCATCTCTAGCGGCATCTTAAAACACGGTCTGTAAAATCGATAATACAGGGCACCGATTACATAGATTCAATTCGCAAACATGCGAGCACGGGTCAGAATTTATAAAATAAAAATGAATAATATAAAGATAACTGCCTTCTCAGCAAATTTCAGAGAAGAACGGGTTTAGAAAAGATGACTGCCTGGAAAAACATCACGATTCAGAGTTCGATTTTTACATAATTTGATCAAAAAATAACCTAGACAAAGGCGCGCATCTAGCTACCAAAATCTGGCTCGCATGGAGCCTTGCGCGTTGACGGACGCAGTGGAGACGCCGCCGCCGCTCATTCGAGGTTGATCACCTCGGCCTTCTCCGCCTGCTGGCGCGGGAGGCGTTCCACCTCGCGCTCCTCCGTCTCCTGGCGCTCGATGAGACGGAGCACATCCGCGAGCTCCGCCTCCTCTCTAACGACGGCGCGTGCAGGTGCGAGCGCTCCGAGCGGCGGCGAAGGCGCGCCACCGCGCGCTGCTCCGCCTCATCGGAGTCGACGATGTTGCACGGGATCACCATCCTGCCGTCGCTCTCATCGGAGTTGTCGCTCTCTCCGGGCGTCGCGTAATTGCGATACCCGGAGCTATCGCTCGACGAAGACGGCGGGCGTGGCCGCTAGGAACTCACCCCCGACGAGCCGCTTCCGGTGTACCACGCGGAGTCATAGGGGAGGAGGGAGGCTGGCATGTGCGGCGAAGACACATACCGGAGCGCGACACACTTTTGGCGCCGATGCTGCGGCTGCGCTTGAGCTCCTCCTCCGACTTGAGCTGTCCACAAGAGCCGATGCTGCGCTTTCTCGAGGCAGTGTCGGGGCGCATGGCAGCGAGGCGGGTTGTTTGGCGGCAGCGTAGCAAATGGGGCAGTGATGCGGCCGAATTTGGGCGCTGGAGGGCTTGCTGGCGGCGGCGGAGAGGGAGAGGGCGCATGGCAGAGGGGATAGGGTTTCCGCTTGGGTTGTCCTATCTAACCGCTAGATGTAGTGGTTCGACCAGGGTTAAACGGGCCACCGAATAAGGTTTACATGCTGGGGTAGTATACCGACACTGATTTGCGCCAAAAACTGGGCGGCGCCCGTATATCGCCGAAAAAGTTTGGTTTCCGGCCAACAGACAGATTAGAGATGCTTTTAGGGCATCTCCACCGGGCCGACCCATCCGGTCGCCCAAAACGGTCTGTTTGTGTCCGTATGGGTCGTGCCACGGTCGATTTGGGGAAGGGGTCCGGCCTGTCCGGCCAGCCGCGCCCAGCGGCGCGACCCATTTGTCTGCGCTTGGCCAGAGATTTCATATGTTTGCAAATTTTGTCGCAAAATTAATTTTTGGGAAGCAAATAAACTAGATTAGATAATGAAATTGAAATAGTGCTTACATATAAATTGTGCAGGCTCGCATGGTTCGATATAAAACAACTAAACCGTTATTCAAATTACGCAAAACAAATAAAGGATTAACATTGAGATTTCCCGCACGAGCCCATATATGCTCAACCAAATCCACTTGAAGCCGTTCATGAGTTTGGATGTGACGCAAATTTATACACTTGCATGAAATCTTCCCAAGACGCTAGACCTGGCTCTGGCTCAACCAACTGACCCTGAAAGTCCCAGCCTTGGTCCAAGATGCCGTCATCATGCTCGTCCTCGACAATCATGTTGTGCATTATGACACAAGCAGTCATCACATCCCACATCATCTCTATGCTCTAGGTTCTACAAGGGTACCAAACAATAGCCTACCTTGACTAAAGCACACCAAATGCTTGCTCCACATCCTTGCTAACGGCCTCTTTCTCTTTCACAAACCTCTTGCACTTCTCATCTCCAGGATTGCGGATTGTCTTAACAAAGGTGGCCCAGGAGGGGTAGATACCGTCAGCAAGACAGTAACCCATATCATATGGATTTCCATTGATCTGATAAGAAATCTATGGGGCATTGCCTTCTTCCAGCCTAGCAAACACCGGAGACCGATGTAACATGTTGATGTCATTGTTGATCCAGCCATGCCAAAAAGGAGTGCCAGATGAAAAGATCATGTTATGCAACAGCCTCTAGTATGACAGTGCACCCCTCTATATGTCCTTTGAACTGCCATTGCCAACCAAAGGGACAGTTCTTCCACTGTTAATGCATGCAGTCGATGCTGCCAAGTATACCAGGAAACCCCTTCTCTCGTTGATGGACAAAAGACGGGCAATGTCTTTGGTGTTTGGCTCTCTCAGGTAAACTTTGTCAAACACCGCAAAACCGCGCTGCAAAACCGGTACATAGCCTCATGGCATGTCGACTCGCTCATGCGCATGTAGTCGTCGAGGAGGTCACCGGAAACTCCATATGCAAGTTGCCGAATGGCAGCAGAATATTTTTGGTAAGAGGAGAAGCCAATCTTACCGGTGCAACCGTACTTGGCCCCGAAGTAGTTATCGTACTCCGTCACCCCATTGAGAATTTGCAAGAGCAAGTCCCTCGACAAAAAAGACAAAATATCAATCGGACAAAGCAAGTTTGACCATGACAAAAAATATAACTGACAAAGAGGAAGTCAGAAAAGTTTACCTTCTGTTCATCTTTCTCAATTTTCAACTTCGAATTCTCAAAGCGCGAAGCTTTGATTTCTTTGCGCTTATTGTTAATATTCTTGAGCAATTCCTGGTTGGAAGATGCAATTTTCTGTAAGTATGGAGATGGAATACCATCAGACGGCTACTAAGACTCGAGCTGCAAATTTAGCTAAGTAAAATCACAGCACGAGCCTTGGGGGCTACACTACATCGTTCTTTTGCAACCTAAAAGCATCAACTCGAATCCAACAATGTTTATCCAACTTTATGCTTGGGGGCTAGAGGATATGATAATAAATGCAAATAAGAATCGGAAACTTACAATGTGTTCCAGGTGCATCTTTTCAAATCCAAGCTTGGTGCTGTGAAACACCTTCTCGGTAAGGGTGAGGGAAGGAACATCCGTCGCTGGAAGTTCACCAGATTGAACTTTAGCATCCCGGACCAAAATTTGGTCTAGGAGGCTAACCAGTTTGAAGTCCTCCTCTTGGCTCGCTGCCTCTAGAATCAAGGTTTGCTTATCAAGACTGGATTGAGCCAGCCTGAGAATCTCTTCCTTCTCTTTCCTCTTGAGTCCAAGGACAACGGAGCTGGCTACTTTATCCATTGTTCCTGTAGATATTACCATGGGATCATTACCCTTAATGGGTTCACCCTTGTTAGTTTCCTGGTCATGAACGATGACCAGGGATTTCAAGATGTTTCTAGCAACAGGAGAGGTAGATGTTTCCTGTGTTGATGGAGTAGTGGATGGAGTCGATGACAGCACTTCAGGGGAGATAACAAGCTTCTGCTGATGCATCTGCTTGCCCGGCTTACTGCCTGGCTTGGTCTTGCTCTTTAGAACTGATTTAGCTCTAGAACATGAAAATCCTAAGTATCAGGTGTGCTCTAAAAAGAAACAAAGGTACAAGAGTACTGAAAACCAAAGATAGGGTGCTTACTTTTTAACCATTGGCAGCACTTGGCTACCAGCAACAACAACAACTTATTTCGCCTTACGCTTCTTGGACGCGGGGGGGGGGGCAACTTCTTGCACCTCATCATCCTCCGTCGCCTCCGGATCGTCTGAAGCATAGCCCTCTAGTGGAGCTAGCTTAGACTCGGAGAGTTTCTCGAGCTGACAAAGTCGAAAAGCATCGATGAAAATAGAGTCAGAGAAAGAACATGAAAAGAATGACGAAACATGAAAGCAAAGTCAAAATATTTACCGGAGTCAGAGGACGGTTGGTCGTATACATCTTCATGGAAACCTCTGGAATCTTTCGTTCCACTCTTTCCTTGATCAAAAATTGCATGAGGGTCTTGTAGTCCTTCGCCGGAATCCGGCTCGAACTGACCCACATCTTGTCCTTCTTGTCGCTCATGATCTGGTGCATGAGGCGATCTCCGTGGTGCTGGAGAGGCTGAATCCGGCGCTCCATCCAGCAGTGGATCAAGTCGGATCCACGGAGACCCTCATGCTTCATCAAAAACTAAATCCGCCTCTTGGCGAGGATTAAGATACCTGACAGCTCCGACGCCTCCGTGTCCCATGAATTCTGGTGGGGAGCGACGTCGTCGGAGAATGTCGGAAGATCTTCCACCTTTCCCGGAGCCGGAATATCCTTGTGATAGAAGAAAGTTATGGCCCAACGTTTGATGGATTCGCTGGAATTAATCTTAGGATAAACTCGGTTTCTCCTAAGGACTAAGCTAAGGGTGCCAGTGGTGTAAGGCACACCGACGCTAATAGAATTCTTCTGAGGACCATAGTAGTACCGGAAAAGAGAGAGACTTGGCCTAATGCCAAGAAACCCCTCGCACAAAGCCGCATGAGTACTAAGCTCAAGCAGAGAGTTGGGAGGAAGGTTATGGAGTTGCACACCATAGTAGTTAAGGACTTCGACGAGGAAGTCCGACAATGGCAAGCTGAGGCCACGGTCGATGTGCATGCTGAACAGCACCCGCTCGCCGTCGCGCGGGGCGGGAACGGCGTGCCCTAAGGCACTTCGCCACGTGCCGACGATGATGAGTCCCTCATTATCCATGACCCAGAGCTCGGCGTTGGCCATGGCGCTAGGGATCTAGAGGCCCCACATCTTCCTTTCATTTGTCGTCGATGAACCCGCCGCCGCTACCGAGGTCGAGGCAGAAGCCATTGATCCTGGAGAAAGAAGGACCGGTGGGGAGAGAGATTTTTTGATGTGCAAATGGGAACAGGTGCGGAGAGCTAGAGGAGTACGAGGAGGCAATGAATGAATCGATGGAGAGATGAATCTAAGAGAAAGGGTTTTCTCCCCTCTTTTATTTATCTCTACGTCAAGATTCGTGCGATAACGCGCGCGATTATCACCACACATATAGGAGAGGGGGAGTTAGCTTCCTCGCGACTCTTCCGCCCCTTGATTTTTGTGCAGACATTGAAATGGCATTCTGTTCCGTAAGGAGCAGACCCACCAGTGGTCATGCTGATGGAAATCCTGTCAGTGATAGGACCTGGCCTGAAAAGTTGTCAGACCGCACGCCGCTGAAAAATCAGGCTTATGTTTCAAACCAAGCAGGGAAAAGACTAAGGTCAGAGCAAACCATATCCGACTCAATTGACTCGGAATCCTACATTAATGAATGAAGTTTTTGGGAACCCTTCAAGATTCTCAAGACAAAGAAACCATCAAGCTAGACGATTTATACGAGTTTGGATCTTGGAGACTTCCGGGGGCTACTGTTGGGGATATAATTTCCGGGTATACCCACTGGACTCGCTGACCAGGGTGGACCACCAACGGTGAAAGGATCGTATAGGAACCTAGAGGGGGGGGGGGTGAATAGTTGCTACTTCAAATTTTACTCTTTTTCAAATTAGGGTTTGACAAGAAAGGTAAATTCTCTAGAATATACAACTATGGTGAATTTACCTATATGTCAACAAAGCACAAGCTAACACAACACTAAGCAAGAACAAGTAAGTAAAGTGCGGTAAATGTTAGAAGTAACCAAAGGAGTGGACGTGGAGACACAAGGATTTGTTTCCCGTAGTTCCTTCCTTTTGAGGGGAAGTACGTCTACGTTTGGAGAGGGGGTGGTTTCAAACCACCAACGCCACGAGAGGCCTCCCTTGTTCCCCGATGAATCTCACCCCAACGGGCTCGATTCACCTTCCACTATATTGTCAACCTTCGAGGTGGAAGCCGACACCTTTACAACAAGTTCGGGGCACACATCCACAACTGAATTGGAGGCTCCCAAATACAAGCAAGCTATCAAGACGAATCAAAGACAAGCTTGTAAGAACCAAATCAAAGTTAGGGTTTCCAAAGAAACACTAGAGCTTGGGGGCCCTCAAGTGAATGAGGGGGAAATGAAGATCTCTCTTGGTGAAGATGTAAATCAAGGCCTCCTCCTTCGATTCTCCAAAGATCAATGACTTTGGATGGTTGGATGAAGAGATCTTGTAGATTTGGTGGCTCTAATGGGGTTGGTGTT
Source organism: Avena sativa (assembly GCA_916181665.1). Taxonomy (NCBI): domain Eukaryota; kingdom Viridiplantae; phylum Streptophyta; class Magnoliopsida; order Poales; family Poaceae; genus Avena; species Avena sativa. The sequence goes on along the minus strand of OV702285.1, from coordinate 111,283,089 downwards.
CTTGAGCAGCTCGAGCAACTGGAGGAAGAAAATAAGGGTACCCTTTTATAGGCAGCCCCCTCAACGAACCGTTTTCTGACCGTTGTAGAAAAGTCAGACCGGAGACTCCGGTACACTGACCGGAGACTCCGGTCTACACCGGAGACTCCGGCCAATCTCCGGACCAACCTCCGGACTGCCCATCTGAATGACCCAGCCCAATCATGACTCAGCAAGACCGGAGACTCCGGTCTATCAACACCGGAGACTCCGGACTTATCCAACCCCGGAGACTCTGGAGTATCCTCCGGAGCAGGCTCCGGACCCCTAGACAGAATGTCCCAGCCAGATCCTGGGAGGCACCACCGGAGCCAGAATCGGAAATTCTGGACCACATCGAAGACTCCGGTCTTGGCAGACCAGAGACTCCGGTATGGAGTTTCCAGAACAGTGCCACATGAATGTGGACTTTTCCCAAGTGTGAGGGTGCTTTTCACTTATCATAATATCAACCTGTGGACAGTGACAAACTGTAAAATGATATACTTGTTGTTAACGAACACCAAAAGTGATTATGGCAATAAATGCCCTTTCAATCTCCCCCTTTTTGGTGTTCGATGACAACAAGTGATTTGCATGGAATAAAGTATATATGGGACTCCCCCTGACTATGTGCAACAAGATAATTAAGTAAATCATGCAAGATAGATAGTATCACACATAAAACACATAAATCTCACATGAGTTACAATAGATGGTGCACACAAGCACATAGTCATAGTCACACATAAACAGCAAATAACATACATAAAGTTCAAGTTCGAATATGGCAAATCAAGGGCAAATAAATAAAGGCAGATAGTCGTCGCAAATCCCAAATCCCCCATGCAAATCGATGAGAATGTCTTCTCCCCCTTTGGCATCGAAACACCGAAAAGGGAAAAGACCTACACTAGCGCCCCAACAGCTCAGTAGTCATTGTCATCCTCGGCATCCTCATCCTCGTCCTGGTCATCATCATCCTGATCATAGTCATCATCATCGTCTTCAGGGACAACAGGCCCTTTGCCGTGAGGGCGAGAAGAGGAAGAACCCGGAGGTGACATCAGCAAACATCTTCCAATCCACCAGACTATCCTGTTGGGCATTCCATGCCCCAAATGAGAGTGTATGATCAGACTCTGTGGACTGCTGAGCCCCATGATCATCATTGTATTCATCCTCACCTTCCTCATTATCCTCAACACCTTGTTCCTTGATCTCTTTGAGGAGCTTCTCAATGCGGCGGTTGCTTTGGTAGGATGCATGCTGCTGCTTACGGATGTCGACGTTGCAACAAAGGGTCCTCTCCCAAAAGCTAGCCTTCTTGACCCTCTCATGCACATAGTCTCGAGTCATAGTAGGCATAGGGGCATTGGAGGCATTCTTCCTCCGAACTCTAGGTGGGGAGGGAGCCCTCTCCGTCTCAATCTCCTCATCATCATCCCCATAGCGGTGCCTTGGAGCAGGCCCCATATGCCCCTTCTGCTGTAGAGTGACCAGAGTGTGCGCAGTGAGGTGTGGTGGTATGCCAAGTGGAGAATCATGCTCCTGGGAGTTGATGAGCCTCATAATCAAGGGTGCATATGGAGGAGACTTCTTGTAGAGAATGGCGTGGAACATCTCCTCGGAAATAAAGTCCATCATGTCAATAGGTGCAGCATCTGCCTCAGGTCCAGCATTGAAGATCCGGTGAGTATGGTACAGGAGGTTGACAAGCCCACCCCTAATTGCATCATCATTTCCAGCAGTTGGTGCAATAGTGTGACGGAAGATCCTCAGCATAAGGTTGTAGAGGGTCTTGAGTCCCTTGTAACCCCCCCCCACAACACCATCATCATACAGAGGTGCCAGCTTCAACTTGTTCTCACCCAAAGCTGCTGAGTGCACGCGCAGCCCCACATGAGTGGATACTCCATGAAATTTCTCAAAGATGACGTTGGCAAAGTCATGAAATGTAGCCATGCAGCGAGTGGTGCCAGACATCCACACCATGGTCCGGTCAAGATTAGACCCAAACACAATTGTGGCATAGAACTGCTGTACAAGGTGGACATTGTAGTCTTCATGCAGCTCTATCAAGTTGTAGAGACCCAGCTTCTCACAGATCCACATGAAATCATTGAAGTAAGGGCTCTGGCGCATCAGCTCAACACTCATGAACTTCTGAGGGTAGACAGGTGATTTGGTGAGTACACCATACACATCCTTCATGAACACAGCCTGTTCTTTCCTCTAGTAATGAGGGTCCTCACTGGTACGAGGCAGCGCATAGAAATCTGTCTTTCTCAGCTCACGGTACTCCTCTTTAGACATTTTGGCTAAGGACTGAAGGTTGTCATACTTGGCCCTCTTGGCATGATCCTCCCGTTCAGCCCTCTCCTGATCCCTCTTCAAGTAAGCTGCGTCACGTGCCTGCTGTTTCCGGTTGGACGGAGGCACGATGAATTGACCCCTAGCTTCATAATAGCGAGGATTGCCCCTTTGGGACTTGGACTTGGTACGACGAGGACGATTAGAACCATCACCTGTGAACAGCAGTGAGGGAGATAGCATGGAGATGAGTATATATGCCCAATAATGCAGTACAAGAGCTTTGATGCATTTCTGGACTATTTTGATTCACCCAGCACCGGAGTCTCCGCACCTTATACCGGAGTCTCCGGCTCAGACCGGAGTCTCCGGTCCTGGGGACCAGAGTCTCCGGCCTGGACCAGAGTCTCCGGTCGGGAGGCTCGGGCCTGAGATGGGAAGATGCTGGTGAGGGTGAATCTAGTAGACCGGGCAATGCAACAAGGCTAAAGTACTAGAGTGCACGCAAACAAGTGATTCCAATGGACAAATCAGCAACAATCCTCAAAAACACATCTAGAGATGAACCCTAGGAGAAAAATATAGAGGAGAGGTACCAGATCTGTCCATGGGATCAATTCCTCCGGTGGTAATGACCCAATGGAGGAGAGGAGAAGGTTGGCCGGCGGCACGGCGGATCCCGGGGGCTTCTTGACCTCCGGGGAGGAGTTTTGGAAGAGGAGGCGACGGGTTCGGAGGTAGGGGACGGGGTGAAGAATGAGGAACTATTGTACCAGTTCACCCCGCACACCTTTCTTTAAGTGACAGAAACCGTCTGGACCGGAGACTCCGGTCTGCACCGGAGACTCCGGTCCTCCTCGACCAAAAGTTCTAGGAAAAGTGTTTGGGGACATATATGAGAGATAGATGGTTTTTAAGATAGGGATAGGGCTTGGGTTGAGACATCAAATTGTGAAGAACCAACAAGAGCCATAGGAATTCACAAAAATATTCATAAAAAGCTCCAAGAGACTAGAATCAAGCAAATGACAAACATGAGTAAGTACCAACCTCTCAAATGAGAGAGGGCGGTGGCCTAGGCCACCATATTTGAGTATACTTGGCTTGGCACCACGAAGATATATCTTGGGTCCATTACCAAAACTCATCATTAATCTCACATATCACTCAATGATATTAAGAGGAATGATTTTGATTGCTTTGGGCATAATGGGGGGAGGGATGGTCCAATCAATTAGGACCGCACTCCCCCTATATTCATGCCTACACCTAAACCAAATGTGAGTTGAAATATAGGTGAGAGTGCAAGAAAATCAAGTCAAGCTCCTTGAATCTACAACATTTAGCTCATTCCTCAAGTAGCAAAACCTTGCTTCATCAAGTGGCTTCGTGAAGATATCGGCAAGTTGATCTTTGGTTGATACATATGATAGATCAATATCACCTCGAGCAACATGATCTCTAATGAAGTGATGTCGAATCTCAATATGCTTTGTCCTTGTGTGATCCACCGGGTTGTAAGCAATCTTGATGGCACTTTCATTGTCACATAGAAGAGGCACTTTGTCACAATGGACACCGTATTCCTTTAAAGTTTGCCTCATTCATAGCAATTGGGTGCAAGCACTAGCAGCTGCCACATACTCGGCTTCGGCGGTGGAGAGAGATATATAATTTTGCTTCTTGGAAGACCAACATACCAAGGACCTACCAAGGAATTGGCAAGCCCTGGATGTTGATTTTATATCATCCTTGTCCCCCGCCCAATCCGAATCCGTGTATCCACAAAGAGCAAATGTTGAGCCTCGAGGATACCAAAGACCATAAAATGGGGTATGAACTAAATATCAAAAGATTCTCTTGACCGCCATTAAATGGCTTTCCTTAGGAGCCGCTTGATATCTTGCACACACACCTACACTCAACACAATATCAGGTCTAGATGCACAAAGGTAAATCAAAGAACCAATCATGGATCGGTATACCTTTTGATCCACATCTTTACCATTTGGATTTTGTTCTAGATGAGTCTTTGTAGCCATGGGAGTAGGAGATCCATTTAAATCTTGCATTTTGAATCTCTTGAGCATATCTTGAGTATACTTGGCTTGATTGAAGAATGTCTCTCCTCTAACTTGCTTGATCTCAAAGCCAAGAAATACTCTCAACTCCCCCATCAAAGACATCCGGAACCTACTAGTCATAAGCTTTGAGAATTCATCATTAAAAGCTTTGTTAGATGAGCCAAAGATAATATCATCAACATATATTTGGCATACAAAAAGCTCCCCATTGACCTTCTTAGTAAAAAGAGTGGGATCGATTTTCCCAACCTCAAATCCACGGTCAAACAATAACTCTCTAAGGTGCTCATACCACGTGCGTGGGGCTTGCTTGAGCCCATAGAGCGCCTTATCAAGTTTGTAGACATGGTTTGGGAAGTTGGGGTCCTCAAATCCCGGGGGTTGCTTAACATATACCAATTCATTTAATGGGCCATAAAGAAATGCACTTTCTACATACATTTGTTGCAACTTGAAGTTATGATGTGCCGCATAAGCAAGAAGGATACGAATGGACTCAAGGCGAGCCACGGGTGCATATGTCTCTCAATCTAGCCTTGTTTATTACTATGATTCCATGCTCATCTTGCTTGTTCTTGAATATCCACTTTGTTCCAATAACATTGCGGAAATCCTTTGGCTTCTCTACTAACTTCCATACTTTGTTTCTCTCAAAGTTGTTGAGTTCTTTGTGCATAGCTTCTAACCAATCCGAATCTTCAAGATATTCCCACACTTTCGTTGGTTCAATCATGGAGATGTGTGCTTGGTGTTCACTGAACCTCTTAAATTGTGCTCTTGTGGAAATACCTTTCTTAAGATCACCAACTACATTTTGTAGAGAGTGGTCTCTTAATTCCAACATTCTTTCCTTTCTAGCTTCGCGACGAGCGTGGATCTCTGTGTTGTTTCTTGGGGGACCCTCTTCTTCATTTTGATCCTCGTCTTGACCATCATCTTGACCTTGATCATCATTGTAATCATCCTATACATTGGGAGGCAAAGATTGACCTTGGTCTTGATCAAGTTCTCTTCTAGCATCAATTTGAGCTTGTCTCGAAGCAGTTTGTACGGATCTTCCTTGAGAAATTGACATGGCACCACTTGACAACCCGGCGAATGGATCAAGCTCCCCTTTACTAGAGTTGTCACTTTGATCACCATGTTGAGGGTCCACATCTTGTCTTTGGCTTGAGTCAATGTCCTCTTCGGTGGATGGAGCATGTTGAGGTTGTGAAGATGAGGGCTCCACTTGAGTGGAGCATAGTTCTTCTCGATATGCCATAAGGGGTTCCTCAATGGGGCGGATATATCCCTCACCCATTCTTCCTATGGAATCCTGAGGCATTTCATCATCTGCATCACAAGCATCAACACGCCCCCCTTGGGGACCATCATGTTCTTCGAAGGTCACACTACAAGATTCTATGACGGCTCCGGAGAGCTTATCATAGATTCTATAAGTGTGAGATTCGAGACCATAGCCAACAACAATACCCTCTAATGCTTTAGACTCGAATTTAGACAAACGAACACCTTTTATGAGATATAAACACTTACAACCGAACACCCGGAAGTAAGATATGTTGGGCTTGTTACCGGTAAGAATTTCATATGGAGTCTTGTTGATTTCTTTGCGGAGGTAGAGCCGGTTTGAAGCATGGAAAGCGGTGGAGATGGCTTCGTCCCAAAAGTTGTATGGAGATTTAAACTCCGCCAACATGGTCCTAGCCATCTCAATAAGAGTCCGGTTCTTCCTTTCGGCCACACCATTTTGTTGAGGGGTGTATGCAGCGGAATATTGATGTTTAATCCCCTCATCCCTAAGAAAATCACTCAAGGTGTAGTTCTTGAACTCGGTGCCGTTGTCGCTTCTTATGATCAACACGGGCACATTGTATGAACCAAGTTGATGAAGTCGATAAAGGTCTTTTGAGTCTCACTCTTCAACTTGAAGAAATAAACCCAAGAGTATCTTGAAAAGTCGTCAACAATCACCAAACAATATTTCTTCCCACCAAGACTTGCATGAGATGGAGGACCAAATAGATCCACATGGAGGAGTTCCAAGATTTTGGTAGACTTGATTTGGTTCTTAGGCTTGTGAGGGGCGTCATGCATCTTCCCTAGAACACATGCCCTGCAAACACGATCTTTGGCAAAGGAAACATTTTCTTTTAGTCCAACAATATGGACCTCCTTATGGAGACTTTGCAAAGTTATCATATTAACATGGGCTAGTCGGCGATGCCATAGCCAACCCACATCGGCCTTTCCAAATAAGCACATCAGACTTTTAGTGGTTTTCTCCGAAAATTCAACCACATACAAGTCATGTTCGACATACCCAACGAAAGCGACCTTGAGAGACTTGCTCCACAAGAGGACCACAATATCAACATCAATAAAGATGGCAAAGCCCATCTTTCCAAGAGCATGGACTGAAAGTAAATTGTATCCAAGGGTCTCAACAAGCATGACATTCACGAGTGTAATGTCGTGAGCAACCACAACCTTGCCGAAACCCATTACCTTAGACTTTGATTTGTCGGCATATGTCACGGTGATTTGATCATCATTTGGCTTTAATTCCTTGACAATAGACGAGCTTCCGGTCATATGACTTGTGCAACCACTATCAAGCACCCACTTTGACCCTCCGGAAGCATAAGTCTACAAAAGATCAAGCTAATTTTTAGGTACCCATTTTTCAATGGGTCCTCTTTTGTTAGCAACAAGGGTCTTGGGAACCCAAATAGACCAAGCAATATACCCATCATAAGGGCCAACATATTCCGCATACACATCACCATAATAATCACGCATTAGAACATAGTGAGGGTTAGCACTTCCCGCAAAGTCATCATGAGACATAGTTTTACCACTTGTGGTCTTACTATCCACAATGGTCTTGTTGGTCTCTTGTGCGGGCTTGGCCTTCTTCTTCTTGTTCTTCTTCTTCTTCTTCTTCTTCTTCTTAGTATTGGAGACAAAACCAATGCCCCCTTTATCACCACTAGGCCTTTTCTTGCTCAAAATATCATCAATGGACTTGTTGCCTTGTGGGAATGTGGCCTTAGCAAGCTCCCCCTTCAACCTAGCATTCTCTTCAATAATAGTTGTGCTACTAGATGGAATGAAGTTACTAGGTGAAGGAATGTTGGCCAATTGAGTTTGAAGCGTTTCATGGGACTTTGTGAGTGACAAGAGTTCACTCTCCAAAGCCTTGTGGGCCTTGTTAAGCAACCTAAAGTCCTAGGCAAGTTTTTCATGAACAACACCAAACTCAATCTTGTCCTTTTTAGCCCTTTTGTATTTAGCAATAGCATGATCACGCTCTTTGATGAGTTTGTTAACAATAATGTCATTGGCCTCATCAAGCCCTTCAAGTTTTAATTCAAGTGACAACCTAGTTTCTTGTTCTTCTTGTAGAGCATTGTTTAAAGCCTCTAGCTCAATCAAGTGTTCATGCCCAAGTTTACATCTTACATCTAGAAGCTCTTGAGTATGTGAAAGTTGATCTAAGATGTTTCCAAAATGTAACTTAGCATCTCCTTCTAGGTTGGTCATAAATTCATCAAAGGCAATTAATTCCTTTTTAACATCAAGAGACATCCCATCATCAATTTCATCATTATCTAAGGGAGTAGAGCGGGATGATGAGGATACCTCCGTTCCTCTTGCCATAAGGCAAGTGTCGTTCTTGGTAGGAGAGTTCTCATTTGGAGAATCGAAGAGTGAGAATGTCGGAGTAGAGGTGGTGGCTAAAGCAGCCACACCATTAGAAGTTTCCTCTTCCTCATCTTCATCATCTTCATTGTCGAAGGAGTATTCTTCATGAGTGATCAAGACAATTTCTCCCAACTTCTTATTGATGGGATTCTTCTTGATGAAAGGTTTCTTGTAAGGTGCCTTGAGAGTCTTTTTCAACACAAGTTTACCACCATGATCTTCTCTCTTCTCATAGGGGCAACTTGCCACAAAGTGATAGCGGTCACCACAATTGAAGCAAGTTCTCAACCTAGTGGTATTCTCTCTTTTCCCATTTGGGTTGCTTCTCCGTTGCATTTCCATCTTGGCCTTGGCGGGGTTCTTCCAAAAGTTCTTTGCATAGAAGGCCATATATTGACCATGAGCAATCTTGACTTCATCGGGATGGTCCATGGAGAGGCCTTCATCACTATCATCTTCATCCCCATGGTCCACAACTTTGGCCTTCAATGCAACATTGACAACATTGGTCATCCTAAGGGCACGAGCACGAGCATCTTTGGCATTCTTAGCGGCTACTTTGAATGCGGCCATCTCTTGCATAACTTCATTTGAGGTCATGAGATGGTAGTTGTGTCTTCCTTGTAAGCTCTTCAAGTCGGTGGGCTCAAAAGGCATGAGTGCATTCACATATTTCCTTTTTATCCATGCATCATCCACATGTGAGGCACCCACATTTCTAAAAGCGGTGGCGGTGGTCTTGAGACTTTGGTACATGTCTTCGTGATCTTCATCTTCTTTCATGTAGAAGCCTTCGGCTTCATTGCTTAGAGCATCATATCGGTTCCTCCTCATACTCTCATTTCCAACAAACAATACGGTGAGGGCATCCCAAACTTCCTTGGCAATGCTAAAGTGCTCAATGTGTGGATAATCCTTTGTCCCCAATCCTTGTTGAATCATATGCAAAGCAGTGGCATTGAGTTGACTATTGACAACCTCTCTTCTTGTCAAGTTGTTTGGATCCCCAATAAAGAGTCCATGCTCGATGATGTTCCATAGTTCAATGCAAGAGCTGCGCACATGAGTTCTCATTAGTGATTGCCATTGAGCAAATGTAGCAGACTCTTCTAGCTTAGGTGGGTCACCTCTAATGTACACATGAGGGTGAGGGACAGGAGGATCGGGAGAGTACCAAGAATCACGCTGCTCACCCTTCCCCCCATCAAGTTGTGTGGAGGAATTAGCGTTGTCGTGTTTACCCCCCACCACCATACCCTCGGGGGATACCAAAGTATTCCCTTTAGGTACAACGGATGGTAGATCCTCTTGAGGAGATGGGGGTGATGAGCCATCTTTGTCTTTAAGAAGTTGCTCTAGCATCTTCTTGACTTCGTTGACCAAGGAAGATCTCAATCTTGTTTCCAAGTATCTGAGATCTTCCATGGTCACCGTGGTCGGCTCACTACCACCATCCCCTTCTTGTCTACCCATATTCTCTTAGGCGGTAAAGCCCAAATAAAGAGCCGAGGCTCTAATACCAATTGAAAGGATCGTATGGGCACCTAGAGGGGGGGGTGAATAGGTGCTACTTCAAATTTTACTCTTTTTCAAATTAGGGTTTGACAAGAAAGGTAAATTCTCTAGAATATGCAACTATGGTGAATTTACCTATATGTCAACAAAGCACAAGCTAACACAACACTAAGCAAGAACAAGTAAGTAAAGTGCGGTAAAGGATAGAAGTAACCAAAGGAGTGGACGTGGAGACACAAGGATTTGTTTCCTGTAGTTCCTTCCTTTTGAGGGGAAGTACGTCTACGTTTGGAGAGGGGGTGGTTTCAAACCACCAACGCCACGAGAGGCCTCCCTTGTTCTCCGATGAATCTCACCCCAACGGGATCGATTCACCTTCCACTATATTGGCAACCTTCGAGGTGGAAGCCGGCACCTTTACAACAAGTTCGGGGCACACATCCACAACTGAATTGGAGGCTCCCAAATACAAGCAAGCTGTCAAGGCAAATCAAAGACAAGCTTGTAAGAACCAAATCAAAGTTAGGGTTTCCAAAGAAACACTAGAGCTTGGGGGCCCTCAAGTGAATGAGGGGGAAATGAAGATCTCTCTTGGTGAAGATGTAAATCAAGGCCTCCTCCTTCGATTCTCCAAAGATCAATGACTTTGGATGGTTGGATGAAGAGATCTTGTAGATTTGGTGGCTCTAATGGGGTTGGTGTTCTTGAGCAGCTCGAGCAACTGGAGGAAGAAGATAAGGGTCCCCTTTTATAGGCACCCCCCTCCACGAACCGTTTTCTGACCGTTGTAAAAAAGCAGACCGGAGACTCCGGTCCACAGACCGAAGACTCCGGTCTACACCGGAGACTCCGGCCAATCTCCGGACTGTCCATCTGAATGACCCAGCCCATTCATGACTCAGCAAGACCGGAGACTCCGGTCTATCAACACCGGAGACTCCAGACTTATCCAACCCCGGAGACTCCGGAGTATCCTCCGGAGCAGGCTCCGGACCCCCAGACAGAATGTCCCAGCCAGATCCTGGGAGGCACCACCGGAGCCAGAACCGGAAACTCTGGACCACACCGGAGACTCCGGTCTTGGCAGACCGGAGACTCCGGTCTGGAGTTTCCAGAACAGTGCCACATGAATGTGGACTTTTCCCAAGTGTGAGGGTGCTTTTCACTTATCATAATATCAACCTGTGGACAGTGACAAACTGTAAAATGATCTACTTGTTGTTAACGAACACCAAAAGTGATTATGGCAATAAATGCCCTTTCAAACGGGTTAGAGCTTTGCTTCACGGGCGGCCCAGTCAGAGAAAGAGGAGGAGCCAGTTCCGTCTATGACAAGGCCTAGAAGAGTTACCGACTAGGCATGTAGTATTACTTGTAGTCCAAGCTGTACATAGTTACCGACTCTGTAACGTAGCCGGATAGGTCTCTCCTATAACCCTAGGCCCCGGTGACTATATAAATCGGCCCTATGGGAGCCTTTAGGGCATAACTCGATACACACAACCACAACCAACTCGCACAGGCGAACCTCTCTTGTAATCCGTTGTAACATTCGGCTTACGCCGATATATTACTGGGTTGCTAACAGGAGTAGGATCCGATCACCGTAGTCGGATATGAACCAGGGTAAACACTTGCTCACCGCTCCTGGAACATCCGATGTCTCACACCCCATCCTTCCAACGCCACTAGGACCCCCTATGGCATACTTGTCGACAATCCGATGAGCACTAGCATTCCCAAGATGCTGATCCGGACGTCCAAATTAGGTCTGGATGCCGAAAATCAGCCCAGTCGCGTTCCCAGGAACCTCTTTTTCGTCCGGATTCAAGCGAACTTTGGTCCGGACTTCCCAGGCCATTCCCAGGATCCTGGGAACGCCCTGGGAACGCCGGACGAAGCGAAAATGAGCGTGGGCCAGCTCTGTCAGCGAGAGAAGGCTGAACCCCTGCCCTTTTCTTGCTCCCCTCCCGCCTTTCTTCCCTATTCCCCCAACTCCCGCCACTTCGCCGATCTCCCGCCCTCCATGCCGCCCAAGAGTTTCGTCAAACCTAGATCGAAGCTCGGCGAGGAAGACGAGAGCGCCGGAGAATAAGCCGGAGGGCATGTCCAGCGCTGAGTGGGTGGCCACTTTGCATAGGAGGAAGATCGTGTCAGACGAATGAAAGGACAGAAAGGAGAGGGCGAAGATTAGGCAAGAACAAGAGCGAGCGGCGGCGGCGGACGAGCAGGCGTCGATGAGGGCCAATCAGGAGAAACAGGCGGCGGCGTCGCGCGTGGAAATGATGGCGGTGCCATATCCCCCGTACTGGGGAAGCCAGGCAACCGTCGGCTCGCCGATCTCGCCGGCTGGCGTCCAGGAGAGTCAGGAGAACGCTCGACAGAGGTACTCCTCTACCCCCCCCCCCCCCCCCCCGAGTTCGACGGCGGGTTCAACCCGAATGTGGTGTTCCCCTGCCCTGCACCGCGCCCTCCTTCGGCCTTCAACATCGATGTCAACATCCCCTACTCCACCTCTCCGGCTTACGCATGCCCTTCGACGGCGATGCGCCATGGCCTACTGCCTTTCGGAAGAAGCTCGTCACAAGCAACCTACGGCGAGGCCGACGCGTGCAACATGTTCGGCGGAATGCTGGCCGGCATGTCGGCTGAGACATACATGGAGGACATGATCGCCCAAGGCTCGGCCACCAACCCCTCCTTCTTCACGCAAGAACAGTCCCGGGCCGATGCCGAACATGGCATCGAGTCTCAGGATTTCGCCAATCTCGACGCCAAGGAGATGCAGGACGTGCCGACACAGGACGATGACGCCGAGGTTGATGTCGTGCTTCTGGCGAATGGCAAGAAGGGAAAGAAGAAACCGGGCACATCAGCGTCGGAAGCGCGGATCAAGTAGACGGTGCCCGAGGACCTCTGTCTCGCTGAAGCCTGGAAGGTGAGTATGGATCCTATCACCGGTGCCAACCAGAACTCCGACAACTATTGGAAGCGCGTGAAGCTAGCGTTCGACGAGCGTAGCCTTTGCGACCCGAAGTATAGCAAAATTCATATGGAGCGAGGGGAGAAGGCCATGACCAACCATTTGCGGCTCATCCAGCATGCGTGTAGCAAGTGGCACAACTGCGTGGAAGAGGTGGAACGCACACAAGCCAGCGGATAAAACATGGACAATAAGGTATTCGTGAACACTAGCCGAAGTTATGACAAGCTCAAGCATATTTTGACACACTTTGTCTTCCATTTTGCATCTCCTTCGTGCACTCGCTTTGTACCAGGAGGACATGAAGGAGGAGTTCAAGTTCCACCATGTGTTCCACGAGATCGAGCACTGCGAAAAATGGCAGGACACTCGCTTGAGCCTTGCCAATACCAAGGATGGCGTGTACAAAACGGAGGCCCTCCCCTGCTGCCGGCGAAGGAAGGCTAGAGATCGGCCAGAAGAAGGCGAATATGCTCAAAGCCGCCGGACCTCCCGCCGAGCGTCTCTAGGCTTCAACGAGAAGTGCATCGCCGACACGAGGGTGCACGCCGAGAAGAGGGCCGAGAAGAGCGACGAGAGGTGGGAGCAGTTGATCGAGACCCAAGGGCGAAAGATAGACCTCCTCAAGGCCAACTACGCCGCCAAGAAGAGGAACACGGATCTCCAGTTCCTGATGGGCGGCGAGAACACGTCTATGATGAGTTCGTCGATGAAGGCCTGGTACATGGCGTGCTGCAATGCCATTCTCTAGGAGGACAACACCGAGATCACGCCTGCCACTATGCCGAACGCCCCTACGCCCACTGCTACGCCGAGCTCCGCTTCTACCTCCTCCAACTAGTCGGCCAAGACGCCCGATCCCGCCGCATTGACCACGCCAGAGGAGCCTGATGACCCACAACTATAGGGGATCGCAATAGTCTTCGCGGGTAGTATTATCCAATTTATTGATTCGACACAAGGGGAGCCAAAGAATACTTGCAAGCCTTAATAACTGAGTTGTTAGTTCAGCTGCACCTGGAAATAGTTCTTGCTCACATAAGTTTATCAGTAGCAACAACAAAGCAACAACAACAACAACAGGAACAGTGAAACAGGAGCAATAGTAACAGTGACGGTAACAGTAGGATTCGAGCGCGGTAGGCATAGGGATGGATGACGGGCATTGCATGGACGAGTCTAAACATGTAACTTCAAGAACTAGGGCATTGTAGATAAATAATAACAAGCATCCAAGTACTAAACAATCCTAGGTATGTGCTCCATATATAGTCATAGTGCTCGCAATGAGAACTTGCACAACATCTTCTGTCCAGCCAGCCCATGGCAGCGGGGCCTCTAGGGAATTACTGGCAATTAAGGTGCTCCTTTTAATAGAGCGCCAGAGCAAAGCATTAACAGTCCATGAACACATGTGATCCTCACACCACAGCCATCCCCTCCGGTTGTCCCAATTATTGTCACTTTGGGGCCTTTGGATCCGGACAATGATATGTGTACACAACTTGCAGATAATATCACAAATAATACTATCATAATGATTCAATAATAAGCTCAGATCTGAGATCATGGCACTCGAGCCCTAGTGACAAGCATTAAGCACAACAAGTTGCAACAAAGTCAAATAGCACTAATAGAGATACTAGGCACTATGCCCTAACAATCTTTTCGATAACATGATAGAACTCCTCCAATCCCTACCATCCCTAAGCCTACAGCGTGTATTACTCACTCATGGATGAGGGAAACATCGGTGGTTGATGGAGATGCGTTGGTGATGACGATGGCGATGATCCTCTCCAAATTCCCCGTCTCGGCAGGGTGCCAGAACATAGTTTCTGGATCCGAATCTTGGTTTCTGGTGGCGGCGGTGGAGAAGAACTCTTTCTGGAAAACTATTGACCCCCCCCAAGTTTTTAGGTCAGAAGTCAACTTATAGGCGCGGAGGGAGGCCAAGGAGCTGCCTGGGGGTGGCCAAACCCCCTCCAGGCGCGGGGTCAGGTGGGCCCGCGCCTGGGGTGGGTCTGGGCCCCCCAGACCTCCTCTCTGTCTCCCCTTCTGGCTCCGTGGATCTTCTGGTGAGAAATAGTTTTTGGCATATTTTCCGGGATTTTTCCTGATAGTTCATTTTCTGCAAAGAAAACAAGACACCAAGGTAATTCTGCTAGAAACAGCATCAGTCTGTGTTACTTGTATCCAAATCACACAAGTTTAGAGAAGAAACAATAGCAAAGTGTTCGAGAAATTAGATACGTTTTGGACGTATCAACTCCCCCAAGCTTAGCTTATTGCTTGTCCTCAAGCAATTCAGTTGAAAACTGAGTGCGATAAAAGAACTTTCACGAACACTTTGCTTCATATGATGTAAATATTCTCAGCACATGAGTAGATGCTTAGACAATTCATAATAAGCAGTATGCAACTAAGTCTACTCAATAGTCATTGCAAGCTATGAAGAGAAACTAACTCAATAATAATAAGTAGCATGAAACATAAACATAAGCAACATTGCAATGCTCATAATAAGGTATGATAGAGTGGTATCTCGCTTGCCTTTGTTTGTAGAGCACAATATAAATGCCAAGGCACCTATGAAGTTCACATGAAGACTAGAAGTAAAGATATCAGAGATACAAGCATCAAAGTCATGACATAATTAACCAAGTTTTGGAACAAACACAAGAATGGCAACTATGCTCTCAAGAAGGTGCTCATAGAATAAGTGGTGACTCAAAAAGTTGTGAAAACGGTTTTGGAAAGTTTGAAAGGCTTCCAAATGCTGAAAGGAAGGTACTGATTAGCTTTGAGCTCTCATTGCCCTATCATAGGCATCTTCATGTGGTTAAGGTAAAAGTAAGGTCCACTCTGAATCATATGCTTGACAGACCATAGACTGGAAATCCCAAGTCCCTTGAGTACGAGCGTCGCTCCGCATGCTACTCAACTTTGGTCACCTGAAAGTTCTTGTCATTGTAAATACATGCATATCATCGAGAACCGCCAACGGGGTACCCCTTGCACATGGTACAAGAGCTTTTCCATAACCAAAATGACAAGGCAATCAGACAATGAGCATCTCAGCAATCTTTTTATTTACCATATGCATAGCTTTTTATTGAGGACGCTTCATAGATGCTTATTATAGTGATGATGCAAGTTTCCACCATGATTAGGCATGGCTTAGGCTAGCGACCTAGGCGTTTCTCTAACACAATGTATAAACTCCATGAACTAACAACTTCCCTTTTATTTCACATCATCGACATCCATAAACAAAAGAACAAGGAATCAACTAGATGAGATATCCAACAAGTGTTGAAAGCGTTCCCCATGACAGCACGGTTCTGCTGACTCCCAGTATATAATTAGCAAGCATATAACTTTAATGGACTAGTCATAATGGTTCAGGATTATTAAGCGCAAGGAATAAAGTGTGCCATCAAGTTCGTGAGAACTTTACTAACTAACTTTCTCAAAACAGACAAACATTTTATTTTGGAAGAAAGCACGACATATGGAATATGCGCTGAACTAGCAAATGATGCTAATAGGTAGGTATGGTGGACACAGTTGGCGATATTGGTTTTGGGGAGTTGGAAGAATAGGTAGATCATGTACTCAGTGCAAGTGAAGGCTAGCAATAGAGAGGGAGCGACAAACGAGAGAGCAATAGCTTTCATAATCATGCTTGCAATAAAACAGGACTAACTATGGCATGAAAGTGATATAATAACTCTGAGGCAAAATAAATCACCGAGGCTTACTGACTATTGATTAGTCATATGAATGTGTGAGCATGTGCCAAGTCGATTCAGATGAACAGTCAGAGGAGGATACCACAATATCATACCAAAGTATAAATAAAACAATGCAAGCAAACATTCATATGACATGCTACAAACTATTAGCAAGCTGGAGCTAATCATAGACAAGCAAGAACTACTAAGCATCCATAATGATATACACCTTACACAAACAGGCTAAGCATGCTCACAATGAAGAGTATATGTACAAAAATGAAACAAATAGAGTTTGTTACCAGCCTCTTACCACACCTCAAGTTGTCTTAATCTTCATTATTGCCCTTCACTTGTATGACTTGAATAATAACATGAAACCAAATTAACGAGGACGGCTGAACCCTGCAAAGAACTCACAAAACCAGAGAAGAACAACAAATATTTTTGGTGTTTTCGATTTATTTTTAAAACAAGCAAACAAATCAAAAGAAAACCAAAAACAAAAACTAAGACACTCCAAGAACAACACAACCGTGCACGAAACAATAAAAACGAAGTGTCTAGAAAGATCTGAGATTTTTATTGATGAAGAAGGGGATACATTGGGCACCCCCAAGCTTTGACGCTTGTACCTCTTGAATAATTCTTGGGGTGACACGGAGTGGCTCCCCCAATCTTGAGCTTTTTTCCATTCTTCATCTCATTACATAATCCTCTCTCTACACCTGAAAATTTTCCTTCATACAAAACTTCACACAATCTTCATTAGCAACATTAGTGCGTTCAAAAGATAATAGACCTTTAGGGTTTAGTTTTAAAACAGCAAAACTTTCACTAAAGACACAAGCTACTGTAACAATTCCCTCAAAAAGCTCAATTTCCCAAAAAGAACCCAAAAAGGAATCACTAAGAAGCAAATGCAAATAATGGCAGAAATCTATCAAAACAGACCAGCAGGTAGAAACCGATTTTTTGAAGACCTTCTGTTGCTCAAATCAGAAAGTGTTGAACTAATGAAAGTTAGCTAACTTACTGTGGGATTTATTCGTAAATTTTGAGCTCAATCCGACTTACAGAGACTCCTCACGAATTTTTATGGTGAAGGACAAAAATCTGTTTCGGGACAGCAACTCCCCAAATCTTACTTCCCTCTCATTAGAGGTCATTCTTGGCATAAAAAGCAAACAAAAAGGATAAGGAGAGGTCATTACTGAAGTAATAACTTCCAAGACTCAAGTAAACTCTTGGGTTATCTCCCAACAAGTACTTGTGTTTAACGCCTTTAAGTTAGGCACGGCGGAGAGCAAGGATTGGAAAGGATAAAAATAAAAGTGAGCAAGTATAACCATTGTAAAAGCATTGTTTTGTTCATTAAAATCCTTTTGTTAACAAGGTTGATCAAGTCTTGTTACCAAAACAATGTTATATGAAACAAAACTTTGCATTCCACAAGGTGATTATGTTACCTCATACTTGATAGCAATGGTCCCAATCATAATAGTTTCAAAATTTTATTTTGGAATGGGACAGTATATTTCTCCAACCTTGATGCTCTCAATATTTTCAATGGAATTCAGGCAATAGCTCTTAACAACCTTCTTGGGGAAATAGACAGTGTGCTCTTTGTCATTAATATTGAATGTTACTTTTCCTTGATTGCAATTGATGACAGCACCTGCAGTATTAAGAAAAGGTCTCCCAAGAATAATAGACATATTATCATCTCCAGGCATTTCAAGGACAATAAAATCGGTTAAAACCATGCAATTATGAGCAACTTGAACATGAACATCCTCACAAATACCAACAGGAATAGTAGTTGACTTATCAGCCATTCGCAAAGAAATATTAGTTGGTATCAACTTTTCTATCTGGAGTCTCTTATAGAGAGAAAAAGGCATAACGCTAACTCCAGCTTCCAAATCACATAAAGCAGTTCTAACATAATTATTCTTAATAGAGCAAGGAATAGTTGGTATACCTGGATCACCAAGTTTCTTTGGAACCTTACCATTGAAGGAATAATTAGCAAGTAGAGTAGAAATATCCTCATTAGGAATCTTCCTTTTGTTAGAGACAATATCCTTCATATAATTTGAATAAGGAGGCAACTTAATAGCATCAGTCAAAGTAATTTGCAAGAATAAAGGTTTCATACACTCACAAAACTTGTTGTAGTATTCTTCCTCCTTTGACTTGTGTTTCTTACCTGGAAAAGGCATAGGTTTCTGCACCCAGGGTTCTCTCTCTTTACCATGTTTATTAGCAATAAAATCTTCCTTCATGTACCTAGTGTTCTTAGTGTGCTTCTCAGGTTCTTCCTCACCTTCTTCCTTATCAGGAGATTCATTATTATTATTACGACTCTCAGTTTCAGCATTAGAGACAGATATACTATTAGGATATACATCAGGTTCAAGTGATTCCTCAACTACTTTATGTTTGTTTTTCTTTCTCTTACGAGGGATACCACTATCATCACCTTGTTGGGAATCCTGCTCAATTCTTTTAGGGTGTCCTTCAGGATATAAAGGATCTTGAGTAGCTATACCACTCCTAGTTCTAATTCCATAAGCATGTTTATCTCCTGAAGCATTAACTAGCATATCCTTTTGTACCTTAGCAAGTGATCAAGTTGGGTTTGAACCATTTGAAAGTGTTTACAAAGCATTTTAATATCATTATAAGTTCTTTCCACAATATCTTTCAACTCATGGATAGCCCTAGAGTTTTCCAATAAATGATTCTAAACTTGTTTATTAAAGTGACCTTGTTTAACAATAAAAATGTCAAGTTCCTCTAAGCATTGATCAGGAGGCTTACCATAAGGAATATCACCTTCATAAAAGTGTTGGAGAGAGTGTACCTCAATAGTAGATGAGTGGGGAATTGGCTTACATAATTCTTCTATAGGAGGTATATTCTTCACATCTTCGACTCTAATACCTTTCTCCTTTAGACACTTCTTAGCTTCCTTCATCACTTCATCATTTAATGCAATAACTCCCCTCTTCTTTGTTGTTGGTGTTGGAACTGGTTCAGGAACAACTGGTTCTGGGGTAATAGGTTCAGGTGTATTTAGCTCAGTTGAAGTCTAATCATCATAATTCTTACTTATCTTAGTCATTAATTATTCAGCATCTGTAGGAGTCCTTTTCCTGAAAACACAATCAGCAAAGCTATCTAGGTAGGTCCTAGAATCATCAGTTAGTCTATTATAATAAAGATCAATAAGCTCATTTTTAGGAAATGGACATCTAGGATGTGCATGAATCAAGGCACATAATCTTTTCCATTACTCAGGAAATTTCTCTTCTTCTCCCTGTTTAAAATAAAAAAGTCTCTGCAAAGCAGCATGTCTAGCACTGGGAGGAAAATATTTATGAAAGAAAGAAGCAATCAAGCAATCGGGGCTATCAATGGAACCAAGAGGTAATCTATTAAACCAGGCCCTAGCTTCTCCTTTTAGTGAAAAAGGGAATCTCTTAGCAACAAAGTACTTGCGCATCTTAAAATCATCCGAGAATAAAGCACTCATAGTAGAAAGCTCATTCATATGAGCCACAGCACTCTCATTTTCAGTACCACAAAAAGGTTCTTTCTCAACAATATCTAAATAGGACAAATCAAGAGAGAAATCATAATCTTTATCTCTAATATCAATGAAAGAAGTGGCAAACTTAGGATCAGAGAACAACTTAGGCATAATAGTACGTCTAGCAAGGAGACTCTTTATAGCACTAGTACCATGTGTGTTTCGTCACTCTTCAACAAAATCATCAGTGAGCTCAATGTAACCATCATTAATATCATAACTCTCACTAGACTCAGGTGAGCTAACAGGTGTAACAGTGTATTCACTAGGAGTTTCGGTATTTCCTAGACTAGCCATAGTAGCATCTAGAAAATGACCTAATGAACCACTCACATCAAACACGATAACACCCAGATCATCAAAAGCAGTTTTAGACTCAGCAATAGTAGCAATGTGTGTAGCATGAGTATGTGGTGGTGGTGTGACAAGCTTACTCATAACAGATGGTGAATCAAGAGCAGCAGAGTTGTTTAGGACTATACCTCTTCTTGTAGTGGATGGTAAAATAGGAAACTTTCCATCACGGTACTTCCCCACGATGAAAGGAGTAGCAGTGAACAATAATAGATCCAAGTGAACTTACAAATAAAGCTATGCTCCCCGGCAACGGCGCCAGAAAATAATCTTGATGACCTACAAGTATAGGGGATCGCAACAGTCTTCGCGGATAGTATTACCCAATTTATTGATTCGACACAAGGGGAGCCAAAGAATACTTGCAAGCCTTAACAGCTGAGTTGTCAGTTCAGCTGCACCTGGAAATAGTTCTTGCTCACAGAAGTTTATCAGTAGCAACAGCAAAGCAACAACAATAGGAATAGTGAAACAGGAGCAATAGTAACATTGACGGTAACAGTATGATTTGAGCGCAATAGGTGGACGAGTCTAAACATGTAACTTCAAGAACTAGGGCATTGCAGATAAATAATAATAAGCATCCAAGTACTAAACAATCCTAGGCATGTGCTCCATATATAGTCATACGTGCTCGCAATGAGAACTTGCACAACATCTTCTGTCCAGCCAACCCGTGGCAGCGGGGCCTCTAGGGAACTACTGGCAATTAAGGTGCTCCTTTTAATAGAGCACAAGAGCAAAGCATTAACACTCCGTGAACACATGTGATCCTCACACCACAGCCATACCCTCCGGTTGTTCCAATTATTGTCACTTTGGGGCATTTGGATCCGGACAATGATATGTGTACACAACTTGCAGATAAGATCACAAACAATACTATCATAATGATTCAATAATAAGCTTAGATATAAGATCATGGCACTCGGGCCCTAATGACAAGCATAGGCACAACAAGTTGCAACAAAGTCAAATAGCACTAATAGAGATACTAGGCACTATGTCCTAACAATCTTATTCGATTACATGATAGAACTCATCCAATCCCTACCATCCCCAAGCCTACAACGGGGGATTACTCACTCATGGATGAGGGAAATATCGGTGGTTGATGGAGATGCGTTGGTGATGACGATGGCGATGATCCTCTCCAAATTCTCCGTCCCGACTGGGTGCCAGAACGGAGTTTCTGGATCCGAATCTTGGTTTCTGGTGGCGGCGGCGGAGCGGAACTCTTTCTGAAAAACTATCGAACCCGCCGAGTTTTTAGGTCAGAAGACAACTTATAGGCGCGGAGGGAGGCCGAGGAGCTGCCTGGGGTGGCCAAACGCCCTCCAGGCGTGGGGTCAGGTGGGCCCGTGCCTGGGGTGGGTCTGGCCTCCCAGGCCTCCTCTCTGTCTCCCCTTCTGGCTCCGTGGGTCTTCTGGTGAGAAATAGTTTTTGACATATTTTCCGGGATTTTTCCTGATAGTTCATTTTCTGCAAAAAAAAACAAGACACCAAGGTAATTCTGCTGAAAACAGCGCCAGTCCGTGTTAGTTGTATCCAAATCACAAAGTTTAAAGAAGAAACAATAGCAAAGTGTTCGAGAAAGTAGATACGTTTTGGACGTATCAGGGCCCATCCCCATCGACGACTGATGACCAAGCCTTTTTATTTGGTTCTGTAATAGTTTATCGCCGAGTTATTGAGCATAATTCTGTCGAACATCTTTTGACCAAACTCTCGCCGGCGAGAACGATAAAAATTCGAATATTTTATTGTTTTCTCATCGACTGAAAACACACGGCCTTAGCGCTCGACCGGTATTGCTCCGGTTTCCACAATCTTTTTGTTTCGAACACTTGTCGGTGAGTGGCATGCATGCCGCCCTGTTCCCCGTCCTCATGTGTTCTGTCCTCCTCCTCCATAACAAACGGGGAAAAGCTGCTAGCATTTTTTTTGGGGGGATCGTACTGTAGTAGTTTGCAGTGACTGATAACAGTCACGCCGTATGAGTATGAGGCACCAACTGCACCCGTTGCGACCCGGAGCTATTACTTTATCTCGAGGCTCCCTAGAGCTTCGCGCACTCATCAGCGACAACTCCGCGGCACGCACACCCGCCCGCCCGCCCGCCCGCCCGGCAAAACAGAGAGATCCGTTCGAGATGACGGGCAGCGCCAGCGCCGGCCTCCTCCTCCTCCGGCAGCAGCTGGAGCAACCATGGTTTCTGGTGCTGGCCGCCCTCGGCGCCGTCCACGTCGCCGCGTTCGCCTTCCGCGTCCTCTCCCACCTCGCCCTCCTGCTCCGTCGCCCCAAGAACCTCCGCCGCCGCTACGGCTCCTGGGCGGTCGTCACCGGCCCGACGTCGGGCATCGGTCGCTCCATGGCCCTCGACCTCGCCGGCCGCGGCCTCAACCTCGTCCTCGTCGGCCGCGACCCCGCCAAGCTCAAAGACATCTCCGACACCGTCTCGGCCACCCACGCCGCCGTCCAGACCAAGACCGTCGTGCTCGACCTCGCCCTCGTCGCCACCCCTCAAGGTAAACCATGCATATCAAAGCAAGATGGAGCTCACCTGGTGAACTACTGATCTACGGATCGTATTTGGCACGCGCGCGCGCAGGTGACGAGGCGATGGCGCGGCTCCGGGAGGCGGTGTCGGGGCTGGACGTGGGCGTGCTGGTGAACAACGCCGGCGTGGCCAAGCCGTGCGCGGTGTACCTGCACGAGGCGGACGTGGAGGCGTGGGTGAGGATGCTGCGGGTGAACCTGTGGGCGCTCACGGAGGTGACCGCCGCGGTGCTGCCGGGGATGGTGGAGCGGGGCAGGGGCGCCGTCGTCAACATCGGATCCGGGTCAACCGAGGCCATCCCGTCCTTCCCTCTCTACTCCGTCTACGCCGCGTCCAAACGGTATTATCCTGTCATTTTCGCTAGCTAGGCGCATAATATATCTGGGGTTAGGTTTGCGTTGGGCGTTGGGCTTTGGGCGTTGTTGTAATAACCAAGTCAGCATACTCGATGTTACTTCTTGATTTTCTCGATGTTGATATTTTTGTCTATATTAGTTTTTCTATATTTTGTGAGGTACTACTACTGTACAAATAAATGAGAGAGGGTTTGTTTTAATTTCAGGTACGTAGCGCAGTTCTCCAGGAGCCTCTACGTCGAGTACAGGAGCAAAGGGATCGATGTGCAATGCCAGGTAAAGTACATATGCAAATGCAACCATATATACGTACGTACGAGAGGCCTTCAGCGATGTTGAGAGAAAATAATTCTCATAGTAGACTAGTAGTTCAAACCTTTATGACTGCCTTTCTGGTTCGACAAGGAAAGGAATAAAATATGTACTCCATATACAGGTAAGGGCCATCCTATATATAGTACGTACAGTTCAGAGAGTGCAGATCTCATCCAACTGCACATAGAAACCAAAACAATACCGGCCGTCCCTGAAGATAAAAATGTCCCCATACATGACGGAAAGTGTCCTTGGTACATGTGCACTAGTGCTCCTTTCATTTTCAGATTTTTGAAATTTTTAAATCTTCACACTTCTATTTCTCTAAAAATTATGGCTTAAGTATATAGATAGATATAAATAGGAGGAGCGTATGCAAAAAAGTTTCGTTAAAATTTGGAAAATATAAAAAAAGCAAATTTCTGATAAGAACATATGCTATTTTACTACTATTTATTGTCAGAAATTTGTCTTTTTTATATTCAAAAATATAAAGTATTTTTAACGGGGTTTTTAGTACACTCATATATATATTCATCTATATATTTAACGTCATAATTTATGGAGATATAGAAGTGTGTGGTTTAAAATTTTCAAAAATGTGAAAGTGAAGGGAGCAATTGTGCCCACGTACACCAAATCCGTTTTCCATACATCATATTTATAATATAAAGATTCTAGATCACGGACAACCTCTGGACGCCATCTTGTAGTGGTTTATGCATGAGTACTCTAAATGTATTTATCATCTAAAGATTCTAGATCATGGCTAGTACTGGTGTCTTGACGCTTTCTAGAGTCCTTTTTTTCTGTATCAAGGTAAGTAACAGTCTGCCCCTTCCCACACCGATCCTCAGGGTAGTATCGATCTTGACAGAACTAACTGAACACTGTACAATCTACGACTCTGTGCCCCGTGCAGGCCCCTCTCTTCGTGGAGACGAAGATGACTACGGGCGTGGCGGGATC
The DNA here is from genome assembly GCA_916181665.1 of Avena sativa. Taxonomy (NCBI): domain Eukaryota; kingdom Viridiplantae; phylum Streptophyta; class Magnoliopsida; order Poales; family Poaceae; genus Avena; species Avena sativa. Next base: position 111,258,576 of record OV702285.1, on the reverse strand, counting down.
CAGGAAGCGGCGAGGCATCCTGTCGTCGCTGATGATGCCCACGTCGGAGGCGTACGCACGTGCGGCGGCGCGTTGGATCGGCCACGGCCCGCTCTGCATGCCCAACCTGGGCCACCGGCTGCAGTGGTGCCTTTGCAACGCCGTGCCGGACCGTCTCCTCGACGTGCACCGCCTCCGCGAGAACCTCCGGCAGCGGGCGCTCTTCCAGCGGCTCAGGTCGGCCAGGGTCAACGGCGGCCTGCCGGCCCGCAAACAGAGCTAGTATTCGTCGGTGTCCGATCCTGTGCTGGAAGGAACCTACGATGGGCACGTGGCGTACGTGTGATCTGTCTATCTCTCAACAGAAAGTTATACCCTTATCTAGACGTCCAGGTTTATGTTGAGATTCGTGCATAGAAAAAGTATCTTTTCTGTTCCTCCCAAGAAACATGAATTTGACCTTTGAACGACTTTGTATAGGTCGAGAATACACGAGTGCTATATTGTCCAGAAATTGTTTAAAATTATTTGGTGCACCGGAATATCAAAGATGATAAAGCTTAATATAAACACTATTATTTGAGATATTTGTGTTGCGCAAAAAAAAAACGATTTTTTTTGTAGACTAACATACAACGTTTTCTCTGCCTACAATATTCCAAGTCCAAAGTTCTGTTGTTTGGTAGAAAAAAATGGGTACCGAAAGAGCAAAGATCTTTGATGCAAAGTGAGCTAGAGGGCTTAGATAGGAGGTGTACCTGCATGGGTGGTAAAACATTCCTCCTATCCTCTCTGTCGTCGGTCTCTTTCTCTCTCCGATGTCGTGCTTCTCCCTTGCCCCCACCATCCTCCCGTCCCGTGGCCTACCTCTGATCAAATCTTCCACTATCGACGGGCCCCTCGTTTCTACCGTGCACCCCAACCGCCAAATCTCCACCGCCGATGAAGGCAAGACGAACCACGAACTAATCTAGGTTTGTCCAAGGGGAGCTCCGCCTCAACCATAAATGGGATCCGCACCACAACCTGAACCAGATTTGGCCAACACGATCTCAGTTATTGGCATCCTTGTCGGCCACAAAACGGGACACTAAGGCGGGTGATCGGGCTTGGTCGCTTGCAGGCGGGCACAAAATCATGCACGGAGCTTCATTTATTTCCATATCCAATCCATTGACCCCTTCTATTTTTAATCGTGTTGGCCATGAACACCGTGAAGCATATAGTTTTGTTTGGCAAATTACAATCTGGCTAGTGTATGCCCGTGATGGAAAATATTAGTATAGACATAATGGAGTCCGAATGTTTTGAACTGAATCTAACAAATTTCTCCACTAAGCCTGGATCCTTCCCTGATTCAATCAATCCGACAAAATTAGGACCATAATTGAATATTGAAATCTTTATAAGAAAATGTGGTGCAAGGTGACGTATAGAAGAAACACGGGGCGCGTTCTGCAAAAAAAAAATGAAGGGGCAGGCTGATTATAAATGGTTGTTACTCAGGGATGTTTGGCGCAATAGTGGTTGTTTGAATTTCAAAGCAAGAATGGATGCTACAGATAAGGCATAGGTCTCAAACAGTCCGTGGTTGGTTTTCCGAGTATACTGTGTGTGGTCAATCATGTTTTGTGCATGGCTAGAGGATGCGGATACTGGATACTTGTACAACAACCAACTGAATGTTGGAGAGTAAATTACATTTGGAACCACGTATTTGTCACATCGTTTGAAATTGCATCCGGGGAGGTTGGGGACGACTACTATGATTTGGAAAGAGATATTTGTCACATTGCAACACAGTTTGTTTGTATCACATTCATTGCACATGTTTTTTTTGAACAAAAGAGGGGTCACGAAGGACCCCGAAGCTTCCATTAAAACATTGTCGGTGGGTACAAATTACAAGCAGGCCCCTCACAAGAAGGTAATTGCAGAAAAGTCCTATGAATAAGCTAGAAGGACCCTGAAGGAAATTCTAGAAAAGCAATCAGGTCCTTGTCTCTCTCCACCGCCGCTGAGCTCTCGCCGCCGGCCATCTTGATCCAGCCGGGGAAGAACCACTTGGCTAGAAATAGATGGTGAAGTCCGGTGTATAGCTCCTAGATGGCCTCCTTCCCGGAGGTTGAACACACGCCTTGGATGCGCAACTCGAGCCCGTCTTGGGCGAAGATGCCGGTGGTTATCAAGGCCACCACACTAGATGCTCGAAGTCGGAGCGGCTGCCCTTCATCTTTAGTAGTCGACGACAAGGTGGCCGCCGCGATGTCGCTCCAATCGGATGCAGCTTCGGCGCCGGGATAAGGCCAACAACTCCAATGCACACGAAGAAGAGCACCACTATCCTCCCCCTCGCCGCCATCGCCGACTAGGAGGAAGGTGAGGTATAGACGCGCACGAAGTCGCTGAAAGCCGCACGAGAAGTAGAGGGAGGTGGCCATCCGCCACCCCACTGTCCGCTTCGACCCCTTGCCTCCACACCAGTGAGAGGAAGCAGAGACAGAGACAGTGAAAGCGCCGCGCACAAACGCCAGGGCAAGAACTCCCTCGCCGCCTCCAGATCCGAGCACCGCTGAACTCCCCATCTTCTCTTCCTCACCGCCACGACCGGTCAACAGAAGATGTAGGAGCCAAGGAGCAACCCAGGCTAAGAGGCAGAGGACCCAATTTTTATTCATAGATGCGATGGCCGCCGTCGCCTGCTGCAACCCCGACCGAAGGAGCTTGAGGACGACGACAAACAACCCTAGAGCCAAGATCCGGACAAGATCAAGAGCTCCGCATCTGAACAAAGTGTTGGAGATATGCCCAAGAGGCAATAATAAAGTGGTTATTATCATATCTTCACACTTATGATAAATGTTTACATACCATGCTATAATTGTATTAACCGGAAACATTAATACTTGTGTGATTTGTAAACTAAAATAAGAGTCCCTAGTAAAGCCTCTTGTTAAACTAGCTTGTTGGTTAATATATGATCATGGTTTCCTGATCATGAACATAGAGATGTTATTAACAACAGGATCATATCATTAGGAGAATGATGTGATGGACATACTCCTATAGATAAGCGTAGCATAAAGATCAAGTCATTTCAATAGTTCAATTGCTATATGCTTTCTGATACATAGTAACCTAATTCCTTCGACCATGAGATCATGCATATTGCCTTTACTGGATGGATGCTTTGATGTCATCAAACACCACACCGTAACAGGGTGGCTATAAAAGTGGCATTGGGTGTTCAGAAAGTATTGGTTGAAACACATGGATCAAGAGTGGGATTTGTCCATCCACATGACGGATAGATATTCTCTGGGCCCTCTCGGTGAAATGTCATCCAATTAGCTTGCAAGCATGTGACTTGGTCACAAGGGATCACATATCACGGGAACGAGAAAAGAGTAATTATCAGTAACGAGGTTGAACTAGGTATGCAGAGATACCGACGATCATAACCTCGGATAAGTAACATATCGTGAGACAAAGGGAAATTGGTATCGTATGTAAGTGGTTCATTCGATCGCAAAGTAATCGTAGAAATATGTGGGAGCCATATGAATTTCCAGATTCCTCTATTGGTTATTGTTCGGAGAAGTGTCTCGATCATGTCCGCATAATTCACGAACCGTAGGGAGACACACTTAAGGATTCGACATTGTTTGAGTAGTTATGGTATTATGAGAAAGAGACCGAATGTTGTTCGGAGTCTCGGATGGGATCCGGGATATCACGAGGTGATCCGGAATGGTCCGGAGAATAAGATTCATATAAGGAAAGTCCCATTTCGGAGTTGGGGAATGGTTCCGGTGTTTTCATCGGGAACATTCTAGAAGTTCCCGGAATGTCCGGCACTCCGGAGGGGAAGGGGTACATGAATGTGTCATTGCATGTTGGAATGATTGCATCATGTACTAAGTGTTCTTGCTGTCCCAAATAAAGGATTAAATTGAATCCTAAATTGAAAAAGTCAAACGGCTAGTTTGAAAGTCAAACGGCAGTTTTTGGGAAGTGGGAGGAGAGGAGGAAACCGAATTGGGGGAGGAGTCCTCCTCCCCAAGCCGGCGGCCAGCCCTAGGCCGAGTTGGGGAGGGACTCCCTCCCTCCCCTAGCGCGCCAGCCCTCCCACCTATAAAGGGAGGGGCAGGGCTCCCCTCCCAAAACAACACAAGACACACAAGTTTCCTATCCTCTAAACTAAACCCTAGATCTAGACCCCGGTTTAGAGCTATTCGGTTTAGAGCCTTCTAATTGGTTTAGAGCCCTCTAATTGGTGTGTCTAATTACTAGACCACTAATAGCCTCTCTCATAAGCTCCACCATACTCGCACCGGCTTAAGGCGAAGCCCTGCGGGATCTCCCCTCTACTTCCGGTACCACGCCGTTGTGCTGCCGGAATCGCGAGGAGAGTGCTACAACCTCCGCTGCCTGCTGGAACAAGGGAGAGGAAGGTCTTCGTCGAGTACCGAACGTGTGACCGACTGCGGGAGCGCTGCTGGAACGTGGCGCTGGAAGGATCGTCTACGCGATCTTGAGATCGGAAAGAGTACGACTACATCACCCACGAGAATCTGCTCTCGTTAAACACTTTGGAATCTTCGAGGGTGAGTTATTCCATCGACTCGTTGCTACAATCTAGTAGATAGATCTTGGCTTGTTTGTTTGTATGCGATAGAAAATTTTTGTTTTCCATGCTGCGAACCCCTACAGTGGTATCAGAGCCGTGTCTATATGTAGATCTGTTGCACGAGTAGAACACAATGGTCATTGTGGGCGTTGATGCTTTTATTGTCGATTGCTTTTTGTGTACTTTGCATCTTGCGGTATGTTGGGATGAAGCGGCCCGGGCTAACCTTACATGACATCGTTCATGAGACTTGCTCCACGCTTAACATGCAACTTGTATTGCATAAGTGGCTTTGCGGGTGCCTGTTTCTCCTAGCATAGTAAAGATCCAATTTACAACGGGTGATCAACAATGCTAGTTTCAATGTTGTGGTTCTTGTTCGTAAGTTAGAACGACACTTATTGAAAGCCCCAAACCACGTAAAATATGCAAAGAAAGTAGAGGCGTCTAACTTTGTTTTGCAGGGGTGTGCAGTGATGTGATATGGCCATGATTGTGATTATATTTGATGTATGCAATGTTCCTTATTGTAAGTTGGCAACCGGCAGGAGCCATATGGTTGTCTTTAATTTCTGTTAAGACCTGCGTGTCTATTCAAAATAGTTGTAATAGTTGAAGCTGGTGGACGACAACCATGAAGAAGCGTCATTGACCTTGATGCTATGCCGGTGATGATGGAGATCATGTTCGTGCTTGAAGATGGAGATCGGAAGCACAAAGAAGAAAGGCCATATCATATCACATATTATGAATTGCATGTGATGTTAATCCTTTATGCATCTTGTATTGCTTAGTAGACAACGGTAGCATTATAAGATGATCCCTCATACACATAAATTTCAAGTTCTAAAGTGTTCACCCTTAGTATGCACCGTTGCCAAAGCTTGCTGCTTCGAAACACCACGTGATGATCGGGTGTCTTTGATTCCGCGGGTGACTACAACGTAAGCAAGCCAGATTTGCTTATGCGGAAGCTAAGGTTTGTCTTGACGAGCCTAGCATGTACAGACATGGCCTCAGGAACACGGATCGCCGAAAGGTAAAGCATGAATCATATAGTAGATATGATGAACATGTCGATTGTTCGCCATTGAAACTATATCAACTCTCGTGATGATCGGTTTTGATGTGGTGGATTTGGTTCGTGTGATCACTAAAACAATGTGAGGGATATTGTTTTGAGTGGGAGTTCACCTAGATTAATTTAATTATTAATTAGAACTCAATTTATCATAAACTAAATCAAAGTGAATTTGCATAGTTGTTGTAGTCATTGGCATCCGTTTACCACCTTGCGCTTAGTTATAATTGAGATAATAGAACTATAGAATTCTGGTTAGTTACTTTACGAACTGGTATCGTATTGTTTTAAGTGTTAATCTAAAGTTTAAAAGTCCTATTGCAAACTTTCAGTAAGTTCCGGTTACTCCATGAAGTTTAATAATTAGTATTAAATCAAGAGTAACAATTCCAAGTGTTAGTATATAAGTATCATGTTTGTATCCATGATTCTTGATATTCAAAGGATTCCCTTAATATCAAGGTTATCTAGGATCTGAAAGAGTTGTTTCAGAAACCATGATGTGTGGAAGATATTGTGATATCTGAAACGAAGTTTTGGTTGCAACATGATAGAGTATAATATGGCAAAAGTCATGTTCTCATATTTGATGAGAATTTGCAAAAAGGTTGGAGACACTTGTTGTCCTAATCCTCCAAAAGGTTTTGGATAGCAACATTATACTCATAATTCATCGTTATAAGCTAAAAGTAGCTTGATCATGGACGATTCCATGATAAGGGTGAATATTTGATGTAGGTAAAATGTTTACTACACCAAGAGATTACTAATGAAAGGAATTTGAAAGAACACCAAACATTTGATGATGGTGATCTACTTCAAAGTGCAAGTCCAAAGACATTGGTATTTAATTATACACGCTTTGGACTATATGTCATATGTATGACTCCACTATTGATGTTAATAGATTCTTTCAAACTGAAAAGGAAATACTGAAAGGGAATCTCATAAATATATGGCAGAAAAGAAAAACTAGAATTGTTCAGTTTAAGTATATAGATGATGTACATGTTGTGGCTATATTCTTTGCTTATTAAAATGTGGTTCTTAAGTATTTGATACTGAATTTGTTGGTATGAATCGTCATACGAAACAACAGAATTCATGAACTACAATGGCCTAAGTAACTAGCAAAAGAATATGTGATGATGTTCATCGAGAACAAATAAAGGGTTATTATGTTGCTCGTTAAAACATCAAAGCTTGCCTTCAAGATTTGTTTTATCAGGTATTATGAGAACAAAAGGGTTGTTCAAATAATTGCCGTAATCCATAAAAGATGGATGATTCGCAAATCTCGTTAGAGAAATCACATCCATAAAACTAGTGCTAAAATGTCAAAAGACAAATTGATTGAAAGATCACTTAGGAAGTGACATCGCTGTTTGAATTATATTGGAAAGAAAACATGAAGAAACTCCATGTTGATGGAATTTTGGAGTCTTCTGATTTTTGATCATGTGACGCTTGTGAAACTTTCCTAGAGATAATTAAAACTTCGTTCATAGGCCAAAAGGGAACGAATGACTAGCTAATTGGAACTTGTACATATTGTTGTATGAAGTCCATTATGTGTAGTCAAGAGCGATGGATTTCAACTTCATATGCTTTCTCCAAAAATTTGAGTGAATATATGAATATTTACTTAATAAGGATGAAGTATGAAACATTTGAAAAGTTCAAAGACTTTCAAGATGAAGTGCAAAATCATTGTAACAAGAATATAAACAGTTTATGATAAAGATCATAAAGGAAGATATTTGAGTTACAAGTTTAGCATAATACCTAAGATTTAAAGAATCGTTCCGTGGATTTGCATTTCCCGAAACACCATAAGAGTATGGAGCGTTCGAGATATGTAATTAAACCTTGTTTGACATGGTAAGATCGAAAGGTGTAATTCATAAAACTGCCATTGCATTTTAAAGATTAAAAGCTTTAGAGATTACCGTTTTTCCACTGAAAAGAGCTCCATCATAATCCGTTGAAATGACACCATATAAGGTTATGGTTTGGGATAAAACCCAAGTTGTCCTTTCTTAAACATTGGTATGCTATGCATAAGAAAGATGTTTGCAACCAAAGTCGGATGAACCTGTCTTTGTATGACTATTAAGTATTTCTCCATAAACACCGGAGACAAAAGTGTTTGTTGCTTAGAACGTCAAGTTTCTTTTGGAAGGAATTTTTCGTGAAAAGTTAAGTGGGAGGACAATAGAACTTTGATAAGGTTAAAAGAACCTTAGCTGTATGTGCAAAGTTGCGCAGCGCCGAAAAGTGTTCCGGAGGCGGCAACAATGCTCATGGCTCACGTGCCTCAAAGGTTGTGGTCACGGAGATCTAAGTTCCTATTGAAACAAGTAGATCGGGTAAACAATCAAATACCAAGATTTGAGGGTTGAATCATTATTTGAGAATAATGAACCGACTACATGCAGAGAAGCGATGATGGGCCCTGACTCCGTAAAATGGCTTGAAGCCATAAAATCCGTGATAGTTCCATACACGAGAAATCAAGTTTTGAACTTGAAGGACCCTCGAGAAAGGTGTAAGACCTTATAGTTGTGTCTGGATCTATAAAGAAATAGACATGGATGTTTCACATCTAGTCGACATGTTGGGAAAGAGTTCACAACAATGTTCAAAGGTTGACTATGACAAGATTTGATCTTTCATAGTGATATTTAGTCTAGACGGATTAATGTAGCAACCACTACATATAATTTGTTATATGGTAGTTGAATAAACAAAACAAGTTCTTCTAATAGAATCGTTACCTAGGACATGTGCATAAACACGGTCCATAGGGTTTTGTCAATTCAAAGGATGCTAAAAGCATATGCAAACTTCAATGGTTAGAGTGAGCATAGCGGAGTTGGAATCTTCACTATGATGAAACTGTTAAGAGAGTTTAATTTCATCAGAGACAATGAAGATGCTTGCGTTTGCAAGAAATTAAGTGGGAGCGCTAAGACATGTTTCTAATACATTATGTGGAAGACATATTGTTGATTGGAAATAATGTATCTTTTATTAACACATATTAAGAATTTCATCCCGATGAAAGACTTAGGCAAAACCCAAATATTTGGCATCAATAGACGCTAATATGGTTGTGCCAGAAGTACATAGATAAGATATTGAATGAGTTCAATATAGAAACTACAAGAGAAGGTTCTTGTTGCACAGAAAGGATTGAATGAGTTCAATGTTGATGATATATTCAAGTGTATTGACATTTGGTAAAGTGAAACAAATAATCAAGTATAGATTGATACTTGATGTATGAAATCACAAAGAGTATTTATATCAATCATACTGTGATATGTACAAATCCAGATATGTCCTATGCTCTAAATGTTGTGAGCATATACCAGAATGATTCGTAAGATGATCATTGGACAATAGTAAGGATATTCTTATGATCTTTTGGAAGAACTAAGAGTATATTATTTGTAGAAGTGACAAATAGATGGTTAGTTCATTGTAAAAGTACTACATTGATACTAGCTTTGTCACAAAGTACAGATTAAGTTTATCTCAATCTAAACTAAGGGTGGCACAATATAATGGAAAGTGAGTTCCATAATGGATTTGGATGATTTCCAAAGTTAAGACATTGTGACAGATACTACAACAAAAGGCTAAGTACATGACTGCTATTATAGCAGCAAAAGAGGGCATTTGTGTCAAGAAGTTTGTTATCAAACTAGGTGTAGTTCTCAGTGGGATAATACTATGAAGATATATTGTGCGACAATATTATCAACATGTTTTAACCCTAAAGAGCTAAAGGTCACACCGAAATACCAAATTTATACAAAGCCATCTCATTAGAGAATGAGTGATGCATAGAGACGCAAAGACATGCAATTACACACGGACCTGGAAGTGTCAGATCCGGAGATCAGTTGACCACTAGCAATCGTGTACATACAACACTGGAAAGCCATAGGTGTTATATACACAAAGGTTCGAAACTAGATTATTGACTCTAGTGCAAGTGGGAGACTGTTGGAGATATGCCCAAGAGGCAATAATAAAGTGGTTATTATCATATCTTCACACTTATGATAAATGTTTACATACCATGCTATAATTGTATTAACCGGAAACATTAATACTTGTGTGATTTGTAAACTAAAATAAGAGTCCCTAGTAAAGCCTCTTGTTAAACTAGCTTGTTGGTTAATATATGATCATGGTTTCCTGATCATGAACATAGAGATGTTATTAACAACAGGATCATATCATTAGGAGAATGATGTGATGGACATACTCCTATAGATAAGCGTAGCATAAAGATCAAGTCATTTCAATAGTTCAATTGCTATATGCTTTCTGATACATAGTAACCTAATTCCTTCGACCATGAGATCATGCATATTGCCTTTACTGGATGGATGCTTTGATGTCATCAAACACCACACCGTAACAGGGTGGCTATAAAAGTGGCATTGGGTGTTCAGAAAGTATTGGTTGAAACACATGGATCAAGAGTGGGATTTGTCCATCCACATGACGGATAGATATTCTCTGGGCCCTCTCGGTGAAATGTCATCCAATTAGCTTGCAAGCATGTGACTTGGTCACAAGGGATCACATATCACGGGAACGAGAAAAGAGTAATTATCAGTAACGAGGTTGAACTAGGTATGCAGAGATACCGACGATCATAACCTCGGATAAGTAACATATCGTGAGACAAAGGGAAATTGGTATCGTATGTAAGTGGTTCATTCGATCGCAAAGTAATCGTAGAAATATGTGGGAGCCATATGAATTTCCAGATTCCTCTATTGGTTATTGTTCGGAGAAGTGTCTCGATCATGTCCGCATAATTCACGAACCGTAGGGAGACACACTTAAGGATTCGACATTGTTTGAGTAGTTATGGTATTATGAGAAAGAGACCGAATGTTGTTCGGAGTCTCGGATGGGATCCGGGATATCACGAGGTGATCCGGAATGGTCCGGAGAATAAGATTCATATAAGGAAAGTCCCATTTCGGAGTTGGGGAATGGTTCCGGTGTTTTCATCGGGAACATTCTAGAAGTTCCCGGAATGTCCGGCACTCCGGAGGGGAAGGGGTACATGAATGTGTCATTGCATGTTGGAATGATTGCATCATGTACTAAGTGTTCTTGCTGTCCCAAATAAAGGATTAAATTGAATCCTAAATTGAAAAAGTCAAACGGCTAGTTTGAAAGTCAAACGGCAGTTTTTGGGAAGTGGGAGGAGAGGAGGAAACCGAATTGGGGGAGGAGTCCTCCTCCCCAAGCCGGCGGCCAGCCCTAGGCCGAGTTGGGGAGGGACTCCCTCCCTCCCCTAGCGCGCCAGCCCTCCCACCTATAAAGGGAGGGGCAGGGCTCCCCTCCCAAAACAACACAAGACACACAAGTTTCCTATCCTCTAAACTAAACCCTAGATCTAGACCCCGGTTTAGAGCTATTCGGTTTAGAGCCTTCTAATTGGTTTAGAGCCCTCTAATTGGTGTGTCTAATTACTAGACCACTAATAGCCTCTCTCATAAGCTCCACCATACTCGCACCGGCTTAAGGCGAAGCCCTGCGGGATCTCCCCTCTACTTCCGGTACCACGCCGTTGTGCTGCCGGAATCGCGAGGAGAGTGCTACAACCTCCGCTGCCTGCTGGAACAAGGGAGAGGAAGGTCTTCGTCGAGTACCGAACGTGTGACCGACTGCGGGAGCGCTGCTGGAACGTGGCGCTGGAAGGATCGTCTACGCGATCTTGAGATCGGAAAGAGTACGACTACATCACCCACGAGAATCTGCTCTCGTTAAACACTTTGGAATCTTCGAGGGTGAGTTATTCCATCGACTCGTTGCTACAATCTAGTAGATAGATCTTGGCTTGTTTGTTTGTATGCGATAGAAAATTTTTGTTTTCCATGCTGCGAACCCCTACACAAAGCGCCCACTACCGGCACGAGGCCAAAAACTAAACACCTAATCCTATCTACTCCAGCGCCAACTCCCGGCCACCACTCACCGGCTAGTCCGGCAAGGGCGCCATGGGAGGGGCCCGGCTGTAGGAGGAAGAAGACCAAAAGCTGCCTCTAGGTTCATGCGAAGCGGTGAGGCGAGAACATTCATTGCACATGTTGCATAGGCCTATCTCACACTTGAACAGACATCTAAAAGTCATACATTTCCCAACCACCAACACGTGAAAAATTGGAAGGTACAAGAGAATGAAGTGGACAACAGCAACTAATTATGTAGTACTACTAACTTAAAAAGGGCGCTAACTAAAATCATGCCGCTATATGTTAGAACTCCCTTCGTCTGAAAATAGATGTCAGTGGATTAGTCAAAATTTGAATAAACCTAGACAATATTAAGTATATAGATTGATTCAAATTTTGATAAACCTGCGATATTTATTTTGAGACGGAGGGAGTACATCCGTTCCAAAACCAAGGCATATAATTCAGTAAAAATGGAGCCAATAAGTTTTAAGAATATATATAGTACTCCCTCTGTTTTTTAATAGTTCGGGTTCTAGGAATTATAAGGGTCAAACTTTGTCAACTTTGACAAAAGCATAGGAAAAAATATCTACATTCATGATATCAAATGCATATATTGTGAAAATATAGTTTATGACAATTCTAATACTATAGGATTTACATTGTAGATATTTTTATATTTTCTTTAATATGTGGTCAAACATTAAAAATGTTGACTTTGACTAAACCTAGAACGTGATCTAATTATAAACTGAGGGAGTATACTACTAGAAAATATCATTTTTTCCAATACTGAATAATGCAAAAGCGCTGACAAAACCTAAGACCAAAGAACTGAGGCTACGTTCTAGGAAATGCTAGTCGTACGTTGTTTATATGTAAAAAAGGAAGCTATATCACTACCGTGCAGTAATATATGGATGCACATGTCTTTCTGGAGGGGTAGGCATGTTTCATGTGCCGGTGCATATAGCATGTCTATATCACCAGATGATTCATCAAGGCGGACAGTTATTCGATACCGGCCAATTCTTGTCAACGAAGGTCTCATTAATTAGGCAGCAAATTGTCTCTACTCTTTAAGGGCATCTCCACCGGCCAATCCATCCAGTCGACCTAAACGTCCGTTTGGCTCGGACCACGGTCGATTTGGAGAGGGGTATGGCCTGTTCGGCTGACCGCTAGCGGCCCAACCCATCTGTACGTCTTCCTCCCGCTGTCACTGGTTGACACTCTTGCGATGAGACGTTAATGGCGACGCGACGTCGGCTTCCCGCGTGGACGGCGTTTCATGCCATCGTTTCCGCGCATCCCAGGCCGTTTCTCGCCTCCGCCGCGGTCTATAAAAGACGGCCGCCGGCGCGACGGAGACAACAAGCCCCAAAGCAAGAATTTACCAGTAGCCGAAAAAGCGCCAGCCACCAGCAGCCATGCCTCGCCTCAAGATCGCCACCTGGACGAAGATCCGGGAGATGTGTCGCACCCGCTACCCAAACGTGGAGGTCGACGAGGTCTACCTCGAGGCCACGTTGCTAGCCCGGCGCATGGGCGAGGCGCAGGTACTGGCCTTCGAGAAGGAAGGCGATATCGCCGAGTTGGCGCTACAGCGGGTGGTGGAGGCGGCGGCAATGGTGGCCGTCCAATGGGCGGTGATCGACATACACCACGTCTTAGCGGCGATGGAGATGGTGGTCTTGGAGGCTGCATCAGCGACTCTTTGCGAGAACCGCCACGAGGCGGCCATGACCACGCTGGAGGAGGTGGCCAAGGAGGCCGCCAAGGCCGCCATCCACGATCTCCGCCATGCTGCCAAAGCGCGCAGTGACACGAAAGAGGCGCTACGCGAGCACGTCGCCGACTCGGCGGAGGAGGAGCGCGTGGCTCTAGCCGCTGAGGCGGCGGTCGCGTGGGGTCTCGTTGATGCCGACGACGAGGAGGTGGACCAGCTGGAGGCGCCGATCGCTGTTCTCGTGCAGATAGCGCAGACGCTGGGCTTTGGCCCCAATGGTGCTCCGGTTTCGGCTCCGGCGGATGTGCTCGCCGCCTAGGAGGCGAGGGACCACTAGGCCGCCGAGATGGAGAAGGCCCTGGCGAACCGGGCGGCGGAGGACCGGAGGAAGGCGGCGGGCAAGACGGTGGCTGGCGACCATGCGCGCGACCGACACCGTGAACGTGTCCAGCAGCGGGCCATCTGGTCCACTAGGGCGGCGATTGGCGGGGCTAGCGGCAACGGTGGCCGTGGCAACGGCGGCGAGTAGCCTCCGCGTCGTCCTCCTCCAGCAGTAGCCGTAACCGTAGCCGTAGCAGTCCCCCTATTTTGTTTAAACGGCCATTTTTAACTGGCAGAGCTTAATCTAATGAAAAGCTATCGTTAAGTACTAATGTTTCATTTATATGGGCCCCGAGACGCCAACGGGCAGGATACCCGCGTTGTCCGCGAGCGTCCGGACCGACGCAACCGAGTCTAATATTAGATTCATGGATAAGTTAAGCCAGACACATTTGTTCGGATGGGTCGGCCCGCTGGAACGACGCGTATGCCCCTCCTCGTCCACGCGGACAAATTTAAATACGCTCCGACGGGATGGGTTGGTCGGACAGAGATGGTCTAAGAACCAGCTAGCCGGACGGATCTGAAGGTGTCTTTTCTTCGTGTGCCGGGTGCCCCGCGGAGCCGCCCCACGTACGCGAGATCAGGGTGCAGGTGGGAGTGGGCTGCCCGCGGAGCCCACTATCCAAGCCCACATAAAAGGCTATACGGGACACCCGCGAGTAAACAAGAAAAAATGGTGGGTTCCATGAAAAGCCCACGATCGAGCGAACATCAAAAAAGCTATTTCGATCCAAATTAATATTTTTTACATTTGTCTATATTCAAATATATATAGTCATATTTAGTGTTAGATACATCCAAATCTAGCCAAATATAAGAACATTAATTTGGATCGAAAGGAGGAGAAATTTCCCATCAAGCAAATATTATGTCTAGTAGAAAGAATGGCGAGTCACTAAGAAAGTGGAAAAAATAATTAATACATTGAAGTGCTAAATGTTGATCGTATTATTTACTAAAATATTTTTATAAACATTATACAAGCAACAAGTATAATAATATATTTGCGGATATATATGAACATATGTGATATAATAGACACAGCATAAATTTCGCGGGCTCCCCTGAAACACCCATTAAATTGTGTGGGCACCCTGAACGCGAGAGCGACCTGGGAGTGAGAGATTCGTGCCATATGTTGTATGTTTCCTGACAAATTATAGCCTGGCTAGTGTACGTCAGTATGTGTATGTCTCTCATGGAAAATGTTGGTCGATGAAGCTAGAGTGTTTTGGATTGAATCTGGCAAATTTCTTTACTAAGCCCGCCGGGTGCTTTGTTGATTCAATCTAACAAAATTAGGACCATAACTACATCTTGAAATCCTTGTAAGAAAATGCGGTGTAAAGTGAGATATAGAAGAAACTTGGGGTATGTTCTATAAAAAACGAAGGACCAAACTAATTACAAATGGATATACAGTATTTCAGATTGTTTTGTGCAAAAGTGTTGTCAAGAATCAAAGCAGGGATGGGCGCTCCAGATAAGGCATAGACCCCCAATAGTATGTGGTTGGTTCTTCGGGTATAGTGTGTGTGCTCGGTCATGTTTTGTGCATCGCTAGGTCATGTTTTGTACAACAACCAATTGACTGTTGGAGAGTAAACTACATTTGGATCAACGCGTTTGTCAAATTGTTTGAAATTGCATCATGGGAGGTTGGGGATATATATAATTTGGAACGACATATTTGTCACACCGTGACAGTTTATTTGTATCACATTCCTTGTTTGTACATGTTGCAAATGCCTATCACTCTCACTTAAACATGCATGTACATACCCCAAGTATGTCTAGATCTCAGACGCCTGAGAATTAGTTATGTCTAAGTCGCTGATGTCATCTTAATATTTGTGTTAATTCTCAGTTATCATAAGATTTGTACTAGTTATCAGTTACAACCTAGTTGTAACTCATTAAATTCTCAGTTACACCCAAGTTGCAACTCATGTGTAGCACGAATCACGAGGTAAATCAAATGGTGAAAGAGGCGACTGAGACTTAAGAAGTTCTCAGGCGCCTGAGAACTAGCAAATCCGTATAAAAAAATCATACAACCATCAACCTGTTCATAATTGGAAAGTACTATACCACTACCATGCAGTAACATATGGATTCACATGCGTTTCTGGATAGGTACGCATGTTTCGTGTACCGATGCGTGAGCGTTGACCGACCGTTCTCCATGGATGTGCATCCAAAACATGTCTATATATATCACCGTTGATTCACCGATCTAGGCGGACAGTTATTAGATCGTTGCGCAGCACTTGTCTCTTTAGCACCACCTGCACACCACGTTGGCTTAGCAAGTAGCGAAAAGAGTTGCGCGAGAGGATGGCTGATGTGGCGGCATGGTTCTTCTTCTCCCTGGCCTCGCTCGGCGCCATCCACGTCTCCACCGCCGCGTTCCGCCTCCTAGGCCACCTCGTGCTCTGCCTACGCCGGCCGAGGGACCTCCGCCGCAGGTACGGCACGTGGGCCGTCGTCACCGGCCCAACGTCAGGCATTGGCCGGTCCATGGCATTGGAACTCGCCAGCCGGGGCCTCAACGTCGTGCTCGTTGGCCGTGACCCCGCCAAGCTCCGGGAGATCTCTAGCACGATTTGTAGGGCTTACGCCGTGCAGACTAAGACCGTGTTGTTTGACTTCTCCTAGGCCATGGAACTCGCCGGCCGGGGTCTCAACCTCGTGCTCGTTGGCCGTGACCCCGCCAAGCTTCGGGAGATCTCTACCGAGATTTGCAGGACTCACGCCGTGCAGACCAAGACCGTGCTGTTCGACTTCTCCCTCGTCTCCACTGCCCAAGGTAAATAAATTGACTATGAAAACTGGAGTACAGTTTTTTACTCTCCACCAGATTACTGATAAGTTCCATGTCTGGTGTCGATGGATACCTTGGCAGGCGAGAAGGCGATGGCTCGGCTCCGGGAGGCGGTGGAGGGGCTTGACGTGGGGGTGCTGGTGAACAATGCCGGGATAGCGAAGCCGGGAGCGGTGTACTTCCACGAGGTGGACGTGGAGGCATGGGCGAAGATGATACGGGTGAACGTGCTGGCGCTTACAGGCGTGACGGCGGCGGTGCTGCCGGGGATGGCACAGCGCGGCATGGGCGCCATCGTCAACATCGGCTCCGGGGCGGCGGAGGCGCTCCCCTCCTACCCGCTCTACTCAGTCTACACCGCAACCAAACGGTACGTCGCCGAGTTCTCCAGGAGCCTCTCCGTCGAGTACCGGAGCAGAGGAATCGACGTGCAATGCCAGGTAACCGATCGACCGCTGTCAATTTGCGTGGGTAAGCACACACGCCATGCATGCATGAGCATCCCATGGTGATCACCAGAGATTGATTACTGCAGATCCCGTTCCTGGTGCAGACGAACATGGTATCGAGCGCCCTGAAGGGCACCTTTGTCCAGCAGTTCGTGATAACCGCGGACGCGTATGCGCGTGCCGCGGTGCGCTGGATCGGACACGGGGCGGTGTGCGTGCCCAGCGTTGCCCACCGCATACAGTGGTTCTACGTTGCCCTCTGGCCGGAGATTGTTTCCGACGCGAGACGCCTAGAGCAGCATCGGAAGCAGAGAGACATCTTCCAGAGGATCAAGGCGTGGAGGAATTCGTTGGGGAACTCACGGCCGGAGAACGGTATCATGGCTAGCAACGACAGGATTGCTTCTGGCATACATTCGGAATGACATTCGGAGAGATCGAGTTTGCCTTTGTTCTGCCAAACTTCATCTCAACTGTCAGAAATAAAGTTCACCGGACATATTGTGGAGGATGTCTCCACCGTTGCCCCTAAAACACATGCGATCTGCCTCCCCGCACCATCGCAGTTAAATTTGGTGAATCAATACAAATTCTGAAATTTTGTTTGGTCCATTCATGCATGGTGGAGCAAAAAACAAATTCGTCTCAAGTTGTTAGTTGAGTGAGAATTGCACCTACTTATATACTAGTTTGTACTATAGATATGAGAAAAAAGAACAGCTCTCGTGCACTCCTCTGATGACGCGCGCCGCTGGTTACTCGGAAAAATTAATTAATTATTAGCAAAATTCCTGTGCGTTGCAACGGGTCTAAAATAAACGAAACATCTTAAATATTGATATGGAGTAGAAG
Organism: Avena sativa; assembly: GCA_916181665.1. Taxonomy (NCBI): domain Eukaryota; kingdom Viridiplantae; phylum Streptophyta; class Magnoliopsida; order Poales; family Poaceae; genus Avena; species Avena sativa. The sequence goes on along the minus strand of OV702285.1, from coordinate 111,240,655 downwards.
CATTTCTTCATTTGGGTATTACATACGTTCCTAGCTTATTATTTTATTTAAACAAAACCAGATTAATTCTCAGAGTAAGGAAAATATATATACACACATTACTGACTACCGTTAGACAAACTATCATTTGTCCTCTACCGACTATTCCTTATTCGTACTCCCTCCATTTTAAGATACGATGTTTTAGTCTCTTTTTAAAACATGTATCTAAACATATTTTAGTGTGTATATTCAGTCGTTTTGTTTTAAACCTACGGACTGGCGTCCAGATACATGTGTTCCGAAAAAAAAGCTATATCTAAATACTTTTGGACAGCATATTTTCAAGATTCTTTACGAAGTAAAACATGTAAATACTTTTGGACAGCATATTTTTACTATAGTACACCACATCCACGGCAAGACGATTATGATTTTAGTCAAACCGAATAAGGATTATAAACATCCATATCATGCAGATTTCAGGGACCAAGATTTACTTAGTAAAACCAGTCATCCAACCTTTTGCCATAAGATCGAGCAAAGTAACACCGTAGACACTGCATGTATTCCTTACCCCGTTGGTCATTGGTTCATAGGAGAAAGAGATTACTTAAGTACAGAAAATCAGAATTCAGCTGCTTTTACATGAACTGCAGAATGCCACAGGAACTGAACGTTTCTTCTATGAGGCACCACACTTGACCACTTACAACTTCCTGCGTTATGGAACTGCAACTTTATCCCCAAGTTGAGTGTCGAAGTGGATATGCCGAATCTGGTGGGCTTCCGCTTTTTGTCGTTGCACTGAACCTTGTCGTCAACAAACTGCAAGACAAAGCATGAGATCCATCAGATTCAAAAAGGCAGAACCTAGCACAACCAAGGCTGCATATTGCCTTTTCAATTAATGTATGCGACCAAGTAGAACCGAATTAATCCAGGACACGAGCATAAGAGCATCTCTAGCAGATCCCCCATCTAAACCGCATCCGGATAATAACCGACGATTTCCGGTTCGAAGGGCAAAAAAGGCACCGTTCAGATCCCGCATCGGACCCCCATTTTCAAAAAAAAATCCGGGCCGCCCCGATTCGCGCCGCTCGACCCCCAAGTTCCCGGGTCGGAGGGGCTGTGCGAGGCTGGCCTCCATCCATTCCCCCTCTTGGCGCGAAAGCAGTTTCAGCTCGTCCCTTTCCCGCTTCCGCTCCACTCACCGCTCCTGATTCCGCCGCCCCCACCCATCTCCGGCCACCGGAGCCCCCGCGTCTGCCCCGACATGGCTGCAGTCGCCCCTCCTCCGCTCCCGGGCCAGCCCGCACCGCGCGGACCAGTTGCAGCGACTGCATCTGGATCCAGCGCCGCCGCGGAAGCCACCACCAAAGGCGCCATGGTCGCTGCGCCTCTCGCTGCTGCAGCTGCCGAAAAGCGAAGCAGCTGGGCAGCACGTCGTCCCCGCGCCTCCCGCTGGCCCGATGCTCCCCGCTGTAGCTGTCCCTGACGTCCCGTCCAAGCGGGTGAAGCGGCCGAGCATCAAGGTGGCGGCCGCAGCGCCAGCGCCGAAGAAGCCAAAGAAGGCTGCGAAGAAGCCGGGGGCAAAGATGGCGTCGCTTACTGCCTTGACAGCGGCGTTGGTGCCTACACCAATGGAGCCGGTCGATGCGTGCAAGGTGGTCGATGAAAGTCCCGTGGTTGATGACGCGCCGGAGTCGTACGTTGACATGCTCAACGATGCTGCTGTGGACATCGACACGCCGCCGCTTGCGGACTACGGTGACTACAACGACGGATTGGAGGAGGGGCTCGAAGGGGAGGAGTTTGAGGAAGAAGAAGACGCCGGCAGCGAGGGAGAAGATGAATTGGAAGAGATCGAGGAGGGGGCGTTCGATGGGGCGGTGGCCAAGGCCAGGGCCGTATCTGAGAAAATAGAGGCCCGGTGCGACAGCAGAAATTAGGCCATTGAAATGAATGTCGGCAATTAGAAAACATTTTTCAAAAGCATGAGCTTATATTTATTTTTCAAAAGTCAGTTTGATTATGTTTTTAGAGAAAATATTAATATTTATAATACGAAATCCATATCCTTTGATACATCATGGTACATCACCAAGTTTTTGATTGATTTTTTTAAAACTTTGATCAAACTTTTCGTAGCTTGACTTTAAAAAAATATATAATCCCTAGACTTTGGGATAGAGGTAGTATCATAAACTGAAAATGAAAACAACCTTCGAATGATTTTGGAAATACACCGACAGATGGTCCTGACACGTAGATACCATAGTCCAATTTCTCCTTATCTTGATGAATCGGTCGTTCGGGCTCCAACTCCAATCCATGCAACCAAATTGTAAGTGCGGAAGTAGGCAACAAGGGATCAGAGGAAGTAGAGAGATGAGATATTTAAATGAAAACTCCAAATAGATAGCTGTTATATTGACGAGGGTGCAGATCTATTCTTGGAAAATCCCATCAATATTATTTCGCATAGGCACCGGTAGTGGAAGACGAAAAAATTTAGCGCTCGCGCGGCAAGAGAAAGAAAGGGCACAGAGAGAGACGTGCGTGAGATGGGACCGATCGTGTTAATTCGGTTGCCGACTTCCAGTCACCAGGCAGTACTATTCCTTGGAATTAGGCCCACCTAAATCGGCGATTAACGTTATTAAGTAAGTAGTAACAAGAAAATTTAGGGCCCTCCTAATTAGGAGGCCCGGTGCGGTCGAACCTTCTGCACATGCGTCCGCTACGGGCCTGGCCAAGGCGAAGGGGAAAGCGATCCGGACCAGCAACTACTCCGAATTCGAAGACATGACCTTGATCCGTGCTTGGGAGGCGGTTTCGATGGATGCCGTGACCGGCACCGACCAAATTGGCAAGAGGTATTGGCAACGCATCGAGGATAAATTCTTCCAATTGATGCCGCCTCTCTCTACTACTCCGACCCGCTCCTACCGCTCGCTCCAAGGACGATGGAACACTGATACGTCGGAAACGTAACTATAATTTTTGATGTTCCATGATTGTTTAGTATCTACTTTATTTTGCTTTATCCATACTTTGAGGTGCTTTTTATATGTTTTCTGGTAGCAATAGTCTCAATCATAATAGTTTTAAAACTTTCTTGTGCAATAGGACAATATATATCTCCAACTTTTATGCTCTCAATATTTTCAATTGAATTCAGGCAATAGCTCTTATTAATGTTCTTGGAGAAATAGACAGTATGCTCTTTGTCATTAATATTAAAAGTCATTTTTCCTTGATTATAATTGATGATAGCATCTGCAGTATTAAGAAAAGGTCTTCCAAGAATAATAGACATATTATCATCTTCAGGCATCTCAAGCACAACAAAATCAGTTAAAACCAAGCAATTATGAGCCACTTGAACAAGAACATCCTCACATATATCAACATAAATAGTAGTTGACTTATCAGCCATTTGCAAAGATATATCAGTTGGTATCAATTTTTCTAGCTAAAATCTCTTGTAGAGAGAAAAAAACATAACACTAAACCCAGCTCCCAAATCACATAAAGAAGTTCTAAAATAATAATTTTTAATAGAGCAAGGAATAGTTGGAATACCTGGATCACCAAGTTTCTTTCAAATCTTACCATTGAAGAAATAATTAGCAAGCAAAGTAGAAATTTCCTCATTAGGAATCTTCCTTTTATTAGAGACAATATCCTTCATATACTTTGAATAAGGAGGCAACTTAATAGCATCAGTCAAAGGAATTTGCAAAAATAAATGTTTCATCCACTCATAAAACTTGTTATAGCGTTCTTCCTCTTTTGACTTGTGTTTCTTTAAAAAGGCATTGGTTTCTGCACCCAAGGTTCTCTTTCACTACCATGTTTATTAGCAATAAAATATTTCTCAGTGTACCGAGTGTTCTTAGTGTGCTTCTCAGGTTCTTCCTCAATTTCTTCCTTATCAGGAGCATCATTTTTATCATTACCACTTTCAGCTTCAGCATCAGAGACAGATATACTATTAGGATCTACAACAGGTTCAAGAGGTTCCTCAATTGTTTTATGTTTCTTTTTCTTTCTCTTATTACCACTATTTTCAGCTTGTTGAAAATCCTTCTCAATTATTTTAGGGTGTCCTTCAGGATATAAAGGATCTTGAGTGGTTGTATCACTCCTAGTTCTAATTCCATAAGCATGTTTATCTCTAGAAGCATTAACTAGCATACCTTCTTGTACCTTAGCAAGTTGATCAATTTGGGTTTAAACCATTTTAAAGTGTTTAACAAGCATTTTAACATCATTAGCAGTTCTTTTCGCAATATCTTTCAACTCATTAATAGCTCTAGAGTTTTCCAATAAATGATTCCGAACGTGTTTATTAAAATTACCTTGTTTAACAATAAAAGTGTCAAGTTCCTCTAACATTGATCAGGAGGTTTACCATAAGGAATATCACCTTCATCAAAGTGTTGAAGAGAGTGTACCTCAATAGTGGATAAGTGGGGAATTGGCTTACATAATTCTTCTATATGTGGTAAATTCTTCACATCTTCAGATCTAATACATTTCTTCTTAAGACATTTCTTAGCTTCTTTTATCACTTCATCATTTAATGCAATCAGTCCCCTCTTATTTGGTGTTGGTGTTAGAGTGGGTTCAGGCACAATTGGTTCAAGTGTAGTAAGCTCAGGTGTAATTACCTCAGTTGAAGTGCAATCATCATAATTCTTGCTTATTATAGCCATTAATTCTTCTGCTTTTGCAGGAGTTCTTTTCCTAAAAACACAATCAGCAAAACTATCTAGGTATGTCCTAAAATCATCAATTAGTCCATTATAATAAATATCAAGAAGCTCATTTTTAGTCAATGGACATCCAGGATGTGCATGAATCAAGGCACGGAACCTTGTCCATGACTCAGGAAATTTCTTTTCTTCTCCCTATTTAAAATCAAAAAGTTTCTGTAAAGCAGCATGTCTAGCACTAGGAGGAAAATATTTCTGAAAGAAAGTAGCAATCAAGCAATCAGGGCTATCAATGGATCCAGGAGGTAATCTATTAAACCAAGCTTTATCTTCTCCTTTTAGTGAAAAAAGGGAAGATTTTAGTAACAAAGTACTTGCGCATCTTAACATCATCAGAAAATAAGGCACTCATAGTAGAAAGCTCATTCATATGAGCTACAACACTTTCATTCTCAGTCCCACAAAAAGGTTCTTTCTCAACAATGTTTATATGGAATAAATCAAGAGAGAAATCATAATCTTTATCTTTAATATCTATGAGAGAAGTAGCAAACTTAGCATCAGGAGACAATTTAGGAATAATGGTACATCGCTCAAGGAGACTCCTAATAGCACTAGCACCATGTGTTTTTCGACACTCTTCAATAAATTCATCAGTCATTTCAATGTAACCATCATTAATATCATATCTCTCTCTACACTCAGGTGAGCTAATAGGTGTAATAGTATCTTTACTAGGAGTTTTAGTGTTTCCCAAAATAGTTCTAGAAATAGTAGCATCTAGGAAAGGACCTAATGAACCACTTTCATCAAGCACAGTAGAAGTAACATCATGAGTATCAGAAGCAATTTCTGATTCGGCAGTAGTAATAGTGTGTGTAGCATGTGAATGTGGTGGTGGTGTAACAAGCTTACTTATAACAGACGATGAATCAAAAGCGGCAGAGGTGTTTAGGACTGTACCTCTTCTTTTAGTGGATGATAAAATAGGAAACTTTCCATCACGAGACTTTCCCATGATGGAAGGAATAGTAGTGAACAATAATAGATCCAAGTGAACTTATAAATAAAGCTATGCTCCCCGGCAATGGCGCCAGAAAATAGTCTTGATGAACCATAAGTATAGGGGATCGCAACAGTCTTCGAGGGTAGTATTATCCAATTTATAGATTCGATACAAGGGAAGCCAAAGAATACTTGCAAGCCTTAACAACTGAGTTGTCAATTCAGCTGCACCTGGAAATAGTCTTGCTCACTGAATTTCATCAGTAGCAACAACTTTGTAGCAGCAATAGCAAAGTAACAGCAGTAGTAAAACAAAGACAGTAGTAACAATAGTAGCAAACAATAGGATATGAGTGTAGTAGGCATAGGGATGGATGGACGGGCGTTGCATGGATGAGATATTCATGTAACTTTAAGATCTAGGGCATTTGCAGATAAATAAGATAAAGCATCCAAGTACTAAACAATCATAGGTATGTGTTTCATATATAGTCATACATGCTCGCAATGAGAACTTGCACAATATCTTTTGTCCTGCCAGCCCGTTGTAGCGGGGCCTCAAGGGAATCTACTGGCAATTAAGGTTCTCCTTTTAATAGAGCACCGGAGCAAAGCATTAACACTCTGTGAACACATGTGATCCTCACATCACATCCATCCCCTCCGGTTGTCCCAATTTTTTCACTTCGGGGCCTTTGGATCCGGACACTGATATGTGTACACAACTTGCAGATAAGATCACAAACAATACTATCATCATGAATCAATAATAAGTTCAGATATGAGATCATGGCAGCCGGGCCCTAGTGACAAGCATTAAGCACAACAAGTTACAAAAAAAAGTTAAATAGCACTAATAGAGATACTAGGCACCATGTCCTAACAATCTTATTCGATTACATGACAGAACTCATCGAATCCCTACTATCCTCATAGCCTACCACGGGGGATTACTCACTTATGGATGGGGGAACATGGATGGTTGATGGAGAGGCGTCGGTGATGATGATGGCAATGGTCCCTCCAAATTCCCCGTCCCGGCAGGGTGCTAGAACGGATTTTCTGGTTCTGAATCGCGGTTTTTGGTGCTGGCGGCGCAGCGGAACTCTTTCTGATAAAACGTCGAACCCCCCTCAGTTTTTAGGTCAAGAGGCATCTTATAGGCGAAGAGGGAGGCCTAGAGGGTGCCCGAGGCGGCCACACCCCTCCCAGGCGCGGCCAGGCCTGGCCCGCGCGGCCAGGGGGTGTGGGCCCCTCGTGTCCCTCCTCCGTCTCGTCTTCTGGCTCCGTGAGTCTTCTGGTGAAATAGGATTTTGGGCATATTTTCCGGTATTTTTCCTGGTAGTTGATTTTCTGCACAAAAACTAGACACCAAGGTAATTATCCTGAAAATAACGTCAGTCCATGTTAGTTGTATCCAAATCACACAAGTTTAGAGGAGAAACAATAGCAAAAGTGTTCGGTAAAGTAGATACGTTTTGGACGTATCATGGCATCATCCTCGCCACCACCACTATAAATGGTTTTGTCGTCGACATCCCTGTCTTGCTTAGGGTCATACATCTCGCCATCACCCTGAATTGCTTTCTCCATCTCCTCCACGTCCTAGCCCATTCGCCAGTGACTTGTTATTCTCTCGGGCTTCTTCTAAGACATCACTAGGCTTAGATGTGCTGGCCGTCGTTGTTGTGTCTGGTTGACATGTTAGCACTAAATAAAAAGATGCAATTTGTTAGTACAAAAATCCACGAAAAAAAATCCGGCATGACCTTTGCTATTGTCCAAGGGGTGCCCATTTTTATCGAAACTGAAATGAATCAACATTTCTGCAAAAATAGGAAACTCATTTTAATTCCCTGCAAATACAAAATGCCTGTAGGGGTTCGTAGCATGGAAAACAAAATTTTTCTATCGCATACAAACAAACAAGCCAAGATCTATCTACTAGATTGTAGCAACGAGTCGACGGAATAACTTACCCTCGAAGATTCCAAAGCGGTTAACGAGAGCAGATTCTCGTGGGTGATGTAGTCGTACTCTTTCCGATCTCAAGATCGCGTAGACGATCCTTCCGGTACTGCGTTCCGGCAGCGCTCCCGCAGTCGGTCACACGTTCGGTACTCGACGAAGACCTTCCTCTCCCTTGTTCCAGCAGGCAGCGGAGGTTGTAGCACTCTCCTCGTGATTCCGGCAGCACAACGGCGTGGTACCGGAAGTAGAGGGGAAATCCCGCAGGGCTTCGCCTTAAGCCGGAGCGAGTATGGTGGATTATGAGAGAGGGCTATTAGTGGTCTAGAGATTAGACACACCAATTAGAAGGCTCTAAACCGCAGGCTAAAGCAATTAGAAGCTCTAAACCAAAACGGCTCTAAACCGGAGATTAGAGGTAGAAACTTGTGTGTCTCAAGGAGGAGCCCTGCCCCTCCTTTTATAGGTGGAGGGGCTAGGCGCGCCAGGGAGGGAGGGAGTCCCTCCCCAACTCGGCCTAGGGCTGGGCGCCGGCCAAGGAGGAGAGGAACTCCTCCTCCAAGTTGGTTTCAACCTCCTCTTGCTTGTTTCCCACAGTTTCCTGTTTCCCACAGTTTCCTGTTTTCCACAGTTTTCTGTTTTAGCCGTTTGACTTTCAAACTGGCAATTTTGACTTTCATGTTTTTGGAACAGCAAGAACACTTAGTACATGATGCAATCATTCAATGACACACTCATGTACCCTCCCCCCCGGAGTGCCGGACAATCCGGACCCTTCTAGAACATTCCTGATGAAAACACCGGAATCATTCCCGAACTCCGAAACGGGACTTTCCTTATATGAATCTTATTCTCCGGACCATTCCGGATCACCTCGTGATATTCCGGATCCCATCCGAGACTCCGAACAACATTCGGTCTCTTTCTCATAATACCATAACTACTCAAACAACGTCGAATCCTTAAGTGTGTCTCCCTACGGTTCGTGAATTATGCGGACATGATCGAGACACTTCTCCGAACAATAACCAATAGAGGAATCTGGAAATTCATATGGCTCCCACATATTTCTACGATTACTTTGCGATCGAATGAACCACTTACATACGATACCAATTTCCCTTTGTCTCACGATAGTTTACTTATCCGAGGTTATGATCGTCGGTATCTCTGCATACCTAGTTCAACCTCGTTACTGATAAGTACTCTTTTCTCGTTCCCGTGATATGTGATCCCTTGTGAGCCAGTCACATACTTGCAAGCTAATTGGATGACATTCCACCGAGAGGGCCCAGAGTATATCTATCCGTCATATGGATGGACAAATCCCACTCTTGATCCATGTGTTTCAACCAATACTTTCCGAACACTCAATGCCACCTTTATAACCACCCAGTTACGGTGTGGTGTTTGATGTCATCAAAGCATCCATCCGGTAAAGGTGATATGCATGATCTCATGGTCGAAGGAATTAGGTTACTATGTATCAGAAAGCATATAGCAATTGAACTATTTAAATGACTTGATCTTTATGCTACGCTTATCTATAGGAGTATGTCCATCACATCATTCTCCTAATGATATGATCCTGTTGTTAATAACATCTCTATGTTCATGATCAGGAAACCATGATCATATATTAACCGACAAGCTACTTTAACAAGAGGCTTTACTAGGGACTCTTTTATGTTTACAAATCACACAAGTATTAATGTTTCCTGTTAATACAATTATAGCATGGTATGTAAACATTTATCATAAGTGTGAAGATATGATAATAACCACTTTATTATTGCCTCTTGGGCATATCTCCAACAATGCCAACATGGAAGCTCCTTTAATTTACATGCACATGCTGATATATTGAGAATTTCAAGTATAACATTTGCTCAATTAGAAAAGACAATACGAGATCCCATCAATAAAGCATAACTGCGAATACAAAAAAGATGTCCATAACATAAAAACCTCCCATTTGCCTTAGGTACTGAGAGAAGTTGATTGCTACCTAGTCATCATACATTGCAAGCTTCCGTTGACAATGTAAGAATATATAAATGATATATTGGAATATCATACTGTACCAATGCAAAGTAATATTTGACATGGCAATTACCATTGATCCACATCATGCTACAACAACCAGTCCTACTAAGGTGAATTCGCTCCATCTCTTGTCTTCCATTGATCCATACATGAGGGATACTCTTTGAGCCAAGTGCCAATGCTATGACCAGGCCCGTGGCGCATCCCCATGGTGTGCGCCACAACTACTTATCTATGACGCATCCCCTAGCTGGTGTGACACTGGATGTTTGACCCATGGATATATGTTTTCCTAGTAGTGTGTGCAGCTTTTGGCCTAATTTTGGAGTCATCAACGGTCTCAATTCAAAAGCTCACAAGTCTGAAATCATCCTTTGTGATAACATCTAATAGAAGTTTTGTGGCGAGTAAACACCATGATTGTGATTAAGCTTTACCTTTACCACTTACAATGTCCTGCCAACCAAACTAATGAGAGACATATGAACATCACAACATGTTCTTGTTTCAGTATGACGGTTCTTTGTCAGATGGTCCTTCTTTTCTTGTGCTCGACGACCCTCCTTTGCATACACATATTTACATGAAGTGACCTTTCCAGCCATTGTACTTATATTGGTATTCCTTTTTCTAATCTCAAAACATGTATGATCTCTATAGTTCACCTAAAATGACCAAGCATCATCCAAGTATCTAAGTTTCAGACCAAGTTGAGGAAACCAATAAGGAATCACATTATCTCTACATATAAATAAATATACTTGTTGATGCAGATCTGGATGCACACAAAGCCAGGGAATTCTGAATATATGCAACTTAACTACCCGTTGGGTTGTTCCACTGAATCTTAATTGGAAGGCATGAAATCGATAAATACTGCACAAATCATGAACAATAAAATTTCAGTTTGTGAACAGATACAAGTGAAAGAGGGTAAATCTAATTGTCCTACCTATAGAAAAGAAGAATTGCAAGGATAAAGATTCCAAACACATGAGAATGAGATCGCCCCTCGATCACCAAAAGCAGAGAGAAAGGGAGATGAAGAGAGATGCGAACAGAGGTGTTCTGGCTCCAAAATTGCTTGTCATCACTGTTGTCCCCAAAAAGCCTCTGTTTTCCCTCCTATGTGTCATGCCAGTTTCAAAATAGGAAAGATACATGAACGGGACTTGGTTGCTATGCATCGAGAGAGTAGAGAGAGGCAACATCCATGGGATGGCATCCCGGTGGACAAAGTCAGAGCCTAACTTGGTGCAGCCAAGCTTGAGAATTCGTGCCGCAAGGGGACATGGAGGCAAGTGATGGGCCTTGCTCTCTTGCGGGCGGGCACTGAATCATGCATGGAGCTTCATTATATATCCATATCCACTAATCCCTTCTTCTCTTTTTAATCTAGTTGATGACCATGAACAACCTGAAGCATATATATTTTTTGTTTGGCAAATTACAATTTGGCCAGTGTATGTCTATGATGGAAAATATTGGTACATACACAATGAAGCCCGAATGTTTTGAATTGAATCTGACAAATTTCTCCAACTAAGCCTGGATGCTTTGCCGATTCAATCTATAGATCCAAAATAATTAGGACCATAACTGAATATTCAAATCATTATAAGAATATGTGGTGCAAGGTGAGATACAGAAGAAACAGGGATGTTCTGAAAAATAAAATAAAGGGTCAGGCTGATTACAAATGGATGTAATTTAGGGATGTTTGGTGCAATACTGGTTTCTCGAATCTCAAAGCAAGGATGGATGCTTCAGACAAAGCATGGACCCCAATATGTGGTTGGTTTTCCGAGTGTAGTGTGTGCGGTCGATCATGTTTTGTGCATCGACTATACGATGGGGATACAAGTACAACAACCAACTGGATGTTGGAGACAAAATTACATTTGGAACCACGTGTTTGTCACGTTGTTTGAAATTGCATCATCAGGGGAGGTTGGGGATATATATAATTTGAACGGGCATATTGAGATGGTTTTTTTGTATCACATTCTTTGCACATGTTGCATAGGCATATCACACACTTGAACATGCATCTACATATATAGGAAAGTCATACAATTTCCAACCATCGACCTGTCAAAAATTGTAAGGTACGAGAGAATAAAGTGCACCACCACACCAACTAATTATGTAGTACTTGCTAACTTAATTAAAAGAGTCTCGTCCCTTCGGGGACATCCGATAAAACTTAATTAAAAGAGCGCTAAAACTAAAATCGTCCAGCTATATACTAGCACATTCTTTCCAAAAGCAAGGCATATAATTCAGTCAAAAAATGGAGCTTAATAACTATGGTCTTATATAGTGGAAAACATCATTGTTTCCAGTATACTAAATAATGCAAAAGCGCTGACGAAATCTGCTAAGAAGGACAAAATTATGACCATAACTGAACTGAAGCTATTAATCGTGCTAAGAAATGCTAGTCTTACGTTGTCTACATGTAAAAAAAGGAAGCTATACCAGTACCGTGCAGTAACATATGGATGCACATGTTTTTGTGGAGGGCCGGTACGCATGTTTCATGTGCCGGTGCGTGCGTGAGCGTCGACCGTTCTCCATGGAGGTGCATGCATGGCATGTCTATGTCACCGATCGATGATTCATGGAGACGGACAGTTATTAGATAGAGCGGCCAATTCTTGTTAGTACTTAACGAAGCTCTGTACATTAATTGGGCAGCAAATTGTCTCTACGTACTCTTTCAGAACCAGCTAGCTGCGCACCACGTCGATCGGCTAGCAAGCAGCGAAAAGAGTGGCGAGAGGATGGCTGATGCGGCGCCATGGTTCTTCTTGTTCTTCTCGCTGGCCTCGCTCGGCGCCATCCACGTCTCCACCGCCGCGTTCCGCCTCCTCGCCCACCTCGCGCTCTGCCTGCGCCGGCCGAGGGACCTCCGCCGCCGGTACGGCACGTGGGCCGTCGTCACCGGCCCGACGTCAGGCATCGGCCGGTCCATGGCCATGGAACTCGCCGGCCGCCGGGGTCTCAACCTCGTGCTCGTTGGCCGTGACCCCGCCAAGCTCCGGGAGATCTCTACCGAGATTTGCAGGACTCACGCCGTGCAGACCAAGACCGTGCTGTTCGACTTCTCCCTCGTCTCCACTGCCCAAGGTAAATAAATCGACTATGAAAACTGGAGTACAATTTTTTACTCTCCACCAGATTACTGATCAGTTCCATGGCAGGCGAGAAGGCGATGGCTCGGCTCCGGGAGGCGGTGGAGGGGCTTGACGTGGGGGTGCTGGTGAACAATGCCGGGATTGCGAAGCCTGGTGCGGTGTACTTCCACGAGGTGGACGTGGAGGCGTGGGCGAGGATGATACGGGTGAATGTGCTGGCGCTTACGGACGTGACGGCGGCGGTGGTGCCGGGGATGGCACAGCGCGGCAGGGGCGCCATCGTCAACATCGGCTCCGGGTCGGCGTCGCTGCTCCCCTCCTACCCGCTCTACTCGGTCTACGCCGGCACCAAACGGTACGTCGCCGAGTTCTCCAGGAGCCTCTCCGTGGAGTACGGGAGCAGAGGAATCGATGTGCAATGCCAGGTAATTAACCGACCGCCGTCGATCGTGCCATATGGTCGGCGTCAGTTCGCGCGCGTCAGCAGCACACGCCATCCATCCATGGTGATCGATCGCCGGAGATTACTAATACGTTCGTTCGCGCCGTGCGTGCGTGTCTGCTGCAGGTCCCGTTCCTGGTGCAGACGAACATGGTGTCGAGCGCCCTGAAGAGCACCTTTCTCCAGCAGTTCGTGGTGCCCGCGGACGCGTACGCGCAGGCGGCGGTGCGGTGGATTGGGCACGGGGCGGTGTGCGTGCCCAGCGTACCCCACCGCATGCAGTGGTTCTTCGCCGGCTGCTGGCCGGAGTCCGTTTACGACGCGGCACGCCTAGAGCAGCATCAGAAGCAGAGAGCCATCTTCCGAAAAATCAGGCCTTGGAGGAAGACGGTGGGGAACTCGGCGAAGGACGGTCGCGTGGCTACCGACGACAAGATTGGTTCTGGCGTACGTTCGGAATGACATTCAGAGAGAGTTTCGCCTTATTTGTTCGGCCAAACTTACTTCATCTCTACTGTCAGAAATAAAGTTTATTAAATTCGAACGTAATCATTGAGAAGTACTCTACTATAGAGTTAGAGACGTATCGACCTGCCTCAAAGATCATAAATACTGTGGTAAATATGCAACTGCTGTTAACCACAACCATCAGTTGAGCATCCCGGGCGTCTATATGTCCATATACACGGTTGTCTAAGAAGATTTTTATTTAGAGCATCTCTAGTGGCAGTCTAAATTTGGTCATCCGACCCTCTAAAAAGATATATTTTTAGACCTTCATAGTTTTTCAGTGGAACATCTCTAGCACATACAGCATATCTGGTTAAACCCGCAAAATTTGCAGTATCGGTATAAAACAACCCACCGAATAGATCCCGTCAAACTGGTCAGAAACGTAAAAAAATTGCAGCTCCCCATATATTAGTCATCGTGTACCGCATATATTCAGTTTTGGATGTTGTTTTTTTGGCCGCGAGGAGATAAAACAAAAAAATTCTCTCTAATGCGGTGATCCCAAGATCTAGCTGAGCTAGAAGGCCACGAGGATTATCATTAGACACGTAGTTGTGGAATTGATGAAGTATGTCTGTTGAATGCAGTGCAGTCCTCATGATCCGATTCGATCATGTTCGTCGTGATGCTGATCGTACAATACCGCTGCTGGTATCCACACGTACAAGGAGGAGCGCCGGTGGTGAATTGCTAGGTTCGTTAGGGCGGCGGGATTAAACTGGAGCTAGGGTTCCAACACATGGAATTGACCTAATCGCAACACCTCTCTAGGTATGTGTGCCCCAGTATATATAGAGAGTGAAAGTGGGTTCCACTCACTCGTGGCCTATTCATTAAAGCCATATATGTCACTGTGAGTCCGACTCACTGACTCAGTCCAAATCAGGTTCGGTTCCAACCCAAACACATTTCCGATTCAGATATAATCTGAATCTTGCTCCCTCTCTTAAGTGTGTGACCCCGCAGGCTCATGAAAATTTGGACACGATTGGAGTCCGACTCTCAATCGATCAGTCGATAGCGGCTCCTATCGGAACGTGCCGACTCCTAAATACCAAAGAGTGACGATGACATGCCTTTCCAATGCGACTTGCATCTGAGTCCCTTTTGCCTCACGATATACCTTGTCGGACTATAGGCGAATAATCGTCATCCCTTAAATAGTCCGACTCTCTTCTTGATCCGAGATAAGTGATTCATTCGACTAACTCTTAGTCGATCGCCCCGATTAACACTTAACCGAGTCGTGCATGGCCATGCTTTCCGAATCATATCATCCAAGAGGGCCCAGAGAATGCCTCTCCGACTGAGGGGAAAAATCTCATCTTGGTTATCCATATCATGCAGCTTGATTCTCAGTCGACCCGAACTCTGCCTTTATAACTGTCCTGTTACAGATCAGCTTTTGACATAACCTAAGTCGGTGATCCTCAACTCGGATTGTGCAATAACCTCAGGTCTAAGGATTACATTGATTGAGACATACAAATGACGACTTGTTCATTGTATCTCAATATGGGTCAATCCGACTCGCTAAACTCTTTAGCCGAATCCGTGTAAGTCAGAATAGCATCACTATGTCCATGACAAGTGGAACCGAGTCATCTGTCGACTTTCATATTAGTCTAAGTTGTGTATCCAACACAACCTCAATGACCAAGGACATTTAGTATGAACAACATGAATATATAGTTCCACAACTAAATCGCATATTCAATGATATACATCAGATGTTCATATAAAAAAAACTTAATAACTTTATGAATACAATGAGAAATATCATCATACATGATTGCCTCTAGGGCATATTCCCAACAGTTTTTATAGTAAACTGCAAAGCGATCAACGCTTCCCTCCACCAAAAATACACCACCAACTGCTCCCGTCCACCTTCGACGGTGCCACCGCCGCCGCCCTCCAAGCTCGATTCCGATAAGGTGGCTCGATTAACAGAGCCAATATACAATTACGGACGAGGAGATCCGATTCCCTACATCCATTGTTAATTTCCGAGACGTAAATTGTTGATTCTTTTGGCCGCCATTGTTGGAAACCGAGCAGCATCAAGGCTAGCATGCACAAATCAACCTCGTATGCACCTATCAAGTAATCAACCGGCCACATGCATTGACATATCCACTAATCAGAATCGTTGTGCCGCATGCAGTAGCATCTCGTCGGCCGGCCGCATGCAAGGGGCTAGTGAATTAGGATCGTATCATCACTAAAACCTTATTTGGATAATAGTTTTAGTAGAGTTATTGAACTCACATAATTATAAACTTAGTCTAAATCCTTTTACAATTGTAAATGTAGAATATGGTCCGTAGTGAAGATTCTTTTGAGATTGTTGATTGGGTAGTTGCTCAGAAACTCAAACTAGATGGATCCAACTTCCATGATTGGCTAGTCCGTCTGAATGTCGTCCTTAGTGAGAATGGCATGGTCGACTACATAGGCTACCAAATTGTAACATCCCAAAAATCTTGATCATGATTATCAAATTCTAATCACCAAAATTAGGGTTAACAAAAAAACTTTGATTAAATAAAAAACCAAATGAATGCATGTGTGTATGCAATGATGGTATGAATGCAAGAATGGACTTGTGTGATTAATCTAAATAGCAAGGAATGGTTTAAAGATGAAAATAACATCATCTAAAACATTTCCAAGAAGAAACAAATCAAGAGAAAATCAAAAACAAAACAAATAAAGCAAATGGTCATTTTTGCCAATCTTGCTCACTAGGTCACTTTGAGTGTTTCTAGTCCAAGATTTCAAACAAAAAAAATTCCATTTGTTTTCACCCCTTGCAAGACCAAGTAAAATTGAATCAAATCCCACCTCTTAAACTTACAGAAACATTTGGCAACCTCATTCAAATCACAATTCAAAATTGAATCTATAACATATGTGAAGATCACACATTTTCAAAACCCAACCAAACCAGTGCCCCTTGACCAATCCAACTAACCAGAGACTCCCTAGTATGTAACTAACAAACCCACCAAGTTTGAATCAAAAATTCAAATTTGAATTTTTTGCGGCCATTTCATCAAACACCTTGTCAGCAGCAAACAAACAAACATCAAATACTATTAGTAGCAGTAATTTTGGCCAGCCTTGTCCCCTCTCTAGCTCACTCTACACTCTCAGTAGATGATCAAGTAGCCTTAGCACTGCTGTGAGCAAGTATAGCCATCAATGGTGACCATGCCGAGAGCAACCTTGCCATCCCCATGTCGCCAGAGAGCTAGGAGAAGCTCTAGCTTCGCCAACCTTGTCTGGGACACGCAGCACCGTCCATCGCCACCCCCTGTCCAACGCTCGAGCCTTGTCAGCCACTGGACCACACAGCAAGCTCGCGCCTAGTTGCTCTGCATGCGTGCTGAGAGCGTGCCAGTGCGCCATCAGCGACACGAGCCCACAGACAGCGCGCTGCCCTTGCTGCTTGCGTACGTGATCGCCAGCACCCCAGCAACCCGCCAGACAACCCCGTTCACCGCCGTGCGGACCATGGACACATTGTGCGCCACTAAACTTGCTGTCGGACCCGCCCAGAGCGCCGTGACATTCCGATAGTTCCTCACCGCCCCACACCGCGCCATCAAGCCATTGAGCTTCGCCAGGAGGCAACGCACCGCCCCCTATCGTCGCCCATGCCATTAGCACATTGTGCCGACGACCATGACGAGCTCCACCCGCGCCCATTGGTCCCTTTCAAGCACTATAAAAGGAGGCAACCCCCGTTCGATTTGAGCACACCATCTCACTCCCCACCTCTCACTGATCACACCCACTCACTCTCGGAGCAACGCGAGCACCAGGTGGCCGGAATTTCACCGGAGTTCGCCGCTGTAGAGGAGGAGAGGCGCCGTCGATGGGAGCCGCCCCAGGAGGAGCTGCCGGTACCAGGAGGATCGCCGTCGTCGACTTTGTCATTCGCCCCCATCGCCGACCATCGTCGGAGCCTCGGTGAGACCCCGACGACCCCTACTGGCCGCGCTAGGGTTCTGTCCCGCCGGCGTTGACCGACGTGGACGATGAACCTCAGCCGTTCGATTAGAGTTAGATCGTGCGGTCCACATCCCCCCATACCGGTTCGCACCCCGTTGTCTCACTAACGAGTGGGGACAACCACTTACTCAGCCCGCGCGCGCTGTGCGTAGTGGGCCGGACCAGTTAAACCTCCCGCGCGACCCAACAATTCAAACTTAGGTTATTCATTTAGTTTTCAAATCAGTTCTGTACCTAGATTCAAAAATTAACCTAGCTCGATTCACTAAACCAAAATGCATGAAACCAATTTTGTTAGAAAGGCTGGATTCAAACAAATTGGAATTGTAGATCACCCATGGTAAAAATAACAAGGCAGAAGCTTTTCTGCATTCAAACATTTTTCAAAATTCAATGACAAAAGCTTTTGAATTGATTCCAACGCTCAAAAATCACATTTGACTATACTTTTCAGAATATATCAAAATATATAGGTTTACTTGCAGAAATAATGATCAAGTGATAAAAAAATGCCTCATAGGCATTTCTAGTCACTTTTATTTAATTAAAATAAAAAGGTTAAACCTTATTAAATTGTGGCACCACTTTAAATCACATTCTGAAATATGTGGTGATGACATGTGTCAACATGATCCCATGTTTTTGTTGGAGAATATTAAATCTTAATTAGTTTTTCAATGAGTAGAAATTACTTTTCTAAAATAAAGGAAATAAAACTATTTGTCTTAATGGTTGTAATGCTTGTGATGATCCTAGATCATCTAGTGAAAACCTTGGTGTAATAAATATAAATAGATAAGTATTGTTTGGTGATTGTGTACCTCGTATTTATTTATAGACGCTACCGACCAAGGATACGAGGACGAAGGAGGATACTACGAGGAAGAAGTCGAGGAGCACTTCAACCACTGCTCTGCACAAGGCAAGCCTAATACTACTAGTTAAATTAGCAAGCTACTAACTAAGCAAGCTTATACTTGCAATTATGCAAGCTAACACTTGCAACTATGAAAGTTAGATAACCTATGCAATGCATTAAGCATGCTTGGTTAGATACATTTGATAATACCAAATGCCAGTTTTACTTGCAAGCTTAATTCTTTTATTTCTTTATCAAAGCTTTTATTTGAGTTTATTTAGTGACTTGTAGATATTAGAAAGATATTCAAAGGTAGCATAAAGAGTATAAAACTTGGCCTAAGTTAGTGCGGTGACCCAGCATACCACTGCATTTATAGTATACTATAGTCATTGACATGACATCCACAGAACACCGTTCCGTAAATATCATATCCCTCAGAGTGGTACAACAGAAACATTGCGGGTCCACATTACAAAAGTACACACATTATTATTATTACAATACCGGAAGTTCAAGACTTCCCAAAGATCCAACTTACAAACCAAACTATAAGATTTTCAACGGAATTTAAAAGTAAGAACTCCGACTAGGAGTGGGGCTCAACAGCTTCTTCTATAGGGTTCATGCTGCTCGACTTCATTAGTTACTACTAACTAGATACTTAAGTGGACTCGTTCTCATCAACACCGTAGCGGATCTCGTAGTCCACGCCTTCAACTCCTCCGGATAGATCAGGTTCCTCGTAGAACACGTCTTCTTGGCATTCGGCTGCATACATTGGCACGTCTTCGGGATCCTCAGAGTCTAAGCAAGGGATCAAAGGAAAGGATGAGTAACAGCTTTACCCAACAAGTTCATTATATGCAAGGTGGGAAGTTTGATTCTCTAACTACCACCTCGGATTATAGATCCTTGGCACTATGTAGTTTTTTTGTAAATCTTGCTTCAAAGGTTGATTTTATTCCGAAAAACTATGACAATCAGCCTTCACAGGTTGACCAGAACTTTCATGGAGTTCCTTTCCTGCCGCGTTCGTAGCTCCTTCCCGGAACAGGGAGTAACAAGTTATAGCTCTTACACTCTGCAGAGGTGCGTTACTTTACCCATGAGAGATCAACTCCTTGTTGCACAACCGGGCATACTTTCCCGTCCACAATTCCATGATGTGGGGCCTAGTAGTTGGTCCAAGCCAATCACTGCCCCCTTGGCGACCCCGCATGCCTCCTTGGTGTACACCATGCCCACATAATGAATTACGGCAATGGTTTGTACAAACCGTTAGATGCCAGAACTATCATGGGACGTTGAGGATTCCCACCCATATGGTGCATATCCTCTATGAATTACCAATTAATATGCACGCTACGAGGATAACAGCCACGACCTGCACATCCGGCTTCATGCGAGAAGAAGAAGATACAGCTGACTTCTTTGTCCCATTCCAAATCTCATGGCTAACGCGTAATATACAGCGCTAGAATCACTGATGTCAGGGGTTGTTAAATCCCTATTTGATCATCATTGTTGCAATTAGAAATCTAAGTTCTATTGCTCCATTATATCATCACTTAGGATGATATCTATGATTTCTTTGTTTATGAAAATAATATTTTCTTTCTTTTATATCATATATGATAACACACAATTTGCAAATACTTTGATAAAGACTCTTCAAAGGACATGAGCAAGTGATGAACTTGCCTTGTGATGGCAAGGTAGTGAAGTCTGATGCTTACACTGGACCATGAGCCTTTAGTTCTACAAAAACATCTTTATTGCCCGGTAAGGACAATGTTTAAAGAAGCAAAATGATTATGCAAGTAATGTAATGCATTATTTAAATTTATATGCATTTACCCCAAAAGTTCCTTTTTGAGTAATAAAGGATTTATAAATATTTCTTTTTAATATTTATAACATGTATGGACTTATTTTATTATATTTCCTTTTATTGATTTAATAATTCTTTAAGGAATTATTAATTATACTTTAAAATTTATTATTAAAATATTTATTTAGTATTTTTCAAAAATACTATAATATTAATAAATAATGAAAGTGATTTTTATTTATTTTTATCACTTTTTCATAATTTTGTAAAATTCCATAAGGAATATTTAAATTACAAAATTCTTATAAAAATTTAAGTGTTCAAAAATTTATATTATATTTTATTTGAAAAGAGTGGATTATTGTGAATCTAGAAATATTTTATTTATAATTTTTGGACTTTAATTTTTTTTCTATAATTTTATTAGGTCAGGGGTATTTCGGTCTTTTCCAATTGATCAAAAGATTTATTAAATAACCTAGGCTGGCCCCTTGGGCTTATTGGGCCAGTGTGGCCCAATAGGGCAGGGTCAAAAGATAACCCCGAAGGGTTTTGGCCCACTCTGCCTCCCTTCTCTCCCTCGACCTTATCTCCTCGTCCTCTGTCTCGCCCCCGTGGCCGGCGATGCCGCCACCGTCGATTCTCGCCATTGTCGGCCGTTCTGGCCGCCGCCGTGGTGCGAGTAGAGGTTCTGGACGACGCTCGTTCGTTCTATCCACTTGGATTTGACTCTGGGGCTTCCCCGTGGTCAGTTCCACCCCATTCCCGAACCCTAGGGTTCGGAAAAGATGTTGTCGGCGCCACCGCGATCCCGCCTGCGGTGGTGTGCTAGTCTCGTGTGCTGCTACGGCCGCCGCCGTGGCAGGTGCAGGTTGCAGCGCCCCTCTGGGTGCTCCCTGTGCTGCCGCGGTTCGTCGGCCCCTCTGCTTCCTCTTTGATTCATCAGCGAGGACCTCGGGTAAGTTATCTTTGTGGTGTTTGTCCATGCTACTACCATGATTCTCCCTATGTATCTAGTGGCTTTCATGTCGAGTGACTATGTGCTAATTGGGTTAATCTCTAGATTAGGGTTCTTGCTCTGATTAGGGTTCATCACCCCCTGTGGATCATATCTATGATGTGTTAGATCTAGTGTTGATCATATCTGATCATGGAAAAAGATTGTTTGCTGTGATTGATGATTAATAGTAGCTTTGTTGTTGCTAATTGCCTATCAGATTAATTCTAGTGGTAATCCACCATGATCCATGTTAGTGTATCAATGAAATCCTTGATTGTATTATGTTGTTGATCTAAGAGTTTACTCTACTGTCAGATTGTTTATACTGACAGTAGTTGCTTATTGCAATTATACTGTTGGCTTGTCTGAGATTATACTCATTGAATCAAATCATTGCTTGCAATGATTTCTGTGGATGTAAAAATGAATTTAAGGTTGATTCCTGGCACTTGGCTTCAGGAAAATGATATGTAGTGGTTGTCCCTTTTTATCTGTGGAAGCTAAGTAAAGATTGGTTTTAGCTCATTAAGAACTTGTCCTTGTGATACCACTGTATTATGGCACACAAGTGATTGGGTTTTTATTTCTGGGCTTAGCTTGATTATGCTTGTAATTAAAACTGATAAGATCATATGGAAGCTTTTATTATCTTACCTGCCTATGATGTTGGTCTAAGGCTCTAGGATGTAATTCCTAGTTAGTTGAGCAATAGTTTGTTTGAAACTTATAGATTTAGAGGTGCTACTCTCTCTTCTGAGAGATGTGCCCTGATCTAATAAGATCAAATGAAAATGATCTAAGTTGCAAAATAATACTGAACCCAGTGATGCTGGTCTGAGGGTTTAGTGTTTGTGGTTGAGCTTGATTCCTTATCCTTATACTTGAAATCTCTAGGATAGATTCGCCCCTCTTGGGTGCATATTGTGAGATCATTACATAAAGCAACACATGCTTTTGTTTAGATATTCTGATGAAAGCATGTGATGGTTTTATGAGACTCGCCACAAGATTTGATATTGGTGTAGTAGATTGATGATGATCTTGATCTTGATCTGGATCTTGATCTGCTTTTTCTAGGCTCCTGATCTTGCTCTTGAGCTTGCCTGCTCCTCCTAGCTCCTGGGCTTGACCTTGCTATCCACTAGATCCATCCCCCTCCTTATGTCACCATCCTGGTGATGTTTGGTTTGATCTGGGTGGTTGGTTTGGCTGCTGTTCTTGGTTTACTTGTTGTTCACCTTGGCTGTGTTGTGGTATGGTGTAGTGGAGTGATGCACTGAGGTGCTTCTCCACGGCTGTGCTGTGGTTTTGTGATCCTGGTTGTGCTTGTGTGGTCGACAACACACCATCTGCATGCTTGTGTGTGTGCAGCCTGTGTGCCTGCTATGCACATATGGATAGGTTCATAAAATTTGAACTTACTATTACCAATCTATTTTTACCTTGGCTGGTGAATTGGTCCCTTTTGGTTGTCCTTTGCATTCTGGCTTGAATTAATGAAAGATGAGACCTTTCAGATTGGTGAAACTTGCCCCTTTTTAACATTTCTCAATGATGAGATTGTCAAGTGCACCTCACTGACATATCTAATAGAAATATATACTAACACTAATCTTGTTTTATTTTCTATTTGATCTTTGTTTTGCAGGTACAAGGATAAATATGAAGATTTAGTGTAGTTTTAGATATAGGATAGTTAGTAGAGATATAAATGTAATTTTCTTAATCTTTTGTAATTTTTCTTTTACAATACTTGTAATCTTTATTTGGTTCATTTGTAATAAAGATTATATATTTATTAATAAAGAATATTTTATTCTTTACTCTTGTGTGAATTGTGAGGTTTGGAATAACTTCAGTAAGTTATTCTTTGTAACTTATTTATGTATATAAAATGAATTTCATATACAATATTGTTTTTAGATAAGATTTAAGTTATAATACCTTTTTCTTAATTAATTTAAGATTCAGATCTTAAATCAAAATCATTTAAATTATAAAACACTTAAGTTTTAAAAATCCAAATTCATTTCAAAACACACATAATTCCTTTAAGATCATATCAAAGTTTATAACAATCCGCCTTTAAGACTAAACCTTCTCTCAAAGTAAGAAAGAAACATTGATCACTCAAGGTTTTTGTTTGGCGAAAATTTTACCCACATTTTCTCAAATGAATGCATGCAACAATACATATTCCTAAATCTACCCTTCGTTAGGTCCTATATGCTGGGATGTTACAGACTTCCCCCCTTAAATTAAACTTCGGCCCGAAGTTTGTGGAGATGTACCTGAATAGTTCTGGATGAACTTCTCTTAAATCCTCTTCCTTCTCCCATGTGGCTTCTCTCTCAGGGTGATGTTCCCATTGTACCTTGCAATATTTGATTGCTCTGTTCCTCAATCTTTTCCAGTTTTCTTCCATAATCTTGCAAGGCTTTTCAATATAAGTCAGGTCTGCTTGTAGTTCTATCTCTTGATGTGTTATTGCATCCTCAGGAACTTTCAAACATTTGCGAAGTTGTTACACATGGAAAACATTATGCACTTGAGCCAATCTTGATGGTAACTCTAAAGCATAAGCTATAGTTCTGTTTTGACTCAGTATCTTGAATGGTCCAATATATCTTGGACTCAATTTCCCTTTAATTCCGAATCTTTTTACTCCTTTCATTGGACTTACCTTCAAATAGACCATATCTCCCACTTCTGGATGCCATGATCTTCGGCTTTGATCCGCATAACTTTTCTGCCTGCTCTGGGCTATTTTCAGTCTATCTCTAATCTTATCAATGATGTCTTGTATCTCCTTGATATAATCTGGTGCAAATTCTTTGCTGCTTCCAGGTTCATACCAACATATTGGTGATCTACACTTCCTTCCATACAGAATCTCATATGGAGCTGCCCTCAAACTACTCTGATAGCTATTATTATAAGAAAATTCTACCAAAGGTAGGTGATCTTCCCATGTTCCTCCAAAATCTAGTGCACAATCTCTCAACATGTCTTCTAGTATTTGATTAGTTCTTTCAGTTTGACCTCCTATCTCAGGGTGATATGCCGTGCTAAAATCTAACTTTGAACCAAGTGCTTCATGTAATTGCTTCCAAAATGTTGAAGTAAACACTGATCCCCTATCAGTTACGATCTTTTTGGGTACTCCATGCTTACTTACTATCTCTTTGACATATACTTTGACTAACTTCTCAGCATTATCCTTTTGATTCACGGGAATAAAATGTGCACTCTTAGTAAGTCTGTCCACTATTACCCATATCATATCCTTACTTTTTGGTGTCATAGGTAATCCTGTGATAAAATCCATACCTATTTCCTCCCATTTCCATTCAGGAATGTCTAAGGGTTGTAATGGTCCTGATGGATTTTGGTGTTCAACTTTCACCCTTTGACAAGTATGGCATTCAGATACATATTTAGCAATATCCCTCTTCATGTTATTCCACCAGAATAGTTCTTTCAAATCCATATACATCTTAGTACTCCCTGGATGTATAGAATATGGTGTATCATGTGCTTCTTTGAGTATGACATTTCTGATCTCAGTCACATCTGGAACGCATAGACGATCTTGGAACCATAAAGATCCATAATCTCCAAGGCGAAAAACTGACTTTTTCCCTTGAGATATCCTCCGAATTTCCTCAGCGATAAAAGGATCTTCTTCTTGTCGTATAAAAATTTCTTGCTTAAGATCACTGTCCTGCTCTGCAACTACCTGTATAGTCGCTAATCCTCCAAGAGCTTCTGTCCTGATGAATTGAAGTTCTAACCTTTCCAAGTCCATTTGTAACTCTTTTGGTAACTCTCTATTGCTTGGCTAACTATCTGCACTCTTTCTGCTTAAAGCATCTGCTACAACATTTGCTTTCCCTAGGGTGTAATTGATTGTTAAATCACAACCCTTGATTAGTTCCAACCAACGCTTCTGTCTCATGTTCAATTCCTTTTGAGTGAAGAAATATTTGAGACTTTTATGGTCAGTGTATAACTCACATCTGGCACCATAAAGAAAATGCCTCCATCCTTTCAGTGCAAAAACTACTGCTGCTAACTCTAAATCATGAGTTGGATAATTGACTTCATGTGGTTTCAATTGCCTTGAACCATAAGCAATTACTTTCTGATCTTGCATTAATACGCAACCCAAACCTTCTTTAGATGCATCACAATAAACAGTGAAATCCTTCCCTGTTTCAGGAACTGCTAAGATTGGAGCTGTGGTTAATCTAGTCTTCAACTCTTGGAAACTTGCTTCACACTTCTCATCCCACTTGAATGGTGTATTCTTCCTTAATAATTTGGTCATTGGTCCGGCTATTTTGGAGAAACCTTCAATGAATCTCCGATAATAACCAGCCATTCCTAAGAAACCCCGAATTTGCTTCACATTGGTCGGTGCCGTCCACTCTAGTACCGACTGAAATTTAGATGGATTCACAGCAATCCCATCCTTACTGATCACATGACCGAGGAATTCTACCTCATCTAACTAGAACTCAAACTTACTGAACTTAGCATAAAGCTTATGTTCTCTTAAAGTCTGCAATGCTATTCTCAAATGATCAGCATGCTCTTCCTTATCCTTGGAATACATTAGAATATCATCAATAAAGACGATGACAAACTTATCCAAATATGTCATGAAAATCTTGTTCATCATATTCATGAATATTGCCGGTGCATTGGTCAAACCAAATGGTACTACCAGATACTCATGGTGTCCATACCTTGAGACAAATGCTGTTTTTGGAACATCTTCCGGCTTGATTTTGATTTGATGGTATCCAGATCTTAAATCGGTCTTTGAAAATACTCCAGCTCCTTTCACTTGATCAAACAAAATCTTGAATTCTTGGTAAAGGATACTTATTCTTGATCGTCACGTTGTTCATGTTTCTATAATCACCACACATCCGTCTTCCACCATCTCTCTTATCCACAAAGATTACTAGTGTTCCCCATGGAGATACACTTTCCTGTATAAATCCTTTTGTTGCTAACTCATCAATTTGCTCCTTGAGTTCTTTCAACTCCTTGGGTCCCATTTTATATGGTGCCTGAGCTATTGGTGTTGTACCAGGTATTAGGTCAATTGTGAACTCTATCTCCCGGTCTGGTGGCATTCCTGGTAACTCTGTTGGAAAAACATCTTGGAATTCATTAACTATAGGGATCTCTTCTAATTTAACTTCTTTCATTGAATTCAACTGCAGATCCACCATGATATGACTGTGTTTATCTGCCTGGTAAACTATCCTTGCTCCACTTGGAGTTTTGATTGAGACAGTTTTCTCCTCACAATTAATCTGAGCTCCGTGTTCCATCATCCAATCCATCCCCAGCACTACTGTAATTCCCTTCAAAGGAATCACATAAAGGTCTGCGAAATATGTACAGCCACAGATCGAGATGACCTGATCTTGTTTTATATGGCATACAATCACATTTCCTCCTACCGTAACTACGGTCATAGGACTTTCTAACATTGCCCTTCTAATCCCGAACTTATCACAAAATTCTTCAGAAATTAATGAAGTAGTTGCACCAGTATCAAATAGAACTTTGTCGGGATTGGTAAGGATATTGAGCGTACCTATCACTGCATGCTCCGAATTTTCCACCTCCTCGAGGGTTGCATAGTTCAGTTTTCCGGTTGGTCGGTTTCTCTTGCCATTGTTGTTCTTGCCATTGTTTCCCCCTTTATTGGGTTGTCCATTTCCTCCACTAGCTTGTCCTCCTCCCTTGGTAGGCCATCCTCCTAGGGGTTTGCTCGTACAATCTGGCTTGATATGCCCCTTCTGGCCACAACCGTAACAGATCACTATAGGCTTTTTGCACTCCCTCTGGAAATGCCCTGGAATTCCGCAGTTGTTGCAGATAACATTCCTCCTCGGATTAGATTGATTTCCACTACTGCCCTTGTTATTGTTATTGTTATTGTTATTGTTATTGTTGTTGCCATAATTTCTATTCTGAGGTTTAAACTCCAGGTTAGGTTTAGGTTTGCTTGCCTGAATTCTCTTGGTTTCCTTTTTGGCTCTCTTCCTCCGATCCTCTTGGACATTCTTGTAGTCATCTTAAAAAGTAATGGCTGCATCCAACAACTGCTGATAAGTTTGCTTATTGGCTAGCCTTAGCTGCATCTTCACAAATGGATTTAATCCATGCAAGAAACGCTTCTTCCGCTTCTCTTCAGTGTTAACATCCTCCTCAGCATAACGAGACAGTTGGCTAAACTCCCGGATGTACTTCATGACACTAGTATATCCTTGCTGAAGCTCCTCAAATTCTCTCCGCTTCAACTCCATAACACTTTCTGGAACATGATATTCACGGAATCTCTGCTTGAACTCCTCCCAGGTAAATTCCCTTCCTGGTTGTTGCATGGCTAACTGATTTTCACACCAAGATGCTGCAGGTCCAGTCAGCAGATGAGTTGCATACCTTAATTTTTCCTCATCATTGCAACCCACAGTTTTCATCTTCCTTTCAGTATCTGCGAGCCAATCTTCTGCATCCATTGGTTTAGGAGCTGATGCAAAAGGTAACGGTCTTGCATTCTGGAAATCAGATAGACTCACTCCTCCACCTTCAGGTGCCCTCTGATTTGCTCGCCCCAGCAACTCTTCCATGAACTTGTTCTGGGTCTCTTGCATCATTTTCATGCATTGCATAAAGTTTTTCTCCATTAACGGCCTCATTGGTGGTGGTAATGTGCCTTGATTTGCTATATCGGCATCGGCCTTTTCCTTGGCCTCACGCTCCATCCGCTGCTTCTCAGTTTCCATTTCTACACCCGTATCCATGGCCCCCTAGTCCTGCAACATAAAGCGAATACTCATAATTACATCATGCACATGTGTTCTGAGCTCGACTTTACGTGCAGAACTAGTCACACAATGAAGATCCAAAAAAATCCAAATATGCATTTCACACATTATACATAATATCATAATGATACAAAGTCATTACAATATATACCGTATAGGTATATTCACACAACTACCGTATTCATCTCGCTACCTTATTCCTTGGAGTACAATACACAGTACTTGATAGTACTAATTAGTTGTCTCCTTCTAGTAGTAATTACGCTCATCATACATGCCTGATGTCCAACCATGATGACGTGTTGTCCGTCGCACAGTTTGTGGAACAAATGGCCTTCCAGAAGGAACATACTCTGTATCTGAAGTGTTAGGACTTGAGTCATTACTCAACCTGAGCGCATCGACTCCCTCCAGCTCAGCTGAAAAGTCTTCAGAAACATATTCAACATTATCTCCAGCCTGCATCTCCTGAGCTTCATCTCTAGAGTTGTCAACAGGATACGCAGATCCTGCTGCTCCCCAGGTGCTCCCGTGGACAAGATAATTGAATACTAGATAATGTATATTCCCTGGGCTTTGAGAATATGTTGATGATTCAAACACTCTCTCCTCAGGATCTTCTTCTTCATCCTGATCATCTAATGACATGGTATTTCTACTTCTGTTATTATGATCCATCCTTGCACCCATCCAACTAGATTGTCCAATATTTCTTTCAGAACCATCTGTGGACATCTGGTGTTCATGAGATCCATTATATGATCCCATTCTCCATCCATCCGAGTTCTCAATAGGAAGTTCTGAGTCAGAACCGTCCTCTGAGCCTTGTGGTACTGCATACCGCATATCGATAGTAGGATTATGTGTAGGTTCAAGTCTTGGTGAATAAGGATATGGTATAAAAGATTCTGGATCGATAGGTATATCCTTAAAGATATGTGTTGTACTACTACCTTCTTCTTTCTCTAACTGGAATGCTAACTGCTTCCTCCTTTCCGGATCAGTTAGATCCTCTAACGTGGCATTTTTGTCTTCAACAATCACTTGATGGGTCTTATAAAAAGACGCAACGAGTGTTCGGTATCTATCCATAAACTTGGAAGCTAACTTAGGATGCTTCTTAACCAAAGTAAGATGATCCGGTATAGGCTCCGAGTCTAGAGAATCATGAGGTATCACAGAGAATGTGCTACCTTCTAACTCCTTAGTTATCTGCTCCCGGATATTAGCTATCGCCTCCACAACAGCAACATGATAGGCTGTTAAATGACTCCTACCTTCTCCTATGGGTAGATCGTGATATAATCCAAGCTTCTCTGGAAGTTGGATACTCACACGATACTTGGATAACATCCGGCCATCAAGATAAGTGATACTGTTCACTGGAATTCTAGTTAGACAATTAAAGAGCTTTAAAAGTTGACGAACTTGGTCTGTAAATGATCCTTGATAATCATCAAGAGTCTCCTCTTTCCTTACCAAAGTCTGTTTTTGAAACTTTGGTGCCTATCTCTGTATATCAGAAAAATAATTTTGATTAGTATCCAATGATATATTGCATCATAACAAAGAATTATCGCACTAAAATATACAACGAAATATTCTCATTTGAATACCCATTATATTACTTTTAGAGAATTCTTTATTGTTGCTAATTCTCCTACAGGTAATACCCTTTACTAGGTTTCCAACCTAAGGTCAAAGAAATTTGCTCTGATACCAACTGCGGTGACCCAGCATACCACTGCATGTGTAGTATACTATAGTCGTTGACATGACATCCACAGAACACCGTCCCGTAAATATCATATCCCTCAGAGTGGTACAACAGAAACATTGCGGGTCCGTATTACAAAAGTACACACATTATTATTATTACAATACCGGAAGTTCAAGACTTCCCAAAGATCCAACTTACAAACCAAAATATAAGATGTTCAGCGGAATTTAAAAGTAACAACTCCGACTAGGAGTGGGGCTCAACAGCTTATTCTATAGGGTTCATGCTGCTCGACTTCGTTAGTTACTACTAACTAGATACTTAAGTGGACTCGTTCTCATCAACACCGTAGCGGATCTTGTAGTCCACGCCTTCAACTCCTCCGGATTGATCAGGTTTCTCGTAGAACACGTCTTCTTGGCATTCGGCTGCATACATTGGCACGTCTTCGGGATCCTCAGAGTCTAAGCAAGGGATCAAAGGAAAGGATGAGTAATAGCGTTACCCAACAAGTTCATTATATGCAAGGTGGGAAGTTTGATGCTCTAACTACCACCTCGGATTATAGATCCTTGGCACTATGCAGTTTTTTGTAAATCTTGCTTCAAAGGTTGATTTTATTCCGAAAAAATGACAATCAACCTTCACAGGTTGACCAGAACTTTCATGGAGTTCCTTTCCTGCCGCGTTTGTAGCTCCTTCCCGGAACAGGGAGTAACAAGTTACAGTTCTTACACTCTGCAGAGGTGCGTTACTTTACCCATGAGAGATCAACTCCTTGTTGCACAACCGGGCATACTTTCCCGTCCACAATTCCATGATGTGGGGCCCAGTAGTTGGTCCAAGCCAATCACTGCCCCCTTCGTGACCCCGCATGCCTCCTTGGTGTACACCATGCCCACATAATGAATTACGGCAATGGTTTGTACAAACCATTAGATGCTAGAACTATCGTGGGACGTTGAGGGTTCCCACCCATATGGTGCATATCCTCTACGAATTACCAATTAATATGCACGCTACGAGGATAACAGCCACGACCTGCACATCCGGCTTCATGCGAGAGGAAGAAGATACAGCTGACTTCTCTGTCCCATTCCAAATCTCATGGCTAACGCGTAATATACGACGCTAGAATCATTGATATCAGGGGTTGTTAAGTCCCTATTTGATCATCATTGTTGCAATTAGAAATCTAAGTTCTATTGCTCCATTATATCATCACTTAGGATGATATCTATGATTTCTTTGTTCATGAAAATAATCATTTCTTTCTTTTATATCATATATGATAACACACAATTTGCAAATACTTTGATAAAGACTCTTCAAAGGACATGAGCAAGTGATGAACTTGCCTTGTGATGGCAAGGTAGTGAAGTCTAATGCTTACACTGGACCTTGAGCCTTTAGTTCTACAAAAACATCATTATTGCCCGGTAAGGACAATGTTTAAAGAAGCAAAATGATTATGCAAGTAATGTAATGCATTATTTAAATTTATATGCATTTACCCCAAAAGTTCCTTTTTGAGTAATAAAGGATTTATAAATATTTCTTTTTAATATTTATAACATGAATGGACTTATTTTATTATATTTCCTTTTATTTGACTTTTATTGATTTAATAATTCTTTTAGGAATTATTAGTTATACTTTAAAATTTATTATTAAATATTTATTTAGTATTTTTCAAAAATACTATAATATTAATAACTAATGAAAGTGATTTTTATTTATTTTTATCACCTTTCCATAATTTTGTAAAATTCCATAAGGTATATTTAAATTATAAAATTCTTAGAAAAATTTAAGTGTTCAAAAATTTATATTTTATTTTATTTGAACAGAGTGGATTATTGTGAATCCAAAAATATTTTATTTATAATTTTTGGACTTTAATTTTTTTTCTATAATTTTATTGAGTTCAGGGGTATTTTGGTCTTTTCCAATTGATCAAAAGATTTATTAAATAACCTAGGCTGGCCCCTTGGGCTTATTGGGCCAGTGTGGCCCAATAGGGCAGGGTCAAAAGATAACCCCGAAGGGTTTTGGACCACCCATCCCACTGTGCCTCCCTTCTCTCCCTCGACCTTATCTCCTCGTCCTTTGTCTCGCCCCCGTGGCCGGCGATGCCGCCACCGTCGATTCTCGCCATCGTCGGCCGTTCTGGCCGTCGTCGTGGTGCGAGTAGAGGTTGTGGACGACGCTCGTTCGTTCTATCCACTTGGATTTGACTCTGGGGCTTCCCCGTGGTCAGTTCCACCCCATTCCCGAACCCTAGGGTTCGGAAAAGATGTTGTCGGCGCCGCCGCGATCCCGCCTGCGGTGGTGTGCTGGTCTCGTGTGCTGCTACGGCCGCCGCCGTGGCAGGTGCAGGTTGCAGCGCCCCTCTAGGTGCTCCCTGTGCCGCCGCGGTTCGTCGGCCCCTCTGCTTCCTCTTCGATTCATCAGCGAGGACCTCGGGTAAGTTATCTTTGTGGTGTTTGTCCATGCTACTACCATGATTCTCCCTATGTATCTAGTGGCTTTCATGTCGAGTGACTATGTGCTAATTGGGTTAATCTCTGGATTAGGGTTCTTGCTCTGATTAGGGTTCATCACCCCCTGTGGATCATATCTATGATGTGTTAGATCTAGTGTTGATCATATCTGATCATGGAAAAAGATTGTTTGCTGTGATTGATGATTAATAGTAGCTTTGTTGCTGCTAATTGCCTATCAGATTAATTCTAGTGGTAATCCACCATGATCCATGTTAGTGTATCAATGAAATCCTTGATTGTATTATGTTGTTGATCTAAGAGTTTACTCTACTGTCAGATTGTTTATACTGACAGTAGTTGCTTATTGCAATTATACTGTTGGCTTGTCTGAGATTATACTCATTGAATCAAATCATTGCTTGCAATGATTTCTGTGGATGTATAAATGAATTTAAGGTTGATTCCTGGCACTTGGCTTCAGGAAAATGATATGTAGTGGTTGTCCCTTTTTATCTGTGGAAGCTAAGTAAAGATTGGTTTTAGCTCATTAAGAACTTGTCCTTGTGATACCACTGTATTCTGGCACACAAGTGATTGGGTTTTTATTTCTGGGCTTAGCTTGATTATGCTTGTGATTAAAACTGATAAGATGATACGGAAGCTTTTATTATCTTACCTGCCTATGATGTTGGTCTGAGGCTCTAGGATGTAATTCCTAGTTAGTTGAGCAATAGTTTGTTTGAAACTTATAGATTTAGAGGTGCTAATCTCTCTTCTGAGAGATGTGCCCTGATTTAATAAGATTAAATGAAAATGATCTAAGTTGCAAAATAATACTGAACCCAGTGATGCTGGTCTGAGGGTTTAGTGTTTGTGGTTGAGCTTGATTCCTTATCCTTATACTTGAAATCTCTAGGATAGATTCACCCCTCTTGGGTGCATATTGAGAGATCATTACATAAAGCAACACATGCTTTTGTTTAGATATTCTGATGAAAGCATGTGATGGTTTTATGAGACTCGCCACAAGATTTGATATTGGTGTAGTAGATTGATGATGATCTTGATCTTGATATGGATCTTGATCTGCTTTTTCTAGGCTCCTGATCTTGCTCTTGAGCTTGCCTGCTCCTCCTAGCTCCTGGGCTTGACCTTGCTATCCACTAGATCCATCCCCCTCCTTATGTCACCATCCTGGTGATGTTTGGTTTGATCTGGGTGGTTGGTTTGGCTGCTGTTCTTGGTTTGCTTGCTGTTCAGCTTGGCTGTGTTGTGGTGTGGTGTAGTGGAGTGATGCACTGAGGTGCTTCTCCACGGTTGTGCTGTGGTTTTGTGATCCTGGTTGTGCTTGTGTGGTCGACAGCACACCATCTGCATGCTTGTGTGTGTGCAGCCTGTGTGCCTGCTATGCACATATGGATAGGTTCAAAAAATTTGAACTTACTATTACCAATCTACTTTTACCTTGGCTGGTGAATTGGTCCCTTTTGGCTGTCCTTTGCATTCTGGCTTGAATTTATGAAGGATGAGACCTTTCAGATTGGTGAAACTTGCCCCTTTTTAACATTTCTCAATGATGAGATTGTCAAGTGCACCTCACTGACATATCTGATAGAAATATATACTAACACTAATCTTGTTTTATTTTCTATTTGATCTTTGTTTTGCAGGTACAAGGATAAAGATGAAGATTTAGTGTAGTTTTAGATATGGGATAGTTAGTAGAGATATAAATGTAATTTTCTTAATCTTTTGTAATTTTTCTTTTATAATACTTGTAATATTTATTTGGTTCATTTGTAATAAAGATTATATATTTATTAATAAAGAATATTTTATTCTTTACTCTTGTGTGAATTGTGAGGTTTGGAATAACTTCAGTAAGTTATTCTTTGTAACTTATTTATGTATATAAAATGAATTTCATATACAATATTGTTTTTAGATAAGATTTAAGTTATAATACTTTTTTCTTAATTAATTTAAGATTCAGATCTTAAATCAAAATCATTTAAATTACAAAACACTTAAGTTTTACAAATCCAAATTCATTTCAAAACACACATAATTCCTTTAAGATCATATCAAAGTTTATAACAATCCTCCTTTAAGACTAAACCTACTCTCAAAGTAAGAAAGAAACATTGATCACTCAAGGTTTTTGTTTGGCGAAAATTTTACCCACATTTTCTCAAATGAATGCATGCAACAATACATATTCCTAAATCTACCCTTCTTTAGGTCCTATATGCTGGGATGTTACAGTTAAATAATCTTGATATCATCCTGAGGCATGAGATTAAACTTAGCTAGTTCACACTTGTTTATCACTCCTCATTAGTGTTTACCCCCACTTGTAGGATCTAGTGCTAAGCATAAAACTTGATCACTTTAGATGGGAATACTTGGTGAAAATGGTTATGAAAACCTTAAAATGACGAGTCATTCTACTGAAATGTTTTGACATGTGTTCTTGAACACCAGATGATTTTGAGGATGAAAATGTTAAGTCATGAGCCTTAGCCCTTTATAAAACTGATGGTTGTCTGGATGCGATACCATTCCAATTTTACCGTACAACCACAATACCCGAAATTTGGGTAGGGCTTGACTGGAAATTTATATACCTTAGTATGGGTTCCCTTGCGGCCAAGGTTTGAGCTGAGGCTACCTTGTGAAGATTGTCCACCTGTGCAGTAACCAAGATGATAGTTGGTCATGGTTGGGAGGCCAAACTCACAGGGGAGGTGCCTATACTAGGGCGTGTAATTGAAAGGTTAGGATTGACCGCATACTGAGTATGGTGAATCCAGGATTGTCCTAACGGATGTATCGAATGTTGTGGTGAAAGTGTACCACCTCTGCAGAGTGTCAAACTATTCGAATAGCCGCGTCTGCGGTTATGGACAGTTGGAGTGGACATACTGTTCCGTCGTCGGGTGTTTTCAAAATGACTTATGAAATGATTTATGACTTTGACTTGACCATAATAGAGTTATGATATGAAATTCAAGTTTCTAGTTAGGTGTTATAAAACTTTCAATTAGCTTTCTTTGCTTCTGAACTTTGTTAAGGTAAACCTGGATTTTTGCAAAATAACCCTAGAGCTTAGTACTTCCTATTCTAAACCCACTTCACTTGTTAGTATTAGTTTGCGAGTACTTAAAGAGTACTCATTGCTTTGTCCCTGGCTATTTCCGTGGCCAGACTATGAAGAGGAGTATCAGGAAGATGGACAGCATGAAAGTTACGACAACTAGGATCATCTCCCATCGTCAGCATTTCCTGTGACCATGAAGATGGAGCCTCGCCTACGCTATCGTTATTTATTCCGCTACTTGAATTGTATTAAGACCGGATCATGAGATCCTTATTTGTGTAAGACCTTATGTATGGTTTTTAATGGATGATGTACTGTGATATCCAATCTGTTATGTCTCGCAAAAATGGTAGTCCTAGGATTGCGATGTATGACATAACATGCATCTATGATTAAAAATCTGGGTGTTGACACCAATGGATTTGGATGAGCCATCAGACTATGAGACCCCACAAAAGTGGGAAGACCGCTATTATTGTCAAGAGATGTCCACCTTCATTCAAGTAATAATGTGCTACGGGAAGGTGGATGAACTACATCCGCTCATGGGTGATCTTGACCCATATTCGATGGTTGATCAGCTGATGACGGAGTTCGTGGACCAGGTGCGCATGTGGAACCACGAGGTGCTTGGAGATTTCCTTTCCATAAACATGAGGAACACACTTGCTTGTGGAGTCACTTGGAGCGCATGCATGATGCGTGAGACTGGTTCATTTCATGAACTACTAGATGACTAATTCCTTTGAAATATGCGTATTGATATGGTCGCTGCCTCCCAGCTACCAAGGACACGTTCGGGCCTGCGTCATGAGAGGTGATGGAGAAACACATGATTTCCATGAGTTCATATCACGTTTCAGAAATGTGAAGGTTGAACCCATTGCCGGAGAGATCATCGGTGATGAAGGTATATATGATATACAGTTTTATAATTATGTTATAATCTTGCAAACACTTATTATAGCATTGAAGTATCTGATACTTATTCTGTTTTATAAAACAAGTCCTACTGCATGATAGTTGTTTGCTGGAGAGGAGGTGATGTTGTGTGTTGATAGCGAGCATGAGGATGATGGCCGACGACACTCTCCCTCGACATTTATCACTTAGTTTATCTTTTTGGATAATTATTGCAATCAATATAATATGAAATTTATTAGTGTTCCTTGCACTATGCGAGACGGTTATTCATATGAGTTTGAAACAAAATAGTTATTCTACTTGTATGAATGATTTCTATTCGTGCTCATATGTTTTTTTGATTATGTGTGAATTATTCGAGTTGTAAAACTAATTGATAATGCATGAACATTTGTAAAACATTAAAATGCATTTAAATACCCAACTAAATGATATATTCATTTTGGATGAAACCATTGTTGAAAATTCAAAAGGTTATCATGATAGTATGTGAAAGTTGTACATATTTGATATCTTTTCACATACAAATCAGGCCCATGTTCGGCGAGATAACTGAAACAACATGTATTGTATAATACAAAATGTTTGATGAATTGTTGAAAGAAAATACATGTTCGATGTACCGTGTTTCAACGAAAGTGGTGATTATCATTTAGTAATTGTTGATTTAAGTAAAATGGTTTACCAAATGAAACATGAGCATGAAACTATTTGATGTGATCAAAGGTTTCAACATCAAAGGATATTGAAAATAAAAGAGAATCAAGTTACTACGATTTGATCAATAGTAATGAAATTCGACCTCATTGGCATAAGAAATTGTGAAATATGGTTCACAAATTTGTGATGAATTTGTTTTCAAATACGTTGAATTGCAAAGACAACACAATATAATATTTGATATTAAGTTGGCAAAGTTGGCACCAAATAATACAGGGTAGTATTTCTGTAAAGATCATTAGTTAGAATTAATGAACACTCATTTAGAACAAAGTAAACCATCTAGAATTCGTGAGAAACGGCACCATATATGGTATGGACCGTCGTGGAAGGTTTTGGAGTTATTTGATAAAACCAAGACAATAGCGAACAAGTTCTTGTATAGTATTCATTGTAAACTTTGAAATACAAAATCCATGGCTAGAACCAAAATAAGACAAAACTAGTATTGCTAAAAGTTTGGTACGTTCTCAAGAAAGTGTGTTCTCGACAATGTTGTTAATGGAAGAAAGTGATAGCACGATGAAGGTCCATGACCCTGCATCAGAGTGTTGAGATGCGTAACAGAATATGTTCTGAAACGTGGCTCTTCACATTAAAGAAACAAATCAATGATAACGATCATTTTTTTCAATTGTGCTTTCACAAAAGAAGTAGGACTCACAAATATGCCCTACACCTTGTGTTGAGAAATTTGTGAATCGCTTGACATGTTATTAGAACAAGGCATACCCACGAACTACAAAGGAATTGATGGTAAACCAAAATTACAAGAAATCCTAAAAGTAAATTTCACTTGAGATTTGAAAGTAAATTGTTATTGAATCTTGTCAAGTAAAGGAGTTGCTTGATATTTCCAAAGGACCGCAAAGTCATACAGAAAAGGTGGGAGTCTTAAAATACAAAGCGCGATTCGACAAAAGATGTCTTGGACGAATTCACATAAATTTGATTCGTAAGTGCTGGAGTCTGGAGGATTTAATAGTAGTAAAATACTAGAGTTCTGTAAAAGAAATTCTCAATTTGATAATTGATCAAGATATTTTTGAAGTTGTTCGAAATATTGAGAAGATATGCAATTTGCATAAAATTGAGTGGGAGCTAGAGAGTCTTCCTAAAATAATATGTGAATGACATTTTTTGAGTGGGATCAATGTAAATTTTAAAATCATATATGTAGGTGACATATTTTGAGTGGGAGTGTGACATAATTCATATGTGTATATGACACATTAAGAATAAGGACATAAAATCCAATAATTGTTGATTGTTAAGGGTAAGGTTGAAAGTATATTGGCCATTGAAATCTTAGGAGATTAATAAATACCATATAACATTATGTTGGAATGTATTCCTAAAAGAGATTCTAAAGAGTTCAAAATAGGAACTGATTAAGGAGTAGTCCTAAATCATTTGAATTAGGAAAATCATTAAGTATAAGCATCGATGGTTTAAATAAAGAATAGGATGTGCAACATCCACTATGTTTTGATATAGGATTTTGTCTTAAATACCATGATGAATAACCAACATAATATGATCCAAGTTCTTAGTAAGAAGAACAAGTTCAGAAGAGATTAAGTATAAATCACTGAACAATAAGTTAAACTTGTTCACGGTGTCTAGTGCAAACTGTAGACGTATTTCCAGATCTATGAAGGATGACATGCATAAAATATAAAGTATTATGCTACAAGTATACATGCTAACCTTAAAATATTGGAAATCTCTACATCAATGGATTACCTTAAAACAACATGAAGCGTCATGATAAATTTTCAAAGTAGCACATAGTGCATTTTGACTTTGATATCTACATTTAAAATATAAGTATATGGATATTGCTTGGTGATATGTACAATGTTAAGGCTAGGGAATCTTATCTTCTCACAGAGTGTGTTTTAGTGCACAATGACCATGGTAAAGTTTGATGTGACTGATCTAACGTCACTGATGGCATCTAACACCAAAGAACTCACTCTGTTGCTGAAACTATTATACATACACAAGATGTTATCATAGGGATGATAAAGTATTAGTGTCATTTAAGATGACATTAGTAAAGTTACAAAGGATAAAGGGGATGTAAATTCTATACCCTAGACTCAACCTCTTCCATGGGCAAGCATGATTAGAAGTGCTAAGTTTTCTGGTGCTGATGATTAGTTAACAAATGCAGCTAGTTTATTTATACTCTAGTGCAAGTGGGAGACTGTTGGAAATATGCCCTAAAGACAAATAATAATATGGATTATTACCATATTTCATGAAGTTTATGATTAGGTTTTATATCATTCTATAATTGTATTGAATGGAAATGTCAATACACGTGTGATATGTAAATAACCAGGAGTTCCAGGGAATCTCTATTCACTAGTTCATTGGTCAACATATGATCAAGGTTTCCTGATCATGTGGTATTTCACGCCAGTTGACAATGGAGTCAACTCATTAAGAGAATGATATAATGAACATACCCTATCTAAGCATCGTTAACGCGATCATGTCACAAATTTGAATTTGTGATAATTAGGAAACATAGTGACTTGTTCCTCAGACCGTGAGACCATATTTAATCACTATCAACCGAGAGTGTCTTGAGAGCATCAAACATCACTCGGTAAAACGGTGATCATAAAGGTGTGATCGGGTACTTCAAAGGGGAAGGTTGAGGTGTATGCGTCAAGAGCGGGATTTGTACATCTACATGACGGAAGATACTCTGGGTCAACTCGGATAAGTTATATCCATAAGTTGTGCACCATGTGACTAGGTCACGGGGATATCATTTATGAGAACGAGTAAAGTAGCAATTGTCGGTAAAGAGATTGAACCCGACATGGTGATGTTGTTGATCAAATATCAGACAATACATGTATCGTAGAGACAAAAGGAATAGGACACGATATTGATGGTTCAACGACAAAGTTTCATGGAATTCACATGGGTCATCATGGGCATCCAGGTCCCGCTGATGATCATTGGTCCGAGAGGAGTCTCGACCATGTCTGGAGTGTTCCCGAACCATTGGGTAGCACGCTTAAGGGTTTGACGAAGCTCGAAGATCATTTTGGTATCATCGGAATCGCCGAAGAAGGGAGAGGGAGAAACATGAAGGGTTCCGGGAAGGTCCGGAGGATGTCTGGAGTGGGATGGAAGGAGTTTCATAGCCATGGTACTTAAATAATACTCCCTCCGTTTCAGAGTATAAGGCGTAAAACTTTTTTCAAAATTTCTTCAAAGAACAAGGCGTGGGTGTAGATCTGGTGCGTTTCTTCCGATTTTACCCCTGCTTGTTTACTTGTGCATGCAACACATTTCTCCAATAGGCACCGCGCATGAAGGCTTTTGTTTTACAAATTGTATGCGTGCAACACTAATTGTGTATGCCAGCACACGCGGAATTAATGCCTGGGAAACCGAGGGGCGTTGCCCGCTGAGCGTGGGAAATAAATTCTGGAGTTTGCTGCAATTACAAGAGGCAGGCGAGTGAATTAAGGCGAGATTATCAATTTACGAGGGGTAAACTTGGAAAGTAATCTTTCTACCTGACCCTCCTTAATAACCGTGCCATTTTTTTACGCCTTAGGATGGTCCTAGTGGGAGTATCATAGATAGTATCATACATGTCATGTTGGCAAAAATCTGATGTGGCACAATAATTAATGAAGAAAGAGATGGTTAGAGTATCATAGGTAGATACTGTATCATAGCACGTAAAACTATAAATTCCTTATACAAATAAATATTGTACACAAATTTGTATTGAGATTCTACAAATTATTAAATATAATACTAGTATAATACTACCATATGATACCATGCACTATGGAGATAGTATCATACACTAGTATCATATGCATGATACTAGTAGTATGATACTACCACTATGACCAGCCTTATGCTTAGGAATGGAGGGAGTATGTTAATAGATATTAAATAATGATTTAGTTATTTATTTAGATTTATTTAATAAAATAAAAGGAATTAAAATGGTTAAATTCCCTATAGGGAAAGGCCCATGAGGGAAAAGCCAAAAGGGAGGAGAGAGAGAGGAGGTGGCCGCCTGGCCCCAGGGCATGCACCCGCACGGGGCCCATGGGGGCCATGGCCAGCCGACCACCCCCTCCCCTTCTCCTCTCCTTTTTTAGTCCCACATGGCTAGGCCATTGAGGTTTGGGGTCCCCCTTTCCCCTATATAAGAAGAGGCATATGAGGGAATTACATCATCCAAAATAAATAAAAGCTTCCTTGATTTGGGAATTGCTTCTATATGCCTCTCTCTCTCTCTACCTATCGTGACCATGGTCCCAAGTTCTAACTTAGTGATCACAAAACAATTCATCAATAATAAATATTCATAGAACTTCTATATGTGTTTGATAAGAATTCATATGGGCATCACGTTCTAACATAGAGATGTAACGCATCTCTCTTATACTCCTCAAGAAAGGGAAACTCCATGCAATCTTGAATTAAGAACAAATCAGAGTATAGCTTTCCATCAAAAATATTGAAAACATGGTTTTTCTGCCATGCCGGGTTATATCCAAAATAAAGGGGATCATTGGTAAAAATGCCCAAAAGTCAATGTAAAACATGTATATATAATGCAAATATGTGGGTAAATATGTTAACAAACTACAAAGTTCATGTATGCATTTTACATCCATCACTCCTCGGGCAGTGATGCACTTGTGGCGCATGGAGTTGTCGAAGCCACCGAAGTCGTTAGACTTCGGAACGACCTTGAGTTTGGCATCGATATGACTACATCTCCCATGTTCCCCGCAGAATGTTAACCATGTTCTATCTTCAAAGGTATAAACATTGAATCCCCTCCTATTGCTGCATTACTAATAGATAGATCCTGGTATTAGGGTTGTTTGCGTAGGAAAAATTATTATTTTCTGGCGCTAAACCCCAACATTTCAGCCATCATGTAACTCAATCTTGACCGAGGCATTGAAAATAGCTCTCGCCTCCTTAGAAACCTCCAAGTCTAGATGGGTCCAGGGCATATTATCAGAAGTCTTGGGTTCCCCTAGCCATTTGAATCTAAAAGCATCGCTGTGGAGTTTCAAGTTTAAGAACCCCAATCCACCTTATTTCACCGGCGTACAGACTGAATCCCAAACCACCACGCATTGACCGCGCCTAGTACAGTTCGGTCTAGCCCAAAAGAATCCTCTAACAAGCTTGCTTAGTAGATGTATAAGCCAAGGAGGCATATCAAGAGCCATCATATGATAACCCGACATCCAAGGAATGACTACTTTGGCTAGGATGCTTCTACCACTTTGTTTGATTAGGCCGGGTTTTCATGTTGGAAGTTTGTTTGCAACTTTATCCACCAGGGGCTATAGGTCTATCTTTGAAAGTCGCTGATATGAAAAGGGAGACCTAGATACTTTACTGGAAACATAGTCGTGTGGCAAGAGAAGATATGGGTAATATCCTAAAAATCCTCAACCTTGCACATGATAGGGACTAGCTCAGTTTTGTTCAAGCTTACCTCCAAACCCGAGGCTGCTACAAACACTTCCAAAGACCTACTCACGGTTATGAGATCCCTTTCACTTGGGTTCAAGAAAAGTGCCACGTCATTCGCGAATAAAGAGACCTTGTGTTTGATGACAATTTGATCCATGGGTTCAAACAGATGTAGTCGCTCACACCAATCAATGATGGCGCCAAACACCTGAATAATCAATAGGAATAGCATTGGTGAGATAGGGTCTCCCTCTCGAATACCCCTAGCGTGTGCAATGCACTCTCTAGGACTCCTATTAACCAAAACCCTAGAGCCCGAGGTGCGCAACAACAAGGCAATCATCTCCGTGCATCTTGGTCCAAATCCACGTTGTTGCAAAACTTGCATGAGGAAAGGCCATGCAACCGAATCAAATGCTCGAGCCAGATCTCATTTGAAGAGAATAGCCAGGATTGTTGTACCAAGAAAAAGTTATCCTGGATCCTTCTCCCCTTCACAAAAGCACTATGGTTACTAGAAATGAGCTCTGGTAGCCACGACCTCAGACGGTTGGACATCATCTTGGTGATTAACTTAGCAAAGCTATGAACCAAGCTTATTGGTCTAAACTCCTTCGGGTCCATCGCTTTGTCCTTCTTAGGCAACAGGGTTATGTATGATGGGTTCAAAAGATGGAATGAGCTATCATCCAATCTGAAAATGTCCAGACAAACTTTCCATTTCCTTCTATCTATAATAAATATTGTTAATTTAGTGCAATTCGGCGAGAAAGTAAATATATTGAAACATAGGTGATTGCAGTTTCTCATTCATATCCCCAGTAGGACTATTGGAAGGCTGCTGGCAATGTTCTTGCCAGCTGTCCATGTACTCTTGTGCTCTTGGCCCGTCACCATCACACGTGACATCGAGACAACAAACTGCTGCCAACTAACTATATGTATGAATGTTTATGCTTCGCCTCCGGCTTTGGCTCGAAAATGTGACCTAATATATATGAATATAGCCCCCTCGTTTCGTACAGTACTAGATATCGATGTCATCAACTTTCTCAAGAAAAGAAAAGAAAATATTTTTCCCGTGCAAGGGGCTACAGACATACAGTTGGTAGGTGGAAGACACACTGCAGCCGTGGTAAATGCGCGCGATTCATTTAACGCTGGGCGGGTTCGAGCAACGCTGACAGTACTGTAAGAGAGAGTATGGCATCATCCCTCCGGCAAGAACCGGCGGCGTCGTCGGCATGGTTCGCCCCGCTGGCCATCCTCGGCGCCCTGTACGTTGCGCCATTCTTGTTCCGCCTTGTCGCCCACCTCGCCCTCTACCTGCGCCGGCCCAAGGACCTCCGGCGTCGCTACGGCGCGTGGGCGGTCGTCACCGGCCCGACGTCCGGCATCGGCCGCGCATTCGCCCTGGAGCTCGCCCGGCGTGGCCTCAACCTGATCCTCCTCGACCTCAACGCCGCCAATCTCCTGGAGATCTCCGAGACCATCAGATCTCGCCACGGGGTGAAGACCAGGAC
This sequence comes from Avena sativa, assembly GCA_916181665.1. Taxonomy (NCBI): domain Eukaryota; kingdom Viridiplantae; phylum Streptophyta; class Magnoliopsida; order Poales; family Poaceae; genus Avena; species Avena sativa. Next base: position 111,196,302 of record OV702285.1, on the reverse strand, counting down.
CGTCCTCTTCGACCTCTCCAGCGTCGCCACCCCTCAAGGTAAACTTGTACACAAGCTGTCAAGCACCTAAACATTCACAAGCTGAGCACTCCCATGGCGGCAGGGGACAAGGCGATGGCGCGGCTCCGGGAGGCCATCTCGGGGCTGGACGTCGGTGTGCTGGTGAACAACGCCGGCGTGGCGAGGCCGGGCTCTCGGTACCTGCACGAGGCGGACGTGGAGGCGTGGGTGAGGATGATAAAGGTGAACCTGTGGGCGGTGACCGAGGTGACGGCGGCGGTGCTGCCGGGGATGGTGGAGCGTGGCAGGGGCGCCGTGGTCAACATGGGGTCGGCGTCGTCGGAGGCCATCCCCTCCTTCCCTCTCTACACCATGTACGCCGCCACCAAACGGTACGTATTTGATACAAGTATTTCGCCCGTGCAGATTAATTTTCTTACTAGTATTTGAGTGCAATTTTTGCAAGCAGGTATGTTGCTCAGTTCTCCAGGAGCCTTTACGTCGAGTACAGAAGCAAGGGGATCGACGTGCAATGCCAGGTAATTGATTAACCAATCTCGCAACTAGCCAGGCAACACTATCGTGCATATATACTGCATTGCCCCAACACTATATATGCACATGGATGCGTTGTTTGTAGTACTTGGTAGGAGTAGCTACAAGCAGCAGTAACGAGCTGGTAGTAGCATTTAATCTTGTGCAGGCCCCGTTCTACGTGGCGACCGGGATGGTGTCGAGGCTCTCGGAGACCAGTCGCCTCGCCCAGCTCCTCGTCGCGCCGGCGCCCGACGCGTACGCCCGCGCGGCTACGCGCTGGATCGGCCACGGCCCGCCGCTCTGCGCGCCCAACCTCAGCCACCAGCTCCTGTGGTGCCTCGCCGCCGGTCTGCCGGATCCCGTCCACGACTGGCTCCGCCTGCGCCACAACCTGCGCCACCGAGACCTGTTTTACAGACCCTCGTCGGCAAGAGCAGTGCCAAAGATCAAGTGACTCCTCAGCCTCAAATGGAGTTTGCGCCGAAAGGAATATGCCCGAGAGTCCAATAATAATATAGTTATTATCTTATTTTATGTTTATAATAAATATTTATTTTTTATGCTATTATTGTGCTAGGAGTAAACATTAATACCCGTGTGGTTTATAAACAGAAAAGGTTCCTAGTAATGCCTCTCTTAATGCTAGCTTGTTGATTAATAGATAATCAAAGGTTTCCTGATCATAAACATTGTATGTTGTTAATAATAGAGTCATATCATTGGAGAATGATATGATAAACAGTCACCCGCAGTAGATTTAGCAATACGATCAAGTCCTCAAATTTATATTGCTAACACAGATTTGTAGTAACTCAATCCTTAAACCATGAGATCACGTCAATCACTTCCATCAGAAGAGTACTTTGATTCCATCAAACGTCACACCGTAACAGGGTGATTATAAAGGTGTCGTGAGGTACTTGGAAAGCCTCGTGGATCAAGAGTGGGATATGACAGAGAGATATACTCAGGGCCCTCTCGGTGATATCACATTGACATAGCTTGCAAGCAAGTGGTTTGATCACAAGAATGTTATATCACGGGAACGAGAAAAAGAATACTTGTCAGGAACAAGATTAAACAAGGTATGGATGATACCAAATAATCGGATCTCGAACAAGTAAAATATCGTGAGACAAAAGAAATTTGATTACAGCGAAATAGGTTCGAACGATCATTGGATTTTCGTGGAACTAGTGGGAGTTATTATGGATCTCCAGGTCCCGCTAATGATTATTGAACAAAGAGAGTCTCGATCATGTCTACATAGTTCTCGAACCCGTAGGAAGACACATTTAAGGTTAGTCGGCGCAATTGAGTAGATAAGGAACACAAGAGAAGATAATGGACATCGCAGGAATTTGTTTCGTCAAATCTGCCGAAATTGTTTCGGGTATCAAAACAAAGAAAGGGATTAAAATGTTAGTGTGTTCGTTAAATGAAGTGTTTATTAAATAAAATGTTCATTAAATTGGGTTGCATTAAACCAAGAGAATTAAAGTGTTTTAATGGAAATACCTTTAGTTTTTGAGTGGAGAATAAATTAAAGAAAGTGGAAAATGAATTTTGTGAGTGGAGAGTCCACTCACATAATTAGGAGAGAGGTGGGGGCACCTCCATGGCTGGTGCGCCATGCCCCCTTGGGATGCCCCCTCACCTATAAAAGGATCCCCTCCTCCTCTCTCTCTTCCACACACTTGACACTCCTCTCATATGTCCTTTGATTGGCATCTTCTACCTCTTGCTAGCCTTGTCTATTGCCATAAGAAAAGATGCTTAGGCAAAGCCCTGCTCGTGGTCTTCCCCTCTACCACCTCTACCATGTCGTAGCGCTGTTGGAGTTCCCGAGGATCCACTACTTCCGTTGTCTGGCTGGAGCGAGGGTTCAGGAGTCGTCGGCACACCGTATGTGTGACTAATTATGGAGCGCTGCCCATTGTGGCGCTGATCGTCTGCATGTCCTTTAGGACGGTCATATACACTCTACATCAACCATGTTTGTTTGCGGGAACGTTAGCCCGCTTACGGTCTTCAAGGGTGAGTCCTTCTGAAACTGTTACAAAGTGTCGTCTAGATTCGATCTTGGCAGTTGCAACCATAGGAAAAAAATTGTTTTCTATGCAACGAACCCCGTCAGTGGTGTCAGATCTATGTCTATACGTAGATGCTTTGTATGGTTAGAACACATGAAGATGTGGATGTGGATGATCATGTTATTGCAAACTTTTGTGTACTTTGGATATTAGCGGCATAGTGGAATGAAGCGGCCCAGACAAACTCTACATGTCCTCGCATATGAGACATGCTCCATGCTTGACATGCAACTCATTTTGCATAAGTGGATAGCAGGTATATGTCTCTCCCACTATAGTTAATATCTGATTTACAACGGTTTGCTAATAACTTGGTTATCACTGTTGTGGTTGAAGTTCGTAGGTAGAACGGTTCTTTCCTTGAAAGCCCACAACCATGTAAAACTTGCAAAAGATAAATTAGAGGCGTCTAGATTTATTTTTGTTTGGCTTGTGTCATGATATGGCATATGTTATAATTTTAGTATGGTAAGATACTCTCGGGAATTATAACAAATAAGTGGGAGCGCCATAGACCTTGGCGTTGCACAAATGAATGATATAGATCATACCATGATGCACAAGATAGTGATGAAGTGTAAGAACCATATCATGTCACTTTTACATATGATGTTTGTTTGAATCTTATTTATGCTTATGACTAGCTTAGAACTTGGCGTTAGCATTATAAGATGATCCCTCCTACTAAATATCAAGATAATAAAATATTCTTTCTTAGTATGTACCATTAAGAGAACTCGTCGTCGGGTGTGATAGATTATATATTCGTATACAACAGGTGTAAGACAGTTTTACACACGTGAATACTAAGGTTCTTACTTGGGAGCCTAGCATATACAGACATGGCCTCGGAACATGAACTGAAAGGTAAATCACGAGTCATATGGATGATATGATGCCCATACGATGCTTGCCATTGGAGCCGTGCCACCACTCCTGATGATCGATCGTGGCATAGTGAATTTGGTTCGTGTAATCACTAAAGATGATTAAAGTGATGTCGTTTTAGAGTGGGAGTTCACATAGTAATGTGATTAAAGTAGAACTCAATTTATCATAAACTGAATCAAAGTGAATTTGCATAGTTTGTTGTAGTCATTAGCATTTTTTTACTACCTTGTGTTTAGCTATGATTAAGATGATATAACTATTGGATTCTAGAATTTTTACTTTACGAACTAGTATCGTAGTGTTTTATGAGTGTCAATCTAAAGTTTAAAGTACTATTGCAAAATTTCAGCAAAACCTCACTTACTCCATGAAATTCAATAAGTAGTATTGAATCAAGAGTAACAGTTCCAACGTTAGTATCTAAATGTCATGTTTGCCTCTATGATCTTTGATATTCAAAAGTTATTTCAATATCAAGGTTATCTAGGAGCTGAAAGAATTGTTTCAGAAACCATTATGCGTGAAAGATATTGTGATATCTGAAACAATGTTTGGTTACAATATGATAGAATATAATTTTAGTAAGATACATGTTCTCATATAGTATGAGAATTTACGAAGGTTGGAGATGCTAGGTGTCCTGATATCCCAAAAGGTTTTGGGAACTAACATTATATTTACGATGTGTCCTTATGAGCTATAGTAGCTTGATCATGAAAGTTGTCATGATAAGGATGGATAAGATATAGGTAAAATGTTTACTACATTAAAAGGATTATTAAAATGAATGAAATTTGGAAAAGTGCCAAACATTTGATGATGGTGATCTACATCAAAAGTGCAAGTCCAGAGATGTTAGTGTTTGAACGGGGTTTGGACTATGTGTCATATGTATGGAACCACTATTGATGTTGATAGATTCTTTTTAACGGAAAAGGTAATAATGAAAGAGAATCTGGTAAATATTTGGCAGATGATATACACGTTATGGGTGTATTATTTTCTTGTTAAACAATGTGGTTCTTGAGTATTGGATACCGGTATTGGATACCAAATTTATTGGTATGAAGTGTCATCCAGAACAACACAATTCATGAATTGCAATGGCCTAAGTAACTAGCAAAAGAATATGTGATGATATTCATTGAAAACAAATAAAGTATTATTGTGTTTCTCGTTGACATCAAAGCTTGCCTTCAAGATTTGTATTAATATTTTTTATTTTGTTCTGATATTATGGGAATAATGGTTATTCAAATAATTACCGTATTCCATAGAAGATGGATGAACTTTTACAAATCTAGTTGGATAAATCACATCCATAAACACTGATGCTAAAAGTTGCAAGACGAATGGTTGGAATATCACTTTTGAGTGAAATTGATATTTAAATTATATTGGAAAGAAAACAAGAAGAAAACTCCATGTTAATGGATTTTTAGAGTCTTTTGATTTTGATCAATTGACGCTTGTGAAACTTTCCTAGAGATAATTAAAACCTCGTTTATAGGTCAAAGAAGAACAAACGACTAACCTATTGGGCATAGTGCATGTTGATGTATATTGTACATTACGTGTAGTCGTGAGTGATGGATTTAAACTTCATATGCTTTCTCCGAAATTTGAATAAATACATGTGTATATTTACTGTAACACCCCGTCCACTGGGCCCGGGGGTGTCACTCCTGGCAGCTTAATAGGATCTCTAGACTAACCCCACAGACCAACACTAGTCTTTTCTGCGCACTTTTTCCTCACTCGTGCACACTCGGTACCCACTTCCCGGTCGGTCACCCATCCTATAATTTCTCGAGGCCAAGCACGCTTAACCTTAGAGTTCTTTTCAAATGAGCTTCCAGAAAAGAAGTTGTAACTTGTTGGTATGAGTATCCTATCAATCCTATTAAGTCATGTGCTTGGATCTCACATACACCCATCCTTTAGAAGATCAATGCCCTCATCGATCAAGCACACCTGAGGAGCGTTCCCTCTTGGCACGCATATGTGCGTCCAGTGCCGGCACATGTGCCATGTTGTGTTCACTCCGGGCCACTTGCGCGACGCGCCATGCTCCACATGTCCCGACACTAACCCGCACACACCCGACACTTGTATGTGTGTCTAGTGCCGGCACATGTGCCATGCCGTGTCCACTCCGGGCCACACGCTCCATGCTCCACATGTCCCGCCACTGACCCGCACACACCCGTTTTAACCGCGAGGATCGACTCTGATACCACTTGTAACACCATGTCCACTGGGCTCGGGGGGGGGGGTGTCACTCCTGGCAGCTTAATAGGATCTCTAGACTACCCCACAGACCAACACTAGTCTTTTCTGCGCACTTTGTCCTCACTCGTGCGCACTCGTTACCCACTTCCCGGTCGGTCACCCATCCTAGAATTGCTCTAGGACAAGCACGCTTAACCTTAGAGTTCTTTTCAGATGAGCTTCCGGAAAATAAGTTCTAACTTGTTGGTATGAGTATCCTATCAATCCTATTAAGTCATGTGCTTGGATCTCACATTTACTTAATAAGGGATAAGTATGAAACATTTGAAAATGTTCAAATGATTACAAGATGAAGTGGAAAATTATTGTAACAAGAAAATAAATAATTATGATTGGATCATAAAGGAAGATATTTGAGTTACAAGTTTAGCAAAACACCTAAGATTTGAGGAATCGTTCCATTGACTTGCGTTTCTTGAAACACCATAGGAGTATGGAGTGTTCGTGAAATGTAATCAAATTGTGTTTGACATGGTAGGATCAATGGTGTTACTTATAAAATTTCCATTATATTTTAAAGATTAAGGTTTAGTGACTACCACTTTTACACCGAAAAGAGATCCATCATGATCCGTTGAAATGACACCATATGAGTTATGGTTTGGGATAAAACCCAAGTTGTCTTTTCTTAAATTTTGGTATGTTATACATAAGTTAGAAATTTATAACCAAAGTCGGATAAGCATGCATTTGTAGGTTATTCCGGATAACCGTTGGGTATTCCTCCATACACCAAATACAAAAGTGTTTGTCGCTTAGAACGTGAAGTTTCTTGAGAAGGAATTTTTCGCAAAAAGTTAAGTGCGAGGACAATAGAACTTTGATAAGCTTATTGAACCTTAGCTATATTTGCTGAGTTAGGCAGCGCCAGAAAATGTCCCAGAGACAGCCACAATCTCGGAGACAACCACAATGCTCATGGCTCACGTGCCTCAAAGGTTGTGGTCACGAAGATCTAAGTTCCTATTGAACCGCGTAGATCGGGTAAACAATCAAATACTAAGATTTGAGATTAAATCATTATTGCACTACTAGAGAAAAGCCTATCCGAGGCGCACCAAAAAGCCTATCCGAGGCACATATCACATGTGCCTCTAGCTTCAAGCCTCGGGTATTTCTTATGCGAGGCGCATCTGATATGCGCCTCCTATACTTCACATATGCGAGGCGCATATCGATATGCGCCTCGCATATGTGAAGTATAGGAGGCGCATATCATATGCGCCTCGCATATGTTTCAGAATGTGCCTCGGATATTTATAGTATATGCGCCTCCTATAGTATCCTATATGCGCCTCCGGTAATATTTTCGAAATTCAAGTTTTACAGACCACTATAAATAATAATATACAGATATTCAAATATACAATATAGTCCACAGAATTTTTCAGAAACTTGCAATTTGCCAAAGCATAATAGAACCAACATGAATACAATACATTACACATCAATCATGACATACAAGTTCATACATCAAGTGTTTGTGCCACAAGTTCACACCTCCGAGTACAAGTTCACAATTCACATTACAACTCCAACGACGTAGCTCTACCTAGATGAAGTAGAACACATAACCTACAATGAAGAGCAACAAGGTGGTGATCACGAGGAAGTTCCTCCACTTCTTCCTTCCATGCCTCCTCCACTTCTCTTCCGCCACCTCTCTACTCTCATAGCCTTGGTAGCTGTTGCCCGAGAAGTTGTTCACTTGCTTCTGGCAGTCTTTCCACTCCTCGTACACACCTGGAACCCGACCGACGTACACGACATAACACCTCGGCATCTCCTACACATAATAAAGATGATATTACTTATGTCAGTGGAAAGCAATAGCTAGCAGTTCACAAAGATAGAATCATGCATATATATATGGGTGCAACAAAATGTAAGAAATCACGTTCTAATCATCGGCATTTCGAAGAAATACAAAAAAAAAGCAAACCAAGAATGACTTGGATTAGTGCCTCATACTTAGATTGGGCACGGAAATAACAATGCTCGCTGTTCGATCTCATGCGGCAAGTAGAGTATATGCCCAAATTACTAGTCTACTTGGCACACAAGATCGAACAGCGGCATAGTCATACACGTGACACCACAACACGTTCTAATCATCGGCATTTCGAAGAAAGACCAAAAAAAAGCAAACCAAGAATGACTTGGATTAGTGCCTCATACTTAGATTGGGCACGGAAATAACAATGCTCGTTGTTTGATCTCGTGCGGCAAGTAGAGTATATGCCCAAATTACTAGTCTACTTGGCACACAAGATCGAACAACGGCATAGTCATACACGTGACACCACAACACGTTCTAATCATCGGCATTTCGAAGAAAGACCAAAAAAAAGCAAACCAAGAATGACATGGATTAGTGCCTCATACTTAGATTGGGCACGGAAATAACAATGCTCGCTGTTTGATCTTGTGCGGCAAGTAGAGTATATGCCCAAATTACTAGTCTACTTGGCACACAAGATCGAACAACGGCATAGTCATACACGTGACACCACAACACGTTCTAATCATCGGCATTTCGAAGAAAGACAAAGAAAGCAAATCACAAGAAAGTAGGGAAGCAATGACAAATGAAAAGCAACAAGCACTTAAAATAGTTCGTAACACAAATAACTAGCTAGTGTCTCTCACAATCAAGTTCAACGGTTGACGAAACATATTCTAGAGGTTTTGCTAGGCAAGTTTAACACAGTGATAAGAGGTTACAACACGAGTTCGGAACTAACAGCTAGGTACCCAGGCAATGCAATCATGAAGTCTTCTTCGGCTCTTGAGTCGGCTTTGGGGGGGCATTGATGAAGCCCGACCGAGTTTTCGCCATTTGCATGAACATCCTGCCGTCACCCTGCTGCGCTAAGCGTTCGTCTATCTCCCTATTGGACGGTGTATAGCCGTCGTGGAAGGTGCCTCCGGCTTTTATGACTCCCTGGTACACGATTGTCGCGATCTCCTCCTGGATGTTGAAGAAGTGTTGCCTGAGGTTGCGAGCCTGTATGCATGCAAGCTTTTCAGCCCACTTCACGAGGTCAGATGGCAGCGTTTTGGTCTCCATGTCATTGAAGAACGCCTTCATGTGGTAAATGGCGTAGAAGGCATCCTTCCCACTGCCAGGCGGCTGCTTGACGCAGGCAAACTTCGTCGTGTGGCAAAACACGTGCGCGTCGAACTTTACATGTGGCCTTGCCGGTTTGACGCCTCCCGCTGCGATGTAGCCGGTGAGAGCGCCATCAAGAATTTTCTTGATATTGGTGTAGTTTTTTTGGATCGCACTGTTTGAGTCGAGGTACAAGGCTGTTGAGTGTTTCAAATTCAAGCTTATGAGCACACAGCCTGTCCGATCATCCTCCGTGATGGGATGGTAGGGAAGGAGAATCACATCCTTGTACGAGTATGTTTGCAGGAAGTTTGAGAGGTAGTCGGTCGCCAGATCTATGGCCTCAGCATCTTTCAGGATGGCGTCACGCATGAAGTAGGGATCCACTATCTGGATGCCCGGGATCTTGTCTCTGGTGATCTCCATGGCCATATTGAGGGAGAACAGCCGGACCAGGGTATTATGCAGTTGAAACCCGTTCAACATGTCAAACAGGTCGGTATGCCGCACGTAGAAGATATCCCCGGGGGGTACAGTGACGAAGCACGACATATGAGAAGGCACCTTAGCCTTGAAAACGAGGTACGACTGATCGTTCTCGCGAATGCGGCACTGCTCAATTGTGAGACATCCATAATGAATACTACGCATATGCGAGCCTGCGACCTCGAGCATCGATTTACACATCATCGGTACACCTGCCATGTGCTGCTGATTCCTGGCTTGCCCCACAGCGCCATCCCGAAAAAGAGGATTTGGATCCTGGCCCCGATCACCCTTAGGCTTCCTTTTGCGACCCTTCTTGCTCTTTACGGCTTCGGCCACTGCGTTCACCTCACTGACCGTCTTATGGAGGGTGCCGGGGCTGATCAAAGGAACTACTGGCCTTGGAGGCTCGGTGAAGGGGACAGGTGGCGGCGTCTCCTGACTAGTTGGGAAGAGATGCACCTTGCAAGGGGGTTTCGCTGGTGCTGGTTGGGTCTCGGCAACTTGATGTGTGCCTGATGGTCCCGGCTCATACAAATCAGAAAACCTTGTGTTAACAAACTGGTCACCGTAGTTCGGGTCAATTTCTTCATCATCATCGGGATTCTGTGCCATGTTGTTCAAGTCTCCCATCTCGAAGTCTTCATCATGTGCTAGCTGTGCTGCCTCTAGGGTGATGTTGAGCTGGTCCTCTGTCCCCAAACGGATCTGGCTCTTCGGCCATAGGTACAAGTAGCCGAAGCCGGTATTGAGGACCGCTGCCGTGTCCTCATCATCCCATCCTTGAGGTTGAGAGGGAGGTTCCACTTGCTCGTAGCCCGGAAGCACCATACTGTATTTGACCCTCATCATGTCAGGTGGCATTGTGACATTGTGCATTTTGCGGTTCTCTGGTTGAACAATAGTACCCTTGGCAACATCCATCAACTGGCCGCCCACCCAATGCATTAGAGTGCAAGGAGTGTCTCCCTGCGAAAGATCGACATGTAGGCCGAGCGTTAGAAAAACAGAGATCAAGTCATCGGTGTGGTTGAGCCTCCCAATTCTCGCTTTAATTAGTTAGTTACCTTGAGGGCGTCAAACTCGGCCAATGTCGAGGCACCGACGCCGACAGGCTTGACCACGCAAGTGGCGGAGTGGCTGCCTGATGGCACGGTGGTGCGGGCCGGCGCCTTCGCCGCAGTGGGCAAGTTAAGCTCCGGAGCTAGAGGAGTCTCCACCACCACCGGCCCTGCTGGAGGAGTCACCAACGCCTCCGGCCGTGCCACATTGTCCGATTGGGCGCTGTTGAGGTTGGGAACCGGTGGCGGCCCCCGTTTACCACCCTTCTGCCACTTGTTGTACTTTTCCATGTAAACGGGAAGGATGGTGTTGAGATTCTCGTTCACTTGTGACTTGTGACTGGACTTGTGTCTGGACTTGTTCTTGGAACTTTGTCTCGGCAGCCGACACAGCCTTGTTCACAGCATCTTGGACTATATTTGGAAAGGCTTCCACCTGTTCCCTTAGGAGTTTTACCTCGGCGCTTTCGGCCTTCTTGCCCTTCCGCTCCGGGGTGCCATAGTACTCGGACCATGATATGCCGCCAAAGCCGACCACACGACCAGCCAACGGGGCCGCCAGGGGATCGACACTCTTGGTCCGGTTCAGCGCCCTATTAAAAGTGGTGTCCCACTTGGCGACAGGCGGTGGCGCTGACCCCTGGGATGAGGAGCTCCTACACTCCTCGTCCTGCGCACAAGGAACACGAAGCATTTGATCAGAAAACTGGACTTCATTGATTAATCATGAATGCATTAATCGACTTGCATGCAAACTACTTACATATTTTTGCATGAAGTCCATCACCCTCGGAGCAAAGGGGCCGGCGGGCTCCGAAGAATAATCAGAACCCCCTTTCTTCGGCGGGGCAAACCGGGCCCTGACGAAGTTCTTTGCCTGCTCCTCCTTTATGTCGTCAAAGGGACGTGTCAACCCCTTTGCACGAGCGTCGGCGTCCTCCTTATCCCATTTGGGCCTCGCGGCTCTATAACCGCCGGAGCCGAGATGGTGGGTACCAATGTTTCGGGATCTCATATTCTTGCCCTTCTCAGTCCTGGCCTTGCCCAAGGCGGAGTTACATCTGGCCTTGAAAACATTGTAGTCTTCTTCCTTGACCAGAGGCTCCTTCTTGACGAGCTCTGGATAACTTAGCTTCTCCTCGAAAATCAGATTCTTCACCCGAGCCTTCCAATTTGACAAGGCCTTGGTCATCCTCCCGAGGGCATACTTGTTCACCGGATTCCCTTTGAGATTGTCATTATTATACTTGTTTTCCTCATCACCCGGGAACGCGTATCTTGCGTGCAGCTTCCGGAAAAGCTGGATGAGGAAACCCTTGTTCTCTTCGGCCTTCAGGTTCTCCATGTTGATCGTGACGGTGTTCCGGAGGATTGCCGCGAGCTGGTTAGAGTAACCCCCAACAAATTCTTCTGGCTCCAAAGGCGCACCTTTAGGGCTCACGCTTGTGATGATGGACCTTTTGAGGTCGACCACGATCGGGGTCTGATCCTTTCGAGACTTCTTCGATGCGCTACCACCGTCTGTAGTAGCTTCACCGCCGCCATCAGTGGTAGTGGCATCGCCATCGGCGTCCCCCATCTCCTCATTGCCCGACGAGGTATCCTCGTCCTCCTCCATCTCGTCGTCCCGCGGAACAAATTCCGGGGCCTCTAGGGATTCCATATCCTCCTGCTGCTCCCAAAAGGGCTTCTGGCTAGAAGGGCCCGGATCCGACATTTCTAAACACACAAATAAATGAAACTAATAAGCACAAAAATTCACAGAAAATTTTGGCATGAACTTTGCTAATTTTCTATGTCTAGGAGTGCCAGAAATTCGCCGGAATGGAAATGAATCAACATTCCGGCGAAACATTGGCAACTCAAAAAGAAAAACCTGCACAAAAAGGATCAAAACACAGCCATCATCACAGCCATTTTGCTAGCATACATACACAAACACCATGTATATATATCATGCTCCAGGCCATACATACACAGAGGCACCATGTATCATCTGTTTGCTTGTCAACAACCTGAGCATGAATAGTACAGTTACCAGGAACTAAAGGAATAAATGATCAGAAGCTCAAATGTACAGAACTGCAGGGGCAAATTTGCTTCTTTGTTGTTCACTGAACACATAGATAAACTATTCCAACGACTAGATCATAATCATCATAGATTGCCTTTTTGTTGTTCTCTGAACACATATACTCCGTACATATACATATGCTCTACAGGAAAGAATGATCACAAGTTCGAACCTTGATGTGCAAGCAACTGTTCCTTTCAATGCAAGATAATTAACCACATGTCAACACAGTAGGAATAAACAGCTAGCAACAAAACCTTGAACATTAGGAAGATGTTCGTTTGTTTTTCTAAATTCAAAAAATTGAGTAGGGGCAACCACTGCATCTGTTTCCTTCTTCTATGCCTCCATGGATTAGGTAAGTTCTCGATGTTCTCTTATTTTTTCCTCTGCAATTGGTGGTTCTGTGATGTTGGCCTAAGCTTGGTACTATTTGGTTCTGAATGCCAGTAGTTGGTGTTGTATAGTGCATGGCTAGTTCAACTTTGGATATTACATTTGTACTACTGTTTTTCTTGCATGTCTAGTACTAATGTTTAGTTTTTTTAGCATGTATGATGTCTACTTGTCCTACTGTTCTTTCCGCAGGAATCTTGCATTGCTTTTTTCACAGATAGAATAACTTCCTTGTCTGATAAGGAATTCATTCGACGCACAAGGTCTGATGCAACTCAACACCGCCGCAACATCATGTGGACAACAAATCAACCAAAAAAGGTAATCAGCAGGACAACAGAGATACACACGAATAAAACAAGAAGGGACAATACATGCACTAGTGTCACATATGGCAGCCATACACACGACGAGCAGTAAAAGCACACTGATCTTATTTAGAGTATCTCCAGTAAACAACATCACATTTGCTAAACAGGGAGAAGTAGCTAGTAGGATGATCATTTAAACAAGATAAGTAGTACAACATCTTCTAACTTGACTGCATTTGTCCTAGCTAGTCTGGGCACATCAGCAGACACAAAGAGGCAAAACAAATTCCTCTCCACTGCCTCCTATCAACTTGACAGGTGACAAGTTCTTCCATGAGGGCAAGGACCAGAGTGGATCCAGTCAGCCTTGAAGAATACATAGGCAAACTGCATATCTATTTCGACACTAAATCTTTTGGAATTTTGCAGTTGGACTCACGTGCTACTAAATCTTTTGGAATTTTGCAGTTGAATCAGATCAAGTTTTTAGGCACCAAAACAATGGAGAAATTTGCTAGACTGAGAGGAATAGAAGGGGAAGAGGAGGGATAGGGACAAGCCGGCTAGGGGAGGGCTAGGGATCCGCCACCGTTCCCCCTCCCGCCGCCACTCCACATGCCGGCGCCGGTTCAGAGAATCAGAGAATCATGCTGGCGACGAAAGAGGAGGAAATGATTTCAGAAGGGGAGGAGAGGGGAAGAGGCGTGGGTGGGTGGGGGGCGGGGACTCACCGAAGAGAGGGGAAGAGGCGTGGGTGGCGGCGGCGGCGGCGGGCTCCTCCTCCTTCATGGGGACGGCGGCGTCGGGCTCCTCCTCCTTCACGGGGACGGCGGCGTCGGGCTCCTCCTCCACGGGGCGGCGGTGAGCTCCTCCTTCACGGGGCGGCGGCGAGCTCCTCCTTCACGGGGCGGCGGGCTCCTCCTCCACGGGGCGGCGTCGGGCTCCTCCACGGCGGCGACGGCTCGATGCGTCGGGCTCCTCCACGGCGTCGGGCTCCTCCTCTGAGATATGTGAAGTCTCGTGTCTGTACTAGCTGCTAGTGTGCGACTTGGTCGATGGGTGCCGGTTATGCGAGGCGCATATCGCAAAGTGTGCCTCGTATAATATTACGCGAGGCGCATCTGGGCTAAATGCGCCTCGCATAATATGCACTCCTAGACAAATAGGGCAATGCGCAAGTTTCTATCAACTATCACACAGCAGCCTAGTGGTAACATGCCTTGTCCTTCACTGCTGGCCACCCAAGTTCGAATCCTAAGGGGGCCAATTTTTTGGAAATTTTTTTAAAGGCCAATTTTCATGTAAAAGCATACAAATATGAACTATAAAATATACTACAAATATTTTAAATATTCAAATATTGCTAAAACAACAAAAGTGAGTATTCTCAATGAATGTGTCTTGTCGATACATAATATTCTCAATGCAATATTATTATAACACACACATAATGAAAATTAAGAATGTTTTGATACATAATAGTAGGCCACACACACGACGGTTCTTGACAATGGTCGGAGCGCGCTAGCGTTTCTTGACAATGGTCGTCTTCTTGCCCTTCTTTGTCGCGGTTGCATAGGTTAGGTCCGGGACGTCTTCACTACTTCTCTTGAACGGAAGTCCTTTCTTAGGTAGGGTTGTGGTGTACGGTGTTTGGTTGCCATACCCGTCTTCTATCTTCGGGTCGCCGTTCTGGTCAAAGTCTTTCTCGTTGGCGACTCCGTCCATTCCGATAATGTTCTTTTTGCCTCTCCTGACGACAACCCGGCTAGGCTTTGACGGGTCTTTGATGTACCAGCATTGGTCGACTTTGCTAGCCAAAACCCAAGGCTCATTTCTTGCGGGTGCGTTCGCGCTGGTGGTCTTTGACGGTATAACCATCGTGGTGAAATACCGGTCTTCTTTCTCGACACTCTTGGCCCACCTGACACGGAACATCGGCACCTTCTCCGTAACATAGTAGAGCTCCCAAATCTCCTCGATCCTTCCGTAGTATCTTTCCGGGATGTCGCCGGTGTAGAATATCCCTGTTACCCCTGAGTTCTGGTAATCGCAGTCATTGTCTTTTTCCTCTGTGTAGAACGTGTATCCGTTGATATCGTAAGCCTGATAGGTCATGAGGTTGTGCGAGGCGCCCTGTGACAATGAGAATATGAGTTTATCTTCCTCCGAGTACTCGCCCTGCGGTGGATTAGCTATGACCTTCTCCCTAAACCACCGCGTGAAACCGGAGTTGTGCTCCTTGATAACATCTTCCTCCCTCGGGACCTGGCGCCCCTGATCAGCGTAATTCTTCTTGATAAACTCTTTGTGCTCATGTATGTATGGATCAACCACCTGCAGGTGTTGCAGCGCGACCAGGTTTGCTCTTTCAAAGTCCTTGGTTCGGCCCTCCATGTCGACATGCTTTGCACGTCGACCCTCGCGGTGACCCCATCCAGCGAGCCTCCCGAGGTGCTTGTTGAATGGCATACCAAGAGGGGTCTCGGTTTGTAGAAAGTTCGAGCAGAAAGAGATGCACTCTTCGGCCAGGAAGCCGTTTGCTATGCTTCCATCTGGACGGGACTTGTTCTTAACGTATCCCTTGATGTGTCCATTGAGCCTTTCGAACGGCATCATGCTTCGCAGAAACGCAGGACCGAGCTGGACGATATCCTCCATGACATGGAGAAGAAGATGAAGCATGATGTCGAAGAAAGCGGGGGGGAATAGATCTCGAGCTCGCACATTATCACCACGATCTCGTCCTGTAGCCTCGTGAGCTGCTTAATGCCTATCGACTTCCGAGAGATGACGTCAAAAAAGTTGCAGAGGCCAAACAGTGTTTCACGGATGTGCTTGTCCATTATACCTCGGATCACGACCGGGAGTACCTGCGTCATTAGCACGGCGACGTCGTGAGACTTCATCCCGCTGAAGCGCTGCTTCGCCTCGTCTAGCCATCTGCTTATCTTCCCCGCGTAGCCGTTCGGAAATTTGACTCCGAGGAGGCACTTCATAAACTGTATGGCCTCCTTCTTACTCAGAGTGAAGCATGAGGCCTTGATCTTGACCTCTCCCTTCTTAACCTTTTTCCCCTTGCGACGACGGCTATTCTGTGTTTCTGTCTCCTCCACCTCGTCCCCCTCCTCATCATCGCTAGGTGGTGGTTGAAGTTCATCCCTGATGCCCATATGCTTCAAGTCATTCCTTGCCTTCGGCCCATCTTTGGTCTTGTCGGTGTTAAGGAGGGTGGCAAGCAGACTCTCGCCCACGTTCTTCGTGATATGCATGAGATCAAGGCTATGAGCCACGCGGAGGATCTTCCAGTATGGCAAGTCCCAGAAAACAGACCTCGCCTTCCATACCTTCAGCAACGGCTCTGGCTTCTTCTGGGTCTTTCCTGGCGCAGGGCACTCCTTCCAGTTATTCAACAGCTTGTAGATTTCCGCGCCACTCTTCTGGTGTGGGATTCCACGGAGCTCGATCGTCCCATCAAACAGATGTCCTAGCTTTCTCCAGGCGTGATTCTTGGGAAGCCACCTCCGAGCCCCAAGGAACACGGTTTTCCCGGACCCGGGATCTTTCTATAGCTGGCGGTACGTTGTATTATCCTTGCACCTAACGCACCCATAGAATCCTTGGACCACCTGCCCCGAGAAGTATCCGTAACCAGGATAGTCTTGCACCGTCGTGATCACCGCCGCTCTCATGTCAAAGTACTCTTGTCTTGAGGCGTCCCATGTACGGGCTCCTTCTTCCCATAACGTGGCCAACTCCTCTTTCAACAACGTGAGATACAGATTGATGTCTGTACCAGGTTGTTTTGGCCCTTGAACGAGCATACTCATGGTTACGTACTTCTTCTTCATGCACAACCAGGGAGGGAGGTTGTAGATCCATACAAACACGGGCCAGGTGCTGTGTGGGCTGCTCTGGCTTCCAAACGGATTGAGTCCGTCAGTGCTGACGCCCAGCCTGAGGTTCCTTAACTCTTTCCCAAAATGTTGGTAATATTGTAGGTCCAACGCCTTCCACTGGCAAGCATCCGAAGGGTGCCTCAACATTTCCTCCTTCTCCGGATCATCGTCTTCCGGCCTCTTTCTTTCCGCGTGCCAGCGCATGAGCTGTGCTTCCTTAGGGTCTGCGAAATACCGCTGCAAACGAGGAGTTAGAGGAAAGTACCACACCACCTTCCTAGGAGCTTTCTTGGTCCCTCTCTTGTATCAAGAGGTCTTGCACACCGGACACGTGGTCTTCTCCGCGTCCTCGCCCCGGTAGATGATGCAATCATTTATGCAGACGTGGTATTTCACGTGCGGTAGATTGAGAGGGCACACGACTTTCTTCGCCTCAGCGATACTAGTCGGACATGTGTTCCCCTTCTTGGGAAGAATATCGTGCCAGAATACAATGTTGTCGTCGAAACATTCGTCGGTCATTTTGTGTTTCTCCTTCATCTCCAGAGCCCTAAGCGTTACATTTAGACGGGTATCCCCGTCGTTGCATCCGTCAAACAATGGAGTGACCGCGTCTTTCTCCATTTGCTCCAGTTTAGACTTCTCTCTACCGGCGGCTCTGGCGTTACTCGTCTCCTTGAGAAGCAGATCTTGGACATGAGGGTCTCGTAACCAGCTCGAATCATGGTCGGCACCACCTTGATCATCTTCGTGTCCATGCCCGACGCCACCTTGATCATCTTCGTGTCCATGTCCAGTGCCACCACCCTGATCTTCGTGATCGTGACTGGCGTCTTGATCTTCGTGATCATCACTGGCATCTTGATCTTCGTGATCATCACGTATCCATCGAGTGTAGCCATCCATGAAACTATGTCGAAGCAGGTGCGACTCCAGCATTCTGGAATCATGCCTTATCAGATACATCAGCTTGCAGTCCCGACATGGACATCTTATCTCTGTCTTGTTTGCACGTTCCATGTCGGCCCTCGCGCATGTCATCCACCTATCCACGCGGTCTTTGTTGATCAGTGGTCGGACCATGGCCGCATGCGTGGTACAAAGAGCAAGAGAATAATTAGAGCATATATGGACGTGGATCGCCGGAAAAATTCGGCATGACCTCCCCTAAAAAGAGGACATCCGCGAGTGCCAGAAATTCGCCGGAAAAGAAATAAATCGACATTCCGGCAAAACATTGGCATCTCAAATGAAATCCCTGCACAAAAAGTAGCACCACAACACAATCATATAGTCGGTGTCTCCGACAACGCGCATACATGCAAGCAACGCCTTCACGCTTCCTCCAACAACGACTTGCGCAAGAGAGCCGGAGGAGAAGTAAATGGACATGTTGTAGATCTAGAGGATCAAGAGACTTCACTTACATATGGGTGTCAACCAATGGATGTTGAGCAAGCTTCGAAGGTGAATCAATGGGGGAAATGAGGTGGGGAGGAGGAGGGGGGCGACCAGATTTGTCTTGGTGGAGGAGGAAGAAGTGACACAAGTGAGTGGGGTGGTAGTTGCCTCCATGTGCAAAAAGCTGGAAAAAAGTGGTGCCAGCTTATGCGAGGCGCATATTGCACAATATGCGCCTCCTATAATTCAAACTATAGGAGGCGCATATAGCAATATGCGCCTCGCATATGCGGCCACCTACCAGCGCCCGGGCCCGCATGAGTTACTTGAGGCGCATATGGCCATATGCGCCTCGCATATTGTCAAATATAGGAGGCGCATATAGCCATATGCGCCTCGCATATTCGTGCACCTACCAACACGCGGGCCCACACAGAATATGCAAGGCGCATTCTGGCCATATGCGCCTCGCATATTATCAAATATAGGAGGCGCATATAGCCATATGCGCCTCGCATATTCGTGCACCTACCAACACGCGGGCCCACACAGAATATGCGAGGCGCATTCTGTCCATATGCGCCTCGCCTATCTGATATATAGGAGGCGCATATGACTAGAATGCGCCTCGCATAATATGGGGCTGCTAGATTTTGTCCGTACAGCGATTATAGGAGGCGCATTCTTATCATATGCGCCTCGCCTATTTTTATACTAGAGGCGCATATCGCAAAGTGCGCCTCGCCTATTTTTATAGGAGGCACATATGCTAAATGTGCCTCGCATAAGCATGTCTCCTATAGCCTTTTCTCTAGTAGTGTTGTTTGATAATGATGAACCGACTACATGCAAAGAAGCGATGATGGGCTGATGGTGACTCCTTGATGGCTTGTGGAGTCTGTTGGGAACCCCAAGAGCAAGGTATGAAGCAGCACAAAAGCAAGTTTTCCCTCAGTAAGAAACCAAGGTTATCGAACCATTAGGAGGAAGGAAACGTCACACAGGTGTTGCAAGCAACGCAGAGACCTGCACAACACAAACTGAAGACTTTGCCCCAACGAATCAGTGAGGTTGTTAAGCTCACCGGTTTGCTGTAACAAAGGATTAAAAGTATGGTGTGGAAGGTAATGGTTTGCAACAAGTAAACAAGTAACAGTGGAAGATGTATCAATGGTAAATATTGTACCGGGGTCCATAGTTCACTAGAGGTGCTCTCCTTGGATAAACAACATGGCATGAAGGGTAAACAAATTACAGCAGGGCAATTGACAGGAACTGAGCAAGGCATAACAATGCAATACTAGTCAAAAAGATCATATGAGATTAGATTAGGCAATACAACAATATACATAGACCTCCATCCAACTGCATCTATGACTAGAAGTCCACCTTCAGGTTATCATCCGAACCCCCTCTAGTATTAGGTTGCAAGCAACAGACAACTGCTTTAATCAAAGTGTGTAAGGTAAACAATCCACTTGTTCCATGAACAAGAGACCATTGTTTTATCCCTAGTAGCAATAGCACATCTACAACCGAAGAGATTTCTGTCACTTCCCTTGGAAACTAGAGGCATGAACCCAATATCGAGCATAAATACCCCCTCTTGGAGTGACTAGCAACTACTCGGCCAAGATAGCTACTAACGACAGAGAGCATGCAAGATCACGAACAACACAGACATGATAGAATCATAAAGACAAAACCATTAATCAATCTAATATAATAATCTCAATATCCATCGGATCCCCGCAAGCACAACATGCATGATTACAAATAGATTAGATCTTGATCATGAACGGACCTCACAAGATCTATACATGAAATCACAAGGAGGAGATACAACCATCTAGCTACCACATAGACCCATAGTCCAAGGTGGAACTACTCACACATCATACCAGAGAGAAGGCCTCCGGGGTGATTTCCCCTCCGGCAGGGTGCCGGGAAGAACTTCAGATCCCCCCAATCTAGGGACGATGGTGGCGGCGGCTACAGAAAGTTTCGTGGAATATTGATCAGGTACTTAGGGTTTCCACATCGGGGGCTTCTTATATGCGAAGAGGCGAGGCTGGGAGGCGGCCAGGGGCCCCACACCCTACCTAGGTGCGGGGCAGGGCCCACCCGCACCTAGGGGGTCTGGCCGCCCTGTTTCGCGTCTCTGTCTCGTCTTCCGGATTCTTGTCCCTCACGGTAAAATATTGACTTTGGCTTTTGTCCCGTCCAATTTCGAGAATATTGATTTTATGCCTTTATGGAACCAAAAATAGAAGAAAACAGGCAACTGGTACTGTGGCAACTTGTTAATAGGTTAGTTCTAAAAAAGATATAAAAACGCCTCAAAGTGTAGACAAAGCAAATCAAAGTAGATACTAAACAAGCATGGAGCATCAAAAATTATAGATACGTTTCCGACGTATTAAGCATCCCCAAGCTTAACTCCTGCTCGTCCTCGAGTAGGTAAGTGATAAAAATAATAATTTTTTAGGTGACATGCACCATCAAAACCAAGATCAAACCATTTGCAAGCATTGAAACCTGGGATCAAAGAAGTCTAAACATGTGCATGAAAGATGGAGTTCTAACAATAGGACATAGTAACTATGCATTCAACATGACAGGCTACAAACAAAGATCATGAATAACATGCATTAAAAAACGTTTATTTGTTTCACATACAGAAAACATAACATAGTGGCAATTAGCTTATCCCTCATAGAGTAGCAAATAGATGCATAGGACACCTTCAAAGTTCACAAGGATGACTAGAAATAAGTAGCACAAGAAAAAGTAATATCAAAATATGCATCAATTAATAAGCTTTGGGATACTGCGCACGGAATGACAACTATGCTCTCTTAATGGTGCCTAAAGGTAGAAGGTGGAGACTCAAATAGTGGTGGAAGAAAGGCCCTTCATAAGGGAAGCAGGGATTTCAAGTTTCAAAAAGAGCTTCCAAAAATTATGGTACTAGTTAGCTTTCAGCCCTCATTGCCTCTATCATAAGCATCTTGAAGTGATTAAGGTTAAAGTGAACAAACTATGGAGTATATGCTTGACAAAGTATAAGTTGGCAATCTCAAGTCCCTTAAATATGAGGGCCACACCTCATGCTACTAAACTTTAGTCACCTGTAAGTTCTTGTCATTGTAAGTAGTTGCATATCATAGAGAACCGCCAACGGGGTACCCCTTGCACATGGTACAGGAGCTATCCCATAACCAAAATGACAAGGCAAGCATACAATGAGCATCTCAGTGATCGTTCTATTTACTATGTGCATAGCTTTTTATTAAGGATGCTTCATAGATAGCTCACTATGGTGATGCTGCAAGTTTCCACCATGATTAGGCATGGCTTAGGCTAGTGGCCCAGGCGTTTCTCTAACACGAAATACAAACTCCATGGACTCACAAGTTCCCTCTTTATTTCACACTGGTGACATCCATAGACAAAAGAGGATGATATCAACTGAGTACAAAGTACAAGTGCAATGTTGAAAACGTTCCCCGTGACAGCACGGTTCTGCTAATTCCAACATATAAGTGCAAGCATATACAACATAGATGACACAATAGTTCAAGTTTATTAGGGGCAAAGAATATAAAGTGTGCCATGAAGTTTGTGAGGGCTTTTAATCACTAAGTTTTCACATAACAAAATACTTTTTTAATTGGAATATAGCTGAAAACAAGAATATACTTGGAATGGTGTAACACACCATGCATAGGAATTTATAGTGGACACTTTGGAAAAACTTGGTTTCTTGGGAGTTGGAAGCATGAGTAGATATTACTCATACAAGTGGAGGCTAGCAAAAGACTGGAGCAACCAACTAAGAGAGCATAATGGCCATAATCATGAAGAGCAACAAAGCATTACTAATCAAAGCATAGAGTGGTACTACAAGTCAAGGACTAAATGATCATATAGGCTATGGTGACTTATCATAGTCATAACATGGTGTGAGCATGTGCCAATTCAACCCAAACAAAGCATCAAAGGAGAATACCACAATACTATGCTTTTGCATGCTAAAACAACGCATAATTTCTTCAAGGCACACTAAGAAATCCCAATTGTTTGGAACAAGACATGCTACAGCAATAATCACTAAGCATAAGGTAAAAACAACACCTAGCATGTCATGCTAAAGTCTAAGTCACAGTCAATGCAAGCTCCTCTTGCACTTACAAGCAAGAACTTACTACTCCTTTCCAACACCAAGCAACTTATTTGCAAAACAACACAGCGAGAACGGGGTTCCAAACTACTTTATTCAAGCAAACTAAACAACCTAAACAAACCAAACGAAAACTAATACGCTTCAAGAACAACACAACTGTGCATGAAACAATAAAAACGAAGTGTCTAGAAAGACTTGACCTTTTTATTGATGAAGAAGGGGATGCCTTGGGCATCCCCAAGTTTTGACGCTTGTACCTCTTGGATATTTCTTGGGGTGACACCATGGTGGCATCCCCAAGCTTGAGCTTTTGTCCATTCTTCATCTCATTACATCATTCTCTCTCTACACCTGAATTTTTTTTCCTTCACACAATCTTCATTAGCAACATTAGTTTATTCAAAAGATATTAGACCTCTGGCAAAGCTTTGGAACAGCAAGACTTTTCATAAAAAACACAAGCTACTGTAGGAACTCCGTCAAAAAGCTCAATTCACCTAAAGAGAACTCAAAAAGGAATCAATAAGAAGCAAATGCAAATAATGGCAGAAATCTGCCAAAACTGACCACTAGTTAGAAACCGATTTTTTCGAACATCTTATGTTTCTCAAATCAAAAAGTGTTGAACTAACAAAAGTTAGATAACATACTGGGGGATATATTAATAAATTTTCAGCTCAATCCGAGTTACAGAGACTCCTCACGAATGTTTTTGGTGGAGGAAAGAAATTTGTCTCAGGACAGCAACTCCCCAAATCTTACTTCCCTCTCATTAGAGGTCATTCTTGGCACAAAAAACAAACAAAAAGGATAAGGAGAGTTCATTACTGAAGTAATAACTTCCAAGACTCAAGGAAACTCTTGGGTTATCTCCCAACAAGTACTTTTCTTTAACGCCTTTAAGTTAGGCACAAAAAGCAAGAAGAATCAAATATTTTCAAATGAGGAAGCAGTCACATCAAACCTTGATTTCAAAGGAGGAGCAAAAAGCAACTTCTCTCTCCTCGTAGAGAAGTGGTCAATACCTTTTTGAATGGAAAATGATATTTAATGGTGCCTTCTTTCATATCAATGATGGCACCAACTGTTCTAAGAAAAGGTCTTCCCAAAGTAATAGGACAAGAAGCATTGTATTCAACATCCAAAGCATAGAAATCCACAGGGACATAAGCATTGTTAACCATAATGAGAACATCATTAATACTCCCCCTGAGCTTCTTCTTAGAATTATCATTGAGTGGGACATCCAAATAACAATATTCTAAAGGTGGCAAATCAAGCATTTCATAAATCTTCCTAGGCATAATAGAGACACTAGACCAAGATCACATGAAGCTTTAGGATCAAAGTCATTCACTTGCATATTAATAATGGGTTCCCAACTATCTTATACTTTCCTAGGAATAGAAGCTTTGTGTTTTAGCTTCTCTTCCTTAATTTTCACAAGAGCATCTGTAATATGTTTTGTGAAAGCAACATGCATATCACTAGCATCAGGACTTCTAGCAAGCTTTTGTAGGAACATAATCACTTCAGAAATATTGCAACCATCAATATCAAAATCAAACTTAGAATCATTAGTAGTAGACTCAATAGGCTTAGGCATAGTAGGAGGAGGAACAGGGACTACCTGTGGTTTAGTGGTGATAGTGCACATACTATTGTTTCTATCAATTTCAGCTTCCCTTTCCCACCTAGCATGAAGTTGAGCTAACATCCTAACATTTTCATCAATAGTAACTTGTATGGCATGAGAAGTAGCAAAGGTATTTTCCATGGTTTCAGGTTTAGCAACCATTTTATTAATCAAGGAAGACTGAGCTTCAGACAAAGAGGATATATTTTTCTCAACATTTAAGAGCTTTTCCTCTATAGCCTTATTGAAAGTGGTTTGTTTACTAATAAAGTCTTTGAGCATGACTTCAAGTTCAGAGGGGGCACTTCTAGCATTGTTGTAAGAGCTTCCATAGGAATTGCCATTATTAGGAGGATAAGGCATATAATTGTTGTTACCACAAAAATTATTCCTATAGGCATTGTTGTTGAAATTGTTGTTTCTAATGAAGTTCACATCAACTTGCTCTTCTTGAGCAACCAAAGAGGCTAAGGGAACACTATTAGGATCTAAAGGAGGTTTCCCATTAACAAGCATAGCCATAATAACGTCAATCTTATCACTCAAAGAGGAAGTTTCCTCAAGAGAATTTACCTTCTTACCATGTGGAGCTCTCTCAGTGTGCCATTCAGAGTAGTTAACCATCATATTATCAATGAGTCTAGTTGCAACACCCAAAGTGATGCTCATAAAGGTACCTCCAGCAGATGAATCCAACAGGTTTCTTGAGGAGAAGTTCAAACCTGCATAAAAAGTCTGGATAATCATCCAAGCAGTGAGTCCATGAGTGGGATAATTCTTAACCAAAGATTTAATTCTTTTCCAAGATTGAGCAACATGTTCGTTATGAAGTTGTTTAAATTTCATAATGTCACTTCTCATAGATATAATCTTAGCATGAGGGTAGTACTTTCCAATAAAAGCATCTTTGCACTTAGTCCAAGAATCAATACTATTTTTAGGCAAAGATAGCAACCATTCTTTAGCTTTCCCTCTCAAGGAGAAAGGAAAAATCTTGAGCTTAATAATGTCTCCATCTACATCCTTATACTTTTGCATCTCACAAAGTTCAACAAAGTTATTGAGATGGGCAGCAGCAGCATCATAAATAGCACCAGAAAATTGCTCTCTCATCACAAGATTCAACAAACCAGGCTTAATTTCATAAAAGGTAGCATCAAGAGAAGGTGGAGCAATATGTGTGCTAAGGAAATCATTGTTGTTTGTGCTAGTGAAGTCACACAACTTGGTGTTCTTAGCAGAGTTCATTTTGGCAAAGGTGGGCAAGCCAAAAACAGTAGCAGTAGCTAGAGCAGGAACTAATTTTTTGTGTTTTTGAATAAAGGAAGCAAACCAAACTAGACTAATTTTTTTTTTATTTTTTTTGAAAAGAGGCAAACAAAACCAACCAAAATAAACAAAGCAAACTAAAAACAAAGTAAAGAGAAAGGAAGTGGAGGACTCCCCTAATGAAGATGTCCTTAGCCTCCCCGGCAACGGCGCCAGAAAAGCTTGATGGTGACTCCTTGATGGCTTGTGGAGTCTGTTGGGAACCCCAAGAGCAAGGTATGAAGCAGCACAGCAACAAGTAAGAAACCGAGGTTATCGAACCAGGAGGAGGAAGGAAATGTCACACAGGTGTTGCAAGCAACATGGAGACCTGCACAACACAAACTCAAGACTTTGCCCCAATGAATCAGTGAGGTTATCAAGCTCACTGGTTTGGTGTAACAAAGGATTAAACATATGGTGTGGAAGGTAATGGTTTGCAGTAAGTAAACAAGTAACAGTGGAAGATGTATCAATGATAAAGATTGGACCCGGGTCCATAGTTCACTAGAGGTGCTCTCCTTGGATAAACAACATGGCATGAAGGGTAAACAAATTACAGCAGGGCAATTGATAGGAACTGAGCAAGGCATAACAATGCAATACTAGTCAAAAAGATCCTATGAGATTCAACTGGGCAATACAACGATATACATAGACTGCCATCCAACTGCATCTATGACTAAAAGTCCACCTTCAGGTTATCATCCGAACCCCCTCTAGTATTAAGTTGCAAGCAACAGACAACTGCTTTAAGCAAAGTGTGTAAGGTAAACAATCCACTTGTTCCATGAACAAGACCGTTGTTTTCTCCCTAGTAGCAACAACACATCTACAACCGAAGAGATTTATGTCACTTCCCTTGGAAACTAGAGGCATCAACCCACTATCGAGCATAAATACCCCCTCTTGGAGTCACTAGCAACTACTCGGCCAAGATAGCTAGTAACAACGAAGAGCATGGAAGATCAAGAACAACACGTACATGATTGAATCATAAAGACAAAACCATTAATCAATCTGACATAATAATCTCAATATCCATCGGATCCTTGCAAACACAACATGCATGATTACAAATAGATTAGATCTTGATCATGAACGAAGCTCACAAGATCTATACATGACAACACAAGGAGGAGATACAACCATCTAGCTACTACATAGACCCATAGTCCAAGGTGGAACTACTCATGCATCATACCAGAGAGAAGGCCTCCGGGATGATTTCCCCTCTGGTAGGGTGCCGGGAAGAACTTCAGATCCCCCGATCTAGGGACGACGGTGGTGGCGGATACATAAGGTTTCATGGAATATTGATTGGGTACTTAGGGTTTCTGCATCGAGGGCTTCTTATAGGCGAAGAGGCGAGTCTGGGAGGCGGCCATGGGCCCCACATCCTACCCAGGCGCGGGGCAGGGCCCACCCGCGCCTAGGGGGTCTGGCTGCCCTGGTTCGCGTCTCTGTCTCGTCTTCTGGATTATTGTCCCTCACGGTAAAATATTGACTTTGGCTTTTGTCCCGTCTAATTCCGAGAATTTTGATTTTCTGCATTTTTGGAACCAAAAACAGAAGAAAACAGGCAACTGGCACTATGGCAACTTGTTAATAGGTTAGTTCAGAAAAGATATAAAAACACCTCAAAGTGTAGACAAAGCAAATCAAAGTAGATACTAAACAAGCATGGAGCATCAAAAATTATAGATATGTTTCCGACGTATCATGGGCCCGGACTCCATAAAATGGCTTGAAACCATAAAATCCGTGATAGACCCATACACGAGAAACCAAGTTACTGAACTTGGAAGAACCTCTGGAAGGCATGAATCCTATCGGATGTATTTGGATCTATAAAGGAACAGACATGGATGCTTCACATCTATAGTTTACATGTTGGTAAAGATTTTACGACAATGTTCAAGGCGTTGAATACAACAAGATTTTATCTTTCGTAATGATATTTAGTCTGGACGGATTAGTGTAGCTACCACTACATATGTCAATTGTTGTATATGCTAGTTAAACAAACAAAACAATATTCTTCTAATGGAATGGTTGCCTAGGACGTGTACGTGACACAATCCAAAGGGTTTTGTTAAATCAAAGGGTGATAAAAAAGCATGCAAACTTTAATAGTTGAAATAAGCATAGAGGAGTTGGAATATTCACCATGATGAAATTGTTAAAATGTTTAATTTCATCAGAAATGATGAATATGCTTGCATTTTCAAGAAATTAAGTGGGAGCGATGAGAATATTTCTAATATATTGTGTATAATACATATTGTTGATTGGAAAAGATGTATCTTTTATTTTACACGGGTTAAGAATTTCATTGAAATTAGATTTGGATGAAAGACTTAGGCAAATCCCGAATATTAGGCATCAATGTCTATTTGGATAGATTGATACGCTAATATGGTTATGCCAAAGTACATAGATGAAATATTGAATGAGTTTAATATGGAAACGATAAGAAAGGTTCTTACCACATGGAAAAGGTTGAATCAAGATTCAAGTGTTTTATCACTTGGTGAGTAAAATCACATGGATATCTTGATAAATGAGATACAAGTGTTTTGACACTTGGTGAGTGAAATCACATGAATATCTTAATCAATCATTCCGTGATATATAAATATCCAGATATGTCCTATGCTCTAAATGTTATGAGCATATACCAGGGTGACTCATAAGATGATCATTAGACGATAGTAAGTTTATTCTTATGATCTTTAGAAGAACTAAGAATATATTATGTATGTACAAGTGACAAATAGTTCATTGTAAAGTGTTACATTAACACTATACAGATAGTTCATTGTAAGGTGTTACATTGACACTATTTAGATAGTTCATTGTAAGGTGTTACATTGACACTATAAAAATAGTTCATTGTAAAGTGTTACATTGATACTACTTTCATCATAAGATACAAATGAAGTTTATCTCAATTTAATCTATAGGTGAAGGTGGCACAATATAATGGAAGAAAGTTCCATGATGGATTTGAATGAGTTCCAAAGTTATGGATATTGTGACGGATACTACAATGAAAGGCTAAGTATAAGATTGCTATGGTAGCAGCAAAGGAACTAGGTGTGGTTTGATGGGCTAGTACTATGAAGATATATTGAATGAAAATTATATCAACATGTTTTAAACCCCAAGAAACTAAGGTCTCACCAAATTTATACAAAGCCACCTCATTTAAGAATGAGTGATGCGTAGAGACACAAAGACATGCAAATACAAACAGAACTAAAAGTGTTAGATCTGGGGTTTATGTTTACCACTATAAAACGCGTATATACAACACCAAAGGGTCATAGGTGTTGAATGCGCAAGGTTTTTTAAATTAGATTATTGACTCTAGTGCAAGTGGGAGACTGAAAGGAATATTCCAGAGAGGAAATGATAAAGTGGTTATTATCTTATTCCATATTTATGATAAATGTTTATTTTTTATGCTATAATTGTGTTAAGAGGAAACATTAATACATGTGTGATTTATAAATAGAAAAGGTTCCTAGTAATGCCTCTCTTAATACTAGCTTGTTGATTAACAGATGATCAAAGGTTTCCTGATCATGTACATTGGATGTTGTTAATAATAGGGTCATATCATTGGAAAATGATATGATGACCACTCACCCGCAGTAGATTTAGCAATATGATCAAGTCCTCAAGATTATATTGTTATCACATTCATAGTAACTCAATGTCCTTAGACCATGTGATCACGTCAATCACTTTCACCGGAAGAGTACTTTGATTACATCAAACATCACACCATAGCATGGTGATTATAAAGGTGTCATCAGGTACCTAGAAAGTGTTAGTTGAGGCTCGTGGATCAAGAGTGGGATTTGTCGATCCATATGACGGAGAGATATACTCAAGGCCCTCTCGGTGATATCACATTGACACTGTAAGCAAGTGATTTGATCACCAGAATGTTATATCACGAGAACGAGAAAAAGAGTACTTGTCGAGAACAAGATTAAACAAGGTATGGATGATACCAAATGATCGGATCCCGAACATGTAAAATATCATGAGACAAAATATTGATTATAGCAAAACAGGTTCAGTCGATCATTGGATTTTCGTGGAACTAGTGGGAGTCATTATGGATCTCTAGGTCCTGCTAATGATTATTGATCGGAGAGAGTCTCGATCATGTCTACATAGTGCTCGAACCCGTAGGGAGACACACTTAAGGTTAGTCGACACAATTGAGTGGATAGAGAACACAAGAGAAGATAATGGACATTGCAGTAATTTATTCCATCAAATATGCCAAAATTGTTTTGGGGTATCGAAACAAAGCAAGGGAATAAAATGTTAATGTGTTCATTAAATGAAGTGTTCATTAAATTTAGTTGTATTAACCAAGAGAATTAAAATGCTTTAATGGAAAGACCTTTGATTTTTGAGTGGAGAATAAATGGAAGAAAGTGGAGAATGAATTTTGTGAGTGGAGAGTCCACTCACATAATTAGGGGAGAGGTGGGGGCACCTCCATGGCTGGTGTGCCATGCCCCCGTGGGCTTCCCCCCTCACCTATAAAAGGATCCCCTCCTCCTCTCTCTTCCACACACTTGCCCACTCCTCTCATATGCCTTTTTGTTGGCATCTTCTCCCTCTTGGTAGCCTTGTCCATTGCCATAAGAAAAGGTGCTTTGGCAAAGCCCTGCTCGATATCTTCCCCTCCACCACCTCTACCATGAAAGTGCATGTGGACCCCCATGTGTGGTTTGTTAATTAATGACAATCTTTATGGACTAATGTGTGTATTAAGTTGCACTTGTAGGATTTGTACATTGGCATCGCTTGGAGCTTGTGTTGGCTTGAAGGTCTATGAAGTGAAGAATAAGATGTGTTGTGCAAGCTCAAAATGCGCCATCTCTAGAAGATTTCATGTTTGATGCTTGCAATCCTCGGTGGTCATGGATCAATGAAGAGGCGTAAAGAAAGGGGTCCCATCTTAAGAAGGTCAAGATCGTATACATCGCACTCAAGTGGAATGCTCAAGGCAAAGGTAATCTTGATAGGTTTTCCCTTTTTCCGGTCTCATGTTGTTAGTTGAGAGACCGGGTTTAGGATAGATAGACGTACTATCAAGAGGGGCTCTCGAGTGAGTATCTTGATCATATCGTTCGGAGAGAGCTCAAACCTTTGCATACTTGCATCATCGTATTTGGTTTTTATTTGGTCGTATCCATGTGAGGATATAGGGCTTGTGGTAATCTTCATAACAAGCTCTTGTTCATCAAAATTAGATCTCCCTTTTATATCTTGTTGCAATTTTGATCTTTGAGGTTTTCTGGATTCTCACCAAGGGGGGTATCTCACTTTATAATACATGAAGTATTCCCACTTGGTGGTATCCGAATAGCTCAAGCTGCATGGCGCCCGCAGGCCGAGACTTATGAATAAGGTACAAGAGATGAAATAGTGAAGTCCTGACAAAATTTATTGGGTAGCTCTTGTCGTCCTCTTTCCAACGCAATTGGATTCGGGTCAATCGGAATTACCAAAAAAAAGTTATCGCAGCTTGAAGTTTTCCCTATTTGATTTGAAAAGGAAAAGGAAAAATCCTTTGTCTGGGCCTTCCGGTACTACCGGGCCTGGTATCGCCCGGCCTAGTGCGCGCGTGTCGCTTCTGCCTCGTTCGGCTGCTGCATCCGCCGGCCGGCCTAGTTGCCTGCTGCTCCCTGCCGCCTCGCTTCTTCCTGCATCGCGTGCGCGCCCCACAACGCTCGCTCGCTCCCGCCTCGCCGCCCGCGCGCACGCCTTGCCAGCTGCCGCTCGCGTGCCTCATGTCGTGCCTCGATCACTTGACATGTCGCTCCGCTTGGGACGGCCCAGATTGCCGCCAGCGTTCGCTCACCAGCTGCGCGCCTCTCGCTCTCCCCTGGTCTCTTTCTCACGCGCTCTCTCTTGCACACTCTGTTGGCCCTGATCCCCTTTAGCTCCTGCTGCTCGTTGGCTTGATTCGTTCACGTTGCTGCGCTGCTTGCTATGGTCATGAGCGGTAGTACCGGGCTCTTCCAGTACTACCAGCCCGTTCAGGAAAAATGCCCCAATGGGCAGGATTCTTTGGCCCTTATAAATAGCCCCTTTCTCCTTTTTTGGGTACTTATTCTTCCTCTATTTTGTCTAATCCCCCCCCCCATTATTTGCCCCACTCTTTCAAGCTTGATTTCTCTCCCTCCCTCATATGATTCTTTCCAATATTTGAGAGGTAGAGATAGGAGATCTAGATCTATATTTTTACCAATCCTAATCACCTCTTTGTGAGTGATTCTTTGGGATCTAGATCTTGGGGACTTTGTGTTCCTCTTTAATTCCTCATCTCTTGTTCCCCCAATAGCTTTAGTAGCTTTATTGGAACTTGAGAGTGAGGGATTAGAGTATCTTTGTGGTGTTCTTGCCTTTTGCATTCGATGCATCGATTTGAGTTCACCTCGGAGGATTTGGCTCGTGATATTGATAGAAGATTTTCCCTCTTGGGTTCTTGGAACCCTAGACGATTGTGTGGAAGTGGTCGGTTTTGGAGCTCATACATTGGTTGTAAAGCTTCGGGATCGAGTTGGGAGACTCCGAGTGTTGTAGAGGTCTTCTTAACAAAGTTATAAAGGTTCTGGTCGCCACCTTAAAGGCTATCGTATAATTGGGCGGGTGCTTGCCATGCGGTGGGTGCTCGGGATAATAGGGTGAGGCCTTTTGTGGCGTTGGTGGTATTATTATCGCCCACCCCTCCAACAAGACGTACTTCCATTGTGGAAGGAACTTGGTAAAATATCGTCATCCCCGCGTGCCTCGGTTATCTCTATACCCGAGACCTTTACTTATGCACTTTACATTGTGATAGCCTTCGTGCTTGAAGTATTATATCTTGTTATTACATTGTTTCTTGTATTGCTTAGCATAAGTTGTTGGTGCACATAGGTGAACCTTAGTATATATAGGATTTGTGCTTAACAAAAGAAAACGATAGTTTTATTCCGTCATTGTTAAGCCCATATCATAGAAGTTTTAAACCGCCTATTAACCCCCCTCCTCTAGGTGGCATCCGTGATCATTCAACCATGTCGTAGTGATGTTAGAGTTCCCAGGGATCCACTACTTCCGCTGCCCGGCTAGAGCAAGGGTTCGGGAGTCGTCGGCACACCGTATGTGTGACCGATTATGGAGGCGCTGCCCGTTGTGGCGCTGATCGTCTGCAAGTCCTTGAGGATGGTCGTGTACACTCTACGCCAGCCATGTTTGTTTGCGGGAATGTTATCTTGTAGGGTTTGCAGCATAGAAAACAAATTTTTCCTATGATGGTAACAACTAAGTAGCAAGATCTATCTACTAGATACAAGAAACAGGTGGATATACATCCATAGAGAACATACCCTTGTAGACCGACAAAGTTTAACAAAGTTGTACTCGTGGATGATGTAGACGAACGCTTGCCGGTCTCAAGATCGAGAAGAAGTCCAGCGCCACAAATCAGCAGTGCATCCGTGCTCGCACACACGTTCAAGCCACTGAACAACCTCCGCCTCCTTGCTCCAGCAATGCAACTGAAGCAACAACTCTTTCCAAACGAAAATCCACCGGGAACATGTACCTCGCTAGTCTGAGACCATGGGGGATAAACTAGAGGGGGAGAGAGATCCTTCACGAGGAGGTGTGAGTGTGAGAGAGGGAGAGGGGGCATTTTTATAGGAGGAGGGGGCACCCCAAGGGGTGTGCCCGGCGCCATGGGGGCTGCCCCCACCCCTTCCTCCATTCATGTGAGTGGAGCTCCCACTCACAAATTGCCTCTTCATTTCTCCACTCAAAATCCCACTCAAAAATCCCATTAAATTTCCACCAAATTTAATGTAATATCTCTTTAAATAAAACTCCTTTTATCTATTCAGAATTTTTTCAATTACATTAATTAACAAACATTCAAATAAAACCCCTTGCTAGTATTCTATTTCACATGCAGAAACAATTTCAGCAATTTCACCCGAAACAATTTCAGTGTCTAATGAAATAATTCCTGCGCTTTGTAATTCTTTCGTCTAGAACATATTTCTTCCAAATGGTGTCGGTGTCTGTTAAGTGTGTCACCCTACGATTCGCGAATAATACGGACATGATCGAGACACCTCTCGGATCAATAATTAGAAGCGGGACCTGGAGATCCATACTGACTCCCACACATTCAACGATGACTTCTTGTGATCGTGAGAACCTTTTACGCTAGTAACTTAAGCCCTTTGTCTCGCGATATATTACATGTCCGAGATTCAATCATCGGTATATCCATACCTAGTTTGATCTCATTACCGACATCTACTCTTTTCTCATTCCCATGATATAACATTCTAGTGATCACATCACTCGCTTGCAAGCTAACTAATGTGATATCACTGAGAGGGCCCAGAGTATATCTATCCGTCATCGGGATGGACAAATTCCACTCTTGATCCATGATCCTCTACATAACACCTTCGTAGTACTGAACCCACCTTTATAGTCACCCTGTTAGTGACTGACATGATCTCATGGTCTAAGGACTAGGATTACTCTGTATGATGTTATAGAAATATAAACACAATGACCTTGATCGTAATGCTATACTTTGGATGAATGTTCATCACATCATTACAATAATGTTGTGACCTTGTTATTAACAACATCCAATGTCCATGATTAGGAAACCTTGATCATCTTGTTAATCAATGAGATAGTTTATAAGAGAGTGAAAGTGTAAGATGGTTAACCTAGAGGGGGGTGAATAGGTTTCTACAAAATTCTTTGTAATCTTTTGCAAGTTTTAGGCTTTGCGGAATATAAGTGAGCCTAAATGCAAACTAGGTGAGGCAACTTAGATGATGATACATGATACTTCAAGCTCGAAGGCTATCACAAGGTAAACAATAGAAGTAAGAGATTGGTTAAGGAATAACTGAAGCACGCGGAGACAAAGATGTATTATCGTGTTCACCACCTCTTGGAAGGGGGCTATGTCACTTTGGAGAGGTGTGAGGTTCCACAAAGGATTCCTCACGCACCACAAAGGTTCACCTTCTTCTCCGAGCCTATCCCACGAAGGAATAGCTCACTTACTCGTGGTAGACTTTAAGGTAGTCTCCAAACCCTCACAAACTTTCCACGGGGCAAATCACAAGACGAATGCCTCCGGGAGACCCTAGCCACCTAGGGTTTGCCAAAAACCCAAGAGTAACAAGGTAACTCGATGAACTCAAGAGGGAATGAACTTTGGCTTGGTGGAAACATAGATCGGGACCTCCTCTTCCTTTCTACCAAAGGGATTTGGATTTGGTTGGGTAGAATGGGAGATCCTCAAGCTTTTGTGTTTCAACAATGGATAGAGAGAGAGAGAGAGAGAGATTCAAGAAGGATATGAACTGAATGCCTAACATTCTCAAGGTGGAAGAAAGGATATTTATACTCAAAAATAAAAACTAGCCGTTTCAAGCCATTTCGCAAGATTCGGTTTTAAGTTCGGTTGGACCAGCCCACACACCGGACGGTCCGGTTCTTAGCCTGGAAAACCGGACTCCAATCGGTTTTGGTTATTGACGGCAGCCTCGGTTAGACTTGGGGTAAGTAAACCGGAGAACCCGGTTCAGATTCGGATTTCCGGTCCTGACACCGAACGGTCCGGTCTGTAAGTCGGTTCAACTGGCTTGTACACCGAGTTTGCAGAAAAGGCTTGATAGATAGATTTTCTTCTCCTCTCTCTTTGGTGATGGATCAAGTAGGAGTATGGGATGTGTATATGGCTTAGGAATTCATCCCCAACAAGATCATCGATAAAACCCCTCTTAATAGTGCGGAGTTCCTAACCGGACTCAAATTAAGTAAAAAGGAAAACTCCGGCGCAAAGCTTCGTTATCAAAATGGGGGGGGTCTCTGATGACCTTCCATCACACCATCGGACTAAAACCTGTGTAAGACACTTAGAAGTACCATTAGTCTGCTCTAACTACGGTGTCATTGTCAACCAAAAATAGTAGAGGGTAAAATACCCTTTTAGAGAGGCATAACTAGGAACTTTATGTTTGTTTATTAAACACACATGTATTAACGTTTCCGTATTAATACAATTATAACATGCAAAATAATATCTATCATATACTTGGAATATACATAATAACAAATTTATTATGGCCTCTCAGGGCATATTCCCTTCAGTCTCCCACTTGCACTAGAGACAATAATATAGTTACATAGTGATAAATCTAACACCCATGGAGTTGTGGTGTTGATCATGTTTTTCCCTAGGGAGAATTTTAGTCAACGAATCTGATACATTGAGATCCGTGTATACTTTACAAATATTTATATATCCATCCTTGACGTGTTCGCGGATGGAGTGAAACCGGCGCTTAATATGCTTGGAATTCTTGTGAGACCTTGGTTCCTTGGCATTGGTTATGGATCCATTGTTGTCACAACAGATCACCATTGGGTCCAACGCGCTAGGAACCACACCTAGTTCGGTTATGAACTCCTTCATCCAAACTGCTTCCTAAGCTGCTTCTGAAGCAGCAACATATTCAGCCTATGTTGTTGATCCTGCCACCACAGGTTGTTTGGAACTCCTCCAACTAACTGCTCCTCCATTCATGATAAATACATATCCAGATTGAGACTTCGAGTCATCCGGATCGGTGTCGAATCTAGCATCGACATAACATTTAGCGACGAGCTCTTCTTCACCTTCGTACACGAGAAACATTTCTTTAGTTCTTCTTAAGTACTTAAGGATATTCTTGACCGCTATCCAGTGTTCCGAACCTGGATCAGATTAGTATCTACTAGTCAAACTAATATCATGTGCCACATCCGGTCTTGTACATAGCATGGCGTACATTATAGAGCCTATGGCTGAAGCATAGGGGATCTTGTCCATTATCTCTCTTTCATCCGTTGTAGCCAGACTTTGAGTCTTACTCAATGTCTTGCCTTGCAACATAGGTAAGAATACCTTCTTAATTTCGTCCATTTTAAACTTCTTTAAAATATTATCAAGTTATGTACTATATGATAGCCCTATTAGGCGTCTTGATCTATCTCTATAGATCTTTATGCCTAATATGTATGATGCTTCACCTAGGTCCTTCATTTAAAATTTGCTGTTTAGATAACTTTTAACACTGTTTAAAAGATCTACATCATTTACGATCAATAATATGTCATCCACATATAATATCAGAAATGCCACATTGCTCCCACTCACTTTCTTGTAAATACAAGCCTATCCATAAGTTCGGACAAATCCAAAATCTTTGATCACCTCATCAAAGCGGAGATTCCAACTCCGCGATGCTTTCTTCAGTCCATAGATGGATCATTGAAGCATGCATACCTTGTCAGCATCCTTAGGATCGACAAAACTGTGACACCCCCGGGATCAGGGCTAAACAAATCCCAGACCTCCATCTGAAATAAGCTTAACCTTGAGCTCGAGAATATCCAGTGAAGAATCGATAACACAGCAGTGACCCTACGGCACAAAATTTATTACAGCAAGCTCATAACTGAGCAGAGAACCAAATTATTACAAGCAAAGGTCACTGACCACAAACATCAAACAACGGAAGGCAAATTATGCTATTAAGTATAGCAAACTTAACAAATGGCCTAAGAGGCATGAAGCATAACGATGACGTCCCAGCCCATAGATTCCAGGCTGCCGGCCGGGAACCCCAAGCTACTCGTCGATGTCGATGTAGTACCAAACTGATCTTCAGGGAATACTTACTCTGCCAAAAGTATCAACAAAGCAAGGGTGAGTACAGGGTGTACTCCACAAGACTTATGCATGATGGAGTTGTTTTGCATAAAGCCACCTTTGTTTATAAAACAAGAGAGAGAAGAATCTCGTCTAATTAGAGTATTTTAAAAGGGGATAAGAGAGCGACATCTCCGAAGTATTGATCATCATCTGTTGATATCCACCAAGTCATCATCATCTACCAACTAGGATCACCCCCTCGTACCCATGAAGAAGCATCCTTAAGCACAAGTTGACCTGCCAAGTTTTACGATTAGGTTATAGTTCTCTATGATCTTAGAATCTGGTCACCAAGCGTTCATAACCGTGAACACGGCTTTTCAAAAAGATTATTACCCTGCAGGGGTGTACAACTTTACCCACACGTACTAACCTTCTCTTAATGCCACAATGATTAGCCCTCTTCCTTGGAAGGCCGGCAGAGGGTGGTTAGACACGACCTTTACCTTGCTTTCGTCGAGACCATGAGTCACGCAATAAGTATGGTTCCGCCATAACGGGTCAAATCTCGAAGCCGGTACTTAAAGATGTCA
Source organism: Avena sativa (assembly GCA_916181665.1). NCBI lineage: Eukaryota > Viridiplantae > Streptophyta > Magnoliopsida > Poales > Poaceae > Avena > Avena sativa. Next base: position 111,158,268 of record OV702285.1, on the reverse strand, counting down.
GGCAAGGTTGGTTAACAGGGGCGCCATCTACCCCAAGCAACCCGGTCCACGCTTACCTACCTGTTATGAATGCACCAACTTCACCCGGCAAATCTTTCAAAAGATTTTCTATGCATATGCCGAATGGAACGCCCGAACTATGTGACTCATGGAATCTACTAGGAAAGTTAGTCAGTCATGAGGTTGTCTAGGCCCCATGTGGTTGCACACTCGTCTTGGTTCCAAAGGCAAGAACTCAGGTCCTAGTGGTGGCGAGCATGGGACTAGAAATACCACATCCCACTATGGCCTGCCATACAAGCCTTAGCATGTTTAACTCATATCACCTCTGATATCATCTCATCACGTTCTCCTGTCATACTAGATTCTCTGCATCTGATACATCATCTGGATGGACCAGAACTGAAAGCTATGCATGGCTAAGCACACACATATATAAGCTCTAGCAGTGCACACAAGCCAAACCTAGTTATGCTAGGAGCAGTGGATCAGGTAATATAAGCTCAAAGGAAGTATGCAATAGATAGGATACTCTATTTATCGATAAAATACCACAGTAGAATCGTATGCATCATGGTAGGAATTGAAATGCTTTTGAAATCATAGGATTGTATCATGGTGGGGCTATGCTTGCCTTTTCCAGTTGATAGCAGATAGGAAGATCTTCGGAAGTCTTTAACTTGACTTGGTTACAGTTGGTCAAGTATTGTTCGTCGATCTTTGATCTTCGACGGTGTTGATCTCTGGCTTCGATCTCGATCTCGATCTCGTATTCTACCAGAAGAACCAAACACCGGAAAGAGAGGGGAAACAATCAACACATGGCATCGATGAAATGCTCAAGAAAGTATGATGATATGACAAGTTAATTTTCATTGAATTGAAACCCTAAAGCATGCTCGACAAATTAATCGGGGTTCCGAGTGGTGAAAACCCTAATTCGGAGAAACTCCGGAACATATGAGAGGGGTTAGTTTGTTCTTCTAATTAAACTTGTCATTTAAGTTATTGAACAATGCATGATTATAGCTTAAATAGCTAATTAAACTCCGGAACTCATTTAGTTTGTTCTTCTAATTAAACTTGTAATATATCGTGAAACAAAGGGATTAAGATATACTAGCGTAAAAGGTTCCGACGATCACAAGAAAGTCATCGTTGAATGTGTGGGAGTCAGTATGGGTCTCCAGATCCCGCTTCTGATTATTGATCCGAGAGGGGTCTCGATCATGTCCGCATTATTCACGAACCGTAGGGTGACACACTTAAGAGACACCGACATCCAATTGGAGCAAATGTTTCATGCCGAAAGAATGAACAAGCGCAGGAATTTATTTCACTAGATACCGAAACAGGTTTTCGGGTGAAATTGCATAAAGTGGTTATGCATGTGAAAAAGAATTCTAGCAAGGGGTTATTTGTGAATGTTTGTCATTAAAGTAATTGACAAAATTCTGAATAAAATAAAAGGGTTTTATTTAATGAGAGTTTGCATTAAATTTGGTGGAAATTTAATGGGAATTTGAGTGGACTTTTGAGTGGAGGGAATTTAAAGGAGATTTGTGAGTGGAGTGTCCACCCACATGAAGAGGGGAGGGCAAGGGGGCAGCCCCATGCGCCGGCCACCCCCTTGGGGTTCCCCCCCCCCTCCTCCTATAAAAGGAGCCCCCCTCCTCACTTGTCTCTCACACCTCCTCGTGAAGGATCTCTCTCCCCCTCTAGAATTTATCCCCCATGGTCTCGGACTAGCGAGATACAGGTTCCCGGTGGCTATTCGGCAAGAAAGAGTTGTGCTTCCGCTGCATCGCTGGAGCGAGGAGGCGGAGGTTGCTTGGTGCCTCGAACGTGTGTGCGAGCACGGATGCGCTGCTGATTTGCGGCGCTAGGACTTCCTCTCGATCTTGAGATCGGCAAGAGATCGTCTACATCAACCACGAGTTGAACTCGTTAAGCTTTGTCGGTCTTCAAGGGTATGTTCTCTACGGATATACATCCGCCCATTGTTTGTATCTAGTAGATAGATCTTGGTATATAGTTCACATCAGAGGAAAAATTTTGTTTTCTATGCTGCGAACCCTACAGTGGCATCAGAGCCGGATCTATGCGTAGATAATTTATACGGGTAGTACACATATGAGTATGTGGGCGATGATGATCATGTTGTTGCTCCTTTGTTGTAATTTTGGATATTGGTGGCATAGTGGGATGAAGCGGCCCGGACAAACTTTACATGTCCTCGCACATGAGACCTGTTCCACGCTTGACATGCAACTAGTTTGCATAAGTGGATAGCGGGTGTCTGTCTCTCCTACTATAGTCAATATCTATTTTGCAAGCGAGTTGTCAACAATTTTATTATCCTCGTTGTGGTTCATGTTTGTAGGTAAGAACGGTTCTATCTCGAAAGCCCTAAGCCACGTAAAACTTGCAATGGATAAATTAGAGGCGTCTAGTTTAGATTGTTGTTGGGCTAGTGTTATGATATGGTAGTGTTGTAAGTAGAAGTATGAGAAGATACTCTTACAACACACATAGCGTGTAAAATCCATAGACCTTGGATTTACACATATTGGTATGATAGTGATCATACCACGATGCACATGATAGAGATCATCTGCGGGAACCATATAATTTCACTAATAAACATATGATGTTTGATAGCATCTTATATTGCTTGTTTAGCGCTTTTTTAGCATAATAAGATGATCCCTCATTTAAATATCAAGATAAGAATGTGTTCTTCCTTTAGTATGCACCGATTATGTTTTCGTCGCTCCAAGACATCACGTGATGATCGGGTGTTCTTGGATCCACGACCATATTTCGGGTGTAAAACAGTTACACACGCGAATACTAAGGTTCTAACTTGGCGAGCCTAGCATGTACAGACATGGCCTTGGAACACGGACCGAAAGGTTAAGCATGAGTCATATAGTTGATATGATGCCCATTTGATGCTCGCCTTTGAAGCTATACCGACTCACGTGATGATCGGACTTGGTGTAGTGGATTTGGTTCATGTAATCACCAAAAAGGCACGAGGGATGTCGTTTTTGAGTGGGAGTTCATTCGTAATATAGATTAGTTGAACTCAATCTATCATACACTTAGTCTAAACTTTACAAATTCTGTTGTAGATGGCACCACCTGCTTTTAATTTCAATGTGTTCATGGAGAAAGAGAAACTAGCAACGAACGGTAGCAACTTTACCGAATGGGCCATGAATTTGAGGATTCTCCTCTCTGCTGCACAAAAGCAATATGTGCTAGAAGCGCCGTTAGGCCCCCCACCTTTTGATGATGCCCCTGACGAGGAGAAGAATGTCTATCATACTCGTCAGGAGGACCACAACTTAGTTCATTACGGCATATTGTATGGGCTAGAGCCGTAACTTCGAAAGCGTTTCGAAAACGGCAATGAATTTGATACAATGGGTGAGTTGAAAATGATTTTCGACACACATGCTGCTGTAGAGAGCTACAATGCTTCACAAAAGTTCTTTAGCTGCATGATGGAAGAGCACAGCTCCGTTAGTGAGCATGTACTCAAGATGTCGGGTTACGCCGATAAGCTTGTGTCCTTGGGAATATCGATTCCCATTGACTTAGGCATCCATCGTGTTCTGCAGTCTCTGCCACCTAGCTATAAGAGCTTCGTGATGAACTATAATATGCAAGGCATGAAGAAGTCTCTCCCCGAGCTTCTGTCAATGCTTAAAACTGCAGAAGTGGAGATCAAAAAGGAACATCAAGTATTGATGATCAATAGGAACACTGGTTTCAAGAAAGACAAGAAGGGAAAACGGAAGCGAAGTAAGGGCGGCAAGCCTGTTGCCGCGCCTGAAAAGAAACCCCGAGTTGGAACTAAGTCTGATTCCGAGTGCTACTATTGTAAGGGGACTGGCCACTGGAAGCGCAACTGCCCCAAGTATCTGGCAGACAAGAAGGCCAGCAAGGCAAACAAAGGTATATATGATATACATGTTATCGATGTGTACTTGACTAGTGCTCGCAGTAGCACCTGGGTATTTGATACCGGTTCAGTTGCTAATATTTGTAACTCGAATCAGGGGCTGCGGAACAAGCGACCGCTAGCAAGGGGTGAGGTCAAGATGCGTGTCGGCAATGGATCAAGCGTTGATGTGATCGCCGTCGGAACGCTGCCTCTCCACTTACCATCGGGATTAGTTATAAACTTGAATAAATGTTATCTGGTGCCTGCACTGAGCATGAACATTGTATCTGGATCGTGTTTGATGCGAAGTGGTTATTCATTTAAATCCGAGAACAATGGTTGTTCCATTTATATGAATGAAATCTTTTATGGTCATGCACCGATGATGAATGGTTTATTTCTATTAGATCTCAATGATAATGTTACACATATTCATAATGTTGATGCTAAAAGGATTAAACTTAATGATGATATATCCGCATATATGTGGCACTGCCGTCTAGGTCATATTGGCGTTAAACGCATGAAGAAGCTCCATTCGGATGGACTTTTGGAATCACTTGATTATGAATCATTTGATACATGTGAGCCATGCCTTATGGGCAAGATGACTAGAACGCCGTTTTCCGGTTCAATGGAACGGGCGACAGATTTATTGGAAATCATACATTCTGATGTATGTGGTCCAATGAGTGTGTCGGCGCGAGGTGGATATCGTTATTTTGTTACTTTCACGGATGATTTGAGTAGATACGGTTATATCTACTTGATGAAACACAAGTCTGAAACCTTTGAAAAGTTCAAGGAATTTCAGAATGAAGTGGAAAATCATCGTAATAGAAAGATCAAATTTCTACGGTCCGACCGTGGAGGTGAGTATCTAAGTTACGAGTTTAGCACTCACATGAAAGAGTGTGGAATTGTTTCACAACTCACACCTGCCGGAACACCACAGCGAAATGGTGTGTCGGAACGTCGTAATCGTACTTTATTAGATATGGTTCGATCTATGATGTCTCTGACGGACTTGCCGTTGTCATTTTGGGGTTATGCACTAGAAACTGATGCATTCACTTTAAATCGGGCACCATCTAAATCCGTTGAAAAGACACCGTATGAATTGTGGTTTGGAAACAAACCTAAGCTGTCATTTCTTAAAGTTTGGGGATGCGATGTTTATGTGAAGAAACTTCAACCGGATAAACTCGAACCCAAAGCGGAAAAATGCATCTTCATAGGATACCCTAAAGAAACTATTGGGTATTCCTTCTATCACAGATCCGAGGGCAAGGTTTTTGTTGCCAAGAATGGATCCTTTCTAGAGAAAGAGTTTCTCGCGAAAGGTGTGAGTAGTCGGAAGGTAGAACTCGAAGAGGTTGTGGAACCTTCTCTTCAAAGTATGGCGAGTAGCGCAGCGCCGGAAGTTGTTCCGGAGTTGGCTCCACCTGTTGAAGAGGGAACTAATGATAATGATCATGAAACTCCGAAAGAGAGTACTACCGAACCTCGCAGGTCAAACAGGACGCGTGCAGCTCCCGAACTGTACGGAAATCCTGTCATGAATTTCATGGTTGATGAAAATGATGACCCTGTGACGTATGAAGAAGCGATGATGAGCCCGGATTCCAACAAATGGTTAGAAGCCATGAAATCCGAGATGGAATCCATGTATGAAAATCAAGTTTGGAACTTGGTGGAACTACCTCACGACCGAAAGGCCGTGGAGAACAAATGGATTTTCAAAAGGAAAACTGATGTTGATGGTAATGTGACCGTCTATAAAGCTCGACTTGTCGCAAAGGGGTTTCGACAAATTCAAGGAGTTGACTACGATGAGACTTTCTCTCCCGTAGCGATGCTAAAGTCAGTTAGGATTATGTTAGCAATTGCTGCATATTTCAATTATGAGATATGGCAGATGGATGTCAAAACCGCGTTTCTCAATGGGAATATTGAAGAAGAGTTGTATATGATACAACCAAAGGGTTTTGTCGATCCTAAGGATGCTAACAAGGTGTGCAAGCTTCAGCGATCCATCTATGGATTGAAGCAAGCATCACGAAGTTGGAATCTCCGCTTTGATGAGGTGATCAAAGAGTTTGGATTTGTCCAAACTTATGGAGAAGCTTGTATTTACAAGAAAGTGAGTGGGAGCAATGTGACATTTCTGATATTATATGTGGATGACATATTATTGATCGGAAATGATATAGATCTTTTAAACAGTGTTAAAAGTTATCTAGACAGCAAATTTTCAATGAAGGACCTAGGTGAAGCGTCATACATATTAGGCATAAAGATCTATAGAGATAGATCTAGGCGCCTAATAGGGCTATCGCAAAGTACATACCTTGATAAGATTTTAAAGAAGTTTAAAATGGACGGAAGTAAGAAGGGGTTCTTACCTATGTTGCAAGGCAAGACATTGAGTAAGACTCAAAGTCTGGCTTCGGCGGAAGAAAGAGAGATAATGGACAAAGTCCCCTATGCTTCAGCCATAGGCTCTATAATGTACGCCATGCTATGTACAAGACCGGATGTGGCACATGCTATTAGTTTGACTAGTAGGTACCAATCGGATCCAGGTTCGGAACACTGGATAGCGGTCAAGAATATCCTTAAGTACTTACGAAGAACTAAGGATATGTTTCTTGTATACGGAGGTGAAGAAGAGCTCGTCGCTAAGTGTTATGTCGACGCTAGCTTTGACACCGATCCGGATGACTCTAAGTCTCAATCCGGATACGTATTTCTCATGAATGGCGGAGCGGTTAGTTGGAGGAGCTCCAAACAACCTGTGGTAGCGGGATCAACAACGGAGGCCGAATATGTTGCTGCTTCAGAAGCGGCTCAGGAAGCAGTTTGGATGAAGGAGTTCATATCCGAACTAGGAGTGGTGGCAAACGCGTTGGACCCAATGGTGATCTATTATGACAACAATGGTGCCATTGCCAATGCCAAAGAGCCAAGGTCTCACAAGCATTCCAAACATATTAAGCGCCGGTTTCACTCCATCCGCGAGCATGTCAAGGATGGAGATATAAAGATTTGTAAAGTACATACGGATCTCAATGTAGCAGATCCGTTGACTAAAACTCTCCCTAGAGCAAAACATGATCAACACCAGAACTCAATGGGTGTTAGATTTATCACTATGTAACTAGATTGTTGTCTCTAGTGCAAGTGGGAGACTGAAGGGAATATGCCCTGAGAGGCAATAATAAAGTGTTTATTATGTGTATTCCAAGTATATGATAGATGTTTATTTTGCATGCTATAATTGTATTAATACGGAAACGTTAATACATGTGTGTTTAATAAACAAACAGAAAGTTCCTAGTTATGCCTCTCTCATAAACTAGCTCGTTGATTAACAAGATGATCAAGGTTTCCTGATCATGGACATTGGATGTTGTTAATAACGGGATCACAACATTAGTGTAATGGTGTGATGAACATTCATCCGAAGTATAGCATTACGATCAAAGTCATTGAGTTTATATTGCTATAACAACTTACGAAGTGATCCTAATCCTTAGACCATGAGATCATGTCAATCACTAACACCGGAAGAGTTTCTTGATAACATCAAACGTCACACCGTAACAGGGTGATTATAAAGATGGATTTAGAACTAATAAAGTGTTATGTTGAGGCTCATGGATCGAGAGTGGAATTTGTTCATCCCGATGACGGATAGATATACTCTGGGCCCTCTCGGTGATATCACATTGATTAGCTTGCAAGCAAGTGATTTGATCACTAGAATGTTATATCACAGGAACGAGAAAAGAGTGCATGTCGGTAACGAGATCAAACTAGGTATGGAGATACCGATGATCGAATCTCGGACATGTAATATATCGTGAAACAAAGGGATTAAGATATACTAGCGTAAAAGGTTCCGACGATCACAAGAAAGTCATCGTTGAATGTGTGGGAGTCAGTATGGGTCTCCAGATCCCGCTTCTGATTATTGATCCGAGAGGGGTCTCGATCATGTCCGCATTATTCACGAACCGTAGGGTGACACACTTAAGAGACACCGACATCCAATTGGAGCAAATGTTTCATGCCGAAAGAATGAACAAGCGCAGGAATTTATTTCACTAGATACCGAAACAGGTTTTCGGGTGAAATTGCATAAAGTGGTTATGCATGTGAAATAGAATTCTAGCAAGGGGTTATTTGTGAATGTTTGTCATTAAAGTAATTGACAAAATTCTGAATAAAATAAAAGAGTTTTATTTAATGAGAGTTTGCATTAAATTTGGTGGAAATTTAATGGGAATTTGAGTGGACTTTTGAGTGGAGGAAATTTAAAGGGCATTTTGTGAGTGGAGTGTCCACCCACATGAATGAAGGAGGGGAGGGGGCAGCCCCATGGCCGGCGGCCACCCCCTTGGGTGCCCCCCCCTCCTCCTATAAAAGGAGCCCCCTCCTCACTTGTCTCTCACACCTCCTCGTGAAGGATCTCTCTCCCCCTCTAGAATTTATCCCCCATGGTCTCGGACTAGCGAGATACATGTTCCCGGTGGCTATTCGGCAAGAAAGAGTTGTGCTTCCGCTGCATCGCTGGAGCGAGGAGGCGGAGGTTGCTCGGTGCCTCGAACGTGTGTGCGAGCACGGATGCGCTGCTGATTTGCGGCGCTAGGACTTCCTCTCGATCTTGAGATCGGCAAGAGATCGTCTACATCAACCACGAGTTGAACTCGTTAAGCTTTGTCGGTCTTCAAGGGTATGTTCTCTACGGATATACATCCGCCCGTTGTTTGTATCTAGTAGATAGATCTTGGTATATAGTTCACATCGTAGGAAAATTTTTGTTTTCTATGCTGCGAACCCTACAGTATCGGGCCAGGGAATTGGGCTAGATGGGCTAGGTTGGGTTCCCGGTTGGGCCAAGCCAGAGGGAGGGAAAGAGGGTTGCGGCCTGATTAGGATAGAAACCCCCTTTTTTCTGCCCATGTATTTTTCTATTTTCTGTTTTCAATTTCTCTTTGTAAATTCCATTGTAATTCTTTTTTGAATAATTTCAAAATACAAAAACTTTCCCAAACATTTAAGATACTATGGAGACCCTTATAACCATTTGGGTTTCCAAACATTTTGAGGTTTTTTTCAAAATTCAAAAGCCATTTGAATTGATTCCAAAGAGAGAGGGGAAGCTAGGGTTTAGGGTTTGCATTTTATTTCTTAATGCATGCAAATTTTGATATGATGTTCATGGATGCACAATCAACCCTAAAATGGATTAACTAATTATTGGGGTGTTACAACTCTATCCCCCTTACGAGAATCTCGACCCGAGATTCCAAAGGTAGGAAGAGAAACATAGAGAGAAAGAAACATGGTCATTCTAAGGTAAGAGGGAAACACACTAAACAACACACAGAGTATCTCATGGACAACTCATGGGTAGAGTGTTTAGAAACAACTCTAAGATGACAATCATGAAACACGTCAAGGTAACAGAGGAAACAAAAGGAGATGGTTTCAAGTTGTTAGATAGCTGGTCTTCATAAGGATTGATACCATGGAACTTCAGAAGAGTTTAAGCTTCTGAAAATAAAGACTTCAACAGAAAGAACATGACCAAAGACTTCAATAGGTAACCTCTACTAAATGACTTAAATAGAGATTTCAGATTGCAAAGATAGGGATCAACAAAACCAAGTTGTTCAATTTCTTTTGACACAGAAGGGTCTTTTTTTTATTCAGCAGAAGGCCAAGACAGAAAGGTGTTTTGGTGGAGAGGACTCATAAGAGTCACAAGAAACACGTGGCAGGAGGAACTTCTGATTACCAAAATCATAGTCACTCCTAAAACATGGTTGATAAAAGGAAGGAAACTCTTTATTCATCCGGGTTTATCAAAATCTTTGCCAAAGATCATGAGATCACTTTAAACCACCAGATGAATAGTGAAGAAGATTCCTGATGACACGAGAAGAAAGAAACTTCATTTTCATACTTCAAGTACTTGGCATAACAGAACATTTACCAACATAAAGGGTCTGGAGGATTGACCGAGAGACATTTAGCAACTCTACTTTAAATGTTCTCCTTGATGTTCGGAAAAATCAAACATCAAGTAAAGGTCGGACTTCGTAGACAAAGGAAACCATAAGAACAACTCCTATATTAAATGGTAGAAGATGCCTCATGAAGAGTGGTTGATATTGCTGAGTCAAGAGAATATGGCAAAAGGTCTTTCCGGCTAAGTGTGTCAACCATTACATCATTCCTGCCAGATTTACAAAGAGACCTATGTCAAAACCTTGGGGATCACCAACCATCATTGCTGCTTGAGGTTCAGCTTTGGTTAGGTGAAATGATATTTCAGACTTAGCATGTCCGAATAGAAAGTTTGCAACATTTACCGTGATGGTAAAGTTACTAGATTCTCAAGATATGGACTACAACATATAGCTCCAAGAGACTGAGCTGGATTGCTAGACCCATGTATTTAGCAACTTGTCGAAAGACATCTGCACATACATATAGTACTAACAATAGAGTACACATTTATACTTAAGGAATAGAGTTAACTGTACTCGAATCCACGGCGACATCTTTCAACAATTGCACGTGAATCGGAGAAGGTTTCTTCTAACATCCAGAACACAAATTTCGAGACGACTCGAGGATGGTTCTCAAAACTTTCCCAACATTAATGCCAAATGTTCCATATGAATCAAATCTAGCATGGAGAAGATAAGGATGTCATCGATGGGCTCAACAACAAACTTATCGGGACACTCCAAGAAGATGGACTCATATGTTGCCTGAACAAGGCAAAAATATTGGTGAGACCAAATGTCACATCCCAAGATTTTCCAAATCTTGTAATGTGAAAAATAAATGAATAAAATAAAACTTTGTTGATTTTCAGGGTGAGAAGAAACTTTTTGAATTCAATTGGAACTTCAAACCAATTTGGATCAAATAAAATCCTAAAGGGTTTTAAAAAGATAAAACATCTAATAAAGGAGAATAAAATATTTTATAATTATTATTTTGGACCTTTTAAATAAAAGGATTTGGTTTACAAAAGAAAAGGTGGTTTATAAATAAAGATTATTTTATAAAGCCAAATTCAACCTTGGCCAAAGCTTATGAAATAAAATGCTTTGTTTTGATAAAAATACTAAAGGTTTATTTAAATAAAATAATAAGGATTTAATATCCAATTTTATTTAAGTAAAGGCTTTTCCCATTTTAAATGAACACTAAAACTTATTTATTTATTTTAAATAAGTTTTCCAAATATTTCATATTCTCAAATAAAACCTACTGAAGTGTTTTGGTTTTATTTTAGATTTCAAAATAAATATTTTAATAAAACAAATCCTATATGGATTATTAACTAAAGTCCATTTTATTTAATTATTAATGGACCCTAAAATAAAAGGTTATTTTGTTTAAAACAAGTTCCAAGTATTCTTTATTTCCAAATAAAACCTACTGATTTGGTTTTGAAAATAATTAGATTTCAAAATGGAGTTTTAAAATAAACATCAAATTCTATTTTGATTTAATAACAATGGTCTATTTATTTAATTAATAATGGACGTAAAATAAAATTATTATTTTGGTTTTGGAATTTGGTTTATGCTACTGAACAGAACCAAAATTCAAAGTTGCAAAGCTTGGTGATTGTTTGAATCAATTTGAATGTTGTTTGGTTGTTTGAAATTTCAAAACAGAAATTGGAAATAGAAAAAGAAAAGGTTTCAGGAAGAAAAAAAATAGAACCAGACCCAGCCCAGCCGGCCAAGCCCACGAGCCCAGCAAACAGCCCAGCTTCCCCTCCCCGAAAGAAAACGGTTCGCACCAACTTGCTTACCCGCAAAGAAGCTGACCGGTGGACCCTTCCCCCTCACTTCCTCCTTCACTGCCAGATAGACCCCACAGCCACGTGGTCATCTTCTTCGCCGCGACCTCCTCCCCCAAACCTCGCTGCCGTTGCTGCCATTCAAAGCCGCGTTCAATTCACCTTAATGGCCGCGTTAATCTCGCCCCTGACCACACGTACATAAGCGCCTCTCCTCCCTCTGTCATTCCCTGCACACGCCAACTCCACATCGCCACCAGGCTGCTCGGAATTTCCCTGACACCGCCACCGCTCCGACCACCGTCCTCCCTCGAATCCAGCCGAGCCTCGCCACCTCCTGCCTCCCCGAGCACACGAGCACGCTCACCACTTCCAGGCGCATCCACTTGTGCCCTTCGTACGACCGCGGGCGCCCCAGAGCAACGTCTGCAACAAGCTCTGAACGACGCCGCCGTCCGCTCCAACTCCGACGAGCCCCATAGGTAGTTTTCGGCCGCCCCTCTTCTTCTCGTTCACGCACACAGCATCTCCGTGATCTCCTGCGTCTAACCATGCTTCTAGTTTGCCTTCTCGTGACCCGTAGCATCGTCTTCGACCTCGACCAGAGCCAACCGTCGCCAGACCAAACTCCGGCGAGGAATTCCTCCTGCCCTCGTGCGCCCCTTGCCCCGTCGACCACACGACGAGCTTCCCCAGCCTCCTGCGATCTCGGTGAGCCTACTCCCTCCCTCTCTCGCTTCCTTTTTCGCCAGTGCCACCACTGTCAGACCGTCGCTGCCGCTAGCCACCGTCGGCGCCGCTCACATATGGTCAAACATGCTATCACCGTAGGATCGAGATCTGACGCTCACGATAGAATCATTTAACCGCGAAAGGGTACGCTCTCTGGACCACGCGATCTATTTAGATCCAACGCGCCGCAGAGCCGATCCGGCCGAACCGGTATCGACCAGTGAAATAGCGACGCGTGGCCAGTTCTGTTTAAAACAGAATTTGAAAAACAGATTTAAGTTGCAATTTGAAAACCCTGTAACTTTTGATCCACACGTCCAAAAATTGCAAATTTGGTATCATTGGAATCAGTGGAACAAGCCCTAGCCAACCATGCCTTTAGTTTAGCAAATAGTATCTGTTAGCTTGTGTGTTTTTGCAGAAACATTTGTATGCTTGTTAAGATTGTGAAAATTGTTTAAAAATGAATTTGGGGATAAAATCTTTGGCAAATGGTGTGATTTGAACCTACTGACCCTAGGAAACACTTTGTGGTTTCAAAAATGCATTTGGTGAAGGAAAAGAATGATTCTTTGATTTAAAACCATTTCTAGTCAAATAGAAATGTGGTTTATTTATTGAAAATGGTTTTGGAAGAAAAACTTTTGGGAAATGTTTTGTTTTAAACTCTCTGACCCCAAACACCAAGTTTTAAGGTTTGAAAACATATTGGGTAAACCCTATAGGTTAATGCCTTAGTAAAAAATATTTTTACACCACATGATACCTTGTCTTGAAAATGGTTTTTGAGGTGAAACCTTTTGCAAATGACTTTGCCACTTTACAAAATGACCATTAGGTGTTTTCAAATGTTCATGACCCATTAGGAACCACTTTTTCAAACAAAACAAAGCTTGGCATGCTTGCATGCATTACTTTGACTTTGTCATTTTATGTGTTGTTTTGCTTGATTGGTAGATTGAGTTTGTGCCTTGCTTGATTGAATTGTAGTGACTTGAAGAGTGTGATTGTTGCAAGGACAAGGAGTGAACCTATACCCTCTACCAAAAAGGCAAGTGATGCTTCATACTTTTTGTCCTATTACTTTCACTATGCATTAGTGATTTTCTCTAAGTAAAACTTGCATGGATTTTGCTAAGTATAAACCTTGCTATAGGAAAACCTAGTAGATGAACCTTAGTAGGATTTTCCTAAGTTAAGATTCCTACTACTATCATGCTTAGCCTAGCTAATAGAAAACAAGGGTGGAAATATATTCACACTATGGAAAATTTCTAAGTCTGAGGACTTATGTTTTCTTAATAAAACAACTAAGTCAATGAATCACCTGGGTGGAATGGTAATTGCTTGGTGGATTTTGGTTGAGTGGTTCACAAGGCCCATGTCTATGGTTTACCTTGTGTATCTCACTTGTGGATGGCCACCCAGGAACAAAGAGATTTGAGATGTCAAATGTTGAGAAGCTTCAAGTGCAACCACTTGGCATTATGGGCTCTGCCTGGATCATATAGGTTGCAAGAACTTAGCCATATGGACAGTGGGTGGTAGTGTTTGATAGGTTGGAGCGCATCCATTTTGGTCTAAGGGAAGGCTTCTGAAAGATCTTGTCTTGGGAAACCAAGTCTTGTGGGGAAAGTGCACCACCTCTGCAGAGTGTAAAATCTAAGTACTTAGCCATGTCCCTGGTAAAGGACAATTTGAGCATCAAGACATGAAAGCAATCAAGAATCTCATCATTCAAATTTCTAAGTTAAAACTTGTGGTTTGAACAAGGGTTATTTGAAATCTTCAATCTTTGATTGAGAGAAGCCTTGGAAAAGATTTTGTCAAAACAAAAACTTAGTATTTTCAAAATGATAAGGAAAATCTATTTTGAGAAATGCAAGCCTCAACTCCACTTAGCCAAATGCATATAGATGATAGACTCCACTATGCTACCATAGTATCACTTGCCAATACAATTCCAATGTATTGACCCTTTGTGGCTGTAACTTGTATGTTGCAGGTTTGATTGATTTTAGTGAAGATTGATTGATTAGGATTACAAAGTCTACAACCAACATCTGCCTGTGGCACTTTGAAGATGAAGGACCCCATGACTATAGTTATTCCGCTGCAATGTAATGTAATAGCCAAATGAGCTATGTAAGATGTAATAAAATTATGTTATTCCTGGTTATAAAGTTATATTATGACCTTTGTTTCTTGATATTACATCTTAACTGTGGATGCTAGCTATTGATCCAGGGACTAGCATTGTAAACACAGGGGACACCGCCTTATATGTTAATAAAGGTTGGGACACTCCCTCTACACCAAAAGACATGAAAATGTACTCAAGTGAAACATCACTAGTAGAAACATCATCAAGATAGTCCTTGGAACTGAGTTTGATTTGACGATAACCCAAATCAAATCAAAGATAGGGGAAGATAACATATCCACAAATAAAATACTATCTTTCTTCAAAATGAACAAAACTAGACATCCCATTATGAAGGAACTGGGTCGGATAGAACTTTTGTCTTACAACTCTCCGAGTTGTTTTTCAAGCTCAACCAACTTGCTCAGGGGTATCCAGTACGGATCCTTGGAGAAAATAGCAGTTTAGAGAACTTGCTTGCTCAAGAACTTGACAACACGGTCATGTGGCAACATGGCGATACTTCTAGTAGACATCTAGAATATCACGAACCACCGATATGTTACTTAGTTCCAGAGGTAACTTGCTTTGTAAGGCAAGGAGACATAGTCTTAGAGCTTTGGCACGAACCTAACTCTTTGACTGAGAAGAGTGTACCAGAATAATGGACTTGGTAGCACAATCATCCTTTGCTTAGTGACGGGGTTAACCAATCACGCTAAGAATGATACAAATGTCCTTAGAGTTCAAAACAATAATAACTGCTAAGAATCTCAGATGGCCACATTATTACGCACACGCATCACTCACGAGCGGGAAAGCTCGAGGAAGGGTGGGTAAGTATGTGTAAGAGAATCACTTCATTAAGGGGTCAGGAAACTCAGCACGGCCTCTTAGTATAAAAGAGTGTGATACTTTAAGGTAGGACAGATAGAAGCTAATTAATGCCTCTTGATCTGCGGTTTACAACACTTTAACTTGGTCCTAGATATGATGAGGTAATGGAGTTTGTTTCTCCTGGACATTCCGAAATGGTTTGTCTTGATGGACCACAAGGGTATCTTGCATCGAAAGACACCGATGCACATGTACTACTTGGCTACCAACTGGTAGACAAAGGTCGAAAACAACAAGGGAAGAGGAACATACTTAGGATGGAATCCCAAGATGTGGATGCATAAGTCAACAATCTCCCAAAACCCAATGCATAGAGGAGATAAAGTGTGGCAGAGTCACGAATATAGATGCGAGACTCTCGAGGAGTACTCTTGTCGTGATCTATTTGGTTCCACTAAAGAACATCTGCCATAGAATGTGGTAGGGGAAGTCCTTATTTGTCAGAATTCAATCACGACAAAGACCACAAGCTTGAAGGCTAGATTTGTATTACCAGCCATCCTGAGGTTATGTGTGAACATTAACGGCAGGGGTCAAAGAAATGGATCTTGGGCTAAAGGTCAGCTTCATGTACAAAATTCACAACACCAGAATCTAGCACAATCCGGGACCTTTGGTTCAAGTCCAAGGGTTAAAACCCAAAGAAAGGAGTAACTACTACTTGAGTGACATAGTGTACACTACAAGATAACATTCACGAGGTAGCTTCCAAGAGAAGAAATGACTTCTGAAGTATCAAACAAACAAAAAGGAGGCACACGAGCAAAAGGAGACCTCGAAGCCTAGAACAGAATATTGTGGAACCAACAATATAATATTGTGGGTCCAAAAGATAGAGAGATCATGATAGAAAGGAATCTCTCAGATGAACAAGAGCAAAGGGGGAACAAGGAATTCACAACACACACAACTCTAGAGAACTCAACACTAAGTCAACTGGCTTAGAAACGACATGCCTGAAAAGGCACCTAAGCTTTGAAAGAATAGAAGAGATATCAAAACTTTTCAAAGCCAACACAAGATAAGATAACCCGGAGTTAGAGAGAAACTGGATAAGGAGTAAACAAAGCATACTGGAGTTTTCACAAATACTTTTCAGCTTTGAAAATAGTTTTCACAAGCACTAGACTCAACATCGACCAATAGCAAGGTTTTCCTACGGTCGGTACTGCTCTGATACCAAGAACTATGACACCCCCGGGATCAGGGCTAAACAAATCCCAGACCTCCGTCTGAAATAAGCTTAACCTTAAGCTCGAGAATATCCAGTGAAGAATCGATAACACAGCAGTGACCCTACGGCACAAAATTTATTACAGCAAGCTCATAACTGAGCAGGGAACCAAATTATTACAAGCAGAGGTCACTGACCACAAACATCAAACAACGGAAGGCAAATTATGCTATTAAGTATAGCAAACTTAACAAATGGCCTAAGAGGCCTGAAGCATAACGATGACGTCCCAGCCCATAGATTCCAGGCTGCCGGCCGGGAACCCCATGCTACTCGTCGATGTCAATGTAGTACCAAACTTATCTTCAGGGAATACTTACTCTGCCAAAAGTATTAACAAAGCAAGGGTGAGTATAGGGTGTACTCCGCAAGACTTATGGCTGGTGGAGTTGTTTTGCATAAAGCCACCTTTGTTTATAAAAAAAGAGAGAAGAAGCTCGTCTAATCAGAGTATTTTAAAAGGGGATTAGAGAGCGACATCTCCGAAGTATTGATCATCATCTGTTGATATCCACCAAGTCATCATTATCTACCAATTAGGTTCACCCCTCGTACCCATGAGGAAGCATCCTTAAGCACACGTTGATCTGCCAAGTTTTACGATTAGGTTATAGTTCTCTATGATCTTAGAATCTGGTCACCAAGCGTTCATAACCGTGAACACGGATTTTAGAAAAGATTATTACCCTGCAGGGGTGTACAACTTTACCCACACGTACTAACCTTCTCTTAATGCCACAATGATTAGCCCTCTTTCTTGGAAGGCCGGTAGAGGGTGGTTAGACACGACCTTTACCTTGTTTTCGCCGAGACCATGAGTCACGCAATACGTATGGTTCCGCCGTAACGGGTCAAATCCCGAAGCCGGTACTTAAAGATGTGAGGCGAGGTTGGTTAACAGGGGCGCCATCTACCCCAAGCAGCCCGGTCCATGCTTACCTACCTGTTATGAATGCACGAACTTCACCCGGCAAATCTTTCAAAAGATTTTCTATGCATACGTCGAATGGAACGCCTGAACTATGTGACTCATGGAATCTACTAGGCAAGTTAGTCAGTCATGAGGTTGTCCAGGCCCCGTGTGGTTGCACGCTCGTCTTGGTTCCAAAGGCAAGAACTCAGGTCCTAGTGGTGGCGAGCATGGGACTAGAAATACCACATCCCACCGTGGCCTCCCATACAAGCCTTAGCATGTTTAACTCAAATAACCTCTGATATCATCTCATCACGTTCTCCTGTCATACTAGATTCTCTGCATCTGATACATCATCTGGATGGACCAGAACTGACAGCTATGCATGGCTAAGCAGACACATATATAAGCTCTAGCAATGCACACAAGCCAAACCTAGTTATGCTAGGAGCAGTGGAACAGGTAATATAAGCTCAAAGGAAGTATGCAATAGATAGGATACTCTATTTATCGATAAAAGACCACAGTAGAATCGTATGCATCATGGCAGGAATTGAAATGCTTTTGAAATCATAGGATTGTATCATGGTGGGGCTATGCTTGCCTTTGCCAGATGATAGCAGATAGGAAGATCTTCGGAAGTCTTTAACTTGACTTGGTTACAGTTGGTCAAGTATTGTTCGTCGATCTTTGATCTTCGACGGTGTTGATCTCTGGCTTCGATCTCGATCTCGATCTCGTATTCTACCGGAAGAACCAAACACCGGAAAGAGAGGGGAAACAATCAACACATAGCATCGATGCAATGCTCAAGCAAGTATGATGATATTACAAATTAATTTGCATTGAATTGAAACCCTAAAGCATGCTCGACAAATTAATCGGGGTTCCGAGGGGTGAAAACCCTATTTCGGAGAAACACCGGAACATATGAGAGGGGTTAGTTTGTTCTTCTAATTAAACTTGTCATTGAAGTTATTGAACAATGCATGATTATAGCTTAAATAGCTAGGTTTCATTTTTGCGAACATTTTGATATATTATTTGTATTTTTCTGATTTAAAATGAATTAGTTATGATTTTTCCCAATTTTAATACATTTTAAATCATTTTTGGAATATTATAAATAATTTATTTATTTTAATTACTTAAACATTTTTATTAATCAGAAACATTTCTGAAAATACTTATCTCACTTACAGGGTGGACCCACATGTCAGGTATTACTAATTACAGAAAACAATTACAAAAAAAGTTTATTCAAAAGATTAAAAGAATTATGGCGTCATGTTGATGTCACCCTGACATCAGCATGGCCCTGCTGTAGATCGAGCGCGGCCACGGCGATTCCGAGCACGCGTGACAACGTTGAGGCACGCGTGGGAACGAGGAGAGCAAGGGGAGGCAGATGGTGGATGCGCCGCCCGGTTTTGGTCACCGGAGGGCAGTCGACGACGAGCTGCTGCGGCGGCGGCCTTGGATGGATGGCGGGGGAGAGATACAGAGAGGGAGGAAGATGATTGGGAGGTGCTGGAGCACCTATGGCTCACTAGGAACGCGATGGAGGGCTCGGAAGGGCACGGGGAGGCCGGAATCGGTGGCACGCACGGTGGCCGGAGCGCGGAGCTTTTAATTGCGGCGCCTGGGGCTTCTTCGGCTTGCGTGGTTGGACGAGGTGAACGAGTACTCCACGGCAGTCACGACGGTGGCCTCAGAACGACGAGGGGTGGTCGGAAACTGCGGGGCGCCGGCGATGTGTGGGCTAGGGTTCTTCGGTCAGAGAGAAATTGGGGATAAGAAGGGTCTAGGGTTCGTCCAAAGGAGCGAGGGGGTCTTATAGATGCTCAAGGAGGTGGTAGCGCGCATCGTGGCACCGGCGGGGATCCTAGCGTGGCTGAACGGTGACAACAAAGACACGCAGCAGCTCTGCTCGATGTCCTTCTGGCTGGAGGTCGAAGAAAAGGAAAAGAAATGCGAAGGGGTACCAGGCCAGGGAATTGGGCCAGGTGGGCTAGGTTGGGTTCCCGGTTGGGCCAAGCCAGGGGGAGGGAAAGAGGGCTGCGGCCTGATTAGGATAGAAACCCCTTTTTTCTGCCCATGTATTTTTCTATTTTCTGTTTTCAATTTCTCTTTGTAAATTCCATTGTAATTCTTTTTTGAATAATTTGAAAATACAAAAACTTTCCCAAACATTTAAGATACTATGGAGACCCTTATAACCATTTGGGTTTCCAAACATTTTGAGGTTTTTTTCAAAATTCAAAAGCCATTTGAATTGATTCCAAATAGAGAGGGGAAGCTAGGGTTTAGGGTTTGCATTTTATTTCTTAATGCATGCAAATTTTGATATGATGTTCATGGATGCACAATCAACCCTAAAATGGATTAACTAATTACTGGGGTGTTACAAAAACCCTTTGGTTGTATCATATACAACTCTTCTTCAATGTTGCCATTGAGGAACGCAGTTTTGACATCCATCTGCCATATCTCATAGTCGGAATATGCAGCAATTGCTAACATAATCCTAACTGAATTTAGCATCGCTACGGGAGATAATGTCTCATCATAGTCAACTCCTTGAATTTGTCGAAACCCCTTTGCGACAAGTCGAGCTTTATAGACGGTTATGTTACCATCAGCATTTGTTTTTCTTTTGAAAATCCATTTGTTCTCCACGGCCTTTCGATCGAGAGGTAATTCCACCAAGGTCCAAACCTGGTTTACGTACATGGATTCCATCTCGTATTTCATGGCTTCTAGACATTTGTTGGAGTTCGGGCTCATCATCGCTTCTTCATAAGTCGCAGGGTCATCTATTTCATCAACTATGAAATTCATAACAGGATTTCCGTACAGTTCAGGAGCTGCACGTGTCCTGCTTGACCTGCGAGGTTTGGTAGTATTCTCTTTCAGAGTTTCATGATCGTTATCATTAGTTCCCTCTTCATTCGGTGAAGTCAACTCCGGAATAACTTCTGGCGATGCGCTACTCGCCATACTATGAAGAGAAGGTTCAATAACCTCTTCGAGTTCTACCTTCTGACTACACACACCTTTCGCGAGAAACTCTTTCTCTAGAAAGGATCCATTCTTGGCAACGAAAACCTTTCCCTTGGATCTGTGATAGAAGGAATACCCAATAGTTTTCTTAGGGTATCCTATGAATATGCATTTTTCCGCTTTGGGTTCAAGTTTATCAGGCTGAAGTTTCTTCACATAAACATCGCATCCCTAAACTTTAAGAAATGACAGCTTAGGTTTGTTTCCAAACCACAATTCATATGGTGTTTTGTCAACAGATTTAGATGGTGCCCGATTTAAAGTGAATGCAGCGGTTTCTAGTGCATAACCCCAAAATGACAGTGGAAAGTCATTCAGAGACATCATAGATCGAACCATATCTAATAAAGTATGATTACGACATTCTGATACACCATTTCACTGTGGTGTTCTGGTAGGTGTGAGTTGTGAAACTATTCCACACTCTTTCATATGTGTGCTAAATTCGTAACTTAGATACTCATCTCCACGGTCAGACCATAGAAATTTGATCTTTCCATTACGATGATTTTCCATTCATTCTGAAATTCCTTGACCTTTTAAAAGGTTTCAAACTTGTGTTTCATCAAGTAGATATACCCGTATCTACTCAAATCATCCATGAAAGTAACAAAATAACGATATCCACCTCGCGCTGACACACTCATTGGACAACATACATTAGAATGTATGATTTCCAATAAATCTGTTGACCGTTCCATTGAACCAGAAAACCGCATTCTAGTCATCTTGCCCATAAGGCATGGCTCACATGTATCAAATGATTCGAAATCAAGTGATTCCAAAATTCCATATGAATGGAGTTTCTTCATGCGTTTAACGCCAATATGACCTAGATGGCAGTGCCACATATATACAGATATATCATCATCAAGTTTAATCCTTTTAGCATCAACATTATGAATATGTGTAACACTATTATTGAGATCCAACAAAAATAAACCATTCATCACAGGTGCATGACCATAAAAGATATCATTCATATAAATCGAACAACCATTGTTTTCATATATAAATAAATAACCACTTCGCATCAAACATGATCCGGATACAATGTTCATGCTCAGTGTAGGCACCAAAGAACAATTATTTAGGTTTATAACTAATTCCGACGGTAAGTGGAGAGGCAGCGTTCCGATGGCGATCACATCAACACTTGATCCATTGCTGACACGCATCTTGACCTCACCCCTTGCTAGCGATCGCTTTTCCCGCAGCCCCTGATTCAAGTTACAAATATTAGCAACCGATCTGGTATCAAATACCCAGGTGCTAATGCGAGCACTAGTCAAATACACATCAATAACATGTATATCACATATACCTTTGTTTGCCTTGCTGGCCTTCTTGTCTTCCAAATGCTTGGGGCAGTTGCGCTTCCAATGGCCAATCCCCCTACCCAGTATCAGACTTAGGGCCAACTCGGGATTTCTTTTTAGGTGCGGCAACCGATTTTCCGCCCTTCTTTCCCTTCTGTTTACCCTTCTTGTCTTTCTTGAAACCAGTGGTCTTATTGATCATCAATACTTGATGTTCTTTTTTGATCTCCACCTCTCGAGTATTAAGCATTGATAGAAGCTCAGGGAGAGACTTCTTCATGCCCTATATGTTATAGTTCATCACGAAGCTCTTGTAGCTAGGTGTCAGAGATTGGAGAACACGACGTATGCCTAAGTCAATGGGAATCGTTATTCCCAAGGACACAAGCTTATCGGTGTACCCAGACATTTTGAGTACATGCTCACTAACGGAGTTGTTCTCTTCCATCATGTAGCTAAAGAACTTTTTAGCAACATTATAACTCTCTACAGCAGCATGGGTGTCGAAAATCATTTTCAACTCACCCATTGTATCAAAGGCATTATCGTTTTTGAAACTCTTTTGAAGTTCTGGCTCTATCCCATACAGTATGTCGCAATGAACTAAGTTGTGGTCCTCCTGACGAGTCAAATAGACGTTCTTTTCCTCGTCAGGGGCATCATCAAGTGGTGGGGGCCTAGCGGCGCTTCTAGCACATATTGCTTTTGTGCAGCAGAGAGGAGAATCCTCAAATTCATGGCCTAGGCGGTAAAGTTGTGACCATTCGTCGCAAGTTTCTCTTTCTCCATGAACACATTGAAATTAAAAGCAGGTGGTGCTATCTACAACCGAATTTGTAAAGTTTAGAGTAAGTTTATGATAGATCGAGTTTAACTAATCCAAATTATGAATGAACTCCCAGTCAAAACCGACATCCCTCGTGTCTTTTTGGTGATTATATGAACCAAATCCACTACACCAAATCCGATAATCATGTGAGTCGGTGTAGGTTCAAAGGCGAGCATCTATATGGGCATCATATCAAACATATGACTCATTCTTAACCTTTCGGTCCGTGTTCCGAGGCCATGTCTGTACATGCTATGATCACCAAGTAAGAATCTTAGTATTTTGTGTGTGTAAAACTGTCTTGCACCCGAAATATGATCGTGGACTCAAGTACACCCGATCATCACGTGATGTATTAAAGCGGCAAAACATAATCGGTGCATACTTAAGGGAGAACACAGTTTTATCTTGATATCTAAATGAGGGATCATCTTATAATGCTAATAAAATGTCAAACAAGCAATATAAGATGCAACAACATCATATGTGAAAAGTGAAATGATATGGTTCTTGTACTTGATCACTATCATGTGCACCGTGGTATGATCTTTATCATTCCTTTGTGTGTAAGGCCAAGGTCTATGGAACTTACACGTTAGGTGTGTTGTAAGAGTATCAACTATACATCAACTTACAACAGTACCATATCATGACACTAGCCTAGCAACAATCTAAACTATACGCTTCTAATTTATCCATTGCAAGTTTTACGTGGCTTAGGGCTTTCGAAGATAGAACCATTCTTACCTACGAACATGGAACCACAGCGATGATAACCAAATTATTAACAACTTGTTGTAAATCAGATATTTACTATAGTAGGAGAGACAGACACCCGCTAGCCACTTATGCAAAACTAGTTGCATGTCAAGCGTGGAACAGGCCTCATATGCGAGGACATGTAAAGTTTGTCCAGGCCGCTTCATCCCACTATGCCACCAATATCCAAAGTACAAGCAAGAAGCAATAACATGATCATCATCGCCCACATACTCATATGTGTACTACCTGTGCAAAGCATCTACGCATATATCCGGCTCTGATACCACTGTAGGGTTCGCAGCATAGAAAACAAAAAAAATCCTACGATGGAAACAACTAAGTACCAAGATTTATCTACTAGATACAAGCAAAAGGTGGATATACATCCATAGATAAAATACCCTTGTAGACCGAAAAAGCTCATTTCTCCATGCAAAATTCCACTCAAAATTCCCATTAAATTTCCACCAAATTTAATGTAATATCTCTTTAAATAAAACTCCTTTTATTTAATCAGAATTTTGTCAATTAAATTAATTAACAAAAATTCACATAAAACCCCTTGCTAGTATTCTATTTCACATGCAGAAATAATTTCAGCAATTTCACACAAAACAATTCCGATGTCTAATAAAATAATTCCCGCGCTTTGTAATTCTTTCGTCTAGAACATATTTGCTCCAAATGGTTTCGTTGTCTCTTAAGTGTGTCACCCTATGGTTCGCGAATAATGCGTACATGATCGAGACGCCTCTCGGATCAATAATCAGAAGCGGGACCTGGAGATCCATACTGACTCCCACACATTCAACGATGACTTCTTGTGATCGTGAGAACCTTTTACGCTAGTAACTTAATCCCTTTGTCTCGCGATATATTACATGTTCGAGATTCGATCATCGGTATCTCCATACATAGTTTGATCTTGTTACCTACATGTACTCTTTTCTTGTTCCCGTGATATAACATTCTAGTGATCACATCACTCGCTTGCAAGCTAACTAATGTGATATCACCAAGAGGGACTAGAGTATATCTATCCATCATCAGGATGGACAAATTCCACTATTGATTCATGAGCCTCTACATAACACCTTCGTAGTACTGAACCCACCTTTATAGTCATCCTGTTACGGTGTGACGTTTGATGTTATCAAGATACTCTTCCAGTGTTAGTGCTTGACATGAACTCATGGTCTAAGGACTATGATTACTTTGTATAATGTTATAGAAATATAAACACAATAACTTTGATCGTAGTGCTATACTTCGGATGAATGTTCATCACATCATTCTAATAATGTTGTGACCTCGTTATTAACAACATCCAATGTCCATGATCAAAAAACGTTGAACATCTTGTTAATCAACGAGCTAGTTTATAAGTGAGGCATAACTAGGAACTTTGTAACACCCCAGCATTAGATCTTAGAAATAAGCCGAACCCAGGTGTGTGCACTGCATCCATGCATCACAAAATCCAGATAATTTTCGCGCAAAACTAAAGAAACTATAGAGGAATCGATATCTCTCTTGTTCTGATAGGAACATCAGAACAGGTGTGAAAGATTTTGACATGACCTTTAGATATTATATGTGTTTTTGGAGGGGTAGAATTTGAAATTTACTTTGCATTCCAAATTCAATTCTAATTTTGAATTTGGAAATTCAGAAATAATAATGCAATAATTAAGTTAAGGGAAATGGTTATAATATTGATATAAAAGAATCTTTTATTATAAGAATACATTAAGTATTGCATTGTTCTTTTACAATAAAAGAATAAGAGTAAATTACAATTAAGAAATGAATTTTAATAATAAATAAGAATTGAATTCTTATTTATAAGTAAGATATAAACATTTAATAGATACAAGTTACAAATAAAACAATAATGGAACACTTTATTACATAAGACAATGTTACATTGTTGTTGCATAAAAGAATAAAATAAAATTTACAACAAACATAAGAACCTATACTAAAACCTTAACTATTGGGCCTAAGCTATATCTTGTATCTTCTTTTCTTCTCCTTATCTTCATTCCTGTAGAATAAACAACAAAAGAAAGGAAACATTTTGTAATGTTAAGATGTTTGCCCCACCATAGGTGAGGAAATTTAATTTATTAAACTTAGGGAATTTAGGAGACTTCCTAAATTCCACAACCTAGAACTTGAGGGCATTACAAAATCTAGGCAACATCTAGGACATGGATCAAATGCTTCTATACACTTGAAATAGAGAGAGATATCTCTGGGTCAAAGTAACCAATTTTCCAATCTTAGGCAAGCTATAATACCCTCTAGCTCTAGCTAAGTTTAAACTTAAAAGAAAAAAGAAGTCAAATATACATACTAGTCAAGTGTAGCAATAATTAGCTAGACTGGCTAATTCTTACAGTGACAAGTTTAGCAAATATAAAGAATGACATCTAACCAGGAATATCCACATTAGCAGAAGCTAAATCAACATTTACACCTAGCATGTTAAGTAGAAAATAAAATGTTACAACCAGATAATATCCATAATTCCTTGATCTCATCCATAGAAAAATATCTAGGGTGGAAACTTGCACCCAGTGAGGGGCCAGTTGAAAGCAGCTCACACATCAGCATGCAAATGTTGTGCTGTCAACACAGCAGTAACCCAGGAAGTAGACAGGAAGGAATCAATTTCTGTACACAAGGAGAGGGCACAGCCGTAGCACTCACTAGTAGCACTAGATAGCACCACACCCATTCTCTTATCTCCTTTCTGTTTATCACACCTCAAGAATAGACTGCTCTCATAGCACCACAAGAACCACCCAGATCACCACCACACCACTTGCACCATGGTTGCTTCGAGAAGCCATCCAATGGCAAGGACAAGGTGGAGAAGGCCATGCTATAGCTGTTGTAGTGGGTGGAGTAGTAAAAGGAGGGGAAAGCAGGATATCAAGATACATCAGCAACTGATCAAGGTCCAAGCAAGAATAACAAGTCTAGTAGATCAAGAAATAGAAGGCAATGGTACTAGGAGGAGCAGCTCACCACAAAAATCAGTAATCAAGGCCAATAACAGTAGATCTTATCCTAACAAAAGTATCTGCATTAGAAGTTAGCTCCAACAGCAGGTTATCCATCTAAGATCATGCTTAAGTATCTATTCTTACCATTGCATCTTAGAAAATGGATGGGGGCAATAGAAACTCCTCAGATCTGTACTCAAGTGGAGTACTAGATCATCACTGGATAATTTTTTATAAGCAAGCAATAATTATTGTATCCAAACATCATCAAAGCCTCAGCTTTTGCATCCTAGGCAGGGTTAAGTAATGAAGGGAAACATTTATTTAAATATGAACTATGCTTCAGACCAGCATCACAAGCATTTAGGTTTAAATGTTTTTGTGTTGCTGTATAAGCAGCAGATCATCCTACCTGAGACTATTTTGTGCACACTCCTGTATGGAGGCACCACAAAAATAATCAAGTCAAGAGAAACCACTAAAACAGTGTAACCAACAACTAATCATCTTCCTGATTATAAATTCAGGAATCATAAAAATTATTGCCATATGGGCAATCCACATATGACACATCATTCCATCTGCAAGCCAAGCAGTTTATAAATCATCTTGTTATCCATCTGTCAAGGAATCATTTCATCTCTAAAATCATTTGACTTAGATTATAATCAGCTAAGGATAACCACCTTAGTATGGGTTTGACTCAAGATAAAACCTCAGCCTTAACATCATTGGCATCCAATTATGGTTCCCAGATAGCTAAACCCAAACCAACAACCAACTATAAGGGATAGCTATCATTGTGTACACTCAAAAGGGAGTACATCACTACTGTGCACACTCACTTGAGGCACCACAGTAGGGTTCTACAGCAAACAGAAGTCACCAAAATCACTATTTAGAACCACTGAATCGTTTCTTTCCAACCAAAGGTTTAAAAAGTTGTGCAAATGATTCACTGTCATCTTGTCATCCCATATTCAGTAAGCAATACTAGAGAAAAACCATTCCAGACAGAATTACATCATATTCCTAGGTAGTATTCCTAAGAATCAGTATCTAAATATTATAATCATTTTACTAAATCAAAGATTCAGACAAGCATAGAAGAATCACACTAGGGCCTGGAGTTACCAACTTGAGCCACCGTTTAGCACTCACCAACACTAGGAGCACAACCACTAACCCAAATTAGTACCACTAGAGCACTTGCTCATCCAAATCTAGAAATTCTAGCTAGCAACAAAATCATCCACAAACAAACATAGCAGAATCATGGATCAGGGCCATCAGCACAAAGGCTGGTCATAGGAAATTTGAGCTCGTCGAGGGCGCCGAGCACATGGAGCATTGGCTTGACAAAGCTATGGAACAACTCCTGTTCAACGCCATCATCTAATCATAGGAAGCACCCGATGCCAGGGTTACGCTGACAGCACTGTCCCGCGGGCATCAGGAGAAGGAGACACCAGGGTTGCGCCTGCGCACCTACCCGCTGGCGTCGAGCTGAGGAAGAGGAGGTCCAGGCCGATGAAGAGCACCACAGGACCACCGGCACACGGCGGCCCAGCACCGAACCCTAGCGCCAAGAGATGAGAGAGGGCGATCTCGATAAGGCCTCAAGGCCGAATCGAATCGGAGGACCCGATTGGCCAGGCGGCGATGGAGCTTCAATGGCCGGCAGCGGCAGCCGAAATGGCCGGCGTTCGCCGGAATCAAACCAGAGAGGGGCGGCAACCTCTGCATCGCCAGGGAGAGGATAAGGTCGGGGTCAACCGACCGAGTGGACCGAACCAGGTAGTCTAGCCCAACCCAGTGGGCTGGACTGAACTATGGACCCAAACCTGAAAATAGAAAGGAAAATGGGGAAAAAATGGGTAAATCAAATTACTAAAATGCTCTCTAAACATTTTGAACCCTAGAAAAAAATATATAAATATATATATATGATAGATCAAAATAATCATAAAAATAAGATCTACCTAATAAAAATATAACTTTATTTGTTTAAAATAAATATAAAGCTAATAAATCTTAAACAACATTACATCCTAAGTGAAATCTCATAAAATAAGGAAAAATCCTAAAAATAAATAAAAATCATTTTTGTATATTAAAAAAATCCACTATTTTATAAAAATACTTACTCAACTATTCTATAAATAAAATTTGAAGTAAATATTTAAATACATTTAATCTTTGATGGAATTTTATAAACATAAAAATAATACTTAAAAATAAATAAAAATCATTTTTAAGATCTTGAATAAATGTATTACACTAGAAAATATTAACATAATATTAGAAAAGTTTTTAATACTTTAAAATAATAAATCCTTATCTATTACTTATTTTATAAATTCTTTAAAAACAATTCTTAAGTATAATCACAATTTTTATAAAACCTTGGTCTAAGTACTAATTTGTAACATCCCAAAAATACTAAACTTGGATCATCAAACTCTAATCATCAAATTTAGGGTTAACAAAAACTTTTCTAATTAAAAATATGAAAGCATTCATATGTGTGTATTGAAATTTGGATTCTTTTGAATTGCCATGATTATGTGTTTCTTTGCTTGTAAAATGATTCTTAGGTGAAATAAACATCATATAAACAATCCCCAAACTTGTCACAAAGACAAACAAATCAAAACAAACAAATTAAGTGAATGGTCACTTTGGCCAATTTAACTCCCATGCCTACTTTGGCTATCTCTAACTTTCAGAACTTAACAGAAACTTGTTTGGATCTTTGCACCCCTTGATAGTACTCATAACAAAGTACCAAGGCCCACCTTGTGATCATCCAGAAACATTCAAAGGCTTAGTTTAAATGACAGTTGAAAATTGAATCTATTTCATATGGGAAGATCCCTCTTTTTCAAAAAAAAACTCAAACCAACTCAACTTTCAAAACCCAAGCATCTACAGACTCACCAGCACATGCCTAGCA
This sequence comes from Avena sativa, assembly GCA_916181665.1. Classification (NCBI taxonomy): domain Eukaryota; kingdom Viridiplantae; phylum Streptophyta; class Magnoliopsida; order Poales; family Poaceae; genus Avena; species Avena sativa. The sequence goes on along the minus strand of OV702285.1, from coordinate 111,128,614 downwards.
CACCCACCAAAAATAATTTCAAAATTCAAAACTTGAGTTCATGCGGCCATTTCATCAAACACCTTGGAGATGCAAATCAAACAAATCCTAAACACTATAGTGTGCAATGATTCTGGCCTAACTTGTTCCCTCTCTGGACACCACTAGCCTTAGTAGATCATCTAACAACCTTAACGCATCTCTAGCACCACTGTAAGCTGGCCATTGTCATCAATGGTGAGCAGGCCGAGTGCACCATTGCCACCCCATAGTCGACAGCCAGCTATGAGCAACACTAGCCTCGCCAACCTTGTCTGGGAGCAAGCTAGCACCCCACCGCCACTCCCTGTCCCAGCCGCAAGCGATGTCAGCCCCTGGACCACACGCACAGACCATGCCAACCTTCTCTACAACCATGCCGAGAGCGCGCCCCGTGCGCCACGCTCGACAGACGACCATAGACCGCGCGCCGCCCTTGCCACGTGCACGCGTGATCACCACCGTCCCAGCAACCCCGCAGACACGCCCGTTCGCCGCCGCGCGGACCACGTGCGCTGTGCGCCATTAATACTCCCGTCGGGCACGCTTAGAGCACCATAGCGTTCCGACTGATCAGCACCGCCCCACGCCTCGCCACCACGTCGTTGAGCTTCGCCAGGGAGCACAGCACCGCCCCCTACCGTCACCCACGCCGATAGCCCTCTATGCCGTCGACCACGACGAGCTCTGCCCACGCCCGTCGGTCCCCTCTCGCCACTATAAATAGAGGCCTCCCCCGCTCGAATTCTTCACACCACCTCACTCCCCTCATCTCACTGATCGTTCCACCCCACTCCCGGAGCAAGGCGAGTAGCGCATCGCCGGAATTTCACCGGAGTCCGCCGCTGCTGGAGAAGAAGGAAGCCATCGATTGGAGCCACCCCAGGAGGAGCTAACGGTACCAGGAGGTTCGCCGTTGTCGACTTCATCGTTCGCCCGCATCGTCGACCTTCGACTGAGCCCTGGTGAGCCCCCGAAGACCCCCACTGAGCCGCTAGGGTTCGAACTCGCCGGTGACTAGTTCATCATCGACGACGACCCTCAGTCATTGATCTTCATTCTAATCCAACACACCATATTGCCCCGTACCGCTTCGCGTGTTAAGATTCGCTGACCAGTAGACCCCCCCCCCCTGTCAGTCGCGCCCCGCGCCGTGGAGTGACACTGGGCCGGCCCATTAACCTTTCCCGCGCAGCCCACTCGTTTGAATTTAGCTTTTTCTTTTTAAGTTCAAACATAGTTCTGTACCTAGTTTCAAAAATCAACTCAACTCGATTCACTGAACCAAATTGAATGAAACCAATTTTGTTAGACAGGTTTTGAAATGCTTAATCCAAGCTCGTTGGATTCAAATCATTTGAATCTATAGATCAACCTTGGTAAAAATAACAAGGCAGAACCTTTTCTGCATTCAAACATTTTTCAAATTTAAACCATAATAGCTTTTGAGTTGATTCCAACTCTCAAAAATCACATTTTATCATACCTTTCAGAACATATAAAAACATATGGGTTTACTTACAGAAATAATGTTCAAGTAATAAAAGAATGCCACATAGGCATTTCTAGTCATTTATTTTTATGTAAAATAAAAGGTTAAATCTTATTAAATTGTGACACCACTTTAAATCACATTCCCATGTACTGAAATATGTGGTGATGACATGTGTCAACATGATCCCATGTTTGGTTTGGAGAATATTAAATCTTAAGTAGTTTTTCAATGAGTAGAAATTACTTTTCTAAAAATAAAATAAATAAGACAAATGTTAAGCTTGTAATATAGGTGATGATGCTAGATCATCTATAGTACCTTTGTGTGTGATGATTGAAAGTAGTTAAGTATTGTTTGGTGATTGTGTACCTCGTATTTATTTATAGACGCTAGTACCGACCAAGGATACGAGGAGGAAGGAGGATACTACGAGGAAGAAGCCGAGGATAACTTCAACCACTGCTCTTCACAAGACAAGCCTTACTAATCAAGTTGGCCTATGCAAGCCAATACTTGCAAGCTATTAACTTAGCAAGCTAGCACTTGCAATTATGAAAGTTAGATAACCTATGCCATGCACTAAGCATGCTTGGTTGGACACATTCGATGATACCCAATCCTAGTTTTACTTGCAAGCTTTCTACTTTATTTCTTTATCAAAGCTTCCTCTTAGAACGTACTTAAGTGAATTGTAGATTCTAGGAAGACAATTGAAGGTTGCATAAAGAGCATAAAATTTGGCCTAAGCTAGATAATCTTTATGTCATCCTAAGGCATGAGATTGAACTTAGTTCAACTCCACTTGTTTACCACCGCTCATTAGTACTCACCCCCACTTGTAGATGCTAGTGCTAAGCATAAAACTTTATCCACATTAGATGGGAATACTTGGTAAAAATGGTTATGAAAACCTTGGAATGATGAGTCATTCTATTGAAATGTTTTGACATGTGTTTCCGAACACTAGATGATTTGGTGATGAAAATGTTGAGGCATGAGCCTTAGCCCTTTATAAAACTGATGGTTGTCTGAATGCGATACCATTCCAATTTTACCGTACAACCACAATACCCGAGAATTGGGTAGGGCTTGACTGGAAACTTATATACCTTAGTATTGGTTACCTCACGACCAAGGTCTGAGCTGAGGCTATCTTGTGAAGAGTGTCCACCTGTGCAGTACCCAAGATGACAGTTGGTCATGGTTGGGAGGCCAAACTCACAGGAGAGGTGCTTATACTAGGGCGTGTAATTGAAAGGTTAGGATTGATTATCCGCATATTGAGTATGGTGAATTCAGGATTTGTTCCTGACGGATGTATCGAATGTTGTGGTAAAAGTGTACAATCTCTGCAGAGTGTCAAACTATTCGAATAGCCGCATCCGCGGTTATGGACAGTTGGAGTGTCCATACTGTTCCCCCGTCAGATGTTTTCAAAATGACTTATGAAATGAATTGAGACTTTGACTGGACCACAACAGAGTTGTGATATGAAATTCAAGTCCCCACTTAGGTGTTATAAAATTTTGACTAGCTTTTCTTGCTTCTGAACTTAGTAGAGGTAAATCTGGCTTTTTGCAAAACAACCCTAGAGCTTAGTGTCCTACTACAAAAACCCCCTTCACTTGTTAGTATTAGTTTGCGAGTACTTAAAGAGTACTCATGGCTTTGTCCCTGGCTATTCCCGTGGCTAGACTATGAAGAGGAGTACCAGGAGGATGGACCCCAGGAAGGTTATGACAATTAGGATCATCTCCCATCGTCAGCATTGCCTGTGACCCTGAAGATGGAGCTTCGCCTACGCTACCGTTATTATTACGTATTTCCGTTGCTTGAGTTGTATTGAGAACTGGATCATGAGATCCTTATTTGTGTAAGACCTTATGTATGGTTTGTAATGGATGATGTACTGTGGTATCCAAATCTGTTATGTCTTGCAAAAATGGTAATCCTGGGATTGCGATTTATGGCATAACAAGCATCTGGGATTCAAAATCCGGGTGTTGACATAATTCCAAACCCATAACTTGAATTCATAATCAAACTTAAGTATAACTTTTAACTTTAAAATATTCTTTTAAAAATCTTATTAAAAACCCTTTTAAATAAGCATTGGGTATCACTCATATATATAATATGGTGAATAATCATTATATCTTAACCACTATTAACATAACTTCAAATTCTAACAAATTACTAAGATCATCTAATTATGCTTCCATTAACTAAATACATATTATTTTCATAATAGCAAAACAAATTTAATCTAATCATTCACTTAAATATAAAGTGAATAATTCCACACCTTAGTTATACCTATCATAAATCCAAAACTGGAGAATAATTAAAACCAATTCCACCTTAACTTTATTTACACTTTAAAAGTTAACTTTAGTCTCAAAAGCTTATAAACATCATGTCTAATAAACTACTTATGTTTTTATAGTTAACTTTGGTCTATTTAAATTAAGACATAAAGCATCTCAAGTCCATACTAATCAATCAAACACCAAAATATGTTGATCACGTTCTATTAATAATAAAGATTGTTAAATCCTTAGAAAAGAAATCTTTTCTTCAAATGTTATTCTTTTTGCCACTTCAAACAATAATCTTATAATAAGTTCTTCAATTCTTAACAACTCAATCCCAAGGATGTTTATCAATAGTCACCAAATGACAATTAACAATAAATCACATTATTTTATACTTTACTTGTATATTTTTAATTGTTAACACTTAAGCTCCTTTATAAAGGTCATTACTTATAAATTAAAATTACCTAAAATGACAATTAACAATAAACCAACTCTTAAAAGAATTACCTAAACTCACTTCACTCAAAGTATTGGGGATTCACTTTGGGAGTTTTACAAAATGCATAGCATTACTTATGCATAACTGCATATTGCTTCTTTAAACATTAGTCCTTACCGGACCAATGATGTTGATTTCAGATATTGGATCTTATATTGTCTCGAAGACCGTGAGTGCATAATCTTGCAATAACAAAAGGCAAGTTCACACTTGCTCATGTCCTTTGATTATTTTCTGTAAAGTATTTTGCAAATCCAGTATTGTCATCACCTGCATTTGAAAAAGGTCAGAAAACACTATTTTCATAATAATATGATTATAGGTTATTTACCATGAGGTAATAACCTACTATGAAAGTTTCAGTGGTAAAGTAACATATTATCTAGGACTTAACAACCAATGTCGCTAGTGATTCTTGCGTCGTAAATTATGCGTTAACCATGAGATTTGGAATGGGACGGAGAAGTCAGCTGGATCGACTCTCTCTCGCATGCCAACGGATGACCGGGCCGTTGTTGCAACTCCTCTTATAGAGGGTTAGCAGGTTATGGGTGGGATCCCTCAACGTCCCACGACTTCTGGTATCTATGAGGGTTGTACACCTTAGGCTGATAATGGAAACAAGTTTTATCTTAGGTCTGATGTTCAATCCGTCGGGTATGCGGGGTCGCGGAGAAGTACAGTGATTGGCTTGGATCATCTACTGGGCCCCACACCATAGGAAGTGTGGACGAGAAAGATCGCTCGGTTGTGCAACAAGGATTTGATCTCTCATGGGTAAAGTAACGCACCTCTGCAGAGTGTAAGAACTGTAACTTGTTACTCCCTGTTCCGGGAAGGAGCTGCAAACGCGGCGGAGAAGGAACTCCATGAAAGTTCTGGTAAACCCGTTAAGACTGACGGACATAGCTTTTCAAAATAAAAGCAACCTTGGAAGAAATGTTTATGAAAACTTGCATTGCCTACGACCTACGGTCTGTGGCTGTAGATATAGTGCATCAAACACTCGTACTCAACGTATCTTCTTAACCCGTGCTAGATTCTGAAGCCAGTACAGACGATGTCTACATCAAGTTATGCTCCAGGAATCATCATCAAAAGCTAAATCTCTTCAATGAAGTCAAGAAAGTCAACATATACATCAACTCAAGTGAAGATGAAGTTACTGATTAGATAGGAATATAACCTCTAGCCATAGAATCTATTTATGTAGTGTATTGCAATAACAGCAATGCCAGACCAATAGTTCAGATACTAGTCTTATTAGTATGATAGTCTTTGAGTTGTTTATTTCTGATCTTCTTTGTAAGAAGTTTCTTTCTCTCTCTTTAACCTAGAGTGTTTTCTAGATCTTATATAAAGAGTTGAGTTGTAACCTATAGTCATGTCTTGGACCTGCTGTGTTTTTGTTGTACCACTCTGAGGGATGTAATACTAGTGAACGGTGCTTTATTGGTGTTATGTAAACGACTATAGTGTACTACATCATGCAGTGGTGTGCTAGGTCATCGCAAACTTTCTGTTTGTTTATTAAAAACATAAGTATTAACGTTTCTATATTAATACAATTATAGCATGCAAAATAAACATCTATCATATACTTGGAATATACATAATAACAATTTTATTATTGCCTCTCAGGACATATTCCCTTCATATCCCACTTATGGTCTTTAAGGGTGAGTCCTTCTAAAACCGTTACAAATTGTTGCCTAGATTCAATCTTGGTTGTTGCAACCGTAGAATTTTTTTTGTTTTCTATGCAACAAACACCATCACAGGCTGTCGCACCATTAATGAATCCTCTGGGAAGGGCAAAGCAGACACGATGATGGCATCTCGTCCTCTACGTCCTCTAGTCACTAGCAAGCAGAGAGAAAGCCGACAATGACAAAGAAGGAGCTCACCGAGGGGAAGGAAAATAATAAGAAGAATTATCCCCTTACATGCATCAGTGTTCATCACCAAGCTTTAAGGGTGACCAATTACTGCACGTAGTCTCTCCATGAACTATGTCTAGCTTTTGTTAGATTCACTCTCAAGAACTACATAAGATATGGGAAAAGGCAATTATGGACGTCTATAGCACAAGTTGTGGCAAGCTGTCCCTAAACTTCCCTACTAAAAAAGTTGTGTTTATTACCAAGTATGGTCCGCAACACTCTAGAAACCCCTTCAAGCATGCCTTCAGGCAGATAAAACATCTCCTAAAGCATTTCTTATACGCTAGCTTATATTTGATCTCTCTTGAACTCTTTTGTATTCCTCTCACTACCTCGTAATAAATGTTAAAAACACTCTCATGTGATATCCTTTCTGCCTCTTGTTTAAAATTGTACAGCATATGAAAACTACCATTCTATTTTCCTTGAATCAAGTCCAAAGTCATCTCCTTTCCATCAAAAATTATGTGGTAAGAAATCGGACATTAAACTTATCACTAATCTTCGATCTGACTTTAGCAAGTCCAATCGCCTTATCCTTCCTTACACAATTATGGGTGTCTACAATACAAGTTGTGGCAGGTTGTCTCTAGAACTTCTATGCTAGAAAAAGTTGCGTCTATTACCAAGTATGGTCTACAAACCCCCTAGAAACCCCTTCCATCATGCGTTTAGGCTAACCAAACATTATCTGACAGCTTATACATGACCCCTCTTGAACTATTTTGTCTTTCTCTCATTCTTTGTAATTGTACAACATGTTAAAACTTTTATTCCACTTTCCTTGAATCAAGTCAAACATCATCTCTTTCCCATCAAAACTATGCGGTAAGAAATCAAAACGTTAAACTTATCACTAATTTCCGGTTTGACTTTAGCAGGTCCAATAGCTTGCTCCAGCCTTACCAAATCAAGTTAAGTAGCAGCAATCAACTTCCTTGAAGCGGGTCTTATTTTATCACTTAAATATGTATTAGGGCAGTTATATTTCTTTATCGTACCTTTGCATTAGATAATAATTTAATAAATCAAAATACATATATATCAACATATTAAATATGAAAATGAATCAAAATTTAGCCATTGCAACCTGAAATGGGTGTCCACCTCTCATAGCATATGCGTGTAGTTTTCACTTACATACCTTACTTTCTCTATAATGTATGCTAATTATTTTTTGGTCACTCTTTTGAATGATAAATTCAAACCAAATTTTTATTGCAAATGTGGCAACTACGTATCTGCAGTCCTCCACAATCTCAAAGAAGGTCTCCTTAACAATTATAGGATTGTCCATATCAAAGCGTATCACTAGCTTGTCCTCGTTTTTATCATCATATCTGCGTCCCATTTCAGCATCTTCACCATCCACTTCCTCATCAGTCACATGTTAGGCTTCAAATTTAAATCAACCAAATATTCTCTAGTTTCCATCATATTAGAATTAGCAACCACATCTGGATATGCTTTCTCGTCATCATATTCAAACGCAAAATCATCCTTAGCCCCCTCACCGATATTTCTATGTCTTCATGTTCGCTTGACAAGACATCATACTCAAGGAGAAGCTGGGCGGTTGCGCTCGGTACCGCGATAAGAGGCTGCTCTATTATGGTCGATTGAGTTGTTTGTGTTGTAGATGTCTAAAATCATTAACAATGGTCTCTTCCCTAGTATCTTTATTAACATTATGGACAGACATCACCATAGTCCTCGTACCCATATGTTTACCGCACATCATTCTAGGGCCTCGGCAGTCCTAATGTCATAACAAATCTGAGTATTTGTGTCATATTACCTCGGTACAAATACCTTATTCTGGATAATCATGAACTTGACAAATTATGTGTACAAGTCAAATAGAGTTAGCTTTGTTGCATCTACTGTCAATTGATAATTAAAACCAGCGCTAACTGCAATTCTAGCATCGGGCAAGGTTTTAGTCTGACATCCATGCCAAATCTTTAGTAGAAAGCCAGATAGGGCAGACGTCCTACGGTTATCAAGACATATCCTTGCTATTACCATAGAACTCGAGAAGCTAATTGTTAAAGGTAGAGATAGAATTACAGTTCTTACCCTTTAGGGAGGACGAACGATACATCCACTGGGCTCTAGAGCTGTCGAGTTGTGTTCCCCATCCTCTTCCCCTATGCCTCCCTCGCTCGTGCTCTGTAGCCTTGAAGGATCCGTCTCCATGCTCTCCTGTCATGCATGATCCATCTTCATGTCGGATCCTCTTCACATACACCGTCACCATGAAGCCAATGGTCGGCTCACGCTTTCTGCTTTCTGCCTCCTGACCACGCCAGGACATGTCACATCTAGAAGGGGAGAGGATGTGAAGGAGACAACGGCTAGGGTAACGAATAGAGGCTAAAGGGGAGGTCGGTAGAGGTGTGTGACACTGCACGATAGGACGGTGGGGCGGCAAGAGGGACCAAAGCAGTGAAACAGAGCGAAGGCGACAAAATATGGGAAAGTGCACAGTAATGAGGCTCGGGTCCTCAAACTTGGAATGTGCGCCGTCGACAGCTGAGGTGGCGAAGTCCGCGGTCAGAACAACTATTGAGCATGATGGGACCCATATGTAAGAAAACCAATAAAATGACAAGTTAGCCGGGAGAAACGGCTGCCAACGTCAAATAGAACCAGGGGTACAGACGCAACGAATCCGTTATGGCCGGTAACATTTCTCTAATTGGCTGATTCTTATTGGCACAGTCCCAATTTTCGCATGAATTTGAATTAGGTGAGACGCCAGGATTATAGTCATATTTTTTCCCTCCACAAGCGGCCACACTAGCGCCTCTGATTATACATGCCCTAATTGGCTGATTCTTACTGGCAGTCCCGATATTCGCGTAAATTAGAAATACGGTCGTAATAAACCCTTATAAATAAGGGAGTGTCTAGATCTCAGGCGCCTGAGAACTTTTTAGATCTAAATCGCTGACGTCGTTCTAATATTTGTGCTAATTCTCAGTTACAATTTAGTTGCAACTCATAAGATTTGTACTAATTCTCATTTACAACCTAGTTGCAACTCATTAAATTTTCAGTTACACCCTAGTTGCAACTCATGTGGAATTTCCACTTTGCACGAATCACGAGGTAAGTCGAACGGTGAAAGAGGCTACCGAGACCTAAGAAATTCTCAGGCGCCTAAGAACTAGCAAAACCGTATAAATAAATCTTGTGCGATTTGATTCTTACTGGCCTGCGTCGTCTCTCTCCCGCACGTAGTAGTCGCCGGTCGTGGCCGAAACCGGACCACGGACACGGATGAACCGCGCGCACGAACGCGACTCCTGCTGGCTCCCACTCGCGGTGGCCAGTTCGCACGCAGGGTGCATGCCAACGTACGCAATGAGCCTGTAACCGCTAGCTATGCCGTTCCCGCCCCTTGGGTTTCGTTTCGCAGGCACGACGGTTCGCTCTAGTACTTATCACCGCGACGACCCCTCCACTCTGCCCACTGGCCGCGTTCGCCGCCTTCCATTCCACCCACCGCCTCGACTCTCCTGTAGCGGCGATTCCGGTCGCGCCGCAGCGCGTCATGACGAAGCAGAAGGAGGCTCTCCGGATCGTCGGCGCCGGCGAGGCGCTCGCGCTCCTGCCCGTGGAGGACATGGAGCACCTCCTCGACGACGTGCTCGGGACGCTGGCGCGCATCGAGGCCAAGCGCGGGCGGATCCAGGACGACATCGCCGAGGCGTCCCGCGGCAGGCGCGATCCTCGCGGGCGGAGGGCGAGGGCGGCAGCGGAAGGAATCGCGCCGGGGGCGCCGGCGGCGTACACGAGGAAGGGCGCGGGCGTCGTGCGGAAGCGGCTGAGGGCCGCGGCAGGCGAGGCCAAGAAGGAGACGGAGCGGCTCGAGGCGCTACAGGGCGAGCTTCAGGAGGCGATCGTCGACGCCAGGGCCAGGCAGAGGGTCGCGCTGCCGGGCGCCACCGCGTAGGTAGGCAGGCAGGGAGGGATCATCACCGGTGTCTTCTTTTCCGTCCGTCGCTACTCGCTAGCTTCTTTATGCCGCACCGTCGTCCGTCGATATGTTCAGTATATGATATCACGGTGCTCACTGTATAATGCACGTATATCATGTACAGTAGTACTATGCATGTGTGATGTGTAGATAAATCTACGTACTGTATTGATGTTTGCTTGTCCATGTGGAATGAACTAAAGAAGTCAGTTTCTAGGCCAGCCGGCCGCAAAACGATGATTCTGGCGTGCACGCTATATAGTGTGCATGGCCTCACACTCTCTCTCCTCTGCATGCAAACTTTACATAGATTAGCCCATTTTCTTTTATATTGTGGTATAGTTTAAAACGCTTATAAATTTTTAATTACAAGTTCACTTTAAAAATCGTTTGCACATCTGGGTTTTTAACGGAGAGAGCTTCAAAATAAAACTAATATTAACTATATTTTGACAATATTTAAAAATTAATTTTTGAAATTGATAAAACAAAAAAAATATATGAAACTTGGTGGTTTTTTATTGCTAAAACAATCTCTTTCTTTATGTTTCAAAATTTTTCCATCATAATGAGAAAATAGTTGACAAAATCCTTCGAGTTGAAAAAATAAAATATATTAAAGAAAAACAAGAAACCAATAATACAATATGTTTCATTATGAATCATGACATTTCATTATGTTTCAAAATTTAAATTTTCAATTTTATTAATTTTGGGCTTGTTTAAAAGATTTAATAAAAATAAATACACTGGCTCAAAAATATTTTTAATTTGATAATTATTTTGAATTATATGACTGTTTTAAATCTTGGATTGAGAGTTAAATATGTTGGAAAGAGAGTGTCATAGACTTGTCAGCTAGTGTACTATGTACATGCAAAGATTCTTTTTTTTGTGTAAATCTCAAAGCAAATGAGACAAATGAACGGCTGGTACATGCACGCTAGATCAAGTGCACGCTAGAGTTGCTTTTCCGCAGCCGGCCGGGCAAGAATGGGTGAATAATGTGATCGCGGCTAAATTCTGCAATTCCATTATTGTTTGTTGTTGCATGGATCAGATCGATGTATGTCGTCTTTACGTGGTGGTGCATTATTGCAGGGGCATGCGATCGAGCGCCAAATCATGTACCGCCGCCGCAGGATTTTCAAGATATTAGTACACTATTGATGCATACATTTCTTCTTCTTTTTCTTGTATGTTTAGTTTCTGTTTGGAAGTACAGTAATACTTTGAATAGATCCTTCAGTCTATTCAGTTTTTTATCATTGTTTTGAGGGAATACTTCTCGTCAAACTTTTTTGGAGAATCTCTTTCACCAACATCTATCGCAACAGACGTAGAACCAGAAATTCTTGAAAATGGAAGATGTTTGTGAGCAGCCTCTCAACATTTGCCAAAATGGTGGATACAGTTCTGCGCGGAGCTATATTTGGGGCAACACTCATTTTTCATATCAAAGGGCATGTAAAGTTTGGTCTTTTTCAGCAATGTTCCCCCTAGCTAGCTCACTTTAACTAACTACAACATGCTAGGCATGTAGAGACTCTTAATTTGGAGTCATCTTTAAAGACAGCACTTATAAAGTGTCATTCGAATGCCTTCGCATGCACCGTCTCAACCAATATAAAGACGTTCTTTAAGCGTGTCAAACTAATTTAGGACACTGCATACAGACACCCAAAAGCATGTTTACACACAAAGACGTTTTAGTACACACGTATTTTTGCGCCGCGACGAACGTTAGAGCTGATTACTTTGTATTATGTAAATGTATTTACTTTGTTCAAGAATAGTAAATCAATGTCGGTTGAAGAGATCATCAAGGGTAAATGTCCACTAGCTCAGTCAACTAGCCATGGGCATGCTACTGTCGTCAAGAAGCCACTTCATAAACACTGATGCAAAAAACCACCGCCGGGTTTTGTCAAACTCTCGACTAGATGGGCCTTCCAGGCTCTGCTCATACAGCCGGGTCAAGTATGGTTCTTAGAGATAAACATAGTTTGGGTCACCACATTGGTTCTTAGAGTGGATTGAGTCATCACGGGTTTGATCCCCCCAAACATCCTACCGTCCATAGTTGCATCATGATTGGTGGGTAGATCCATGTCAATGCCAGAGGGCGTCGTAATCATGATGTCTATACACGGGACCGCTCGTACAAATAAAAGACTGCGCTTTGGATGCCCCTTGTGGGTAATTGCATGCTACGCGCAGCTTACACAATAGGATACAACATGTTAAAGCCATTTTGGGGCCTCTGTCAACGCCAGTTTGGGGCTTACCACTTTGGGGCTTGCTCTTTGTGGTTAAAGTTGAATCTTCCCATAATATGTACCTCGACTACTCACTTAGTTCCTAGCCGTCCAACGCCCCATGTGAACATCCGACGGTGGCAAGGACAATGGCACATTCCCACCATGTGTATCCACTTAATTCCCATATTATATTCACGACGTGTCCAGCTTTGGATCAGTGTACCAGTCCCCTAAAAGTTGAAGTCCACACGTGCTTGAAAGGACTTAAGTGATACTTGATCTGTATTTTAGCATTTGTATCAACCCACTGTGATACTTGATCTGTATTTTGGCACTTCAAGATTTTGAGTAATAAACGGGTTATGTGCATCCTAGGATGCGGAGGTCGGGGTATATCCCCATTTCGAAAAAATGCTTAAAAGGATTGAAGTTGGTTCATCGTAGTCAACTAACAATCATTGTTGAAAAAGACCGTCTACGGCTGATTAGTGCTGCTAAAGACAAGACACAAGATACTCCCTTCGTTTAGAAATATAAGATGTTTTAGATTAACTCCCTCCGTTTCAAAAGTCAACTAACAACCTTTTAGTTTTGTAACACCCTCGCCTGATAAGGCTGAGTTCATGTGTATAGCGCCAATTCCTGGATCGGTTCACTGGCACACATAGTACAAAATGATATCAAATATAACTATGCATCATAAATACAACGAATATGATCCAGATTTACATTATATTACAGTGGAAAGTAATTACAAGGTAGATCTCCATCTTTCAAAAGTTCCACAGGCGAACAATTGTTGAGTAGAGTCTCGCGACCTATGAACGATCACTCAGATACGATATAACCTGCAACATGAAAGGTAGCATCTCCGAAGGGTCAATACATGGAATGTATGGCAAGTAGGCTAAAGTGGTTAACAATATATCTATCAACTACATGCTTATTTGGCTAGGTAGAGCTCAGGCTCATTTGCATAAAGCAATAGTTTTATCCTAACATTTGTATTAAAGTAGTTTTCCAATACGATAAATTGGACACTCTGGTTCACTCCCAGGTGCTCCTACCCAATTATGTTCACCCAACAAGTTTCAAGTAATTGAGAAATAAGAATGAGTGAGAAATATGTCATAGCATCAGTATCAGGTCGCTCAAATTGTCCATAACCGTGGACACTACTAAGTATTTAGTTTAGACACCCTGCAGGGGTTTGTACACTTTACCCATGTGACCTGGCCAACCTAGCTCGGACCATCGCACTCATATTGTATGATGATAGGGAGAAGTCCAAGATAAGACAATTGGGGAAGAGCTTCCCAAACCCATCCACGCATCATACCAACCTACACTATTCTACATCTCTGTCTACGTAGGGTTCGAGTCGCCACAACCTACTAAGTCTAGCCAGTCAACCATTTCTTACTGGCACATGGTTGCACACGAAAGTTACCAAACAAAAAAACTAAACATTCCTCTGAAGCCTGGGTGCCTTTCCTCATTAAAAACATCCATAAAATATCAATCTCATCACACCCATGTGATTTATTAATTAAGTTGTTTTAGTTTTCACAAAACAATTACCTTCAAAAGATAGTTCATCATGATGTAATCTCATCCTCGTCTATAGCATAGCTAAGAAATCTACCAAAACAGTGGCTCATAAACAAGGAATACTAGGGAATAATATGGGACATAGCATAGCATATACACATCAATTCTTATTACGCAATTCTACGAAAACATCTACAATACATAGGAAAATGGTAGGACATTTATGACCAAGATAGCACCACTTGCCTTTAGTTGTAGTCGTTCAGATAATTCTCACAATCCTCGTCGATATAATGGTTGAACTCGTCACACTCAAAATAGTTGCAATCACAATAGTTGCACTCCTTCCAATCTATCGTTCAAAAAAACAGGCACAGCAAGCAAACCATTCAAATATTGCAATTATGCACAATACAATAAAACAATGATGAGAAAATGCATGCATGATGATTTAATAGGTCATTCTTGTTGTATTTGTAGGGGTTCGTAGCATGGAAAACAAAATTTTTCTATCGCATACAAACAAACAAGCCAAGATCTATCTACTAGATTGTAGCAACGAGTCGATAGAGGAACTCACCCTCGAAGATTCCAAAGCGGTTAACGAGAGCAGATTCTCGTGGGTGATGTAGTCGTACTCTTTCCGATCTCAAGATCGCGTAGACGATCCTTCCGGCGCCGCGTTCCCGCAGCGCTCCCGCAGTCGGTCACACGTTCGGTACTCGACGAAGACCTTCCTCTCCCTTGTTCCAGCAGGCAGCGGAGGTTGTAGCACTCTCCTCGTAATTCCGGCAACACAACGGTGTGGTACCGGAGGTAGAGGGGAGATCCCGCAGGGCTTCGCCTTAAGCCGGTGCGAGTATGGTGGAGCTTATGAGAGAGGCTATTAGTGGTCTAGTAATTAGACACACCAATTAGAAGGCTCTAAACCAATTAGAAGGCTCTAAACCGCAGGCTAAAGCAATTAGAAGCTCTAAACCAAAACGGCTCTAAACCGGAGGTAGAAGATAGGAACTTGTGTATGCTAGGAGGGAGCCCTGCCCCTCCTTATATAGGTGGGAGGGCTGGCCGGCCAAGGGGAGGAGAGTCCCTCCCCAAGTCGGCTTGGTGGGGCGCCGGCCAAGGGAGGAACCCTCCTCCAATTCGGCCTCCACCAATCCTCCTCTCTTCCCACTTCCCAAAATTGCCGTTTGACTTTCAAACTAGCCGTTTGACTTTTCAATTAAGGATTTAAATAAACCCTTTATTTTGGACAGCAAGAACACCTAGTACATGATGCAATCATTCCAACTTACAATGACACATTCATGTACCCTTCCCCCTCCGGAGTGCCGGACATTCCGGGACCTTCTAGAATGTTCCCGATGAAAACACCGGAACCATTCCCCAACTCCGAAATGGGACTTTCCTTATATGAATCTTATTCTCCGGACCATTCCGGATCACCTCGTGATATCCCGGATCCCATCCGAGACTCCGAACAACATTCGGTCTCTTTCTCATAATACCATAACTACTCAAACAACGTCGAATCCTTAAGTGTGTCTCCCTACGGTTCGTGAATTATGCGGACATGATCGAGACACTTCTCCGAACAATAACCAATAGAGGAATCTGGAAATTCATATGGCTCCCACATATTTCTACGATTACTTTGCGATCGAATGAACCACTTACATACGATACCAATTTCCCTTTGTCTCACGATATGTTACTTATCCGAGGTCATGATCGTCGGTATCTCTGCATACCTAGTTCAACCTCGTTACTGATAAGTACTCTTTTCTCGTTCCCGTGATATGTGATCCCTTGTGACCAAGTCACATGCTTGCAAGCTAATTGGATGACATTTCACCGAGAGGGCCCAGAGTATATCTATCCGTCATGCGGATGGACAAATCCCACTCTTGATCCATGTGTTTCAACCAATACTTTCCGAACACCCAATGCCACTTTTATAGCCACCCTGTTACGGTGTGGTGTTTGATGACATCAAAGCATCCATCCAGTAAAGGCAATATGCATGATCTCATGGTCGAAGGAATTAGGTTACTATGTATCAGAAAGCATATAGCAATTGAACTATTGAAATGACTTGATCTTTATGCTACGCTTGTCTATAGGAGTATGTCCACCATATCATTCTCCTAACGATATGATCTTGTTGTTGATAACATCTCAATGTTCATGACAAAGAAACCACATTATCAATCAACCAACAAGCTAGTGAAGTATAGAGGCCATACTAGGGACTTCAAATTAAGTTTACAAATCACACAAGTATTAATGGTTTCCTTGTTAATACTATTATAGCATGAATGTAAACATTTATCATAAACACAAAGATATGATAATAACCACTTTATTATTGCCTCTTGGGTATATCTCCAACAGTCTCCCACTTGCACTAGAGTCAATAATCTAGTTTCGAACCTTTGTGTATATAACACCTATGGCTTTCCGGTGTTGTATGTACACGATTGCTAGTGGTCAACTGATCTCCGGATCTGACACTTCCAGGTCCGTGTGTAATTGCATGTCTTTGCGTCTCTACGCATCACTCATTCTCTAATGAGATGGCTTTGTATAAATTTGGTCTTTCGGTGTGACCTTTAGCTCTTTGGGTTTAAAACATGTTGATAATATTGTCGCACAATATATCTTCATAGTATTATCCCACTGTGAACTACACCTAGTTTGATAACAAACTACTTGACACAAATGCCCTCTTTTGCTGCTATAATAGCAGTCATATACTTAGCCTTTTGTTGTAGTATCTGTCACAATGTCTTAACTTTGGAAATCATCCAAATCCATTATGGAACTCACTTTCCATTATATTGTGCCACCCTTAATTTAGATTGAGATAAACTTAATTTGTACTTTGTGACAAAACTAGTATCAATGTAGTACTCTTACAATGAACTAACCATCTATTTGTCACTTCTACAAATATTATACTCTTAGTTCTTTCAAAAAGATCATAAGAATATCCTTACTATTGTCCAATGATCATCTTACGAATCATTCTGGTATATGCTCACAACATTTAGAGCATAGGACATATCTGGATTTGTACATATCACAGTATGATTGATATAAATACTTTTTGTGATTTCATACATCAAGTATCAATCTATACTTGATTATTCGTTTCACTTTACCAAATGTCAATACACTTGAATATATCATCAACATTGAACTCATTCAATCCTTTCTGTGCGACAAGAACCTCTCTTGTAGTTTCTATATTGAACTCATTCAATATCTTGTCTATGTACTTCTGGCACAACCATATTAGCGTCTATTGATGCCAAATATTTTGGGTTTTGCCTAAGTCTTTCATCGGGATGAAATTCTTAATATGTGTTAATAAAAGACACATTATTTCCAATCAACAATATGTCTTCCACATAATGTATTAGAAACATGTCTTAGCGCTCCCACTTAATTTCTTGCAAATGCAAGCATCTTCATTGTCTCTGATGAAATTAAACCCTTTTAACAGTTTCATCATAGTGAAGATTCCAACTCCGCTATGCTTACTTCATCCATTGAAGTTTGCATATGCTTTTAGCATCCTTTGAATTAACAAAACCCTTTGGATCGTGTCATGCACACGTCCTAGGTAACAATTCTATTAGAAGAACTTGTTTTGTTTATTCAACTACCACATAACAAAATTATATGTAGTGGTTGCTACATTAATCCGTCTAGACTAAATATCGCTATGAAAGATCAAATCTTGTCATAGTCAATCTTTGAACATTGTTGTGAACTCTTTCCCAACATGTCGAATATTTCATAGATGTGAAACATCCATGTCTACTTCTTTATAGATCCAGACACAACCGTAAGGTCTTACACCTTTCTCGAGGGTCCTTCAAGTTCAAAACTTGATTTCTCATGTATGGAACTATCACGGATTTTATGGCTTCAAGCCATTTGACGGAGTCAGGGCCCATCATCGCTTCTTTGCATGTAGTCGGTTCATTATTCTCAAATAATGATTCAACCCTCAAATCTTAGTATTTGATTGTTTACTTGACCTACTTGTTTCAATAGAAACTTAGACCTCCGTGACCACAACTTTTGAGGCACGTGAGCCATGAGCATTATTGCTGCCTCCGGAACACTTTTCGGTGCTGCGCAACTTTGCACATATAGCCAAGGTTCTTTTAACCTTATCAAAGTTCTATTGTCCTCCCACTTAACTTTTCACGAAAAATTCCTTCCAAAAGAAACTTGACGTTCTAAGCAACAAACACTTTTGTCTCCGGTGTTTATGGAGGAATACTTAATAGTCATACAAAGACAGGTTCATCCGACTTTGGTTGCAAAACATCTTTCTTATGCATAGCATACCAATGTTTAAGAAAGGACAACTTGGGTTTTATCCCAAACCATAACTTTATATGGTGTCATTTCAACGGATTACGATGGAGCTCTTTTCAGTGGAAAAACGGTAATCCCTAAAGCTTTTAATCTTTAAAATATAATGGCAGTTTTATAAATTATACCTTTGATCTTACCATGTCAAACAAGGTTTAATTACATATCTCGAACGCTCCATACACTTATGGTGTTTCGGGAAAATGCAAATCCACGGAACGATTCCTTAAATCTTAGGTATTATGCTAAACTTGTAACTCAAATATCTTCCTTTATGATCTTATCATAAACTATTTATATTCTTGTTACAATGATTTTGCACTTCATCTTGAAAGTCTTTGAACTCTTCAAATATTTCACACTTCATCCTTATTAAGTAAATATTCATATATTCACTCAAATTTTCGGAGAAAGCATATGAAGTTGAAATCCATCGCTCTTGACTACACATAATGGATTTCATACAACAATATGTACAAGTTCCAATAAGCTAGTCATTCGTTCCCTTTTGGCCTATGAACGAAGTTTTAATTATCTCTAGGAAAGTTTCACAAGCGTTATTTGATCAAAATCAAAAGACTCCAAAAATTCCATCAACATGGAGTTTCTTCATGTTTTCTTTCAAATATAATTTAAACGGCGATGTCACTTCCTAAGTGATCTTTCGATCAATTTGTCTTTCGACATTTTTAGCACTAGTTTTATGGATGTGATGTCTCCAACGAGATTTGCGAATCATCCATCTTTTATGGATTACGGCAATTATTTGAACAATCTTTTGTTCTCATAATACCTGATAAAACAAATCTTTGAAGGCAAGCTTTGATGTTTAACAAGCAACACAATAACCCTTTATTTTGTTCTCGATGAACATCATCACATATTCTTTTGCTAGTTACTTAGGCCATTGTAGTTCATGAATTGTGTTGTTTCGTATGACGATTCACACCAACAAATTCAGTATCAAATACTTAATAACCACATTGTTTAACAAGCAAAGAATATAGCCATAACATGTATATCATCTATATACTTAAACTGAACAATTCTAGTCTTTTCTTTTCTGCCATATATTTATGAGATTCTCTTTCAGTATCTCCTTTTCTGTTTGAAAGAATCTATCAATATCAATAGTGGAGTCATACATATGACATATAGTCCAAAGCGTGTATAGTTAAATACCAATGTCTTTGGACTTGCACTTTGAAGTAGATCACCATCATCAAATGTTTGGTGTTCTTTCAAATTCCTTTCATTAGTAATCTCTTGGTGTAGTAAACATTTTACCTACATCAAATATTCACCCTCATCATGGATTTATCCATGATCAAGCTACTTTTATCTTATAACGGTGAATCATGAGTATAATGTTGCTCTCCAAATCTTTTTGGACGATTAGGACAACTAGTGTTTCCAACCTTTTGCAAATTCTCATCAAATATGAGAACATGACTTTTGCCATATTATACTCTATCATGTTGCAACCAAAACTTCGTTTCAGATATCACAATATCTTCCACACATCATGGTTTCTGAAACAACTCTTTCAGATCCTAGATAACCTTGATATTAAGAGAATCCTTTGAATATCAAGAATCATGGAGACAAACATGATACTTATATACTAACATTTGGAATTGTTACTCTTGATTTAATACTAATTATTAAACTTCATGGAGTAACCGGAACTTACTGAAAGTTTGCAATAGGACTTTTAAACTTTAGATTAACACTTCAAAACAATACGATACCAGTTCGTAAAGTAACTAACCAGAATTCTATAGTTCTATCATCTCAATTATAACTAATCGCAAGGTGGTAAACGGATGCCAATGACTACAACAACTATGCAAATTCACTTTGATTTAGTTTATGATAAATTGAGTTCTAATTAATAATTAAATTAATCTAGGTGAACTCCCACTCAAAACAATATCCCTCACATTGTTTTAGTGATCACACGAACCAAATCCACCACATCAAAACCGATCATCACGAGAGTTGATGTAGCTTCAATGGCGAACAATCAACATGTTCATCATATCTACTATATGACTCATGCTTTACCTTTCGGTGATCCGTGTTCCTGAGGCCATGTCTGTACATGCTAGGCTCGTCAAGATCAAACCTTAGCTACCGCATAAGCAAATCTGGCTTGCTTACGTTGTATTCACCCGCGGAATCAAAGACACCCGATCATCACGTGGTGCTTCGAAGTAGCAAGCTTTGGCAACGGTGCATACTAAGGGTGAACACTTTAGAACTTGAAATTTATGTGCATGAGGGATCATCTTATAATGCTACCGTCGTCTACTAAGCAATACAAGATGCATAAAGGATTAACATCACATGCAATTCATAATATGTGATATGATATGGCCTTTCTTCTTTGTGCTTTCGATCTCCATCTTCAAGCACGAACATGATCTCCATCATCACCGGCATAGCATCAAGGTCAATGATGCTTCTTCATGGTTGTCGTCCACCAGCATCAACTATTACAACTATTTTGAATAGACACGCAGGTCTTAACAGAAATTAAAGACAACCATATGGCTCCTGCCGGTTGCCAACTTACAATAAGGAACATTGCATACATCAAATATAATCACAATCATGGCCATATCACATCACTGCACACCCCTGCAAAACAAAGTTAGACGCTTCTACTTTCTTTGCATATTTTACGTGGTTTGGGGCTTTCCATAAGTGTCGTTATAACCTACGAACAAGAACCACAACATTGATACTAGCATTGTTGATTACCCGTTGTAAATTGGATCTTTACTATGCTAGGAGAAACAGGCACCCGCAAAGCCACTTATGCAATACAAGTTGCATGTTAAGCGTGGAGCAAGTCTCATGAACGATGTCATGTAAGGTTAGCCCGGGCCGCTTCATCCCAACATACCGCAAGATGCAAAGTACACGCAAAGCAATCTACAATAAAAGCATCAACGCCCACAATGACCATTGTGTTCTACTCGTGCAACAGATCTACATATAGACACGGCTCTGATACCACTGTAGGGGTTCGTAGCATGGAAAACAAAATTTTTCTATCGCATACAAACAAACAAGCCAAGATCTATCTACTAGATTGTAGCAACGAGTCGATAGAGGAACTCACCCTCGAAGATTCCAAAGCGGTTAACGAGAGCAGATTCTCGTGGGTGATGTAGTCGTACTCTTTCCGATCTCAAGATCGCGTAGACGATCCTTCCGGCGCCGCGTTCCCGCAGCGCTCCCGCAGTCGGTCACACGTTCGGTACTCGACGAAGACCTTCCTCTCCCTTGTTCCAGCAGGCAGCGGAGGTTGTAGCACTCTCCTCGTAATTCCGGCAACACAACGGTGTGGTACCGGAGGTAGAGGGGAGATCCCGCAGGGCTTCGCCTTAAGCCGGTGCGAGTATGGTGGAGCTTATGAGAGAGGCTATTAGTGGTCTAGTAATTAGACACACCAATTAGAAGGCTCTAAACCAATTAGAAGGCTCTAAACCGCAGGCTAAAGCAATTAGAAGCTCTAAACCAAAACGGCTCTAAACCGGAGGTAGAAGATAGGAACTTGTGTATGCTAGGAGGGAGCCCTGCCCCTCCTTATATAGGTGGGAGGGCTGGCCGGCCAAGGGGAGGAGAGTCCCTCCCCAAGTCGGCTTGGTGGGGCGCCGGCCAAGGGAGGAACCCTCCTCCAATTCGGCCTCCACCAATCCTCCTCTCTTCCCACTTCCCAAAATTGCCGTTTGACTTTCAAACTAGCCGTTTGACTTTTCAATTAAGGATTTAAATAAACCCTTTATTTTGGACAGCAAGAACACCTAGTACATGATGCAATCATTCCAACTTACAATGACACATTCATGTACCCTTCCCCCTCCGGAGTGCCGGACATTCCGGGACCTTCTAGAATGTTCCCGATGAAAACACCGGAACCATTCCCCAACTCCGAAATGGGACTTTCCTTATATGAATCTTATTCTCCGGACCATTCCGGATCACCTCGTGATATCCCGGATCCCATCCGAGACTCCGAACAACATTCGGTCTCTTTCTCATAATACCATAACTACTCAAACAACGTCGAATCCTTAAGTGTGTCTCCCTACGGTTCGTGAATTATGCGGACATGATCGAGACACTTCTCCGAACAATAACCAATAGAGGAATCTGGAAATTCATATGGCTCCCACATATTTCTACGATTACTTTGCGATCGAATGAACCACTTACATACGATACCAATTTCCCTTTGTCTCACGATATGTTACTTATCCGAGGTCATGATCGTCGGTATCTCTGCATACCTAGTTCAACCTCGTTACTGATAAGTACTCTTTTCTCGTTCCCGTGATATGTGATCCCTTGTGACCAAGTCACATGCTTGCAAGCTAATTGGATGACATTTCACCGAGAGGGCCCAGAGTATATCTATCCGTCATGCGGATGGACAAATCCCACTCTTGATCCATGTGTTTCAACCAATACTTTCCGAACACCCAATGCCACTTTTATAGCCACCCTGTTACGGTGTGGTGTTTGATGACATCAAAGCATCCATCCAGTAAAGGCAATATGCATGATCTCATGGTCGAAGGAATTAGGTTACTATGTATCAGAAAGCATATAGCAATTGAACTATTGAAATGACTTGATCTTTATGCTACGCTTGTCTATAGGAGTATGTCCACCATATCATTCTCCTAACGATATGATCTTGTTGTTGATAACATCTCAATGTTCATGACAAAGAAACCACATTATCAATCAACCAACAAGCTAGTGAAGTATAGAGGCCATACTAGGGACTTCAAATTAAGTTTACAAATCACACAAGTATTAATGGTTTCCTTGTTAATACTATTATAGCATGAATGTAAACATTTATCATAAACACAAAGATATGATAATAACCACTTTATTATTGCCTCTTGGGTATATCTCCAACAGTATTTAATGTTCTAAACATTATTAGATCACACGATGCATGTGGAAAGTCATGTAATGCACTAAAGCACTTATTATTAAAGTTATATCGATTTAATATGGTTTATCTCACTTTAATTTAACTATTGATGTTTCTGTCGTAGTAAAATGTGAAGTAAATGCTACTGGATAGGTAATTCAATTTAGAATCAGTAGCAATTTGAATCACCTAAAAAAAAGTTATAGATCTTTTCTTATGATTTAAACACTATTGCAATGGGCTTAAAGATTTCTGTAAGTATTTCTGTTTTAATAGTACCAAATAATTTGGCACGCAATTTCTTTGGATAGATATTATCAATACAAAATAGTACCAATTGGTTTCACTGATTTTGGCGACTGGTGGCGTGGTCATCGTCTCTTGCTTCCTATAACGGTGACTACAGGCGGCTGGAGCGGCTCGGACAACGCCTAGCTCCGGCGACGGATTCCGGTGGGCCTGGTCACCTGCGGGATGGGGAAGAAGGTCAGGGGGAAGCGGTGGTTCCCGGTGAAGCGGAAGAGAGATAGAGGTGGGCACGGGTGGTGTGAAACCTCGGCTTCGAGTTCGAACTGGGATGGCGGCAAGATGGGGAAGGCGCTAGGGTTTCGATTTTCGGAAAAAAGGCGAGGCGAGGTGGATGCGGGGGATTAAATAGAGGGGTATCGGGTGCGAGAGGGGGCAAGATCGAACATAATCGGCGTGATTTCCGCGGGGATCGAAATCGGGATCGAACACTTGTTCGTTCAGGTCTCCACACCGCGAGGTGGAAGAAGATGGGCGGGACCCACTTGGCAGGGACAGAGAGAGGAGGGGAAAGGGGCGCTGGGCTATTGCTGGACTTGATGTTGCTGCAGGTGGCGCGTAGGCGATGGTTAGGAGAGTGGGCCGGCTGGGTTGGGCCTGGCCGAGGTTAGATAGGGTAAGTTTTTTTTGTTTCTTTTCTATTTTCTGTGTATTAGTTTCTTTCATATCTTTTGAATTACGAGTCCAAATAAACTCAATTTTGTTTCTATTTTTTTCTAAAATTCAATCCCAGATTTTAGGTTAAACTAATTAATGTCCATTTTCAAAAATACTAACCAATAATTATTTAGTTTGGCCTATAGGGCATTATAATTCTTTTCTTATATTAAACATAACTTTTTGCATTTTAACTCCAAATGGACTCAAATAAATCACTATAGTTTTCTAAAAAATTCCTCTATCAAAGTATGCCATTTTGGATTTACTCTTGCTCAACTTTTAATATGGACAAAACCATAGCTCTTAGGTTGCACTTAGAATGGGAAAATCCCATTTGGCGTTTTTGAATTTCTTTTGGGCAATACTATTCCCTTCTTAGGGTCTATATGCAATGGTGTTCATGCATGCTCCATGATTTTGAATTTTAAAATCTTGCGCACCAAATCTACAATACATAATCAATTCATACCCTTTTGCCTATATGGATACTTAGGTCTCAACAAAAGAATATTAGGTTTTAAATTCGAGTTTGAGAGGATTTTCAATTCAAAAAGTTTCTTTTCTTTGAGAATTTTAAACAAAGTCAAACAATCAATCAAACTTATTTTATTTATTTCACATTCCAAAAATAGGAGAATTTTGGGATGTGATAAGTTTGTAGGTTCAAATGAATCTACACACTAAAAGATGTCTAGATATATTTACTTCATAAATCAAACTAAAAGGTGTCTAAATACACTACCTTCACTAATCTAAAACATCTTATATTTCTAAACGGAGGGAGTAGATCGCATCTAGTTCATTTGATTACAGAATTTAGATTGTTATTTAATCATGAGAGCGCTTTTGATCTTATAAAAGCGGAGTTGTCTCAAATTAGGGTCACCACCTCGCAAATCTTGCGAGAGTTGAATGTAACTTGGTTAGGCTCGGGGCCTGATGTTGTTCTTCAAATTGCCGAGCAAGACCGTCTTGTAACCCTACCCGAGTAATAAAGCTCCTTTTTTATATTTATACCAGAATAAAAAGGAGAACAGATTTATATTTTATTTATCCTTTTATAAATCCTTTTAAATATTTTGCCTTAGAGCAACGCAAACCTTGCTTTCTCCTAACGGCCCATCTCTAACTTCCTATGAGCTTCGCGTTAAAATCTAATGGGCTGTTAAATGGTCCACGGGTGTGCGCCCATTCATCACTCTTCTCCCCTAAGGCCCTCAGGGCCCAGCCGGTCCATCTCCATTCCTCACGCTTCTCTCTCGCCATAGCCGCCGTAAACCCCACCCAGGATCCCACCGCACCTCGCAGCCGGCGGCTGACCGTGGCCCCACCGCTGCTACTGCTGCCCATGGCAATGGCGTCGCGCCGCGTGCTCCACCTATTAACGACTTCCCGGGGTATCTCCTCGACCCCGCATCGGGCCTCCATCGGCTGGTTCGACAAGATCAAGACCACCTTCACCGGCGAGAAGCCTGACGACTCGCCCTTCCCGCCCTCCGAATCATTCACGCTCCTCAGTAAGCATCCTGGTTTCTTCTCTTACGTAGGCTCTGTGGTCTGATTCGAGGCCTCGGGGATTTGCAGAGTTCGCGGATTCGATGGACATGGCAAGGAAGGTGGGCACCTTCAAGAACTTCGTGTCCGGTCGCGCCAGCGAGGCCACTGTTACGGCCGCCTTCGATAAGCACTCCGCCATCCTCCGCTACCTCGCCACCATCGACCTCTCCGGCGAGGTACACCATGATCAATTTGATCATAGAGCAGATGCGCCGCTCTTTAAAGTATATATAATGGTTTCGTGGCGCAGCAAAGTGGGTTGGTTGATTTTGTATTCTGCTCTTTGTCACACAGAAACTGAAAGCCAGTGACAAAATTAGTGCCACCAAGAACTGCAACTGCACGATGGCGGATGTGGAGCACATACTCGCCAAGTATACATGGGCCAAAGAAGCACAGATGAAGATTGAGAAGCTCAAGGCGGAAGGGAAGCCGTTGCCAACGTCATTCAGTGAGGTAATTCCAGAGTACCTGAGGGTAATCACTGTCGGATAGAGGAGCTAATCCTTTTGTTTCACTAGTCGTTTGAGAAGGGGGAGAATTTGCATGAATAAGGGGAGAAAGTAGTAGGGACTAGGGACCATCAATGTAAGAGGATCAGCTGAAGCTCCATCTTAATGTGAATCATTCATTACCAAAAATTGCTTAATAGTCTGAATATCTCAAAATATAAACTAGGGCAATACAGGATATGCTTTTGGTTCCATTTTGCTCATTTGTTAAGAAACAGTCATGTGATGGTCTTGGTGTCTCTCTTTATATATATATGAAGTTCTAGTGGTTTCTTCGCTATAAATGGCTTCCTTAACATCTGATAAATGTCCTTCAAAAAAAAATCTGATAAATGTCATAATTATCTCTATAGCATTTAACTCATAAGAGTCTGACCTTAGATTTCACTATTATAGGATGCATGTTACTTCTATGAACAGCCAACTTAAGCTTCTAAAAAGAAGTAAAAAATATTGCCATTTCCTTGCATGAAATAATCGGATAAATATGCCATCTGTAGGTTCTTGTGGTCATGCTGAATCATCTGAATCGTGTTGCCTTTGTAGGTGCAAAATCTAATGGGGAATACACCATTGGACATTGCAAGATCTAATCTGGCAAAGAGTGGTCACATAAGTCGGAGTGCTCTCTGCCCATGTGGTTCTAAGAAAAAATATAAAAGGTTTGATTCTTCCGCTCCTGATCCTGCTCAAATGTTCTGTTGCCACTCTTTTATTGGTGTTCACATTTGAATAAGACTGCTGCAAATTATGTGCAGTAACATCTTTTAGGTGGATATAGATTATTTCCAAAATATGCACAGGTTTAGGACAAATTATATCTTACTTGGCAGGCGCTCCTTTCATCAGTTCACTGAAATGTGGAGCAAGGACCAGTGAAAAATTATATCCAGCTTAGTAATCCATGGAGGCTTGGGCCAGTTATGATGATACGCTAGTTAACCATTCTTGTGCGTCTAATCACTAAATGGTGTTCTTTCACTTATAAATTGAACTCCAAATCCTGTTAGTTCCAGTGCCACACGATGATAAATTCCACATATGCTAGGTTAACCTTTCTGTGGTAGAAGTTTCGCTCGTTCCATAATCCGCATAGCCAACTGAAGAGATCCTTATTTTTCCTCTTCATAAATCCAGCATGCCTTCCTATTTTGTGTGCAGGTTCCATATTATTGTTGCAGTACTATATGTTGTTATGTTTCTTATCTCTCTGCTGCATGATATATGCAGGTGTTGTGGAGCTTCTCGAGGTTAAAAAACTGCTGTTCCTTCTCTTGCTTGCGCTGACTGGGGGGGTCCTTCTCTATCTTGAGTTTTCTATACCTTCCATTGTGTGGGACATGTAAATCATTATAAGTGGCCCTGGCTTACCCAAAAGAACTATTCCCCTGAATTGCGTGATGATGTCTAGGCCGGCTTCAGTTATTTGATTTGCTCATGCAGACGGTGAAAGCATCAAAGCATGTCGTTGTAGTCTTTTAATTGTTTGGTTTTTGAAGTTGTATGTAAATTGAGTATCTAAATAATACGGGAGGTTTTTCACATCTTAGCAACGTCTTATTTCTTTTATATGATTGGATTACACCATCACTCATTTATGTGGGTGGTACTGGGGCTTCAACATTGAGTTTTCTATACATAAACTGTATTCGGTTATTCGAATTCAATTCCAAATTGAAGGGACTAACAACTCGTTTATGGAAAATTGAATTGCCTTCAGAGTTTTGGATACATTAATTTTATATATGTTAGTTTAAAATTGCAAAAAAGATTTTTCTTTTGCATTGTCATAAATAATAAGAGGAATTTCATTGCAGTATTTGGCATAACTTTATATGCTTGACATCATTTTGAAAATATTCAAAGTGAAATAAGAAAAAGATTTCAATTTATCATGTTTACCCCTCCATTCCAAATTAATTGATGCAACTGTCGTGTCTAGGTACATACACACGTATCCAAAACACTGAAGGTTTGGATACATGAACAATAGATCATTCTATATTTAACAGAATGATCAATTAATTTAGAAACAAAGGAGTCAATAATTTGGAGATTTCTCTTTAGTAAAAAATTTAAGCAGCCTCCTACAAGAGATAGTTCTATATTGAAGATCTTCACCACCAAAACTAGCACTTCTCTCCGAGTGAAAAACAGAAGCAACAATTCTCACCACAAAGAAAGCATAGGAAACAGATTGCTTCTCTAAACATGACAGGTACATCCATTCAATTGTAAGATCAGCATATGTTGAGCTACGTAATTCAGGTAAGGGGGTATCTACAAAACAAAACTTGGCCATCTTGGAGCGATCCAATCTTTACTTGCCAGGCCGATCCCAACTCGTCTCAGAAGTGAGGCTGTTCCCATAGTACACTTGCTTTGTAGACTCGTCTATGTATGCCTGCGAGGGGATAACAATGTTAATACATTACACCGGAGCAAGCAATATACAGGCTGTGGTAAAAAAGGGTTCTAATTATACTTTGTATTTGGTTATCGGCAAGAAAATTGTCGAAGCTGAGGAATGGCATTTGTTATGGAAAATATATACTCCCTCCATTCACTAATGTAAGACCTTTTAGATATTTCGAAGTGGACTAGTACACTCTAAAATGAGTGAACCTACACACTAAAACACGTCTACATACATGTGTTTTAGAAAGATGCTAGAATGTCTTATATTAATGAACGGAGGGAGTATAAATATATACTGTGCATATATGGAACAAGGAAAACACTAACCTGCCACCCAGAAGGAAGACCCTTGGAAAGCTCTGCTAGATCAGGCTGCTCTTTTTGCTGTTCAGCAGTAGCATGAACAGATTCGGTCTTTGATTCCTTCTTTGCTTCTTTCCTCTTGCGTTTCACACGGTCACGCCTACAAAAATAATGAAATAAGTTGAGCCCTTGTGCTATGGTAAAAAAGAACAAGAACTACCAACAGTGAATCAAATAAAACAAATGATGTGCACATGCAATTGCAATATTTGTAATCCTTTGCAATGCCATGGTTTGAAACCCCAGGAAAGAAAAACACTACAGCAAGAAGAATTCATCTCCATAAATAGCGTACAAAGCCTGCCTTATTTTAAACTGGATCCAAAGATTTTACTAAAAAAAATTCTAGGATATTGCGAAGGGTAAAGTTGAGAAAGAGGTAAAAATGTGAGAGGCCCGTAGTACTTTATGCTATAGTGAAACAAAAGTATTAAGTTCTACAAGTCAAGGATCATATGATGAAAGAACAATACCAGTCGCCACCAAGGGGAACAAAGTTAGCATTTTCCTTGGCTTCTCCACTAGCTATTTGTTGCTTACGCCACCCCTGGAATGAATGAAACACGATCAACTCAGACTTGAGAAGATTTTTCAGTGTGCATGTGCTCTCAAGAGAGACAAAGTAAAAAGCGTTACATCTATTTCCTTCCGCCGTTTCCTTTCTAGGGCTTCCAAAGCATCTTCAGGTTCCTCTTCCTCTTCATCACGAAGCTCCTCTTTTGCAGCTTTCCACTGTAATTATAAAATACTGTTGTTTTAGTACAGGTAGATTGATAGGGAAGCAATTATTATGCATCAACACTCACCTCGTTTTAAGCCTTACCAATTACCATGTAAACAGATTGCTCTGCCTTTAGAATAAGAAATGATAAACATGAGATAAATAGTCAGGAAACACCGCTACATCCCATTTTCATGAGCTGTTTGTTTCTGGATGACCTATATTTTGCACAATAAAATAAACGTCGAGCAGTTTGTTTTCCTGTTAACAAAATAATCTAGGTCCTGTCTACGACTATATACACAATTAGCAAATATGATATCATCCAAAATGGTTGCTATTTTGACAGCATCATTGGGAGGTTAGTGGGCGAGAGATACCTTATCCACCAGACTCGAGACCTTCTTATTAGACCTCAGTGATGATGCAACAGGAGCAGGTCGCTTCTTAGTGCGAGGAACTGCAAAACATGCAAAATGGTCAACACTGGGCAAAATAACTAAGCTAGAAAGATGAAGCTTCCTTGAAAAGATTAATACAAATTACCTTTAGTCTGATTAGTGGTACTAGCAGAAGTTTGAGTAGAACATCCATGTACTGTTGTTTCTGAAGCTGGTGCTGCTCCTAATGATTGGCTCAAAGATGCCGCTGTGGGCTCCTTGGAAATCACTTTAGCGGACTCCATGGGATTTACATGGCTATTTGTATCAACAGAGGCTGAGCTTGCTTTGCTATCTAATGCACCGCTAGAAATGACCGAGGTTGATGAAGCATAGTATCCAGAAGATTCAGCTGCTACATTAGTGGCAGCCATAGCCACAGAAGGATAACCATAGTAAGAAACTGGTACTGGGGGAATAGATGTGGCATCAACAGGAATAGGCATGCCACTTGCAGACACTGGTGCATAATAAGAATGCTGCTGCGACTGAAGAATATGAGACTCGCTCGCTTGCATATAGTAGTCGGCATTTGTGCCATCTGTACCTGCAGCAGGATAGTACTCCACTCCTGGAACCATATAACCCAAGTTTGGTTGATCTACATATGGCTGAGGAAGTGTATCAGCCTGAGCATATGACACAACAGGCTCTTCAGTCCCGGGAGGAGGTGGAGGAGCTGGTTCATTCTCAGGTGGTGGAGGTGGAATCCATTCCTCTTCTGGTGGTGGCGGTGGTGGAGGAATGTCATTATCCTGTGGAGGAGCAGAATCCTCCAATGATGACAAAGTTGGTGATCCTACTTGCTCTGAAGAAGGATGCTCCTTATTCAGCATAGAAGTGGAACCTCCTTGTTCTTCAACACTTTCATCATCAACCTCCATTTCCACATCCATGTCTTCATCAATGTCTGATTCAACTCTTGAAGTAATTACTGTGGCACCTTGTGGGTTCTGAGCAGATGTTGAACATGGCTCCTCAACCTTGACATCTGCATCTACAGTACCAACAGTGCTAACGTCAAACTTCAAATGGTCAACATTGGAGGGTGCCACAACTTCAGCTTCATTAGGCACTTTGTGTTCTGCATCCACTGCCTCCGGATATCCAGGTTTGGTTGCGTAGCTAGCTTCATACCCAGAAACCGAAAGTTCTAGTTGCTTAAGATGCACCTCAGCATGTAACCACAACGGAAGCAAAGAAGACCCATACGAGGAGAGTGCATTGCAGTCTGATATTCGTATTTCAATTTCTCTCTTTATCAATTCAAGACTGTCAACGGCAACATGTGGCCTGCATGATAATGCTGAAAAATTAGTTACACACTTCCAGGTATAGGAATAGTTGAAAAGAGAATTAGGAAATAACAAGCACCTTTCCAGCAGCTTCAATCTTTGCAGCAAATCCTCACCGTATTTTGCAAGCTGCAAGGGATCAATGTCCACTGACTCATGACTAGCAACAGCTCCAGTATAAGCGTAAGCATTGTGAGTAAGCTCCCCACTTCCACATACCATACCCATAGCAGTATAAGTTGCAGTGCCATTTCCAACAGATACAGCACTTGGATATGCTTCGACATTGCTGTGTGGGAGGACATGTGCTTGAGCTTCTATGGAGTATTCCATATGAGTAGGCATAGATCCAGACATCACTCCATCAGCTGCAACCCCTGAAGTTAATCCATTAGGGATTTCCCAAGAAGTTTCTCCAGTAATTGTGTTCCAGTAATAATACTGATTGCTCTGTTCATGCATGATAGCCTTCCAAGTCCCACCAATGTCACCAACAATTTGCATGCCAGATGAATCTGGGTTGGCTTCGGTTGCCACCACAAACTTATTTTCCGGAGTTGGCTCAGGGGCAACAATGATTTCCTCGGCAACATTTTCCGCGAAATTCTTGAGTTCATCAGCTTGCGATATCTCCTGCTGAACACTAGCAGAAGCAGGCAGCTCATTATCCTCATCAAATTTATCGTCAGTTACGCCCTGATCGTGAATAACCTGAAACAATCAAACAAATTTCATCATCAGACCAACTGAGCTCAAACTTCTTAATGTTAACGATCTTAGTTGACAGGAATCTAAAAAAGCATGAGAGGATCATATTAATGCTTGCAATGTCCAGAAAACAGATCACAAACAAATTGGAGGTTAAGCTAATTCCTCACTGGCTTCAGCATGTTTGGGGCTACAATAATCTTCTCAGTATATATGATAAGCACAACAAGGTTCAAGCTTACTTTTGGCTTACAAGCCAGAAAAGCACCTAAATTTTGGGGTGTTTGGTTAGGCTTATTTCTGGCCTTTGGCTTTTGGCTATATCATCATGCAACAATATCCAGTCAAAAGCCAAAAGCACATGTTTACGTGATTTTCTGGCATATAAGACAAAGCCTCAAATGCCAAAAGTAAGCCTAACAAAACACCCCCTCAACCTGTTTGAATACCTCAAGCTGCATGGAGCCCGTAGGGCAAGGCTTAAGAATAAGGTACAAGAGATGAAATAGTGAAGACCTGAATTACCTCGGCACTTGCATCTGCTGAACTCCCCTTAGTATCACCATTAGGCTGATCTGCTGCTCCCTCCTCCTCTTCATCATCACTATATTGCCCAAGCAACGCTAGAGGATTTTCCTTCTTATCTGAAAAAACAAATTCATCATTAAAAACGCGAAAGCTTGAATGTGACAATCTATTTTTTACTCTTTTCTGAAGTATCTGTGAGGAAATCGACACAGATATATAAGTGAACAGTTTTGGAAGTTCGCTAAAATTACTTAACATGCACTTTACAGCCCAGCATTAATAAAAAACCAGGTTAGAGCTACAATATAAAGAAAGAGACATACGAACCGAGGAGGAAACAATCACATCCTGAAATCCCCACGCTTAGATGCTGCCAAAAGAGAAGTTACCAGTAGGGCAAACACCCAGTTTTGACAGTGGCAGCCTGATCTGAAGAATTTATGTTCCTTGCAGGCCGGGAACCCTACATGTGCTTCTGTACCAGATATGTGGAGCATATACATGCTTGAGCAAAAGTTCCAAATTTCCATCAAATTTATGTTCCATAGGCATTCCTTCTTTAAATATCCCTTGGAAGGAAATTGATTGAACCCACCTGAGGAAGATGGTGAAATGGGAACACCAGTTTGCTGCTCACGGTTTTCCCCTCCTACTCCCTCTTTTACAGATGCCTCCCCTGCAAGTTAAAGCATCAGCAGTCAGCTCATTCATAGAGATTTATCACGGTCTATTGGATATTTGGAACCGCATTTTATGCTCGATACTTATACTAGTGAAATCATATGTTGCTAGTCACACTCTTAGGCATTCAGAAGTATAAATAGATTTTGTATAATGTGATTTTGTCTCAGGCACCACATCAAGACTCTACCAGAATACCAGTACATACTACATAGCAGAAACAAAACAGCATTTACCGGCATAGTCAAAGCTGCCTGGCGGTTCAAACAGCATACACTCGTTCAGGACTGCCGGATTTGGCAGACAAAAATTTACTAACCATGGAACCTATATATTACAACCTACCGAGTGTTCAAGGTTCAACGTAATCGACTACCATCCAAGCCTAGCCCGAATGCAAGTTACTACCGCAACGGAGGTAACTAGCAACTAATATCGCATCAGGCACGATACAAGTAAATCGCGAAGAACGTAGAATACGGAGGAAAACAGAAAGCCGGGCAAGGACAGAAGCTCACCGGCGGGAGGATCGAGGAAGAGATCGAGCTTGACCCTGCGGCCCGAGGCCGCCTTGGCGGCCAGGCGGCGCTCCTTCCGCCTCCCCATCGCGCGAAACCAGGTCTGCGCCGAGGAGGCCGGGGCTGGAGAATTTCTTTTTTCACTAGGGTTAGGGTTTGGAGGATTACGGCGAAGGGGAAGCGAGACGAGTTACGGCGAGGGGGAGGAACCGAGGAAGCAGCTGGAGGAGGCGGTGGGAGCTTCGGTGTAGTCGCACGTGCTCGCAACTCGCTAGTCGTAATTTCGCACAAGCGGAGGCGCGCTTGGTCCAGGAAATTGGGCCATAACAATTGGGCCCGTTTATTTTCAGGGAAATTGGGCTCCTTTTTGGAATATAACAACTTACAAAGGTTTTTTCATAAGCAAATGGCAGTAAAACAATTGGGCCCGTTTATTTTTTTCAGGCAAATAGGTCTCCCTTTTTTGAACCTACTCCTTTCGTTTGAAAATATAAGATGTTTTAATTTTGTAAAGTAAATATATCTAGACGTCTTTTAGTATGTAGATTTATTTAAACCTACATATTAAAAGATGTTTAAATACATTAGCTTCACTACTCTAAAACATCTTATATTTCTAAACGAAGGGAGTAATAAGTAACAAAAATATCATAAGCAAACGCAGGAGCACTACCTTGTCAATTAGCAATTAATGAAGAGGTTTAAGTTGTCAAAAAAGAAATATAAGATGAAAAATTGCATTTTATTAAATGGGAGTTCTTTGTTAGTTCTTGTCATCGCTCATACGTAACCTAGGAATATTCTATGTGTGACACATGGCGTGATTAACTGAGGGAAGAGATATGGTGTGTATTCTTTGAGAATTTTAAGGTTTTTAAGAGAATATTGTATTTTATTGATTAACTAACATCAGTATAAAGTTTACCCCGAATAAGTTCTGGGACAACACCGAAAGAAAATTACAAAAAGAGCTCACTAAGGCTCGATCTAAAACATGAGTTGCAACATTCAAGCAACGAAAAACATGGTGAAATGAACATGAAGTGAAATCCTTAGCTAGTGTCCAGATTTTTTTAAATGAGCATATATTAATATTGCAACATACCAATTACACCCAGCTTATTCAACAACACATTACCCTATTGACATTAAGGAAGCACTCAGACGAATAAAGAAAAAGAATTACATAAAAAGGAAAATTTGGGCTACAACAATTTATGTATTAAAACAGCGACCAACCACCACCAAGATAGCACCAAA
The DNA here is from genome assembly GCA_916181665.1 of Avena sativa. Taxonomy (NCBI): domain Eukaryota; kingdom Viridiplantae; phylum Streptophyta; class Magnoliopsida; order Poales; family Poaceae; genus Avena; species Avena sativa. The sequence continues at coordinate 111,093,225 of OV702285.1, read as the reverse complement.
AATCCATCCTCTCCAAAAACAACGCCTCGAAGAAGAAAATAGTGCAAAACCGTCGTCATCGCCCTGATCATCGATCATACGGTTTCACCCCGGAGAAATTCCGCGCTCGTAAAACAATGCCTTCAACAAGGTCATTGTCAGGCACAACTAATTAATGCTAGACTTGGATTTTCACCCTACAAGGTAAGACTCTGAACCTCTCATGTGCTCCCCCCCCCACACACACACACACTAACAATCATTGATTGTGTCATCGATCACCAAGCTAGCTCCACAATGCCAGAAGACTCAAACCACCATCATTAGCCCTCATGTTCATGCTTTCATGACATTCTCTGCATCTGACTTTATCAGAATCGTCAAAGAAATGACACATGATGGTAACAAATAGCCGAGCTTTGCAACGCTCCCTCTGAAACCAAACGGTCAGGAAAAACATGGGTGTACACGACCGAATTCCTTCTGATCCAGTAATCTCTAGACATAGTCGCCCATGGGAGTTTCCCCGTGAGGCCTTCCAGAACACGTCATTCCAGCTAGAATAATGTGGGCAGGCAGACATCAGATCTTTCTTAGCGCGTTAGGAACCCGATGACCGCCACCTTTATTCACAAGACTCGTAGTCCCCACGTGAAGAGAATATGCCCCGAGGGCAATAATAAAGTTGTTATTATGTATATTCCAAGTATATGATAGATGTTTAATTTGCATGCTATAATTGTATTAATATAGAAACATTAATACATGTGTGTATAATAAACAAACAAAAAGTTCCTAGTTATGCCTCTCTTATTAACTATCTCGTTAATTAACAAGATGATCAATGTTTCCTAATCATGGACATTGGATGTTGTTAATAACAAGGTCACAATTATTATTGGAATGGTGTGATGAACATTCATCCGAATATAGCATTACAATCAAAGTCATTGTGTTTATATTGCTATAACATCATACGAAGTAATCCTAATCCTTAGACCATGAGATCATGTCAATCACTAATACTGAAAGAGTATCTTGATAACATCAAACGTCACACCGTAACAGGGTGACTATAAAGGTGGATTCAGTGCTATGAAGGTGTTATGTAGAGTCTCATGGATCAAGAGTGGAATTTGTGCATCCTGATGACGGAGAGATATACTCTGGACCCTCTCGGTGATATCACATTAGTTGGCTTGCAAGCAAGTGATGTGATCACTATAATGTTATATCACGGAAACAAGAAAAGAGTACATGTCAGTAACGAGATCAAACTAGGGGGGAGATACCGATGATCGAATCTCGTACATGTAATATATCGCGAAACAAAGGGATTAATTTACTAGCGCAAAAGGTTCTCACGATCACAAGAAGTCGTCGTTGAATGTGCGAGAGTCAGTATGGATCTCTAGGTCCCGCTTCTGATTATTGATCCGAGAGGGGTCTCGATAATGTCCGTATTATTTGCGTACCATAGGGTGACACACTTAAGAGACACTGACACCATTTGGAACAACTACGCTCTAGACGAAAAGAATTACAAAGCGCAGGAACTAGACACCGGAATTATTTCGGATGAAATTGCAGAAAGTGTTTCTGCAAGTGAATAGATTACTAGCAAGGGGTTTTATGTGAATGTTTGTTAATTAATGTAATTGACAAAATTCTGAATAAATAAATAAAAGAGTTTTATTTAAAGAGAGATTGTATTAAATTTGGTGGAAATTTAATGGGCTTTTTTAGTGGGATTTTAAGTGGAGAAATGAGGGGTCATTTTGTGAGTGGGAGCTCCGCCCACTTGAATGGAGGAAGGGGTGGGGGCAGCCCCCATGGCGCCGGCCATGCCCCTTGGGGTGCCCTCCTCCTCCTCCTCCTATAAAAAGGCCCCCTCTCCCTCTTTCATACTCACACCTCCTCGTGAAGGATCTCTCTTCCCCTCTAGCTTATCCCCATGGTTTCGGACTAGCGAGATACATGTTTCTAGTGGATTTTCATTTGGAAAGAGTTATTACTTTCGCTGTATCGCTGGAGCAAGGAGGCGAAGGTTGCTCGGTATGTTGGACGTGTGTGCGAGCACGGATGCGCTGCTGATTTGCGGCCCTGGACTTCTTCTCGATCTTGAGATCGGCAAGCGTTCGTCTACATCATCCATGAGTACAACCTTGTTAAACTTTGTCGGTCTATAAGGGTATGTTCTCTATGGATGTATACCCGTCCGTTGCTTTTATCTAATAGTTAGATCTTGGTACATAGTTGTTCCCATCGTAGGAAATTTTTTGTTTTCTATGTTGCGAACCCTACAGTGGTATCAGAGCCGGATCTATGCGTAGATGCTTTGCACGGGTAATACACATATGAGTATGTGGGCGATGATGATCATGGTATTGATTCTTGTTTGTACTTTGGATATTGGTGACATAGTGAGATGAAGCGGCCCGGATAAACTTTACATGTCCTCGCACATGAGACCTGTTCCAGGCTTGACATGCAACTAGTTTTGCATAAGTAGTTAGCGGGTGTCTGTCTCTCCTAATATAGTCAATATATAATTTACAACGAGTTGTTAATAATTTGGTTATCCTCGTTGTGGTTCCATGTTCGTAGGCAAGAACGGTTCTATCTTCGAAAGCACTAAGCCACGTAAAACTTGCAATGGATAAATTAGAAGCGTCTAGTTTAGATTGTTGCTAGGCTAGTGTCATGATATAGTAATGTTGTAAGTAGATGTATAGTTGATACTCTTACAACACACCTAACGTGTAAGTTCCATAGAACTTGGCCTTACACACAAAGGAATGATAAAGATTATACCATGATGCACATGATAATGATCAAGTGCAAGAACCATATCGTTTCACTTTTCACGTATGATGTTTGTTGCATCTTATATTGCTTGTTTGGCGTTTATTAGCATTATAAGATGATCCCTCATTTAGATATCAATATAAAAATGTGTTCTCCCTTAAGTATGCATTGATTATGTTTTGCCGCTTCAAGACATCATCACGTGATGATCGGGTGTTTTTGAATCCTCGACCATATTTCAGGTTTAAGATAGTTTTACACACGCTAAATACTAAGGTTCTTACTTGGAGAGCCTAGCATGTACAGACATGGCCTCGAAACACGGATCAAAAGTGTCGTGGTGGTGGCACGACAGATGCCATGGGTAGGCTAAAGTATGGGGCCAATGGATGCTAGTGGGATCCGGGGAGGGAAGATGTACTGATTTCTACACACAACTGACTAGTACATAGATCTTTATTTCTTCTCAATCAAGTTACAAGTGCTCCTAGAGCTGTATCAGAGAGAGGAGGAAGAAGACTACAACGCGAGCCTTTCGGTGTGGAATGAATCGATCCCTCTCTCAGGAGCCCGTACCCCTCCTTATAAAGGGGGTCCTGGACTCCTTCTAGGACTGACATGGCAAGCATATTCCAAGAATATACTTGTCCCAAATTGGTAACTCGGCGGACTCCTTTCCGTGTCCCCCTTCTATCGACGACAAAGTTCTAGAGGCCCTCACATGCCTGCCTCGGGCTTCCTCACTGTCACCTCCGTGACGCTCGTCTGCCCCTCTGCTGCTCTGCTCTTTGTCCTTAGTGCTTGGCTCCTTCTAGATTCCCCCTATGCAGCAACTAGGGTTTGACTATAGGCACCTCCTTCTCCTGCAAGTTTCATGTTATTCGGCCTCATATCGCATACTTCGGCTCGGACTTCACCTACATACAAGTCAATCAGCCTCATTCAGCCAACATAGCTCATACGTTGGCCGAGTAGGGTGTTACTCATTCTTTATTTACCGAGGCTCAACTTATCTCGGTCGGATCTTACATGATTCTGACGACACAGTCAGTAATTCGGCTTAAGGTAAGGGAGACTCCTTTCTTCTTTCCCCTATCTTGACCCTATCCGGGGTCACTCCCCAACATTAGTCCCCGAAGCTGGTGCGGTCCTGCCGGAAACCTCGGCCGGGCCACATCAGTTTCCTGAAATTTATCTTCTTTCTTTATTTCCAAGGTATTTCTTAACCGACGTTCTTTTTCCGTTATCCTCTTCCTCATCTCATCTTTTTCCCGTTGTGGGCCACGTTCCGAGTTATCTCCTTTCGTTTGATATATTTGCTTGGCTTCCTGGGTAAGCCTCGTCCTATGTGTCCCAATCATCATTGTTCTCTAGTTTTTTGTTCCTCTACAGTGTCCACTGACACGCTACAGTGATTACTGCGTCTGTCGCATCGGTGCAGCGACACCTCGAGTACTGTAGCAGTCAGAAGGCCCGATCCCTTCCTGCGCCATGTGGTCTTTGCTGTGGCTCCACTACCTGCGAGCGGTTAAGCCATACACGCGATTGCGCGGTTAACGTGGCACAGCCACGATCCCACTACGGTTTTCCCTACGCGGTTATAACGAGGGGAGCGGGGTTGGATGAATCACTTCCCCCCTTTCTATTCCCTTCATCTTTCTCCCCGCGCCGCCGCCTCTGTTCGTGTTCCAGTGGCCGCGCCACCGTCGTCCCCCTCGACGGTCACGCTGTGGTTCTTCGGCTCCTGCGACCTCGCTGTAGCGCCTCCGCTTTGGCGTTCTCGCCGGTGAGTTTTTCTACAGCGCCGCTGCTAGGTCCCAGCGCTAGGCATTTTTCTAGTTTTCCAAGACTGCCCGCGGCGGTTATTTCTCTATTCCGCCGCCGTGTTCGTCACCGTCGCGACGGGGCCCTGCACCTCTAGGCCTCTCCCCGCCGCTAGTTTTTCCTCGGTCGATTCCTCCGATGAACCTATGTCTAGCTCCGCTAGCGGTGCTCTCGTCAGGGAAGATGATCTTGCGGCCGGTCCAGAGCGTGGTTCCTGGCAGGGTTCCACGGTTACTCGCCGCGATGTAGAGTGGTTGATCAAAACGTGCCGAATTCTTGCCGAGGTAAGTTGTCGCTTACCCGGCAATGAATCCTTCCCTATACTTAATGAGGGCGAGTACGTAGTTTTTATGTCCCACTTTGCTTGTGGATTTGGCCTCCCTCTTAGTGACTTTGCTAGGAGCTTCTTAGACTACTTCGGCCTTCAGCCGCATCACCTGCCGGCTAACGCCATTGCCTCTCTATCGGCCTATATATCGGCTTCGGAGGGGTATTTCGGCCTCTGTCCTTCCGTAGACGTTTGGTCCAAATTCTTTTAGATCTGAGCTAACGTTGTGTTGGATAAATCTCTTCATCCTTCTGAAAAATCTCTCACCCAATGCGGGGATGCATCCATTACACCTCGGAAAAACTCCGTGTTCCCTCGAGTCGCCGGCCTCGAATCTTGTAAGAAGTGGCATAAATCATTCTTCTATGTCAAGAATACTGGGAAGGAAGACAAGATTCGGCTTCCTGCCTTCTCCATCTGTCCTCCCTCGAAGAAGAACTGGATCTACAATCCGAGGAAAATCCATGCTCTTTCCGAGGCATTTGAGCTCCGGCTCAAGGAACTGACTCGCGCTGGGCTCCGAGGTGAGGATTTGATGACTGCGTTCGTTAGCAGCCGAATCTGCCCCTTCCAGCTTCGCTCTCACAAACTCTGTTACATGAGCGGTCCTCTGGATCTGAACCGAGTTTCTACGGTTGAGCTTGACAACTATCAGATCTATAAACGTGTCTGGGCTATTTTTAAGACTGAGATGCCCGAGGAATGAATGTGGGGACTGCGGTCGTTTTCTCGCGGGAATCCTTCCCCTCAGGTAAGTTAAACACAGGCATTTTCTTCTGCGTTGTTTTCCCATTGTTCTTTTGCTAGTTCTTATTCACTTTTCTCGCAGAGGTTTGCGGAGCAGAAAACAAAAAACGCCGAGGTCTTGGCTCTTCCTTGGACCGCTGACCGCAATGCCTCGAACAATGGAGAGCCTGACCCGGAGGAATTTGTCCCTAAGTCGGATGCTGCTCCTGTTCGTCCCCGGAGCAAGACCTCGGCCCGTGCAGATGAAGGTGATTCGGATGACGTCCAAATTCTTGAGGTAGTTGCCGCGGTGCCTATCTCTTATGCATTTTCGGCTCCTTCTTTCCCAGCTAACCAAGCTGGTCAGGTGCACGACGCCGAACCTCTTTCTTCCAAGGCTCTTGTTGCTTCGAAGAAGCGCACCGCTTCGACGGATCCTTCTGGTGCTGCCCCCAAGAAGCGAGTCAAGAAATCTGCTCAGCATATCCCGAGGCGTAAGACCATGCCTGGGGTTACTGGGTGAGTTTATTTTCATTTGTATTTCTTGTTTCTCTCTTTCTGTTTCTGACTCGGCTTTTTCTCTCTCTTGTAGAGCCCCTCTCTCTGCAAATCCAAGCGGTCTGAGTATGACAAGCCATACTACTCGGTCATCTTCTCCCCCACCTCCGGAGGACACTCGGGTTCCCAGTCCCTCTCGTGTTTATTCTCCTCCTGTGCCGACCAATGTATCGCCTCGACAAGATGAGCCCATTGCTCCCACCGTTGTTGCCTACGAAATCCCCACGCTGGATCACCCGGCCGACCCTGTTGTCCCTCTTAAGACCGCCGAGGTTTCCCCCGATGATCCTTCGATTACCGCAGCTCCAGTTCCTACTCCAATTCCTACCGAGGGCACCACTACTTTGGCCCCTTCGGAAACTATAGTACCTCCTGTCGCCAAGGGCGTGATTCCCAGTGCTGAAGTTGTTGCCCCTGTCAAAGTCTCTACTAAGAGAAAGAAAGTTGTTTACCAAACCCTCGGCATCTCAGAAGGGGCCAACAAGCTATTCTTAGCCCATCATTGCTGATGTACTTCGTCAGGGAGCTTCCTCCGCTAAACCCGGTGTCGCCCTTGCTGCCGACACTCAGCTTACTCTTCATAAGAGTCCGCAGCGACGACAGTTACACAACAGGCCCGAGGCAAGGTGCTGACCCGTACTGAAAGTGGGAACAACCTCGGTTCACTGGTGGAGTATGCCAATAACTAGAATGCCGCCGATCAACTTGAAGGCAATCCGAGCAGCCAACCATTTCAGCTTTCCGACATCAGCAGTCGCTTGCATATGGCTGCTAAGATTGCCCTTGATAGTGATAAGATGAACGAGGTAAGCGCCTTTGCTGATACTTTGTCTATTATTCAGATGGTATTATACACACACTAGTCCCCGAAGCTTGCAACCGGATAATTTGTTGTTCATTTGGAAGCTTCATCATGTTAATTGCTAAGTCAATTTTCTTCGTGACTCAGATTATCCGTGGTCTATAATATCAAACCATTCAGATCTGAGTCAAGTTTTACTTGATTCGGTTCTGTCTTACCTTTAAATATCCAGCCACCTAGATCCGAGTCAAGTTTTGCTTGATTCAGATATTTTTTAGGTTCGAATATCCAGCCACCTAGATTCGAGTCTAGTTTTGCTTGGTTTGGATCTGTTTTAGCTTTGAATATCTAGCCACCTATATCCGAGTCTAGTTTTACTTGATTCGGATCTGTTTTAGCTTCGAATATCCAGCCACCTAGATCCGAGTCAAGTTTTACTTGATTCAGATCTGTTTTAGCTTTGAATATCCAGCCACCTAGATCCGAGTCAAGTTTTACTTGATTCGGATCTGTTTTAGCTTTGAATATCCAGCCACCTAGATCTGAGTCAAGTTTTACTTGATTTGGATTTGTTTTAGCCTTGAATATCTAGCCACCTAGATCTGAGTCTAGTTTTACTTGATTCGGATCTGTTTTATCTTCGAATATCCAACCACCTAGATCCGAGTCAAGTTTTACTTGATTCGGATCTGTTTTAGCTTTGAATATCCAGCCACCTAGATCTGAGTCAGGTTTTACTTGATTCGGATCTGTTTTAGCCTTGAATATCCAGCCACCTGGATCCGAGTCAAGTTTTACTTGATTCGGATCTGTTTTAGCTTTGAATATCCAGCCACCTAGATCCGAGTCAAGTGTTACTTGATTCGGATCTGTTTTAGCTTTGAATATCCAGCCATCTTTGTAACTTGCTTTTGTATTCAGGTTGCCCATGATCGGCGGACAGCCGAATTTCAAAGGTTGCTCTTTGCACACAAGAAACTTCAAGATAAATATGAGCAAATTGTCCCCGTGGTGAAGAAAACTAGTAAATTATCTTGTCCATTTCGTTCATCTTACCCTTTTAAAAGATTTAGTTTTTGTGCTAACCCATATCTTGCTGATATGCAGCTAGTGTCAACAATCTGAATACTCGTCTTACCAAGAAAGTTGGCGCTCTTGAAGGTTAGTTACTCCTTCTTGCCTTTTAATTTTTTAATTCTTTGTTTGAGGTAAATCTTGGGTATCTTACGATCCCCCAGCTTTGGTATAGCTGAGTTACAAACCCTTGCAGCGTCGCATCAAGAATGCACATCTACGCTTGATGTGATGCTACATTTTTTAGAACAAGCTGCCACTCACTCGGTCGTTCTCAAGGAAAAGGATGACGAGATAACCCGGTTACGTGCTAAGGTTGAGTCTCTTAAGATCTCCCAAAAGTCTGAGTTGGAGAAGGTTGACCAGGAGTTTTCCGAATAAAAGAACCGACTGAGCATGCAGCTTTAGAAGGGCAAAGAACTTCTTGACGCTGTCGAACTGAAAAATCAGGCGATGAGCGAGGAAATCACTCGTTTCGAGAAGAGTAGGGCTGATTGGTCCCTGGATCTCAAGAAAATGTTGAGTTACATCCATTGTAAGTTTTCGTCTCTCGCCGAGTTATTTTCTCCCCTTTCTTATCTTAACTTATATGACTTCCTTTCATGTAGATCATTTTCCAGAAGCTAAACCCATGAGCTCCAAGGTTGTGATTTCTGCTCGCGAGCACTGAGGTGTTCCCGTTGCTCCGAGTCAAGAATATTCGATGGAAGACTTCCTGATTGCTGTTGGTGCTGCTATTGGACCAATGAAAATTATGGGAAGAGATCTGGTGCAAGCAGCTATTCGACCCTACCATGTCCTTTGGCCGAATACGCCGGATATTGATGAAGTAGAAGTGCTTGTGGCGAGGTTGATGGAATCTCAGACTCAACTTAATCTCTAGAGGGAATCTGCTGGAATGGCTGGTGCTAATATGGCGCTTATAGTTGTTTTGTCATGGTATGAGGATATTTCCCTCGATATCTTGATGAATTTGCGCACTGGCTCTCCTTGGATTGATAATCTGGAGTTTGTTACTCGCCGCTAGGCCCGTGCCTATCAACTTATCGAGTACGCTAACGTGCATCATTGGATCGATGGGCCTAGCTTTCTTCCCAACCCGGCCGATGATGCCGAAGCCGAAGATGCATCTGGTGGTGATTCGGCTGATCAAGATGAATCGGAGGATGGCTGGGATAATGCCGATGACTCCAATGATAGCTTAGGTGGATATGGCGATGCCCGATCATCTTCCAAAGGAACCGAAGCTTCTCGAGCTCGAGGTGATGTCTCCCAGCAGCCAGAGCTTGGCCCAGGTGTTACTACAGCCTGCGTTGATGCCGAGGTAACCTCTGCAGAGAGTCCCACGTCCGAGACTCCTGGTCCTGCTACTGTTCCTCCCACGGGTGATCTGGCCTCTGCCGATGTTTAGGCTCAGCAACTCTTGTTTTATTTAAGCCCCGGTATGTCGGGTGTATGTTGTCTTTGAAACAATTGTCGCCTTTTGGTACAATGTGAATTGTTTTGCCTTTGGCCTTTGATGCCCTGATAATTGTTGTTACTCTATCTAATTGAATATGTGAACCGTATCTTTGCTTTGTCAAATTTTGAAAATCCGGATCACTTTTTTCATGAAACTGATTTTCGTTTGGCACCCGTCTTGTGTTTCTTATTCATTCCTGGTTGCAAAACTGTTGGTTCTGCAATTTCCCCTTGGAGGAGCATAAATCCTAAGCTCATATATTTCTTTCTCAGGTTGTCGAGGCAAGTTTACATCGCGTTTTTTGATTGATGACTGGTTAGTCGGGTCAGTCACCGAGTTATTGCTTGAGTTATCGAACCTCTATGTATATGCCAAAAATCAGCGGATAATATGAGGCAGTCCCCGAGTTATTGCTCGGGTTGCCGAAGTTTCATACATGCTCAAAAATAACAAATAACATGAGGCAGTCCCCGAGTTACTGCTCGGGTTGCCGAGTTTGATACATAGTACAAAATAAGAAATAACATGGGGCAGTCCCCGAGTCAATGTTTGGGGTGCCGAAGTTTGATAGATAATTCAAAAATGAGAAATAACATGGGGCAGTCCCCGAGTCACTGTTTGGGGTGCTGAAGTTTGATACATAATTCAAAAATAAGAAATAACATGGGGCAGTCCTCGAGTCACTGCTCGAGGTGCCGAAGTCTGATACATGGTTCAAAATAGGAAATAACATGGGGCAGTCCCCGAGTCACTGCTCGAGGTGCCGAAGTTTGATACATGCTTGATACACTGATTTGGTGCATCATGCCACAATATGCAATATAGGGCTTCTAAGTGTAGAATGGACAAAGTAAGGCTATGTTCCATGGTCTCTTTGATTCATCTTCGGCCTTGCTTGTCTTGTTCTTTTCTGATGTCTGAGCATCGATCAGGTAGTATGCATCATTATGTAATGCTTTACTCACGATAAATGGTCCTTCCCATGGGGATGAGAGCTTGTGCATACCGGCTGTGTGTTGCACTAGCCGAAGAACTAGATCTCCTTCTTTAAAAACTCTTGGACTGACCTTTTTGCTATGATATCGTCTGAGCTCTTGCTGATAAATAGATCTTGATAATGCCAATCCCCTTGCTTCCTCTAGCAAGTCCACATCATCTTGCCGTGATACTTCGTTTATCTTGACATTTGTGTATTGGGCCACTCTTGGCGAGTCATGCATTATGTCGGCTGGAAGTACAGCTTCCGTCCCGTATACGAGAAAGAACAGGGTATATCCCGTCGATCTGTTTGGGGTGGTCCTGAGGCTCCATAGCACTGCTGGAAGTTCCTCAATCCAACATACTGCCGACCTTTGTAGCGGTTCTATTAGCCGAGGTTTTATTCCTGACAATACTAGTCCATTTGCTCTTTCTACTTGCCCATTTGATGCCGGGTGAGCTACCGAGGCAACATCGAGCCTTATATGTTTCTCTTGGAAGAATCTAGCGAAAGCTCCTTCGGCGAAGTTCGTGCCGTTATCCATGATGATACTGTGCGGGTATCCATATCTTAGGATAATATATTTGAGGAACTTCACTGCTGTGGGACTGTCACATTTTCTTATTGGATTTACTTCTATCCACTTTGTGAACTTGTCCACCATGACCAGAATATGAGTCATTCCGCCGCGAGCCGGCCTAAATGGACCTACCATATCTAAACACTACATTGAAATGGCCAAGTGATTGGTATTGTTTTTAATTCGGATGAAGGCAGATGTATCTTGTTGGCGTATCTTTTGCAACCATTACACCTCTCTACCAATTCTTTTGCTTCTTTCAGCGCAGTTGGCTAATAAAACCCATGCCTAAATGCTTTGGCTACTAGGGCTCTGGACAAGGCGTGATGCCCACATTCTCCTTGATGGATATCCAAGAGGATTTTCTGCTCTTCTGCCGAGTCAACACATCGTTGTAGCACATTCGTCACACTTCTCTTATAGAGCTCATTGTTTATGACTGTGTAGGCTTTTGCTCTTCTTACTATTTGCCTGGCCATGACCTCATCATCCGGCAAAATTTCCTCTTTGAGGAATGAGAACATGGGTTGTGCCCATGTCGGCGTGACTTTCTCTGGGAGATTTAAGTTATCAATTTCCATAATTTCCACCGACATAACATCTTTGGGTTTTTCCCCATTCACTCGTAGGTTAGCTGAATTAACCCTTAGATAATTTGGATCATACTCTTTGTCAATATCCACTGGGACACTCCCTTCCATCTGTTCTGCCGAGATACGGATTGACTCGGACTCTGGCGAAGGCGTAATCGATGGTTTTCTCAGGTGTTCCAGAGCTATGCCGGGGGGAATTGACTGCCTAGTTGATCCGAGTTTCGACAATGTGTCTGCAGCATCATTTTCCGCCCGAGGTATGTGATGGAATTCACACCCATCAAAATAACCACTGATTTTTTGCACATGAAACCTATACAGTGTCATATTCGCATCTAGCGCGTCCCAATTCCCTGATACTTGATGTACTACTAGGTATGAATCCCCATAACACAGAATCCGACGTATGCCAATCTCTTTTGCCATTTTTAGGCCATGGACGAGTGCTTCATACTCGGCCACATTGTTCGATGCAGCAAAATGTATCTGCAGCATGTATTGCAGCTGATATTTTTTCGGTGAGGTCAATACTATTCCTGCTCCTAGCCCATTTCTTAATTTGGACCCGTCAAAATGCATTGTACAATAGTTCAGATCTGGCAATGGGGGCTCATATTGTACCTCGGCCCAATCTACCAAGAAGTCGGCCACTGCCTGAGACTTAATCGCGTCTCGTCTATCAAATTGTGGAGCATAGGGTGATAACTCGATTGCCCATTTTGCTATTCGGCCACTTGCGTCTTTATTAATTAATATCTCGGCTATGGATGCCTCACAGATCACTTTTATCGGATGTTCTTCGAAGTACTGTTTGAGTTTTTTCGCCGACATGTATACTCCATAAGCCATCTTCTGGTAGTGCGGATACTTTTGCTTTGAGGCTGATAATACCTCACTTAGGTAATATACCGGCCTTTGTACTGATTTATCCCCTTCTTTCTGTTCCACAACAATTACCGCACTTACCACTCTGTTAGTAGCTGCCACATAGAGTAGCATAGGCTCTTTTGACAATGGAGAAGCCAAAATCGGTGTTGTGACCAGCATCTTTTTTAACTCATAAAATGCATTATCGGCTTGTGGCGTCCAGATAAACTTGTCGGATTTTTTCATTAGTTGGTATAAAGGTAATGCTTTTTCCCCTAGCCGACATATGAATCGACTCAGAGAAGCAAGACATCCTGTAAATTTTTGCACATCGTTCAGGCACCTCGTGTAGCATCCCAGTTGTCTAACACCTGTAATGCTACTTGTTCTAGTAATAAAAGGGCCACTTCCAATATATAATTGTTGCATCATCATCATATCATGCTCATGTCATCATGCCATCTTGCATTGAGCATCATATAAAACCCCTTCTTGTTTGGTTCTTATCTCATGTGCATTATTAATTGTAGTTGCCTCTTGATATTGTATTTGGTTCTTAATATATTGTTAAATGCCCAAGTTGATTTGGGGGGCATATCTCTTAATAACTCCACCACCTTTCTTTCACCACCTTATAATTCCACCATCCAATTAATATGAGCTTGGCATTTATGGGTTACTTCTAGCTCATGTGGGTTGGGATGGGTCCATTTCTTTTCCACATGCTCTCATCTTGGCATCATTTTGTTTTCACATTATTGATATATGAGAGCCACATGGCCACCTTTGCATGCCTTGTGAGTGGAACCTTTTCCTAGCTTCCATATGGGTTGTTTTGGGGTTGTTGTCATGTTGGGATATTTTGGGCTTACTAAATACCTAGTGGCACATACACACTAGCAAGTCCCATTTCTATTCAAATATGGTCATCTCCATCTATTCCACATGTGGCATCCTTTTAAATTCTTTTGCTTGGCTTAATCCACATTTTTGGAATGCATATGAATAAATGCCATGGACATTTATTTTGTTTTCACAAAATAAAACCTAGCATTATTGGTTATGCATGGGCCATGCAACCATAACCCTTGGCCTTCTTCTTTTGGTTTGTTTTATTTGCTTGGTAGGAGCTTGGTTTTAAATTCAACTAGATGCTCCTTGTTTTGGATCTCTTAGACCATAATTAAAAACTACCTCTTTGTTTTGGCTAAACCCAAATCCTTATCTCCCCCTCTCTCTAACCCTAAGCTAGATCTAACCTTACCCCTATCTCTAAACCCTAACCCTAGCATATCACACCTTTCTCTCCCTCGGCCTCTCTCCCTTCCTCTAAACCATGCATGCCCCACCTACCTACCCCATCCCTAGCAAAACCTAAACCACCCCATCTACCTAGACCGAGCCCATGCCATCTTTCCTTCCCTCTCGGTTACCCTCTCTTCTCCTGCCCTCACCTTGGTCCACCAGCACCACCACGTCACCCCCCCTTATCTGCCCCTCACCACTCTTTCTTTGGCTTCAAGACAAAGAGAAGAGAGGGAGAAACCTACCCCACCCGAGCCTCCTCTTGCTTTGCAAAAAGTAGAGACCACCCCATGTGATCCTCTCCCTCCCCTCTTATCTGTAGCACCAGCTCCCCACGTGCCTACTCCCCTATCAGATCAAGATCCAGGAGGCCCCAGACCCTCTCCTTCCTCCCCACAGCCTCCTAGCCATGGCCATGGTGTTTCCAAACCCTAGCTCTGGCCAGATCGTTTGGAGGCGGATGTAGCCAGGCAAGAGGGAGTCTTGGGGGTCCAGGAACCGTTGCCGCCCTCCTCAGCATCACCCCGAACCAGGAGCTGCCCCGGAGCGCGCCAGAGAAGCCCCGCCGCCGCCGTGCCCGCGAGCAGCAGGAGTGCTCCGACCCTCTGCTACCCCGACGAGCGACGCGACCCCGAGCCCGCTAGCTGCACCGTACGGTCGCTGGTGAGCTCCTTTTCCCCCTAGACATCGTCTCCCTCCCCCTCTCGCCGTGCATCGCCGCCGCTTTCCGTCGAGCGCTCTGCGCGCGCGCCGAGCGTCGCGTTCTGGCGACAGCAGACGCTGCAGCAGTTAGGTCCGGTGCTGTTCGACGCCCCGCCCTGCGCGCTGTAGTCCTCCGCTGTGTTAGACCACCGAACGAATCTTGTAGCCCATCTTCCCCTCTTCATCTTTCGTTTTAGCCGCTTCGCGTTTCCTCCGGCGGATTCGTCGCCATCGTCGACGAAGAACGGCCAGATCCGCCGCCGTCAGGGTTGTCGTCGTCAGCAGACAGCGACAGCCGGTGATGTTTTGCGGTTAGGTCCCTGAAGTTTCTCCCGCCTAAACCCGCCGTCCCCGTAGCCCTACCAGTCAGCGTCGGTGGCGATTTTATAAAAAGACTCCCTGCGTTTTCTCAAATCAACCCGCGGTCCCAAGCCCCCCACCTGTCAGTTCCTGGCCCGCTCGCCTCTGTCTCGTGGGCCTGCTGGGCCTGGACCCGCCTGTCAGCCTCGCTGACTAGAGTGAGCCTGGGTGAGAAAGTCTGGCGCGTGTGTGTGTGTCTGCCCAGTCAGCCTGGTGACCCCACCTGTCATTCTCTGGTGTAGCTTCTGCTGAGTGACAAAAGACCAAGAGTTTGCTGATTCAAAATTTCAAACATTTTTTCAAATCAATTCAAAACAGTTCAAATTCAAATCTGTTCCAAATTTAATTGAATTCATAACTTATTCCTGGTTTGGAATTTGAATTCAAACCTTATATGAAAAATGTTTAGTTTTTGAATTACAATTCAAATCCTTATTCAAATATTTTCAGAAATTATTTTGTTTAGTCAACCTTTGACTTTGACCCTAATTAATTAATTTTGACTTAAAACAAAATTTAAAATTCATATTTTCAAATAATACAAATAATATATGTTTCTGAATCAGAAAAATGTGAGGATTTCAAATATGCTATTCAAATTGCCTTTTGCACATTTAAAATTCCAAGTTAAATTAAATTACCACAAATGCCACTGGAATTTAAATAATTAATAACTTTTGATTTATAAATCCAAATTTAGCAAATGATATGTCTAAAATGATCAGCTCGACGAGACCTTTCTGTTTATGCTATCCATGACTTCAATTGCAGCATGCATCATATAAAAATATAGTGTACATCAACTAATATGGCAACAAATGTGGTCCAAAACCCCATTAAAATGTTGTGCTTGTCTTCCACACCTCACCCATGCCATGCTACTTTAATGCCATGCAAATTGTGCATCATCCATCATGGCATGATTGTTTGCTTGACGTATCTTATTCATATGCTTGTGCTCTATATTTATGTTGGCCCTTGCTTGTTTGGTTTTTCTCGGATAGACACTGAGCAGGGGATATATCAAGAGAACCAGGAGCACTACCCAGATCCGTCTCTCGCTTCCAACGAGCTGCCAGGCAAGCACTACCACAGGCTTGCATACATACAGTACCTATTGCCTCTATCTTATTCTTGCATCATTGAGTCGCGATTGCATTAAACTGAATCCCAAGTATTGCATAGCCTTTACTTTAAACCCCACCAAGCTTGTTCCTCCATCCCAGGAGCCATTACTACAGGAGTTGTTTGAGCCATGCGAGTCGTAGAACAGCATGTGTAGGGTATGTGAGGGTCTGATGGATAACGAGGTACCTAAACAACTTAACCTGAGTAGTAATGGGATAACTAATGAAAGTGGCACCGGTGAGCAACATCTGCTATTTGGTTTTTCCTACTCACTTGTGTCCCGTAGGACCCCGAGTACTTGATACCTGTTCCTTGATTTATCGCGCTATCCACATCCGGGAGGTATATGGGACCCCCCTGAGCCAGAGCTTGATTCATTCTTATTTCTTGGGGCCACAAACTAGTTTGAGGTTTTATTTACGATCCTGTACTTATGCCATGCTTTACTGCTTTATTTACGATTGTGCGATGGATAGCACACTGTACTTTTTAGGTAAGCGGAATGTTTTCGCGGTATCGACAAGCCCCGTTTGGGGTTCCCAGTCGTTTACAGCCATTGTCGCAGACCTTGAGTCCGTCTCGGAGCTAGCTTACTTTGTTGCGGGTCTACTCAATGGGGTGGCCCCCTGAAATATTTCTGAATCCTGTGATTGCTTTGTTGTGAAGGCCTCGTTGGGTTTTGATTTGGTTTTTCCGAGGTTGATCGAGTGTGTGTTGCTATTTGTGCACCCCTGCAGGGTAAAACTTTCTGAAAGCCGTGTCCGCGGTTATGGACGACTTGGAGCACAGTTTCTCGATCATAGACAAGCATAACTAAAGTACCGCTTTTAACTTGAATAAACAACTGACTAGTAAATAGTGCAACACTCATGGAATGGTTAATAAAATTGCCAACGGATGGGGGGTTGTTCGTCCGCTTCCTCGTTGGTAAGCGAGGAGGAGGATGGATCGGATGAAATTACTGTTATAACTGTTGCCATTAATTCACGGACATCCGTCTATCACTGGTTAGGCGGATGGTTAGCATTTATCTATAGAACTGCTAGGGTTTATCTTTTGCTGCAATTGCGTCACCCCAGGTTGTGTCCCCTTTAGAGGCATAAAGACTTGCTGAGTACCCTTAGGGTCTCACACGATAAATTATTGGTTCAGATGAACAGGTACCCCCGCAGGACGGATACTGGGTGGAAGAGGCTGATGATGTGGACAACGATCGTTCGGTGTAGAGATTCCGGGAACGGGGATCCGTGAGATCTGTGGTTGGGATGTGCTTATTTCTATGGCATCTTATGCCGATTTGCTTCTTATCCGTACTCGGACTTGTTTGCCGCTTCCGCATGATACTCTGATGTGTGTTGTATGAGGAAGTATCCTAAAATATTAGATCTATCTAGGTCATTCGAATCTTGCCGTATGGCGTTGCTATATTTTCCTTTCTTTCTAGATGGTATGGCTCTGATGTACTCTTGTATGGTGGCTTGCATACATACTCATTTGTGTATGTATTTGATCCCTTCGCCTGCCGATTACGCCGCCCGTACAGGTCCCGATGAATTGGAAGTGGTTGGGACGGCCGAAAGGTCTACCCGTGAGTGGCTTTTGGGGCCCCACCGTACTATTTCAACCACTACCGTTCATCCAGGCTTCTAGCTAGGAGCGTAATTCACCGAGGTAGTTACACCTCGGCAGTTCCATTCTTTCAACTGCTCAGATCTTAGTTGGATTAGCCTCTATACCTCGGCTCGACACAAGGAAACTGAGTAATTTTCCAGCCGGTACTACAAAGGTGCATTTTTCCGGGTTAAGTTTCATTCGGAACCTTCTCAGGTTTGCGAATGTCTGCCGAATATCTTCGAGGAGTGTTTTGCTCTCTTTGGTTTTTATTACCACATCATCAACATACACTTGCACATTTTTTCCTATTTGCTCGTGCAGACATTTTTGCATGCACCTTTGGTATGTTGCTCCTGCATTACGCAAGCCGAATGGCATGGTGCGATAGCAATAATCCCCTTACGAGGTGATAAACGCAGTCTTTATTTGATCAGCCGGGTTTAACGGTATCTGGTGGAAACCAGAATACGCGTCTACAAATGATAACAGCTCACAGCCAGCGGTTGAATCAATGACTTGGTCTATCCTAGGTAAAGGAAAAGGATCTTTGGGACACGCCTTATTGAGGTTCGTGTAATCAATGCACATTCGCCATACGACCGCTACATTTGGGTCATCCTTTTTCTTTTCTACCAACATCGGATTTGATAGCCAATCCGGGTGAAGCACTTCCATAATAAACCCGGCTGCAAGGAGCCGAGTTATCTCATCACCTATGATTTTTCTCCTATCTTTGGCGAAGTGGCGGAGAGGTTGCTTCACCGGTCTTGCCCCTGGCCTCACATGCAAAGTGTGCTCAGCCAACTCCCTCGGCACACCTTGCAGGTCCTGAGTTGACCACGCAAAGATATCCTGATTCTCACGGAGGAAGTTGGTGAGCTCGCTTTCCTATTTGGCATCTAGGCCAGCACCAATCGTGATGGTGCGCTCTGGGAATTAATCATCAATCTGGATCTTTTTCATCTCTTTAGTCGGTTGGAAAGATACACTCCCATGCGGGTTGGCTAGTGCCGGCATATTAAGCTGTGCCGACTGAGCCAGAGCTGCTACTTCCTGAATTCTTCTTTTCTCCCTTGGAATTACCAATGATTCGGCCAAGTTCGACCCGGCTGAAGCACATTCCATTGATTTTCTGTAATCCCCATCCACTGTTATTACTCCCTGAGGCCCTAGCAACTTCATTTTCAAGTAGGTAATGTGACAGCTGCTCATGGATTTAGCCAGTGCTGGCCGTCCGAGTAAAGCATGATAGCAACTTTCTAGGTCCACCACCTCAAACTCCAGATTCTCCGCTCTGCAATTATCCCTTGTGCCGAATAACACATCTACTCGGACTTTCCCAATGGGATCGCACGAGAGCCCCGACACTATCCCATGGAATGTGGTCCTTGTGGGCTGCAGCATATTCTGTGCTATTCCGAGTTTGTGCATTGTGTCCTTGTACATGATGTTGATACTACTTCCATTATCTATGAGTACCTTTGAGAATTTCACATTGATATTAGGCCCGACAAATGTCGGATCCAGTACCAATGCATACGACCCTAGGTTCGGCATTATTTTCGGGTGATCCTTTATGCTCCAGGTTATCTCTTGATCAGACCATGGCACGTATCTTGGTACTGCCGGCATAACTGCATTCACTTCCATATGCCGGCGCTATACACTCTGTCTATCTTGCTGTTCTGTTGTGAACACATAGTATGATTGATGATGCTCCCTATAATCATTATGCCCATTGTTCCAGGGTTTGCCCTTCCGTCTTGATTTTGATTTACCACTTGATGTATTGCATCCCTCCGGTCCGAGTTATCATACCTCGGAGGGGCCGGTGGTAACATTAGCTGCTGCGCATTTGCCCTAGTTAGCTATGGCTGCTGCTGTTGATGTGCTTGATGAGAATGTGCTTGCATGCCCGCCGGATTTCCCATTACATTTTTCATCCAAGCACATTGGCGAGTTGTGTGATTAGCCGGCTTGGCCGGGTTTGGAGTGTGGAACTTACACGGTTGATCCAGCATGGATTCAAATGTGTACTTTGGCCTTTCATGCCATTGCTTCTTCTGTTCTGGTGTCCACTGCCTTTTCCCTTCATTCCTCGGTGTCCACTGCTGAGGACCATTCTTTTGTCGCTGATTGTTCCCATGACTCGGCTGATCCTGCATAACCGCTGCCACTTGATTGGAAGCATATCTGTAATCCGGCCTCTCTTCCCTTCTTCTACCTCGGTATTCATTGCGCCGCAATGATCCGGCTGCATCTCTAGCATACTGATCTTGGTGCTCCCGATGCTCTGCCGACATTAACTCTGGTTGAGTCGGATCCCCTAAATCATATGAATCTGCTATCCTGATGGTTTCTGCCAATGTGGTTGGCATATCTCTTTGCAACCTTTGCCATAATACACTTGCATATCTGCAGCCCTGAGCAAATGAAGCTATCGCTTGAGATTCTATGACACCTTCGCATGAGTTCCTGAGATTGCACTACCGAGTCAAGAATTCTCTGTCTGTTTCATTCGGCTTCTGCTTGCACATTGCGAGTTGTTGCGGCCTGTTTGGCCTCTTATAGGTACTGGTAAAATTACTGACAAACATTTCTTCAAAATCTAACCAACAGTTGATACTTCCTGCTGGCAAATTATTCAACCATACTCTGGCTGGCCCTTCCAACATTTGTGGGACGTATCTTACCGCCCATCTTAAATTTCCGCTAGCTATCTTCACTGCTGTGGCATAGTCGATTAACCAATCTTGTGGTTTCGTACTTCCATTATACGTTTTCGTGCCCCTTGCTAGCTGGAAGTTCAGCACGGGTGGTTCGCCCATGATCTGAGGTCCAAAACACGCCGGACCAGGTGGACCCTGTTCTTCTAATAGCTCGGACCGATACAGCCTGTCCAGTTTTAACCTCGTGTCAGTTGACGGCAAGTTTCTATAAACAACTCTCTCCTGTACCCCATAATGGTTGTGCCCACCATGCCCCGTATACTCCATGTCCGTGTAACCATCATTGTATCTATCATTTGCTTGATTATGTTGAGCCGGTCTAGCTTATCGCTCTTGCCGAGGCTCATACCTCGGCTGAGGATCCTGCGGAGGGTTCCTCCTCCCTTCTGCCGGGTTATTGTTCTCAGGATTTCCCCTTCCGAGGTTTCCGTGCTGTATGTTTGCACGGCCGGGTTTTCTATCTCCACTGTTACCTCGGCTTCCATTGCCTCTATTCTCATTGACCTTCCCGGCCATTGCCGGATCATATGGGACAATTTGCTTATTTCTTCTTCCCGAAGTCACCGCTCTGTCTTTTCGCGCATGGTTTCTGGGTGAGGATGCTGCTGCTGCAGATAGCGCGGGGTCTGCTCCTGCCGAATGAACCAAGCGAGAAGCTCCTGGCTTCGCCGGGTCAGCCCTAAGCATTTCCTCATTCTGCTGGTTCGCAATGCGTACCAGCTCATTTACTCTTTCTTGTTGTTT
This sequence comes from Avena sativa, assembly GCA_916181665.1. NCBI lineage: Eukaryota > Viridiplantae > Streptophyta > Magnoliopsida > Poales > Poaceae > Avena > Avena sativa. Next base: position 111,072,063 of record OV702285.1, on the reverse strand, counting down.
TTGCCGGGCTTCCCCGCTTAATCCTTCCAATTCCAGGGCTGCGGCATTTGCCGCCCCAAGGTTTTTTGCCGGGGTACTGTACCTCGGCAAGCCTGGATCGACTGAATCATCTGGTCGAGCCTCGTGCTCTTTGTTAATATCATTCATGAGGTTCTTTCCTCTTAATCTCAATTCATCTACTCGGTCAGGGGCCACATCTAGTTTGTTTGCCCTAACATATTCTCGCAAGGTCCTGTTTAAGGATTCCCGCAAGGCCGACACCTTTTTTTGCCTCTACTAGCACTTTCTGTCTAGTTTCTTCTAACTCCGCCTATGCGTTTGCCGGGTCAAGTATCGGCGCCACAGGCGTAGTTAGATTATCTATAGTTGCCTGAGGGATATTCTTTGACCTCTCTAGAGGTGTCCATCTTACCCTTGCTGCCTTGGGAGTCACCTCCTGCACCTCGGCTGACTTGGTCGCTGGTGGATGTACCTCGGTGGGCTGTGGAGATGCCTGCTTTGTGGCCACCTGTCCTCCTGTCGCCGGGTCCCTGCTTGGTCTGGCGCCTGCTCCTGCTGCTGGTGATGGGGCCGTCATCATCACCTCGACGCTGCCGGCGAACTCCACGCGGACTGTTAGCGGCACAGAGGGGAGGTTCTCCCGCCTCAATGACTCGATGCAGGTAGACGCAGGATGTGTCGATGCCGACGTAGACCTTGTGAGCGCCCATGTTGATGAAGATGCCATCGCAGATGTGCTTTCCTCCTGAAGCTGCCGGCGTTATCGCTGACATAGTCCCAGATATCAAATCTTTGGACCAAGCCAGAAACAACCCGCTCTCCGGTGTGGATGAAGTTTCCCGTCTGGATCTTGACTCCAGCTAGCACCGCTGCTGGCCCCACGGTGGGCGCCAACTGTCGTGGTGGTGGCACGACAGATGCCATGGGTAGGCTAAAGTATGGGGCCAATGGATGCTAGTGGGATCTGGGGAGGGAAGATGTAGTGATTTCTACACACAACTGACTAGTACATAGATCTTTATTTCTTCTCAATCAAGTTACAAGTGCTCCTAGAGCTGTATCAGAGAGAGGAGGAAGAAGACTACAACGCAAGCCTTTCGGTGTGGAATGAATCGATCCCTCTCTTAGGAGCCCGTACCCCTCCTTATAAAGGGGTTCTTGGACTCCTTCTAGGGCTGACGTGGCAAGCATATTCCAAGAATATGCTTGTTCCAAATTGGTAACTCGGCGGACTCCTTTCCGTGTCCCCCTTCTATCGATGGCAAAGTTCCAGAGGCCCTCACATGCCTGCCTCGGGCTTACTCACTATCACCTTCGTGACGCTCGTCTGCCCCTCTGCTGCTTTGCTCTTTGTCCTTAGCGCTTGGATCCTTCTAGATTCCTCCTAGCCAGCAACTATGGTTTGACTATAGGCACCTCCTTCTCCTGCAAGTTTCATGTTATTCGGCCTCATCTCGCATACTTTGGCTCGGCCTTCACCTGCATACAAGTTGATCATCCTCATTCGGCCGACATAGCTCATACGTCGGCCGAGTAGGGTGTTACTCGTTCTTTATTTACCGAGGCTCAACTTATCTCGGCCGGATCTTACATGATTCGGCCGACACAGTCAGTAATTCGGCTTAAGGTAAGGGAGACTCCTTTCTTATTTCCCCTATCTTGACCCTATCCGGGGTCACCCCCCAGCAAAAAGGTTAAGCATGAGTCATATGTTTGATTTGATGCCCATATAGATGCTCGCCTTTGAAGCTACACCAACTCATGTGATGATCGGACTTGGTGTAGTGGATTTGGTTCATGTAATCACCAAAAATACACGAGGGATGTCATTTTTGAGTGGTATTTCATTCATAATTTGGATTAGTTGAACTCGATCTATCATAAACTTAGTCTAAATTTTATAAATTCTGTTGTAGATGGCACCACCTGCTTTTAATTTCAATGTGTTCATGGAGAAAGAGAAATTTGCGACAAATGGTAGCAACTTTACCAACTGGTTCATGAATTTGAGGTTTTTCCTCAATGCTGCATCTTAGTATGAGCATAATGTGTATGACATAAAGCATGATGATTACACTCTTGTGAAATATGCGATCCTTCTGTCATTGGAACCTAAACTCCAAGAACATTTTGAACTTAGCAGTGCAAATGCTATGGTGAAGGAACTCAAAACCATGTTTGAGAGCCAAATCCACACCGAGAGATATATGATCTCTAGCAAATTCTTTAGAGGTCGTTTGGCATCCAGGTATTCATTTCATTTCTAAATGAAATGAATACATGGATTCATTTCATTTATCTTGTGATTCCAAAAACACCCACATGTTTGGCTGCCACCGGAATTTAGAAATGACAGGTCTAAGATAGGAATCAGGTTTACACATGAGGATATTTCAATGGATTTGCCAAATGAAATGACAGCCCAATTCCGTGCCAACCAAACAACATAGGAATGGAATTGCAAAATTAATTCCAGGATTCCATGCCCAAATGATGGATACCAAACGACCTCAGTGTAAAGATGAAGGAACACAACTCTATGAAAAATCACGTTGACACGTTAGAAACATATCTATAATTTTTGATGTTCCATGCTTGTTTAGTATCTACTTTGCTTTGCTTTGTCTATACTTTGAGGTGTTTTTATATGTTTTCTAGTACTAACCTATTAACAAGATGCCACAGTGCTAGTTGCATGTTTTCTTCTGTTTTTGGTTCCAGAAAGGCAGAAAATCAATATTCTCGGAATTGGACGGCACAAAAGCCAAACTCAATATTTTACTGTGAGGAACATGAAGCCTGAATACAAGACGGAGGGGAGACACCAGAGGGCCAGACCCCCTGGCGGCACGGGCTAGGGCTAGCCGCGCCTGGGGGTGTGACCACCCTGGCCGCCCTCCTGCCTCGCCTCTTCGCCTGTAAGAAGCCCCCGATGCCTAAACCCTAAGTACCCGATCAATATTCCACGGAACCATCTGTAGCCACCGCCACCATCGTCCCTAGATCGGGGGGATCTGAAGCTCTTCCCGGCACCCTGCCAGACGGGGGATCATCCCGGAGGCCTTCTTCTTCATCATGCCCGGTATGAAGTGTGAGTAGTTCCACCTTGGACTACAGGTCCATGCAGTAGCTAGATGGTTGTATCTCCTCCTTTGTGCTACCATGTTTAGATCTTGTGAGCTCCATTCATAATCAAGATCATTTATTTGTAATCATGCATGTTGTGTTTGCGAGGATCCGATGGATATTGAGATTACTATGTCAGATTGATTAATGCTTTGTCTTATTGATTCTATCATGTTTGTGTTGTTTGTGATCTTGCATGATCTCCATTTGTAGTAGCTATCTTGGCCAAGTAGATGCTAGTGACTCCAAGAGGGGGTATTTATGCTCGATGGTGAGTTCATGGCTCTATTTAATCAAGGGAAGTGACAGAAATCTCTAAGGTTGTAGATGTGTTGTTGACACTAGGGAGAAAACAACGGTCTCTTGTTCATGGAACAAGTGGATTGTTTAACTTACACACTTTGCTTAAAGCGGTTGTTTGTTGCTTGCAACTTAATACTAGAGGGGGTTCGGATGATAACCCAAAGGTGGACTTCTAGTCATAGATGCAGTTGGATAGCGGTCTATGTATCTTGTTGTATTGCCCAATCGAATCTCATAGGATCATGAATGTCTAGTATTGCATTGTTATACCTTGCTCAGTCCTATCAATTGCCCCGCTGTAATTTGTTTACCCAACATGCCATGTTTGTTTATCTTAAGGAGAACACCTCTAGTGAACTATGGACCCTGGTACAAGATTTACAATTGATACATCTTCCATTGTTACTGTTTACTTTTTGCAAACCACTATTACCTTCCACACAATACAGTTAATCCTTTGTTTCAACAATCGGTGAGATTGACAACCTCACTATTTGTTGGGGCAAAGTCTTGAGTTTATGTTGTGCAGGTCTCCAAGTTGCTAGCAACACCTTTGAGTCATTTCCTTTCCCTACTGGTTCGATAACCTTGGTTTCTTACTGAGAGAAGACTTGCTGATGTGCTCATCACACCTTGCTCTTGGGATCTCCCAACGAAGCGCTACCACGCGCCATCAACAAGTTTTCTAGCGCCATTGTCGGGGAGGCTAAGGACGTCTTCACAAGGGGAGTCCTTCACAACCTTTCTCTTTACTTTGTTTTTGTTTTGCTTAGTTTTGTTTGCTTGGTTTTGTTTGCCTCTTTTTATCAAAAACTTCAAAAAAAATAGTTTAGTTTGGTTTGCTTTCTCTTATCAAAAACACAAAAAATTAGTTCCTGCTCTAGTTGCTACCACGTCTGGTTTTGGTCCAATCCCTGTGTCACTTATGGAAAGGATCTTTACTTTCAAGAAAGAAAGTGAAGAGAGTTTCAAAGAAGCTTGGTCTAGACTCTCTGATTTACAAAAGAAAACTGAGCCTAAGATGAGTCTTAGCTTGTTTTTTAATAGTTTCTACGATGGCCTTGCTCTTTGTTATAGATATGCTTTGGATGATGTAGCTGGGAAAGATATTTTTTGATGTACTAAGGATGAAGCTTTGGATGCCATAAAGAAGTTGATTATAATTTATAATATGCCTAGCAAGTCTGATTCTTCCTTTATAAATATTTATGCTAGGTTGAACACTCTTGAGACTAGTACAATTGCTTTGAACAATTTCTATAACATGCTTAGAGCGCACCATGGTTATGTTCCAATAAATTCTAAGCCTTTAAAATGGTTTCCTACAATAAAAGTTTTTATAAATAGTGAAACTTTTGATGCTCGCTGTGATATCATGTATGAATTTTGCCTTATGCCTAAAGATATCTATGAGTCTTTGAATCTTTGGGGACTTTCTGAGGGAGGAGAAGAAATATATCTTACCAATATATCTATACCTAATAATAAAGCACAAAGTGTTTCTCCCGGTCCAACACTTTTTTGGATTGGTTTACCCCTGAAGCTGCAAACAATTACCCACTATGCAACCCGTAAGTCACGTCTTATTTTATTCTTCTTTAACATAGCCTCCAAAATCGAGAGAGATTGTTGGTAAACATGCACTCGTGAGCTGTATCAGCAGCGTAAACATGCACCTAGCATCGCAAGAGAAAAGGCTTCCACCTATGGGTCGTGAGCTGTACAAGTTTTCCTTTACCGGTAAATAGAGACAGGTATTTTGTACTACTAAATAGTCCCACCTTGCTCTCTTTCGAGGAATTACACCAACTTATATACGCCTGTAAATAGACAGAACCAGACGCTTGAGAATTCAACAAGCATCAAAACCGTGATTTGAAATCTAATGAATCAATGCATTGGGAGATGGAATGGGAAGAGAGATGGCGGAGCAGCAGAGACGGGCGGATGCGGGCTTGCAGGTAGCTACCCATGGTGGAGCAGAGAAGTCTGGCCAGACTACAGTTGGTGCAGACCGGCGGCGTCCCATGAAAGGCGGGGCTGAGCTTGTGCCCGTACGAGCTCACCAAGAAAACAGAGAAGAGAAGCACGGAACGAACGGAGAAGAGAAGCATGAACGACGTAGGCCGGCGGCTGGTGTGGTGGGGGTCAGGGGTAGATGGGAGAAGTGCCTTCTGGTTTAGGTACGTTTGATTGATGTCGACGTCTGGGCCCTTGGACTTCTTGGTCCGGCCGTTCTGAAATCTGCTCCCCTTTATTTTTTTCCTTAATCTTTTTTTGTCTAAGAACAAAGGCAGGTTTGAAAGTTTTAACCAATCTCGATGCCTGGCCTCCCTGTCAACGATCACAAGAACATCCCATCAACTTCGTCGTCGTCAAGGATCATGGCACAAAATAAAAATGTCATCAAGGATGGTTCGTTATAGCGACACATGTTATAGTCGGAGTAGGACATGAATCGATTTTATTCCCGGTGCAGCGCGCGGGCTTTTCTGCTAGTTCCCTAAAGAGAAGAAGAAAGGTAAGAAAGGTAGGAGCAAGAGAGTTGATGTTAATGCTTCTTCATTTGAAAATACTTCATTCTTGCTTCTTGTGCCTAACTTAAAGGCGTTAAATAAAAATACTTATTGGGAGATAATCCAAAAGTTTTCTTGAGTCTTGGAAGTTATTACTTCAGTAATGACCTCTCATTATCCCTTTTATTTGATTTTTGTTCCAAGAATGACCTCTAATGAGAGGGAAGTAAGATTTTTGGAGTTGCTGTCCCAAAACAGATTTTTGTGCTCCACCGTAAAAATTCGAGAGGAATATCTATAAGTTGGATTGAGCTGATATTTTCTGAATAAATCCCCTATTACGTTAGATAACTTTCGTTAGTTAAACACTTTTTGATTTGAGCAACAAAAGGTCTTTGAAAAAATCGGTTTCTACCTGTTGGTCTGTTTTGACAGATTTCTGCCATTATTTGCATTTGCTTCTTATTGATTTCTTTTTTAGTTCTTTTTGAGAAATTGAGCTTTTTGAGGGAATTGCTACAGTAGCTTGTGTTTTTAGTGAAAGTTTTACTGTTCTAAAGCTAAACCCAAAGGTCTATTATCTTTTGAATACACTAATGTTGCTAATGAAGATTGTGTGAAGTTTTGTATGAAGGAAAATTTTCAGATGTAGAGAGAGAATGATGTAATGAGATGAAGAATGGATAAAAGCTCAAGATTGGGTATGCCACCCCGTGTCACCCCAAGAAATATTCAAGAGGTACAAGCGTCAAAGCTTGGGGATGCCTTGGGCATCCCCTTCTTCATCATAGAAAGCGCAGGTCTTTCTAGACACTTCGTTTTTATTGTTTCATGCATTGTTATGTTGTTATTGGAGCGTCTTAGTTTTCGTTTAGTTTTCTTAGTTTGCTTGAATAAATTAGTTTGGACCCCCGTTCTCGTTGTGTTGTTTCAAATAAGTTGATTGGTGTTGGAGAGGAGTAGAAAATTCTTGCTTGAATAGTACAAGAGGAGCTTGCTTTGACTGTGACTTAGACTTTAGCATGTCATGCTAGGTGTTGTTTTGACCTTATGCTTAGTGATTATTGCTGTAGCATGACTTTTTCCAAACAATTGGGATTGCTTAGTGTGCCTTGAAGGAATCATATGTTGTTTTATCATACAAAAGCATAGTATTGTGGTATTCTCCTTTGATGCTTTGTTTGGGTTGACTTGGCACATGCTCACACCATTTTATGACTATGAACAAGTCACCATATCCTCTATGATCATTTAGTCCTTGACTTGTAGTACCACTTTATGCTTTGATTAGTAATGTTTTGTCGCTCTGCATGATTATGGACATTATTGCTCTCTTAGTTGGTCGCTCCCAGTCTTTTGCTAGCCTCCACTTGTATGAATAAGCTCTACTCATGCATCCAACTCCCAAGAAACCAAGTTATTCCAAAGAGTCCACTATAAATTCCTATGCATGGTGTGTTACGCCATTCCAAATATATTCTTATTTTCATCTATCTTCCAATTAAAAAGTATTTTGTTATGTGAAAACTTAGTGATTAAAGCTCTCACAAACTTGATGGCACACTTTATTTTTCTTGCCCCTAATAAACTTGAACTATTGTTTCATCTATGTTGTATATGCTTGCACTTATACGTTGGAATTAGCAGAACCGTGCTGTCACGGGGAACGCTTTCAACATTGCACTTGTACTTTGTACACAGTTGATATCATGCTCTTTTGTCTATGGATGTCGCCGGTGTGAAATAAAATGGGAGCTAGTAAGTCCATGGAGTTATGTATGTGTGTTAGAGAAACGCTTGGGCCGCTAGCCTAAGCCATGCCTAATCATGGTGAAAACTTGCAACATCACCATAATGACATCTATGAAGCTTTCTTCTTATAAAAAAGATACATACTGAAAAGAGGAAAGAGAGAAAAAAGCACCATATTCCCATGGTAAATAAGAAGATTGCTGAGATGCTCATTGTCTGCTTGCCTTGTCATTTTGATTATGGGATAGCTGCTGTATCATGTGCAAGGGGTACCCGTTGGCGGTTCTCTATGATACACATGTACTTACTATGACAAGAACTTATAGGTGACTAAAGTTGAGTAGCATGAGGTGCGGCCCTCGTATTCAAGGGACATGAGATTGCCAACTTATACTTTGTCAAGCATATACTCCATAGTTTGTTCACTTTAACCTTAATCACTTCAAGATTCTTATGATAGGGGCAATGAGGGATAAAAGTTAACAAGTACCATAATTTTTGTAAGCTCTTTTTGAAGCTTGAAATCCCTGCTTCCCTTATGAAGGGCCTTTCTTCCACTATTATATTGAGTCTCCACCTTCTATCCTTAGGCACCAGTTAAGAGAGCATAGTTGCCATTCTTAGTTCTATGTGCATTGTCCCAAAACTTATTGATTGATGCATATTGTTGTTATTACTTGTTCTTGTGCTATTTGTATCTAGTCACTCTTATGAACTTTGAAGGTGTCCTATGCATCTATTTGCTACTCCATGAGGGACAAGCTGAATGCCACTATGCCATGTTTTCTGTATGTGAAACAAACAAACGTTCTTCAATGCATGTTATTGATGGCGGCGCTGTATCAACGTGAAAGCGCTTCGTCGGGAAACCCCAAGAGGAAGGTGTGATGCAGCACAGCAACAAGTTTTCCCTCAGTAAGAAGCAAAGGTTATCGAACCAGTAGGAGTAAGGAAATGACTCAAAGGTGTTGCAAGCAACTTGGAGACCTGCACAAAACAAACTCAAGACTTTGCCCCAACAAACAGTGAGGTTGTCAATCTCACCGATTTGCTGTAACAAATGATTAACTGTATGGTGTGGACGATAACAGTGGTTTGCAGAAAGTAAACAGTAACATTGGAGGATGTATCAATGGTAAAGATAGAACTGGGGTCCATAGTTCACTAGAGGTGTTCTCCTTAGATAAACAAACATGGTATGCACGGTAAACAAATTACAGCAAGGCAATTGACAGGACCGAGCAAGGCATAACAATGCAATACTAGACATCAAGATCCCATGAGATTTGACTGGGCAATACAACAAGATACATAGACCGCCATCCAAATGCATCTACGACTAGAAGTCCACCTTTGGGTTATCATCCGACCCCCCTCTAGTATTAAGTTGCAAGCAACAGACAACTGCTTTAAGCAAAGTGTGTAAGGTAAACAATCCACTTGTTCCATGAACAAGAGACCCTTTTTTCTCCCTAGTAGCAACAACACATCTACAACTTTAGAGATTTCTGTCACTTCCCTTAGATTAAATAGAGGCATGAACCCACTATCGAGCATAAATACGCCTCTTGGAGTCACTAGCAACTACTTGGCCAAGATAGCTACTAACAACGTAGAGCATGCAAGATCACAAACAACACAGACATGATAGAATAAATAAGACAAAACCATTAATCAGTCTGACATAGTAGTCTGAATATCCATCGGATCCCCGCAAACACAACACGCATGATTACAAATAGATGAGATCTTGATCATGAACGGAGCTCACAAGATCTAGACATGAAAGTGATACGCCCAATTTGCATCACCATTATATATCACAATTTACCTCTGTTCATTGATATTTGTCTTATTATGAGGTATTACTTATGCCTTTTTCTTCTGTTTATGCATGTTAGATGATTCTTGGAGGATGGACTGCCGGAGTCTGGATTATGATAGAAAAGAAGGCGTTTCGGTGCAATTTCGCAAAGATCAGAAAAATACCAGAAAAATATGGAAACATATTATTTTACCAGAAGACGAAGGAAGCCAGAAGGAGGAGAGAAGAGGGGCCGCAGGGGGCCCACACCCCCTAGGCGCGGGCCCACCTGACCCCGCGCTTAGGGCAGGTGTGGCTCACCTGCCCGGCCTCCAACTCCCCCCCTTCGCCTATATCTTCCCTACAGAACCCTAAGACTCGGGGAGCGACCACAAATAGATTTCCACCGCCTTTGGGAGGCGGAAAACACTGAGAGAGAAAGATCTCTCCGATAGACAAATTTCTGCCAGGGGAATTCCTTCCTGGAGAGGGGAGACCATCGCCATCAACACTATCATCAAGCTAGGCTTAGTTGGGATCATCATCATCATCATCCACACCATCATCTCCACCAGCACCATCATCACCACTTCATCCCGCTGTAACAATTGTGTTGGATATTTCTTTAGTTCTTAGGGGAAACTTTCCCAATGTTAATTACTATTGTAGTTGATGATTGTGAGTGGAACCATTGGATTATTGTTTATATTAAGATTGTTATCCATTATCATATCATCTTTGATCTTGATCCATACGATGTCTTGTGAGTAGTTCGTTTAGTTCTTGAGGACATGCGAGAAGTCATTTTGTTAGTAGTGAATCTGTGATGAGTTATTATTCAATGGTTTAGTATTTAAGTTGTGGTGCTATTCTTCTAGTGGTGTCATGTGAACGTCGACTACATGACACTTCACCATTTATGGGCCTAGGGGGATGCATTGTGTATTTGCTACTAATTGTGGGGTTGCCGGAGTGACAGAAACCTAAACCCCCGTTAGGACACCTTTGCACAAGGGAGTGTAGGATCTCAGAGTTTAAGGCTATGGTTAGATTTATATCTTAATTACTTTCCTGTAGTTACGGATGTTTGTAGGGGGTTTAATCACAAGTATGTATTAGTCCAAGTACGGTCAGTACATTAGCACAGGTTCACCCACACAACACTTACAACACCAGAGAAGAGTACTCAGCTATTTGAAGCGAAAGCACTTGACAGAATTCCCATGTGTCCTCGAGAATGTTTGGTCCTTATAAGTATTTCCACCGGCTTATCCTTTGCTAAGAAAGGATTGGGCCACTTGCTCCATTTGTTCGTTACCTTTGTTACTTGCTCCTTATTTTGTTGCCTTGTCAGAAAACCACTAAAAATCCGTTTCCTAAGTATTTATAGGGATTTCCTGCTCCATACCACTGTTCAGCACCTTCTTCTCCTCGTTGGGATTGACACTCCTATTTTTCGAAAGTACTACGATACACCCCCTATACTTGTGGGTCATCAAGACTATTTTTTGGCGCCGTTGCCGTGGAGTTAAGCGCTATTGAAGAGTGGAACTGGTAAGGGAAACTCTTACTGTGAGTATTGCTTTTGTTACTGCTTATTACTCTGTTTCCAATATGGATAACCCACTTGGTTTTGTTTTTTGGGAAAACTACTACCACTGCTAGGGTAGTAGATGAACCACCTCCTATTGAGATAGATCCTTTTAACATACCTACAAGTATTGTTAATCGTGTTATGGATAATTATTATTTTGGGGATGGAACCGTCCATCCTAGTGATCACTTGCTTTTTATCCATGAATTATGCGGGTTATTTAAGTGTGCAGGTATCACAACTGAACAGGTGGATAAGAAGTTACTCTCCATATCCTTGAAAGGGAGATCTAAAGAATGGTATAAGTTGCTGAAGAATGGACAATCCATGGAATGGGAGGAGATGGCATCTCTCTTTTACTCTAAATTTTATCCTCCTAGTGAGATTCATAAGGATAGAAATATTATATATAACTTTTGGCCTCTTGATGGAGAAAGTACAGCTCAAGCTTGGGGGAGATTGAAGTTACTAATGCTTAAATGTCCTATTCATGAACTCCCTAACAATATTATTCTCAATAATTTTTATGCTAGGATTTCTCTTCATGATAAAGATTTATTAGATGCTTCTTGTGCTGGATCATTCACACGTATGAAGGAAGAAGCTAAATGAGATCTCTTAGACCGTATTCAAGATAACACTGAAGCTTGGGAGAATGACAAAGGAAGAAAGTCAGGTATAAACTATGATTATGAATGCATTAAATCTTTTATGGGAACTGATGACTTCCATGATATTAGTAATGAGTTTGGTCTTGATTCCCAAAGTATTGCCAACTATTTTAAGGCCTTTGCCTCTTACATAGAAATTCCTAAGAATAAGTGGAATAAGTACCATGCTCCTTATAAAGATGTTGTTAGTCATGCTCCCGTTAGAAGTACTCAAGTTTGTACTACTAATCATATTGTGCATGAACCTCATGTTGAGAAAATGCATTTCCCAGCTAAGGTAAAGGAGTATTCTATGATTATTAGTGCAAATAACAAAGGTATAATAAAAACTGTGGAGCCTGGTAAGCCATTGAATGATGAACCTGTGGTAGCTATTGTGAAAGACACTGTCACTAGAAATAGAGAGGAAGAGCACATTGTCTTCTATGAAGACGCTTCTAATATTATTTCTCATCCTAGTAAGGTTATAAAAGCTAGTGTTCCTGTGCTTTCTGTTAAAATTGGTGATCATTGCTACTATGGTTTATGTGATATTGGTGCTAGCAATAGTGCTATTCCTTATGAGCTTTACAGGGAAATTATGCATGAGATTGGTCCTTGTGAGCTTGAGGACATTGATGTGGTTATTCACCTTGCTAACAAGGAAACCATTTGCCCCACTGGCATTATAAGAGATGTGGAGGTTCTCTGTGGTAAGATTAAGTATCCTGCTGATTTTCTAGTGCTTAATTCAGCAGCTAGCAAAACTTGTCCTATCATTTTTGGTAGACCTTTCTTGAACACTTGTGGATCTATTATTGATTTTAAGAAGGAAAAACTTTTAACTAAGTTTGATGGAGATTCTTATGAGTTTAACTTTTCCAAATTTGCTAAAGCTCCTTGTGAAAATAGCTTGCCTAATAAAGATTTCAGGATGGAACAACTTGCTTCTATTGATCTGGTTTATGACCTTGGACCTCTTTTTGGTGACTGTAAGTATGCTTATTCTGATGATAAAGTTGTTCCTAGTGACAGTTATATTGTCAACTTTATTCAAAGTGCTACTGAAAGTTATTTTGAGAGAGGGAAACATGGTTTTATGCATCTCAATAATGTTAAGTTTCCCCGTTTTATGTTGAAAGCTTTGAAGTTGCATCTATTTTGTCGTCCTATGTTGGTGGCTTTTTGTTTCAACAATTTGTTTTCTCATGATACCCCCATGCATAGGAAGTGGGTTAGACTCAAGTGTGTTGGTTATTTTCTTCTTGATGCTCTCTTTCACTTCAAATATATATCTCCTTTGTGAGCATCTTTGGAAGTTTCAAGCCTAACTTAAAGGCATTAAAGAAAAGTACTTGTTGGGAGATAACCCAAGAGTTTTGTCGAGTCTTGGAAGTTATTAACTCTGTAATGACCGCTCCTTATCCTTTTTTGTTTTGGTTTTTGTGTCAAGTTCAACTACTTTTGTGAAGTAGAGGAGTTGTAAAAAGTGGTTGTCTTGGGACAGATTTTTATGCTGTATTGTAAAAATTCGTGAGGAAGCTCAGTACGTCTAATGGAGCTGAATTTTTCTGAGCTTGTTCTCCAAGTTGTTACCCAACTTTCATAAGTTCTGCACTTTTTGATTTGAGCAACCGAAGGTCTTAGAAAAAATCAATCTTTACCTGCTGGTCTGTTTTGACAGATTTCTGCCATCATTTGCATTTGCCTCTTACAGAAGCTTTTGTTTTGATGGGTTTTCAGTTGAAGTGTTTACCAAAGGTTTATTGTTTTTGCTTACACTAATGTTGTCATTGATTTTGTGCAAGGGTTTTGTAAGAAGGAAATTTTCAGGAGAAAGAGAAAAGGAATCTGCAGAGTTCGTCTTTGAATAGGTAAAAGTGGTGAAAACAGAAGGTTCGTGAAACCCCAATCTTTATATTTTTTTGATGTTTTTAATACATAAGGGAAGTTGTGAGACGAAACTGAAGAGTAAACAGAGCCCGGAGTGGACAAACCCACCCCAGGCGCGGGCCCAGCCAGGCCGCGCCGGAGGGGGGTGTTCCCCCTCAAACTCCGTCTCCGCCTCGTTTCCATGTAAAAACCTTCCTTATGCATTGAAACTTCGTAATATATAACCCCCCGGATCCCCCGAGGTTCGTGCATCGTGTTATCATCGTGTTTTTGTTTCAATCTATTTCTGTCAAGAAATCTTCTCAAGTTGCGCCATGGCCTCCGCCAACAACAAAGGCAAGAAGCCCGTGGAGATAAAGTTGGAAGAACAAACCGCCGCAGGAACAAGGGGGAAGGAAACCTAGTTTTGTAGGGGCAATTAACACTGTGGATGTTTTTTCTCGTCACATGCAGGGAATAATAGCCTTTGGTTCAGACTTCAGATACTGCCCCGAGGCAGTGGAAGCCCTTCGAACCGCTGATGAGTTTTGTGAAAGATACCGTGCTTTGAGGATAAAGGTGGATGAACTTCAAGAGGAGAACAACAAGCTTCATAAGATGCTGGAGGGTTTTCTTATCCTAAACAAGGGGGCAACACCACCACCACTAAAGCAGTAATTCGTCATCAGGTTTGACATCCCCTTGGCTTGTTCCAATCTTGGGGGAGTGCCGTGGTATCACCACCATTATATTTTACCTTTTTAGTGGATTCATATCTGTGGTAGAAAGGTTATCTTATAGTTTGGTTTGCATGTGGAAGTATCTCTCCTTTAGTTGATTATCTATGTATACCTTGGTGTGAGTGCCTTTATTGGAATATTAATGAGAAGTCTCATCTTTTACTTTTTGCACTTCTTATTTTAGTTTGCAACCTCTATTATATGATGGATCTTGTTGATCAGTATTGGCACCACTTTGGGATCATCAAGTGGATCTAAATTGGTTTTGGCAAACTAAGTTCTGGTTATTAGCATTACTATGAAAGAGAAAAAGAAATAAAAAAATCTTACAGGTATTTTGTATCATTTGTTTTCCTTCTTGTTGGCTCATAAGCTTAGTATTCTTTATTTAAGATTATTTTATGTCTTCAAGGAAGATTGCATGTTTGGCTTTATTACTTGTATGTTTGCTTGTTTATTTCAACTATCTTGCTTGCTACCCAGCCTTGCTAGCCAAAAAACTGTTTCGAGAAGGCATACTTCTCATGTTTCTAAAATCCTTTAAACCCAAAACTTTTGCCACTTGTTTCCACCATATATACCTAGTACCTTTTGCTATTCCAAGCAAATTCTCAAGCTTCATCTACCTTTTGAATTAAAAGTATTTTGTTATGAGAAAACTAGTTAGTAAAGCTCTCACAAACTTGATGGCACACCTTATTTACTTGCCCCTAATAAACTTGAACCATTGTGAACATCAAAGTTGTATATGCTTGCATCTATACGTTGGAATTAGCAGAACCGTGCTGTCACGGGGAACGTTTTCAACATTGCACTTGTACTCTGTACACAGCTGATATCATGCTCTTTTGTCGATGGATGTCAACGGTGTGAAATAAAGAGGGAACTTCTAAGTCCATGGAGTTTGTATCCTGTGTTAGAGAAACGCCTGGGCCGCTAGCCTAAGCCATGCTTAATCATGGTGGAAACTTGCAGCATCACTATAGTGAGTCATCTATGAAGCATCATCAATAAAAATCTATACACATAGTAAATAAAAAGATCGCTGAGATGCTCATTGTCTGCTTGCCTTGTCATTTTGGTTATGGGAAAACTCCTATACCATGTGCAAGTGGTGCCCCGTTGGCGGTTCTCAATGATATGCAAATACTTACAATAACAAGAACTTACATGTGACCAAAGTTGAGTAGCATGAGGAGTGACCCTCATATTCAAGGGACACGAGATTGCCAACTTATATTTCGTCAAGCATATACTCCATCTTTGTTCACTTTTACCTTAATCATATCAAGATGCCTATGATAGGGGCAATGAGGGCTCAAAGCTAGTAAGTACCATAATCTTTTGGAAGCTCTTTATGACTTGTAATCCCTGCTTCCCTCTATAAAGGGACCTTTCTCCCACTTCCAAAGTTGAGTCAGTAAACCTACTTCCTCTCTATCTCCAGCAAGCATTTGAGTTGTTGTGTTTCAAGCATTCATATGGTGATTTATTCAATCATGTTCTTCATCTTACTTGTTTGCACAAAACTCTTATCTATTGAGTATTACTTTGAAAGCCTTCACTTGTGATAAACCTTTTTGAGCAAAGAGTGCTCCTGTTTTGAAACTTCTACAAAAAGCTTTTGTGAAACTGTTTGCCAGGTGTTCTCTGACCAAGAACAAGCTTGCCAATTCCAATTATGATTTATCTTTATGCATCTCTATTGGGAATGTTGTACTTGGTTGCAGGCTAAGTTATATAATGGTGTGTTTCTTTCTTCTATGAGTTGTGTAATGGTAAGTGTGATGCTTCTTGTTCATATTCTTTTATCGACACTTCACTCCATAAACCTGTGGACATGTTTACTGAGCTCAGTTTTCGCTTGGGCACAAGCGAAGTCTAAGCTTGGGGGAGTTGATACGCCCAATTTGCATCACCATTCTATATCATAATTTACCTCTATTCATTGATATTTGTATTATTATGAGGTATTACTTATGGATTTTTCATCTGTTTATGTATGTTGGATGATTCTTGGAGGATGGACTACCAGAGTCTGGATTTTGATGGAAAAGAAGGCGTTTCAGTGCAATTTCGCAAAGATCAGAAAAATACCAGAAAAATATGGAAACATATTATTTTACCAGAAGACGAAGGAAGCCAGAAGGAGGAGCAAAGAGGGCCTACAGGGGGCCCACACCCCCTAGGGGCGGGCCCACATAACCCCGCCCCTAGGGAAGGTGTGGCCTACCCGCCCGGCCTCCGACTCCGCCCCTTCGCCTATATCTTCCCTATGGAACCCTAAGCCTCAGGGAGCGACCACAAATAGATTTCCGCCGCCTCTGGTGACGAGGTTTTGACTCGTCAATGCCCATTGTTATGAGCTTGGGTTTTGGAGAAGATGGGGGTGCTAGAGATCGCGGAACGGTTAACAGACAAGCAACCAGGGGACACGAGATTTACCCAGGTTCGGGCCCTCGGAGGGAAAACCCTACTCCTGCTTGTTTGCTCTTGATTAGGTGGAACCGAAAGTTACAGGGGTGCGCAGCTGGCGTGGAGGTGTGTATGCAGTGGAAAAAGGATTGGCCCTCCTCGCCGTGCCCTCCTGGCCTTTATATAGAGTTAGGCAGGTCTCGGGCATAGATCGAGTCGGTTACAAGTTTAGGGTTTGCCCCTTTGAATATTCTATCTGTTCTAGTCTTGCTCTCCAAGGATCCGAAGATGTCATGGGCTTGGGCCACCCAAAAATCTCCACAGGCCGCGTATATTCTTGTGGGCTTTCCTTGGGCTAGACCAGGTATGCTAATGTCGTGTACCCGTAGGGTATAACCATGCCAGTAGCCCCCGAGTGTTCAGTCGAATCATAGATTCGGCTGAGGACTCTTAATCTTTTGGGTGCAACTATTTCTGTTTATCAGAGAAAAAGAATGATTTTATTGTATAGGGATTGTTGATGCGTGAGCCTGACTCTCCTAATGGATCAGGGTTAGTTAACTGTCTTAGGACAAAACAACACGATCTTCTTCAAACTCGAGTCCCTAGACTCGAACCTGGAATACATGCTGGCGTAATTCGACTCAGGCCGTTGAGGTCTTATAGGAGTCGAATCCCAGTAGTTTTTGAATGATGTACCCAACGCGTCCGTCAGGATTTTCATCGCGCCTGTTGGCACGGATTTTTACTAGTAGAGTGCAGTAAGGTGCGTTACCAGGCCATCAGATGGTATCTGTAGGTCTTATCATTGCGTCGCAGACACAACATTCGAAATTTTATCACCGCGGAGGTGTTTCGGGTGGCCAAGGAGAATGTTACTCACTTAGCATTGGTTGGGGCAAAGTTGCCAAAAAGTTTTTGCATATTGATCCGAAGGATCGCAGTCGAAGAATTCATAGGGTGCGTGACCAGCGCTCCCTATGGGAGTAGCCCCCGAGTGTCTGTTCGAGTCGTAGACTTGAGCGGAGACTTTAGTTCAGTTGTTGTTAGCTTCAGGTATGTAGGACACAATTTTTCGGATGCTTGAATCAATCCTCCCTATGGGAGTAGCCCCCGAGTCCGTAGTGGAGTCGTAGACTCGACGTAGGACTCGAAGAATCAATGTTGGTGCAGTATCTTAATCATGCCTCAGGTGCGCGGCCAGCGCTCCTAATAGGAGTAGCCCCCGAGTAGTTGCTCGAATCGTAGATTCGAGTGAGTACTTTTAGCTGTCAGCCGAAGATTTCTAACCGTTGCTAGTGTGGTTTTGATGACGTCAGTGCTGACGATCGGTGACCTCAACCATCTGCGGCGCCAGAGGTGACGTGACTGGACGAACGTGGGTCCCACTTTCTGACTTGGAGTTGACTGGTCATGCGCAACGTGGCGAGAATTACAGCGTCTCCTCGATTTCCGTGCGTAGTGGACGGTGTGCGAGCGAAGGTTCGCTGCTGTGTTGACAAGTGGATGGTTGGATCTGATCCTGTCATTAGGGCTTCTAGATGAACGGTCCGTGTTCATCATCTTCGTCCTTATAACTGTGGGGCAAACTGTAGTTTGTTTTCACCCTTAGCCATTTGCTTTCACTGCCTCCAATTTCACGAGCTCATCCTTGCTCGCGCTGGACGTTCTTCGATCGTTCCCCTCCTCATTCTTGCACGCACACCGTCGCCATCGACGTGCCACGATGGGGAAGTCAAAGAAGGACTCCACCAGAGCAGGCACAAGTGCTGCTGCCGGCGGCAAGAAGAACACCGCCGCCGCTCGACCGATGGTGGATGGTAGAGGTCGGAGACGCGCGAGGGTGACCTGCGCAAGCTTCATGATGCGGGTTTAATCTCGTAGGATAAGGACGCCGTCAGGGTCCCCGGCGATGAGGTAACTCCCCATCCACCCACAGGGTTTCGGGTGATGTTTGTCGCTTTTGTTCTTCACGGCCTCTCGCTCCCAGTCCACGATTTTATCCGTGGACTGTTGTTCTTCTATGGCATCCAACTCCATCATCTTTCGCCTAATTCTCTTCTCCACACTGCCTGCTTCATTGCTTTTTGCGAGTGCTGGCTCGGTATCGAGCCGCACTTTGGCCTCTTCCGGAAGCTCTATTCCGTGAAGAGGCAATCCGGCTTCGACGGAGTCTATCCGATCGGCGGCTGCATCATTTCTCTTCGATCTACTGTTCTTTTCTTCTCTTTCTCTATGTCTGAGTCCGTCCAATACTGGCGAAGGAAGTGGTTTTATGTCCGCGACTCCATAGTGGACGGGCAAAACTTCGGCCTTGCCCCTTTTGACTCCACCCTGGAGATCTTGAAGAAGAGATCCTGGAAGAACCATATCCTGGAGGGCGAGGTGGAGGAGGTAGAGGAGCTCTACCATCGGGTGGAAGCCCTCCAGGTGGTTGCGGAGAAGGAGGTGAACGGTGTGGACAACATCCGCACCTTCCTCAAACATCGGGTGTTTCACTCCAGGTTAGGGCGCATCCGATGTTCCTTTACTCTGGCCGCCACGACCCGACGAGAGTTTTGGCTGAGGAGCGCTCCAGGGGGGACCTCGACAGAGTTCTTCGGCCATTGTTGAAGTACAAATCCGATGAGGACCTTCCAGGGAAGTCGCTAACGCCCCCGTTCAGTGTCGCGAGACCAGTTCCGTAGGTGTAGATTTGCGACGTGCGCGTAATGCCTTTTTTCGAGTGTTTTTCCTTATGATTACTTATACTAAATGTTTATGTCTTCATTGTGCAGGAGCTCAAGGTGGCTGGCATGGTGCCTCCACTACCCGAAAGGTTTCCGAATGTGCCAGACAACGAAGTTGTGGACATCGAGTCTGTGCTTCCGCCGGCGCAGTCGCCGGCTGAGGAAGCCCCCGAGGCGAGCGAGGGGCAGACCCGAAAGCGGGCACGGAGCTTGAGAGAATCTTCGGATGCCTCGACTCCGCCGATGCCTAGGGACCCGCCGTTCCTTGTCCGCCATAGCGGAGATGATGGCGCTTCTTCTTTGCCTTTTCCGGCCATGCCTCTGCGGGCTATGGCGCCACAGCCGCCGGCCAAGAGGAAGAAGGAAGAAAAGAAAGAGAAGAGGGCGCCGCCCGTATTTGACATGAGCGACATCGACTCGTAAGCACCTTCGGATGCTATTCGTTCTTGTTTTCTTGTCTTCATGTCTTCTTGTTTTTTGATTGGTCTTTTCCTTCTAGCCACTCTTCCGAGGGATCTTTTAATGAGGCCACTCAGGAGGCCGTAGGGGAGTCGAAACTGACGCCCCCTCCCTCTTAGACGATGGCCACCTCTAGGGGCGATGCTCCGAAGCCCTCTCCGCAGGAGGCTCGAGTGGTCGTCTCCCAGAAGACTACACCGGGACCTTCGGAGTCTCCGTTTGAGCATGTAAGTTATTTTTCCCTTTTGTCCTGGGGGGATCCCCCTAGTATTTGTCGGGTCGTTTTTTGCTCGATGTTGTGCTCGTTGCGGGGCGCAGCCCCCGAGCCCTTTCCTTGATTATTTCTTGATTGTTTTCGTTTGCCTACTTCCGCAGCCCTCAATGCGAACCTGCTTGTGTAGCAGCATCTAGAGCTGGAGGCCAGCATGCGACAACTTTGAGGTACGTGTTGAATTGATCTTGTTCTTTTTCATCTACTTCGCTTGTCTGTAGCTTGTATTGCTGTGTATGTTCTTGGTGCTTTTGCAGATGAGAATAATGCTGCCCTTCGCCAGCTTGATGCTCTCAAAAAGAGCCTTGGGCGAGCGGAGAAGAAAGCGGAGGATGCCATTGGGACGAAGGAGCGCCTTGAGCAGGAGCTGGCTGACGCAGCTGCGGCCAAGGAGCGCCTTCAGCCGGAAGCTTCGGATCGCGAAGAGCAGCTCGCCACTGTTGCGGCTGCGCACGAGAAGGAGGTGGCTGAGAAGCTGATGGCTACTGCCAAGGCCGTTTCCGGTAAGTGCTTTTGCCTGTCTTTGGTTTTTTGGAAGTTCTGTCTCCGTGCCCTTATTCGATTCCTACTTTATCTTCATTTTTCTCCAGATGCCTCGGGCATTGAATTCGATCGCAGTGCCCTGGAGCACGGGAGCGCTCTGGACGATGCCGCCGCGGCGGTCGAAGACCGCTGCGATACTGCTGCTGGCTCCCTTGCCAAGGCCAAGGAGATCCTCGGGCGCTTCTACAAGGAGATCATTCCCAAGGGCGCTGCCCTTGAGGATGTGGATTCTTTGGCGGATGCGCTGTCAGTGGATGCGCATGCGGCCTTCAAGCACAAGCAGAAGGGCATCAACGCTTCCATGGGGCTGGCTATGGCCATGGCGTGCGGGGTGGAGTTGGATCTTCATTAGGTCACTTCGCAGATGCCAACATCTCTCGACGGCTTCGAGGTAGCTTTTGCTCTCTTTGCCTCTCGCTGTAAGCGCTATGGGCCGAAGCTCATTGACCTTCTAGCGGAGTATGCGGCGAAACAGCAGGAGGAGGTCAAGAGCAGGCACTCTGGCTCCGAGGCCACTCCGGATGCGACTGCTTAGGCTTCGTCGTTGTAGCTTTAGGATAGTTGTCTTCTTCTTTTACTGTCATATTTGTTGAACAGTTTCCTTGTGCCACGTAGTGGCCTTTTGTTGTATATAAATGATGCTTCAAGTTGTTGCTCAGTCATGTGTTGTTCATACTCTTGCCTGTTTTTCTTTAGGGACCTTCGGGTGAGGATCCCGTTGATACTTCGTCTGCCCCTCAGCCGCGACCATCTTTGGATGATACATCGCAGATTGTTTTTCTTCGTGACCGCGTCCGCAGCCTTAGGAAGGAGATACTTGGCGTCCGAGGCCACGCGGACGTGTGGAAGTCGAAGGCGGAGCGGGCTACCACCAGGGAGGAGTATCTTATGGGGGAGCTATGGTAGTTGGCCGAGCAGCTGCAGTGTAAGTTTCCTTGAGCTGTTGCTTGTTTTCGGATGCGCCTGGCTTGCATGTCATCTTACTCTGTATTTTCCGTAGGTGCCAACCTTGTTCCGAGGAAGGAGAAGGAGTGCGTTGCAGTTCGGATCAACTGCTTGACCCAACATGATATGGAAGCTGGAGGCTTTTTCTGGATGGACCGCGACCGGGCCACTTTCCTTGCGACTATGCAGGATTGCTCTCATCAGGTGTCACGGGTGCTAAGGCAGGTCAGAACTTCTTTGGCATCGATTCTGCATGTCATGTTTCCTCTTGATGAGGCACCTTCGAATCTATGGGGTTTGTTGGCAAAGTTGCGGGACGTGGGTCACGTCAGGGAGTTGGTGTGGCACCGGTTGGTTGCAGGGGTGAAGGCCGCCCTGCCACTTGTTCGGCTGCTCCGTCCAGATGTTGATCTTGCGGCGGTGGCCGCTGGGCCACCCCCTCGACCAGATGGTGGCCTGTGGGATATGCGCCCACATTACACGGCTGTTAGGCAGTATGCCAAAGATATTGTAGATCTTTTTGAGCATCGGGTGCATGTTATCCTTCAGAATAGGTAGGCCCTGTAAAAAAGATTGATGTAAAATTTGTATATACTTCGAGTGGGCTTGTTGTGCCTTTTGGTTGTAAAGGTTATTTGTATTAGCATGTGGTGCTTGGTTGTATGCATGCCCTTTTCATTAGCCTGACGTGATCAGCTCCTTAGTCGACGAAGTCGTGAGGTGAGGCGAAGCCCCCGAGTGTGTTGTAACATAAAGTAATGTGAGGGAAAGATAAATTTTTGGGCGAGACACTTAGCTTTATTCATATCGTAATGAAGAGGTACATTGTTCGGCTGAGTAGCCTTATTGAAAGTAAAGATGTATAGCTAGGGGTAGAAGCGTCGCAATTGTGCGACGTTCCATGGGCTTGAGGTGGTAGGCGCCACCTGGGATGACTTTGGTGACGACGTAGGGTCCTTCCCAGGGTGACTCGAGCTTCTTCGGCCGCTCTTGCTTGAGTCGTAGGACGAGGTCTCCTTCGACGAAGGACCTTGGGCGCAGCCAGCGGCTGTGATAGTTGCGAAGGCTCTGCTGGTAGACCGCCAAGCGAGCCGCGGCGATGTCGCATGCCTCGTCGAGCGTGTCGACGACGTCTTCGAGTGCGGTCGTTGATTCGACTTCGCTGTAGGCGACGACCCGTGGGGCCTTATGGCGTACTTATGCAGGTAACATGGCTTCGGCTCCATGTACCATGAAGAAAAGCGTGTAGCCAGTTGAGCTGTTTGGCGTTGTGCGCAATCTCTAGAGGACGGAGTGTCGTGGTATTACCGACGAGTACGCCATGGAGGGGTCCTCATAGTGCGTGTTTAGAGACGTGGGGTAAGGCGGACGGTTGACGGGTATGAGGTAACACAGCTTACCCAGGTTCATATCCCACAACGGTGGCGGAATCCTACTCCTGTTATAAATCACTATAATGGCAATACGCCGAGTTACAGAGATTAGGTTTGCTGTGCGAGGTGACTAGAAAGTCTAGGTTATCGTCTGAGATTGTGCCCTAAAGGCTCCCATAGGCCCGGCTTATATAGTCGTAAGGTCCTAGGGTTACAGGGAAAAGTCCTAGCCGGACAGGTTACAGAGTTCTACACCATCTATTACTAGTCTTGCGTATCTTGCACTCCAAGGCTCCGGGTACGCTGGTGACTCCACCGTAGCCTTCCTTTATCCGGCCTGGGCCTCCCTTCTGGATCCACCTAACTGGGCCGCCCAGCAGGCCATAGGCCATGCTACCGACTATGGGCCACCCGGGTTAGTCGGATAAGAGACATGCTATGAGGATACCCATATAGCATATCCCCAACAGTAGCCCCCGGAGAACTCCGAGATCTTGCACCATCTTGCCTCTTCCCGTGGAATGCTCCGCCTAGATGGATGTCGGCAAACCGTCAAGCAATATCTCATAGTCCTCCCAAAGAACCCTGCAAAGATTTTCCCCGTCTTCTATGAGTAAGTCAGAGAAATGCTGAATCTTCCATCGTACGCTCCTGTTGTCGGATTAAATCCGTCTATGCCGGAATCTTCGATGGGACGGCTCATCTACCATGTCAGTTATGACGACGTAGGCTGTAGGTCAGTGACGGCTTGTAACTCACACATGCAGAGAACGCAATCATATCCGATTTTCCCGCGCGAGCGCTACGAACCGTTGGCGGCGATGGTTGGAGACGTGGCGAAATTACCGCACATGTTCACGAACACGTCGCCTACGCGGCAACCGTCCGATTAGCTGCATGAATCTTGACGCAGAGTAAGATAAATAGCGGCCGTGGGACACTTGCCACTTTTTCACCTCATTCTCTCGCATCATCGTCTTCTTCCTCCAGCCGCGCGCCTCCTCGAGCTCTCCGCGAAAACCTCGAGAAACCCTAGCCTTGCCCTCTGCACTAGTCGCGTCTTCTCCCTCCTCCATGGCTAGCAGCAGCTCATCCCCGTCAATGGAAGCATCGAGCGAAGCCGCGGTGAAGCCGGCGAGCTCCGTCGTCGTGCCCCCAGAGGGCCTGGTCATCCCCGCATCGGCGGTGATAGAATCCACCGGCGGCGACCATAACCTGGCGATGCTGGAGCCCTTGGAAGAGGAGCCAGATTCGCACAAAGGCGACTGGCGCGGCTCGGACATCACCGGACGCGACCTCCAAGAGATGGTCGCTGAGGGCTATCTCCCTGCGACGGAGGGGCTCGCCTGGCGGGCGGCGCCGGCCGGCAAGGTGACCCCCTCTCCCCAAGCCGGAGAGAAAGTATACCTCAAGGCGCAATTGGTACGCGGCGTTTCTTTGCCCATCTCCCACTTCTTCCCGTCCGTCTTGAATCACTTCAAGGTCCAACCCCACAACCTTTTCCCCAATAGTATCCTAGTGCTTAGCAACTTCACAGCACTTTGCGAGGGTTACCTAGGGATTAGGCCTAGGTTATATCTGTTTGTCTATTTCTTCACCGTCAAACGTGAAGCCGGACATAACAAAGAGGAGCTTAGAAACTACGGCACCATAAGCTTCAAGATCCGTCCTGGACGGCGGTTCCCCGACATCGTCGGCCACGAGTCCTGCAAGAACTGGCAGCGGACGTACTTCTATGGCCCCGACATTCCTTTGTCGGGCCGAGAAGCAACGTACCCGGACTTTGTGGACGGAGCCGCCGCCGAAGTCCCCACATGGCGGTCCCATGCCTCCCTTCCCTCTGACCTCAACGCTTCTCGCGTAATAAGGCGGATCGAATGGTTTGTAGAGACGGGTCTGACCGGCTTGGACCTAGCCATGTGTTGGTTCATCAGGCGGATCCAACCTCTACAGCACCGTACGAAGCTTATGCACGAGTACACCGGCGACCGAAGGGATACCCTTCGGATCTCCGAGGACAACTTCTTGAGCGACTCCGTCAAGTTCCGCCTCAAGGACATCGTCAAGGTGAAGGACAAGAAGCGTGGCTTCACCCTCACCTACGACATGTTCGTAGACGGAAAGTGCCCAAAGGTAGACATTTATTTTTCGTGTATGACATTGCTCCATTTTTTCCGTCTTGCTAATACCATATTTGTCTAACACAATGACTTATCACTTTACAACTTAGCGATCTAGATGAGGGCAACCTGACTGCCCAAATCTACGATCCCAAGATGAAGGAAGTCACGGTTGTGTCCGACGATGATGCCCCGTTGGCGCGAAAGCGGAAGAGCTCCACCTCTGACGCTGCCGACGGAGGCAAGAAAAAGAAGACGGAGGGTGGAGCCTCCAAAAAGAGTATTGCCGCCCTGGAGGCAGAAAAGAAGAAAGCCACCGGGATGTTTGCTAAAGCGCCCCCCTAGTGTAAGCTTCTTATTCTCCGACATTGTCTTGTTTATCTGTCTTATTCCTGAACTTATGCATTTTGCACGTTTCAGGAAGAAAGCCACAACCAGCCTCAAGAAGTCCTCCTTGACACTTGGGGCTTCTAGAAATATTAAAGATATGCTGCATCGCGACTCTTCCCCCGCCATCGCCCCTGCTACTCCTGCCGTCAAGCCCTCCTTCGCTCCGACAAGCTCCCAAGCCCAGGAGGCACCAGGACCTTCCGCCATGGAAGTGGATTCTGGCGCCTCTACCGAACTCGCAGTTGTTGGCGAGCAGGTGACGCAGGAGAGCGCTGCTCTTCAAATGGCCGAAGCTCCGGCTAAGGATGCCATCGGTAGCGGCAAGGCAGTGGTGGGTGCTGGTACTTCTGCCGAAGTCGGCGCCTCTGCTCCCCAGAAACCCCTCGAGCTGCCGAAGATTATCTTCCCGGTGCTTACGCTGGGTAGCACAACTACGGTTCCTGGAGGAGTGCCGTCATCTCCGACGTGCGGTCTTGAGGAGCTACTCTGCTAAGCAGACATCTTGCGAAGCAACAGCGTTTCCTTTGGCAAGCTGCTGGCCGAGAGTGCTACAAACCTCAAGATCATCGCACTTGTAAGTTTTACTTTACCTTTTGCATTTCATATGAGTATCCCACTGTAGCCCCCGAGGATGTAGACGGAAAACCATTGGCTTTGCATCTATATGATCTAAGAGTGACTAAGTTAGAAAAAACTCTCACTGTAGCCCCCAAGCATTTAGATGGAATGAATTATTCCGACTAGATGCTTTAAGAGTAGCATACACAGTGTTTATAATTTTAAGTGCTGTAGCCCCCAAGCCTCTAGTTGTAACTGAATTAGTTCCGACTAGATACTTAAAGAAAAGCTAAGCATTTTCCGAGTTAAAACTTTATACTGTAGCCCCCAAGCTTCTAGTTGAGAACTGAATTAGCTCCGACTAGATGCTTAAAGAAAAGCTAAGCATATTGCTAAGTTAAAAACTCTCGCTGTAGCCCCCGAGCACCTAGATGGAAAATCTCCGACTAGGGGCTCCAAGTAGACTAAACAACGACTTGACTTTGTATTTGTTTCCACAGAACGAGAATGCTCAGAGGGGCATGGCCAATGATAAGTACCAGAAGATGCGCGCGGACCTTGAAGCTGAAAAGGGTAAAACCGCGATCTTGAAGGAACATATCATCAAAAACAAGAGTCTGTTTTCTTTTTGCGCATTTCCGTCTTACTGTTGTGCCTTCCTCTTTCGAGTACTCACTATGTACTTTGTTTTCTCCGACTTGCAGAGCATGTAGCCAAGGCCAAGGATATTGTCGAGCAGTTCAAGCACATCCAGCAGATGGACAGCGAGAACAAGATCCTTAAGAAGGAGAGGGAACAAATGCTGAAGATGCACGAGGATTCCATGAAAGCCCTGCAGGACTCTGCCTCCGCTAAGATCAATCACTTGAAGGAGGAGCTTGCGATCCTAAAGGATCAGAAGCAAGCTGCCGATGAGCAAAACCTTCGCCATAGCGAGGCGTTTAAGCTCCTCCAACAAGAGAAAGAATCCTTGGCGGACGTCGTCTGGCAGGCTAAGGCCAGCATCTTTAGTGAGTATCCTCCGCCTTGTAGCTATGTAGTCTGGGTATTTAGAATTTTTTGAACTCATGTAATCGTTGTCGGAATTTTTAGCGCCCCTGGGTTTAACCCGCTCGCCTCCTTCGGACAAGGAATGCATGATTCTTGCCGGCAACTTCATCAATATCGCCATCACCCAAGCCAAGGAGATTTCCCAACCCCTCCAAATTTATATCAAGGCCTCCGACTCTGTGACGAAGTACTCGGAGATTCTGCGCCGAGCCCCCGAGCGTGTTGCGAGATGGAAAGCTTCATGTGCACGGGCTGGCGCTAGGATGGCGTTGTCCATGGTGAAGGCACACTATGAAGGTGCCGACATCGACACAGTGACATCTGGTATCCCCGACGTGGATGATGACGGCAAGGAGATCGATCACGAAGCCATCCTGTCATCACTCGCGGGCTATGACACCAGGGTTGCCGAGTTGGCGGACGTCGACGTCTTCGTGCCCAGAAACTTTCTTGACAACGCTGGCCCTGAATCCTCCGAGTCTCCTCATAGTGGTGACGCTGAGGGTGAATCTCCGGCTGGTGATGATGCGGCTTCCAAGTCCCCTGCACCCAAGGAGTGAAAAAACACTTTGTAATTCTTGTTTCACCTCTGGAATGTGCATTGAAAAGCTTGGTGATGTAATCTTAAGGCGGAAAACAATGGTTGTCATATCCCGCTACTTAAGAATTAATGCCCAGCATGTATATATTTTTTAAGCAAGTGCTGGCTTATCCATTACTTTGGTTCTTATGCTTGACTTTTCGTGAGTCGGAAGACTCGTTGTCGGAACCATGCGCTTAGGTGATGATACCCAATGGCACTGTCAAAAACCTTAGCACAAAATCGCCGACAATGAGTGCCGAAAGTCACTACTCCAGAATCCACATAAAAACAACAAAGAACATGTAGACCAGAAAACTTAAGCTAACGCCCGTAGGCGGAATTTTCACAAGTGCAATCGCAAAGCTTGTGCATAAAGGTTTATATGATCCAAAAATGAACACTAAAGGAGGTAAAAGACTCAGCAATATGAGTGAACCAAAGCGCTTTATTTCATTGATCATATAAGAGGTACACGATTAGATAAAAAATGCTAAGTGTAGAAAGGACGTAGCTGTGCTATGTTCCATGGCCTATCAAGCTCTGGGTAGTCATCATCCGGGTCACGTCGCTTACGCTTATGATCCTCGTTGGGTATATCCTTGAGTTCACGATTGTCGACAAGGTAGTAGGACCCATTGAGCAGCGCCTTGCTTATGATGAATGGTCCTTCCCATGGCGGGGATAATTTGTGTGACTTCTTCTGCTTAAGTCACAGCACTAAATCCCCCTCTTTAAACGAGCGATGCCGGACGCGGTGACTATGGTAGCTGCGTAGCTTCTGCTGGTAGATGGCGGATCTTTGGCATGCCAAAATGCGCTCCTCCTCGAGAAGGTCCACATCTAGGCGTTTGGATTCTTCAGCATCATCTTCGTCGTAGGCGGCAACTCTTGGTGCATCGTGGAGGATGTCGGAAGGTAGGATGGCTTCTGCTCCATATACCATGAAATAGGGAGTGTAGCCGGTGGATCTGTTGGGTGTAGTTCGTAAACTCCACAGCACAGACAACAATTCTTCCGCCCAGGCTCCAGCTGCTCTATGTAGCGGTGCCTCAAGATGTGGCTTGATTTCCTGCAGAATTAATCCATTGGCTCTCTCAACTTGACCATTGGATTGTGGGTGTGCCACAGATGCAAGGTCAAGTCGGATGCCTTTGTCCCAGCAATAGGCCTCCACTTCCCCGAGTGACAAGTTGCTTCCATTGTCGGTGATGATGCTATGTGGGAGACCAAATCTCACCACTAGATCCCGGACAAATCTAAGGGCAGTTGCCCCATCAAGCTTTCTAATGGGTTTAGCTTCTATCCATTTGGTGAATTTATCAACTGCTACAATTAGATGCGTAAACCCACACGGTGCCGTTTGCAACGGCCCCACCATGTCTAGCCCCCAGACTGCAAACGGCCAAGTTATTGGTATTGTTCGCAATTCTTCAGCAGGAACATGTGGTTGTCGGGCATAATACTGGCATCCTGTGCACGTCTCAACCAGCTTGTCGGCGTCCGCCTTCGCGGTCAGCCAGTAGAATCCTTGCCGGAAGGCTTTCGCGACCAACGATCGAGGAGCGGCGTGATGCCCGCAATCTCCGAGATGGATTTCGCGTAGGATTTCCATACCTTCTAGCTGGGAAACACACTTTAGGTATACACCAGTAGTGCTCCTTTTGTAGAGTTGCCCATTGATTATGGTATAACCCTTTGCTTGTCGTACCATCTGCCGTCTTTCGACCTCGTCGTCGGGCAAAGTTCCGTGTTCGAGATATTCCATGAACGGTTTTGTCCAAGCCGGAGAGGTCTTTGTCACCATGTTGACGAAAGAATCTTCTCTATCCGGGTTGTCGATGTCAGCCCCCTTCACGGATGGTGTGCGTAGATGCTCTAGGAAAAATCCTGGCGGAATTTGCTTGCGCCCTGATCCAAGTTTAGACAATAGATCAGCCGCCTCGTTTTGCTCCCTAGGCACATACTTGACTTCGTAGCCCAAGAAGCTCTTGGCTATCTCGTCCACTTCGTCGCGATATGCCGCCATCATAGGGTTCCACGCATTCCAGGCGCCAGCCACCTGCTGGGCAACCAAGTCAGAATCTCCACAGCAAACTATGCGCTTGATGCCAATATCCTTGGCTACGCAGTCCGTGAATGAGTGCTTCATACTCCGCCATGTTGTTTGTAGCCTCGAAGTGGATCTGCAGAACGTAGTGTAGCTTGTCTCCTTTTGGTGACTGTAGCAATACACCAGCTCCCGAGTCGTTGAGCAGTTTTGATCCGTCAAAGTGCATCACCCAGTACTCTGGTTCCGGCAACGGAGTGGCATCTGGCATCTCCGTCCAATCTGCAATAAAATCCGCCAAGGCTTGTGACTTGATAGTGTCGCGTCTTTTGTAAGTGATCTCGAAGGCGGCAAGTTCAATGCCCCACTTCGCGACCCTTCCTGTAGCGTCGCTGTTATTGATAATGTCGGACAGTGGAGTCTTGCTCACTACTGTGATTGGGTGCTCCTGAAAGTAATGCCTCAACTTCCGTGAAGCAAGGAATACTCCATAAGCTATCTTTTGGTAGTGCGGGTAACGCTGCTTGGACTACGTCAAGATCTCGCTTACGTAGTAAACTGGTCGTTGAACTCCGTGCTCATAGCCTGGTTCCTTCCGCTCTACCATGACGACGATGCTGATAACCCGGTTGGTTGCCGCCATGTAAATTAACAGGGGCTCGCCAGCCTCGGGTGCTGCAAGGATGGGCGCTGAGGAAAGAATCTCCTTGAGCTGCTTCAATGCTGCATCTGCCTCGTCCGTCCATGTGAATTTGTTCGCCTTCTTCAGCAACTTGTACAGCGGCAGAGCCTTCTCTCCAAGTCGGCTGATGAACCGACTAACTGCTGCAACACAACCTGTTAGTCGTTGGATGTCCTTTAGGCATGTCGGACGGTTTATGTTTAAGATGGCCTTGATTTTCTCTGGGTTGACCTCGATTCCGCGCTGGGAAACAATGAAGCCCAACAGTTTGCCGGCTGGAACCCCGAAGACGCACTTCTTAGGGTTGAGCATCATGTTGTATTTCCGGAGATTATCGAAGGTTTCTTTTAAGTCGGAGATTAAGTCGTTTGACTTTTTAGACATCACCGCGATATCGTCCACATAGGCGTGAACGTTCCGACCAATTTGGTCGTGAAGGCAACGTTGCATTGTCCGCTGGTAGGTAGCACCTGCGTTTTTCAGCCCAAAGGGCATCGTGACATAGCAAAACATGCCATACGGGGTAGTGAACGAAGTGGCCAATTGGTCCGACTTCCTCATCTTGATCTGGTGGTATCCTGAGTATGCATCGAGAAAACACAAAAGTTCCAAGCCAGCCGTCGAGTCAATGCCTTGGTCAATGCAAGGCAAAGCAAACGGATCTTTGGGACATGCTTTGTTCAAGCCGGTGTAATCAACGCACATTCTTAATTCATTGGTTCCCTTTTTGGGGACAAGTACAGGATTGGCCACCCATAGGGTGTGAAGGACTTCTCGGATAAACTCAGCCTTAAGTAACCTAGCTATCTCTTTGCCAATGGCGCGTCTCTTCTCATCTCCGAAGCGTCGTAGAGGTTGTTTCACTGGTTTACATTTTGGATCTATGTTTAAGCTGTGCTCGGCAAGTTCCCTAGGTACACCTTTCATGTCGGTAGGTTGCCAGGCAAAGATGTCCCTATTCTCATGGAGGAACTCGACGAGCGCGCTTTCCTATTTGGGATCCAGGTTCGTCCCAATGGCGACGGTCTTGGAGGCATCGCCTACCACAAGTTCTACCGGCTTGGTCTCGATGGCGCCCTTGAACGCAGGAGCAGAGTCGGAGATCTGCTTCTTCGACGCGGGCATCTCTGAGTCATTGACCTTGCTCTGGATCTCCTTGAATTCTTCGATGTAGAGGACAGCTTCTGCAACGGCTGCTTCATTGATCTTGCAGTCCCTTGCCTTGGTAAAGCTTCCGGATACGGTGATGACACCGTTCGGTCCGGGTATCTTGAGCTTGTTGTAGACGAAGCATGGCTTGGCCATGAACGTGTGGAATATGTCGCGGCCGAATATGACGTGGTACACGCTCTTGAAGGGGACCACCTCAAAGGTCATGCGCTCTTGGCGGTAATTGTTAACGTCGCCAAAGGCTACCTGAAGTGTGATGCACCCAAGGGACCGAGCCTCCCGTCCAGGAACTACGCCATGGAACACGGTGTTGGTCCGCCTTAGGTTTGCCTCCGTCAAGTTAATCTTTTGCAGTGTATCCAGGTACATGATGTTGATGCTGCTTCCACTGTCCACCATGCACTTGGTGAACTCCACGCCGTCAATCAGTGGGTTTATGACCATGGCGTACTGGTTCTCCGTGGGCACAAGGTCTGGGTGGTCCGTCCTGTCCCAAGTTATTGGAACCTCCAACCAGCGTAGGTATTAGGGAACTGGGGGGAGAGTGGCCATCAGGATCCTCAGAGAGGTCTTCTGTTGTCGGACGGTGGGGGTGCCAAGGAAAGTGTGGTAGATTGGGGCCTTCTTTGCGAAGGGGTTCTTGCCCTTGTCGTCGCTCTTGGCAGCGTGCTTGGGGTCAACATCCTCGTCTATGTCACTTGAATCCTTGGACTCCTCCTTCTTCTTCCCCTTGCCCTTGACTCGCGGTCTGTTCTTCCAACTTCGCTTGTAGCCAGACTCCGGGTCTTCCTTGAGGTCGTTGACGAACTTGCAGTGTCGATTGGTATGGGTGGCCTTGCCGTTGACATCGAGGTGTACGAGGCATGGCATATCGCGGTACTCTTCGTAGGTTTGGGGAACGCGGAGCGGCGCCGAGTTAGTTTCACTCCCCGTTGCTGCCCGCGGCCTGCTCCCCTTCCTCGACCACGTTGTCCGCCTTCTCCTCGTCCTGCAAAAGTCATGGCGACCATGTCGGTAGTTTGCTTTTCTTCTGGAGTGGTTTTCCGCTTTGTACTACTGTTCCTCCGAGCTTGAGTTGGAACGGCCGTTGCCGGCAAAGAGCCACGAGCGTCATCGTCGGCAGCTGCGAACTCACTAGCTAACTAAATCATCTGATTCAAGTCAAGCTGATGATTGTCCTGCAAGCGCTTTAGCTTATGTCGGAGTAACGTTCCTCTTTCCAACCCATCGATGAAAGGCGGCCATGGCGATCTGGGCATGCACTCCTGTGCAGGAGTTCTTCATATCCAGCCAGCGGGAGAGGTAGGCGCGAGATGTCTTGTCTTTCTCTTGCACGCACCGCTGTAGATCGCCCACCGTGCAGGGACGCTTGTATGTACCCTCAAAGTTCTTGGTGAACGCTTTTTTGCATGTCCAGCCAGTTGTATATGGATTTCTCCGGCAAGTCGTCGATCCATTGACGGGCCGTGCCCGCCAACATTAACAGGAGGTACTTGACGGCGACGTTTGGGTTGCCTCCGGCAATCTCCACCGCGTTGCCGTAGTCCTGCAACCATGTGGCAGGCTTGGCGGTGCCATCATAGGGCTTGATGGTCTTGTCAATCCGGAATCCTTTGGGGTAAGTTGCGGACCGTATTGCAGGTCCAAAGCAACGTGGTCCCAGGTTTGGTCCTTCCCGGGCCTCGTGGATCTTATCGATCCACGAACGTGCGTCGTACGGCTCTGGTGTTTTATTCTTTTTGTCAACAGGGGATGGGCTGCGTGAACAACGCGGACCCCTTCTGTCATGGTGAATGCTTGGCGGCGACGGAGGCAGAGGTGGCGGTGGGTTAGCTTTCTTGCTGTTACCCTCTTGCGACGCTTCACGCCTGTCGCGGTTGCTTGTCGGACGCGGAGGGTCATGACGCGACCTGCTCTTATGTCCTTCGTTGTGCTTTCCGTCATGACGGGTCTGCTCCGTGTTGTCGCGGATGACGATGCCACACTGCTTTGGTGGGGGCATATCCGTACGACGGTGAGCCTTGTAGTCTTCCTGATGTCGGGGGGATCGGGGCGGTGGCGATGGGCGGCGAGGTTGGGCTCTTTCTCCATGGTCGGAGGATCTTCCCGATAGCATCCTTCCTGTTGCGCGCATCCCTCCGTCTTTGTTCTGATGAACCCGTCCGCGATCCGACATCTTGAGGAGATCCGTCCCTTGGTGGTTTGTACTGGCTATATCGGCAGAGCGCTGGGTCGGACTCAAGCCTCTGAGAGGTGGCCTTTTCCTGCTGCTTTACCGCCTTGGCCACTAGGTCATAGACCTGTTCCACTGCCTCAGGCGATCTATCCTGCTCCAGAAGGGTCTTGGCAACGGCGAGGTTAAGGAGTGGGGTGGGCATCACCTGCTTGCCTTCACTATCAATGTATGGCTTGGCCTGTGCCGGCTTCGAGGGGGCCCATCCTAGGTTGCGCCGTACACCAGGATCGTTGATGACGCGAGCCGGAGCTTTCTTAGCCTTCTGCTGCTGTAGCAGAGTCTTGTACTCGGCCTCCATTGCTCTTGCTTTCTCTATGGACTTCTGCGCGTTGACCAGATCTCGATCTAGTTTAGCGCCTTGCTCCGCGATGGCTTGCGCCTCCTCCAGTAGCTGCTGGCGCTTCTCGTCAAGCTAGGTCACGTTCCAGATATGATCAATAGTTAGTGGCTCGATGAGGAGGTTGCCGTACATCACCCTATCAGCTGGAGTAACATGGGCTGCGACCGACGTAGATGCTGGAGGCGGCAAGTTTGCGGTGTTGTTGTTGCTCGGACCGGTGTCGAGTTCCTGCGGCTGCTGCACTGGATTAGGCGGAGGAGGCATGACTCTTGCGCGATCATCGTCAGCAGCAATAAGTGGCCCCTTCCCCTTATCCAGCGCTGTAGGCGGAGCTTGCCCGGGCTGGTCTTCATCCATCGATGTCCCGATGGTGACGAACACCCCTCGAGACATGACGGTGTTATTAGCTTGTTCGTCGCGCGAGTACTCCTCCTCCATCTCCTGCATGGCGGAGTCTAGCTCCTCTAGACTGAAGTCTATCTCCTCTGAATCTGCACTGAAATCCTCATAAAGCGCGTCAATGACAGAGTCGGAGGGTGCCAGGACTTCCTCGATGATGGGCGGTGGAGGTACAACGGCCTCGACGATGACTGGAGGTGGTGGCGCTGCTGCGACGATGGCGGCCGGAGGCTGTGGTGGCTGAATCGGAGGTGCTCCGTCAATGAGTGCAAGTGCTGTCTGGGCTGCCGCTTCAGCCTCCACGTAGTTGTTGACGGTTTTCACCATGGCTTCGAAGGTAAGGTGTCCTGACGCCTGTTGCCGTCTTAGCGAATGTCGGAGAAGCGTGCCATGGTCCAGTCCTTCCACAAAGTGATAGATGGCATCATCATTGGGGTAGTGGGCCAGATCGGCTCGTATACGGAGCCACCTGGCCAGGTAATCACGGGGGTTTTCACCCTCTCTCTGAACGCAGCGCGCCAGATCAAAGATGGTAACCACGCCGACGAACTTGGATCTCTGCTGTCCAGACGCACGGACAAAGCCGGCGAATTTGTAGTGATCTTCCACCTTTATATCCTGCACAGGGGCGGTTTGGGTGGGTCTTGAATTTTTCAGATCTTTGCCGGCAAACTCCGAGGAGAGATCTGACATCATTCCTTCCACGAACGTATCCTGCCCGTAGGCGGTCCGTGCGGGTCTTGATGCTCCTCCGACTCCTAGGGAACTAGTGCCCGAGTCGGTTTCGCCGATGAAGAGGTGGATTTCTCCGATAGGAACGATCGAACACCGCATAGGGTTCGTCTTCGCCGGGATCTAGAACTCATCGGGAGGGGGGGGACGATCAGAACGTTGCCGGACAAGAGAACGCGACCGATGGCTACGTTTCGCCCATTCCCGCGAAGATCTTGGTCCTCGCCCGCTGAAGAGCCTGAAGCGCCTCTTGCCCCATGGTGGGCGCCAACTGTCGTGGTATTGCCGACGAGTACGCCATGGAGGGGTCCTCACAGTGCGTGTTTAGAGACGTGGGGTAAGGCGGACGGTTGACGGGTACGAGGTAACACAGCTTACCCAGGTTCAGATCCCACAACGGTGGCGGAATCCTACTCATGCTATAAATCACTATAATGGCAATACGCCGAGTTACAGAGATTAGGTTCGCTGTGCGAGGTGACTAGAAAGTCTAGGTTATCGTCTGAGATTGTGCCCTAAAGGGTCCCATAGGCCCGGCTTATATAGTTGTCAGGTCCTAGGGTTACACGGAAAAGTCCTAGCCGGACAGGTTACAGAGTTCTACACCATCTATTACTAGTCTTGTGTATCTTGCACTCCAAGGCTCCGGGTACGCTGGTGACTCCACCGTAGCCTTCCTTTATCCGGCCTGGGCCTCCCTTCTGGATCCACCTAACTGGGCCGCCCAGCAGGCCATAGGCCATGCTACCGACTATGGGCCACCCGGGTTAGTCGGATAAGAGACATGCTATGAGGATACCCATATAGCATATCCCCAACACGGAGGGTAGCTCTTCTGTCCAGGCTCCCGCAAGCCGTTTGAGTGGGCTGAGTAGGCGTTTCTTGATGCCGCCGCCTATGAGGCCATTGGCCTTTTCGACCTGCCCGTTGGTTTGCGGGTGCGCCATGGAGGCGTATGATATATTGATCCCAAGGTCTTCATAGAAGTCCTGGAATTCTTTGGAGATGAAGTTTGACCCGTTGTTCGTGATGATGCTGTGCGGCACGCTGAACCTGTAGACTATGGACTCGAAGAACTTCACGGCTGTTTTGCCCTTTTGGTTGGTGACGAGCATGGCTTCTATCCACTTGGTGAACTTGTCGACTACGACCAGGAGGTAAACGTGGCCTCCTTTCGAAGACTTGGGCAGTTTGCCGATCATGTCGAGGCCCCATTAGGCGAAGGTCTAGGCCAAGGTTATGGGCCTGAGCTCCGATCCTTGTGCGTGCGGATTATCCACAAACCTTTGGCAGCTGTTGCACCTCTAGACGATGTCCTTGGCATCATTCATGGCTGTTGGCCAGTAGAACCCAGCTCGTTGAGCTTTGGCGACGAGGGCGTGGCTGCCCGCGTGATGGCCGCAGATGCCCTCATGGATGTCTTGGAGGATGGTTTTGCCGTCACCGATGGTGACACACCTTTGGAGTACACCCGAAATGTTGCGCCCGTACAGCTCGCCATTAATGATGGTGAAGGCCTTTGACCGGCGAGATATGCACCAGGCATCTGTCGGGTCATCAGGCAGTTCCCTGTTTATCAGGTACCGTAGATACGGTTGCGTCCATGTTTCTTCAATTTCCATGACCTGCATCAGGTTGA
This sequence comes from Avena sativa, assembly GCA_916181665.1. Taxonomy (NCBI): domain Eukaryota; kingdom Viridiplantae; phylum Streptophyta; class Magnoliopsida; order Poales; family Poaceae; genus Avena; species Avena sativa. The sequence continues at coordinate 111,035,025 of OV702285.1, read as the reverse complement.
CCAACGCGACCTCCGTGTCGAGCTTTTTGGGTCCTTCTTGTCCTTCGGGTAGCGCATCCCCTGAGTGCTCTGCCTCTTCGGGTGATCCCTTGGGGAATTTCCTTTTGATGGAAGGCACGCAGATTTGCTCGAGGAACACGCCTGGTGGCACGTGTGCGCAGGTGGATCCGATGTTAGCGAGTCTATCGGTTTCCTCGTTGCTTTCCCTTCCAACATGCCGAAGCTCGCAGCCGTCAAAGTCTCCTTCGAGTGAGTTGTAGAGCGCGCGATACACAATCATGTTAGCGGCGTGTGCGTCGCACTCGTTCATCGTTTGTTGGACGACGAGGTTCGAGTCATCGTAGATGACTAGGCGCGTTGCGCCGTAGATCTTGGCCATCTTAATGCCATGGATGAGGGCCTCGTATTCGGCTTCGTTGTTGGAGGCCCGAAATTTCATCCGGAGGATGTATTTCATATTGTCGCCTTGTGGGGACGTCAGTATGACGCCAGTTCCTGCTCCATCCTGGCGCTTGGAGCCATCAGAATGCATCGTCCATGACTGCGTCATATCTGGGGTGTCCAGGAGCTATAGCTCCATCCAGTGGACGAGGAAGTCTAGGAGGACCTGAGATTTGATCGCATGGCGCTTCTCGTAGACTATGTCTAGAGGGGACAGCTCGATGACCCATAGGGCTACACGTCCTGTAGCTTCAGGGTTGTTCAGGATGCTGTTCAGTGGCGCCTCGTTGACGACCATCACCTGATGCTCCTAGAAGTAGTGGCTCAGCCGACAAGCCGTCATGAACACGTTGTAGGCGAGTTTCTGCTAGTGAGGGTACCTCTATTTTGTTGGTGTTAGTACCTCGCTTAGGTAGTAGATTGGGCGTTGGACCCCATGGGTCTTGCCATCTTCGGGTCGTTCAACCACGAGCACGGTCCTGACCACCTGATGCGTGGATGCTATGTATAGCAGCAGAGGCTCGTGTTCCTTTGGTGTGACTAGGACGGGCGAGGTGGAGAGCAACCGCTTTAGATCTTCGAATGCGTCGTCTGCTTCAGGTGTCCACTCAAATTTTTCTGCTTTGCATAGCAGCTGGTAGAAAGGCAGGGCCTTCTCACCCATGCGGCTGATGAATCTTCTCAATGCCGTGATGCGCCCAGCTAGCTTCTGGACAACTTTGAGGTTCTTCGGCTTCTCCATGGCCAGTATGGCCTAGATTTTCTTCGGGTTCGCCTCAATCCCTCGCTAAGAGATGAAGTAGCCAAGCAGTTGGCCGAATGAGACGCCGAAGGCGCACTTTTCTGGGTTTAGCTTGATCTTGTAGTGGTCAAGGTTGTCGAACGTCTCAGTGTCTTGGCCTCCCTTGTTTCGACGACTATGTCATCGACATAGACTTGTATGTTGCGGCCTATCTAGCTCTTCAGGCATGCCTGCACGCACCGCTGGTACGTGGCACCTGTGTTCTTCAGCCCGAAGGGCATTGTGTTGTAGCAGAATACTCCGAACGGCGTGATGAACGTCGTTTTCTCTTGATCTTCAACCTTCAGTCGAATCTGATTGTAGCATGAGTAGGCGTTGAGGAACGAGAGTTTCTCGCATCCTGTAGTCGAATCGATGATCTGATCGATCCGAGGTAGAGGGAAGTGGTCATTCGGGCAATGCTTGTTTAGCGATGTGAAGTCCACGCACATCCGCAGGATGTCCGTGTCCTTTTTAGGGACCAACATAGTGTTTGCCACCCACTCGCTCTCCTTGATCTCCCGGATGAAGTCGGCGTCGAGCAGTCTGTTGACTTCGAATCCGACGGCTTCGGCCCGTGGCTCGGACAATCGTCAGATGGACTGTTTGACGGGCTTCGCATCTGGAAACACATTGAGTGCGTGCTCGGCGAATTCCCTGGGAACTCCTGGCATGTCCGCAGGACACCAGGCAAAGATTTCCCAGCGCTCACAGAGGAATTCGACGAGCGGGCGCTTTCCTATGCGGGGCTGAGGTCGTTGGCGATCAGCACCGTCTTGGAGGTGTCCGTCGGGTGGACCTGCACCTTTTTCGTGTTGATTGTTGAGTCGAATGACATGTCGGGTGTGTTTTGCCTGGAGACTGGGGGTGCCCCGTTGTCTATCACCTCCCGAAGCCTTGTGAGTTCCTCCTGCATGCCGAACGATTGGAAGATTCTGTTGAAGGCTCTGTCGTAGTGGTCGGATCGGGTGAAGCTGCCCTGGACCGTTATGACGCCCCTAGGCCCTGGAATCTTGAGTAGCAGGTACGCATAGTGCGGTACTGCCAAGAACCTTGCGAATGCCACTCGCCCGAGGATGGCATGGTATTGTGATGGCCAGTCCACCACTTCGAACTCGAGCCGCTCACACCGAAAGTTTTCGGGTTTGCCGAAGATGACATCGAGCCATATTTTTCCCAGGGGAAATATGCCCTTCCCTGGGACTATGTCGTGGAACGTTGTCTCGGATTGTTCCAGGCTACAAAGTGGGATCCTCATTGCTTCTAGGGTGCTAGCGAACATCAGGTTGATGCCGCTGCCGCCGTCCATGAAGACGCGGCTCATCTCAAACCCTCCGATTTGCGCCTCAAGCACCAGGGCAGCATGACCTGGGCGAGGGATCTAGTGGGGGTGATCCGAACGGCTGAATGTGATGAAGGACTCCAAACCTCTGAGGTACTCAGGGATGGCGGGTGGAGCGGTCACAACCAGGCTGACTTGGCGGGTGATCTTCTTTTGTACCCTGTTTGTTGGGCGCCCCTTTTGGATCATCAGGGACCCTTCCGGCGCGGGGTACCCGTTTACGCCATTGTTTTGCACGGGCATGATCGCGTGATTCAAAGGTCCCACGGGTGGTGGTGGAGGATCTCCATGGGCGATGTCGCCTGGTGCGGGTGCGTGTCCAAACCCAGGGTTCGGGATCTGTTGTCTCATCTAGGCAAAGCCCTCACTGAGTTTCTGGAAATCGCGGCAATCCTTGAGCATGTGGTTGGCCTTATTTTTGCCATCCTGCTTGTCGATGTAGAAGTGGATGGTGCATGGGCCCAACAACTTGTCGTATGCCGAGGGTTCGTCGTCGCGGCCGCGGCGCTGCCACGTTTGCATTGGGCATCCTCCATCGCGGAAGTTGTTTCCACGGTATCCGCCGCTACTGCGGTTGTTTTCATTGCGGCTCTCGATGTAGCCAGCCGCAACCATGTCGAGTCCATCGCGATCGTCGTAGACGCGCGATCTTTGCTTTCTACGGCGCTCACGTATGTGGCTGTAGTCATATTCCTCGTCCTAATGTGCTCGGTGGACGGAATCTTCGCCATTTGCCCACCTGTTGGCGATGTCCATGAGGTGGTCGAGTGTCTTGGGCTTGACTCGCCCAAGTTCTTCCTTGAAGTCCTGGCGTTTGACGCCATCTTTGAAGGCATCGATCGTTCTCTCCTCGGAGATGTGTGCCGCAGAGTTCTTGATGTTGGACCAGCGTAGTATGTACGAGCGAATGGATTCGCCCGTTCGTTGAGTGCAGGCCCGCAGATCCTCGATCGAGGCTGGCATCTTGCTGGTACACTTAAAGTTTTAGATGAAAATGTACGCCAGTTCCTCCCAGCTTAGGATGGAACCCGAGGATAGGCTGCTGAGCCAGATCTGGGCTGCGCCTGTCAGCTGCAGCTGAAGGCACTACAGGGCAGTGTCTTTGTTTCCGTCATGCAGCTTGACGGACGACAGGTGGTCGCTGAGCCACGCCTTAGGGTCCTGTGTGCCGTCGAACTTCGGAGTGTCCGAAGGGAGCTTGAAATTTCTCGGCATCCACGTTCGCCGAACAGATCTGCTAAAGCATCGAGCTTCGCAGAGTTCTCCGTCATCATCCTCTTCGGATTCGGATGAGCACACGCGTTTGGCGCGTGCCTTGTCGACCTTACGCTGAGCGAGGTCGCCTCAAGCGTTGTAGTCACGGCTCCGACGCCACGGACTCTTGCGTCGTCGTGGTAGATCGTGCTCGTCCTCCTCCTCTTCGTCTAAGGGCGTGGGGCTGCGGTTGAATCTGACCGTAGCCTTCTTATTTGGCTCCGTAGGAGCTTCCTCGTGGAGCGCAGCTCCAACGAGTCCGAGTCCGGCTAGTCCGGACTTATGCATGTCCCTTTTCGGGTCCCCCATCGGGGGTGGATGGGACGCGAGATATGTGGTGGCTGCCATGATCGCAGCTTGCGGCGTCTTCGGGATGACGTTGCCGTTGGTGTCCATCTCCATGAAGGACGTGTTGAGGGTTCGAGTCACCTCGCGACGTGCAGCGGGATCCATGTTATCCGTGCGAGAGCGATGCTTGTTGGCTTGATTGTCGTGCGAGTTGGAGCCGCCAGCGGTGGAGAGCGCAGCTCGCCGCGCGCTAGACTCTAAGGCCGCTTGCTTGCGTTTGTCGAGTACCTCTTGCATCTTCACCTACTTTTTGTGCTCTTCGATGAGGAGCAGGTGGTATGCCATCAGCAGGTCCCGTGAACCGTCCACATGCAGGACCTTGTTCCCCGCCATGGCTTCGCGTGCCTGGTGCCATCCTTCCTCTTTGAGGTGAATTCTTTGATGGGCATCGGGGTTATCCTCGTTGGGTGGGGGGATGGTTGCCTCCTGTTTTCTCTGTTTCTACCCTGTGGGTTGGGTGGTGTCACGTGGGCACTCGAACCTGATGGTTGTTCCACATCGCTTTGGATGACCACGACGCACTGGTAGCGCTCGCGGATTGGATTGCTGCTGCCGCAGCTTTCGGATCCAGAATCGTAGGTTCCTTCATCCGACGGGGGGTCGCACAGATCTGAGTTGTAGCTGCTGCTGTCGTATGACTCATCTGTCGACATTGACGTGCGTAGCATGCTGGGATGCGGGGCCCATGAGGCGGGCCTGATCGATGGGAGTGGTACCCGCTCTAGGAGGCGGAGAGTACCGGTCTGTCCCACCTGGAAGCAGAAGCTCCCAAACAGAATCTCGAGCCCGTCGCCTACGGGCTCGAAGTCCTTCATGGTGGCTAGAGAGTGGGTGGTGAAGTCGAAAGCGCCGAAGAGGAGATAGCTCTCCGTCACCGATGAGTTCTAGATCGCTTTGGTCGGGACCGTCACGATCGCACAATCAGTGCCCCTGATTCCCACAGACGACGCCAATTGACGAGGTTTCGACTCATCAATGCCCATTGTTATGAGCTTTGGTTTTGGATAAGATGAGGGTGCTAGAGATCGCGGAACGATTAACATACAAGCAACCAGGGGACACGAGATTTACCAAGGTTCAGGCCCCCGGAGGGAAAACCCTACTCCTACTTGTCTGCTCTTGATTACGACGGAACCAAAAGTTATAGGGGTGCGCAGATGCAATCTGGCGTGGAGGTGTGTATGCGGTGGAAAAAGGATTGGCCCTCCTCGCCGTGCCCTCCTGGCCTTTATATAGAGTTAGGCAGGTCTTGGGCACAGATCAAGTCGGTTACAAGTTTAGGGTTTGCCCCTTTGAATATTCTATCTGTTCTAGTCTTGCTCTCTAAGGATCCGAAGATGTCATGGGCTTGGGCCACCCAAAAATCTCCACAGGCCGCGTATATTCTTATGGCCTTTCCTTGGGCTAGAACAGGTATGCTAATGTCGTGTACCCGTAGCGTATAACCATGTCATCTGGGGGGTGGAAAACACCAATAGAGAAAGATCTCTCCGGCAGACAGATTTCTGCCGAGGGAATTCCTTCCCGGAGAGGGGAGACCGTCGCCATCAACACCTTCATCAAGCTAGGCTTCATCGGGATCATCATCATCCACACCATCATCTCCACCAGCACCATCATCACCACTCCGTCCCGCTGTAACAATTGTGTTGGATATTGCTTTAGTTCTTAGGGGAAACTTTCCCGGTGTTAATTACTATTGTAGTTGATGCTTGTGAGTGGAACCATTGGATTGTTGTTTATGTTCAGATTGTTATCCATTATCATGCCATCTTTGATCTTGATCTATATGATGTCTTGTGAGTAGTTCGTTTAGTTCTTGAGGACATGGGAGAAGTCATGTTGTTAGTAGTGAATCTGTGATGAGTTATTATTCAATGGTTTAGTATTTAAGTTGTGGTGCTATTCTTCTAGTGGTGTCATGTGAACATCGACTACATGACACTTCACCATTTATGGGCCTAGGGGGATGCATTTTGTATTTGACTACTAATTGTGGGGTTGCCGGAGTGACAGAAACCTGAACCCCCGTTAGAACACCTTTGCACAAGGGAGCGTAAGATCTCAGAGTTTAAGGTTGTGGTTAGATTTATATCTTAATTACTTTCCTGTAGTTACGGATGTTTGCAGGGGGTTTAATCACAAGTATGTATTAGTCCAAGTTGGTCGGTACATTAGCACAGGTTCACCCACACAACACTTACAACACCAGAGAAGAGTACTCAGCTATTTGAAGCGAAAGCACTTGACAGAATTCCCATGTGTCCTCGAGAACGTTTAGTCCTTATAAGTATTCCATCGGCTTGTACTTTGCTAAGAAAGGATTGGGACACTTGCTCCATTTGTTTGTTACCTTTGTTACTTGCTCCTTGTTTTGTTGCCTTGTCAGAAAACCACTAAAAATCTATTTGCTAAGTATTCACAGGGATTTCCTGCTCCATACCACTGTTCAGCACCTTCTACTCCTTGTTGGGATCGACACTCCTATTTATCGAAAGTACTACGATACACCCCTTATACTTGTGGGTCATCAGAAAGCACAAAGGAGGAGATACAACCATCTAGATACTACATGGACCCGTAGTCCAAGGTGGAACTACTCACGCTTCATACCGGAGGCTGGCATGATGAAGAAGAAGGCTTCCGGGATGATCTTCCTCCGGCAGGGTGCCGGGAAGAGCTTCAGATCCCCCCGATCTAGGGACGATGGTGACGGCGGCTACAGACAGTTTCGTGGAATATTGATCGGGTACTTAGGGTTTAGGCATCGGGGGCTTCTTATAGGCGAAGAGGCGCGGCAGGAGGGCAGCCATGGGGCCCACACCCTGCCTAGGCGGACTTTGGCTTTTGTCCCGTCCAATTCCGAGAATATTTCCTTACTAGCTTTTCTGGAACCAAAAACAACAGAAAACAGGCAACTGGCACTATGGCAACTTGTTAATAGGTTAGTACCAGAAAACATATAAAAACACCTGAAAGTGTAGACAAAGCAAAGTAGATACTAAACAAGCATGGAACATCAAAAATTATAGATACGTTTCCGACGTATCAAGCATCCCCAAGCTTAACTCATGCTCGTCCTCGAGTAGGTAAGTGATAAAAAGAATAATTTTTGAGGTGACATGCACCATCAAAACCAAGATCAAACCATTTGCAAGCATTGAAAGCTGGGATCAAAGAACTCTAAACATGAGCATGAAATATGGAGTTCTAACAGTAATACAAAGTAACTATGCATGCAACATGAAAGGCTACAAACAAAGATCATGAATAACATCCATTGAAAAACTTTTGTTTGTTTCACATACAGAAAACAGAGCATAGTGGCATTTAGCTTGTCCCTCATAGAGTAGCAAATAGATGCATAGGACACTTTCAAAGTTCATAAGAGTGACTAGATACAAATAGCACAAGAACAAGTAATATCAATAATATGCATCAATCAATAAGTTTTGGGACAATGCACATAGAACTAAGAATGACAACTATGCTCTCTTAACTAGTGCCTAAAGGTAGAAGGTGGAGACTCAATATAATGGTGGAAGAAAGGCCCTTCATAAAGGGAAGCAGGGATTTCAAGTTTCAAAAAGAGCTTCCAAAAATTATGGTACTTGTTAGCTTTCAGCCCTCATTGCCCCTATCATAAGAATCTTGAAGTGATTAAGGTTAAAGTGAACAAACTATGGAGTATATGCTTGACAAAGTATAAGTTGGCAATATCATGTCCCTTGAATACGAGGGCTGCTCCTCATGCTACTCAACTTTAGTCACCTGTAAGTTCTTGTCATAGTAAGTACATGTGTATCATAGAGAACCGCCAACCGGGTACCCCTTGCACTTGGTACATGAGCTATACCATAACCAAAATGACAAGGCAAGCAGACAATGAGCATCTCATCAATCTTCTTATTTACCATGGGAATATGTTGCTTTTTTCTCTTTTCCTCTTTTCTCAATATGTCTCTTTTTTATAAGAAGAATACTTCATAGATGTCACTATGGTGATGTTGCAAGTTTCTACCATGATTAGGCATGGCTTAGGCTAGTGGCCCAGGCGTTTCTCTAACACACATACATAACTCCATGGACTTACAATCTCCCGTTTTATTTCACACCGACGACATCCAAAGACAAAAGAGCATGATATCAACTTTGCACAAAGTACAAGTGCAATGTTGAAAGTGTTCCCCATGACAGCATGGTTCTACTAATTCCAACGTATAAGTGCAAGCATATATAACATAGATGACACAATGGTTCAAGTTTATTAGGGGCAAGAAATATAAAGCGTGCCATCAAGTTCGTGAGAGCTTTAATCACTAAGTTTTCACATAACAAAATACATTTTAATTGGAAGATAGATGAAAACAAGAATATACTTGGAATGGTGTAACACACCATGCATAGGAATTTATAGTGGACACATTGGAATAACTTGGTTTCTTGGGAATTGGAAGCATGAGGAGAACTTACTCATACAAGTGGAGGATAGCAAAAGACCGTGGGCAACCAACTAAGAGAGCAATAATGGCCATAATCATGTAGAGCGACAAAACATTACTAATCAAATCATAAAGTGGTACTACAAGTCAAGGAATAAATGATCATAGAGGCTATGGCGACTTGTTCATAGTCATACATGGTGTCAGCATGTGCCAAGTCAACCCAAACAAAACATCAAAGGAGAATACCACAATCATATGCTTTTGCATGCTAAAACAACGCATGATTTTTTAAGGCACACTAAGAAATCCCAATTGTTTGGAATAATTCATGCTGCAACAATAATCACTAAGCATAAGATCAAAACAACACCTAGCATGACATGCTAAAGTTTAAGTCACGGTCAAAGCAAGCTCCTCTTGCACTATTCAAGCAAGAACTTTCTACTCCTTTCCACCACCAATCAACTTATTTGAAATGCCATAGTGAGAACGGGGGCCAAACTACTTTATTCAAGCAAACTAAAAAGCTAAGCAAAGCAAATGAAAACTAAGACGCTCCAAGAACAATACAACAGTGCATGAAACAATAAAAACGAAGTGTCTAGAAAGACCTGAGATTTTTATTGATGAAGAAGGGGATGCCTTGGGCATCCCTAAGCTTTGACGCTTGTACCTCTTGGATATTTCATGGGGTGACACCGGGGTGGCATCCCCAAGCTTGAGTTTTTGTCCATTCTTCATCTTATTACATCATTCTCTCTCTACACCTAAAATTTTTCCTTCATACAAAACTTCACACAATCTTCATTAGCAACATTAGTGTATTCAAAAGATAATAGACCCTTTGGTTTAACTTTTGAACAACAAAACTTTCACTAAAAACACAAGATATTGTAGCAATTCCCTCAAAAATCTCAATTTCCTAAAAAGAACCCTAAAAGGAATCAATAAGAAGCAAATGCAAATAATGGCAGAAATCTGTCAAAACATACCAGCAGGTAGAAACCGATTTTTTCGAAGACCTTCTGTTGCTCGAATCAAAAAGTGTTAAACTAAATAAAGTTATATAACATACTGGGGGATTTATTCGTAAATTTTTAGCTCAATCCTACTTACATAGACTCCTCACTAATTTTTATGGTAGAGCAAAAAAATCTGTTTCGGGACAACAACTCCCCAAATCTTACTTCCCTCTCATTAGAGGTCATTCTTGGCACAACAAGCAAACAAAAAGGATAAGGAGAGGTCATTACTGAAGTAATAACTTCCAAGACTCAAGAAAACCCTTGGGTTATCTCCCAACAAGTACTTTTCTTTAACGCCTTTAAGTTAGGCACAAGAGGCAAGAAATCAAGTATTTTTAAATTAAGAAGCATTAACATCAAACCTTGCTTTCAAAGGAGGAGCAAAAAGCAACTTCTCTCTCATCATAGGGAAGTGTTCAATACCTTTCTTGAATGGAAATTGATATTTAATGGTGCCTTCTTTCATATCAATGATGGCACCGACAGTTCTAAGAAAAGGTCTTCCCAACGTAATAGGAGAAGAAGCATTGTATTCAACATCCAAAACATAGAAATCAACAGGGACATAAGCATTGTTAACCATAATGAGAACATCATTAACACTCCCCATGAGTTTCTTCTTAGCATTATCATTAAGTGAGACATCCAAATAACAATCTTCCAAAGGTGGCAAATCAAGAATTTCATAAATCTTTCTAGGCATAATAGAGACACTAGAACCAAGGTCACATGAAGCTTTGATATCAAAGTCATTCACTTGCATATTAATAATAGGTTTCCAACTATCTTCTACTTTCCTAGGAATAGAGGCTTTGTGTTTCAACTTCTCTTCCTTAATTTTAACAAGAGTGTCTGTAATGTGTTTGGTGAAAGCAACATGCATATCACTAGCATCAGGACTTCTAGCAAGCTTTTGCAGGAACATAATCACTTCAGAAATATTGCAACCATCAAGATCAAAATGAAACTTAGCATCACTAGTAGTAGACTCATTGGGCTTAGGAATTGTAGGAGGAGGAATAGGGACTTCTTGTGTTTTAGTGGCATCCATATGGGTGGTGGTGATGGTGCACACACTATTGTTTCTAGCAATTTCAACTTCCCTTTCCCACTTAGCATGAAGTTGGGCTAACAGTCTAACATTTTCATCAATAGTAACTTGTATGGCATGAGTAGCATCAAAGGTACTTTCCATGGTTTCAGGTTTAGCAGCCATTTTATTAATCAAAGAGGACAATGCTTCAGTCAAAGAGGAAATATTTTTCTCTACATTCAAAAGCTTTTCCTCCACAGTCTTGTTGAAAGTGGTTTGTTTACTAATAAAGTCTTTGAGCATGACTTCAAGTTCAGAGGGGGCACTTCTAGAATTGTTGTAGGAGTTTCCATAGGTATTGCCATTATTAGGAGGATAAGGCCTATAATTGTTGTTACTACCAAAATTATTCCTATGGGCATTGTTGTTGAAATTGTTGTTTATAATAAAGTTCACATCAACTTGCTCTTCTTGAGCAACCAAAGAGGCTAAGGGAACATTATTTGGATCTAAAGGAGCGTTCCCATTAACAAGCATAGCCATAATAACATCTATCTTATCACTCAAAGAGGAGGTTTCTTCAACAGAATTTACCTTCTTACCATGTGGAGCTCTCTCACTGTGCCATTCAAAATAATTAACCATCATATTATCAAGGAGTTTTGTTGCAGCACCCAAAGTTATGGTCATAAAGGTACCTCTAGCAGCTAAATCCAACAGGTTTCTTGAAAAGAAGTTCAAACCTGCATAAAAAGTCTGGAATAATCCAAGAAGTACATGAGTGGGACAATTCTTAACCAAAGATTTCATTCTTTCCCAAGCTTGAGAAACATGTTCATTACAAGTTTTTTAAATTTCATAATATCACTTCTCATAGATATAATCTTAGCAGGAGGGTAGTACTTTCCAATAAAAGCATCTTTGCACTTAATCCAAGAACCAATACTATTTCTAGGCAAGGATAGCAACCGTTTTTTAGCTTTTCCTCTCAAGGAGAAAGGAAACAACTTGAGATTAATAATATCTCCATCTACATCCTTATACTTTTGCATCTCACAAAGTTCAACAAAGTTATTGAGATGGGCAGCAACATCATCAGAACTAGCACCAGAAAATTTCTCTCTCATCACAAGATTCAACAAAGCAGGCTTAATTTCAAAAAAGGTAGCATCAGGAGCAGGTGGAGCAATAGGAGTGCTAAGGAAATCATTGTTGTTTGTGCTAGTGAAGTCACACAACTTGGTGTTTTCAGCAGAGTTCATTTTGGCAAAAGTGGAGCAAGCCAACAACAACAACAACTAGAGCAGGAACTAATTTTTTGTGTGTTTTTGATAAGGGAAATCAAACCAAACTAAACTATTTTTTTGAGTTTTTTATTAAAAAAGGCAAACAAAACCAAGAAAAAGAAACTAAGCAAAATAAAAACAAAGTAAAGAGAATGGTTGTGAAGGACTCCCCTTGTGAAGACGTCCTTAGCCTCCCCGACAACGGCGCCAGAAAGAGCTTGATGGCGGCGCTGTATCAACGTGAAAGCAATTCGTTGGGAAATCCCAAGAGGAATGTGTGACAGCACATCAACAAGTTTTCCCTCAGTAAGAAACCAAGGTTATCGAACCAGTAGGAGGAAGGTCAAAGGTGTTGCAAGCAACTTGGAGACCTGCATGACACAAACTCAAGACTTTGCCCCAACGAACAGTGAGGTTATCAATCTCACCGGTTTGCTGTAACAAAGGATTAACTGTATGGTGTGGAAGGTAATAGTGGTTTGCAGAAAGTAAACAGTAACAATGGAGGATGTATCAATGGTAAAGATTGGACCGGGGTCCATAGTTCACTATAGGTGTTCTCCTTAGATAAACAAACATGGCATGTAGGGTAAACAAATTACAGCAGGGCAATTGACAGGACTAAGCAAGGCATAACAATGCAATACTAGACATCAAGATCCTATGAGATTCAATTGGGCAATACAACAAGATACATAGACCGCCATCCAACTGCATCTATGACTAGAAGTCCACCTTTGGGTTATCATCCGAACCCCCTCCAGTATTAAGTTACAAGCAACAAACGTCTGCTTTAAGCAAAGTGTGTAAGGTAAGCAATCCACTTGTTCCATGAACAAGAGACCATTGTTTTCTCCCTAGTAGCAACAACACATCTAAAACCTTAGAGATTTCTGTCACTTCCCTTAGATTAAATAGAGGCATGAACCCACTATCGAGCATAAATACCCCCTCTTGGAGTCACTAGCAACTACTTGGCCAAGATAGCTACTAACAACGGAGAGCATGCAAGATCACAAACAACACAGACATGATAGAATCAATAAGACAAAACCATTAATCGATCTAACATAGTAATCTCAATATACATCGGATCCCCGCAAACACAACATGCATGATTACAAATTTATGAGATCTTGATCATGAACGGAGCTCACAAGATCTAGACATGAAAGCACAAAGGAGGAGATACAACCATCTAGCTACTACATGGACCCGTAGTCCAAGGTGGAACTACTCATGCTTCATACCGGAGGCTAGCATGATGAAGAAGAAGGCCTCTGGGATGATCTTTCCTCCGGCAGGGTGCCGGGAAGAGCTTCAGATACCCCCGATCTAGGGACGATGGTGGCGGCGGCTACAGACGGTTTCGTGGAATATTGATCGGGTACTTAGGGTTTAGGCATCGGGGGCTTCTTATAGGCGAAGAGGCGAGGCAGGAGGGCGGCCAGGGGGCCCACACCCTGCCCAGGCATGGCCTAGGGTGGGCCCGCGCATGGGAGGGTGCGTTCTCCCTGTGGCTCCCCTCCGTCTCTCCTTTGGACTCCATGTTCTCCTCAGTGAAATATTGACTTTGGCTTTTGTCCCGTCCAATTCCGAGAATATTTCCTTACTAGCTTTTCTGGAACCAAAAACAGCAAAAAAGGCAACTAGCACTGTGGCAACTTGTTAATATGTTAGTACCAGAAAACATATAAAAACACCTCAAAGCGTGGACAAAGCAAAGCAAAGTAGATACTAAACAAGTATGGAACATCAAAAATTATAGATACGTTTCTGACGTATCAGTTATTCATGATCTTTGTTTGTAACCTTTCATTTTGCATGCATAGTTACTTTGTCTTACTGTTAGAACTCCATCTTTCATGCTCATGTTTAGAGTTCTTTGATCCTAGATTTTAATGCTTGCAAATGGTTTGATCTTGATTTTGATGGTGCATGTCACCTAAAAAATTATTCTTTTTATCACTTACCTACTCGAGGACGAGCAAGAGTTAAGCTTGGGGATGCTTGATATGTCGGAAACGTATCTATAATTTTTGATGTTCCATGCTTGTTTAGTATCTACTTTGCTTTGCTTTGTCTACACTTTGAGGTGTTTTATATGTTTTCTGGTACTAACCTATTAACAAGATGCCACAGTGCTAGTTGCCTGTTTTCTTCTGTTTTTGGTTCCAAAAAGTCAGAAAATCAATATTCTCGGAATTGGACGGTACAAAAGCAAAAGTCAATATTTTATCCTGGGGAACATGAAGCCTGAATATGAGACGGAGGGGAGACACCAGGGGGCCACACCCCTTGGCGGCACTGGCTAGGGCTAGCCACGCCTGGCGGGGTGTGACCACCCTGGCCGCCCCCTGCCTCGCCTCTTCGCCTATAAAGACCCCCCGATGCCAAAACCCTAAGTACCCGATCAATATTCCACGAAACCGTCTGTAGCCGCCGCCACCATCGTCCCTAGATCGGAGGGATCTGAAGATGAGGGGAGATCATCCCGAAGGCCTTCTTCTTCATCATGCCAGCCTCCGGTATGAAGTGTGAGTAGTTCCACCTTGGACTATGGGTCCATGTAGTAGCTATATGTTTGTATCTCCTCCTTTGTGCTACCATGTTTAGATATTGTGAGCTCCGTTGATGATCAAGATCATCTATTTGTAATCATGCATGTTGTGTTTGCAGGGATCCGATGGATATCGAGATTACTATGTCATATTGATCAATGGTTTTGTCTTATTGATTCTATCATGTCTGTGTTGTTTGTGATCTTGCATGCTCTCCGTTTCTAGTAGCTATCTTGGACAAGTAGATGCTAGTGACTCCAAGAGGGGGTATTTATGCTCGATAGTGGGTTCATGCCTCTATTTAATCTAAGGGAAGTGACAGAGATCTCTAAGGTTGTAGATGTGTTGTTGCCACTAGGGAGAAAAAAACGGTCTCTTGTTCATGGAACAAGTGGATTGTTTATCTTACACACTTTTATTAAAGCAGTTATCTGTTGCTTGCAACTTAATACTGGAGGGGGTTCGGATGATAACCTGAAGGTGGATTTATAGTCATAGATGTAGTTGGATGGCGGTCTATGTATCTTGTTGTATTGCCCAATCGAATCTCATAGGATCATGAATGTCTAGTATTGCATTGTTATGCCTTGCTCAGTCCTGTCAATTGCCCCGCTGTATTGTTTACCCAGCATGCCATGTTTGTTTATCTTAAGGAGAACACCTCTAGTGAACTATGGACCCCAGTCCAATCTTTACCATTGATACATCTTCCACTGTTACTGTTTACTTTCTGCAAACCACTATTACCTTACGCACCATATAGTTAATCCTTTGTTACAGCAACCGGTGAGATTGACAACCTCACTGTTCGTTGGGGCAAAGTCTTGAGTTTTTGTTGTGCAGGTCTCCATGTTGCTAGCAACACCTTTGAGTCGTTTCCTTCCTCCCACTGGTTTGATAACCTTGGTTTCTTACTGAGGGAAGACATGCTGCTGTGCTCATCACACCTATCTCTTGGGGTCTCCCAACGAAGCGCTACCACGCGCCATCACACGTCATGTTGATGATGGGATATGTTCAATGTATTAGAGCGCTGGGATATGCTATCCCAGTTGATCTTGCGATGGATAGAGTTCTGCAGTTGCTCCCACCCAGCTATAAAGAGTTTGTGCTGAATTACATGAAAAGTGGTGCGATTGGATCGCTCACCAAACTTGCTGCCAACTTGGTAGCTATCGATGTAGGCATAAAGAATAGGCACCAGGAGTTGATGGTCGATAAGATCTCATCCTATGAAGAAAAGGATGAGCCCAAAAGAAAATGCAAGATGGTCAGCAAATTTGTTGCGCCTGAGAAAAAGGTCATGGGAGGTCCTAAGCCTGATACTTAATGTTTTTATTGCAAAGGGTTTGGTCACTGGAAACGGAACTGTCCCAAATATTTGGCTGATATAAAGGCTGGCAAGTTAAACAAAAGGTATATATGATATACATGTTATTGATGTGTACTTGACTATTACTCGCAGTAGCTATTGGGAATATGCCCTAGAGGCAATCTTGTATGATGATATTTCCCATTGTATTCATAAAGATATTAAGTTGTCATTGTATAAACATCTGATGTGTATCATTGAATATGTGATTCGGTTGTGGAACTATACATTCATGTTGTTTGTACTAAATATCCTTGGTCATCGAGGTTGTGCTGGACACACAACTTAGACCATTGTGAAAGTCTGCTTGATGACTCGGTTCCACTTGTCATGAGTATGGAGATGCTATTCCGACTTACACAGATTCGGCTAAAGAGTTTAGCGAGTCGGATTGACCCATATTGAGGTACAACGAACAAGTTGTCATTTATATATCTCAATCAATGTAATCCTTAGACCTGAGGTTGTTGCATAGTCTGAGTTGAGGATCACCGACTTAGGTTCTGTCAAATGCTGATCCATAACTGGGCAGTTATAAAGGCAGAGTTTGGGTCGACTGAGAATCAAGCTGCGTGATGTGAATAACCAAGATGGTATTTTGCCCCTCCACTTGGAGAGATATTCTCTGGGCCCTCTCGGATGATATGATTCGGAAAGCATGGCCATGCACAACTCGGTTAAGTGTTAACCAAGGCGATCGACTAAGAGTTAGTCGGATGAATCACTTATCTCAGATCAAGAAGAGAGTCGGACTATTTAAGGGATGACAATTATTCGCCTATAGTCTGACAAGGTATATCATGAGGCAAAAGGGACTCGGACGCAAGTCGCATTGGAAAGGCAAGTCGTCTTGACTCTTTGGTACTTGGGAGTCGGCACGTTTTGCTAGGATCCGCTACCGACTGATCGATTGAGAGTCGGACTCCAATCATGTCCAAGTAGCCATGAGCCTGTGGGGTCACACACTTAAGAGCGGGAGCAAGTTAGGATTGGATCTGAACTGGAAATCTGGTTGGGTTGGACCCAAGCCGGATTAGGACTGAGTCAGTTAGTCGGACTCGCGGTGACTAGTGTTATATGGGCTTTAGTGAATGGGCCACGGGAGTGGAGCCTACGTTCACTCCCTATATATAGTGGAGCACAGTCCCAGAAGGGTTAATCGTTGATCGGTTAGGTTATTCTATGTATTGGAAACCCTATCTCCACAGCAGTCCTGCCGACGTACCGAACCTAGCAGTTCACCTCCGATGCTCCTCTTGTATGTGTGGATATCAACAGAGGTGCTATACGATCAGCACCAGGACGATCGGATCATGAGGATTGCACTGCATCAACTGACGCACTTCATCAGTAATACACAACTGCGTGTCTAGTGGTAAACCTCGTGGCCTTCTACCTCAGCTAGATCTTGAGATCACCATGTTAGAGGAATTTTTTTGTTTTATCTCTACGTGGCCCAACAGTAGCACCTGGGTATTTGATACCAAATCGGTTTCTAATATTTGTAACTCGAATCAGGGGCTGCGGAACAAGCGACCGCTAGCAAGGGGTGAGGTTAAGATGCGTGTTGGCAATGGATCAAGTGTAGATGTGATCGCCGTCGGAATGCTGCCTCTCTACTTACCATCGAGATTAGTTATAAACCTAAATAATTGTTATTTGGTGCCTGCACTGAGCATGAACATTGTATCCGGGTTGTGTTTGATGCGAAGTGGTTATTCATTTAAATCTGAAAACAATGGTTGTTCGATTTATATGAATGACATCTTTTATGGTCATGCACCTATGATGAATGGTTTATTTCTGTTGGATCTCGATAATAGTGTTACACATATTCATAATGTTGATGCTAAAAGGATTAAACTTGATGATGATATATCTGCATATATGCAGCACTGCTGTCTAGGTCATATTAGCGTTAAACGCATGAAGAAACTCCATTCGGATGGACTTTTGGAATCACTTGATTTTGAATCATTTGATACATGTGAGCCATGCCTTATGGCAAGATGACTATAACGTCGTTTTCTAGTTCAATGGAACGGGCGACAAATTTATTGGAAATCATACATTCTGATGTATATGGTCCAATGAGTGTGTCGGCGCGAGGTGGATATCGTTATTTTGTTACTTTCACAGATGATTTGAGTAGATACGGTTATATCTACTTGATGAAACACAAGTCTGAAACCTTTAAAAAGTTTAAGGAATTTCATAATGAAGTGGAAAATCATCGTAATAGAAAGATCAAATTTCTACGGTCTGACCATGGATGTGAGTATTTAAGTTACGAGTTTAGCACACATATGAAAGAGTGTGGAATATTTTCACAACTCACACCTTCCAGAACACCACAACGTAATGGTGTGTCGGAACATCGTAATCATACTTTATTAGATATGGTTTGATCTATGATGTCTCTGACTGACTTACCACTGTCATTTTGGGGTTATGCACTAGAAACCACCACATTCACTTTAAATTGGGCACCATCTAAATCCGTTGAAAAGACACCGTATGAATTGTGGTTTGGAAAC
Source organism: Avena sativa (assembly GCA_916181665.1). Classification (NCBI taxonomy): domain Eukaryota; kingdom Viridiplantae; phylum Streptophyta; class Magnoliopsida; order Poales; family Poaceae; genus Avena; species Avena sativa. The sequence continues at coordinate 111,016,600 of OV702285.1, read as the reverse complement.
AAACCTAACCTGTTATTTCTTAAAGTTTGGGGATGCGATGTTTATGTGAAGAAACTTCAGCCTGATAAACTCGAATCCAAAGCGAAAAAATGCGTCTTCATAGGATACCCTAAGGAAACTATTGGGTATTCCTTCTATCATAGATCTGAGGGCAAGGTTTTCATTGCAAAGAATGGATCCTTTATAGAGAAAGAGTTTCTCGCGAAAGGTGTGTGTAGTCGGAAGGTAGAACTCGAAGAGCTTATTGAACCTTCTCTTCATAGTATGGCGAGTAGCGCAGCACCGGAAGTTGTTCGGAGTTGACTTCACCGAATGAAGAGGGAACTAATGATAATGATTAGGAAACTCCAAAAGAGAATACTACCGAACCTCGCAGGTCAAGCAGGACACATACAACTCCTAAACTGTATGTAAATCCTGTTATGAATTTCATGGTTGATGAAATAGATGACCCTGCGACGTATGAAGAAGTGATGATGAGCCCAGATTCCAACAAATGGCTAGAAGTCATGAAATCCGAGATGGAATCCATGTACGAAAACCAGGTTTGGACCTTGGTGGACTTACCTCTTGTCCGAAAGGCCGTGGAGAACAAATGGATTTTCAAAAGAAAAACTGATGCTGATGGTAACGTAACCGTCTATAAAACTCGAATTGTCGCAAAGAGGTTTCAACAAATTTAAGGAGTTGACTACGATGAGACATTCTCTCCCGTAGCGATGCTAAAGTCATTTAGGATTATGTTAGCAATTACTGTATATTTCGACTATGATATATGTGTTGGATATATGCCCAAGAGGCAATAATAAAGTGGTTATTATCATATCTTCATGCTTATGATAAATGTTTACATACCATGCTATAATTGTATTAACAGGAAACATTAATACGTGTGTGATTTGTAAATATAAAAGAGTCTCTAGTAAAGCCTCTTGTTAAACTAGCTTGTTGGTTAATATATGATCATGGTTTCCTGATCATGAACATTGAGATGTTATTAACAACAAGGTCATATCATTAGGAGAATGATGTGATGGACATACTCCTATAGTTAAGCATAGCATAAGATCAAGTCATTTAAATAGTTCACTTGTTATAAGCTTTTAATACATAGTAACCTAAATCCTTCGACCATGAGATCATGTTAATCACCATCATAGGATGGATGCTTTGATGACATCAAACACCACTTCGTAACTGGATGGTTATAAATGTGGCATTGAGTGTTCGGAAAGTATGTGTTGAGGCACATTGATCAAGAGTGGGATTTGTCCATCCATATGAAGGATAGATATACTCTGGGACCTATCGGTGGAATGTCATCCAATTAGCTTGCAAGCATGTGACTATCTCACAAGGGATCACATATCACGGGAACGAGAAAAGAGTACTTGTCAGTAACAAGGTTGAACTAGGTATGCAGAGATACTGACGATCAAACCTCAAATAAGTAAAATATCACGAGACAAAGGGAAATTGGTATCGTATGTAAATGGTTCATTCGATCACAAAGTAATCATAGAAATATGTGGGAGCCATATGAATTTCTAGATTCCTCTATTGGTTATCGATCGGAGAAGAGTATCGGTCATGTCTGCATAATTCACGAACCGTAGGGAGACACACTTAAGTCTTCGATGTTGTTTAGTAGATATGGAATGTGAGTAAGAAGACCGAATGTTGTTAGGAGTCTTTAATGGGATCCGGGATATCACGAGGAGATTCAAAATGGTCCGGAGAATAAGATTCATATAAGGGAAGTCCAATTCCGGAGTTCGGGAATGATTCCTGTGTTTTCACCGGAATGATCTAGAAGGGTCTAGAAGGTTCACCGGACCGGAAGGGGAAGGGGAAGGGTACATGAATGTGTCATGACTAATTGGAATGATTTCATCATGTCCTAGGTCACTTGGCTGGGCATTTGAAATAAATAAATTAAACTTCGAAATTGAAAGTCAAAATGCAAGTTTGAAAAGTCAAACTAGGACAATGTTTCCTGGTGGAGGGAGGAGAGGAAACCTCCTCTCCCTCCACCACGCGCCTAATAGGAGAGGAGTTGGGGAAGGATTCAAACTCCCCTCCCTAGCTGCCCCTCCCTCTCATAAATAGAGGGGAGGGGGTGCCCCCCAAGACCACCACAACACCCAAGCCCCAAGCAGCCAGCCGCCGCCGCCCTAGCCGTCGCCGGCTCCACCTCCTCCTCTCCGGCTTCAAAAGCCTAGACGTCGGGGATTTCCCCTCTAAACTCTGACACCACACCGTCGTGCTGCCCGAATAGTGAGGAGAGAACTACAACCTCCGCTGCCTGCTAGAACAAGGGAGAGGAAGGTCTTCATAGAGTATCGTACATGTGACCGACTGCGGGAGCGTTGCTGGAATGCGGCGCCAGAAGGATCATCTACGTGATCTTGAGATCGGCAAGTGAACGACTAAATCACCCACGAGAATCTGCTCTCGTTAACCGCTTTGGATCTTCGAGGGTTAGTACTCTATCAACTCATTGCTACAATCTAATTGTTGGGGAGGGGGGTGACCCCGGATAGGGTCAAGATAGGGGAAAGAAGAAAGGAGTCTCCCTTACCTTAAGCCGAATTACTGACTGTGTCGGCCGAATCATGCAAGATCCGGCCGAGATGAGTTGGGCCTTGGCAAATATAGAATGAGTAACACCTTACTCGGCCGACGTATGAGCTATGTCGGCCGAATGAGGATGATCGACTTGTATGCAGGTGAAGGCCGAGGCGAACTTTGCGAGATGAGTGATGGGGATATGCCTACTGGGGTATACCCAGCAGGGCGTTTCCGACTGGCCCGTGAGCTGGCGAGTGGGCTTGCAGAACGACGAGTGGATTGAAGCCCAGCAAGGTACCGAGCGACTGGAAGCTGAAGGCCCAGGCGAGTAGATAGGCCCAGTCGGGCCAGGTTAAACGACTACTGAATCTGTAACCGAATCGGTTGAGATATGTAAACCCTAGGGGAGGTGAGCCTATATAAACCTCCCTATAGGGCGAGTAGAGACACGTTCCCTCATACACCCAAGTGACTCGCTGCCTAGCCGCCGAGCTCGCCCATTGTAACACCTCCGTAATACAATCTAGCAGGAGTAGGTCTTTACCCTCCGGGGGGCCGAACCTGGGTAAAACCCTGTGTCTTTGCCCTCATCTCGCACCGCAGATGGCTGGCCGCCCTTGCCCCTCGTTCTACTACTCGCTGCCGATTGCAGCATCTGCCGTGACCATTCCCACGACAGTGGCGCCCACCGTGGGGCCTGGCCGGTCTGGCTGGTGTTCTGCGGCGAGATCCAATCTGCCCATCAACGAGACGGTCGCCACCGGCCGCATGATAGCGATCGGTGAGATGCTCCAGATCTTGCCAAGCAGCTACGTCCCGGCGGCGCGACCCGTCACGCACAGCGTGATCCTGCCAGTCGGCACGATCAGCCTCTTCGTCGGCCTCACCGACGTCATCGTCTCGGAGGACTCGGCTCGCATCCGCGAGTCGCCGCCACGCGATCGGCTCTCCGAGAGCCAGGTCCGCACGATCCACCGCCTCGCCTCCGGGTACAACTCGGCCCACAGCAACGTGGCCGGGAATTCAGCGGCCGCAGAAGATGCGGCCCTCACCGACGACGCCGACTCGGCGACCCCGGCGTCACTCGCCGGGTCCATCACCGCGGCCTCGTCCGCGGGCTCCATCGCCCAGGTCTCCAACGCGGGAGACTTCGAGGACCCTTCCATCCTCGGGATCTTCGAATTCGATTCCGGGTCAGAGAACTCCGCCGACCCCCGCGATGGAACCAGTCGCCACGCCGCGGCTTACATGGCCACCGGCACCGATCCGCCGGAGGATCCTTTATCCACCCCAATCCCTCCTAACGCCACGGCGACAGAGGTCGAGGAACTCCGCCTGAAACTGGCGGAGGCAGTGCGCAAGGAGCAGGCCGAGCGCGAAAAATTTCGCCTTGAGCAGGTAACGGCGCAGGAGCTGTCGCGCTACCACCAGCAGCGGATCAGGTCACGTTTGAACCCCACCGTTCAAGGGCGTGCCCTGAACTTCGACGATGAAAACGACCCGGCCCGCATAGCCGAGCGCGCAATTTGCGAGAATGCGCCCCCAGGAGGAAGCGCTCGGCCCCCGCCAGGATCGACGGCGATGGGTGCCCCACCACCACCCAACCGCACCCCTCCCAGGGACCAGCCGCGGATAGTTGTCTCCTCACGGGAGCGAGACACAAACGGCCTCCCACTGTTCTCCACCCCGATGGACAACCTCGTGGCAGGCCGAGCAGCAGCCGACAGCATCACGGCCACTGGCGACGGCGCCCTACAGATCCAGTACGTCAGGGCCCTGCTTGCGAAGGCCGTGGAGCAGCAAAAAGCAGGCGCCGACTCGCAAGGTCGAGTATACTCGCGTTCCTCGGGAAGCAGAGCGGCCTCCAGCGGCCGCCTAGCGGCGGCAAACACCCTCAATTGCCCGCCACCAGAGCCACTGCAGCTCCAACACCGACCCGCGAACGCGGCACTCTCCACCAACGACCCCAGGCCGGCGACCAACTTCGTCGCCGCTAACGGACAACCCATCGACGCCCGCACCCACATCATCAACAACCAAAGCTGGCGCGCACGCCAGCCCGACGACTTGCGGCACACCCTAACTAATCGCCGCGATGGCGAGCCTATGGGGTCGCTCAGTCGACTCGGGCCCAAGTGCTTTGGACCAATGATCCGAGGCGAGAAGTACCCGCCAAACTTCAAGGCACCAAAAGAGATAGAAAAGTACGACTCCTCGTACGACCCCGCAGTCTGACTCGACACATACCTCATGGCAATGGGGATCGCGGGTCACACTGACCTACTCGCCGCCCGTTACCTCCCCCTGATGATGGAGGAGACGTGCAGGCAGTGGATCAACACTCTCCCCCAGGACAGTATCGACTCCTGGGAGGAAATGCGCGACGCCTTCGTCAGGCACTTCGAGTGCTCCTACACCCGCGCCACCACTATTGAGGACCTAGAACGATGCGTCCAGGGACCCCGTGAGTCGACCCGCAACTGGGTCCAACGATGGCAAGAGCTTTGGTACAATGCGGTCGGCATCCACCCGGACACCGCGATCCATTGCTTCAAGACCTCGTGCCGCTACGAGCCTCTAGTCGCCAAGCTCAAGCGACACTCCCGCACACTCGACAACATCCCCGACCTCCTCGAGATCGCCAAACGGTACGCCGAGGAAGATCCAAACCAGGAAACTGACGACGAGTCAGGAGGGCAACGCCGCACGGGTGGCAACGACAGCGGACGCAGAACCGACCTACGCTATAGCGGCACTCGCCTCACTGGCAAGCGCCGCAGTGACGGGCGAGTCGACTTCGTCGCTAACGCCGGGCACGCACAGCGCGAGCCCAAGAGCTACCGCCGCGACGGAGGGCAACGCCGCGATGGCGGCAATTACAAGAACAAGCCAAGGTTCAATCCCGCGGCCCTCCTTAACCAACCATGTGCGTTCCATAGCAGGGAAGGAAAACCCGCAACGCACACCACCGCCGACTGCCACACCCTCAGGGAAATCGAGAAGGCACGACAAGCGCGGGAGGACACCGACAACGACCCGCCAAATGGCGGAAAATTCGGCAAAGTGGCCGGCTCACTCCACACCTTCACAGGCTTCAACACGAAGCGCGAGAAGAAGGTCATCGCCCGCGCCGTCGCCGTCAATGCGGTGGCCCAAACAGACGCCCCCCAGTTCCTGAACTGGTCGGAACAGCCCATCACCTGGAGCCGGCAAGACCACTCGCCGCGCATCGAGTACCCAGGACGAGTCGCCCTGGTGGTCAAGCCCAAGGTTGGCGACTACTAGCTCCCCAAGACACTGATGGACGGCGGTAGCTCCATCAACATCCTCTACCTTGACACCTTCAGGCGGCTGCGGCTCCCGCAGTCGATGATCGAGACGACCCACACCATGTTCCACGGCATCGTCCCCGGTCGGAAGGCGTATCCGATCGGCAAGGTCACGGTACCAGTCACGTTCGGCACACCGGCAAACTTCCGCACCGAGCGGATCGTCTTCGAGCTGGTGCCCTTCGACAGCCCTTACCACTGCGTCCTGGGGCGCCAGGCGTTCGCTAAATTCATGGCAGCACCCCACTACGCGTACAACGCGATGAAGCTCCCCGGGCCATGCGGCGTCATCACCATCAACGGCGACCCCGACATGGCCGCCGAGTGTGAGGCCAAAGGAGCCGAGCTCGCCGACGCCGTCATCGCGGCAGAGACTAATCACGCCGACGAGCTCGCCAAATACGCGAGCGGGGTCAACAATTACGACCCCACAATACTCAAGAAGCCCAAATCAGAGGGCGCAAACACCTCAACCTTTGAGGCCACGACGCACACTCGCACCATCGAGCTGGTCCCAGGCGACTCCAGCCAGACGGTGACGATTGGTACAGGCATGAGCCCAGCATAGGAATGCGCGCTCATCGAGTTCCTCCGTGAGAACAGGTACATCTTCGCATGGAAACCCTCCGACATGCCCGGTGTCCCTAGGGAGCTCGCTGAGCACAAACTAAACGCCGACCCCAAAGTGCGACCTGTCAAGCAGTCGCTACGGCCCTTCAATGAAGAACACCGTCGAGCAATCGCCGAGGAAGTGCAGCGTCTACTCGCTGCCGGCTTCATCCGGCCAATCAAGTACTCCAAGTGGCTGGCAAACCCAGTCCTGGTCGAGAAGAAAAACGGGACCTGGAGGATGTGTATCGACTACACAAACCTGAACAGCGCCTGCCCAAAGGAGCAGTTCGTCCTCCCGCGGATCGACCAGATAATCGATTCAACCGCGGGCTCGGAGTCGCTATGTTTCCTCGACGCCTACTCTGGGTACAACCAGATCAAAATGGCTGTCGAAGACGAGGATAAGACGGCGTTCATCACGCCATTCGGAGCCTTCTGCTACACCGCCATGACCTTCGGCCTCAAGAACGCCGGGGCAACCTACCAGCGGTGCATGCAAGAATGCCTCGCGAGCCAAATTGGCCGCAACATCCACGTCTACATCGACGACGTGGTCGTGAAGTCCGCTCGCCAAGGCGACCTACTCGCCGACCTGGCAGAAACCTTCGCCAACCTGCGAAGGTACAAGATAAAGCTCAACCCAGGCAAGTGCACCTTCGGTGTACCCGCCGGACAACTACTGGGGTACGTCGTCTCCAAACGAGGGATCGAGGCGAACCCAACAAAAATCGACACGATCGCCCGGCTCGGCAAACCCGAGTGCCTGCGCGACGTCCAGAAGCTGGCCGGGCGAGTAGCGGCTCTCAGTCGCTTCATCCCCCGCCTGGGCGAAAAGGCGATGCCCCTATACCGCCTGATGCGCAAGAACCCCACCTTCCAGTGGGACAAGGAGGCGGACGACGCGCTCTGCGACCTCAAAAAGGTGCTACTCGCCGCACCACTACTCACCGCCCCCGCCGACAAAGAACCTATGCTGGTTTACGTCGCGGCGTCCGAACGCGTCGTCAGCGCTGTAATGGTCGTCGAACAACCAGAGGAAGGAAAGGAGCGCCCGGTTCAGCGGCCGGTGTACTACATCAGCGAGGTCCTCACCGAGTCGCGCCAACGGTACCCACAGTACCAAAAGCTAGTGTACGCGGTCTTCAGGGCTCAGCGGCGCCTGCCGCACTACTTCCAGGAGCACCCGATCACGGTCGTCTCCTCAGCGCCACTACAAGACATCATCCGCAACCGCGAGGCAACCGGGCGGGTCGCCAAGTGGGCCGTCGAGATCGGCGTCCACAACATCAAATACGAGCCACGAAAGGCGATTAAGTCGCAGGCGCTGGCAGACTTCATCGCCGACTGGGAGGAGGCTCAGCAGCCAGAAAAGCTGCCGTACCTCCATTACTGGAGCCTGCACTTCGACGGCTCCAAGAACACGGACGGTGCAGGAGCAGGGATAGTGTTGACTTCACCAAAGGGCGACAAGCTCCGCTACATCCTCTGCCTCGACTTCACGCCCTGCACCAACAACATGGCTGAGTACGAGGCCCTACTCCACGGCATGCGAGCCGCCAAGGAGATGAACGTCAATCGCCTCCGATGCTACGGAGATTCCGACCTCATCGCGGGGCAAGTCGCCGGCACCTGCGACGCCGTCTCCCCCACCATGGCGGCGTACCGCCAAGCGGTGGACAAGTTGGGCGGCCACTTCACCGGCTACTCCGTCGAGTGGATCGACAGGCGAAAAAACGAGGAGGCCGACGCCCTCTCTCGCATCGGGTCGGCTCGACTCGCACCACCCGCCGGCGTGTTCCTCGACACAATCTCCAAGCCATCAGTCTCTCCCCCGAGGGAGATCGACATCGGAGTCCCACTCCAACCAGAGGCAGCCTTGGTCGCACTCATCACCGAGCCAGACGATTGGACCAAGCCCTACATCGCCTACCTGGAAGCCGGTACCCTGCCAGCAGACGAGACAGACGCTCGAATGATCGCTCGCCGATGCAAGTCCTACACCATCATCGACGGCGAGCTACACAAGCGCAGCGTCACCGGCGTGTTCCAACGCTGCGTCCAACCGGCTGAAGGGCGCAAAATCCTCCACGACATTCACTCAGGCGACTGTGGCCACCACGCCGCCGCTCGCTCCCTGGTCGCCAAGGCTATGCGACACGGCTTCTACTGGCCCACCGCACACGCCGACGCCGTCGACATCGTCCAGCGATGCGCCGGGTGCCAGAAGTACGCCAGCCAGACGCACGTACCGAGCTCGGCGCTCAAAACAATCCCTATCACCTGGCCATTCGCCGTATGGGGCATGGACATGGTAGGCCCCTTCAAGAAAGCTCCCTCCGGCTACACCCACCTGCTAGTCGCCGTCGACAAATTCACTAAGTGGGTGGAGGCCAAGCCAGTCCGGAAATGCGACGGGAAGACCGCCACTAAATTCCTACGCGAGCTAATATATCGCTACGGGTTCCCAAACAGTATCATCACGGACAACGGCACCAACTTCGCCAAGGGAGCCATGGCCGAATTCTGCGAAGAGCACCACATCAGGCTCGACCTCGCGTCAGTCGCCCACCCAAAATCCAACGGCCAGGCGGAACGGGCCAACCAAAGCATCCTCCACGGCCTAAAGCCGCGACTCCAAGTACCACTCGAGCGCACCGCTGGGTGCTGGGTCGAAGAGTTGCCCTCCGTCATCTGGGGAATCCGTACCTCGGTTAACAGATCGACGGGATTCACTCCCTTCTTCATGGTCTACGGCGCCGAAGCAGTCATGCCCACCGACCTCGAACACGACTCGCCGCGAGTCGTCCATTATACGGAGGCTGCAAACGAGCTGGCCCGCCAAGATGGGGTCGACCAGCTCGACAAAGCACGCGACCTCGCCCGGTCACGCACCGCCATCTACCAGCAAGGACTCCGCCGCTACCACAGCCGACGGGTGAAAGCCCGCACCTTCCAGGAAGGCGACCTGGTGTTACGCCTCATCCAGGACAAGAAGGGCATGCACAAGCTCTCCCCTCCGTGGGAAGGCCCATTCGCTATCGGGCGCGTACTTGGCAACGACGCCTACTACCTCATCGACGTCCGCGGGGACGGCGAGCTCGACGTCAAGCGACCATGGAATGTAAACCTCCTCCGGAAGTTCTACTCCTAGAACCCCACACATGTACTCTCCAGTCGCTATGAAATAAAAGAAACGGTTACCGCAAATTGCGCCCACTCTCCATGACTTGTGCCACTCGCACTCGTAATAACAGCGGTATGCTAAAATGCAGAAGTCAACCTTTGGTACAGCGATCGGCACGGCTAAGTAGTGCGGTGCAAGAGCACTGAATCACTTCAGGTCTCGCACCGTCCACGAAAAACGCCAACCCAGAGCACCATTGGAGTCGCCTAGCTCGACTGGTTCTACGAGCCAAGACAACTGCCCTCGCTTCTCACAGCGACCTTGGTCCTCCGCATCCTCGGCATAGCGACTCGAACGGCTAAGTACCACGCTCGGGGACTGAATACCAGTTCGTCAAGAGCGGTCAGGGAAAACGCCAAGTAAGAGAGCACGCCCAGGACTCGCCAAGCGACTGACCTTACGGGCCAGGCAGGAGTGACGCGCTCACACCAACGCGCTAAGTCCTCAACCACCCTCGAGTTGCGCCTAGAACTACCAAGTACCACGCTTGGGGACTCGGCCACCCGACTCCGTTCGCGTACGGGAAAACGGTAAAGTACAGAGCATTCCAGGGAGTCGCCTTGCGACTGGCTCTACGAGCTCGGGCGAGTCGACCAAAGCAACAACACACATGATAACAACAAACATCATATACGAGGTAAACCCCACAAAAGGGCGGACGCGCTCGGGGACTCGTCCAAAATCAACCCAAAAGCACACAAACAAATACCAAATAGACACGACATCCCATTCAATCGCATGTTGCATTATCTTATGTTACAAAATATGCCCGCATGGCAGAACTGCTGTTAACGCTTCAAGGCAAACTACCCTATCCTGCAGGCTTTGATGATGACTCGCCAGCATCCCGGCGATTACGGATGAACGCGGTGTACGGGTTTGATGGATACGTCGTCAGTTCACCCGCCATTGCCGCGCGAAAAGGCTGCTCGACCTTGAAGTCATGATGCGGCGGCTCGGGGTCGTTTGGCGCGACGACCGTTTCCTGGTAGGGAAGGAGGTAGCCCATCACCCATACACGCTCCGAGTATGTGGCGGCACGCTCTTGCAACTTGAGAACCTCGGACAGATCCACCGCGCCAGTCGACGATGGATACCCACTCGTCACATCGTCAACGTCGAAATCTTCGGGGAAGTGGGCGAGTCCAAGGCTCAGTGCTGTCGACGCTCCACGCCGAAACGCCGACCGCGTCATGAACTCAACGACCGCGGGCGCCTTCTCCAAATATTTCCACACCTCAACGAGGTCGCTGGGAATCACCTCCGTGGGTGATATTTCTTGGAGGTAGGCGCGGATGCACGTCGCCGACAGCGTCGCCGAGTCGACGAGCATGCTTACGCACCGCCTCGCATCAAGCGAACTCGCTTCTTCTTCGTCATCAATGATGCGACCTGCGAGCAGGAGACAACGATGAATACTACGGACACCACAAAAAATCACAACTAATAGAAAGGGAAGATGCACTCACCAAGCAACGGGCGGGCGAGTCCCGTGATGAAGCACTGAAGCGACGTGTGGTCGTCCTGAAGCCCAGCAATAAGGACCTCCGACACCTTGCGATCCTCCTCTGCGGCCGCAACGGCGGCCCTCGCTCGCCCGTCCGCCGAGCTCGCTTCTTCTCTCGCCTCCCGCAGTTCGCGCTCAAGGTCGGCGATCCGCTGTTCAGCGGCACCCAGAGCAGATCGCGCCGCCACCAGCTCACCAGCGGAGACAAGCCCCTGGCGAGCTTCCTCTGCCTTCGCAGCAACAGCCTGAAGCCCTTTGTTCGCCTCCTGGACGATGACCAGCTCCTTCTCAGCGCGCTGTTTCGTGGCCAATCGGTCCGCCGACTCAAGCTGCAGACCCTGCACATCATCGAATAAGTTAGTCAAAATGAACTTCCTAAATGCCCACCCACTGAAATTCAGCGAGTGCGCACTCGGGGACTGGCGATCAAGAAATTCCTAGGTGCCCACCCGCTGAAATTCAGCGAGTGCACACTCGGGGACTGGCGATCAAGAAATTCCTAAGTGCCCACCCGCTGAAATTCAGCGAGTGCGCACTCGGGGACTGGCGATCAAGAAATTCCTAAGTGCCCACCCGCCAAAATTTGGCGCGTGCGCACTCGGGGACTGGATACGAAAATAAAAGACGAGAAATTATAAGAATCAAGCCGCTGCAAAGCACCGACCTGATCCTCGGGGACTGGATGTACCTGGATGGCTGCGCCAAGCATACCATGGAGTTGTATCGCGTCCACGGACGCGAGTAACGCTGGCGTGTGCCCACGACGCTGGTCGACTTCAGCATCGGCGGTCCCCGGAGCGAGGCTCGAGGGCGCAGCCCCGCTCGCCGCGGCTGCCTTGGTCACGAAGCGGGGGAAGGTAGCGATAGAGGCACCCGCTCCAAAGGAAGTCGCCTCCGCCGTTCCAGGCAAGGAAGCGCCCTCCTTCGTAGACGCGGCTGCCTCCACCACGGGCCCGGCCGGCGCGGCCGCCGTATCGTCAGAGATAGTGACGATGTCGTCGCCCTTGGCCTTCTTACTGCCATCCGCTGAGGCGACGACCTCGTCCGCTTTCCTCTTGCGGGAAGGATCTTCCTCGCTAGCGGCGGAGGGTACCTTGGCCACGGTCGGATGGCCCATCCTTTTCACTCCGGTCCTGCGCATTAATCGAATCAACAAAGACAATTGAAATAGTTATGGAAACTAAGGAAGGGTGAGTGCACTCACTTGGCGACTGGGATGAAACGTAGCCCTGTACGAAGGCCGACCGTTTTTTCCAGTTCAGGGCCCAGTCGGCGACTGAGCCCCAGATCCAGGACGTCGCGTGCCCAAGACACGGACGGCTTCTTCGTCGTTGAGGCCGCGGCTGGTGCCTCTGGGACATCCTCGGCGGGAACTTCCTCGCGAGTTGGAGCCGCTACAGCCGGAGCCTCCTTGCGGGGCGAAGCCGCCGCAGCCGGAACCTCCTTGCGAGGCGAAGTCGCTGCAGCCGGAGCCTCCCCCAGCCCAGAGACTGGGGCGAATGGCGGAGGAATCGAGGCCAGCGGCACTTCCACGGTCGCCGTGTCCAGCGCGGCTGTCGCTGGGGGCGCGCCGTCACCAGCTGGGCTGGGAGCATCGGAGCTGCTCGCCGAGTGCGGCGGTGAAGCCGTCCTCGACGGTTTCGTTTTCCTCTTCGGGAGGGCCCTCGCCTCCCTTTCCTTCTTCTTCTTCTTCTTCGACGGAGTGGCTTGACGGCGCGAGGTGGTCTCTGGGAGCTCGTCGTCGTCATCATGACGCTCGAGGCTTCTGCTCGCCTCGATCTCGCGCTGACGTTGCCCGCGGGTCTTTCGGACCAGCGGGGCGACTTCCTCTTCGGACTCCTCCTCGTCGTCCTCGTTGTCCCTCGCGGGTGGCGATTCGCCTATGTCCTGGGCGGATGGCCCCGGGCTCTCGTCATCCGAAGGTGGGAGCCACCCTTCCACCACTTGGAATAGCTGCGATGAATACGAAACAGAATCAGAATTACCGCGACTGCATACACTGCGACTGCGAACAAGGTAAAGGAATTACCGTTGGAGCTGGACGCTTCGCGGTGTAAGGGGCGACCCCAGCCTGCGCATCCAGGTACACCGCCTGGGTGATCTTCTTCAACGCTGGGATATAATCTTCTAGCTTCCACTCGTCGAGGCAGGCCTTCGTCGAGTCTCCCCGGCCCGTGTACTGGTACATATAGTGGTCGCGTTGGGCGAGTGGAACGAGCCGTCTCCCAAGCCAGCAATTGTACAAGTTTATTGTCTGAAGGCCTTTCTTTTTCAGACCACGGATGGTCTGGAGCATCTCGTCAACGACCATCCGCTGGTCGTCGGGGAGCTTGCCGACTTGGAGATGGCGCGGCTCAGAACGATTGGCCGAGTACCGCGGGATCGCCACCTCATCCTCCGGGGTCGCCTCGGCCACGTAGAACCACGACTTCTTCCAGTCGCTCGCTGCCTTGGCGGGTAGCATCAGATCAAAAAAAGAAGCTTTGGACTTGAGCTGGAACGTCAAGCCGCCCGCGGCTAGCATTGGACCGCCTGCCTCCTCGCGGCTGATCCGTCCGTGGAACAGATCTTGCCACAAGGGAAAGTAGGGCCGGCAGCCCAAGTAGCACTCGCAGAACGCCACGAAGATGGCGAGCTGCTCGATGCTGTGGGGACCCAGATCTGAAGGTTGGATCCCGTAGTAGGCGCAAAAGCGCCGGAAGAACAAAGACGTGGGAAACCCTAGCCCCCGCTCGAGATGACTGGTGAAACAGACGAATTCCCTCTTGGGGTCGTTTCTCCGGCTGCGGGGATACGCCAACAGCCGGCTCGCAGGATCCCGGCTTCCTCGAAAGAGGCCAGCTGCGCCCTCGTACACTTGGACCTGCCCCATGGTTCGGTGGAAAGGGCCATGGCTGAGAGGTTGGTTGGAGATCGGGGGATTTCGAGTCGATTGGATCGCGGAGCAGAGAAAGGAAAATGTGCGCACTCGGAAGAAGTGGTGGGCAGTTGGCTCTACGATTGCCTGCCATTCCTCTTATATAGCGGGAGTTGCCCGCCAAATCAGGGGGCTGTTACCGCGCGATGATTACGCCAAAAGTTACCGTTGGATTACCCCCAACGGCTAGTTTGACTATGCCTGACGGTCCAACTTCAGCCACTCGGCTCGCCGGGTCAATCACCATGACCGCGTCTCGCCGACTCGACTCAAGCCGCGACTTGGTTCACCGGATTTTCTCCTTTATACAGGAGCCCGCCGACGATTCGACTGGATGCCTACTTTGAAGCCGCATACTCCGACTGCCAGCAGCCACTTACGCCCAATCGACGACGGCCTCGGGGACTACTGATGGGGATATGCCTACTGGGGTATACCCAGCAGGGCGTTTCCGATTGGCCCGTGAGCTGGCGAGTGGGCCTGCAGAATGGCGAGTGGATTGAAGCCCAGCAAGGTACCGAGCGACTGGAAGCTGAAGGCCCAGGCGAGTAGATAGGCCCAGTCGGGCTAGGTTAAACGACTACTGAATCTGTAACCGAATCGGTTGAGATATGTAAACCCTAGGGGAGGTGAGCCTATATAAACCTCCCTATAGGGCGAGTAGAGACACGTTCCCTCATACACCCAAGCGACTCGCTGCCTAGCCGCCGAGCTCGCCCATTGTAACACCTCCGTAATACAATCTAGCAGGAGTAGGTCTTTACCCTCCGGGGGGCCGAACCTGGGTAAAACCCTGTGTCTTTGCCCTCATCTCGCACCGCAGATGGCTGGCCGCCCTTGCCCCTCGTTCTACTACTCGCTGCCGATTGCAGCATCTGCCGTGACCATTCCCACGACAATGAGGCCGAATAACAAGAAGCTTGCAGGAGAAGGAGGTGCCTATAGTCAAACCCTAGTTGCTGGCTAGGAGGAATCTAGAAAGAGCCAAGCGCTAAGGACAAAGAGTAGAGCAGCAGAGGGGCAGACGAGCGTCACGGAGGTGACAGTGAGGAAGCTCGAGGCACACATGTGACGGCCTCTGGAACTTTGCCTTCAATAGAAGAGGGACACAGAAAGGAGTCCGCCAAGTTACCACTTTGGGGCAAGCATATTCCAAGAATATGCTTGCCACGTCAGCCCTAGAAGGAGTCCAGGAACCCCTTTATAAGGAGGGGTACGGGCTCCTGAGAAGGGGATCGGTTCATTCTACACCGAAAGGCTCGCATTGTAGTTTTCTTCTTCTCTATGATATAGCTCTAGGAACACTTGTAGTTCTTGCGAAGAGGAATAAAGATCTACTTGTTAGTCAGTTGAGTGTAGAAATCACTACATCTTCCCTCCCCGGATCCCTCTAGCATCCATTGTCCCCATACTTTAGCCTACCCATGGCATCTGCCATGACACCACCACGAAAGTTGGTGCCCACCGTGGGGCCAGCAGCGGTGCTAGCTAGAGTCAAGATCCGGATAGGAAACTTCATCCACACCGGCGAGCGAGTTGTTTCTGGCTTAGTCCAGATATTTGATATCTAGGACTATGTCAGCGATAACGCTGGCAGCTTTAGGAGGAAAGCACCTCCGCGCAACGGTATCTTCATCAACTTGGGCGCTCACAGGGTCTACGTCGGCATCGACACATCCTGCGTCTACCCGCACCGAGTCATCGAGGCGGGAGAACCACCCCTCCGTACTTTAAGCGGTCCGCGTGGAGTTCGCCCCGCTGGCAGCGTCGAGGTGATGGTGACGGCCCCGACACTAGCAGCAGGAGCAGGCGCCGGACCAAGCAAGGACCCAACGGTAGGAGGACAGGTGGCCACGAAGCAGGCAGCTCCACAGCCCACCGAGGTAGATCCACCAGCAACCAGGACAGCCGAGGTGCAGGAGGTGACTCCAAAGGCGGCAAGGGTAAGATGGCCACCTCTAGAGAGGCCAGAGAATATCCTTCAGGCAACTATAGATAACCTAACTACGCCTGTGGCGCCGATACTTGACCCGGAAAACGCACAGGCGGAGTTAGAAGAAACAAGACAGAAAGTGCTAGTAGAGGCAAAAAAGGTGTCGACCTTGCGAGAATCCTTAAACAGGACCCTGCGAGAATATGCTAGGGCAAACAAACTAGTTGTGGCCCCTGACTGTGTAGATGAATTGAGATTAAGAGGAAAGAACCTCATGAATGATATCAACAAAGAGCACAAGGCTCGACCAGATGATTCGGTCGATCCAGGCTTGCCGAGGTACAGTACCCCGGCAAAAAACCTCAGGGCGGCAAATGCCGCAGCCCTGGAATTGGAAGGATTAAGCAGAGAAGCCCGACAAAAACAGCAAGAAAGAGTAAATGTGCTGGTACACATTGCGAACCAGTAGAATGAGGAAATGCTCAGGGTTGACCCGGCAAAGCCAGGAGCTTCTCGCTTGGTTCATTCGGCAGGAGCTGCCCCCGCACTATCCACGGCAGCAGCATCCTCGCCCGGAAACCATGCGCAAAAAGACAGAGCGGTGACTTCGGGAAAAATAAACAAGCAAATTGCCCCATATGATCCGGCGATGGTCGGGAAGGCCAATGAGAATAGAGGCAATGGAAGCCGAGGTAACAGCGGAGATAGAAACCCCAGCCATGCAAATAGAGAGCACGGAAACCTCGGAAGGGGAAATCATGAGAACAATAACCCGGCATAAGGGAGAAGGAACCCTCCGCAGGACCCTCAGCCGAGATATGAGCCTCGGCAAGAGCGAGAAGCTAGACCAACTCAGCATAATCAAGCAAATGATAGATACAATGATGGTTACACAGACATGGAGTATGCATAGCATGGTGGGCACAACCACTATGGGGTACACTAGAGAGTTGTTTATAGAAACTTGCCGTCAATTGACGCAAGGTTAAAACTAGACATGCCGTATAGGTCCGAGATATTACAAGAACAGGGTCCACCTGGTCCGACGTGTTTTGGACCTCGGATCATGGGCAAACCACCCGTGCCGAACTTCCAGTTAGAAAGGGGCACGAAAACGTACAACAGAGGTATGAAACCACAAGACTGGTTAATTGACTATGCCACGACAGTGAAGATAGCTAGCGGAAATTTAAGATGGGCGGTAAGATACGTCCCACAGATGTTGGAAGGGCCGGCCAGAGTATGGTTGAATAATTTGCCAGCAGGAAGTATCAACTGCTGGTTAGATTTTGAAGAAATGTTTGTTAGTAATTTTACCAGTACCTATAAGAGGCCAAACAGGCCGCAACAGCTCGCAATGTGCAAGCAGAAGTCGAATGAAACAGATAGAGAATTTTTGACTCGATGGTGCAATCTCAGGAACTCATGCGAAGGGGTCATAGAATCTCAAGCGATAGCTTGGTTTGCTCAGGGCTGTCGATATGCAAGTGTATTATGGCAAAGGTTGCAAAGAGATATGCCAACCACGTTGGCAGAAACCATTAGGATAACAGATTCATATGCCTTAGGGGATCCGACTCAGCCGGAGTTAATGTCGACAGAGCATCGGGAGCACCAAGATCAGTATGCTAGAGATGCAGCCGGATCATCACAGCGCAATGAATACCGAGGTAGAAGAAGGGAAGAAAGGCCGGATTACAGATATGCCTCCAATCAAGTGGCAGCGGTTATGCAGGATCAGCTGAGTCAGGGGAACAATCAGCGACAAAAGAATGGTCCTCAGCTTGGGACACCGAGGAATGAAGGGATAAGGCAGTGGACACCAGAACAGAAGAAGCAATGGCAGGAAAGGCCAAAATACACATTTGAATCCATGCTGGATCAACCGTGTAAGTTCCACACTCCAAACCCGGCCAAGCCGACCAATCATACCACTCGTCAATGTGCTTGGATGAAAAATGCAATGGGAAACCCGGCGGGGCATGCAAGCACCTCCACATCAAGCACATCAACAACAGCAGCCACAGCTAACCGGGGAAAATGCGCAACAATTAATGTTACCACCGCCCCCTCTGAGGTATGATAACTCGGACCGGAGGGATGCAGTACATCAAGTGGTAAATCAAAATCAAGACGGAAGGGCAAACCCCGGGAACAATGGGCGTAATGATTACAGGGAGCATCATCAATCGTATTGTGTGTTCACAACAGAACAGCAAGATAGACAGAGTGTACAACGCGGGCATATGGAAGTGAATGCAGTTATGCCAGCAGTACCAAGATACGTGTCATGGTCGGATCAAGAGATAACCTGGAGCATAAAGGATCACCTGAAGATAATGCCGAACCCAGGGTCGTACGCATTGGTACTAGATCCGACGTTTGTCGGGCCTAACATCAATGTGAAATTCTGAAAGGTACTCATAGACAATGGAAGTAGTATCAACATAATGTATCACCTACTTGAAAATGAAGTTGCCAGGGCCTTAGGGGGTAATAACAGTGGGTGGGGATTACAGAAAATCAATGGAATGTGCTTCAGCCGGTTCGAACCTAGCCAAATCATTGGTAATTGCAAGGGAGAAAATAAGAATTCAGGAAGTAGCAGCTCTGGCTCAGTCGGCACAGCTTAATATGCCGGCATTAGCCAACCCGCATGGGAGTGTATCTTTCCAGCCGACTAAAGAGATGAAAAAGATCCAGATTGATGATCAGTTCCCAGAGTGCACCATCACGATTGGTACTGGCCTCGATGCCAAATAGGAAAGCAAGCTCACCAACTTCCTCCGTGAGAATCGGGATATCTTTGCGTGGTCAACTCAGGACCTGCAAAGGTGTGCCGAGGGAGTTGGCTGAGCACTCTTTGCATGTAAGACCAGGGGCAAGACCGCTGAAGCAACCTCTCCGCCGCTTCGCCGAAGATAGGAGAAAAATCATAGGTGATGAGATAGCTCGGCTCCTTGCAGCCGGGTTTATTATGGAAGTGCTTCACCCGAATTGGCTATCAAATCCGGTGTTGGTAGAAAAGAAAAAGGATGACACAAATGTAGCGGTCGTATGGCGAATGTGCATCGATTACGCGAACCTCAATAAGGCGTGTCCTAAAGATCCTTTTCCTTTACCCAGGATAGACCAAGTCATTGATTCAACCGCTGGCTGTGAGCCGTTATCATTTGTAGACGCGTATTCTGGTTTCCACCAGAGACCGTTAAACCCGACTGGTCAAATAAAGACTGCGTTTATCACCCCGTATGGGGCTTATTGCTATCGCACCATGCCATTCGGCCTGCGTTATGCAGGAGCAACATACCAAAGATGCATGCAAAAATGTTTGCACGAACAAATAGGAAAAAATGTGCAAGTATATGTTGATGATGTGGTTATAAAAACCAAATATAGCAAAACACTCCTAGAAGATATTCGGCAGACATTCGTGAACCTGAGAAGGTTTCGAATGAAACTTAATCCGGAAAAATGTACCTTTGGGGTACCAGCTAGAAAATTACTCGGTTTCCTTGTGTCGAGCCAAGGTATAGAGGCAAATCCAACTAAGATCCGAGCAGTTGAAAAAATGGAACTGCCGAGGTGCCTGAACGATGTGCAAAAATTTACAGGATGTCTTGCTTCTCTGAGTCGATTCGTATGTCGGCTAGGGGAAAAAGCATTACCTTTATACCAACTGATTAAAAAATATGACAAGTTTATCTAGACGCCACAAGCCGATAATGCATTTCATGAGTTGAAAAAGATGTTGGTCATAGCACCAATTTTGGCTTCTCCATTATCAAAAGAGCCTATGCTACTCTATGTGGCAGCTACTAACATAGTGGTAAGTGCGGTAATTGTTGTGGAACGGAACAAAGGGGATAAATCAGTACAAAGGCCGGTATATTACCTAAGTGAGGTATTATCGGCCTCAAAGCAGAACTATCCGCACTACCAGAAGATGGCTTATGGAGTATACATGTCGGCGAAAAAACTCAAACACTACTTCGAAGAACATCCGATAAAAGTGATTTGTGAAGCACCCATAGACGAGATATTAAGCAACAAAGATGCAAGTGGCCGAATAGCAAAATGGGAAATCGAGTTATCACCTTATGCTCTGCAATTTGATAGGCGAGGTGCAATTAAATCTCAGGCAGTGGCTGAATTCTTTGTGGATTGGGCCGAGGTACAGTATGAGCCCCCATTGCCAGATCCGAACTATTGGACAATGCATTTTGACGGGTCCAAGCTAAGAAATGGGATAGGAACAGGAATAGTATTGACCTCACCGAAAAAAGATCAGCTGAAATACGTGTTGCAGATACATTTCGCGACATCAAACAATGTTGCCAAATATGAAGCACTAGTCCATGGCCTGAAGATGGCAAAAGAGATTGGCATGCGTCGGATTCTATGTTATGGGGATTCAGACCTCGTAGTACAGCAAGTATCAGGAAATTGGGACGCACTGGATGTGAATATGGCCCTGTATAGGTTCCATGTGCAAAAAATCAGTGGTTATTTTGACGGGTGTGAGTTTCATCACATACCTCGGGCGAAAAATGACGCTGCAGATACACTGTCAAAACTCGGATCGACTAGGCAATCAATTCCCCCAGGCATAGCTCTGGAGCACCTGAGAAAACCATCAATTACACCTTCACCAGAATCCAAGTCAATTCGTATCTCGGCAGAACAGATAGAAGGAAATGTCCCAATGGAAATCGACAAAGAATGTGACCTGAATTATTTAAGGGTTAATTCGGCCGACCCACGGGTGAACACGGAAAAGCCCAAAGATGTTATGTCGGCGGAAATTATGGAAATTGACAATATAATTTCCCCGGAGAAAGTTACGCCGGCATGGGCACAACCCATATTCTCATTCCTTAAAGAAGAAATCTTGCCGAGTGATGAGGTCCTGGCTAGACAGATAGTGAGAAGAGCAAAAGCCTACACGATCATAAACAATGAGTTGTATAAGAGAAGTGTCACGAACGTATTGCAATGATGTGTTGACTCGGTAGAAGGGCAGGAAATACTTTTGCATATACATCAGGGAGAATGTGGGCATCATGCCTCGTCCAGAGCCCTAGTGGCCAAAGCATTTAGGCATGGATTTTATTGGCCAACTGCGCTGAAGGAAGCAAAAGAATTGGTAGAAAGGTGTAATGGTTGCCAGAGATACATCTTCCTTCGTCCGAGTTAAAAACAATACCAATCACTTGGCCCTTTTTGTATGGTGTTTGGATATGGTAGGTCCATTCAAGCTTGCCCGAGGCGGAATGACTCATATTCTGGTCATGGTGGACAAATTCACAAAGTGGGTAGAAGTAAAACCAATAAGAAAATGTGATGGACCCACAGTGGTGAAATTCCTCAAAGATATTATCTTGAGATATGGATACCCACACAGTGTTATCACGGATAATGGCACAAACTTCGATGAAGGAGCTTTTGCTAGATTCTGCCAAGAGAAACACATAAGACTAGATGTTGCCTCGGTGGCTCACCCGACATCGAATGGGCAAGTAGAAAGATCAAATGGACTGGTATTGTCAGGAATAAAACCTCGGCTAATCGAACCACTACAAAGGTCGGCAGGATGCTGGATTGAGGAGCTTCCAGCAGTACTGTGGAGCCTTAGGACCACCCCAAATAGATCGACGGGTTATACCCCATTCTTTCTAGTATACGGGGCATAAGAGGTACTTCCAACCGACATAATGCATGACTCTCCAAGAGTGGTCCAGTACACAAGTGCCAAAGTAAACGAAATATCGCGGCAAGACGATGTGGATCTGCTGGAGGAAGCAAGGGAATTGGCATTATCAAGATCAGCTATTTATCAGCAAGAGCTCAGACGATATCATAGCAAAAAAGTCAATCCAAGAGTTTTTAAAGAAGGAGATTTAGTTCTTCGGCTAGTGCAACGCACAGCCGGCATGCACAAGCTCTCGCCCCCATGGTAAGGACCATTCATCGTGAGTAAAGCATTGCACAATGATGCATACTACCTGATCAACGCTCAGTCACCAGAAAAGAACAAGGCAAGCAAGGCCGGAGATGAATCAAAAAGACCATGGAACATAGACTTACTTCGCCCGTTCTACACTTAGAAGCCCTATATTGCATATTGAGGTGTGATGCACCAAATCAGTGTATCGAGCATGTATCAGACTTCGGCACCTTGAGCAGTGAATCGGGGACTGCACCATATTATTTCCTATTTTGAACTATGTATCAAACTTCTGCACCCCGAGCAGTGACTCGGGGACTGCCCCATGTTATTTATTATTTTGTATTATGTATCAAACCTCGGCAACCCGAGCAGTAACTCGGGGACTGCCTCATGTTGTTTGTTATTTCTTCAGCATGTGTGAAACTTCGGCAACCCGAGCAATAACTCGGGGACTGCCTCAGGATTGTTTGTTATTTTTGAGCATGTATGAAACTTCGGCAAACCAAGCGATAACTCGGGGACTGCCTCATATTGTCCGCTGATTTTTGTCATATACATAGAAGTTCAGTAACTCAAGCAGAATCTCGGGGACTTCCCCGACTTGTCAATCATAAATCGCAAGATGCGATATAATCTTGCCTCGACCATCGAAGGAATAACAAGGAGGAAACAACTAACGATTTCTAAAATCATAGTAACAAGAATGACAACCTCAGCAAGTCAAGGTATAATAAGGGATGTACCCTATCTATATCATTTTACCAATGAATACCTCGGGGAGAGTGGTAAGCCAATCTATGGGCTTAGAACATAGTACTTCAAGGAGAAGTTGCGAAAAGAACAACTATACAACCAAGTTTACATAAGGAACACAAGATAGATGCCGAACGAAAATCAGTCATATGGGAAAATATGATCCGGATCTACGAAGTTAAAGTTTGGCAAAGCAAAGATACGATTTAAATAGATTCAGTTAGATAAACTAACAACAATTACCATTACCAGTGCCTTAGAGGCACAAGACAAAATGGTTCACACTATACCAAAAGGTGGACAATTGTTTCAAAGACATCATACGCCCGGCATACCGGGGACTTAAATGACTAAAAGTTTTTTGAACCTAGACACCGGCAGAGGCCGAATCACCCATAGGAGGGGCAGTAGCAGGACCAGGAGTCTCGGACGCGGGTATCTCGGACGCAGACGGAATAGCCTCGGTTTACTTCAGAGGTGTTTCCTTAGGAACTGGGTGCTCCGAGGTTGGATGGGCCTCTGCAGAGGTTACCTCGGCATCGACGGGGGCCGTAGTAACACCTGGGCCAAGCTCTGGCTGCTGGGAGACATCACCTTGGGCTCGAGAAGCTTTGGTTCCTTTGGAAGACGATCGAGAATCGCCATTTCGACCTGAGCTATCATTGTAATCATCGGCATTACCCGAGCCATCCTCTGATTCATCTTGATCAGCCGAAACACCACCAGAGGCATCTTCAGCTTCGGCATCATCGGTCGGGTTGGAAATAAAGCTAGGCCCATCGATCCAATGATGCACGTAATCGTACTCGATAAGTTGGTAGGCACGGGCCTGACGACGAGTAACAAACTCCGGATTCTCAATCCAAGGAGAGCCAGTGCGCAAATTCATCAAGATATCGAGGGAAATATCCTCATACCATGACAAAATAACCGTAAGCGCCATATCAGCACCAGCCCTTCCAGCAGATTCCCTCCAGAGATTGAGTTGAGTCTGAGACTCCATCAGCCTTGCCACAAGCACTTCTACTTCATCAATATCCGGCATATTTGGCCAAAGGACATGGTAGGATCGGATAGCTGCTTGCACCAGATATCTTCCCATAATTCTCATTGGTCCAATAGCAGCACCAACGGCAATCAGGAAGTCTTCCATTGAATATTCTTGACTCGGAGCAACGGGAACACCTCGGCGCTTGCGAGCAGCAATCACAGCCTTGGAGGTCACAGGTTTAGCTTCTAGAAAATGATCTACACGAAAGGAAATCATATAAGTTAAGATAAGAAAGGGAAGAAAATAACTCGACGAGAGACGGAAACTTACGATGGATGTAACTCAGTATTTTCTGGAGGTCTAGGGACCAATCGGCCCTGCTCTTCTCGAAACGGGTGATTTCCTTTCTCATCGCCCTATTTTTTAGTTTGACAACGTCAATAAGTTCTTTTCCCTTCTGAAGCTGCAGGCTTAGTCGGTTCTTTTCCTCGGAAAACTCCTGGTCAACCTTCTCCAACTCATATTTCTGGGAGAGCTTAAGAGATTCAACCTCGGCACGTAACCGGGTTATCTTGTCATTCTTTTCCTTGAGAAGGGACGAGTGAGTGGCAGCTTGTTTTGAAAAATGTAGCATTATCTCAGGCGTAGATATGCATTCTTGATACGACGCTGCAAGGGTTTGTAACTCGGCTATACCAAAGTCGGGGGATCGTAAGATACCCAAGATTTACCATAAACAAAGAATCGACAAATTAAAAGGCAAAAGGAGTAACTAACCTTCAAGAGCGCCAACTTTCTTGGTAAGATGAGTATTCAGATTGTTGACACTAGCTGGATATCAGCAAGATGCGGGTTAGCACAAAAACTAAATCTTTTACAAGGGGAAGATGAACCAAATGGATGAGATAATTTACCAGTTTTCTTCACAACAGGGAAAACTTGCTCATATTTGTCTTGAAGTTTCATGTGCGCAAAGAGCAACCTTTGAAATTTGGCTGTCCGCCGATCATGGTCAACCTAAATACGAAAGCAAGTTACAAAGCTGGATATTCAAAGCTAAAACAGATCCAAATCAAGTAAAACTTTACTCAGATCTAGGTGGCTGGATATTCAAAGCTAAAACAGTTCCGAATCAAGTAAAAATTGAATCAGATCTAGGTGGCTGGATATTCAAAGCTAAAGCAGATCCGAATCAAGTAAAACTTGACTCAGATCTAACTGGCTGGATATTCAAAGCTAAAACAGATCCGAATCAAGTAAAACTTGACTCAGATCTAAGTGGATGGATATTCAAAGCTAGAACAGATCCGAATCAAGTAAAACTTGACTCAGATCTTGGTGGCTGGATATTCAAAGCTAAAGCAAATCCCAATCAAGCGAAACTTGACTCGGAGCTGAATGGTCTGATATTCTGGACCACGGCTAATCCGAATCATGAAGAAAATTGACTTAGCAAGTAATGCATTTGAAACCTGATGAAGCTTCCAAACGAACAACAAATTATCCAGTTGCAAGCTTCGGGGACTAGTGTGTATATAATACCATCTGAATAATAGACAAAGTATCAATGAAGGCGCTTACCTCGTTCATCTTATCACTATCAAGGACAATCTTAGCAGCCATATGCAAGCGACTGCTGATGTCGGAAAGCTAAAATGGTTGGCTACTCGGATTGCCTTCAAGTTGATCGGCGGCATTCCAGTTATTGGCATACTCCACCAGAGAGCCGAGGCTTTCCTGCTCTCAGTACGGGTCAACACCTTACCTCGGGCCCGTTGTGTAACTACCGCCGCTGCCGGACTCTTATGAAGAGTAAGCTGAGTGTCGACAGCAAGGGCGACACCAGGTTTAGCGGAGGAAGCTCCCTTACGAAGTACATCAACAATGCTGGGCTGAGAAGAGCTTGTTGGCCCCTTCTGAGATGCCGAGGGTTTATTAACAACAACTTTCTTGCTCTTAGTAGAGACTTCGGCATGGGCAACAACCTCAGCACTAGGAATCACGCCCTTGGCGGCGGGAGGTGCTACAGTTTTTGAAGGGGCCGAGGTAGTGGTGCCCTCGGTAGGGATTGGAGAAGGAACTGGAGATGCGGTAATCGAAGGATCATTGGGGGAAACCTCGGAGGTCTTAAGAGGAACAACAGGGTCGGCCGGGTGATTCGGCGTAGGGGTTTCGTCGGCAACGACGGTGGGAGCAATGGGCTCATCTTCTCGAGGCGATACATTGGTCGGCACAGGAGGAGAATCAACACGAGAGGGACTGGGAACCCGAGTATCCTCCGGAGGTGGGGGAGAAGACGGCCGAGTAGTATGGCTTGTCATACTCGTACCGCTTGGCTTTGCGGAGAGAGGAGCTCTGCAAGAGAGAAAAAGTTGAGTCAGAAACAGAAAGAGAGAAACAAGAAATACAAATGAAAATAAACTCACCCAGAACCCCCAGGCATGGTCTTACGCCTCGGGATATGCTGAGCGGATTTCTTAACTCACTTCTTGGGGGAAGCTTCAGAAGGATCTGTCGAAGTGGTGTGCTTCTTCGAAGCAATAGGAGCCTCACAAGCAAGAGGTTCGGCGTCATGCACCTGGCCAGCTTGGTTAGTTGGGAAAGAAGGAGCCAGAAATGCGTAAGAGATAGGCACCATCGCAACTACCTCAAGAATTTGGACGTCGCCCGAATCACCTTCATCCGCACGGGTCGAGGTCTTGCTCTAGGGACGAACAGGAGCAACATCCGACTTAGGGACAAATTCCTCCAGTTCGGGCTCTCCGTTGTCCGGGGCATTGCGGTCAGTGGTCCAACGAAGAGCCAAAACCTCAGCATCTTCTGTCTTCTGCTCCGCAAACCTCTACGAGAAAAGTGAATAAGAACTAGCAAAAGAACAATGGAAAAACAACTTGGAAGAAAACACCTGTGTTAAACTTACCTGAGGATGAGGATTCCTGCGAGAAAACGACCTCAATACCCACGTCCATTCCTCGGGCATCTCAGTCTTAAAAATAGCCCGGACACGTTTATAGATCTGATAATTGTCAAGCTCAACCGTAGAAACTCGGTTGGGGTCCAGAGGACCGCTCATGTAACAGAGTTTGTGAGAGCGAAGCTGGAAGGGGCAGATTCGACTGCTAACGAACGCAGTCATCAAATCTTCACCTCGAAGCCCAGCGCAAGTCAGTTCCTTAAGCCGGAGCTCAAACGCCTCGGCAAGAGCATGGCTTTTCCTCGGATTGTAGATCCAGTTCTTCTTTGAGGGAGGACCGATAGATAAAGCAGGGAGCCGAATCTTGTCTTCTTTGCCAGTATTCTTGAAATAGAAAAATGACTTATGCCACTTCTTACAAGATTCGAGGCCGGCGACCCGAGGGAACACAGAGTTTTTCCGAGGTGTAATGGATGCAGCCCCGCATTGGGTAAGAGATTTTTCAGAAGGATGAAGAGATTTATCCGGCACTACGTTAGCTCGGATCTGAAAGAATTTGGACCAAATGTCTACGGAAGGCCAGAGGCTGAAATACCCCTCCGAAGCCAAGATAAAGGCCGATAGAGAGGCTACGGCATTAGCCGGCAGGTGATGCGGCTGAAGGCCGAAGTAGTCTAAGAAGCTCCTAGCAAAGTCACTAAGAGGGAGGTCAAACCCACGAGCAAAGTGGAACATAAAAACTACGTACTCGCCCTCATTGAGTACAAGGGAGGATTCACTGCCGGGTAAGCGACAACTTACCTCGGTAGAAACTCGGCGCATTTTGATCAACCATTATATCTCCCGGCGAGTAACCGTGGAACCCTGCCAGGAACCACGCTCTGGACCGGCCGCAAAGTCATCTTGCCCGACGAGAGCACCACTAGCGGAGCTAGACATAGGCTCGTCGGAGGAATCAACCGAGGAAGAACTGGCGGCGGGGAGAGGCCTAGAGGTGTAGGGCCCCGTCGCGACGATGATGAACGCATCGGTGGAACGGAGATAGAACTACCGCGGGGAATCTTGGGAAACCAGAAAAATGCCTAGCGCAGAGACCTAGCGGCGGCGCTGTAGAAAAACTCACCGGCGAGAACGCCAAAGCGGAGGCACCGCGGCGAGGTCGCGGGGGCCAGAGAGCCGCAGCGTGTCCGTTGAGGGGAATGGCGGTGGCGTGGCCACTAGAGCACGAGCAGAGGCGGCAGCGCGGGGAAGAAGATGAAGGGACTAGAAAGGGGGAAAGTGAATCATCCTACCCCGCTCCCCTCTTTATAACCGCGAAGGGTAAACCATAGTGGGATCGTGGCTGTGCCATGATTAACCGCGTAATCGCGTGTATGGCTTAACCACTCGCAGTTAGTGGAGCCACAACGAAGACCACACGGCACATGAGAGGATCAGGCCTTCTGACTGATGCGGTACTCGAGGCATCACCGCGCTGACGCGACGGGCGCAGTAATCACTGTAGCGTGTCAGTGAACACTGTTGAGGAACAAAAAACTAGAGAACAATGATGATTGGGACACGTAGGACGAGGCTTACCCAGGAAGCCAAGCAAATATCTCGAACGAAAGGAGATAACTTGGAACGTAGCCCATAACGGAAAAAGAACGTCGGCCAAGAAATACCTCGGAAAGAAAGAAAGAAGGTAAATGTTAGGAAACTGATGTGGCCCGACCAAGGTTTCCGGCAGGACCGCACTAGCTTCAGGGACTAATGTTGGGGGGGGGGGTTGACCCCAGATAGGGTTAAGATAGGGGAAAGAAGAAAGGAGTCTCCCTTACCTTAAGCAGAATTACTGACTGTGTCGGCCGAATCATGCAAGATCCGGCCAGGATGAGTTGGGCCTTGGCAAATATAGAATGAGTAACACCTTACTCGGCCGATGTATGAGCTATGTCGGCCGAATGAGGCTGATCGAATTGTATGCATGTGAAGGCCGAGCCGAACTTTGCGAGATGAGGCCGAATAACAAGAAGCTTGCAGGAGAAGGAGGTGCCTATAGTCAAACCCTAGTTGCTGGCTAGGAGGAATCTAGAAAGAGCCAAGCGCTAAGAACAAAGAGCAGAGCAGCAGAGGGGCAGACGAGCGTCATGGAGGTGACAGTGAGGAAGCCTGAGGCACGCATGTGATGGCCTCTGGAACTTTGCCGTCAATAGAAGGGGGACACGGAAAGGAGTCCGCCGAGTTACCACTTTGGGGCAAGCATATTCTAAGAATATGCTTGCCACGTCATCCCTAGAAGGAGTCCAGGAACCCCTTTATAAGGAGGGGTACAGGCTCCTGATAAGGGGATCGATTCATTCGACACCGAAAGGCTCAGATTGTAGTTTTCTTCTTCTCTATGATACAACTCTAGGAGCACTTGTAGTTCTTGAGAAAAGGAATAAAGATCTACTTGTTAGTTAGTTGAGTGTAGAAATCACTACATCTTCCCTCCCTAGATCCCTCTAGCATCCATTGGCCCCATACTTTAGCCTGCCCATGGCATCTTCCGTGCCACCACCACGACACTAATAGATAGATCTTGGCTTGTGTGTGTGTTCATGCAATAGAATTTTTTGTTTTCCATGCTACGAACCCCTACAATATGGCAGATGGATGTCAAAACTGTGTTCCTCAATGGAAACATTGAAGAAGAGTTGTATATGATATAACCAAAGGGTTTTGTCGATCCTAAGGATGCTAATAAGGTATGCAAGCTTCAGCGTTCCATCTATGGACTGAAGCAAGCATCCCGAAGTTGGAATATCCGCTTTGATGAGGTGATCAAAGAGTTTGAATTTGTCCAAACTTATGGAGAGGCTTGTATTTACAAGAAAGTGAGTGGGAGCAATGTGGCATTTCTGATATTATATGTGGATGACACACTACTGATCGGAAATGATGTAGATATTTTAAACAGTGTTAAAAGTTATCTAAACAACAAATTTTCAATGAAGGACCTAGGTGAAGCATCATACATATTAGGCATAAAGATCTATAGAGATAGATCAAGACGCCTAATAGGGCTATCACAGAGTACATACCTTGATAAGGTTTTAAAGAAGTTTAAAATGGACGAAAGTAAGTAGGGGTTCTTACCTATGTTGCAAAGCAAGACACTGAGTAAGACTCAAAGTCCAGCTACGGCGGAAGAAAGAGAGATAATGGACAAAGTCCCCTATGCTTCAGCCACATGCTCTATAATATACGCCATGCTATGTACAAGACCGGATGTGGCACATGCTATTAGTTTGACTAGTAGATACCAATCTGATCCAGGATCGGAACATTGGATAGCGGTCAATAATATCCTTAAGTACTTAAGAAGAATTAAGGAAATGTTTCTCGTGTACGGAGGTGAAGAAGAGCTCGTCGCTAAGTGTTATGTCGACGCTAGCTTCTACATCGATCCGGATGACTCTAAGTCTCAATCCGGATACGTATTTCTCATGAATGGAGGAGCAGTTAGTTGGAGGAGTTCCAAACAACTCGTGGTGGCGGGGTCAACAACGGAGGCCGAATATGTTGCTGCTTCGGAAGCAGCTCAAGAAGCAGTTTGGATGAAGGAGTTCATAAACGAACTAGGTGTGGTTCCTAGCGCGTTGGACCCAATGGTGATCTATTGTGACAACAATGGAGCCATAGCCAATGCCAAAGAACCAAGGTCTCATAAGAATTTCAAGCATATTAAGTGCCGGTTTCACTCCATCCGCGAACATGTCAAGGATGGAGATATAAAGATTTGTAAAGTACACATGGATCTCAATGTAGCAGATCCATTGACTAAAACTCTCCCTAGGGCAAAACATGATCAACACCAGAACTCCATGGGTGTTAGATTTATCACTATGTAACTACATTATCGTCTCTAGTGCAAGTGGGAGACTGAAGGGAATATGCCCTGAGAAGCAATAATAAAGTTGTTATTATGTATATTCCAAGTATATGATAGATGTTTATTTTTCATGCTATAATTGTATTAATACAAAAAAATTAATACATGTGTGTTTAACAAACAAATAGAAAGTTCCTAGTTATGCCTCTCTTATAAACTAGCTCGTTGATTAACAAGATGATCAAGGTTTCTTGATCATGGACATTGGATGTTGTTAATAACAAGGTCACAAAATTATTGGAATGGTGTGATGACCATTCATCCAAAGTATAGCATTACGATCAAAGTCATTGTGTTTATATTGCTATAACATCATACAAAGTAATTCTAATCCTTAGACCATGTGATCATGTCAATCACTGACACTGGAAGAGTTTCTTGATAACATCAAACGTCACACCGTAACAGGGTGACTATAAAGGTGGGTTCAGTGCTACAAATGTGTTATGTAGAGGCGCATGGATCAAGAGTGGAATTTTTCCATCCTGATGACGGAAAGATATACTCTGGGCCCTCTTGGTGATATCACATTAGTTGGCTTGCAAGCAAGTGATGTGATCACTAGAATGCTATATCACGGGAACGAGAAAAGAGTACATGTCGGTAACGAGATCAAACTAGGTATGGAGATACCGATGATCGAATCTCGGACATGTAATATATTGCAAGACAAAGGGATTAATTTACTAGCGGAAAAGGTTCTCACGATCACAAGAAGTCGTCGTTGAATGTGTGGGATTCATTATGGATCTCCAGGTCCCACTTTTGATTATTGATCCGAGAGGGGTTTCGATCATGTCCACATTATTCGATAATCGTAGGGTGGCACACTTAAGAGACACCGACACCGTTTGGAACAAATATGTTCTAGACGAAAAGAATTACAAAGCGCAGAAATTATTTCACTAGACACCGGAATTGTTTCGGGTGAAATTGCAGAAAATGTTTTTTGCATGTGAAATAGATTACTAGCAAGTGGTTTTATGTGAATGTTTGTTAATTATGTAATTGACAAAATTCTGAATAAATAAATAAAAGGAGTTTTATTTAAAGAGAGATTGCATTAAATTTGGTAGAAATTTAATGGGATTTTTGAGTG
This sequence comes from Avena sativa, assembly GCA_916181665.1. Taxonomy (NCBI): domain Eukaryota; kingdom Viridiplantae; phylum Streptophyta; class Magnoliopsida; order Poales; family Poaceae; genus Avena; species Avena sativa. The sequence goes on along the minus strand of OV702285.1, from coordinate 110,984,924 downwards.
TGATTTTGAGTGGAGAAATGAAGGGTCATTTTGTGAGTGGGATCTCCACCCACTTGAATGGAGGAAGGGGTGGGGGGCAGCCCCCATGGCGCCATCCATGCCCCTTGGGGTGCCCCCTCCTCCTATAAAAATGCCCCCTCTCCCTCTCTCATACTCACACCTTCTCTTGAAGGATCTATCTCCCCCTCTAGTTTATCCCCCATAGTCTCCGACTAGCGAGATACATGTTCGCGGTGGCTTTCCGTTTGAAAAGAGTTGTTGCTTCCGCTGCATTGCTGGAGCAAGGAGGCGGAGGTTGCTCGGTGGCTTGGACGTGTGTGCGAGCACGGATGCGCTGCTAATTTGCGGTGATGGACTTCTTCTCGATCTTGAGATCGGCAAGCATTCGTCTATATCATCCACGAGTACAACCTCGTTAAACTTTGTCGGTCTACAAGGGTATGTTCTCTATGTATGTATATCCACTCATTGCTTGTATCTAATAGATAAATCTTGGTACATAGTTGTTCCCATCATATATATTTTTTTGTTTTCTATGCTGCAAACCCTACACCACGCCGCTAGTCACAATCCAACAGGAGAGGGCAACATAGGAGGGGACAACAAGAACTTGGATGTAGGATCGCCGGCGTGACCGAGACCATCTCCAGCACCCACTGCTGAAGCCCAAGCTAGGCCCTTCGACCCAGGTCGAGGTCCAATCTCAGGGGCATGCCCGGATCATGGTCTAGATCAGGATCCAGACCCAGATTGCGCGCCTTCCGGCGGCGCACCGCCACCTCCCTATCGCATCGCCCCGGAGTGCCTTAGACACCGGCCACCCAGTCGCGCCGCCCTATGTCCTCTGTTGATGTCCCACCTACCCCCATGTAGCGCCGCCTCAGGCACCCCCTTCCCACCATTAAATCGACGAGATGGTCGCCGCCACCGCCGCCGATGTCGATAGCAGCGGCGGCTAGGAGGACAAGGGTTGGGGAAGGGGGCCTCCGGAGTCGCTCGGGGAGGAGCGGACCAGGAGGGGAATTTTTTTCTCCTAAAAAACATCAGGGAACGATCCTGAACCGAACACTTGATGTGCTGGATCATCGACGAACAATCTGATTCCAGGAGGCATGACTGGTATCCATGGTCTCGAAGTACCAACAAAGAGCGCCTGATAGCAAGGCCCTCAGCAAGTTCAGGAGTTGCGAACCCCACTAAACCCTTAGAGACAGAGAGAATGAAGGCACTATTATGATCAGAGAGAACCGCACCCCAACCCATCCTCTGATCAGCGGGAAAGAGAGCAGCATCAACACTCATATAGACAATGACCCGAAGGTGGTGGAGTCCAAGATGGAGCAAGAGATTTGGAATAACACCTAGGGCGGGTTTAGTCTTGTAGCAGTGAATAAGAATCATGTCAATGTATGAACAAATCTTGTATGCCACACGCACTACAGGACGCGCGCGCTACGCCGAGGGCAAAAAATCGTCGGCGTAGGCTAAAATGCCCTCGGCGTATGGTACGTCGACGGCTGCCCTCGGCGTAGCCTCCTCGGCAAAGGGCTCCCTCGGCGGAGCACATAGAGGCCGTCGGCGTATCAAAATGTCGTCGGCGTCCGTCGACATAGATTGTCGACAGGTTGCAAAAACATTTTTTTAAAAAAAATTAATTTTTATTTATTTTTTTCTCAATTTTTGAATCTTTGAATTGTTTGACTCGTTAATCTCTCACTTTGAACATTTTTAACACTAGTTACACTTAATATTTAATTAAATTGTAGTCTTGGTCGAACTTCCCGCCCGGTCACCCATCCTAATACTACTCCAGCTCCAGCACGCTTAACTTCCTCGTTCCTCCAGAATCTGTTTCCGCGAAGTAATTCATACATTGTTGTCAATACTATGATATCAATCCTATTAACCCTTATATCAACATGTCACATGTTTGTATTTTTTGAAATTACAAACAATTATTTAAGTAAACATTAATGAATAAGTAAAAATATTATTGAATTCAAATAAAAATATAATAATTTTACTTTTTTGTATTTTTCTATTTAATATGGAATAATTAATATCTTTAAATCTGTAAATCGTAATTTAACAAATAATATGTCTAAATTGATCATAAAAATGAGAGGAATCCAAATATGATATCCATATCAACTAATCACAAACCCTCCGTTTTTGAATTATCTATTTGGTGGTTGCTTTAGAAAATTCCCTTTTTGCGCTCGGATAATGAAAAATGGCTTTTTGATGCGATGAAAAGGAAAACTTACATTGAATCTTTAATAAAATAGCATATTGTGAACATAAAAATAATTTTTGTAAAAAAACATGACCATCGAATCATGTACATGTAGTTCATATCTGACCCACTTCCTGCCGATTCGGCAGGAATTTGTCTTTTTCACCAGAGGTGGACGGGAAGGTTTTGAATTCCCCCGTTGGGACATTGTCCATATAAGGTGGTATAGTATTTTTGTAAAATGTGGTGGTAGCATTTTGAATTAGCCATTTGGTGGTTGCTTCACAAAATCGTCCGTTTTTTGTGCTCGAAAAATGGGAAATGTCTTTTTGGTGCGACGAAAAGGAAAACTTCCTCCTGCAACATTGTTCGCCATCCCATGATGCATGTGTATACATAATATGGGCACATTATCACAAACTATGCCTTGATTCTAGCCATAACATTGGTTATTTGACCCGAAAGCCAAGAAACCTCAAATGAGATAGGTCATTTTTTGAAGGTTTTTTTGAGACATAATCAATATATCAAGTTTAATATTTTTTACTTATAACTATGTCACATAATATGACACCACGCGAAGGTTTCGCATTGTTTCGATCGTTTTTGAATTTTTTATGCCCGTTTTAAACTATCGTCAAACTTTGTCGAACGTCGGGCTTGAAGATTCTTAGCTCGGGGCCGAGCCTCGCTAAACTTGCATTGGATATTTGATAAAATAGCATATTGTGAACCTAAAAAATGATTTTTATAAAAAAACATGAGCATCGGATCATGTACCTGTAGTTCATATCTGACCCACTTCCTACCGATTCGGCAGGAATTTGTCTTTTTCATCAGAGGTGGACGGAAAGGTTTCGGATCCCCTTGTTGGGACATTGTCTATATAAGGTGGTATAGTATTTTTGTAAAATATGGTGGTACCATTTTGAATTAGCCATTTGGTGGTTGCTTCATAAAACCGTCCATTTTTTGCGCTTAGAAAATGGGAAATGGCTTTTTGGTGCGACGAAAAGGAAAACTTCCTCCTGCAATATTGTTCATTATCCCATAATGCATGTGTATGCACAATACGGGCACATTATCACAAACTATGCCTTGATTCTAGCCATAACATTGGTCATTTGACCCGAAAGCTAAGAAACCTCGAATGAGATAGGTCATTTTGTGAAGGTTTTTTTGAGACATAATCAATACATCAAGTTTGATATTTTTACTTATAACTATGTCACATAATATGACACCACGCGAAGGTTTTACATTGTTTCGATCGTTTTTGAATTTTTTATGTCCGTTTTAAACTATCGTCAAACTTTGTCAAACGGCAGGCATGAAGATTCTTAGCTCGGGGCCGAGCCTTGCTAAACTTGCATTGTATCTTTGATAAAATAGCATATTGTGAACCTAAAAATGATTTTTGTAAAAAAAAATGAGCATCGGATCTTATACCTGTAGTTCATATCTGACCCACTTCCTGCCGATTCGGCAGGAATTTGTCTTTTTCACCAAAGGTGGACGAAAAGGTTTCGGATCCCCCTGTTGGGACATTGTGCATATAAGGTGGTATAGTATTTTTGTAAAATGTGGTGGTAGCATTTTGAATTAGCCATTTGGTGGTTGCTTCACAAAATCGTCCGTTTTTGTGCTCGGAAACTGGGAAATGGCTTTTTGGTGCGACGAAAAGGAAAACTTCCTCCTACAACATTGTTCGCCATCCCATGATGCATGTGTATGCACAATATGGGTACATTATCACAAACTATGCCTTGATTCTAGCCATAACATTGGTCATTTGACCCGAAAGCCAAGAAACCTCGAATGAGATAGGTCAATTTGTGAAGGTTTTTGGAGACATAATCAATATACCAAGTTTGATATTTTTTCTTCTAACTATGTCACATAATATAACACCACGCGAAGGTTTCGCATTGTTTCGATTATTTTTATTTTTTTATGCCCGTTCTAAACTATATATAATGTTTTATGTTTACTTAATTTTTATTTACAAATGTTTAATATTTGAGTGTAGATAGATAGGTCTTATTTTTCTGCAAATTTTGATATATTATTTGTATTTTTCCGAATTAGAATGATTTAGTTATGATTTTTCAAAGTTTAATGAGATAAAATAAAAATTAGCTACGCCGAGGGCAGCCGTCGGCGTAGCATATGATATGCCGAGGGCAATTCTACGCCGATGGCTGCTTGGCGGAGCTGGCCTAGACGATGGCTACGCCGACGGCCCCGACGTTTGGCCGTTGGCGTAGTGACCGGTCGTCGGCGTAGCTTCCTATTCCTGTAGTGACGCTGGGATGCAGACGTCCTTTATTGTTCCTAGCATTATTATGTGCATCCTGAATGTGCAAGACCGCTACAGCGAGGACAATGGCACTCACCTCGTTTTCTTTTGCCAACAAGTGGAAGACCCATTGTATTTTAAGATTTTGTGGTTGCATGTAAGACAATCAGCTTTTAGCGTTTTTCTCTCTATGAAATTCAAACTGAAACTTTTTCTCGATGGTATGTCGGAATCATGAACCATTTTCACTGATAGTTCATATAGTTTGTCAGTAAAATTACCATTTCAACAGTTATAGAAAATTAATAATAGCTCAACTAAAACTCGCATTTCTCCAAATTAGGTATCTAAGAGCTAATTTCAACATAGAAACACTTACACAGTTGAAACAAATACCAACATTGTACATTCTCTACATATCAAATACACAAGCGCCTATACAAATAGCAAAAAACATGTCATCCCCAATAAGTGTACTAACACACTTCATTTGATCCTCTTTCTATATGTGCCCCTCTTAATCATGTGACCCTAAAGGTTCAAGCATATGTGGACATGTTCGAAACATCTTCCAGTCAATAGTCGCCAGCAGGATTTGGTCACCCGTAACGACTCCACACATCATCGAATTATCTTACAAAGTGAATCTTGTATTACCACATACAAATCATTCTGCCTCATGACATGTGACACAGCCCGAGGACGGTATACATATGACCGACTGATTGGTAGCTATATCTAGTTATCCTCGCCGCATGAAGGTTTCTACTCGTTTCTCTTATTTTGGTATCCCGTGACATAGTAGCTAGAAATGGGGTCAAGGCCTCGTTCCAAGACCCAGGGTCGATCGACCCAGACCGAGGGTCAGGTTTGAGTAGATGTCGATGTGGATCGATGCCCGAAATGTCACCCCATACGAGAAGATTTATCGCAACTTTGTGGGCCTGAGTAGGTGCTCTATACGAGCACGTACGAAAAAATCAATCACAATAACTTAGTGTCGCCGTTGTACACTATCACTAAGTTATTTGTTATCGGATGGGAAAAGCCACGTGTACATATATTGGGCTTGAGTCGATTGACTTGGACGGGTTGAGTCTACAACTTGGTGTTAACAAAGTACAATAGGAAGTAGGTGGCACCATCATGTGTAAATTGTTTCAGCATTGGATCATTGACCTGGATTATCGACCAAAATTATCGGGGTCACGACCCACATCTTAGACTAACATTCTGAAGAAGAATACCCCTCTTGGCCCGTCAACCATAGCTACCGAGATCCTTGTACCCCGACCTCGTTCCTCGACCCGGTCGATCCGGAATTTGACAAGTATTCCCATGACTAACTCCTTAGTCACATGGTCAGGCAATGTTTGACATCGTAATACCGAATGGTACAAGAGTATATATCTTCAACATTGTTTGGTTTGTTTGGTATACCCTTCAACAAGATGGCTGGTATAATGCCCGAGGCAATGATGTGGTTTAAGGCTACTGATTGATCCATAGATAAATATTGCTTGAACAGATGTATAACTTTTGCATATCGAAAGGAGATCAGATGGCCCTGTTATGTCGACGGTCCAAAAATATCAACATACATAGGTCCTGACACCATGATGTCAAAAGGAACCGAGGATTTATCGACTTCTATCCAACCAAAATGAGGTGCACACATAGAATTTGTTGGCATGCATGTCACATGTGACTATATAAGTTTCATATATTATATTATGTTTGACTTATGCACATTATGGAGGGTAAAAACATTGTGCTAAAAATATCAACACATGTATTCAAATTTTCAAGGTATAGAATTTAGTTTCATGTTTATACTGTCTAGATTGCCCTAAAATTGCACTATTTTAATATGTGGTGCGGATACAACCTTTATTAGATGGATAAAAAATATACAAAAATTCTTATATACAAATATAAACATGAGAAGGTAGAGCAGGCCCCAAAACATCAGTAGGACCTAGCCACACACCACACATCTAGACAATAACACGCTTACACTTCCCTTACTCCCCTTGTTCCCCTCCTGACGCTGCCCACATCGGCAGCTGATCTGACCTAGGTCGTGCTGCTCCACCGCAGCTTCTCTCGTTGCCACCCCTCGATCTTACTGTTGTAGCTTCGTTTTCTCTATACTAGTCGTCCCTCATTTGTAGACCGGCGAGCGCAAACACGGAGCGCTGACACGACGTGGAAGGTCGTCGTGTCGAGGTCCTCCTCCTCCCAGTATCAAGGTCGATGTCCTTGGCAACGTCTCCGTGTGGATCTCACTGGCTACCCTACATCGATTTCACACACTGTCGAGGATGGAGTCATCCTCCTGCATTTACCTTGTTGCCTTGGTTTATTGGCTTCATTCCTACACCTCGGGATTTTTCAAGCACGACCTGGCCCTACGTCGAGCTCACTAGCGGCCCGGCCGCCAGCGATTCAATGACGCACGGTAACGAGCAAAGTCCCAAGCAGAAACACGATTATGTCCTAATGCCACAAAAGTTGATTGAGACTCAACAATTTCTGAATCAACTGAGGTCGAGACTCAACCTATTATTTATTAGTTAATTTGTGGTGTGATACGCGTGGGTATATTTTAAATCACCAATGATGTGTTGTTTAAAAAATCATGACTAGGACGTTGTTTGGTACTATAGTTTTTGTGAGGACTAGAGAGGATAATCCCCGCTAAACCCTAGACCTCCACTTATTGCTAAAAACATGTGTGGATCTAAAATATTAAGCTAGTTTAATCCGCACTCTTCCCCACTTTTCTTCATATTATAGTGTATTTTTTCAATATCGAATACTCTGTCCTACCTAGTGGGCTTGAGATTAGGGTCATGAGAATTAGAGGTTTGGATGAAGGTGGGGGTTTCACCAACGTAACTGTCCTTTTTCATACTCGAGGAGAAAATAAATCGTGGTAGGAAAATGATACTGCTCCCCCGGGGGATCGATCCCCCGGGTCGCAGCTTCTGGTGCGCGCGTACGGTTAGACCAGAAAAAAAAGGAACAACCTTATCCAACCTCACACCACGCGTGCGTCCTTCTCCTCTTCCCTTCGTGCTGCCGTGCTGAGTATCTACGCGCGCCGGAGCACCGCCACGCCAGGCGCCCCTGTTGCTCCTCCCTCGCAGAGCGCCGGCTCGTCGGTAGCCACCGCCGCTCCTCCCCGGAGCGCCGCCGTCCTCCGCCGCATGAGTTCCCGCCAACCACGCCGCCCCTCCGCCGCCGGAGGTCCCACCACCACACCACCTCCGTGCCATGGCCGACGATCCTCGCCGTTCCTCCCTCGGGTGACGTCTCCCCGCTGCTGCTCAGGTGATTGCAGGTGATTGAGGCGGCCAACGATGATGGTAGCAACCAAAGGGCTGTAGGAGATGCTACAATTGTTGTATAGAGGTGCTACAACGGGCACATGGTGATGCTAAGATGGCAGACGACGATGCTACCCATGGCGCCGGGCTAGGCTGATTTTGCTATTTGCTTGTTTTAGTTTTGCTACATACTTGTATCTTTTTTGCTACAATCGTTTTATTATTTTGCTACAAGCGGCGTGAGGCTCTGCTACAGAGGTGGCTGGTGTTGCTACCGCCGCAGCAGTGGCATTTCCGGCGACATCCAACTCTCCGGCAAAGTTGATTTTTTGCTACACCAACATAAATTATTTGCTACAATTGTTCTTCAGTTTTGCTACATTAGCATAGTTTTTTTGCTACGAAGTATCCGGCGAGAGTCTCCGACGAGAATCTCCGGCGAGAGTCTCCGGCGAATAGGTTTTGCTACACTAGTATATTTGTTTTGCTACGGCGTCTCCGGCGAGGTCACCGGTGAGGTCTCCGGCGAGGGATAGTCATTTTGTTCTGTTTTTGTGCGAACCGTTTTCTGTTACTGCGTAGCAAAAGCGGACATTATGTAGCAAAAGCGGGATTTAGTGTAGCAAAAATGGACACGTGTCAGCAGGAGGACCCGGGGGATCAAAAGTTTTAATCCTCGGGGGACGCGTAGCACCCGCCATCGTGGTAGCCGGTAGGTGAGTTCCTTTGTCGTGGTTTTGCACATCATCGAGGAGAAAATAGCGCAAGTTCCCAACATCGATGTTCTCTTTATATATCGTCCACGACCCAGCCTTCCGCAAGTATGGAGTAGTAAACCAGGAAGAAAAATGGCCTCCTCTACCAACAAGAGCAAGAAGCTGCGTGTCCTGCTCATCCCCTTCTTCGCGTCCAGCCACATCGGGCCCTTCACCGACCTGGCCATTAGCCTCGCGACGGCCAGCCCCCAAGCCGTAGAGGCCACCATCGCAGTCACGCCGGCCAACGTCTCCATCGTCCAGTCGTTGCTCCAGCGGCGGTGTGAGCATGTGGGCACACCGGTGGCAGTGAAGGTTGTGACGTACCCGTTCCCGGCCGTCGACGGCCTCCCGAAGGGCGTGGAGAACCTCGGCAAGGCCGCGCAGGCAGACGCGTGGCGCATCGACGTCGCAGCCATCAGCGACACCCTGATGCGCCCCGCGCAGGAGGCGCTCATCAGGGCGCAGTCTCCGGACGCGCTCGTCACCGACGTGCACTTCCTGTGGAACGCCGGCATCGCCGACGAGCTCGGCGTGCCGTGCGTGACGTTCAACGTGATCGGCGCCTTCTCGACGCTGGCCATGCGCCACCTCGCGGAGAGCGAACCCGGTGAGGCTGTGAGTACCATCCCTCGGTTTCCGGCCCCTGAGATACGGATACCCAGGAACGAGCTGCCGGAGTATTTCAGCAGCCAAGACCAGGCCGACTACTCCCCCTTCGACCGGCTCTACGCGGTGCAAGGCGACTGCTTCGGGCTGGCCGTCAACACGGCGTTCGATCTGGAGGAGCACTACTGCGGCATGTACGTGCGCAACGGCTACGCCAAGCGCGCATACATGGTGGGCCCTCTGTCGCTGCGTTCATCGCCGCCGGCCCGCGCCGAACACTCGCCGTGCATCGAGTGGCTTGACTCGAAGCCAAGCCGGTCCGTGGTGTACCTATGCTTCGGCAGCTTAGCGCACGTCTCGGACGCTCAGCTGGACGAGCTCGCCCGCGGTCTGGAATGCTCCGGGAAGACGTTCCTGTGGGTGGTGCGGTCGGAGACGTGGTCGCCGCCGGAGGGGTGGCAGGAGCGCGTCAGAGACAGGGGGCTGCTCGTCACGGCATGGGCTCCGCAGACGGCAATACTCGGGCACCCGGCGGTGGGGGCATTCGTGACGCACTGCGGGTGGAACTCGGTCCTGGAGACGGTGGCAGCAGGGGTGCCGGTGCTGACATGGCCGATAGTGTTCGAGCAGTTCATCACCGAGAGGCTGCTCACGGAGGTGCTAGGGATCGGGGAGCGGCTGTGGCCTGATGGTGCTGGTGTACGGAGCACGAGGTACGAAGAAAACGAGATGATCCCCACGGAAGCGGTGGCTTCGGCACTGACGACGTTCATGGAGCCTGGAGGGCCAGGGGAGGTCGCGAGGGGCAGGGTACTGGACCTTGCTGCCAAGGTTCATGCCGCTGTGGCGGAAGGAGGATCCTCGGACCGTGATCTGCACCGCCTGATCCATGATCTGATGGAAGCGAGAGGAGCCGCTGGAGGGACGACATAAGCTCGATGTGTGTTACTTGCAACTTGCCAGGAATCTCCACTTCAAGCTTGGAGGGGGTTATTTGTCGCCATTTGTAGCTTCTAAAGTCAGTGATGTTCACCATCATAATTGCATCCATATTACTAGCAGCTGGAGTTAATAGAACAATGAGAGAATTATTTGAGCAAAGGAAGATACAACCGGGGAATCAAGGCACAGAGTTCAGTCTGACCATTGCTACATGTTTGCAACAAAGTGAATATGAAACACACGAATAACTATTCAAAACAAATAGATATAGAGCATAAAACCACCACTTTATAGTTGGAGGACAAAATCCCACCTCAGTTTTTTTGCAAATAGCGCTAAACACGAATTAACAAGATTTTTGACATGAGGGTCCCACTAGCCAGAGCTATTCTGCTGATGCAGAATAGGGCCCACCGGTCAGCCTAATAAAAATAAACAAAATATCTTAAAAGAATGTGAAAAAAAGAACCGGGAGTCCTCCTGCTAGCCGTGGTTGCTCACTACCGCAGAAAGTCTTATAGCCTCCAGATGGCTAAATGTGTCTATCGCTACAACATCAACTTTGTTTATAACTTTGCTAAGTTCTTGGGGGGGGGGGGGGGGGGGGGCTCTAAGCCGTCCTAGAAAATTGTTCTCCATGCATGTGACCAATCTTGATGGGTGGGTGGGTGTGGGACACTATCGGAAAAATCTTCGCTGTCGTGATGCCCAACGTTGCAGTGTGCCGAAACACGACAAAGATTCCTTTGTCGTGCACCAGCTAGGCGACGCACGGCAATGATACAGACCATGGCATGGCGCAAACGCAGCGCACGGCAAAGAATCCTCTCACAACAAAGAACCATCAAAACGCACGGCAAAGAGAACCACACGGCAAATAACAGAAACGACGCACGGCAAAGAATGTAGTGACGCCAACGAACTATCACACGGGCCCACCGGCTGCAATTAACGGAGCAGGCGATAGCGGGGCTAACGGATACACGTTTTTTCGTGCGACCAGGTCAGAGAACGCAGACAAAGATCCTACCTTTTACGTGCATGCAGGCTTTGTGGTGCGCTTTTCTATTTTTTTTATTTCCTCCTCCATTTTCTCTTTCCAATTGTATTTCTTAATTTGCTTAAGTTAATTATATTTAATCTTTAAATTACTTTGATTTAATTAGGATGACTTAGATTATATAAATGTCTCTCTTTATCGCCAACCATCGTCGTGTAATCTATATATAGCCGTCACCCATGCACCGGAGCGCGGTTTGCTGCGGAACCCTGATCTATGGGCCTCAGATCGTCTACCCCTAAACATTCTTCTGAGAGGGCGAGGTATCCCGGTGTATCTCTCTCTTATTTTGTGTTTGTTTAGGTCATAGGATGATGTAAAACCATGTTAGGTCAGAAGGTGTGACAATATCCTACCAGGTTTCACCGGAACGAGGAGTTTCCGCCTTATACAAGTCCAGAACCTTCACTTTTAGGTTACAGCGCATGCCTGCGAAGGGGAACACATGCACCCGGGGATTGGGTTTAGTATGTTTCAACATAACACCACACTTTCATGCATGTGATAGGGCCACATGCAAGTTCTTAAGGTATTCCGATGCCCCAGAGCGCGGTTTGCTGCGGAACCCTGATCTGTGGGCCTCAGATCGTCTACCCCCTAGACGTTCTTCTGAGAGGGGTAGCCCGGTGTAGCTCTCTTGTTTTGTGTTTGTTTAGGTCATAGGATGATGTAAAACCATGTTGGTTCATGAGGTGAGACAGTATCCTACCCAGTTTCACCGGAACAGGGAGTTTCCCCTTATACAAGTCTAGAACCTTCGCTTTTAGGGTACAACGCATGCCTGCGAAGGGGGGCACATGCACCCGGGGACTAGGTTTTGTATGTTTCAACATAACACCTACATTTCATGCATGTGCTAGGTCCATGATACGTCGTAAACGTATCTATAATTTTTGATGTTCCATGTTTGTTTAGTATCTACTTTGCTTTACTTTGTCTACACTTTGAGGTCTTTTTATATGTTTTCTGGTACTAACCTATTAACAAGATGCCATGGTGACAGTTGCCTGTTTTCTTCTGTTTTAAGTTCCAGAAAGGCAGAAAATCAATATTCTCGGAATTGGACGGGACAAAAGGCAAAGTCAATATTTTACCGTGGGGAACACGAAGCCAGAATACGAGACGAGGAGAGTCACCGGGGGGCCACACCCCCTGTCCACGCGGGTGGGCCCACCCCACGCTTAGGGGGGTGCGGCTGCCCTGGCGACCCCCTGCCTCGCCTCTTCACCTATAAAGACCCCCTGATGCCTAAACCTTAAGTACCGATATATTCCACGAAACCGTCTATAGCCGCCGCCACCATTGTCCCTAGATCGGGGGGATCTGAAGCTCTACCCGGCAACCTGCCAGAGGGGAGATCATCCCGAAGGCCTTCTTCTTCATCATTGATACGTCGGAAATGTATCTATAATTTTTGATGCTCCATGCTTGTTTTGTATCTACTTTGCTTTGCTTTGTCTATACTTTGAGGTGTTTATCTTTTCTGGAACTAACCTATTAACAAGTTGCCATAGTGCCAATTGCTTGTTTTCTTCTGTTTTTGGTTCCAGAAAGGCAGAAAATCAATATTTTGGACAGGACAAAAGCCAAAGTCATTGTTTTCCTGGAGCAACACGGAACCACGAAGCAGAGCCGGAGGGGGGCCACAGGATGGCTACACCACCCTAGGCGCGGGCAAGCCCTGGAGGCGCCTAGAGGGGGTGTGGGCCCCCTGGACCCCCACCGACCTTGATTCCTGCGCCTATAAGAAGCCTCCAACCCAAAAACCCTAGGGCATCTAGAAGAAATCCACGAAAACCTCTGTAGCACCGCCGCCACCGAAAGGGAGATTCGGGGGGACAGAAAGTCTCTGTTCCGGCACCCTGCCGGGACGGGGAAGTGCCCCCGGAGCCATTTCCATCGATCTCCATCGCCATCTTCATCACCGTTGCTGATTCCCATGATGAGGAGGGAGTAGTTCTTCCTCGAGGCTAAGGGCTCTACCGATAGGTATGTGTTCATCTCTCTCTATGCATGATCTTGTGGTCATGAGCTTTGTAATCAAGTAGATCTACCTTGCTACTCAAGTGCTTCAATAGATCTCTGCTCTCCCCATCTGTGTGAAAGTGACAGCATGCATGCCATGGTGGCACTTAGGCTTGAGTCTACATAAATACTCTTTGTGCTTTAATAGATCTATGCTTTTCCCCACGTGTGTGAAAGTGACAGCGGGCATACCGTGTGTGGCACTTTGGCTAGATTGAATATTTGTTATGAGTTACATTTGGAGTTTGATGTCTCTATGAAATTGTGGTGTTTGTTGGAACCATCTAGCGCTCAAGGTGACAATGTGGGGTTATCTAGATTGGGGAAGGCGGACTTTGAGGAGTGCTGTCATAGCCCTACCGATGATTAGAGTGTCCAACCGGAGAGTAGTTAAGAGTAGTATCATGAAGAAAGGATATTTATATGAGAGAGTGTTCACTAGTGAAAGTATGATCCCTAGGCCTTGTTTCTAAACATTGAAACACCGTTTGCTACTTGATCTGTTGCATGTTTGCTTGCTTTAGTACTCCACGCCATCATCTCTTTTCTGGCAGTGTTACCCCACATCAACAACAAGTCAGAAGCTCTTTTCTAGCACCGTTACCACTTGTATTTCATTATCTCTTCGCCGAACTAGTGCACCTATATTGGGTGTGTTGGGGACACAAGAGACTTCTTGTATCTTGATTGCAGAATTGCTTGAGAGGGAATACCTTTGACCACTTCCTCCCTAAGTTCGATAAACCTTGGGTAATCCACTTAAGCGAAACTTGATGCCGTTCTACAAACCTCTGCACTTCGAGGCCTAACAACTGTCTACAAGAATAGAAGTACGTAGACATCAATCATGCCAGCCTCCGGTATGAAGCGTGAGTAGTTCCACCTTGGACTATGGCTCCATGTAGTAGCTAGATGGTTGTATCTCCTCCTTTGTGATATCATGTTTAGATCTTGTGAGCTCCATTCATGATCAATATATCATCTATTTGTAATCATGCATGTTGTGGTTGCGGGGATCCGATGGATATTGAGATTACTATGTCAGATTGATTAATGGTTTTGTCTTATTGATTCTATCATGTATGTGTTGTTTGTGATCTTGCATGCTCTCCGTTGTTAGTAGCTATCTTGGCCAATTAGATGCTAATGACTCCAAGAGGGGGTATTTATGCTCAATAGTGGGTTCATGCCTCTATTTAATCTAAGAGAAGTGACAGAAATCTCTAAGGTTGTAGATGTGTTGTTGCCACTAGGGAGAAAACAACGGTCTCTTGTTCATGGAACAAGTGGATTGTTTACCTTACACACTTTGATTAAAGCAGTTATGTGTTGCTTGCAACTTAATACTAGAGGGGGTTCGTATGATAACCCGAAGGTGTATTTCTAGGCATAGATGCAGTTGGATGGCGGTCTATGTATCTTGTTGTATTGCCCAATCGAATCTCATAGGATCATGATGATTAGTATTGCATTGTTATGCCTTGCTCAGTCCTGTCAATTGCCCTGCTGTAATTTGTTTACCCAGCATGCCATGTTTGTTTATCTAAGGAGAACACCTCTAGTGAACTATGAACCCTGGTCCAATCTTTACCATTGATACATCTTCCACGGTTACTTATTGCAAACCACTATTACCTTCCACACCATATAGTTAATCCTTTGTTACAGCAAACCAGTGAGATTGACAACCTCACTGTTCGTTGGGGCAAAGTCTTGAGTTTGTGTTGTGCAGGTCTCCAAGTTGCTATCAACACCTTTGAGTCGTTTCTTTTCTCCTACCGGTTCGATAACCTTGGTTTCTTACTGAGGGAAAACTTGCTGCTGTGCTCATCACACCTTGCTCTTGGGATCTCCCAACGAGGCGTTGACAACACGCCATCAAGCTATTTCTAGCGCCGTTGCCCGGGATCTATAGGACAGCTTCAACCTTTTCCTCCCCGTCACAAGCTATTTCTGGCGTCATTGCCGGGGAGGCTAAGGACGTCTTCACAAGGGGAGTCCTTCTCAACCTTTCTCTTTACTTTGTTTTTGTTTTTCTTAATTTCTTTTGCTTGGTTTTGTTTGCCTCTTTTTATCAAGAACTCCAAAAAATTAGTTTAGTTTGGTTTGCTTTCTCTTATCAAAAAACAAAAAAAATTAGTTCCTACTCTAGTTGTCACCGTGCTATAGCTCACCATGTTGATCCCCAAGTTCACCCTGAAAGACCTTTCAATAGGTAGTGGCTCCATAATTGGAAAATAAAATATTGAAGAATTCTTTAATCATGTTAGCAAACATGAGGATATTGAGGATAGATCTATAGCAGCACTTGCACCTAATTATGAAATCGATGCAGCTTCTTTAGTTCATATGTTGGAGGCTAGGTTTTTTAACCTTAACCCCATGATGCAAATTTTGTTCCTCAAACTAAAAGAAGAAAAGGATCCTGAAAAGAGGGATTTTATCCTAGAAACTTTACTAAAAGAGTTCAATGATGTTGCTAGGGAAGCCAAAAAGGTCTTTGAACGTTTTAATATGATAGGATCATGTGTAGATGTTATGGGTACTTTAGATAAAACCAAACCTAGAAAGGAAATTAAGATACCCATACCCTTTAAACTTGTTGCAATGCATGAAACCTTAGAAAAGAATTTTGATTGGATTGTTCCTGAAAATCATTTTGATGAAAGTAGTGAACCAAGGAGAGATGAGAAGGGATCCTCCAGAACTCATTTGGATGAGATACCTTTCCTAGTTGAAAATATTGCAAGTATTGATCTTAATTCTTCATTTGAAAATACTTGATTCTTGCTTCTTGTGCCTAACTTAAAGGCGTTAAAGAAAAGTACTTGTTGGGAGATAACCCAAGAGTTTTCTTGAGTCTTGGAAGTTATTACTTCAGTAATGACATCTCCTTATCCTTTTTGTTTGCTTTTTGTGCCAAGAATGACCTCTAATGAGAGGGAAGTAAGATTTGGAGAGTTGCTGTCCCGCAACAGATTTTTGTGCTCCACCGTAAAACTTCGTGAGTAATATCTGTAAGTCGGATTGAGCTGATATTTTACGAATAAATCCCCCAGTATGTTAGATAACTTTCGTTAGTTCAACACTTTTTGATTTGATAAACATAAGGTCTTCGACAAAATCGGTTTCTACCTGCTGGTCTATTTTGACAGATTTCTGCCATTATTTGCATTTGCTCCTTATTGATTCCTTTTTGGGTTCTTTTTGGAAAATTGAGCTTTTTGAGGGAATTTCTACAGTAGCTTGTGTTTTTAGTAAAAGTTTTTCTGTTCCAAAGCTAAGCCTAAAAGTCTATTATCTTTTGAATACACTAATGTTGCTAATGAAGATTGTGTGAAGTTTTGTATGAAGGAAAAATTTCAGGTATAGAGAGAAAATGATGTAATGAGATGAAGAATGGACAAAAGCTCATGCTTGGGGATGCCACCCCGTGTCACCCCAAAAAATATTCAAGAGGTACAAGCATCAAAGCTTGGGGATGCCTTGGGCATCCCCTTCTTCATCAATAAAAAGCTCAGGTCTTTCTAGACACTTCATTTTTATTGTTTCATGCACTGCTGTGTTCTTCTTGGAGCGTCTTATTTTTCTTTTAGTTTGCTTAGTTTTCTTGAATAAACTAGTTTGGACCCCCGTTCTCGCTGTGTTGTTGCAAATAAGTTGATTGATGTTGGAGAGGAGTGATACGTTGGAAACGTATCTATAATTTTTTATGCTCCATGCTTGTTTAGTATCTACTTTGCTTTACTTGTCTACACTTTGAGGTGCTTTTTACATGTTTTCTGGTACTAACCTATTAACAAGTTGCAACAGTGCCAGATGCCTGTTTTATGCTATTTTTGGTTTCAGAAAAGTTAGTAAAGAAATATTCTCGGAATTGGACGGGACGAAGGACAAAGTCAATAACTTCCCGTGGGGAACAAGAAGTCCAGAGGGGAGCCAGGGAGTCCGGCCAGAGGGGCCAAACCCCCCTAGGCGCGGCTACAGGTGGGCCCGCGCCTGGCTAGGGTTTGGTGGCCCTGGCCGCCTCCCGGTCTCGCCCCTTCGCCTATAAGAAGCCCCCGATGCAGAAACTCTCAGTACCCTATCAGAAATCCACGAAACTGTCTGTAGCCGCCGCCACCATCTTCCCTAGATCAGCGGGATCTGAAGCTCTTTCCGGCACCCTGCTGGAGGGGAGATCATCCTGGAGGCCTTCTCTCCGGTATGATTCGTGAGTAGTTCCACCTTGGACTATGGGTCCATGTAGTAGCTAGATGGTTGTATCTCCTCCTTTGTGCTTTCATGTATAGATCTTGTGAGCTCTGTTCATGATCAAGATCTAATCTATTTGTAATCATGCATGTTGTGTTTGCGGGGATCCGATGGATATTGAGATTATTATGTTGGTTTGATTAATGGTTTTATCTTTATGATTCTATCATGTCTGTGTTGTTTGTGATCTTGCATGCTCTCCGTTGCTAGTGGTTATCTTGGCCAAGTAGTTGCTAGTGACTCCAAAATGGGGTATTTATGCTCGATAGTGGGTTCATGCCTCTAGTTTCCAAGGGAAGTGACAATAATCTCTTCGGTTGTAGATGTGTTGTTGCTACTAGGGAGAAAACAACGGTCTCTTGTTCATGGAACATGTGGACTGTTTACCTTACACACTTTGCTTAAAGCAGTTGTCTGTTGCTTGCAACTTAATACTAGAGGGGGTTCAGATGATAACCTGAAGGTGGACTTCTAGTCATAGATGCAGTTGGATGACGGTCTATGTATATTGTTGTATTGCCCAATCAACCTCATAGGATCTTTCTGGCCAGTAATTGCATTGTTATGCCTTGCTCACTTCCTGTCAATTGCCCTGTTGTAATTTGTTTACCCTTCATGCCATGTTGTTTATCTAAGGACAACACCTCTAGTGAACTATGGACCCCAGTCCAATCTTTACCATTAATACATCTTCCACTGTTACTTGTTTACTTGCTGCAAACCATTACCTTCCACACCATACGTTTAATACTTTGTTACAACAAACCGGTGAGCTTGACAACCTCACTGATTCATTGGGACAAAGTCTTGAGTTTGTGTTGTGCAGGTCTCCACGTTGCTTGCAACACCTTTGAGACGTTTCCTTCCTCCTTCTGGCTCGATAACCTCGGTCTCTACTAAGGGAAACTTGCTGCTGTGCTCCATCACACTGATGGCGCCCAATACTTGTCGTGGAATGCTTCGTTGAAAACCCCAAGAGCAAGGTATGAAGCAGCACAGCAACAAGTTTCCGTAAGAAATCGAGGTTATCGAACCAGTAGGAGGAAGGAAACATCAACAGGTGTTGCTGGCAACGTGGAGACCTGCACAACACAAACTCAAGACTTTTACCCAACGAATCAGTGAGGTTGTCAAGCTCACTGGTTTGCTGTAACAAAGGATTAAACATATGGTGTGGAAGATAATGGTTTGCAGCAAGTAAACAAGTAACAGTGGAAGATGTATGTCGTGATATTGCCGACAAGTACGCCATGGAGGGGTCCTCACAGTGCGTGTTTAGAGATGTGGGGGAAGGCGGACGGTTGACGGGTACGAGGTAACACAACTTACCTAGGTTCAGATCCCACAATGGTGGCGGAATCCTACTTCTGCTATAAATCACTATAATGGCAATACGCCGAGTTACAGAGATAGGTTCGCTGTGCGAGGCGTACGTTAATCGATACTAGGTTGTGCCCTAAAGGCTCCCATAGGCCCGACTTATATAGTCGCCAGGTCCTAGGGTTACAGGGAAAATTCCTAGCCGGACAGGTTACAGAGTCCTACACTGTCTATTACTAGTCTAGCGTGTCTTGTACTCCAAGGCTCCGGGTACGCTGGTAACTCCACCGTAGCCTTCCTTTATCTGGCATGGGCCTCCCTTCTGGATCCATCTAACTGGGCCGCCCAGCAGGCCATGGGCCATGCTACCAACTGTGGGCCACCTGGGTTATCCGGATAGAGGACATGCTATGAGGATACCCATATAGCATATCCCCAACAGTAGCCCCCGGAGAACTCCGAGATCTTGCGCCGTCTTGCCTCTTCCCATTGAATGCTCCGTCTAGATGGATGTCGGCAAATCGTCAAGCAATATGTTGTAGTCCTCCCAAAGAACCCTGCAAGGTTTTTCTCCGTCTTCATCTTGTATGTCGGAGAATTGCTGAATCTTCTATCATACTCTTTTGTAGCCGGACTGGATCCGTCCATGCCAGAATCTTCCGATGTGATGTTTCATCTTCCTATGATAGCTAGGGCAACTTAGACATAGGTCAGCAACGCCTCGTAACTCACACATGCAGAGAACGCAATCATGTCCACTTTTCCCGCGCGAGCGACGGTTGGTATGTGGCAAAATTTCCGCGCATGTCTCCACACACGTCGTCTACGCGGCAACCATTTGATCAAGCTGCACGAATCTTGATGCCGGAGACCATAAATAGTAAATGCGGTGGAAATTTTACTTTTTCACCTCATTATGCTCTGCATCGTCTTCTTCCTCTAGCGAATGCCTCCTCGAGCTCTCCGCGCAACGTGCGAAAAGCCTAGCTCCCCAATCTTCCCCAGTCACCACCGGACATACCCAATGGCCAGCAGCAGCTCCTCCCCTTCCATGGCGGCGTCGGGCGAAGCCCGCGAGTTCCATTGTCATGCCTCCAGAGGGTCTAGTTATCCCCAAGTCCGCGGTGGTCGAAGTCACCGGCGGCGACCATAATCCAGCAGCGCTGGAGATGCTGGAGGAGGAGTATGATTCACACAAGGGCGACTGGCGTGGTTCGGATATCACGGACGCAACATCAAATAACTTATCAACAAGGGCTACCTCCCCGCGACGGAGGGGCTCACCTGGCGGGTGGCACCAGCCAGCGAGATCAATCCTTCTCCCCAAGTCGGAGAGAAGGTGTACCTCAAAGCGCAGATGGTATGCGGCGTCTCCCTGCCCATCTCTAACTTTTTCCTAGTTGTCCTGAATCATCACCGAGTACAGCCACAGAACCTCTCCCCCAATAGCATCTTAGCGCTCAACAATTACGTGGCACTCTGTGACGGTTATTTAGGGATTAGGCCTAGGCTAGATCTCTTCATATATTTCTTTACCATCAAGCGCGAAGCCGGAGCCGGCAAGGATGAGCTTAGAAATTGTGGCACTATTAGTTTTAAGATCCGGCCTGGCCGCCGGTTCCCCGACATCGTTGTCAACACCCGGATTTTTAATCCCAGATGCCTGTTATGCCATACATCGCAATCCTAGGATTATCAGTTTTGCGAGACATAACAGAATTGGATACCACAGTACATCATCCATTACAAACCGTACATAAGTTCTTACACAAATAGGGATCTCATGATCCAGTTCTTAATACAACTTAAAGCAGCGAAATACGTAATAATAATGGTAGCATAGGCGAAGCTCCATCTTCGGGGTCACGGGCAATGCTGACGCTGGGAGATGATCCTAGTTGTCGTAACCTTCCTGGGGTCCATCCTCCAGGTACTCCTCTTCATAGTCTGGCCACGGTAATAGCCAGGGACAAAGCCATGAGTACTCTTTAAGTACTCGCAAACTAATACTAACAAGTAAAAGGGGTTTTTGGTAATAGGGCACTAGGCTCTAGGGTTATTTTGCAAAAGCCAGATTTATCTCTACTACGTTTAGAAGCAACGAATGCTAGTTGAAGTTTTATAACACCTAAGTGGGAACTTGTATCTCATGCCACAACCCTGTTTTGGTCAAGTCAAAGTCTCAGTTCATTTCACAAGTCATTTTGAAAAGTCTGACGGAGGAACTGTATGGCCACTCCAACTGTCCATAACCGCGGACGCGGCTATTCGAATAGTTTGACACTCTGCAGAGATTGTACACTTTCACCACAACATTCGATACATCTGTCAGGAACAAATCCTGAATTCACCATACTCAGTATGCGGATAATCAATCCTAACCTTTCAATTACACGTCCTAGTATAAGCACCTCTCCTGTGAGTTTGGCCTCCCAACCATGACCAACTGTCATCTTGGGTACTGCACAGATGGACAATCTTCACAAGGTAGCCTCAGCTCAGACCTTGGCCGTGTGGGAACTAATACTAAGATATATAAGTTTCCAGTCAAGCCCTACCCAATCTTTGGGTATTGTGGTTGTACGATAAAATTGGAATGGTATCGCATCCAGACAACCATCAGTTTTATAAAGGGCTAAGGCCCATGCCTCATCATTTTCATCACCAAAATCATCAAGTGTTCGGAAACACATGTCCAAAACATTTCAATAGAATGATCCATCATTCCAAGGTTTTCATAACCATTTTCACCAAGTATTCCCATCTAAAGTTGGTCAAGTTTTATGCTTAGCACTAGCATCTACAAGTGGGGGTGAGTACTAATGAGGGGTGGTACACTAGTGGGGTTTCAACTAAGTTCAATCTCATGCCTTAGGATGACATCAAGATTATCTAGCTTAGGCCAATTTTTATGCTATTTATGCAACCTTCAAGTATCCTTCTAGTATCTACCATTTATTCCAGTAAACTCTAAGTAAGAGCTTTGATAAAGAAATAAAGTAATAAAGCTTGTAAGTAAAACTAGGATTGGTTTATCAAGTGGATATGATCACATATGCTTAAGGCATATAGTGGGCATAGTAACAAGTAGTGTTTTGTTGCATCAGTAGAGTATCTTGCAAGTGTTAGCTTGCATATTCACTAGTAGTATTAGGCTTGCTAAGTTAATAGCTTGCAAGTATTGGCTTGCCTTGTGTAGAGCAGTGTTGAAGTTCTCCTCGGCTTCTTCTTCGTAGTATCCTCCTTCCTCCTCGTATCCTTGGACGTTACTAGCGTCTATAAATAAATATGATGTACACAATCACCAACCAATACTTAACTACTTGCAATCATCACACAAAAGGGTCCTATAGATGATCTAGCATCATCACTAACATTACAAGATTAACGCTTGGTTTAATTCCTTTTATTTTTAGCAAAGTAATTTCTACTCATTGAAAAACTACTTAAGATTTAATATTCTCCAAACCAAACATGGGATCATGTTGACACATGTCATCACCACATATTTTAGTCCATGGAAATATGATTTAAAGTGGTGTCACAATTTAATAAGGTTTTACCCTTTTATTTTAATTACATAAATTTACTAGAAATGCCTATGGGGCATTCTTTTATTACTTGAACATGATTTCTATAAGTAAACCTATATATTTTTATATATTCTGAAAGGTATGGTTAAATGTGATTTTTGAGAGTTGGAATCAACTCAAAAGCTATTATGGTTTAAATTTGAAAAATGTTTGAATGCTGAAAAGCTTATGCCTTGTTATTTTTACTATGGATGATCTATAGATCCAAATGACTTGAATCCAACGGGCTTGGATTCAGCACTTCCAGACCTTTCTAACAGAATTGGTTTCATTCAATTTCGTGCACTGAATCGACCTGGGTTGATTTTTGAAACTGGGTACAGAAGTGTGTTTGAAATAAAATGAAAAAGGTTAAATTCAAATAACTGGGCTACGCGGGAAACGATACTGGGCCGGCCTGCTAAGCGCAGCGCTTCCGCGGGCTGTTTAAGTGGCTGTCCCCACGTGTCAGTGAGAAAGGGGGTGCAAAGCGGTACGGGGCAACGTGGTGCGTTCGATCTGGTTCTAATCCAACGGCAGAGAGTCATCATCGACGTTGGGCAACGCCGGCGAGACAGAAACCTAGCGCGGCCAGTGGGGGTCGTTGGGAACGACGAAGTCAACGACGACGAACTCAGGGGTGGTCGCGGCAGCTCCTGGGGTGGACGAAACCGACGGCGCCCTTCTCCTCCAGAGGCGGCCTGCTCCGGCGCAATTCCGGCGATGTGCTGCCCGCCTTGCTCCGGGACTGAGGTGGGATGGTTCTGGGTGAGAGAGGAGTGGAATGGTGTGAAGAATTCGAGCGGGGAAGGCCACTATTTATAGTCGCGACGGTGAGACCGAACGGCATGGGCAGGCGACGGTGGCGACACGGCTACGGGCTGCTAGAGGCATGGCCGGTGGTGGCGATCGCTTGGTGGTCTCCTGGCGATGCTCTACGGCTTTAATGCGCGCGTAGGGGAGGTGCGGTTTGGTCTGGAACACGCGACGCTCTGCGCGGCAGAGACGGCGTCTTCGACGGCGAGCGGTGGCTGTGAGGCATGGGGCGGCGAACGGGGATGTCTGGCGGTCTCCTGGGACGGGGGTGATCGTGCATGCACGCGGCGAGGGCGGCGCGCGGTCTGTGGGTTTCGGCCGAGCATGGCGCTCTGGCGCATGCTCGACATGGTTGACAGAGGCACGGGCGCGGCGTTCCTCGGTGCTGTGTTCGACGTCTTCGAGGCAGGGCTGGTCGGGAGGGGGCGGTGAGGCATGGGTGATCTTCCAGACAAGGTTGTCATGGCTAGTGCTGCTCCTAGCTTGTTGTCTCCACTGGGGTGGCAAGGGTGCACTCGGCTGTTCACCATTGATGATATTGGTAAGCTCACAGTGGTGCTAGTGCTTGGTTTAACTTGCTAGATGATCTACTGAGATGGTTGTGAGCTAGAGAGGGAACAAGTTAGGCAAGAATCACTGCTCACAATAGTGTTTGGATTTTGGTTGATTTATGTCTGCAATGTGTTTGATGAAATGGCCGCAAGAATTCAAGTTTTGAATTTTGAAAAGATTTTTGGTGGGTGTGCTAGGTTGATGCTGGTGAGTCTGCAGATGCTTGGGTTTTGAAAGTTGAGCTTGTTTGAGTGGTTTTTGAAAAAGTGGGATCTTCTCATATGATAAAGATTCAATTTTGAATTGCCATTTAAACTATGCATTTGAAAGTTTCTGGATGATCACAAAGTGGGCCTTGATACTTTGTTATGAGTACAATCAAGGGGTGCAAAGATCCAGAAAAGTTTCTGTTAGGTTCTGAAAAGTTTGAGACAACCAAAGTAGGCATGGGAGTTAAATTGGTCAAAATGACCATTCACTCATTTAGCTTTGTTTTGATTTATTTGTCTTTGGGAAAAGTTTGGGAAATGTTTAGATGATGTTTATTTCACCTAAGAAACATTTTACAAGCAAAGAAACACACAAACAAGGTGGTCCAAAAGAATTCAAAATGAAATGCATACTCACATGCATGCTTCCATAATTTTATTTAGAAAAGTTTTTGTTAACCCTAATTTTGATGATTAGAGTTTGATGATTCAAGTTTAGTATTTTTGGGATGTTACAATCGTCGGCCACGAGTCCTGCAAGAACTGGCAGCATACTTACTTCTACGGCCCAGATATACCTCTGGCCGGCCGAGAAGTAACGTACCCGGACTTCATCGATGGAGCTGCCGCTGAAGCCCCGACATGGAGATCCCAGGCCTCCCTTCCCTCCGACATTGACGCTTCCCGTGCTATAAGGCTGATAGAGTGGTTCGTAGATACGGGTTTGACCGGATTGGACCTAGCCATGTGCTGGTTCATCAGGCGGATCCAGCCTCTGCAACACCGCTCAAAGCTGATGCACGAGTATTCCAACGATAGAAGGGATAGCCTCCGCATCTCCGAGGACAACTTCTCGATCGAATCTGTAAAGCTTCGCCTCAAGGACATCGTCAAGGTGACGGATAGGAAGCATGGCTTCACCATCACCTACGACATGTTCGTAGAGAGCAAGTGCCCAAAGGTACCTGTTTATTTTCCGTGTATGACATATATTCCAGTTCTTCCGTCTAGCCATTACCATCTCATCTAACACGGTAGCCTTTCACTTAACAGCTTAGCGATCTAGAGGAGGATATCATGGCTATACAAATCTATGATCCAAAGATGAAGGAAGTCACGGTCATGTCCAACGATGATGTTCCGTTGTCGCGAAAGCAGAAGAGCTCCACCCCTGATGCTGGCGATGGAGGCAAGAAGAAGAAGACGGAGGGTGGAGCCTCCAAGAAGTCCACTGCCGCCCTGGAGGCGGAGAAGAGAAAAGTTACTGGGATTCCCTTTGCTAAAGCACCCCCTCTTGTGTAAGCTTCTTTCTCTCCGACATTGTCCATTTGTCTGTCTTGTTCCCATACTTATGAATTTTGCACGTTTCAGGAAGAAAGCCATAACCAGTTTGAAGAAGACCTCCAAAACTTTGGGGGCTTCTAGAACCATCAAGGATATGCTGCATCACGACGTATCTCCCGCCATCGCCCCTGTCACTCCCGTCGTCCAGCCCTCATCTGCTCCGACAAGCTCTCAAGCTAAAGAAGCATCTGGCCCTTCCGCCATGGAAGTGGACCCAGGCGCCTCCACAGAGCTCACTGTTGTCGGCGAACAGGCGACCCAGGAAAGTGCCGCACAGCAAATGGATGAAGCTCCGGCTAAGGATGCCATCGGTAGTGGTAAGGCGGTGGTGGAAGGTGGTACGTCAGCCGAAGGCAGCGCCTCCGCACCCAAGAAGACCATAGAGTTTCTGAAGATAGTCTATCCGACACTTACGTCGGGTAGCACTTCTCTAGTTCCTGGTGCGGCGCCGACATCTCCAACGTGCGGTCTCGAGGAGCTTCTCTGGCAAGCAGAAATCTTGCAAGGAAACAATGGCTCCTTCGGCAAGTTGCTGGCTGAGAGTGCTACCAATCTCAAGATCATTTCACTTGTAAGTTTTATTTGCGTTTTGCATTTCATATGAGTATCCCACTGTAGCCCCCGAGGATTTAGACGGAAAACCATAGGTCTTTGTGTCTAAATGCTCTAAGAGTGACTAAGCTAGAAAACTTCTCACCGTAGCCCCCAAGCATATAGTTTGAATGAATTATTCCGACTAGATGCTTTAAGAGTAGCATACACAGTGTTTATGAATTTCGATACTGTAGCCCCCAAGATTCTAGTTGTAACTGTATTAGTTCCGACTAGATGCTTAAATGGAAGCTAAGCATACATCTGAGTTAAAAACTTTATACTGTAGCCCCCAAGCTTCTAATCGGAAACTAAATTAGTTCCGACTAGATGCTTTAAAGAAAGACTAAACATATTGCTAAGTTAAAAAACTCTCGCTGTAGCCCCCGAGCGTCTAGGTGGAAACTTTCCAGCTAGATGCTCCAAGTAGACCGAACAACGTTTAACTTTCTTCTTTTCATAGAATGAGAATGCTCGGAGGGGCATGGCCAACGACAAGTACCAGAAGATGCGTGCTGATTTGGAAGCCGAAAAGGGTAAAACTGCCTTCTTGAAGGAACAAATCACCAAGAGCAAGCGTTTGTTTTTCCTTTGTTTTTTGCACCCCACTTGGTCTTGTGCCAACATTCTTCGAGTACTCACTTTGTACTGGTCTTTTCTCCGACTTGCAGAAACCATTTCCAAGGCGAAGGATATTGTTGAGCAATCCAAGCATATTCAACAGCTGGATAGCAAAAACAAGATCCTCAAGCAGGAAAGAAAGGACATGCTGAAGATGCATGAAGACTCGATGGAAGCCCTGCAAGACTCTGCCAGTGAGGAGATGAACCGCTTGAAGGAGGAAATCGCGATCTTAAAAGATTAGAAGAAAGCTGCCGATAAGCAAAATCAACGCCATCATGAAGCGTACAAGATCCTCCGATAAGAACGGGACTCCATGGCGGAGATTATCCAGCAAGCTGAGATAAGCATCTTCAGTAAGTGATTCTCCATCTTGGATTTCTGTAAGCTGAATACTCTGAATTTTTGAACTCATGCGCTCCTTTGTCGGAAATTTGTAGCTCCTATGGGTTTAACCCGGTCACCTCCTCCGCCAAAGGAATGCATGGTCCTTGCCGGCAAATTTATCAACACCGCCATCGCGCAGACCAAAGAGATTGCCAAGCCCCTCAAGATTAACATCAAGGCAGTGGATTCTGTGACGAAGTTCTCAGAAATCCTGCGTCGAGCCCCCGGGCGTATCTCAAGTGTAGAAAGTGTTGGAGATATGCCCAAGAGGCAATAATAAAGTGGTTATTATCATATCTTCATACTTATGATAAATGTTTACATACCATGCTATAATTGTATTAATAGGAAACATTAATACTTGTGTGATTTGTAAACATAAAAGAGTCCCTAGTAAAGCCTCTTGTTAAACTAGCTTGTTGGTTAATATATGATCATGGTTTCCTGATCATGAACATAGAGATGTTATTGACAACAGGGTCATATCGTTAGGAGAATGATATGATGGACATACTCCTATAGATAAGCGTAGCATAAAGATCAAGTCATTTTAATAGTTCAAGTGCT
Source organism: Avena sativa (assembly GCA_916181665.1). Classification (NCBI taxonomy): domain Eukaryota; kingdom Viridiplantae; phylum Streptophyta; class Magnoliopsida; order Poales; family Poaceae; genus Avena; species Avena sativa. Next base: position 110,957,433 of record OV702285.1, on the reverse strand, counting down.
ATATGCTTTCTGATACATAGTAATCTAATTCCTTTGACCATGAGATCATGCATATCACCTTTACCGGATGGATGCTTTGATGACATCAAACACCACACCGTAACTGGGTGGCTATAAAGGTGGCATTGAGTGTTCGGAAAGTGTTGGTTGAAACACATGGATCAAGAGTGGGATTTGTCCATCCATATGACGGATAGATATACTCTGGGCCCTCTCGGTGAAATGTCATCCAATTAGCTTGCAAGCATGTGACTGGCTCACAAGGGATCACATATCACGGGAACGAGAAAAGAGTACTTATCGGTAACGAGGTTGAACTAGGTATGCAGAGATACCGACGATCATAACCTCGGATAAGTAACATATCGTGAGACAAAGGGAAATTGATATCGTATGTAAGTGGTTCATTCGATCACAAAGTAATCGTAGAAATATGTGGGAGCCATATGAATTTCCAGATTCCTCTATTGGTTATTGTTCGGAGAAGTGTCTCAATCATGTCCGCATAATTCACGAACCGTAGGGAGACACACTTAAGGATTCAACGTTGTTTGAGTAGTTATGGTATGATGAGAAAGAGACCGAATGTTGTTCGGAGTCTCGGATGGGATCCGGAATATCACGAGGAGATCCGGAATGGTCCGGAGAATAAGATTCATATAAGGAAAGTCCCGTTTCGGAGTTGGGGAATGGTTCCGGTGTTTTCATCGGGAATGTTCTAGAATGTTCCGGAATGTCCGGCACTCCGGAGGGGAAGGGTACATGAATGTGTTGTATCAAGTTGGTATGATTGCATCATGTACTAAGTGTAATCGCTGTTCCAAATAAAGGATTAATTCAAATCCTAGTTTGAAAAGTCAAATAGCTAAATTGAAAAGTCAAACGGCTAAATTTGGAAAGAGGAAAAGAGGAGGAAGGTGAAACCGAGTTGGGGAGGGAGTCCCTCCTCCCCAAGCCGGCGCACCACCCAACCCGAGTTGGGGAGGGACTCCCCTCCCTCCCCTTGGCCGGCCGGCCCCTCCACCTATATAAGGAGGGGCAGGGCTCCCTCCTAGGACACACAAGTACCTCTCCTCCAAACCCTAGCAGCTGCTGCCCACCATAGCCGCCGCCGCCCCCTAGAGTTTTTGCCCTAGCCGCCGACTTGGGCTGCCCCAAGCCCTAGCCGCCGGCTCTAGCACCCCTCCTTGGTGTGTCTAAACCCTAGATCGCCGAGGAGCTCTCTCATACTCCACCATACTCGCTCCAGCTTAAGGCGAAGCCCTGCGAGATCTCCCCTCTACTTCCGGTACCACGCCGTTGTGCTGCCGGAATCGCGAGGAGAGTGCTACAACCTCCGCTGCCTGCTGGAACAAGGGAGAGGAAGGTCTTCGTCGAGTACCGAACGTGTGATCGACTGCGGGAGCGCTGCCGGAACGCAGCGCCGGAAGGATCGTCTACGCGATCTTGAGATCGGAAAGAGTACGACTACATCACCCACGAGAATCCGCTCTCGTTAAACACTTTGGAATCTTTGAGGGTAAGTTATTCCATCGACTCATTGCTACAATCTAGTAGATAGATCTTGGCTTGTTTGTTTATATGCGATAGAAAATTTTTGTTTTCCATGCTACGAAACCCTACAGTGGTATCAGAGCCGTGTCTATATGTAGATCTGTTGCACGAGTAGAACACAATGGTCATTGTGGGCGTTGATGCTTTTATTGTCGATTGCTTCTTGTGTACTTTGCATCTTGCTGTATGTTGGGATGAAGCGGCCCGGGCTAACCTTACATGACATCGTTCATGAGACTTGCTCCACGCTTGACATGCAACTTGTATTGCATAAGTGGCTTTGCGGGTGCCTGTTTCTCCTAGCATAGTTAAGATCCAATTTACAACGGGTGATTAACAATACTAGTATCAATGTTGTGGTTCTTGTTCGTAAGTTAGAGCGACACTTATTGAAAGCCCCAAACCACGTAAAATATGCAAAGAAAGTAGAGGTGTCTAACTTTGTTTTGCAGGGGTGTGCAGTGAAGTGATATGGCCATGATTGTGATTATATTTGATGTATGCAATGTTCCTTATTGTAAGTTGGCAACCGGCAGGAGCCATATGGTTGTCTTTAATTTCTGTTAAGACCTGCGTGTCTATTCAAAGTAGTTGTAATAGTTGAAGCCGGTGGACGACAACCATGGAGAAGCATCATTGACCTTGATACAATGTCGGTGATGATGGAGATCATGTTCGTGCTAGAAGATGGAGATCGGAAGCACAAAGAAGAAAGGCCATATCATATCACATATTATGAATTGCATGTGATGTTAATCCTTTATGCATCTTGTATTGCTTAGTAGACGACGATAGCATTATAAGATGATCCCTCATGCACATGAATTTCAAGTCATAAAGTGTTCACCCTTAGTTAGCACCGTTGCTAAAGCTTGTTGTTTCGAAGCACCACGTGATGATCGGGTGTGTTAGATTCCGCAAGTGTATACAACGTGGGCAAGCCAGATTTGCTCATGCGGAAGCTAAGGTTTGATCTTGACGAGCCTAGCATGTACAGACATGGTCTCAGGAACACGGATCACCGAAAGGTAAAGCATGAGTCAAATAGTAGATATGATGAACATGTTGATTGTTCGCCATTGAAGCTATATCAACTCTCATGATGATCGGTTTTGATATGGTGGATTTGGTTCGTGTGATCACTAAAACAATGTGAGGGATATTGTTTTGAGTGGGAGTTTAACAGCAATATGATTAAAAGTTGAACACTATTTATCATAAATTAACTCAAAGTGAATTTGCATAATTGTTGTAGTCATTGGCATCCGTTTACCACCTTGCGCTTAGTTATAATTGAGATGATAGAACTATAGAATTCTGGTTAGTTACTTTACGAACTGGTATCGTATTGTTTTGAAGTTTTAATCTAAAGTTTAAAAGTCCTATTGCAAACTTTCAGTAAGTTCCGGTTACTCCATGAAGTTTAATAATTGGTATTAAAACAAGAGTGACAATTCCAAGAGTTAGTGTATGAGTATCATGTTTGTTTCCATGATTCTTGATATTCAAAAGGATTGTCTTAATATCAAGGTTATCTAGGATCTGAAAGAGTTGTTTCAGAAACCATGATGTGTGGAAGATATTGTGATATCTGAAACGAAGTTTTGGTTGCAACATGATAGAGTATAATATGGCAAAAGTCATGTTCTCATATTTGATGAGAATTTGCAAAGGGTTGGAGACACTTGTTGTCTTAATCCTCCAAAAGGTTTTGGATAGCAACATTATACTCGTAATTCATCGTTATAAGCTAAAAGTAGCTTGATCATGGACGATTCCATGATAAAGGTGAATATTTGATGTAGGTAAAATGTTTACTACACCAAGAGATTACTAAAGAAAGGAATTTGAAAGAACACCAAACATTTGATGATGGTGATCTACTTCAAAGTGCAAGTCCAAAGACATTGGTATTTAACTATACACGCTTGGGCTATGTGTCATATGTATGACTCCACTATTGATGTTGATAGATTCTTTCAAACAGAAAAGGAAATACTGAAAGAGAATCTCATAAATATATGGCAGAAAAGAAAAGACTAGAATTGTTCAGTTTAAGTATATAGATGATATACATGTTATGGCTATATTCTTTGCTTATTAAACAATGTGGTTCTTAAGTATTTGATACTGAATTTGTTGGTATGAATCGTCATACGAAACAACACAATTCATGAACTACAATGGCCTAAGTAACTAGCAAAAGAATATGTGATGATGTTCATCGAGAACAAATAAAGGGTTATTGTGTTGCTCGTTAAACATCAAAGCTTGCCTTCAAGATTTGTTTTATCAGGTATTATGAGAACAAAAGGGTTGTTCAAATAATTGCCGTAATCCATAAAAGATGGATGATTCAGAAATCTCGTTGGAGAAATCACATCCATAAAACTAGTGCTAAAAATGTCGAAAGACAAATTGATTGAAAGATCACTTAGGAAGTGACATCGCCGTTTAAATTATATTGGAAAGAAAACATGAAGAAACTCCATGTGGATGGAATTTTAGAGTCTTTTGATTTTTGATCAAATGACGCTTGTGAAACTTTCCTAGAAATAATTAAAACTTCGTTCATAGGCCAAAAGGGAACGAATAACTAGCTTATTGGAACTTGTACATATTGTTATACGAAGTCCATTATGTGTAGTCAAGAGCGATGGATTTCAACTTCATATGCCTTCTCCGAAAATTTGAGTGAATATATGAATATTTACTTAATAAGGATGAAGTATGAAACATTTGAAAATTTCAAAGACTTTCAAGATGAAGTGCAAAATCATTGTAACAAGAATATAAATAGTTTATGATAAGATCATAAAGGAAGATATTTTGAGTTATAAGTTTAGCATAATACCTAAGATTTAAGGAATCGTTCCGTAGATTTACATGTCTCGAAACACCATAAGAGTATGGAGCGTTCGAGATATGTGATTAAAACCTTGTTTGACATGGTAAGATCAAAGGTATAATTCATAAAACCTGCCATTATATTTTAAAGATTAAAAGCTTTAGAAACTACCGTTTTTCCACTGAAAAGAGCTTCATCATAATCCGTTGAAATGACACCATATAAAGTTATGGTTTGGGATAAAACCCAAGTTGTCCTTTCTTAAACATTGGCATGCTATGCATAAAAAGGATGTTTGCAACCAAAGTCGGATGAACCTGTCTTTGTATGTTATTTCGAATAACTATTAAGTATTCCTCCATAAACACCAGAGACAAAAGTGTTTGTCGCTTAGAACGTCAAGTTTCTTTGAGAAGGAATTTTTCGTGAAAAGATAAGTGGGAGGACAATAGAACTTTGATAAGGTTAAAGGAACCTTAGCTATATGTGCAAAGTTGCGCAGCGCCGAAAATTGTTCCGGAGGCAGCAACAATGCTCATGGCTCACGTGCCTCAAAGGTTGTGGTTACAAAGGTCAAAGTTTCTATTGAAACAAGTAGGTCGGGTAAACAATCAAATACCAAGATTTGAGAGTTAAATCATTATTTGACAATAATGATCTGACTACATACAAAGAAGTGATGATGGGCCCTGACTCCGTCAAATGGCTTGAAGCCATAAAATCCGTGATAGTTCCATATACGAGAGATCAAGCTTTGAACTTGAAAGACCCTCTGAAAAGGTACAAGACCTTACAGTCGTATTTGGATCTATAAAAGAAATAAGACATGGATGTTTCACATCTATGAAATATTCGACATGTTGGGAAAGTATTCACAACAATGTTCAAGGGTTGACTATGACAAAGATTTGATCTTTCATAGCGATATTTAGTCTGACGGATTAATATAGCAACCACTACATATAATTTTGTTATATGGTGGTTGAATAAACAAAACAAGTTCTTCTAATAGAATTGTTACCTAGGACATGTGCATAACACGATCCATAGGGTTTTGTTAATTCAAAGGATGCTAAAAAGCATATGCAAACTTCAATGGTTGAAGTGAGCATCGCGGAGTTGGAATCTTCACAATGATGAAATTGTTAAAAGAGTTTAAATTCATCAGAGACGATGAAGATGCTTGCATTTGCAAGAAATTAAGTGGGAGCGCTAAGACATATTTCTAATACATTATGTGGAAGAAATATTGTTGATTGGAAATGATGTATCTTTTATTAACACATATTAAGAATTTCATCCTGATGAAAGACTTAGGCAAAACCCAAATATTTGGCATCAATAGACGCTAATATGGTTGTGCCGAAAGTACATAGATGATGTATTGAATGAGTTCAATATAGAAACTACAAGAAAGGTTCTTGTCACAGAAAAGATTGAATAAGTTCAATATTGATGATATATTCAAGTGTATTGACACTGGGTAAGTGAAACAAAGATTCAAGTATAGATTGATACTTGATGTATGAAATCACAAAGAGTATTTATATCAATCATGCTGTGATGTGTACAAATCCAGATATGTCCTATGCTCTAAATGTTATGAGCATATACCAGAATGATTCATAAGATGATCATTGGACAATAGTAAGGATATTCTTATGATCTTTTGGAAGAACTAAGAGTATATTATTTGTAGAAGTGACAAATAGATGGTTAGTTCATTGTAAAAGTACTACATTGATACTAGTTTTGTCACAAAGTACAAATTAAGTTTATCTCAATCTAAACTAAGGGTGGCACAATATAATGGAAAGAAAGTTCCATCATGGATTTGGATGAGTTCCAAAGTTAAGACATTGTGACAGATACTACAACAAAAGGCTAAGTATATGACTGCAATTGTAGCAGCAAAAGAGGGCATTTGTGTCAAGTAGTTTGTTATCAAACTAGGTGTAGTTCACAGTGGGATAGTACTATGAAGATATATTGTACGACAATATTATCAACATGTTTTAACCCCAAAGAACTAAAGGTCACACCAAAGGACCAAATTAGTACGAAGCCATCTCATTATAGAATGAGTGATGCGTAGAGATGCAAAGACATGCAATTACACACGGACCTGAAATGTGTCAGATCCGGAGATCAGTTAACCACTAGCAATCGTGTACATACAACACAAGAAAGCCATAGGTGTTGAATACACAAAGGTTTGAAACTAGATTATTGACTCTAGTGCAAGTGGGAGACTGTTGGAGATATGCCCAAGAGGCAATAATAAAGTGGTTATTATCATATCTTCATACTTATGATAAATGTTTACATACCATGCTATAATTGTATTAATAGGAAACATTAATACTTGTGTGATTTGTAAACATAAAAGAGTCCCTAGTAAAGCCTCTTGTTAAACTAGCTTGTTGGTTAATATATGATCATGGTTTCCTGATCATGAACATAGAGATGTTATTGACAACAGGGTCATATCGTTAGGAGAATGATATGATGGACATACTCCTATAGATAAGCGTAGCATAAAGATCAAGTCATTTTAATAGTTCAAGTGCTATATGCTTTCTGATACATAGTAATCTAATTCCTTTGACCATGAGATCATGCATATCACCTTTACCGGATGGATGCTTTGATGACATCAAACACCACACCGTAACTGGGTGGCTATAAAGGTGGCATTGAGTGTTCGGAAAGTGTTGGTTGAAACACATGGATCAAGAGTGGGATTTGTCCATCCATATGACGGATAGATATACTCTGGGCCCTCTCGGTGAAATGTCATCCAATTAGCTTGCAAGCATGTGACTGGCTCACAAGGGATCACATATCACGGGAACGAGAAAAGAGTACTTATCGGTAACGAGGTTGAACTAGGTATGCAGAGATACCGACGATCATAACCTCGGATAAGTAACATATCGTGAGACAAAGGGAAATTGATATCGTATGTAAGTGGTTCATTCGATCGCAAAGTAATCGTAGAAATATGTGGGAGCCATATGAATTTCCAGATTCCTCTATTGGTTATTGTTCGGAGAAGTGTCTCAATCATGTCCGCATAATTCACGAACCGTAGGGAGACACACTTAAGGATTCGACGTTGTTTGAGTAGTTATGGTATGATGAGAAAGAGACCGAATGTTGTTTGGAGTCTCGGATGGGATCCGGAATATCACGAGGAGATTCGGAATGGTCCGGAGAATAAGATTCATATAAGGAAAGTCCCGTTTCGGAGTTGGGGAATGGTTCCGGTGTTTTCATCGGGAATGTTCTAGAATGTTCCGGAATGTCCGGCACTCCGGAGGGGAAGGGTACATGAATGTGTTGTATCAAGTTGGTATGATTGCATCATGTACTAAGTGTAATCGCTGTTCCAAATAAAGGATTAATTCAAATCCTAGTTTGAAAAGTCAAATAGCTAAATTGAAAAGTCAAACGGCTAAATTTGGAAAGAGGAAAAGAGGAGGAAGGTGAAACCGAGTTGGGGAGGGAGTCCCTCCTCCCCAAGCCGGCGCATCACCCAACCCGAGTTGGGGAGGTACTCCCCTCCCTCCCATTGGCCGGCCGGCCCCTCCACCTATATAAGGAGGGGCAGGGCTCCCTCCTAGGACACACAAGTACCTCTCCTCCAAACCCTAGCAGCTTCTGCCCACCATAGCCGCCGCCGCCCCTAGAGTTTTTGCCCTAGCCGCCGACTTGGGCTGCCCCAAGCCCTAGCCTCCGGCTCTAGCACCCCTCCTTGGTTTGTCTAAACCCTAGATCGCCGAGGAGCTCTCTCATACTCCACCATACTCGCTCCGGCTTAAGGCGAAGCCCTGCGAGATCTCCCCTCTACTTCCAGTACCACGCCGTTGTGCTGCCGGAATCGCGAGGAGAGTGCTACAACCTCCGCTGCCTGCTGGAACAAGGGAGAGGAAGGTCTTCGTCGAGTACCGAACGTGTGACCGACTGCGGGAGCGCTGCCGGAACGCAGCGCCGGAAGGATTGTCTACGCGATCTTGAGATCGGAAAAAGTACGACTACATCACCCACGAGAATCCGCTCTCGTTAAACACTTTGGAATCTTCGAGGGTAAGTTATTCCATCGACTCGTTGCTACAATCTAGTAGATAGATCTTGGCTTGTTTGTTTGTATGCGATAGAAAAATTTTGTTTTCCATGCTACGAAACCCTACAGAAAGGACATAGCTGTGCTATGTTCCATGGCCGATCAAGCTTCGCGTAGTCATCATCCGGGTCATGTCGCTTACGCTTATGATCCTCGTTGGGTCTGTCCTCAAGTTCACGATTGTCAACGAGGTAGTAAGACCCATTGAGCAACGCCTTGCTTATGATGAACGGCCCTTCCCATGGCGGGGATAGTTTGTGTGACTTCTACTGCTTAAGTCGGAGCACCAGATCCCCCTCTTTAAACGAGCGATGCCTAACACGGCGACTATGGTAGCTGCATAGCTTCTGCTGGTAGATGGCGGATTTTTGGCATGCCAAAATGCGCTACTCCTCGAGAAGGTCCACATCTACGCGTCTGGATTCTTCAGCGTCATCTTCGTTGTAGGCGGCAACCCTTGGTGCATCGTGAAGTATGTCGGAATGTAGGATGGCTTCTGCTCCATATACCATGAAGTAAGGGGTATAGCCGGTGGATCTGTTGGGTGTAGTTTGTAAACTCCATAGCACATTAGCACAGATGACAATTCTTCCACCCAGGCTCTAGCTGCTCTATGTAGCGGTGCCTCAAGACGTGGCTCGATTCCCTGTATAATTAATCCATTGTCTTGCTCGACCTGACCATTAGACTGTGGGTGTGCCACAGACGCAAGGTCAAGTCGGATGCCTTTGTCCCAACAATAAGCATCCACGAGTGACAAGTTGCTTCCGTTGTCGGTGATAATGCTATGTGGGAGACCAAATCTCACCACTATATCTCAGACAAACCTAAGGGCAGTTGCCCCGTCAAGCTTTCTAATGGGTTTAGCTTCTATCCATTTAGTGAATTTATCAACTGCTACTAGCAGATGCGTAAATCCGCATGGTGCCGTTTGTAACGGTCCAACCATGTCTAGCCCCCAGACTGCAAACGACCAAGTTATTGGTATTGTTCGCAATTGCGGTGACCCAGCATACCACTTCATGATGTATTATACTATAGTCGTTGACATAACACCAATGAAACAACGTTCACTAGTATTACATCCCTCAAAATGGCACAACAGAAACACAGTGGGTCCAATACATGGCTAAAGGTTACAACTCACTCTTTACATAAGATCCAGAGAACACTCTAGGTTTAAGAGAGAGAAAGAACTTCTTATGAAGAAGAATCAAAGATAAACTACGCAAAAACAATTATACTACTAGAACTAGTATTTTAACTACGGGTTTGGTGTTGCGGCTATTGCAACGCACTATAGAGATAGGTTCTTTGGCTAGAGATTATATTACTATCTAATCAGTAACTTCGTCTTCACTTGAGTTGAGGTATGTTGTCTTCCTTGTCTTTATTGAAAAGCTTTAGCTCTTGACGATTCCTGGAGCATAACTTTATGTAGTTGTTGTTTACTCCGGCTTCATAATCTAGCAAGGGTTAAGAAGATACTTTGAGTACGAGCGTACTCAACAAGTTCACTAGAGAAGGAGTGTTTGATGCACTATAACTACAACCACAGACCATAGGTCGTAGGCAATGCAAGTTTTCATAAACATTTATTCAAAGTTGCTTTTATTCTGAAAAGCTATGTCCGTCAGCCCTCACGGGTTTACTAGAACCTTCATGGGGTTCCTTTCCCGCCGCGTTTGCAGCTCCTTCCCGGAACAGGGAGTAACAAGTTACAGTTCTTACACTCTGCAGAGGTACGTTACTTTACCCATGAGAGAGCAACTCTTTATTGCACAACCGAGCAGCTTATTCCCGTCCACAATTCTATGATGTGGGGCCCAGAAGATTATCCAAGCCAATCACTGCCCCCTTCGCAACCCCACATGCCCACATAAAGAATTACGGCAATGGTTTGTACAAACCGTTAGATGCCAGAACTATCGTGGGACAATGAGAGTTCCCACCCATATGCTGCAAATCCTCTACGAATTACCAATTAATATGCACGCTACGAGGATAACAGCCATGACATGCACATCCGGCTTCATGCGAGAGGAAGAATATACAGCTGACTTCTCCGTCCCATTCCAAATCACATGGTCAACGCGTAATATACGGCACAAGAATCACTAGCGACATTGGTTGTTAAGTCCTTGGTGATATAGTTCTGAACAGTGGTATCCCAACTGTCAGATTTAATAGATTAGCTGATCACCCTGGATCAGTAGTCAATAGTTTTCATTATTATTGAAAATAGTGTTTTCTAACCTTTTTCAAATGCAGGTGAAGGCAACATTGGATTTGTAAAATACTTTACAGAAAATAATCAAAGGACATGAGCAAGTGTGAACTTGCCTTTTGTGATTGCAAGATTATGAACTCACGGTCTTCGAGTCAGTATAAGATCCAAAATCTGAAATCAGCATCATTGGTCCGGTAAGGACTAATGTTTAAAGAAGCAATATGCTTTTATGCATAAGTAATGTGATGCACGTTCTAAGCGTAAATCCTGGGAATAATGTTGTCCTAGGGTTTAGATTCCGAAAGTGGTTACTTTGGAATGTGTGATCCTTTAGGATAAATTTCATAGTTGTACTTTTATTAGTGTTTAGGAGTGGTTGTAAAAAGCACATATGTAGGAGTAAAGTATTACATACTTATGTCATAATAGTTCGGATTACTTATACAAGGTTTCTTATTTAAAGTGGCAAAAAGGATAACCTTCGAAGAAAAGATTTCGCTTCTAAGGTCTAAACAAACTTTGTGATTAGTTAGTGGTGGTTGATGTCATTTGTTTGCGCAAATGATTAGGCTCGAGTTGCTTATAGTTTAACTACTTCAGACCAAAGTTAACTATAAAACATATAATAATGCTTATAGTGTTATATTAAGATTCTGTAGACTAAAGTTAATTTTTAAAGTATAGATAGTTTTGAATGTATCGTACTTATACATTGGTATCTTGTATATCTGAAAGGTGTTCTTTAAGTTACTTAGGAATGTTTATTCTGTTACTTGAGTAATGATTTCTCGATTTGAGTATGGAGTAATATCATTTATCTTTTATAGATAAGTGAGTATAGTTTATAATCTAAACATACTATTACTTAACTACTTATGGGTCTATATAGTGTTGTGGTAGTTTTTGCAATTTGGTAGTTAATATAGATAGAAAAGGTTTGGTGTATTCATAAGTTGTTCTTTAAGGTTTTTATTATAAATGGAAATCTTTTTAGAATAAAATCTTCATTTATGGTTGAAGATAATTTGATAAAAAGGTGTTTAGAATGTTTTAAACCATTATGGTCTATATTAGTAATATTAAAGACTAATACTATTTATTAGATTTATTTGACTCTTTTAAGAAATATTAACAAATTTTATTCATACTTATATGATTTGTTAATAAAGTAAATAGGTTTAAATTTGAGTTATTAAAATATTTCATTTTTTTATTTACCTCAAAAGGAGATTATTAGATTTTTAACATGTAAATAATATTTTTGTGATCATTTTGGTATATCATATTTATTTTTGGGATTTATAAACAATAAGATATGATTTTTATAATTCTTATTACTTTTATAATTACTTAATAAATAATAAATATTTAATTAAGTGAAAAAATAATACATGATTATAGTTTTAAATTAGAATTCTTATTTTTCTAAGATTTTTGGTATTTTATTACTATTATTAATATTTATTATTATAAAAATATGAATTATCAAAGTTTTATTACTTATAAAACCTTTATTAAATAATATTCATTTAAATAATTATCTCAATAATCTTTAATAATAAGTTTAAGTTGTAAATTTTATTTTTTCTGAAAATTTTCATATATTATACACATTTTTCTGAATTTTAAATCAAAAGTTATTAATTAAACAAGATTGAATCCTTTATTTGATTTCTGGAATATTATTAATTGAATTATAACATTTTATTTTAACTCTTAACAGAAAATACTTTTTACACCGTACTCAGAGTTAGCCCCAGTCACTGACTAGTGGGCCATTGTCCACCTCAGCTCTCAGGTCTAGAAATGTTTTTGCTACTGACCTCCTCTCTACTCACTATCAATGACATGTGGGCCCTGGGCCATGTCATCCACCACACGAGGCAAAGACTAGTCAAATAGCTGATGTGGCTCGATCATGAGGTAAGCATGGCGTTAGCATCGCCACCGCCGTCGGTGAGTGGTCACCGGCGACGATCTCCGGCGTCCTAGCAAGTGGGATAGGCTTAGTTCGAATCAGTGTGATCTACTGAACCTAATAGTGGTAGCTCCGCTCGGAAATGGTCATCAGAAGGTCATCGGCGACGAGCTACTGCGGCGGCCAGCGGCGGTGCTCAACAAAACTAGACCTACAGTGCGAATCTGCAAACAAAACTAGGGTCCAGAGATGCGTATGCTTACCCTGATGACGATAGAGTGGTCGACGAGGACATGCGCGGTCGGAATCGAGATTCTCGGCGAGGATTCTGACGAACTGCCACGAAGAGGAATGACTAAATTCACCCGCTCCAGTGCTCCCCTTGATGCACGCTTCTACCTAGAGGATCTACGAAGGACGGCGCTTCTCCATGACGGCTCAGAATGGTGTGGGGAGGCGTGGTTCGACGGCGAGGAGTGGCTCCGGCGAGCTAGGGTTCGGTCTCGTTCGTATCTGAGAGGATAAGGAGGGATTGGAGATAGGGATTGAGACGATGCGTCGCGGTGGCCTTCTTATCCCCTCCTGGCAACGACGGCGAGTATCTTGACGCAACGACGACGATGACGGCATCGGGCGGTGACGAGCTCCGCCAGCGAGTTGCCTGTGTGCGTGACGGTGACGACGAATGACTATTTTGCGGATAACCCCCTGGAAATTTCTTTAGCTTAACCCGCGGTCCTCTCCTGACCCCACTTGTCAGTCTCAGATGGAAAAGGACAGGGCTGGTTACTGGGCCGTTATGCGCTGCATATAGGCGTCAGATAGGGGTAGGGTGTTGGGCTGCGGCCAGGTTTAGTTTTTTATTTGTTTTATCTTTTTTATATTTTCTATTTTCTTAATCAGATTTGAATTTGATTTATATTTTGAACCTTCCTTTGCATGATTTATTTGCTGGACATTTGCAGTAATATTAAATTATATTTGGTAACCTTTGTGAACTTTTATTATGCCTTCTTTTTATATTTCTTTTATTTACTCAATAAGACTTTATTTTAATAGTTGGAAGAAACTTATTCTTATTATTTTTCTCTTTCTATTTTAGTTAGAGATTGATTGAATAATATGTTCTTATTTGCTTATCAACTTAATTTTAATGAGCTCATAGTTTGAATAGAAACTTTATATATAAGTTTAATGATTTTATACCATTATTTGATGCATGAACTATAAAGACATTGATATGATGATTATTACTCCTATTAGTTTGGAAAATAGCAATGTATGTGATAAACAAGAAGTTTAGGGTTTTGAATTTGGAATATTACCCTTGGTTTTAGGATTTTATATAAGTTTAGTTTTTTTTAAAAAAATTAGGATTCACAACTAAGTGTATTGCCTTTTGTATATAGTATTGGATGAAATCTCCCTTTTAATTAGAAAATTATAATTAGAGTGTTTTATAGAAGTGAATATACTTAAGCACATATAGTTAGGATGTGTGGAATTAACAGATATGTGCTTATGTAATTTGCTATAGGAAAATATCTCTATAAAGTGCTATAGACATTAGATGATGGATCAATGGTATATGATGGATATTATGTTTGAGTTGAGATTTACAGTTGAGTGCTTACTATGATTAAATAGGAAAATGATTTATACATATAACTATATTTCTCAATCTTGGGTTTCTAATTAAGGAATTCCTTTCCTAGATATAATACCTCTTTCTATCCATCACCATGGTTAGTTTGAGGACTTACTTATTAAAATATTCTTATTCAATATATCATTCTTCTAAACTTATGGATGAATCCAATGAGTTTGATACAAAAGGCACTTCATAGCTTTCTCATACCCTTGCTTGGTTGTATTTACTATTCTATTGTTGATAATCTTCCATCCAACCAATAGTTCCTTCAAACTCTACTCCCAATCTTTCTTAATCCCCCATCACTAATCTTTTCTCTAAAGTAAACTATCCTTAAAGATGAACAACACCATCTTATAATTACTTAACCCTCATGACTTACACTTCAATCCCTGAATTATATTTATGTGGTTTGCAAGGGCTTCTCTGGGATCACTTATCTTTACTAAGGTTCCAATCATGTTCTACCTTTTATTGTCTGAAAGTTACCTTCTTAATATCTTATATTGGATTAAGGTTATTAAGGCTCTATGCCCTGATTAGAAGTTTTGAGTAGATGTTCTGATAAGATCAAAGAATAGATCAAAGACTAATAGTTAAAGAAGTTATGAATCAATGGGAAATCATCCAACATTTATGAACAACAGATATTGAGATAAGTTCCATAAAGATTGTATAGAAAGAAATATATATATATATATATATTGTGGATGATCTTGACTTAATCTCTTTCCAACTCCAACTCATCACAAGAGTTTTAAGGTTAAGTGTTACTATGAAACTCAGAATGTATGCAGATGGGATTTAAGATATAGTGGTTACATTCTTATCTCTCTTACCCAAAATGAGATTTTAACAAAGGTCTTATTGAAACTTACCGTAGTTAACTTGATGATCTACTTCAATTCCATCAAGCTAAGAGAAGCTTCAATCACTTTGTCAAGTTTTGTTTAAAAGCGCGAACATTACTCGGATTTTCTATGCATGAATGCAATGCACATATCTGGGTTCAACTTATTTCTAGGCTCTAATGCTGGGATGTTACAGCAATTCTTCAGCAGGAACATGTGGTTGTCGGGCATAATACTGGCATCCCATGCATGTCTCAACCAACTTGTCAGCGTCCGCCTTCGCGGTCAGCCAGTAGAATCCTTGCTGGAAGGCTTTCGCGACCAAAGATCGTGGAGCGGCGTGATGCCCGCAATCTCCGAGATAGATTTCGCGTAGGATTTCAATACCTTCTTGCTGGGAAACACACTTAAGGTATACACCAGTAGTGCTTCTTTTGTAGAGCTGTCCATTGATTATGGTATAGCCCTTTGCTCAACGTACTATTTGTCGTCTTTCGACTTTGTCGTCGGGCAAATTTCCATGTTCGAGATACTCCGTGAATGTTTTGTCCAAGACGGAGGGACCTTTGCCACGATGTGGACGAAAGAGTCTATACTTTGTCCGGGTTGTCGATGTCTGCTCCCTTCACGGATGGTGTCCGTAGAAGCTCTAGGAAAACTCCAGGCGGAATTCGTTTGCGCCTTGATCCAAGCTTAGATAGCAGATCAGCCGCCTCATTTTGCTCCCTAGGTACATACTTGACCTCGTAGCCCAAGAAGCTCTTGGCTATCTCATCCACTTCGTCTCGATATGCTGCCATCATAGGGTTCTGCGCATTCCAGGTGCCAGCCACCTGCTGGGCAACCAAGTCAATCACCACAGCAAACTATCTTGATGCCAATATCCTTGGCTACGCGTAATCCGTGAATGACTGCTTCATATTCCGCCATGTTGTTCATAGCCTCGAAGTGGATCTGCAGAACGTAGTGTAGCTTATCCCCAGTTGGTGACTATAGCAGTACACCAGCCCCGAGCCGTTGAGCAGCTTTGATCCGTCAAAGTGCATCACCCAGTATTCTGGTTCCGGCAATGGGGTAGCATCTGGCATCTCCATCCAATCTGCGATAAAATCCGCCAAGGCTTGTGACTTGATAGCGTCGCGTCTCTTGTAGGTGATCTCGAAGGCGGCAAGTTCAATGCCCCACTTCGCGACCCTTCCCGTAACATCGCTGTTGTTTATGATGTCGGACAGTGGAGTCTTGCTCACCACTATGATGGGGTGCTCCTGGAAATAGTGCCTCAGCTTCCGAGAAGCAAGGAATACTCCATAAGCTATCTTTTGGTAGTGCGGGTAACGCTGCTTGGACTCCGTCAAGACCTCACTTACATAGTAAACTGGTCGCTGAACTCCGTGCTCATAGCCTGGTTCCTTCCGCTCTACCACGACGACGAAGCTGATTACCCGGTTGGTGGCCGCCATGTAAATTAACATGGGCTCTCCAGGCTCGGGTGCTGCAAGGATATGCACTGAGGAAAGTGTCTCCTTGAGCTGCTTCAATGATGCATCTGCTTCGTCCGTCCATGTGAATTTGTCCGCCTTTTTCAGCAACTTGTACAGCGGCAGAACCTTCTCTCCAAGTCGGCTGACGAACCGACTAACTGCTACAACACAACATGTTAGTCGTTGTATGTCCTTTAGGCATGTCGGACGGTTTATGTTTAATATGGCCTTGATTTTCTCCGGGTTGACCTCGATTGCACGCTGGGAAACGATGAAGCCCAACAATTTGCCGTCTGGAACCCCGAAGACGCACTTCTTAGGGTTAAGCATCATATTGTATTTCTAGAGATTATCAAAGGTTTCTTTTAAGTCGGAGATTAAGTCATTTGACTTTTTAGACATCACCGCTATATCATCCACATAGGCGTGAACGTTCCGACCAATTTGATCGTGTAGGCAACACTGCATTGTCCACTGGTACGTAGCACCTGCATTTTTCAGCCCAAAGGGCATCGTGACGTACCAAAACGTGCCGTAGGGGGTAGTGAACGAAGTGGCCAATTGGTTTGACTTCCTCATCTTGATCTGGTGGTATCCTGAGTATGCATCGAGAGAACACAAAAGTTCCGAGCCAGCCGTCGAGTCAATGACTTGGTCAATGCGAGGCAAATGAAACGGATATTTGGGAAATGCTTTGTTCAAGCAGGTGTAATCAATGCACATTCTTAATTATTTGGTTCCCTTTTTAGGGACAAGTACAGGATTGGCCACCCATTGGGTGTGAAGGACTTCTCGGATAAAACTAGCCTTAAGTAACCTAGCTATCTCTTTGCCTATGGCGCGTCTCTTCTCATCTCCAAAGCGTCGTAGATGTTGCTTCACTGGTTTGCATTTTGGATCAATGTTTAAGCTGTGCTCGGCAAGTTCCCTAGGTACACCTTTAATGTCGGCAGGTTGCCAGGAAAAGATGTCCCTGTTCTCACGGAGGAACTCGACAAGCGTGCTTTCCTATTTGGGATCCAGGTTCGTCCTAATGGCGGTTGTCTTGGAGGCATCGCCTACCACAAGTTCCACCAACTTGGTTTCGATGATGGCCTTGAATGCTGGGGCGGAGTCAGAAATCTGTTTCTTCGACGCGGGCATCTCTGAGGCATCGACCTTGATCTGGATCTCCTTGAACTCGTCGCTGTAGAGGACAGCTTCCGCGTAGGTTGCTTCTCCAATTTCGCAGTCCCTAGCTTTTGCAAAGCTTCCGGATACGATGATGACACCGTTTGGTCCGGGTATCTTGAGTTTGTTGTAGACAAAGCATGGCTTGGCCATGAAGGTGTGGAATATGTCGCGGCCGAATATGACGTGGTACACGCTCTTGAAGGGGACCACCTCAAAGGTCATGCGCTCTTGGCGGTAATTGTTAACATCACCAAAGGCGACCTGAAGTGTGATGCACCCAAGGGACCGAGCCTCCCGGCCAGGAACTATGTCATGGAAGATGGTGTTGGTCCGCCTTAGGTTTGCCTCCGTCAAGTTCATCTTCTGCAGTGTATCCAGGTACATGATGTTGATGCTGCTCCACTATCCACCATACATTTGGTGAACTCATTGCCATCAATCAAGGGGTTGATGACCATGGCGTATTGGTTCTCCGTAGGGATGAGGTCTGGGTGATCCTTCCTATCCCAAGTAATTGGAATCTCCGACCAGCGTAGGTACTGGGGAACTGGGGGTAGAGTAGCCATCAGGATTCTCATAGAGGTCTTCTGTTATCGGACGGTGGGGGTGCCAAGGAAAGTGTGGAAAACTGCCGCCTTCTTCTCAAAGGGGTTCTTGCCCTTGGCATCGCTCTTGGCGGCGTGCTTGGGGTCAACATCCTTGTCCATGTCACTTGAATCCTTGGACTCCTCCTCCTTATTCTTCTTCCCCTTGCCCTTTCCTTGAGTTGGAATAGCCATTGCCGGCAGAGAGCCGCGAGCATCATCGGCGGCAGATGCGAACTCACTGGCCAACTGAATCATCTGATTCAAGTCTAGCTGGTGATTGTCCTGCAAGCGCTTCAGCTTGTGTCGGAGCAACATGCCCCTTTCCAACCCATCGATGAAGGCGGCCATGGCGGTCTGAGCGTGCACTCCTGCGCATGAATTCTTCATATCCAGCCAGCGGGAGAGGTAGGCGCGAGATGTCTGTCTTTCTCTTGCACGCACCGTTGTAGATCGCCAATAGTGCAGGGACGTTTGTACGTGCCCTCAAAGTTCTTGGTGAATGCTTCTTGCATGTCCAACCAATTGCAGATGGATTTCTCCCGCAAGTCATCAATCCATTGACGGGCTGTGCCCGCCAACATCAATGGGAGGTACTTGTTGGGGAGGTGACCCCGGATAGGGTCAAGACAGGGGAAGATAAAAGGAGTCTCCCTTGTCATATGCCGAGTTACTGTTGATATCGGCCAAGTCATGTAAAGGTCGGCTAAGATAAGCACGGCCATGACACTTACGGAAGGAGCAATGCCTTACCCGGCCGACATACGAGTTAAGTCGGCCGAGTGATCCCGAAGAACTTGAATGCAGGTGAATGCCGAGCCGAGTTATGCGAGACAGGGCCGAATAACGTGAAGCTTGCAGGAGAAGAAGGTGAATATAGTCAAACCAAAGTCACGGGCTAGGGAGAATCTGAACGGAGCCAAGCACAAAGGACAAGGAGCAGAGCAGCAGAAGGGCAAAAGGGGATCACGGAGGTGACAGTCATGGAGCCCGAGGCGCGCAGGTGGGGTTCTCTGGAACCTTGCCGTCGTTAGAAGGGGGACACGGAAAGGAGGTCGCCGAATTACTATCTTGGGACAAGCATATTCCTCGAATATGCTTGCCACGTCAACCCTAGAGGAGCCAAGGCACCCCTTTATAAGGGGAGACGCGGGATCCTGAGGGGGGATCGATTCACTCTACGCCGTAAGGCTCGTATATTAGTCTTCTTCTTCCTACTAATAGCTCAAGGAGCACTTGTAGTTCTTGTAAGGGGAAAGAAAGATCTTGATGTTAGTCATTTGAGTGTGGAAATCACTACATCTTCCCTCCCCGGATCCCTCTAGCATCCATTGGCCCCATACTTTAGCCTACCCATGGCATCTGCTGTGCCACCACCACGACAGTTGGTGCCCACCGTGGGGCCAGCAGCGGTGCTAGCTGGAGTCAAGATCCGGACGGGAAACTTCATCCACACCGGCGAGCGCATTGTCTCTGGGTTAGTCCAGAGATTTGATCTCTGTGACTATGTCAGCGATAATGCAGGCAGCTTCAGGAGAAAAGCTCCTCCGCGCAACAGCGTCTTCATCAACCTGGGCATGCACCAGATCTACGTCGGCGTCGACACATCATGCGTTTATCCTCACCAGGTTATTGATGCAGGAGATCCTCCCCTCAGCGCCGCAAACGGTCCGCGTGGAGAACGCCCCGTCAGCAGCGTCGAGGTGATGGTCGCAGCCGGGGTACAGGCGGTAGCAGCAGGCGCCGAATCAAGCAAGGACCTGACGACAGGAGGACAGGTGACCATGAAGCAGGCAGCTCCACAGCCCACCGAGGTAGATCCGTCAGCAGCCAAGTCAGCCGAGGTGCAGGAGACGACCCCGAAGGCACCGAGGGTAAGATGGCCACCACTAGAAAGACCAGAAAATATTCTCCAGGCAACTATAGATAATCTGACCACGCCTGTAGCGCCGATACATGATCCGGCTAATGCTCAGGCTGAGTTAGAAGAGACTAGGCAGAAAGTACTGGTAGAAGCAAAAAAGGTGTCGGCTTTGCGGGAGTCCTTGAACAGGACCCTGCGAGAATATGCTAAGTCAAATAAGCTAGATGTTGCCCCAGAGTGGGTAGATGAATTAAGATCGAGAGGGAAAAACCTCATGGATGATATCAACAAAGAGCATGAGACTCATAAGGCAAATTCAGTCGACCTAGGCTTGCCGAGGTATAGCACCCCGACAAAGAACCTAAGGGCGGCAAATGCCGCAGCATTGGAGTTAGAAGGATTAACCAGGGAAGCCCGGCAGAAACAGCAAGAAAGAGTGAATGAGCTGGTACGCATTGCGAACCAGCAGAATGAAGAAATGCTCAGGGCTGACCCGGCAAGACCGGGAGCCTCGTGTATGGTTCATTCGGCTGGAACAACGCTCGCCCTATCGGTGGCAGCCACATCCTCACCCGGAAACAACGCACAAAAAGATAGAGCAGTAACTTCAGGAAAAAGAAATAAGAAAATTGTTCCGTATGATCCGGCAGTAGCCGGAAAAGTCAATGAGAACAGAGGCAATGACAGCCGAGGTAACAGTGGTGAGAAAAACCCCGGCCGTGCCAACAAAGGCAACGGAAGCCGAGTTAATGGAGACCTCGGAAGGGGGAATCGTGAGAACGATATCCCTGCGGAAGGAAGGAGGGACCCGCTGCCCAATCCTCAGCCGGGGTATGAACCTCGGCAAGAACAAGAAATAAGACCGGCTCACCAAAATCAGGCAAATGAGAGGTACAATGATGGTTACTCAGATATGGAATATGCAGGGAATGGTGGAAATAACCATTATGGAATGCAGGAGAGAATCATGTACAGAAACTTGCCATCAAGTGATGCAAGATTAAAGCTGGACAGGTTGTACCGGTCCGAGTTGTTAGAGGAGCAGGGTCCGCTAGGTCCGGCGTGTTTTGGACCTTGGATCATGGGCGAGCCACCAGTGCCGAACTTTCAGCTGGCGAGGGGCACGAAAACATATAATGGGAGCACCAAACCACAGGATTGGTTGATTGACTATGCTACTGCAGTAAAGATAGCTGGTGGAAACTTGCGATGGGCGGTAATATATGTCCCGCAGATGCTGGAAGGACCAGCCAGAGTATGGCTAAACAATCTGCCAGCAGGTAGTATCAATTGTTGGTTAGATTTTGAAGAGATGTTTGTCAGCAACTTCACCAGTACTTACAAAAGACCAAACAGGCCGCAGCAGCTTGCTATGTGCAAGCAGACGCCGAATGAGACAGATAGAGAATTCTTGACTCGGTGGTGTAACCTTAGAAACTCATGTGAAGGAGTTATAGAATCTCAAGCGATAGCTTGGTTCGATCAAGGCTGCCGATACGCCAGTGTTTTGTGGCAGAGGTTGGAAAGAGATATGCCGACCGCCTTGGCAGAAACCATCAGGATAGCGGATTCGTATGCATTGGGCGATCCGACACAACCAGAGCTAATGTCGGCTGAGCATCGGGATCATCAAGATCAATATACAAGAAATGCATCCGGATCATCGAGGCGCAACGAGTTCAGAGGTAGAAGAAGAAAGGAGAGACCGGAGTACAGATATGCATCCAACCAGTTGGCAACGGTAGTGCAAGATCAGCCGAGTCACGGAAACACTCAGCGATAGAAAAATGGTCCTCAGCAGTGGACGCCAAGGAATGAAGGGAAGAGACAGTGGACACCAGAACAGAAGAAGCAGTGGCAGGAAAGGCCGAAGTACACATTTGAATCCATGTTGGATCAACCGTGTAAGTTCCATACACCAAATCTGGCCAAGCCGGCTAATCATACAACTCGGCAATGTGCCTGGATGAAGAATGCAATAGGAACCCGACAAACATGCAAGCCCCTCCTCATCTAGCGCATCAACAGCGGCAGCCACAGTTGACCGGAGCAAATGCGCAGGAGTTGATGTTACCCCCACCTCCTCCGAGGTATGATAACTCGGACCGGAGAGATGCAGTGCATCAAGTAATAAATCAAGGTCAGGATGGAAGGGTAAACCCCGAAAATAATGGATGAAAGGATTACAGAGAACATCATCAGTCATATTGTGTGTTCACAACAGAACAACACGACAGGCAAAGTGTACAACGCCGGCATATGGAGGCAAATGCGGTTATGCCGGCGGTACCAAGATATGTGCCTTGGTCAGATCAGGAAATAACCTGGAGTATAAAGGATCACCCGAAAATAATGCCGAACCCAGGGTCGTACGCACTCGTACTAGATCCGACTTTTGTCGGGCCCAGCATTAATGTGAAATTTTCAGAAGTACTCATTGACAATGGGAGCAGCATCAATATCATGTACAAAGATACAATGCATAAACTCGGAATAGCGCAGAATATGCTGCAATCCACAAGAACCACATTCCACGGAATAGTGCCGGGTCTTTCATGCGAACCCATTGGGAAAGTCCGAGTGGATGTATTATTCGGCACAAGGGAGAATTGCAGAGCAAAAAACTTGGAATTTGAAGTGGTGGACCTAGAAAGTTGCTATCATGCTTTACTCGGACGGCCGGCATTGGCCAAGTTCATGAGCAGCTGCCACATTACTTACTTAAAAATGAAATTACCCGAACCACAAGGGGTGATAACAGTAGCCGGAGATTACAGGAAATCGATGGAATGTGCTTCGGCCGGATCAAACCTAGCCGAGTCTTTGGTGATTGCAAGGGAAAAAAGAAGGATTCAGGAGGTAGCGGCCCTTGCTCAGTCGGCACAGCTGAATATGCCGGCATTAGCCAACCCACATGGAAGTGTTTCTTTCCAGCCGACTAAAGAGACAAAAAAGGTCCAGATAGAAGAGCAATTCCCAGAGCGCACCATCATGATTGGTGCTGGCCTAGATGCCAAATAGGAAGGCGAGCTCACCAACTTCCTCCGTGAGAATAGGGATATCTTTGCATGGTCAACTCAAGACCTGCAAGGTGTGCCGAGGGAGTTGGCTGAGCACTCTTTGCATGTAAGGCCAGGAGCAAGGCCGGTGAAGCAACCTCTCCGCCGCTTCGCCGAAGACAGGAGAAAAATAATAGGGGATGAGATAGATCGGCTCCTTGCGGCCGGGTTCATCATGGAAGTACTTCATCCGGATTGGTTATCAAATTCGGTGTTAGTAGAAAAGAAAAAGGATGACCCAAATGTAGTCGTCGTATGGAGAATGTGTATCGATTACATGAACCTAAACAAGGCGTGTCCCAAAGATCCTTTTCCTTTACCTAGGATAGACCAAGTCATTGATTCGACCACTGGTTGTGAGTTGTTATCATTTGTAGATGCGTATTTTGGTTTCCACCAGATACCATTAAATCCGGACGATCAAATAAAGACTACATTTATTACCCCATATGGGGCTTATTGCTATCGTACCATGCCATTCAGCCTGCTTAATGCAGGAGCAACATACCAGAGATGCATGCAAAAGTTTCTACATGACCAGATAGGGAAAAATGTGCAGGTATATGTGGATGATGTGGTTATAAAAAACAAAGAAAGTAAAACACTCCTGGATGATATTTGGCAGACGTTCGCAAACCTGAGAAGATTCCGAATGAAGCTTAACCCAGAAAAATGTACCTTCGGTGTCCCGGCTGGGAAATTACTCGGTTTTCTCGTATCCAGCCGAGGTATAGAGGCAAATCCAACCAAAATACGAGCAGTTGAAAGAATGGAATTGCCTAGGTGTCTAAATGATGTACAAAAATTCACGGGTTTCCTGGCCTCGCTTAGTCGATTTGTATGTCGGCTGGGGGAAAAGGCATTACCTCTATATCAACTGATGAAAAAGTCTGATAAGTTCATTTGGACACCGCAAGCAGATAACGCATTTCATGAATTGAAAAAGATGTTGGTCACGGCACCAATTCTGGCCTCTCCATTATCAAAGGAGCCTATGTTACTTTATGTAGCTGCTACTAACAGAGTGGTAAGCGCGGTGGTTGTCGTGGAACGAAATAAAGATGATAAGTCGGTACAAAGGCCGGTATATTACCTAAGCGAGGTACTATCAGCCTCAAAACAGAACTACCCGCACTACCAAAAGATGGCTTATGGAGTGTACATGTCGGCGAAAAAACTTAAACGTTACTTCGAGGAACATCCGATAAAAGTGATTTGTGAAGCACCCATAGCCGAGATATTGAGCAATAAAGATGCCAGTGGCCGAATAGCAAAATGGGCAATCGAGTTATGACCTTATGCTCCGCAATTCGATAGGCGAGATGCAATCAAATCTCAGGCGGTGGCCGACTTCTTTGTGGATTGGGTCGAGGTACAATATGATCCGCCATTACCATATCCGAATTATTGGACAATGCACTTTGACGGTTCCAAGCTGAGGAATGGCTTGGGGGCAGGGATAGTGTTAACTTCGCCAAAAAGAGATCAGCTGAAATATGTGCTGCAAATACATTTCGCCGCGTCAAACAATGTAGCCGAGTACGAAGCACTCGTCCATGGATTAAAGGTGGCAAAATAGATTGGCATACGTCGGATCCTATGCTATAGGGATTCAGATCTAGTAGTACAGCAAGTATCAGGCAACTGGGACGCGCTAGATGCGAATATGGCCCTATATAGATTCCATGTGCAAAAAATCAGTGGATACTTCGATGGATGTCAGTTTCATCATATACCTCGGGCAGAAAATGACGCTGCAGACACGCTATCAAAACTCGGATCAACTAGGCAATCAATTCCCTCAGGTATCGCCCTAGAGCACCTGAGAAAACCATAAATAGCACCATCACCAGAGTCCGGGTCCATTTATATCTCGGCAGAATCAAGAGAAGATAGTATGCCAATGGAAAGTGACAAAGAATGTAACCCGGAATTTCCGAAAGTGAACCCGGCCATCGCACGAACGGATATGGAGAAATCCGAGGTTGTTATGTTGGAGGAAAATATGGAAATAGATAGTGAAATTATCCCAGAGAAAATCATGCCGACATGGGCGCAACCCATATTTTCCTTCCTTAAGGACGCAATTTTGCCGAGTAACGAGGTACTGGCTAGACAGACAGTAAGAAGAGCAAAAGCTTATACAATCATAAACAATGAGCTGTATAAAAGAAGCGTCACAAGCATGCTGCAAAGATGTGTTGACTCGGCAGAAGGCCAGGAACTACTCCTAGATACACATCAGGGAGAATGTGGGCATCACGGCTCGTCCAGAGCTTTAGTGGCCAAAGCATTCAGGCATGGATTTTATTGGCCAACAGCGTTGAAAGAGGCGAAATAATTGGTAGAAAAATGTAATGGTTGCCAGAGATACGCCAGCAAGATACATATGCCATCGTCTGAGTTAAAGACGATACCAATTACTTGGCCATTTTCTGTATGGTGCTTGGATATAGTGGGACCATTCAAGCCAGCCCGAGGTGGAATGACTCACATTTTAGTCATGGTGGATAAGTTCACAAAGTGGATTGAAGTAAAACCAATAAAAAATGTGATGGACCAACAACAGTAAAATTCCTCAAAGATATTATCTTGAGATATGGTTATCCACATAGTGTTATTACAGACAATGGCACAAACTTTGTTGAAGGGGATTTTGCTAGATTCTGCCAAGAAAAACACATAAGACTAGATGTCGCCTCGGTGGCTCACCCAGCATCAAATGGGCAAGTAGAAAGATCAAATGGACTAGTATTGTCCGGAATTAAACCCTGACTCATCGAACCTCTGAACTATGGAGCCTCAGAACTACCCCAAACAGGTCAACAGGGTATACCCCATTTTTTTCTGGTGTATGGGGCAGAAGTCGTGCTTCCAGCCGACATAATACATGATTCGCCAAGAGTAACCCAGTATACAACCGCTGAGGTAAATGAGGTAGCTCGGCAAGACGGTGTCGATTTGCTAGAAGAGGCCAGGGAATTGGCATTATCAAGATCAGCTATTTATCAACAAGATCTCCGGGCATATCACAGCAAGAAAGTCAATCCAAGAGTTTTTAAAGAAGGAGATTTGGTTCTTCGGCTAGTGCAGCGCACAGCCGGCATGCACAAACTATCACCCCCATGGTAAGGACCTTTCATCGTGAGTAAAGCATTGCACAACGATGCATATTACCTAATCGATGCTCAGTCACCAAAAAAGAACAAGGCAAACAAAGCCGGCGATGAATCGAAAAGACCGTGGAACATAGCTTTACTTCGCCCATTCTACATTTAGGAGCCATATATGGTACGTCGTAATGTGACGCTTCAAGGAGAAGTATCAAGTGTGTATTGAACCTCGGCACCTCGAGCGTCGACTCGAGGATTGCACAATGTTGTTTTTATTTTCATTTTTTAGACCATGTAGTAAACCTCGGCACTTCGAGCAGTGACTCGAGGACTGCCCTATGTTATTTCTTATTTTAAGTGATGTGTTAAAACTCGGCACCTCGTGCAGTGACTCAGGACCTATACCGTGTTATTTATTATTCTTGAATTATGTGTTAAAATTCAAAACCTCGAGCAGGAACTCGGGGACTGCACCGTATTATCCCCTATCTCGGATCATGCATTAAAACCTCGATATCTCGAGCAGGAACTCGGGGACTGCACCGTATTATCCCCTATCTCGGATCATGCATTAAAACCTCGATATCTTGAGCACTGACTCGGGGACTGCCCCATGATTGTTTCTTGATCTAAAAATCCGTATTAAACTTCAGCAACTAGAGCAATGACTCGGGGACTACCCCAAAGTAGTCTTTGCAATAACCCATGAAATGTATTTCGGCAACCCAGTTTTAACTCGGGGACTGCCACATGATCCAAGGTAATTCTTTGAGCGCACGCAAGAACACGGTAACCCAAGTGATGACTCGGGGACTTGTTGGTACAATCGACTATGTGTCGCCAGACACATAAAAGCTCCATAGCTCAGCAAATAAAGATCTATAAGGATAATGCAAAGTAATAATGATTACCATCATCCATGCCTTAGCGGCAAAAGGCAAAAAAGGGTTCGCATCACAAGCCAGACAATTGTTCCATAGACATCATACGCCCGGCATACCGGGGACTGGAAATAACTTAAGAGGTTTTTTAAACATAAATAGCTAAAAGGACCAGAGCACCCTTAAGGGGCAACAACATGATCTGGCGCAACAGGAACGAGTATCTCAGATGATGGCGGCGCAACCTCGGTCTCCCGTACAGGGGCGCTGTCAGGAACTAGGTGCTCCGAGGTGGACGGCACCTCGGCCGAAGTTACCTCGCCCTCAACAGAAGTGACAGTAACCCCGGGGGAAATCCTGGGCTGCTGAGAAACATTAGGTTGAGCTTGAGAATGCCCAGTCCCCTTGGAAGATGATCGCGCATCGTCATCCTCGTCCTAGCTTCCATTGTAATCATGGGAGTTGTCCGAGTCACCTTCTGCTTCATCCTGATCGGCCGAATCATCATCAGAGGCATCTTCAATCTCGACGTCATCCGCTGGATTGGGAAGGAAACTCGACCCTTCAATCCAATTATGCACATCAGCGTACTCAACCAGCTGGAAGGCACGAGCTTGGCAGCGAGCGACGAATGCTGGATCCTCAACCCAACGAGAGCCGGTGCGCAAGTTTATCAAAGTATCGAGGGAAATGTCCTCATACCAAGATAGAATGGCTGTAAGTGCCATGTCAGCACCGGCCCTCCCGGCAGATTCCCTCCAGAGATTTAGCTGGTTCTGAGAGGCCATTAATCTCTCCACGAGTATTTTGACCTCGTCAATATCAGGA
Source organism: Avena sativa (assembly GCA_916181665.1). Lineage (NCBI taxonomy): Eukaryota > Viridiplantae > Streptophyta > Magnoliopsida > Poales > Poaceae > Avena > Avena sativa. Next base: position 110,929,272 of record OV702285.1, on the reverse strand, counting down.
GTTCCAGAAGTATTCGGACAGAGAACATGGTAGGCCCGAATGGCTGCTTGCACCAAATCCCTACCCATAATCTTCATTGGCCCAATAGCAGCGCCAACGGCAACCAAGAAGTCTTCCATTGAATATTCTAGACTCGAGTCTGCGGGGACACCTTGGCGCTGGCGAGCAGAAATCACTGCTTTAGAGCTCACGGGTCTAGCTTCCAGAAAATGATCTAAGTGAAATACAAAGTATATCATTTCAGGTAAGAAATAAAAGAAAATAACTCGGCCACAGTCAGAAACTTACGATGAATATAACTCAGCATTTTCTAGAGATCTTGGGCCCAGTCAGCTTTAGTCTTCTCAAAGCGAGTGATTTCCTCGCTCATCATCCGATTCTTCAGCTCGGCAGACTCGAGGAGTTCTTTATCTTTCTGCAGTTGCAGACTCAGCCGATTTTTCTCTTTAGAGAACTCCTGGTCAACTTTCTCTAACTCGGATTTCTGAGAAAGCTTGAGAGACTCAACCTCGGAATGTAACCGGGTTATCTCGTCATCCTTCTCTTTCAGTTGCTCCGAATCAGTGGCGGCTTGCTCTAAAAAATGCAGCATCATATCAGGCATGGGTATGCATTCTTGATGCGACGCTGCAAGTGTTTGTAACTCGGCTATACCAATGCCAGAAGGTTATAAGAAACACAGGATAAGTCTCGAACGAAAATCAATAGAGGAAAAGAATAACTAACCTTCCAGAGCTTTGACCTTCTTGTTAAGACGGATATTAAGATTATTGACATTGCCTGTTTCTCAGCAACAAATGGGTTAGCACCTCAAGTTGAAAATATTAAGAATGTATGGGACAATACAAAGATTTGTTAAATTACCAGTTTTCTTCACCACGGGGAGAACTTTCTCATACTTCTCTTCCAATTTCTTGTGCGCAAAAAGCAACCTTTGGAATTCGGCTATCCGCCGGTCATGGGCAACCTAATTGCCAAAATAAATTACACAGTTAGATATTCAAAGCTAAGACAGATCCGAATCAAGTAAAACTTAACCCGGATCTAGGTGGCTGGATATTCAAAGCTAAGACAGATCCGAATCAGGTAAAACTTAATCCAGATCTAGGTGGCTGGATATTCGAAGCTAAGATAGATCCGAATCAAGTAAAAACATAACTTTGATCTAGGTGGCTAGATATTCGAAGCTAAGATAGATCCGAATCAGGTAAAACTTAACTCGGATCCAGGTGGCTAGATATTCGAAGCTAAGATAGATCCGAATCAAGTAAAACATAACTTGGATCTAGGTGGCTGGATATTCGAAGTTAAGACAGATCCAAATCAAGTGAAACTCAACTCGGATCTAGGTGGCTGGATAACCGAAGCTGAAATATATCCGAATTAAGCTATGCTTAATTCGAAAGATGGGTGAACAACGATTAATCCAAGGTATACAAGAAATAAACTTAGCAAAATACTGCATTTGGAGCCTAACAAAGATTCCAAACGAACAACAAGTTATTCGGTTGCAAGCTTCGGGGACTAGTGTATATATATTATCACTTGAATAACAGACAAAATATCAACAGAAGGGCTTACCTCATTCATCTTATCACTTTCAAGAACAATCTTAGCAGCCATATGCAAACGAACGCTAATGTCGGAAATCTGAAACGGCTGGTTACTTGGATTGCCCTCAAGCTGATCGGCAGCATTCCAATTGTTGGCATATTCCACCAAGGATCCAAGGCTGTTCCCACTCTCAGTACGGGTCAGCACTTTACCTCAGACCCGTTGTGTAACCACCGCCGCCGCGGGACTCTTGTGGAGAGTAAGCTGAGTATCAGCGGCTGGGGTGACAACGGGCTTAGCAGAGGAAGCCCCCTTACGGAACGCATCAGTGATATTGGGTTGAGAAGAGCTAGCCGACCCTTTCTGAGATTATGAAGGTTTGGTAACAACAACCTTCTTAGCCTTAGAAGAGGTGTCAGCAGGGGCCGCAACCTCGGCACTAGGAGTGGGATCTTTGGAGACAGGAGGAACTATGGTTCCCGAGGGGGCCGAGATGGTGATATCCTTGGCTGGAGTTGGAGTCGCAGTTGAAATTGGGGGAGTCAAAGAAACTTCAGGGTTCATAACGGAGGCAACAGGTTCGGTAGGAGGATCTACTAACGGAGTTATGTCGGCGTCAGCAATGGAGGCTGTGGGTACATCTGGCCGAGGTGATGTCTGAGTCGGCACAGGAGGAGAGTCAATGCGAGCGGGGATAGGAGCTCGAATATCTTCAGGGGGCAGAGGAGAAGGCAGCCGAGTCGTATGACTTGTCATACTCGGACCACTCGGTTTGGCAGAGAGAGGAGCGCTGCAAAAGCACAAAAAGTTGAGTTACGCGATAGAAAGAGAGAAGCAAGAAATACAAATGAAAATGAACTCACCCAGTAACTCCGGGAATGGTTTTACGCTTCGGAAGATGCTGGGCTGATTTCTTGGTTCGCTTCTTGGGAGCAGCTTCGGAGGGACCTGTCGAAGCAGTGCGTTTCCTCGAGGTAGCGGGAGGTTGGGAGGCGAGAGGCTTGGCGTCGTGCACCTGACCGGCCTGATTATCTGGGAAAGTAGAAGCCAGAAAGGCATAAGAGATAGGCATTGCGGCGACTACCTCAAGAATTTGGACGTCGTCCGAGTCACCTTCCTCCCCGTGGGCCGAGGTCTTGCCACGGGCGCGAGCCGGAGCGACATCCGACTTAGGAACGAACTCCTCCGAGTCAGGTTCCCCGCTGTCCAGGGTATTCCGATCTGCGGTCCATGGAAGAGCCAGAACCTCGGCATCCTCGATCTTCTGCTCCGCAAACCTCTGCAAGAAAAGAAACAAAGTGGAGTTAGCAAAAAGAAGTAACAAGCGCAATTAGTAAGCAAATGCACGTGCGCAAATTTACCTCGAGAGGGGGATTCCCGCGAGTGAATGGCTTCAGCCCCCATGTCCAGTCCTCCGGCATATCAGTCTTGAAGATAGCTCGGACACGCTTGTAAATGAGATAGTTGTCGAGCTCAACCGTCGAAACTCGGTTGGGATCAAGAGGACTGCTCATGTAGCAGAGCTTGTGTGAACGAAGCTGTAAAGGGCAAATCCGGCTGCTGACAAATGTGGTCATCAAATCCTCACCGCGGAGCCCGGCGTGGATCAATTCCTTCAGCCGAATCGCGAATGCCTCGGCCAGAGCATGACTCTTCCTGGGATTGTAATTCCAGTTTGTCTTGGAAGGGGGCCGATAGAAAAGGCAGGGAGCCGAATCTTGTCTTCTTTTCCAGTGTTTTTGACATAGAAAAACGATCTATGCCACTTCTTGCAAGACTCGAGGCCAGCAACAAGAGGGAACTTGGATTTCCTCCGAGGTGTGATGGGCGCGGCTCCACACTGAGTAAGCAATTTTTCAGAGGGTTGAAGGGATTTGTCTGGGACGATGTTAGATTGGATCTGGAAAAACTTGGACCAAACAAGCACAGAAGGCCATAGGCCAAAGTATCCCTCCGAGGCCGAGATATAAGCCGATAGGGAGGCGATGACATTAGCCGGAAGATGATGCGGCTGAAGGCCGAAGTAATCAAGGAATGCCTTAGCAAAATCGCTAAGGGGAAGGCCGAACCCACGAGCAAAGTGGGACATGAAAACAACATACTCGCCTTCATTGAGTACATGAGATGATTCGCTGTCGGGTAAGCGACAGCTTACCTCGGCGGGAATCCGGCGAGTCCTAATTATCCACTCAATCTCACGACGAGTGACGGAGGAACCTTGCCAGGAGCCCCGCTCTGGACCAGACGCTACGTCGTCGTCTTAGACGAGCATGCCACTAACTGAACTCGACATAGGGTCGCCGGAGGAATCAACGGAAGAAGAACTAACGGCGGAGCAGGGCTTAGAGGCGCAGGGCCCCGTCGTGGTTCTAAGCAAGGACGGCGGCGGATCGGAAAAGAGCCGCCACGAGAAATCTGGAAAACAGTAGATGCGTCTAGGGGGGAGCCTAGCGATGGGACCGTAGAAAAACTCACCGGCGACGGCGCCGGAGCAAGCGCACGGTGATAAGGTCGGCGGAGTAGAGAAACTGTGGCCTCGCCGTCGAAGATATCGATAATGGTGCAACCGCAGGAGCACAAGCAGACGCACGGGCGCGAGGAAGAAGAAGAGCAACGGTGAGCGAAGGGGAAAAGTGAATCCTCTAGCCCTGTTCCCCTCTTTATAACCGCGCAGCCCTGGCAGTAGTGGGATCGTGCGTGCGATCACTAACCGTGTAGATCGTGCGTGCGGTGGAACTGCTCGCGGCTGAGTGGAGCCACACCGAAGACCACGCAGCGTAGGAGAGTATCAGCCCCCCTGACCGATGCGGTGCGCGAGGCATCGCAGCGCCGACGCGACAGGCGCAGTAATCACTGTAGCTTGTCAGTAGGCACTGTAGAGGAACAAAAAACTAGAGAAATAATGATGAGTATTACACATAGGACGAGGCGTGCACAAAAAGCTGCGCGGATACCTCGAACAGGAAAAAGTAACTCGGAGATGAGGAGAAATGAATATTGGGAAACTGATGTGGCCCGGCCAAGGTTACGAGCAGGACCACACCAGCTTCGAGGACTAATGTTGGGGAGGTGACCCCGGATAGGGTCAAGACAGGGGAAGATAAAATGAGTCTCCCTTGTCATATGCCGAGTTACTGTTGATATCGGCCGAGTCATGTAAATATTGGCCGAGATAAGCACGGCCATGACACTTACGAAAGGATCAATGCCTTACCCGACCGACATACGAGTTAAGTCGGCCGAGTGAGCCCGAATAACTTGAATGCAGGTGAAGGCCGAGCAGAGTTATGCGAGACATGGCCGAATAACGTGAAGCTTGCAGGAGAAGGATGTGCCTATAGTCAAACCAAAGTAACGGGCTAAGGAGAATATGAACGAAGCCAAGCATAAAGGACAAGGAGCAGAGCAGCAGAAGGGCAAAAGGGGGTCACGGAGGTGACAGTCATGGAGCCCGAGGCGCGCAGGTGGGGTTCTCTGGAACCTTGCCATCGTTAGAAGGGGGACACGGAAAGGAGGTCATCGAATTACTATCTTGGGACAAGCATATTCCTCGAATATGCTTGCCACGTCAGCCCTAGAGGGGCCAAGGCACCCCTTTATAAGTGGAGACGCGGGATCCTAAGGGGGGGTCGATTCACTCTATGTCGTAAGGCTCGTATATTAGTCTTCTTCTTCCTACTAATAGCTCAAGGAGCACTTGTAGTTCTTGTAAGGAGAAAGAAAGATCTTGATGTTAGTCATTTGAGTGTGGAAATCACTACATCTTCCCTCCTCGGATCCCTCTAGCATCCATTGGCCCCATACTTTAGCCTACCCATGGCATCTGCCGTGCCACCACCACGACAGTACTTGACGGCGACGTTGGGGTTACCCCCGGCGATCTCCACCACGTTGTCGTAATCCTGCAACCATGTAGCTGGCTTGGCGGTGCCGTCATAGGGATTGATGGTCTTGTCAATCCGGAAACCTTTGGAGTAAGTTGCAGACCGTATCACAGATACAAAGCAATGTGGCCCCAGGTATGGTCCTTCCCGGGCCTCGTGGATCTTGTCTATCCATGAACATGCGTCGTATGGCTCCGGGTTTCTTTTCTTCTTGTCAACAGGGGATGGGCTACGTGAACGACGCGGGCCTCCTCCGCCATGGTGACTGCTAGGTGGCGACGGAGGCGGAGGTGGCGGTGGGTTAGCCTTCTTGCTGTTACCCTCCTGCGACGCCTCATGCTTGTCGCGGTTGCTTGTCGGACGCGGAGGGTCATGGCATGACCTACTCTTGTGTCCCTGGCTGCGCTCTCCATCATGACGGGCCTGCTCCGTGTTGTTGCGGATGACGATGCCACGTTGCTTTGGCGGAGGCATGTCCGTGCGATGGTGAGCCTTGGGGTCTTCGCAATGTCGGGGAGATCGGGGCGGTGGAGATGGGCGGCGAGGGTGATCTTTGGCTCCGTGGTCGGAGGATATGGGGATAGCGTCCTTCCTGTTGCACGCATCACTCTGTCTTTGTTCTGATGAACCCGTCTGGGACCCGACATCCTGGGGAGATCTGTTCCTTGGTGGCTTATGCTAGCTAGACTGGGAAAACATTGGGTCAGACTCAAGCCTCTAGGAGGTGGCCTTTTCCTACTGTTTCACCGCCTTGGCCACTAGGTCATAGACCTGGTCCACCGCTTCAGGCGATCTATCCTGCTCTAGAAGGGTCTTGGCAGCGGCGAGGTTGAGGAGAGGAGTGGGCATCACCTGCCTGCCATCACTATCAATGTATGGCTTTGCCTATGCCGACTTTGGGGGAGCCCATCCTAGGTTTCGCCGCACACCAGGATCGTTGATGACGTGAGACGGAGCTTTCTTGGCCTTCTGCTGTTGCAGCAGAGTCTTGTACTCGGCCTCCATTGCTCTAGCTTTCTCTATGGATTTCTGCGCGTTGACCAGATCTCGATCTAGCTTAGCGCCTTGATCCGCGATGGTCTGTGCTTCCTCCAGCAGCTGCTGGCGCTTCTCGTCAAGCTGGGTCACGTTCCGGATATGAGCTACGGTCAGTGGCTCGACGAGGAGATTGCCGTACATCACTCTATCAGCTGGAGTAACTTGGGCAGTAGCAGACATAGATGCCGGAGGCGGCGGATTTGCGGTGTTGTTGTTACTCGGTCCGGTGTTGAGTTCCTATGGCTGTTACACTGGGTTAAGCGGAGGGGGCATGACCTTTGCGCGATCATTGTCGGCAGCAACATGTGGCCCCTTCCCTTTGTCCAGCGCTGTAGGTGGAGCTCGTCCGGGCTGGTCTTCATCCATCGCTGTCCCAATGGTAACGAACACCTCTCGGGACTTGAAGGCATTGTTGGCTTGCTCATCGCGCTGGAATTCTTCCTCCAGCTCTTGCATAGTTGAGTACAGCTCATCCGGGCTGAAGTCTATCTCCTCCGAGTAGGCGCTGATGTCGGCGTAGAGCGTGTCGAGCACGGAATCGGAGGGTGTCGGGGCTTCGTCAACAATGGGTGATGGCGGCGGCACGACGATGATGACTGGGGGTGGCAGTGCTGCTGCAGCAATAATGACTGGAGGCGGTGGCGGCGGCGCCGTGACGACTGCTAGAGGTGGTTACAGGGAAAAGTCCTAGCCAGACAGGTTATAGAGTCCTACACTGTCTATTACTAGTCTAGCGTGTCTTATACTCCAAGGCTCCGGGTACGCTGGTAACTCCACCATAGCCTTCCTTTATCCGGCATGGGCCTCCCTTCTGGATCCATCTAACTGGGCCGCCCAGCATGCCATGGGCCATGCTACCAACTGTGGGCCACCCGGGTTATCCGGATAGAGGACATGCTATGAGGATACCCATATACCATACCCCAACAATGTATCAATGGTAAAGATTGGACCGGAGTCCATAGTTCACTAGAGGTGCTCTCCTTAGATAAACAACATGGCATGAAGGGTAAAAAAATTACAGCGAGGCAATTGACAGGAACTGAGCAAGGCATAACAATGCAATTACTAGCCAGAAAGATCCTATGAGGATGGGCAATACAACATTATACATAGTCGTAATCCAACTGCATCTATGACTAGAAGTCCACCTTCAGGTTATCATCCGAACCCCCTCCAGTATTAAGTTGCAAGCAACAGACAACTGCTTTAAGCAAAGTGTGTAAGGTAAATAGTCCACATGTTCCATGAACAAGAGACCGTTGTTTTCTCCCTAGTAGCAACAACACATCTACAACCGAAGAGATTATTGTCACTTCCCTTGGAAACTAGAGGCATGAACCCACTATCAAGCATAAATACCCCCTCTTGGAGTCACTAGAAATTACTTGGCCAAGATAACCACTAGCAACGGAGATCATGCAAGATCACAAACAACACAGACATGATAGAATCATAAAGATAAAACCATGAATCAAACCAACATAATAATCTCAATATCCATCGGATCCCCGCAAACACAACATGCATGATTACAAATAGATTAGATCTTGATCATGAACGGAGCTCACAAGATCTATACATGAAAGCGCAAAGGAGGAGATACAACCATCTAGCTACTACATGGACCCATAGTCCAAGGTGGAACTACTCACGAATCATACTAGAGAGAAGGCCTCTGGGATGATCTCCCCTCCAGCAGGGTGCCGGGAAGAGCTTCAGATCCCCCCGATCTAGGGATGATGGTGGCGGCGGCTACAGACGGATTCGTGGATTTCTGATCGAGTACTGAGAGTTTCTACATCGGGGGCTTCTTATAGGCGAAGGGGCAAGACCGGGAGGTGGCCAGGGCCACCAAACCCTAGCCAGGCGTGGGCCCACCTGTGGCCGCGCCTGGGGGGGAGAGGGTTGGCCCCTCTGGTGAGGGTTTGATAGGCTTGATAGCTTGAGAAGATGCTCACGTAAGAAATATGAATTGCAAAGAGAGCATCAAGAAGCAAATTCAAAACACATTTAAGTCTAACACACTTCATATGCATAGGAATCTTGTAAAGAAACAAGTCATTAAAGCACAAGGCAACAAGCATAGGAAAGCAAAACAGGTGCAACTTCAAAAATTTCAACATAAAGAGGGGAAACTTAATATTGTTGAGATACATAAGACCATGTTTCCCTCTCTCATAATAACTTTCAGTAGCATCATGAATAAACTCAACAATATAGATATCACATAAAGCATGCTTTCCATAATCTACAAACACATAATTTCTATCAAGCTCAAAAATAGTGGGATTAAAACCTTCATAGGTTTTACCCAAAGTAGATATTTCAAAAGGATCCACAGGAACATAACATTCATCCTCCTTTGGTAAGCATGGGGACAATCAAATAATGTAAGAGGTAAAGATTTACTCTCATTAGAAGGTAGACATGGGTAGATCCATTCTTCCTCCTCTTGACCATCACTCTCCTCCTCTTTTTCATCTAATGAGTGATACGTCGGAAACGTATCTATAATTTTTGATGTTCCGTGCTTGTTTAGTATCCACTTTGCTATGTTTTGTCTACATTTTGAGGTATTTTTATACACTTTCTGGAACTAACCCATTGACAAGATTCCACAGTGCCAGATGCCTGTTTTCAGCTGTTTTTGGTTTCAGAAAGCTAAAAAATGAATATTCTCGGAATTGGACGGGACAAAAGCCAAAGTTCATATTTTTCAATGAGCGATACAGAAAATCGAAGACGAGACGGAGGAGGAAACCAGGGTGGCCACACCCTAGGTGGGCACGGGCCCACCATAGGCCGCGCCCACAGGGGGTGTGGGCCCCCTAGCCCTCCACCGACCTTGCCTCCTTCGCCTATAAGAAGCCCCTGACTCACAAACCCTAAATCATCCTAGAAGAAATTCACGAAAACCTCTGCTGCGCCGCCGCCACCGAAGGGGCGATTCAGGGGACAGAAAGTCTTTGTTCCGGCACCCTACCGGGACGGGGAAGTGCCCCCGGAGCCATCTCCATCGATCTCCACCACCATCTCCATCACCGTTGTTGATTCCCATGATGAGGAGGGAGTAGTTCTTCCTCAGGGCCAAGGGCTCTACCGGTAGCTATGTGTTCATCTCTCTCTCTCTCTATGCATGATCTTGTTGTGGTCATGAGCTTTGTAATCAAGTAGATCTACCTTGCTACTCAAGTGCTTCAATAGATCTCTGCTCTCCCCATGTGTGTGAAAGTGACAGCATGCACGCCATGGTGGCACTTAGGCTTGATTCTACATAAATACTCTTTGTGCTTTAATAGATCTATGCTTTTCCCCACGTGTGTGAAAGTGACAGCGAGCATACCATGTGTGGCACTTTGGCTAGATTGAATATTTGTTATGAGTTATATTTGGAGTTGGATGTCTCTATGAAATTGTGGTGTTTGTTGGAACCATCTAGCGCTCAAGGTGACAGTGTGGGGTTATCTAGATTGGGGAAGGCGGAATTTGAGGTGTGCTGTTATAGCCCTACCAATGATTAGAGTGTTCAACCAGAGAATAGTTAATAGTAGTATCATGAAGAGAGGATATTTATATGAGAGAATGTTCACTAGTGAAAGTATGATCCCTAGGCCTTGTTTTTAAGCATTGAAACACCATTTGCTACTAGATCTGTTGCATGTTTGCTTGCTTCCGTCTTTATTCTATTTTCTAGGGAGGTTACCTTTCCTCCATGTCAAGCTCTTTTCTGGCACCATTACCCCACGTCAACAACAAGTCATAAGCTCTTTTCTGGCACTGTTACCACTTGTATTTCACTATATCTTCGCCGAACTAGTGCACCTATACACCTGACAAGTGTATTGGGTGTGTTGGGGACACAAGAGACTTCTTGTATTTTGATTGCAGGGTTTCTTGAGAGGGAATACCTTTTACCACTTCCTCCCCGAGTTCGATAAACCTTGGGTAATCCACTTAAGGGATACTTGCTGTTGTTATACAAATCTCTACACTTGGAGGCCCAACAACTGTTTGCAAGAATACAAGTGTGTAGACATCAAGCTCTTTTCTGGCGCCGTTGTCGCGGAGGTTTTGTCCTTTTACCTTTCCTCCACGTCAAGCTTCATCAAAGCTCTTTTCTGGCGCCGTTGCCGGGAAGGTAAGGTAAAAGGTACTCACATCCTCCGATGTGAGTGATCGAAGTTATTTCCTTTAGATTCTGCAATTTTGTATTTTTGTTTCTTGTTTTCACTAGTTAGGCTTAATGGAAAATAACAAAAAAATTAGAGAGTTGTATAGTATTTATCTTGAATTAGGACATGAAGTGTTTTAAGAGAAAATTAAAAAACCTATGGAACTTCATTTGCATGCTAATAGCAATGTTATTAGTATGAATTTTTTGAACACCATTGTTGATAATGCTATGGAAAAGTCTAAGCTTGGGGAAGCTAGTTTTGATGAAAATGATCTTTTTAGTCCCCTAGCTTTAGAGGACAAAATTTGTTTTGATGATACCAAACCTCCAATATATGATGATTACAATGATGAATATGATATTTTCAGTCCACCTACTATTGAGGATAACATTAATTGTGATTAAAATATGCCTCCTATATTTGATGATTATGGTGATGAGAATAATAATGATAGTTATTTTGTGGAATTTGCTCCCACTACAATTAATAAGAATGACTATGCTTATGTGGAGAGTAATAATCATTTTATGCATGTGGCTCATGATAAGAATGTTTTATGTGATAGATATATTGTTAATTTTATGCATGATGCTACTGAAAGTTATTATGAGAGAGGGAAACATGGTTTTATGCATCTAAAAAATATTAAGTTTCCCCTCTTTATGTTGAAAATTTTGAAGTTGCACTTGTTTTACTTTACTATGCTTGTTTTTTTGTGCTTTCATGACTTGTTTATTTACAAGATTACTATGCATAGGAAGTGGGTTAGACTTAAATGTGTTTCGAATTTTCTTCTTGATGCTCTCTTTGACTTCAATTCATAATTATTATGTGAGCATCTTCTCAAGCTCTCAAGCCTAACTTAAAGGCGTTAAAGAAAAGTACTTGTTGGGAGATAACCCAAGAGTTTTCTTGAGTCTTGGAATTTATTATTTCAGTAACGACCTCTCCTTATCCTTTTTGTTTGCTTTTTTGTGCCAAGAATGACCTCTAATGAGAGGGAAGTAAGATTTTGGGGAGTTGTTGTCCCGAAACAGATTTCTGTCCTCCACCATAAAAATTCGTGAGGAATATCTGTAACTCGTATTGAGCTCAAAATTTATGAATAAATCCCCCAGTATGTTACATAACTTTTGTTAGTTTAACACTTTTTGATTTGAGCAACAGAAGATGTTCGAACAAATCGGTTTCTGCCTGCTGGTCTGTTTTGACAGATTTCTGCCATTATTTGCATTTGCTTCTTATTGATACCTTTTTGAGTCTCTTTTGGGGAATTGAGATTTTTGAAGGAGTTATTACAGTAGCTTGTATTTTTAGTGAAAATTCTTGCTGTTCCAAAGCTTTGCCAGAGGTCTAATATCTTTTGAATACACTAATGTTGCTAATGAATATTGTGTGAAGTTTTGTATGAAGGAAAAAATTTCAAGTGTAGAGAGAGAATGATGCAATGAGATGAAGAGTGGACAAAATATAAAGCTTGGGGATGCCACCATGGTGTCACACCAAGAAATATCCAAGAGGTACAAGCATCAAAGCTTGGGGATGCCCATGGCATCCCCTTCTTCATCAATAAAAATCTCAGGTCTTTCTAGACACTTCGTTTTTATTGTTTCATGCACTATTGTGTTGTTCTTGGAGCGTCTTAGTTTTCATTTTTGGTTTTAGTTTGCTTGAGTAAGTTGGTTGGATCTCATCACACTTCTTTTGGAGAGATACACACTCTGTTCTCATTGCCTAGAACACTCTAGTTTTCACTCTTATAGTTTTGTGAGTGTTCTCTTTTGCTAGCACTGTGTTCAGCCTTAGTTTTCTTGTGCTTTACGCTTAGAACTTTTTAGTTCTTCTTTGTGGAGTTGTGAGACAAGCTCACTGATCTTTGTTGCTTATTATCTTTGTGAGTTGTTTCAAATAAGTTGTTTGGTGTTGGAAAAGAGTACAAAGCTTCATGCTTATAGTGGTATAAGAGGAGCTTGCATTGACTGTGACTTAGACTTTATCATGACATGCTAGGTGTTTTTTTGACCTTATGCTTAGTGATTATTGATGTAGCATGTCTTGTTCCAAACAATTGGAATTGCTTAGTGTGCCTTGAAGAAATTATGCATTGTTTTAGCATGCAAAAGCATAGTATTGTGGTATTCTCCTTTGATGCTTTTCTTGGGTTGACTTGGCACATGCTCACACCATGTTATGACTATGACAAGTCACCATTAGCCTCTATGATCATTTAGTCCTTGACTTGTAGTACCACTCTTTTCTTTGATTAGTATGCTTTGTTGCACTGCATGATTATGGCCATTATGCTCTCTTAGTTGGTTGCTCCCAGTCTTTTGCTAGCCTCCACTTATATGAGTAAGTTATACTCATGCTTCCAACTCCCAAGAAACCAAGTTATTCCAAAGTGCCCACTATAAATTCCTATGCATGGTGTGTTACACCATTCCAAGTATATTCTTGTTTTCAGCTACCTTGCAATTAAAAACTATTTGGTTATGTGCAAAATTAGTGATTAAAGCCCTAACAAACTTGATGGCACACTTTATATTCTTTGCCCCTAATAAACTTGAACCATTATGTCGTCTATGTTGTATATGCTTGCACTTATTCATTGGAATTAGCAGAACCATGTTGTCATGGGGAACGTTTTCAACATTGCACTTGTACTTTGTACTCCGTTGATATCATGCTCTTTTGTCTATGGATGTCACCGGTGTGAAATAAAGTGGAAACTTGTAAGTCCATGGAGTTTTTATTTTGTGTTAGAGAAACGCCTGGGCCGCTAGCCTAAGCCATGCCTAATCATGGTGGAAACTTGCAGCATCACCATAGTGAGCTATCTATGAAGCATCCTCAATAAAAATCTATGCATATAGTAAATAAAAAGATCGCTTAGATGCTCATTGTCTGCTTGCCTTGTCATTTTGTTTATGGGATAGCTCCTGTACCATGTGCAAGGGGTACCCCGTTGGCGGTTCTCTATGATACGCATGTACTTACAATGACAAGAACTTACAGGTGACTGAAGTTGAGTAGCATGAGGAGTGGCCCTCGTATTCAAGAGACTTGAGATTGCCAACTTATACTTTGTCAACCATATACTCCATGGTTTGTTCACTTTAACTTTAATCACTTCAAGATGCTTATGATAGGGGCAATGAGGGCTTAAAGATAACAAGTACCATATTTTTTGGAAACTCTTTTTGAAACTTGAAATCCCTGCTTCCCTTTATGAAGGGCCTTTCTTCCACTATTATTGAGTCTCCACCTTCTACCTTTAGGCACTAGTTAAGAGAGCATAGTTGCCATTCTTAGTTCTACGTGCATTGTCCCAAAACTTATTGATTGATGCATATTGTGAAATTACTTGTTCTTATGCTATTTGTTTCTAGTCACCCCTGTGAACTTTGAAGGTGTCCTATGCATCTATTTGCTACTCTATTAGGGACAAGCTGATTGCCACTATGTCATGTTTTCTGTATGTGAAACAAACAAACGTTTTCAATGCATGTTATTCATGATCTTTGTTTATAGCCTTTCATGTTGCATGCATAGTTACTATGTATTATTGTTAGAACTCCATCTTTCATGCACATGTTTAGAGTTCTTTGATCCTACCTTTAAATGCTTGCAAATGGTTTGATCTTGGTTTTGATGGTGCATGTCACCTCAAAAATTATTCTTTTTATCACTTACCTACTCGAGGACGAGCAGGAGTTAAGCTTCTGAATATTCTCGGAATTGGACGGGACAAAAGCCAAAGTTCATATTTTTCAGTGAGCGATACAGAAAATCGAAGACGAGACGGAGGAGGGAACCAGGGTGGCCACACCCTAGGTGGGCGCGGGCCCACCCTAAGCCGCGCCCACAGGGGGTGCGGGCCCCCTGGACCTCCACCGACCTTGCCTCCTTTGCCTATAAGAAGCCCCTGACTCAGAAACCCTAAATCTTCCCAGAAGAAATCCACGAAAACCTCTGTTGCGCCGCCGCCACCGAAGGGGAGATTCGGGGGACAAAAAGTCTCTATTCTGGCACCCTGCCGGGACGGGGAAGTGCCCCTAGAGCAATCTCCATCGATCTCCACCACCATCTCCATCACCGTTGCTAATTCCCATGATGAGGGAGTAGTTCTTCCTCAGGGCTAAGGGCTCTACAGGTAGCTATGTGTTCATCTCTCTCTCTCTCTCTCTCTCTCTCTCTCTCTCTCTCTCTCTCTCTCTCTATGCATGATCTTGTTGTGGTCATGAGCTTTGTAATCAAGTAGATCTACCTTGCTACTCAAGTGCTTCAATAGATCTCTGCTCTCCCCATGTGTGTGAAAGTGACAGCATGGACGCCATGGTGACACTTAGGCTTGAGTCTACATAAATACTCTTTGTGCTTTAATAGGTCTATGCTTTTCCCCACGTGTGTGAAAGTGACAGTGGGAATACCGTGTGTGGCACTTTTGGCTAGATTGAATATTTGTTATGAGTTATATTTGGAGTTGGATGTCTCTATAAAATTGTGGTGTTTGTTGGAACCATCTAGCGCTCAAGGTGACAGTGTGGGGTTATCTAGATTGGGGAAGGCGGACTTTGAGGTGTGCTGTTATAGCCCTACCAATGATTAGAGTGTTCAACCAGAGAGTAGTTAATAGTAGTATCATGAAGAGAGGATATTTATATGAGAGAATGTTCACTAGTGAAAGTATGATCCCTAGGCCTTGTTTCTAAGCATTGAAACACCATTTGCTACTAGATCTGTTGCATGTTTACTTGCTTCCGTCTTTATTCTGTTTTCTAGGGAGGTTACCTTTCCTCCACGTCAAGCTCTTTTCTGGCACCGTTACCCCACATCAACAACAAGTCATAAGCTCTTTTCTGGCACCGTTACCACTTGTATTTCACTATCTCTTCGCCGAACTAGTGCACCTATACACCTGACAAGTGTATTGGGTGTGTTGGGGACACAAGAGACTTCTTGTATTTTGATTGCAGGGTTTCTTGAGAGGGAATACCTTTTACCACTTCCTCCCCGAGTTCGATAAACCTTGGGTAATCCACTTAAGGGATACTTGTTGTTGTTATACAAATCTCTACACTTGGAGGCCCAACAACTGTTTGCAAGAATAGAAGTGCGTAGACATCAATGAGCTTTCAGTTTAGCAATTTCTTCTTCCATAGGCTCCTGCAAGGCATTAGTCTCTTCCATTTGTGGAAAACACCTATTAAAATATTCAAGAATATAGCCATTTTCTTCCTTGTAATTATCAAAGAAAAATTTAAGTATCACGTAGACCTCATATTCATAAGGTGCATCATCAGTATTTTCAAGCAAACTGGCAAGTTCAAATGCACCCTTGAAGGCAATAAATTCTTCAATTTGTTCCACATCTTCAAAGTCATAATTTCCTTTAACATAGGAAGATTTTGTAACATTATCATTATACTCACACTGAAAAGGAAGGTGTTTATACCTCCTACAACAACAAGTTTTATCAAAGCAATAAGTAACATTATAAGTAGAGCACAAGTCTCTAGCAATAGTATTCAACTTATCAATTTGTTCCCATAAGTGTCTCCCTTTTTGTGAAAACGGTGTTCCTTATAATAACACTTTTGTTCTTCCGTGAACCCTCCTTGCCAATAAGAACTAGTTTCAAAGAAACCATCCATTGATAGAAAACATGACCAAGCAAGGCAATAACATACCAGCAACCAAAGTAGGAACTAATTTTTGTGTTTTTGAATAAGGCAAGCAAACCAAACTAGACTAAATTTTGGGGTTTTTTGGAAAGAGGAAAACAAAACCAAGCAAAAGAAACAAAGCAAACTAAAAACAAAGTAAAGAGAAAGGAAGTGAAGTACTCCCCTAGTAAAGACGTCCTTAGCCTCCCCGGCAACGACGCCAGAAAATAGCTTGATGGCGCCCAATACTTGTCGTGGAACGCTTCGTTGGAAACCCCGAGAGCAAGGTATGAAGCAGCACAGCAGCAAGTTTCCCTCAGTAAGAAACCGAGGTTCTCGAACAAGTAGGAGGAAGGAAACGTCACACGTGTGTTGCTGGCAACATGGAGACCTGCACAACATAAACTCAAGACTTTGCCCCAACGAATCAGTGAGGTTGTCAAGCTCACCGGTTTGTTGTAACAAAGGATTAAACGTATGGTGTGGAAGATAATGGTTTGTAGCAAGTAAACAAGTAACAGTGGAAGATGTATCAATGGTAAAGATTGGACCGGGGTCCATAGTTCACTAGAGGTGCTCTCCTTAGATAAACAACATGGCATGAAGGGTAAACAAATTACAACGGGGCAATTGACAGGAACTGAGCAAGGCATAACAATGCAATTATTAGCCAGAAATATCCTATGAGGTTGATTGGGCAATACAACATTATACATAGACCATAATCCAACTGCATCTATGACTAGAAGTCCACCTTCAGGTTATCATCCGAACCCCCTCCAGTATTAAGTTGCAAGCAACAGATAACTGCTTTAAGCAAAGTGTGTAAGGTAAATAGTCCACATGTTCCATGAACAAGAGACCGTTGTTTTCTCCCTAGTAACAACAACACATCTACAACCAAAGAGATTTCTGTCACTTCCCTTGGAAACTAGAGGCATGAACCCACTATCGAGCATAAATACTCCCTCTTGGAGTCACTAGCAACTACTTGGCCAAGATAACCACTAGCAACGGAGAGCATGCAAGATCACAAACAACACAGACATGATAGAATCATAAAGATAGAACCGTTAATCAAACCAACATAATAATCTCAATATCCATCGGATCCCCGCAAACACAACAGGCATGATTACAAATAGATTAGATCTTGATCATGAACAGAGCTCACAAGATCTATACATGAAAGCACAAAGGAGGAGATACAACCATCTAGCTACTACATGGACCCATAGTCCAAGGTGGAACTACTCACAAATCATACCGGAGAGAAGGCCTCCGGGATGATCTTCCCTCCGGTAGGGTGCCGGGAAGAGCTTCAGATCCCTCCCGATCTAGGAACAATGGTGGCGGCGGCTACAGACGGTTTCGTGGAATATTGATCGGGTGCTGAGAGTTTCTGCATCGGGGGCTTCTTATAGGCGAAGGGGGAGACCGAGGCAGCCGCCAGGGCAGGCAAACCCTAGCCAGGCACGGGCTAGGGACCACCCATGCCTGGGGTGGGTCTGCCCCCCCTGTACGGCCCCTCAGGCTCTCCTTTGGACTTCTTGTTCCCCACGGAAAGTTATTGACTTTGACGTTCGTCCCGTCCAATTCCGAGAATATTTCTTTACTAACTTTTCTGAAACCAAAAACAGCAGAAAACAGGCATCTGGCACTGTTGCAACTTGTTAATAGGTTAGTACCAGAAAACATGTAAAAATCACCTCAAAGTGTAGACAAGTAAAGCAAAGTAGATACTAAACAAGCATGGAGCATAAAAAATTATAGATACGTTTCCAACGTATCACACACCTTGCTCTTGGGGTTTCCAACGAAGTGCTCCCACGTCAACACCGGATGTACGCATCAAGATTTTTGGCGTCGTTGCCGGGGATCTACAGGACAACTTCAACCTCTTCCTCCCCGTCAGGCACCAAATTTCTAGCGTCGTTGCCGGGGAGTCTAAGGACGTCTTCACAAGGGGAGTACTTCACTTCCTTTCTCTTTACTTTGTTTTTAGTTTGCTTTGTTTCTTTTGCTTGGTTTTGTTTGCCTCTTTTCAAAAAATCCAAAAAAATTAGTCTAGCTTGGTTTGCTTGCCTTATTCAAAATCACAAAAAAATTAGTTCCTACTCTAGTTGCCACCTTGCTCCAGCTCACCATGTTTCTCCCCCAGTTCGCTCTGAAAAATCTTGCAATAGGTAGTGGCTCCATAATTGGGAAAGATAATATTGAAGAATTATTTAATTATGTTAGCAAGCATGAGGATATTGAGGGTAAATCTATAGTTGAACTTGCTCCTAATTATGAGATTGTTGCATCTTATTTAGTTCATATGTTGGAGGCTAGGTTTGTTAGCCTTAACCCCTTCATACAATTCTTATTCCTAAAACTAAAAGAAGAGAAGAATGTTGAAAAAAGGGAATTCATCCTTGAAACTTTATCAAAAGAATTTCGTGATGTTGCTAGGGAAGCCAAAAAAGTTTTTGAACGTTTCAATATGCTAGGTTCAAGTGTAGATGTTGTGGGTATTTCTGATAAAACTAAGCCTAGAAAGGAATTCAATATACCCATACCCTTTAAGCTTGTTGGAATGCATGAAGCCTTTGAAAAGAACTTTTATTGGATTGCCCCTGAAAATCTTTTTGATGAAGGTAGTAGACCGAGGAGAGATGAGAAAGGATCCTCCAAAACCCATTTGGATGAGATACCTTTCATAATTGAAGATTTTTCAAGTATGAATGTTAATGCTTCTTCATTTGAAAATACTTGATTCTTCTTGCTTCTTGTGCCTAACTTAAAGGCGTTAAAGAAAAGTACTTGTTGGGAGATAACCCAAGAGTTTCCTTGAGTCTTGGAAGTTATTACTTCTGTAATAAGCTCTCCTTGTCCTTTTTGTTTGTTTTTTTGTGCCGAGAATGACCTCTAATGAGAGGGAAATAAGATTTGGGGAGTTGTTGTCCCGAAACAGATTTTTGTCCTCCACCAAAAACATTCGTGAGGAGGCTCTGTAACTCGGATTGAGCTCAAAATTTACGAATAAATCCCTCAGTATGTTATCTAACTTTTTTTAGTTCAACACTTTTGATTTGAGCAACAAAAGATGTTCGAAAAAATTCGTTTCTACCTGCTGGTCTGTTTTGACAGATTTCTGCCATTACTTGCATTTGCTTCTTATTGATTCTTTTTGAGCTCTCTTCAGGTAAATTGAGTTTCTTTGAAGGAGTTACTACAGTAGCTTGTGTTTTTAGTGAAAATCCTTGCGGTTCCAAAGCTTTGCCAATGTTCTAATATCTTTTGAATACACTAATGTTGCTAATGATGATTGTGTGAAGTTTTGTATGAAGGAAAAAATTTCAGGTGTAGAGAGAGAATGATGCAATGAGATTAAGAATGGACAAAATCTCAAGCTTGGGGATGCCACCATGGTGTCATCCCAAGAAATATCCAAGAGGTACAAGCGTCAAAGCTTGGGGATGCCCAAGGCATCCCCTTCTTCATCAATAAAAAGCTCAGGTGTGTCTAGACACTTCACTTTTATTATTTCATGCACAGTTGTGTTATTCTTGGAGCGTCTTAGTTTTCGTTTTCTTTGGTTAGTTTGTTTAGTTTGCTTGAATAAAGTAAGTTTGGACCCCCGTTCTCGCTGTGTTGTTTTGCAAATAAGTTTGCTTGGTGTTTGGAAAGGAGTAGTAAGTTCTTGCTTGAAGTGCAAGAGGAGCTTGCATTGACTGTGACTTAGACTTTAGCATGACATGCTAGGTGTTGTTTTGACCTTATGCTTAGTGATTATTGCTGTAGCATGTCTTGTTCCAAACAATTGGGATTGCTTAGTGTGCCTTGAAGAAATTATGTGTTGTTTTAGCATGCAAAAGCATAGTATTGTGGTATTCTCCTTTGATGTTTTGCTTGGGTTGACTTGGCACATGCTCACACCATGTTATGACTATGACAAGTCACCATTAGCCTCTATGATCATTTAGTCCTTGACTTGTGGTACCACTCTTTGCTTTGATTAGTTTGCTTTGTTGCATTGCATAATTGTGGCCATTATTGCTCGCTTAGTTGGTTGCTCCCAGTCTTTTGCTAGACTCCAATTGTATGAGTAAGTTTTACTCATGCTTCCAACTCCTAAGAAACCAAGTTTTTCCAGAGTGTCCACTATAAACTCCTATGCATGGTGTTTTACACCATTCCAAGTATATTCTTGTTTGCAACTATCTTCCAATTAAAAACTATTTCGTTATGTGAAAACTTAGTGATTAAATCCCTCACGAACTTGATGGCACACTTTATTCTTTGCCCCTAAGAAACTTGAACCATTGAGACAACTTTTTTGTATATGCTTGCACTTATAAGTTGGAATTAGCAGAACCGTGCTGTCACGGGGAACGTTTTCAACATTGGACTTGTACTTTTGTACTCCATTGATATCATGCTCTTTTGTCTATGGATGTTACCGGTGTGAAATGAAGTGGGAACTTTTAAGTACATGGAGTTTGTATTCTGTGTTAGAGAAACGCCTAGGCCGCTAGCCTAAGCCATGCCTAATCATGGTGGAAACTTGCAGCATCACCATAGTGACATCTATGAAGCATTCTTCTTTTAAAAAAAAGAGACACATTGAGAAAAGAGGAAAGAGAGAAAAAAGCACCATATTCCCATGGTACATAAGAAGAATTGCTGAGATGCTCATTGTCTGCTTGCCTTGTCATTTTGGTTATGGGAAAGCTCTTGTACCATGTGCGAGGGGTACGCCGTTGGCGGTTCTCAATGATATGCAAATACTTATAGTGACAAGAACTTGCCTGGGCCCTAAGTTGAGTATCCATGAGGTGTAGCCCTCGTATTCAAGGGACATGAGATTGCCAGCTTATACTTTGTCAAGCATATACTACAGCTTTGCCACTTTAACCTTAACCACTTCAAGATGCTTATGATAGGGGCAATGAGGGCCGCAAGCTAACAAGTACCATAATTTTTGGAAGATATTTTTGAAACTTGTAATCCCTGCTTCCTTTACAAAAAGGCCTTTCTTCCACCATTATTGAGTCTCTACCTTCTACCTTTAGGAACCATTAAGAGAGCATAGTTGTCATTCTGTGTGCAGTGTTCCAAATCTTATTAATTGATGCATATTGTGTTATTACTTGTTCTTGTGCTATTTGTTTTTAGTCACCCTTGTGAACTTTGAAGGTGTCCTATGCATCTATATTGCTACTCTATGAGGGACAAGCTGATTGCCACTATGCTATGTTTTCTGTATGTGAAACAAACAAACGTTTTTCAAATGCATATTATTCATGATCTTTGTTTGTAGATTGCCATGTTGCATGCATAGTTACTATGTCCTACTGTTAGAACTCCATTCTTTCATGCACATGTTTAGAGTTCTTTGATCCTAGCTTTCAATGTTTTCAAATGGTTGGATCTTTATTGTGAGGGTGCATGTCACCTCAAAAATTATTCTATTTATCACTTACCTACTCGAGGACGAGCAGAAGTTAAGCTTGGGGATGCTGATACGTTGGAAACGTATCTATAATTTTTGATGCTCCATGCTTGTTTAGTATCTACTTTGCTTTACTTGTCTACACTTTGAGGTTCTTTTTACATGTTTTCTGGTACTAACCTATTAACAAGTTGCAACAGTGCCAGATGCTTGTTTTCTGCTGTTTTTGGTTTTAGAGAAGTTAGTAAAGAAATATTCTCGGAATTGGACGGGATGAAGGACAAAGTCAATAACTTTCCGTGGGGAACAAGAAGTCTAGAGGGGAGCAGGGGAGTCCGGCCAGAGGGGCCAACCCCCCTCCCCCCCAGGCATGGCCACAGGTGGGCCCGCGCCTGGCTAGGGTTTGGTGGCCCTGGCCGCCTCCCGGTCTCGCCCCTTTGCCTATAAGAAGCCCCCGATGTAGAAACTCTCAGTACCCGATCAGAAATCCACGAAACCGTCTGTAGCCACCGCCACCATCGTCCCTAGATCGGAGGGGATATTAAGCTCTTCCCGGCACCCTGCCGGAGGGGAGATCATCCCGGAGGCCTTCTCTCTGGTATGATTCGTGAGTAGTTCCACCTTGGACTATGGGTCCATGTAGTAGCTAGATGGTTGTATCTCCTCCTTTGTGCTTTCATGTATAGATCTTGTGAGCTCTGTTCATGATCAAGATCTAATCTATTTGTAATCATGCCTGTTGTGTTTGCGGGGATCCGATGGATATTGAGATTATTATGTTGGTTTGATTAACGGTTCTATCTTTATGATTCTATCATGTCTGTGTTGTTTGTGATCTTGCATGCTCTCCGTTGCTAGTGGTTATCTTGGCCAAGTAGTTGCTAGTGACTCCAAGAGGGAGTATTTATGCTCGATAGTGGGTTCATGCCTCTAGTTTCCAAGGGAAGTGACAGAAATCTCTTTGGTTGTAGATGTGTTGTTGTTACTAGGGAGAAAACAACGGTCTCTTGTTCATGGAACATGTGGAATGTTTACCTTACACACTTTGCTTAAAGCAGTTGTCTGTTGCTGGCAACTTAACACTGGAGGGGGTTCGGATGATAACCTGAAGGTGGACTTCTAGTCATAGATGCAGTTGGATGACGGTCTATGTATATTGTTGTATTGCCCAATCAACCTCATAGGATCTTTCTGGCTAGTAATTGCATTGTTATGCCTTGCTCACTTCCTGTCAATTGCCCTGTTGTAATTTGTTTAGCCTTCATGCCATGTTGTTTATCTAAGAAGAGCACCTCTAGTGAACTATGGACCCCATTCCAATCTTTACCATTAATACATCTTCCACTGTTACATGTTTACTTGCTGCAAACCATTACCTTCCACACCATACGTTTAATCCTTGGTTACAGCAAACCGGTGAGCTTGACAACCTCACTGATTCGTTGGGACAAAGTCTTGAGTTTGTGTTGTGCAGGTCTCCACGTTGCTTGCAACACCTTTGAGACGTTTCCTTCCTCCTTCTGGTTCGATAACCTCTCGGTCTCTACTGAGGGAAACTTGCTGCTGTGCTCCATCACACCTTACTCTTGGGGTTTCCAACGAAGTGCTCCCATGTCAACACCGGACGCACACATCAAGGAGTAGAAAGTTCTTGCTTGAGTAGTACAAGAGGAGCTTGCTTTGACTGTGACTTAGACTTTATCATGTCATGCTAGATGTTGTTTTGAACTTATGCTTAGTGATTATTGTTGTAGCATGACTTGTTCCAAACAATTGGGATTGATTAGTGTGCCTTGAAATAATCATGCGTTGTTTTAGCATACAAAAGCATAGTATTGTGGTATTCTCCTTTGATGCTTTGTTTGGGTTGACTTAGCACATCCTCACACCATGTTATGACTATGAACAAGTCACCATAGCCTCTATGATCATTTATTCTTTGACTTGTAATACCACTTGACGCTTTGATTAGTAATGTTTTGTCGCTCTGCATGATTATGGTCATTATTGCTCTCTTAGTTGGTCGCTCCCAGTCTTTTGATAGCCTCCACTTGTATGAGTAAGCTCTACTCATGCATCCAACTCCCAAGAAACCAAGTTATTCCAAAGTGTCTACTATAAACTCCTATGCATGGTGTGTTACACCATTCCAAGTATATTCTTGTTTTCATCTATCTTCCAATTAAAAAATATTTTGTTATGTGAAAACTTAGTGATTAAAGCTCTCACAAACTTGATGGCACACTTTATTTTTATTGCCCCTAATAAACTTGAACCATTGTGTCATCTATGTTGTATATTATTACACTTATACGTTGGAATTAGCAGAACTATGTTGTCACGGGGAACGTTTTCAACATTGCACTTGTACTTTGTACACAGTTGATATCATGTTCTTTTGTCTATGGATGTCACCGGTGTGAAATAAAAGGGGATCCTTTAAGTCTATGGAGTTATGTATGTGTGTTAGAGAAACGCCTGGGCCGTTAGCCTAAGCCATGCCTAATCATGGTGGAAACTTGCAGCATCACCATAATGACATCTATGAAGATTTATTCTTATAAAAAAAGAGACATATTGAAAAGAGGAAAGAGAGAAAAAGGCACCATATTCCCATGGTAAATAAGAAGATTGTTGAGATGCTCATTGTCAGCTTGCCTTGTCATTTTGGTTATGGGATAGCTGCTGTACCATGTGCAAGGGGTACCCCGTTGGCGGTTCTTTATGATACACATGTACTTACTATGGCAAGAACTTACAGGTGAATAAAGTTGAGTAACATGAGGTGCGGCCCTCGTATTCAAGGGACATGAGATTGCCAACTTATACTTTGTCAAGCATATACTCCATAGTTTGTTCACTTTAACCTTAATCACTTCAAGATGCTTATGATAGGGGCAATGAGAGCTGAAAGCTAACAGGTACCATAATTTTTGGAAGCTCCTTTTGGAACTTGAAATCCCTGCTTTCCTTTTTGAAGGGCCTTTCTTCCACCACTATATTGAGTCTCCACCTTCTACCTTTAGGCACCAGTTAAGAGAGCATAGTTACCATTCTTAGTTCTATGTGCATTGTCCCAAAACTTATTGATTGATGCATATTGTTGATATTACTTGTTCTTGTGCTATTTGTATCTAGTCACTCTTATGAACTTTGAAGGTGTCCTATGCATCTATTTGCTACTCTGTGAGGGACAAGTTGAATGCCACTATGCCATGTTTTCTGTTTGTGAAATAAACAAATGTTTTTCAATGCATGCTATTCATGATCTTTGTTTGTGACCTTTCATGTTGCATGCATAGTTACATTGTATTACTATTAGAACTTCATCTTTCATGCTCATGTTTAGAGCTCTTTGATCCTAGATTTGAATGCTTGCAAATGGTTTGATCTTGATTTTGATGGTGCATGTCACCTCAAAAATTATTCTTTTTATCACTTACCTACTCGAGGACGAGCAGGAGTTAAGCTTGGGGATGTTTGATACGTCGTAAACGTACCTATAATTTTTTAAGTTCCATGCTTGTTTAGAATCTACTTTGCTTTGATTTGTCTACACTTTGAGGTGTTTTTATATGTTTTCTGGTACTAACCTATTAACAAGATGCCACAGTGCCAGTTGCCTGTTTTCTTCTGTTTTTTGGTTCCAGAAAGGCAGAAAATCAATATTCTCGGAATTGGACGGGACAAAAGCCAAAGTCAATATTTTACCATGGGAACACGAAGCCGAAATACGAGAAGGAGGAGAGTCACCAGGGGGCCACACCCCCTGGCCGCGCGGGTGGGCTTACCCCGCGCCTGGGGGTGCGGCCGCCCTGGCGACCCCCTGCCTCGCCTCTTCGCCTATAAAGACCCCCCGATGCCTAAACCCTAAGTACCCGATCAATATTCCACGAAACCGTCTGTAGCCGCCGCCGCCATCGTCCCTAGATCGAGGGGATCTGAAGCTCTTCACGGCGCCCTACCGAAGGGGAGATCATCCCGGAGGCATTCTTCTTCTTCACGCCAGCCTCCGGTATGAAGCGTGAGTAGTTCCACCTTGGACTACGGGTCCATGTAGTAGCTAGATGGTTGTATCTCGTCATTTGTGCTATCATGTTTAGATATTGAGAGCTCCGTTCATGATCAAGAACTCTCTATTTGTAATGTTGTGTTTGCGGGGATCCGATGGATATTGAGATTACTATGTCAGATTGATTAATTGTTTTGTCTTATTTATTCTATCATGTCTATGTTTTTTTATCTTGCATGCTCTCCGTTGTTAGTAGCTATCTTGGCCAAGTAGATGCTAGTGACTCCAAGAGGGGGTATTTATGCTCGATAGTGGGTTCATGCCTCTATTTAATCTAAGGGAAGTGACAGAAATCTCTAATGTTGTAGATGTGATGTTGCCACTAGTGAGAAAACAACGGTCTCTTGGTCATGGAACAAGTGGATTGTTTACCTTACACACTTTTCTTAAAGCAGTTATCTGTTGCTTGCAACTTAATACTGGAGGGGGTTCGGATGATAACCCGAAGGTGGATTTCTAGTCATAGATGCAGTTGGATGGCGGTCTATGTATCTTGTTGTATTGCCCAATCGAATCTCATAGGATCATGATGATTAGTATTGCATTGTTATGCCTTGCTCAGTCCTGTCAATTGCCCTGCTATAATTTGTTTACCCAGCATGCCATGTTTGTTTATCTAAGGAGAACACCTCTAGTGAACTATGGACCCCGGTCCAATCTTTACCATTGATACATCTTCCAATGTTACTTGTTGCAAACCTCTATTACCTTCCACACCATACAGTTAATCCTTTGTTATAGTAAACCAGTGAGATTGACATCCTCAATATTCGTTGGGGCAAAGTCTTGAGTTTGTGTTGTGCAGGTCTCTAAGTTGCTAGCAACACCTTTGAGTCGTTTCCTTTCTCCTACTGGTTCGATAACCTCGGTTTCTTACTGAGGGAAAACTTATTGTTGTGCTCATCACACCTTGATCTTGGGGTCTCCTAACGAGGCGTTGACAACACGCCATCAGTCCACATGCAAGTTCTTGAGGTATTTTGATGCCCCGGAGCGCGGTTTGCTGCGGAACCCTGATCTGTGGGCCTTGGATCGTCTACCCCATAGACGTTCTAATAAGAGGGGTAACCTGGTGTATCTCTCTCTTGTTTTGTGTTTTTTAGGTCATAGGATGATGTAAAACCATGTTGGGTCATGAGGTGCGACAATATCCTACCCGGTTTCACCGGAACGGGGAGTTTTCACCTTATGCAAGTCCAGAACCTTCGCTTTTAGGTTACAACACATGCCTACGAAGGGGGACACATGCACCCGGGGACTTAGTTTTGTATGTTTAACATAACACCACACTTTCATGCATGTTCTAGGGGCACATGCAAGTTCTTGAGGTATTCTGATGCCCTAGAGTGTGGTTTGCTGCGGAACCCTGATCTGTGGGCCTCAGATCGTCTACCCCTAGATGTTCTTCTAAGAGGGGTAGCCCAGTGTAGCTCTCTCTTGTTTCGTGTTTGTTTAGGTCATAGGATGATGTAAAACCCTGTTGGGTCACGAGGTGCGACAGTATCCTACCCGGTTTTATCGGAACAGGGAGATTCCCCCTTATACAAGTCTAGAATCTTTGCTTTTAGGTTATAGTGAATGCCTACGAAGGGGGACACATGCACCCGAGGACTAGGTTTTGTATTTTTTAACATAACACCACACTTTCATGCATGTTCTAGGGCCACATGCAAGTTCTTGAGGTACTTTGATGCCCCGGAGCGTGGTTTGCTGCGGAACCCTGATCTGTGGGCCTCAGATCGTCTAATCCCTAGACATTATCCTAAGAGGGGTAGCCCGGTGTAGATCTCTCTTGTTTTGTGTTTTTTTAGGTCATAGGATGATGTAAAACCATGTTGGATCACGAGGTGCGACAGTATCCTACCCGGTTTCACCAGAACGGGGAGTTTCCGCCTTATACAAGTCTAGAACCTTCACTTTTAGGTTACAATGCCTGCCTGCGAAGGGGGACACATGCACCTAATACAGGGTCCATGTGGGTCAACGATGGATCCGAGATCCGGTGTGGGACGTACATCACGAATTACAAGGACAAGCACGGCGAGAATTCCAATCCACTCACCGAGGAATTTGACCCCGAGGTTGTCATGCTTGTGGGACAAGGCCTGAAGAATGGCCGCCTATGGATTGGTGGCGGGTACATCGACCCAATGACCATTCCAGCTCTATACCTGGCCTGTCGTGGTTGTAGGAGCGGCGGGCCTCAGGTAAAGACCCGCCCACGGGCTTCGAATCTAGCTATTGACTGCTTGGGTATGTTCTTCCTCGGTCATCTATGCTTAATTACATCTTTTCCATTGCAATGTTAATGACATCACGGCGACACAATGTTGGCGGAGATGTAAGCAAGGGAACAGAGAATCTGAGAGGAGTACGAGCAGCGGCAGCAACACATGGAGCAGTAGCAACAGCAAATGATGAGCTGGTTTGTGAACCAGCAACTTCTGAGTGCTCCACCGGGGACTATTTCTACTCCTCATTTCGCCTTCTCGTGGGTAAGTGGTTACCCTAATATCTCCATCTTATTTTCTCATGTCTTATTGTTTAATGCTCGAAATATATTCCCCATGTTGTAGATGCCGAGGTACAACCCAGCAGGTGGGTTGATGAGTGGATCGAACATGCCGCCCATCCAGCCACCGCCCGGTCATAGCCCGACGACTCCTCATACCCTCACCAATCTTAACATCATCCGGAGCATGACGCAGTTTTCAGGTGAGTTCTCCTATAGTTGTGCCTAACACGCTTCTAGGTTGTAAAATGCTATGTCAATGTGAAAATATAACAATGCCATGTTACTTGTAGATTTCAACTTGAAAATGCTAAATTTACCCTAATGTGAGAGACTTGTACAATTCCAGGTCATTATGAAAATTTTAGTCATGTCACTTGTAGAAAATGCAGCAATCTCATGATTTTTATTTTAACCTTGTAGGAGAAGGACACGGAGGAGAAGAACATGGTTAGCTACCATCGAGGTTATTTCTCCTAAATTTATCACTTGTTCAAAATGTAGCCACATGCCACAAGACTTGTAGGATATTTTCAAATTCATGTACTCGCCGAAATTTAACCATAGCAATGCCATGTATCCTAAATTCATGTACTCATCGAAATTTACTTGTCAAGTTCATGTACTTGTCTAATTCCATGCCATTGTGAAATTTAACTTGTCAAATTCATGTACTTGTCAAAATTTACTTGTCATTTTCATTTAGTTTTGCTTTCGAACTTGTAGGATCTCATCGAGGATGCATTTATGGATTTGTAGCACTTGAGCTTGGGGAGAACTTTGGTGATGCTCTTGTGATGGTCATGTTGTGTATATATATTGTGGTTATGTACTTTGTGGTGATGATCTTGTGACGATCTTGTGATGGTGATGATATGCATTTGAACACTTGTGAACTTGTTTTGATCATGTTTATATGTGTGACGATCTTGTGATCATGTTTTGTTATGATACGAGTGATCATATTTATATGTATGATGCAATGGTCATGTTTTGGTATATTATATTGTGTATTTATATGTATGATGCAACGCGTCTTTGCCGTCACGTTTTTTGTCATGCGCTCTTTGCCATGCGGAGCCGCACGACAGTGTCTTTGTTGTGTCTTTCCGATAAATGGCAATGCCTGAGAATCCGATAGTGGGGGGGGGGGGGGGCATTGGCCCCCCTGAGCATGCTGGCGACGGTTCAGGCGGCAACATCCATGTGTGCACTGTGATGCGCGACATGTGTTGCCTTTCACAGATCAATGACTCTGGGTCGTCGTCCTTACTGTTTTATACGGCCGGAGGCCCTGGTAATTTTTTCCGTTCATCTTCACTGTTTCCTTTGCTTGTCACCGGTAACGCTATGATTAGTGACAGACTTAAAATGTGTCTGTCACTAATATTATTCAGGGAGGCCGGTTGAAAGAGAAGTTTTCAATAGCCCGTCATTTGAAACGGGGACCATTTTTTTGCCTAGGTGAAATTATAGATGCCTCGTGCCGACCAGAACGGTGCCACCCACGCGTCTCCTTCGATGGGCCAGCCGACTCGTCGGACAATTGATAAGAATGTAGAGACAATTTTGAGATTAAGGATTAAGTCTCGAGGCGTAGGAACATAGTATGCCTTTACAATGGAAACATATAATTTTCTAGGGAGTAAACAAACTAAGATGCTCATAGGACGTGTTTGAAATACAAAACTCATCTGAAATATTTTTGGTCTTGGCGCTAACTATTTTAGTTTTACATACCGCATAAGAACTTTTGCTTTTGGTTTCACGAAAAAAAAACTAGTACTTTATATTGTGTCACCCACCTCTTTTCTCTTCGCCTCCAATTATTCTGCCGCCGGCACTTTTTCAACTGCTCATGGAAATTATGATCTCGGAAATCTATAAAATTTAGGTATGCCTACTTCAATACGTAATCCCAATTGTAATTCTCCTTGATTGTATTTCCCTCCATCTGCCCCGTCGCACGCCCATCCGATCGATCCCATGGTCACGAGTTCGACGGAATTGTACTTCCCCTCGATTGATTCCTTGGCGGCTTTGGGAATGTTTTATGCCGCCTTGCATGGAAAGATAGGGTTAGGAAGTTTTCAAGCCAACTACTCACTTTGTTTCAAAATATAAAATGTTTTAGATTTATGAAGCAAATGTATTTAGACTTTTTTTAGTACTAGCAAAATGCCCGCGCGTTGCGGCGGAAGAGAAAACAATATTCTTATATACCATTCCACGCCACCGACAGCCTCTTGATTACCTTTGGATCACCATTGTTGTTTCCTCATGGTTGCTCGAGTGGCGGCAGGAGAAAAAAAATACTCCCTCAGTCCAAAAATAGATTTCTTAGATTTGTTAAAATTTAAATAAATCTGTATACTCTCTCCGATCCATATTAATTGACTTGGATTTGTTAAAATTTGGATAAATCTAGACACTATGTATATAGGTTTATCCAAAATTTGACAAATCAAAAGTCAATTAATATGGGCCCGAGGGAGTACTAAATAGTGTCTAGATTCATCAAATTTTGATAAATCTGAAACATCTATTTTGGAACGGAGTGAGTACAAAGTAATTTATTTATTCTCTATTTATAAAATATGATATGGCAATTTTAGTACTCCACTTAAAAAAACTAATTACCATTGAAAACAATTAGAGAACGACATGCAGCTTAAAAAAGTGACATGCAAAGCTAGCACCTTATGTGATCGATGATTGAAAAATTTATATGAAGATACAAAATCCTCTTTTATTTGCTAAAATAAATAGTACATGCATGGAACTAAGCTAGCACCTTCACCTCACATGATCGATCCGTAGAGGAGTAGACTGAGAATTGTGAAATTCGTGTTGCTTGCCTGTATAATAAGAGAGACTACAGCCTGCAGATCGATCAAAGTTGAGAGCAGGAGGGCAGTCCAATATGGCATCCGCATCAAACTCTGATCATTCCCGCCCCGCCAGGCTTGCATAGACACTGGCTGCTGCCACCAAAGGCGCACTGAGATAGATGACCAGCTAGCACCGCCGAACAAAAATCAATCATAAGAGTTGGACATGCCGCATCGAACCCGATCCGTCATCTAGTCATGCTTTTTCTTTTCTGGGTTGTGATCTTTACTTGATTTCTTCAATAGCATGTATAATGCTAAACTGCCAATCCTCTTTTTTTTTAGTTTCTCTTTTTTTGGTTGCTCTCTTGCGGTTTTTTTGTAATAACTTTCGCTATGTCGGCTATTCAATGAAATTGGTTCAGGCCGGCCTTGTGCCCGCCGTTGATTCCTCAAAAAAAAATGCTAAACTGCCAATCTCAGACGAATTACAACTTCTTCACGGGAATTAATAGGGACATGCTTATGCTTTAAAAAATAATAATTGTGGTCAAAACGTTTTAGCTCATGCCGTCGCTCTTGAACCTGTATATGTACATGTCGGAGAGCATCCCCACGACAGTGTCCTCGTTGCCCACCCCGTCTACGTGCTCATCAGCACGACAAAGTTCGCCGGATCGGTCTACTCCATGTCGTCCATGTCTCTCATCCTTGATCTTGAGCCACAACCTACCACGACCACGTGTTGAAGGTGTGACCGCCATTAGGGCTCCGCTGCCCGCAGGCTATGATACATATAATCCTTCGTGGTGCCTGATCGGAGGCGGCCACAACGAGAGGACTACTCCGGTAGCCTCTAGTGTGGGCAGGTGATGTATTACGTGATGGATACGGTATGCATTCAAAGAGTTCGATTAGATGGAGAACATACGATGTATGCTAGATGGGCACGTTTAGCTTTGTACTAGATGGACCATGCGCGCTCCGCCGCGCCATCCCCTGTTTATTGTGTCTAAATTCCGTGCCCCGCGGAAGAAAAAGAGGACCCTAGCTAGCCGCTGACATCTGCAGCATCATCAGCATCATCGCGTCTACGACTGGGAAGATCCCCGCCTCCTCTTCTTGCCGCTCCGTTGGCGAGAGGGATGTGGACCTTGGACCTGCGCTCGACGTTGTAGAAGGGTCCCTAAAGTTAGAGTTTAGTCAACCGATACCATCGTTATGATGGCAATGACAGGGTTGTGCAGGAAAATAAAATAAAGTATGTCCGCCTCCTCGTTTACCTTGTCAGCGACGATATCGCCGATGGTTTTGTATGGTCACTGTTTCCATGGAATGGTGGATTTCATCCGGTGTATGTGTAATCTTCAAGACGAAATCTGCTTTTCATAATTTATAAACTGTAAATAATTTGTATGATTTACTAAAAAAGAGGTAACACTACTCCTGGCCATGCTCATTACTCCATATATATATCTATCATAGTGTCTCATGTGTAAGTACAAATGAGGCTTATTCACATGGAATTCTCCAAATGTGAGTAACATGTCGCCGGTTGAAGATTGTCTCGTGTTGGGTGTTGAGCTATGTAGCCACGATTCGGAAGGGGAAAACCGAGGCATACATGAAAATCTAATGTATCACACCTTGTTTTGCATAATAGGGAAATGAACAAATGTGAAATTAAGGAATCTAAAGACCTCAGGCTCAACTCATAAGGGCACATGATAAATCCAACTCTTATGAATAAAGAAAATCATGGCACACCAAGACTCTTATCTAAGATCTGGAATAAATCTTGCTCAAAGGTTGATGGGAAAATACATTATTTTTTAGTTCTCTGTCTAAGAAAACAACATTACAAAATGTTGCATCAAATCGAATAGTTTGTATACATACAACTGAAGCTAGGAACAAAAGTACATCCCAGTTGCATGTAATCATCTTTGCGAGCCATACAAGAAATATTACAATGTGACATGCGATGCTAACTAATGGAAGTTCACATACGGTAGGGGTTTTGCCTTCAAAAAATAAACATCAAGATAACAAAGGCATGTTAGAACAGATATGCTATTGTACGTTGCTACTCAGCTGTTCAGGAGTATCATGAAGCCTCATGGTAATACCTGCTGCGACACATTGCAGTATTGGCCTTCTTGCTCCTTATCATATCTGAAAAGCAAAAAAGGGCTGAAACTGACTACAACATACAAATCAAGCATTTACGTGAGGAAAAAAGTCGGGCAGTAACACTATCTAGATTATTGTGTACACAGAAACCTATGCAAGTATTAAACATCTTTCTTATCAGATCAGAAATGCATATCACTCGCATACTCATATACAGCTATAGTATAAGTTATGCTCAACACTGATATTCAAAATCAGTAAGAGGCCCTGTTCAGACGACTCAACACATCAACAGCCACAGGGAGATATATGAAAGGTGAGGACATTTACCGGTCTCTAGCAAGTCGAGATGCACTCCAGTTAAAAAAAAGGTGATCTGCAAACCTATATTTACAAAAGAAAATACTCCAATATAATATACTTCGAGCTCCAGTTTGTATCTTTGTGCTCATGCATAGCAGATATGGCACTTTAATTAGACAATCAAACACAAGAAAATGTACATAGAAGTTGCTACAATAATAACACCTTGGCGAAATAATTGAAAGATCCTTCAGCAAACCAGCGACAGATGTGTTAAATATTAGTTCACATACAAATGAAGACATGTTTCCCTTCAATATAGTTAAGCATAGAAATATTCTAGAGGGTATTACTTGGCATGCTAGAGCTACTCTCCAAATACGAAACAAAATTTAGAAAACAAATGAGTAACTAAGAAACACATATACATCGGATTTGCACTATATTACAGCTATCTACTGGCTAATAGGGACAAACACCTACACGTCGATTGGTATATTACGAAATTATTCGGTTAACCATGGCTAATCAGTGGCTAGCAAAATTCATTAGTTATAACAAACAACCAACTATATTAGGACATCTAACTACAATTTTTTAAAGTACCCAAGGGCAGAGGCGACAACACGAAACAACGCGAAAGGAGGGAGAGGCAACACATGGATGGTGTCGAGTAGAAGAGATAGGAGAATCCTGAAACAAATAGATTGGTGGGTAAAGGTAACACGTTTCAACGCACAACTGACTCAACTGGCTAACACATTGCAATGCACGACTGACTCAACTGGGTTGACCTGCAAATTTGTTCAGAGGGCTAAAAAACATGTAAGTTTAAATGATTATGGACCAGGTTGAGCATATAAATTAATTTACTGGAACGGCACATGGCGTGATAGCAATAGGTGTGCCTAACAATTGTGAACTCATATAGATGTGCATGTAGAAGATGAGTATATTCAGGCACAACTTGATATGGAAAATCATCTGCCATCATGGCATACCTTTTACCTTCCCAACCATATTTCTGAAACCCGCGGTACTTCTTTATCAGAACCTTGTTTGCGAATTTATGAACACACGACATGCAAAGATCTGATCTTAACTTGATCCCTATAATTTGTAGGAACAAAATGATAGCCAAAGACCGAGACATGAATGTTATTAGAAACACATGTTTTATATGCAATATCAGCAACCTTTGATGTTGCACTTTGCTAATGCGTAGTAAAACAGTACAACATTAGGATTATTAGCAGGCCAATTATTAGCAGCCAAGTTTTACCACAACCAGGATTACAAAATATAATAATTAACTTTGGCATAAAACAAACCGGCATAAAGTTAAGGTAGTTCCAATTAGGGGCATTTGCAGCCCTTTTGGTAGCTGATGCTACCGCTCTCTCAATAATGTGTGAAATGGTAAAGCAAATGTTGGTGACTAACCTGAAAGTACTTCATATAGAATGGTTCGGTCTGGAAGAAAAAACATGGGTGCTTACCTTCACATCTTTCACTTCTGAGGTGACGTCAGTCCCAAATCCCCTCAAAATTTATAGAGAAGTTCTGAAATATCCATCGTGTTCATCTTTGCTAGATAGTGATGCACAAAAAGTGGTTTATGAACTTTTTTAAAAATGATGCAGCACTTCATATCAACATTTTTGTATACAAATCAGACATCTTGGAGATTCTGAAAGGGAAGAATAGGCCATGTCAGGGGTCATGTATTAATATTGTGTTTGTCAAGATTACTATCGATGTCATTGAAGCATTTTAACAAACACAAGATGAGCAAGTTGACAAACCTGTTGCTGTACATATCAGCGAAATTGAACCTTTACCAATCGATGAATCTGACAATTTTATCAATAGGTTAAAATGTTGGAGTCAAGTGCACAACGCATCCTCTGTCAAAAAAAAACTGTCAAAAAAAAACGCATCCAATTCCTATCGCCCAAACAAGAAATTGAGGGCAGAGACCCTCAGCGGGCTGCTAAAGGGGAGTTGGCCTCACCTTGCTTCATTTGGGAGGACTGGTGGTGGCCAAACTGGGCAGGGCGAGAGGAGAATCCACTGAGCAAATGGTCAAACCCGGTTCATAATAACAGAATTAATAAGAGCAAACCGCGCTAGTTCCATGGCATGGGCGGTGGTGGCTTCAACCTCTCCGGCCTTGACTCTCGGCTCGCTCTTTGCTCCGCTTAGGGGTAGATCCTGAGAACGGAGGTATCCTAGGAAGCGAGATAGAGTTGCAGTTAGACGACCCGGTCGGCGTCGACAATGGCTGGAGTTGGCCCATCCTGACCTAGCTCCCCACGCACGTGCGCTCGCCGGCATAGGAATCCACAGCGGCCAGGATGGTGTGGTCTTTGGGCCAGGGCGGGGTGGGGATGATAGAGGCGGCGGCAAGCTGGAGGTCGCTCGTCCTTGTGCATTAGAAAGGGAAAACGATAGCACTCTCCCGGGGGATGCGATCCCCCTGACGTACTTTCTCTCTTCCTTATCTCTTCCAGTAGCTTCCGTTGAGTAAATTAAACCTTTGTTTGGCCATGAATGCATCGCTGGTCGCGTCCTCCACCGCTGGAGCTCACCGCGCGCTCCGCCGCCTCCATCGCCGGCGCTCGCCGCGATCTCCGCCGCCTCCGCTGCCGGAACTTACCGCGTCCTGCCTGCAGCTGGTTGCTTCGCCCGCAGTTGGTCGTAGCTCGCCACAGGTCGCCACACGCACGCCGCCGGACCTCGCCGCGCCTGCTCCTTTCCTTGCACTGCCGCGCCGCCGGAGATCGCCACACACACGCCGCCAGATCTCGTGGCCTTTCCATCTTGCCCGGCAAGAGCTCTCCGCCCTACAAGCGGAGCACTGGCGCAGCGAGATGGCGAGCCTGCTCCCTTGCACGGGCTCGCATCTGGCAGGGGCGTGGCCCCACTGCTCCGACTCTGTCGAGGAACAGTGGTTCGCGTGACGCCCCGTACATGCTATCTATACCGCAAGATTTTGCTATAGACAGTCGGTGTTTTAGCTACCAACGACCATCGTCGTTGCTACCGACGGCCGATGGATTTGCTACGGACGGAGCGGCGGATTTTTGTGTTGGGGATTTTTTTGCAATGGCCGCAGGATTTTGTACATACATATATTATTTTCTCTCCAACCGTTGTGTGATTTTGCTACAATATTATAAAACTTTTGCTACAAGATGACCGACGACGATAGTATCTGGGGAAGTCTTTTTGCTTTGTAGCAATTTTTTTGCTACAAGGTCTCCGGCGAAATTTATTTTTTGCTACATTAGCATATTCTGTTTGCTACCACCATTTGGTGGTGTTGCTACAATATCACAATTTTTTTGCTACGAGGTCTCCGACGAGGTTTTTTCAGCGAGTCTCTGGTGATATTTTTTTCGGCAACGTCGGTTTTGCTACATTAGTAAAAAAATTGTTACAAAGTCTCCGACGAGTTCTCCGGTAAGGTCTCCGGCCAGCGTTGTCTTGTTTGTTCTTTTTTACGTGAACCGGCTTTTGCTACAATGTAGCAAAACTGGGCATTATGTAGCTAAAGCGCCATTTAGTGTAGCAAAAGCGGGTTCAAAAGGACACGTGTCAGCAGGAGGATCCGGGGGATCAGAAATTTTGATCCCCCGGGGGACGCGTAGCACTCCCCATTAGAAAGAGTCGTGCATCCACAAACCTGTCAAACCGCCTATCCGAATGACCCACCCTGCAGCTATACACTGGGCCAACAAATGGGCCCAAAACCAGGCACCATCGCGTGGAGCAAGCACAGTTCGTTGTTTCCAGGGAGCAAGCATAGTTCGTTGTTTCCAGGCCACCGCCGAGCATGCGCCGGGGAGGTGGAGGAAACCCCCGAGCAGGAGAGGCACGAGGAGGAGACCGCCCCTGCCGAGCACTCCTCGGGGAGGCGCTGCCGTCGAGCACGCCTTGGGGAGGCGCCGCCGTCGAGCACGCAGTGGCGAGGTGCCGTGCCGGGGAGGTTGAAGATGTCCTGAGCCGGAGAGGCAAGAGGAGGAGGCTGTCCCTGTCAAGCACACCTTGGGGAGGCCTCCATCGGCATGCCTCGTCTTCTCTCCATGGAGGAGCCATCTATTTTCTCTACATCGTCTACGTGGAGGCTGCGAGGCAGAGGAGGGGCCGCGGTGTTGTCCGAGGAGAAGGCCCGCGCTGCAGAACTTTGGATGAGGACGTGGTCATGAACAAGGTCGGCAAGGACAACCGGTGCAGGAAGCCAGGTCAGAGCTGCCATGTTCGATCTGATGCGGGAGGAATTGGTGCGGGAGAGGACATGCCGGTGATGGGGAAGATGTGGCGTCTGCTTCCACTGAGACATAGAAGCTGGGTGGTCGGCGGCAAGATAGAGCCTGGCAATTGCTCTGTGATAATATGGCAATCGACAGGTGAAAACCCGGTAATTGTTAGCAAGGTTTTTAACATGTATATGTGCATGATTTGATTTTGGAATTTCTAAATGATAATCTGGCAATTGGCTCGATGATAATCTGGTATTGATTAATTTATAATCTGGTAATTGTTAGCAAGACAATTCCTTGTACACATGTGCATGATTTGATTTTTGCAATTGATAAGTGATAATGTGGCAATCGCTAATAGATAATCTGGTAATTGCTAAGCCATAATCTGGCAATGGTTTCGTGATAATCTTGTAATAGGCTATTTTGATAATCTGGCAATTGCTATTTGTTAATCTGGTAATCAGATAACTATTGCCAAAATGATGCGGAGTGTGTAACCTCTTTTATCTCCACGGATTGTGAGCTCACTATTATGACATATGCAACTTATACTATTCATAACAGGGGTACTATAGCACAGTGCTTTTTCTCTGGATTGTTTACTATAGCATGTATTTTAGTGTCGCCGTGGTGTCCTTCTTGCATGCATGTCAGGCGTAGCTAAGAAGTAGCACGCATGCATGTCATAGTTGGTAAAAACTAGCAGCTCTCCTGAGGAAAAAAGTTCAGCTTGGCTTTGGATGTTGCCGCCGCACGGGGCAACAAATATGTGGCGCCGCGCATTAGCACTGTCCAAGAAAAAAACGAACGGGTACTTGGCAACGCGGTAATATGCAAATTGGTGGGAGGGTAAATCTGTCTAAAAAAGTATTGGACCGGGAGAAATACTTCGTGTTTTATTATTAGGTATATAGATATAGGTTCACTTAGGTTTGGAGTGAATCTACTCACTAAAATAAACTTAGATACATTTTCTTTATAAACATAAAACATCTTATATTTTAAAACGGAGGGAGGTAAACTGTGTTTTCGACTTGTATTCTCGCAACTCTGATTGTAACCCACCCGCTGACGATGCTCTGCGAACAGTTTCTACAACTTGCTAGATTGGCGACTTGGAGTGTGGAGTGTCACAGAAAATGCCTAATCATCATGTATGCATATGCGGTTATCCTAATTATTGTGCACTAACCTTGATAGGTAAACTTCTACATGAGAAAACTGCTGATCCTCTTTGGCCATATAATTATTTTAGATGGATAACAACTAGACCGCCCAACAATGGCAGCGACACAGTGATTCCATCTACTAATTCCTTTGAGCAGTTGTATTTCGAGTTCATTTGTGATGCGATTTGCCCATGTCTAAAATAAAAAATTCTGTTTGTAGGAGTTTGTGCAGAATTTACCTACACAGCATCTCCAAATTTCATACTCTTCCTGTACCTGGACTGCCGATAATTTGCCAGGTGAGTACACGATGTCACGATGGCATCCCTTACATCAGACTGCTTCTTAATGCATAGCTCAACTAACCTTTGGCTGGACAAAGTGGATACTTGGTATACTTCATGAAATTCAGTGCGGAATTCTGAATTGTTCAAATGTTCTATCATAATGCGTCCTTCTCAATATCAGTTCTTTAATCTTGATCGATATACATGGAAATATTTGTACACTTGATTTCGTCTTGATAATGTTTACTGACCTAATATTATTTTAAACATGTAACTGCATCTTTTCTTGCAGGAAGTATGCGAGAGGAACCAGCAGCACACCGGCCATCTCCAAAACTATCTTCTAGCTTATACTAAACTCTAAATGGGAATTGCCTAGATCTAATCCTCCTACACCGATCCATCAGTTTGCTTCGAACAGTATGCATTTATTTTCCATAATCCATAGTCCCATCTGATGATTCATTTGGTTCTCTATGGCAAAAAGTTAGAAAGAGAAACATTATTAATTACTAGCAAAAAGCTCGTGCGTTGCTACGGCGCAACACCAAATCAAAATCTTTGTTGTATTTATTTGCGCCATGAGCTTCCTCTCAGTCCCATCTCCACCGCGACGGATGAAGGTGGGAGGAACTAATCATTTTCCTGTTAAAATTTAACTGTTTGTAAATAATTTTAAAAGAAAATAGGAATTAATAAAAAATGGTTTTTAAAAAAAATAGGAATCCAAAGGGCCATGAGCGAGGTGCCTTCGTTCGGTCTGCACCCCCACACACACTTGCTGTTAACAACGTCCCAACACCACGAACCTGAGTGTCGATCCCCCACCTACCCCCACCAAACTCATCCTGAACCCATCGACTTCGCGCCTCCATCCTCTGTCCCCGAGTTCTTCCATCCTCGCCGCCTCTACACGAGCACGCAGCGCCGCCCCTCTTCCCCGGTCGAGCGGCCTTCCCCTGACCCCCGGATTCTCCATCCTCTGTCCCCCCGAGTTCCTTCCATCCCCGCCGCCTCTGCACGAGCGCGCAGGCAGCGCCGCCCCTCTTGCCCGGTCGAGCCGGCCTCCCCCTGCCCCCCGGATTATCCATCCTAATACTAAATCATGTCTAGATACAATCGAATCTAGACAAATCTAAGTGAACTAATTTGGGTCGGAGAAAGCAGGAAAAGATTGTGTGTGTTTTCTTACCTCTTCACCATGTATTAGTTGTTTAATCTCTATGGAATTTCCACCTAGTAATTCCCGAACTGAACTTAGCTAAGAGAGATGTTCTTTTTCTTCTCATCAACGTGTTTGGTTCTTAGGCAACAACATGCGGCGCTGCAGCGGCAGAACCAAAAAATAAATCACAGGGAATTAGCTCAGCAAGACATGTGACAAGAGAGCCGCTGGGCAGCCGTGAAATAGCAAACCAGCCATGCGACTGGCGGCCCCTCCTGTCCGGCGGCTCGTCTCGACCTTCGCCAGACCCAGCTTGTCGTGCTCCTATTCAGGTCGAGCACCGATTCTGCATAGTACAATCTCGTGCTGGTCATATGGTGTCCGGCGCCTCATATGGTTAAGAATGAGGGTACTTCACTTCTCGTTTTGTCGAAGCAGACATGGCTCTCTGCATATTTGATCATGTCTCCCGAGGTCAGAAATTTGGCGGGCACCAGGGAAGGTTTCGGAGAACACATCGGCAGGCGTGATCTTGCAGCTAACGATGCCTTTGGCTGATCGTGCCTCGTGCGTAACACCGGGTTTTTTTTTTGAACAGAGCAACACCGGTTTGGGAAGGTCATACCACTGTCCTCTGGCAGCACCGGCCTGGAATCGTACGGCCGCAACCGTGTTGTCCTCGGCCAATTTCTGAGAATTGGATTGCTAGCGCCGCCAGCCATCATCGGCTCTATCGCCGCTGAGCTGGGCTGGAGACCTAATCAATTCACGTTCTCTCTAGATGCGATGCGATCGACAAGCTGGGACGGCGGTTCGAGCACATAGAGTCATTTTTCTGCACGGGAGCCTAAACCGACGGGCATGGAGAGGAAACACTAAAATAAAATTAAATTTGTTTTTCATTTTCACTTATAGGTGGCATTTGATGTAATATAAAAATTGGTGGAAGGGCAAAACGGTCCAAAAAAGTGTTGGACCGGAAGAAACACTTTTCTAAGTCGCACACCGTCACAAAATTGCTGGTGCAAAATTCCGAGATTGCATCGCCGCTCTTCGAGCGCATCTGTATGACAAACAAAAGTAGAGCAGGCCACCAACGGTCAATCGAACATACACCTGTATGGTTCATCGGACATGTAACGTCGCACATAGGTTCCGTTCAAAAAAGAGCGATTCAGCAACATCCAAATCCACAATATGACTGGCTCTGTACTGGTCATCACCACCACCTGTATGAGCCGGCCAACATCCAAATCCACAATATGACTGGCTCTGTACTGGTCATCACCACCACCTGTATGAGCCGGCCAACAGTGCGGCTATGCCAGCGTCCCCGATTTGGGCACCGGTAGACTGGGTCGAGTCGGCCGTGCCATGGTAGGCATGAAGCCGGGGGAATCTGTCGAAAACGGTGGAACCGTTTTTTTCACTCGAAACTGAACTCGTTTTTTACTCATAGGTGGCA
Source organism: Avena sativa (assembly GCA_916181665.1). Classification (NCBI taxonomy): domain Eukaryota; kingdom Viridiplantae; phylum Streptophyta; class Magnoliopsida; order Poales; family Poaceae; genus Avena; species Avena sativa. The sequence continues at coordinate 110,887,310 of OV702285.1, read as the reverse complement.
CTTGGTGTAATATAAAATTTAGTGAAAGGGCAAAACGGTCCAAAAAAGTGTAGGTACTACAAGAAACACTCATTCCTTTATTATTAGGTATAGATAATAGATAATAGATAATAGATATAGATTTCCTTAGTGAACTTGCCACCGTCATCTAAGCATTTAACACGGACATGTAAGCATATCTCTTCTTCATGAAATTTATTTGTTCCTCTTTTAATATGTGCGCTGGTTATGGCCCAAGACTACGGCCCCGTTTGGGAGCTCGGTTTTTCTGAAGTATTCTGAGGATACTTCGGTTTCTAAAAATACTAAAGTATTAAATACTTCCGTTTGGGTCCTAGGAAAAATGTGGTTTTGCAAACCAAAGTATCAACAAAACTACAGCTTTTTTCACCGTATTAAAAACTTCAGCCGAGACCTCTTTTTTATCTAAAACGGAAAAACGCCAGCTTCGCTCCACTAAAAACACATCTGCTCTTCCTACATGTTCTTCTTTACCTAAGGCGCCACCGGAGCCATGTCCTCTTTATCAGGCAAGAAGAGACCAACCTCACCATCTGGAAAAGAAGGTTCCTATGATTTAATTCTAGTGGTCTTCTTCCAGCAGTCTGATTCTAATCGTAATCTGAGATATCCGATTCAGGCTGAGTGCCATCTACTAGTTTTAATGATCAGCATAGATCGCACAGTCCGATGTCTCTATGTATTTGTTGCATGCATCTAGATTCATGCGGAAAGAGCAGGATGATCTAGTATATATATACGTAGATGTCTCCTCCTATTTATAGATGTGTTTTCACCGGACTGATATTGTATATATATTTTTATAATCTAGTATATATTCATAGATGTGTTTACGTGGGCTGGCTTGTTCTCCTTGCCGAGCTCTCCGCCGGCCATCCGACCGCCATTGACCCGGACGCCGACGCTCCGGCACCTGATGTTCCGTCTAAGATAGTCTTGATAGTCTTGTCACGTTGCATTAGCTATTTCGTCCCTTTTTAAGTTATCCGGTGCTCGCGGCACGTTGAGAGAATGTATATCACTTGTATACTGAGTATCTCCACTAGGGACGTCAATTATTTTGGTTGGATCAATATTGATTTAATTTGATCCAACCATTGTTCTCCACCCTCGTGATTGCAAATAAAATTGTGTAGAACACAATATGTTATTGCAATTTCTGCTTGTGAGTCAATGGGGTATTGTGTAGCGCACTTGAGTATTAGAAAACGCTTCTTCAGAGTACCAATGATACGCTCAATATGATTACGAAGTTGTGCATGTCTCAAGTTGAATAGCTCTTGAGGGTTTTGTGGCCCGCTGATTGCTTCTTCCCTGCCCTTGCAAATGGTACCTCACATTGCGATAAGGTGTGATGAAGTTAGGTGTGTTCGCATAACCCGCATCTATCAAGTAAAATTTTTCTTCAGGAACATAGAAGATGTTTTGAAGTGCATTTTGTAGCACTCGAGCGTCAGAAGCTGATCCTTCCCATCCGGCGCTAACATGAACAAAATGATTTTCAAAATCACATGCAATCATGACATTTTGTGACAATGTTCCTTTTCTATTACCGTAAGGATCTTGCTCTGTTGGAGATATGCTAATCGGAATATGTGTCCCATCTATGGCTCCAATGCAATCCTATAGAGAAAAAATAATATGGTAAAAAAATTGTGTGATGTACATTTATATTTAATTGCTAATATTAAAGAGAACAATACCTTAAAATATGGCATGAATTTTGGGTTGCTTGCAACTTTGAAAGTAACATTAATTGGAGGTAGCCGTATTACACTTGATGACAATATCATGAGTGCATTCAACACAACATGAAAATAGCGGCTTATGGTCTCACCGCGCGCTATGCTGAAATTGCCCTTGAAGTGTACGATTACTTGCATTCTTAGAAACGGCATAAAGAAATATGGCAACCTGTTCTTCTACGGAGACAAAATCTGTATCTCTTAGACCACATCTCTCTCGAAGTCACTCCACCAAGTTATAAAAGATATGCTTTTCCATCCGAAAATCCCGTCTACATCTCAATTCATGACCCTCGAGAACTTCTTTCACGTACATATCACCCGTAAGAATTGAAGTATGAATCCTTGTGCGGTTGGATGAGCTTTTTTCAGCAGCATATAAAACTCTGATAATGGCCAATTCATTATCTTCTCTTCGTTTGCGCATCAGAAAGTTTCCCCACATAAATGAAAATAATTGCTTGATAATAGAACGAACCTTCTAACCCGTGGCATATCACATATATGGTATACAAATATCTCAACATTTGTAAGTATTTCATTTACAATTTAAAATGAAAAAGACAGTATCATGCTATAGGCACTAACATGTGTGATTCAAATAAAATGAACAAAATTTAACAAAAGTATATAAGTACGCGCATAGCTTTGTTACGATTGGATAAGAAAGCACATAATTGTTACGATTGGGTAAGAAAGCACAAGAAGCCCGGCAAGGCATGTGCCTGCTCCCGCCGACGGCAGCGCGCCAGACCAGAGTAAGGGCAAGATGCTACGACGACGATGGTACAACACGACGTAGTAATGTGTAAAGAGGATTTGACTTGAAGTATAATTTATAGGTGCCATTTATAGGTATAGTAATTAGTTGGAGCTGAAACATTCAACATGAGCAACTCACGCACAGCCATGCACGCAACTATGGGGTCAAACCAGATCATGCATGCAGCCATAATAACCAGTCAAACAAACAATAATACTCCACTTTCTAAACGTTTTTGAGTTTTTTCCAAAGCGGAGAAAAACTATAGTATGGTAAAACTGAAGAATACCACGGTTTAGAAAAAACTTCATTGCCAAACTAGGCCATACATGTTTAATTGCATCACATCATTGCTGAGTAGAATACAGACAATTGACTCGTGTTATATTACTGAATATGTTTTCTATTACTGAATATGTTTTCTATCACATCATTACGTGTTATATTTTTCGCCATATGCAGATGAATGTTGGAAATCACAAGTCGGCTGGTGCCACGCGCTGACGCGCAAGCTGAGATCCGAAATGATGTGTTCATCGTCGCTGCTGGCACTACTAGGAAAAGGGCTATAGGTAATCCGCACATCCGTGGCTCACATGGTTGAAGTGCCCCACGGGTAAAATAGGCGTGGCTCACCTGTGGGTAGTGTCCTACTAGTAACTAGAACAACTGTGGCGCACATGGGGTATGTGCGCCATGGATATGTATGGGCCAGGGGCCTGCCAGCCGTAGAGGGCGACTTACCCGTAGCGCACCACCACCTAGTGCGCCACGGATAAGCTTGGGCGGGATTCAAATTTCGAATCCTCACCCCGCCCACCTACCTTTCCCTTCCCCCTTTTCCCTCTTCCGTTTCCTTTCCCTTCTCCTTCTTCCTTCTCCTCCTTCCCCTTCTCATCTCCTTGCAGTGACGACGCGATGACGGCCTCCTCCTCTCCTTGTAGTGACGGTGGCGCGGCGGCGGCGCAACGACGGCCTCCTCCTCTCCTTGCAGTGACGGCGGCGTCCGACCTCCCTTCCTCCCTCTCTTCCTCCATCTCTTCCTTCCTCCCTCTCTTCCTCCATCTCTTCCTCCCTCTTTTCCTACCTTCCTTTCTCCAACCACACCCTTCCTACCACCTTGACGCCGGCGAGGACTAGAGCGGCCACGACCCCTCCCGCACCTCCCTGCCACGGCCATGCTCCGGCGCGGTGACACGACTGCGGCGACGATGCACGGACCCGATTGCTTTTGCAATTCAAAACGAGGGTGTTTTTTGCATTTTTTTTGTTTTTTGAAAAACACATCTGTGGCGCACCCTGTACCCCTACTCGTGGCGCACCTGGTAGTGCGCCACGCCTATCTCAATATAACCGTGGCGCACCAGGCAGTGCGCCACGGCTAGTGATAGCCGTAGCGCGAGGCCCATGGCGCACCCCTAGTGCGCCACAGATGTTGTTTACAGGTGCGTCACGAACATGCGTTTTTCTAGTAGTGTGGTCTGCTGCCTAAATCGGTGACTGCTTCATATGAGCGTTTGTTTGGGATGCGATTTTCTAGGTAGTAGCTTGAGCTAAGGAGTCTTGGTAAGCAGATATTGTAAGATTTGACATTTCATAAGACTTGCACGATTTGAATATGAGGTGTTGGTTGTTCTGAAGCAACAAATTTGTTTTGGATATTGTGCTATTGATGTTGATTCCATTTTATAGTACTTATGATCATATTTTTTTATCTATGAATAATGTGATTATATTTTTTTATCAATGTAAAAATGTAATATTTTTTTATAAATAAAAACTTTATCAGTGACGGGCAAACTATAAGATCTTACCTACCATTAGTAAAAACTAAATAGTGGCAGACATAAATAAACGACTGCCACTAGTAGACAAATACTAGTGACTGGTAGCATGTCATCGGTGAGCGTCGCCATGAGCGTCGCCGTCACCGCCCCCATGCCCCCCTCCACGAGCGTCGCCACCATTCCCTTGCCCGCTGGCCCTGGCAGAGCATCTCGGGGTGGTCGCCATCAGCAGGAGCTAGGTCCTCCAACGCCACCGAGCTCCATGGCCTCTATGTCTAGGTCGGCGTGGACCACAGGTAAAGTTGCACGTGCGAGGGCGGGGTGGGCTAGACGGAGGAGGGGAGTAGAGACAGTGGGGAAGCCGGCGGCGTCAGGTCGAAGCAGAGCATGGGAAAACGGGGAAGGTGGCGCTCGAGGCCGGGCCATACCCGCGCCTAGGACAAGCGGTCCATGGCATGGGGGAGCTGCAGGGGTGTGGCGCCACAAGCTTGCAGAGCTCGGCAATGGCGGGGAGGGGCTCGGTTCGGGTTGGGATTGGGTCAAGGCCGGAGGTTACGGTTGGAGAGAGAGCGCGCGGGGGGGGGGGGGGGGGGGGGGGGGGGATGTCTCTGCAGCGTGCGGCGAGGAGTGCGGCGGCGGTGACGGGTGGAGTAGGAAGTCTCGGGATGGTTGGAGATGACCTCCCCACCTTTTTAAAAATTCTTTTTTTCCTTTTAAGATATTTTGCTTATTGGGTTAATCGATGGCCCCTAGTCGGCAAAATAGCTCTGAGATCCTTGTCACAAATCATGTCATAGTTTTTGGAATTCTCAAAAAAAAAATGTCATAGTTTTTGGATTCGGTTTCCCTTATAAATTGGGTAAGTCTCTTCTATCTAATTTCCCCACAAACATAACATACCACATGATTTATGTTTTTGTATGATCTGATGAAGACAGAATTGGTCTGATGTATATACTAGAACAACGGTATGATCTGGTGCTTTCCTTTTTTTTTTCGAGACCATGAGCCGATGACGTAGGCACAGCCGCACAAGGGTTCCTCAGGGGTTTTTTTCTCGAGAAAACAGGGGTTCCTTAGGTGGGCATGCACCAGGAGTCCAGGATGGTCCTTTTCCTTGTCCGTGTGCTTTGGGCTCTTAATTTATCAGGCCTACTCGTGATGTTTTAACCCTTTGTACAGAACGGAATATCAGGCCTAGTCTCCGCTCCGAATATCACGCCTAGTCTCCCTGACCTGGCCGCCGCACAGGGGCGACCGCCCACGGACTGGCCCACTTTAGCTTCTTCGCATGTTTAATCTTTTTTTTTTCTATTTCATTTCCGTTTTCTTTTCTTTCTTTTCTGTTTTCTTTTGCGGTTTTCATTTTGATCTAGTTTTAAAAAAATCGGCTTTTAGAAAATGTTGAGAATTTTAAAAACTGTTCACGATTATTTTAAGAAATGGTTCATATCTTTTTGGAAAATGTTTATTGTTTTTGAATTTTTGGTTTATCGTTTTTAATTTTTGTTTATGATTTTTTGAAAATTGGTTCATGATTTTTCGAAAATTAGTTCATGGTTTTTAAAATTTTGGTTTATGAATTTTGAAATTTTGGTCCATGAATTTTGAAAATTGGTTCTTGAATTTCAAAAAAATGTTCATGATTTTTTAAAATTTTGTTCATGACTTAATGCTAGCAGGTTTTTGCTCCATGAATTTTAAATTTTGGTTCATGAATTTTAAGTTTTAGTTCATGATTTCGTGAAGTCTTCATTATTTTAAAAAATAAATAAGAGAAGAAAAGTAGTAAACGTAGAAAGCGGTACAATCGGAAGTTCGGAACAAAATAACTTGTGAAATCGAAAACGAACAAAGCCCTTCCGTGATACAAACACATTTAGCAGTACAACCTTTGTTGGGCCGAGCCCAATAACGCACAGGAGTTGCGCGCTTTAAGCGGGGGGTCAATGTTGTGTCGTTTAAAGCGGCCAATAGCACCTCCCGGAGAATCCTATACACCGACCAGGCAGGTGTTTACATCGCGCCGCACACTCACGCATGCCCATGGACCCAGCCCAGTTCGGTGTATAGGTACCCCTCCTTTTGTCTATTTCTTTTTTACTTTATGTTTTTATTTATTTTCTGCTCATTTTTTTTCTTTTTATTTTTTTCAGTTACATTTTTGTTCAGATTCAAAAATATTCAAATATAAAAATATTCAAAATTTAATAATGTATATGCCCAAAAATGCTCAAATTTGAAGAAAAATCATATTCGAGACATATTTAGATTGAGGAATTGTTCAGATTTTAATAAATATAAGAATTTTTTAATTTGGAAATTTTCCATATTCAAAAAATGTTCATGTTCAAAAAAGTTAAAATTTGGAAAATATTTAAATTTCAAAATACATATGAAAATTTTGAAATTTGTATTGAGATTTAAAATTTTTAATACTTTTTGAGATTTAGAATTTTGAAAAATTCAGAATCAAAAACCGTAAAAAGAAATAACAGAAACAAGAAATGGAAAAAACACGAGTGTTTACAAGTACAACAACTAAATACTCATGGAACGAGCGGAATGCCCGAATCTTCAAAATAAGCACGCTCCGCCATCGATCCTTTTAGACAAGATTAAGCTAGAGGCATATTTATGATGGGTGCTTGCGGGCGCTAAGCGCATGAGTAATTTGATGCCACGAGAGTAGTCAGTCGTTGTACTTGTAAACTTCTATTTGCATTATACTCTCTATGTTTAATTAATTAAAAAGTGCAAAGCTTTTGTCCTCGTTTAAAAAAAAGCATATATGCCTATAGCAAATAGCAACACGGCATGCAACGTCAAAAATCCTGAAAAGTCCACTCACCTCCATCACCAACAATGGAGCACCAACATAGCCGCCCTGACTTCATCAGTGATGAATACAGCTCCCTAGAGCCCCGTTGAAGGCAGATCAGGCAACCTTGGACACATTTCTCGAGAACCCACGGCCGACCACATCCACCATGACATCCTCTCTACATCCAGCGTCAACAATGCCATCGTCGATGAATCTGGTTGACCAACTCCCTCGTCGTTGCTAAATCATGGCGACCCTATTTGGTTTCTCACGCTCCCCAGAGAGGTTCGTTGTTGCTAGGCTATACTTTCGTTTCTGGCATGGGCTAGTAAGAAAAAACTCCGTTTGTTGTGTTGGATTGTATGCGTGTTTTTTAAATTGTATAAGAAACTCCGTTTGTTGTGTTGGATTGTATGTGTGTTTTTTAAATTGTATAAGAAACTCCGTTTGTTGTGTTGGATTGTATGTGTGTTTTTTAAATTGTATAAGAGTTTTAAATCAGCCTAAAAGTTGGTCCGCTTAAAACATCGATTTTGGTTGTTTTCACGGAACAGGCCATATGAACTTTAAAGCGGGCAAAAAAAAAAAACTTTTTCTATGTGGATGCACGTCGTTGGCTTTAGGCATCCACACCTCTTTTCTGATTAACCCTGATTACGTTCTTATCCCTTCTTATTTTGACGAGATTGTCCTTCATCCCAGCTGCCGCCCGCATCGTGGCCTCTCTGCTCCACCTCCGCTAACCTTCACCTCGTCCTTCGCCGCCGCTCGCTTGCCGCCCTCGTCGCCGACCGCCTGTGTGCGCCTAGGCGGCGGCGCATCCCAACCTCGCGTGCACGCCTTGCTCCTCTAGCTGGCTAGCTAATTTGGGCACGTGCATGGTCTTGGATTTTGAGCGAAGAAGCTAGCTAGCTAGCAAATCAAAAGAATCGTCCGTGCGTGCCCCTGCGCGCCGGCCGCTCCTCCATGCCTGGCCGCACATTGTCCATCTCCTCCGTGCCCAATCCCCCAATTCCATCAAAATTTACGAGAAGACGACGGTAGAAATTGGGGATTGGAATTTCAGACCGAGAGCGTCTGTGCTTGACAGTCAATTTCTTCACTGGATAACTGAAGTTGCTGTGCTTCATTGATGCAACACTTCCCGAGTGTGGTTGAATTGATGCAAATGTGTTTTTTTTTTTTAACTTCTTACTCAGACTTCGGTGGCACTAAGAAGTTCATGGAGGTATTGCCGTCGACGCTGCTGGACAGCATGTGGATGCGAAGCCCCGGACGCGGCGTCGAAGGAGACTCAACTCCAGTCGGCCGCCTCAGCGCTCTAGGAGGTAGGCGCCTGCTCGCGTCGCTGGCTTCGTGACATGACATGCTCAGTTTACATGTTGATTAGAGGAGATTAGAGGTGAGAAATCATCTCCAGTACCACAACCAAACAACTAAACTTTGCATCCAACGAATTCAACACGACCCACCAAACATATAGGCCTCTCACGCTGAAACGGTGAATATGGGCAACCAAACAATTTAGGATCAGATGTTGCATTTACGGGAACAACTTCCATGAAGCCATGATCAGATAACTAAAAAGGCCACGAGCAACTAAACACGTCCTTAGAGATCGTGGTTGTTGTGGAAGTGCTGCTGCTTGGCTTGCGACAACCAGTTTTTTATATTTATATTTATGTTTTTCTTTAGAAAAACAGGAGGACTCCTCCAGGCTCCATTTAAGAAGTCAAACAACGACCAAGCGAGTACAAAGTAGATTTATGTTTTCTTTTTAAAAAAAATATTACTCAAGCAGAAGTGCTAAGCGTAGTCTGTGCTGCCACAGCGTGCCCAAAATTGTACAAAGTCAACAACAGTTTTGGGGCATAAAAGAAACTCCAACAACTTACCCATATAGAGGTAAGGAGACTTTTACAGTTAAGATGACCATAAAACTAACTCCAACAGTTTATCCATAAGTGGTTCCCACCAATTTTTTTTTTGATGATTACCCATTTTTTAGCACCTCTTATCCATATATGGGTAGATGGACCCAAATTTTGGGTAAGAGGAAACTCTTACCCATATGTTGCCACGTCAGCAAAAACAAAGGCGGGAAGCTACCAATCGCTCGCCCCGATCCGCCCGACGGCGGCGTCGCTCGCCGCCATCCCTCCGGCCATTGGTAAGAGCCCCGCACGCCGCCACTTTGTGGCCATCCACCTATGAGCCACCCGCTGGCCTCCTCCGCCCCCGCGTGCCCCTTTTATTGGCCGGAATCGAGCCACAACGGCCGCCTCAGTTGGCGCACTGCCGGCTTCAATTCTCCGTCGAGGGGGCCTTCCAGGCTCGGGCGCATCTTCGCCACCACCCTACCTATGAGCTCCGCAGCCACCCCTACCCGGCGAGCTCCACCGCCACCCGCCCACCCCCACCTGCAAGCTTCTCCATGACCTCATTCCTCGTCGGTCGCCGACGTCGATTCGGCCAAGCACGGGCTCTGCTCACCTCGCCGGCCGACCAAAGGCTCCTCGCACAGCAGGCCAAGCGCGCTGCAAGAAGATGGGCGGCGAGGGTCGCCTGGGCAAGGCGCCTGGGCGACGGGGCGGGTGTGCTGGGGAAAGAGATGAAGAAAAGGAAGAGAGAAAAAGAAAAAAAGAAATAAAAATTGGACTCACTGACAAGTGGATCCCATGTGCAAACCACTTTTGGGTAACTACATTATAGGTAAGCTAGAAAAGTAGAGGCTAGCCTAGTTATCCAAACCTCCTCTCTCTTTTTATCCAAATATTTTTTACTTACCCATATATGAATAAGCTGTTGGAGTTGATCTAAGCATAGATAACACATGACTGATTACAGGGTGGGGTTGCGCAGTGAACAACCTGAACTAGGCTATACCTTGGAATGTTGATGCACATCGATTAGGCCGATTTTGGTGATCACTTTCGGCCTGCCGGCCTGCCGTGTGAATGCCCATCACCGACCGCATTACATCGTCGTGAAGGAGCACTTTCCCGGCCTAATTTTTTGTAAGCACGCGGCAAGACCGTAGTTGTCGTTCCGAGCCGATCGAGCTGTACCAAGACGGCGAGAACCCGCGCCTCTCCGACCGCACCTCTGCGCCGGAGATTTTTTTGCAGGCGGAGAGAGAGAGACGGGGATAAAACCATCGTCTGTCTTTGAACAGACAGCACACACACGGCAGCAATGATTTTTCTTGGTGGGGGCCCACTCGAGGAGGCCAATCATCAGCGAACGGTGTAGCAAGGCTGGTGGGGCCCGCGGGGACCTACCTGCCCTGGACGTAAAGCTGTGTGTCTGTGCTTCTGCTTCAAGTGCGCTGCGTCGCAGCGGAGACCAGCCTGGATCTGGCCTCTCGAGTCCTCCAGGATCCAAGGACCTCAGTTTTCATGATGAACCAAAAGGACGTATCCATCTCCAGGATTTCGGGCAGATTGAATCAAAAGGCGCACTTTTTCGCTCGCAAGAATAAATAATACATTTGATTTTTTTTCGCGGATGATTCCAGTCATGAATTTGCTGTACTTGGAGAGCCATGTTCAGTCCATCTCGAGCCTGATGCACAATACTCCTCTCCAACACCAGGGCAAACGCCATCACTCGGACTCTAAGCTGATCATGGTGGGAGTAACTTTATTAGTAACTAAAATGCCAAGTCAACAATTTTGCTTATATGACAATGATTTAATGATGAGAGAGATAGATTAAGTAACTAGCTATGTTACTGTAACATCACACATATCAAGACAAAGTGTGTCTACAATCTAATTAATGTGACATTGTATATTACCATATCTAAGTTATTTTTCACTATGAAGATGATAACTTAAATTAGTAACATATATACATGTTACTACTCTAAGTTACTCCCCACTACGATCGGCCTAAGGCTAGTCATAGTGGACGTAACTTAGCTAGTAACATGCATGTACATGCAGTGCCAACTAAGCAAAATGGTAACATGGTATGATAATTAATGAAGAAAAAGAGAGAGCTGGTAACTTATCTAGTAACATGTGCAAGTTACTAGTCTTAGTTACTTAGCACTATGGCCAACCTAAACCCAGACGGAACGCATAGAGTCAGCTTGGCCTATCAGGCGCAATTTTACAGCACCTTCCCCAAGTTTAAAAACTCAGAAAATTTAGGTTACGCATGCGGAGCCCAAGTGTAAGCTCTACGCCTGGCTGGCCGAAAAACTGCTCACATCCGATAACCTCGCTACTAGTAGGGGTTGGACCCATGACCCCATCTGTGTGCTTTGCCGAGGAGCCTCGAAAACGGCTGCCCATCGATGCAAAGACTGCCCATTCACCCTCTCAATTTGAAACCTCACTCAAGAAAAGCAACGGGAGGGAGTCCTGGGCCATGAGTACACCTCCATTTCGGATTGGTGGGACAACATGATTACGGGACGGTCCGCATAAGAGAAACAAAGAATTAGCGGTCGTCTGCTATACGTTATATGGAACGTGTGGAAAGAAGAAACAGACGGACGATCTTCAACAGCCGACGACTAACATATGTTGTAATGGCTGGCATTGCTAAGGAGGACATCCGACAACTGGCTCATGCGTTTGCGGCTTTCGGGCCGACCATTCCTCCTGAGCCTGATTAGGCTAATTTATGAAATTATGGGTGCTTTCGAGTATGTTTACCCTTTGTATGTTTGGACTTGGTTATTTATCTTTTTAATAAAAAGACAGAGCTTATACTGGTTGCTTTAAAGAAACTCCAGGATATAAAACATGACTACATGAGCTATGATCAGGGCATGTACATAGGCTTAGTCCAGTCGCTAGGATCAACTCTTTATCGTTATGTAAAAAATCCCAAGCCGAATCCGGGATACTAGCTAGCGTCGGCGCAAAAGGAGGCACCAACCGCTCCACTCTTTTCGCTGCAGAAATTCGTTTCGATCGGCAACAGAATATAAGGATTTAGCGCTCTCTAGTACTGACTCGCGTTATAGGATACGGCGCTTGCATGCATGCCCACCTTTTCTTTTTTCCTACCTATTAATTTTAATAACCCGAGCGTTTATCTAAACGGCTAACATTGCACATACTCTTATGTGAAACTAGAACATACTATAAGTACTAATCAACATGAATAGTGGCAGTGTAAACTTTACCACAGCCATAGTAAAAGAACATATCAGAACACAACGCACGTACCAATCGTTTGTAGACGAAAAAGATGTTGATGCGAAGCGCAGAGGTTGTAGTAACCGGTCGAAGAAGACGGTTTAGCATACGACATGCACGTGTTCCTGCTTAACAACTGAGAAGAGGAGCCTCGATGACGAACTGGATCAGTCGCGCGATGCGCTTTCCAAAACCCCTTTTCGCCGTGTCCCGTATAGAATCGCAAAGTCGAGCGATTCTGGAGACATGGGATGGGTAGACTACAATCAAAACCACAATAGTTTTTCTCACCGGCAAAAAAACAAGCTCGGCTCATTTCGTAAACCGTGTGGCAAGCGTCGGCGCCAAAGGAGCGCGCATGTAGAAATTCTCTTCTCACTCACTTATCAAGTGGTAAGACATGTGGTGTACGTAATTTTTCTTTAACGAGACTAAACTTAGCTTCCCTTTTGTCACGGGCACACACGAGTTACCACCAACATGTGCCCCATCCCATTAATTTCTTACGGTAGGAAAATGACACGCGGTGAACGAGAAAGTGGCTGCAAGGCATGGCAGGCAAATATACGTGTTGCAGCGCGCGACAAAGGCTTGGGAACCCGAAGCAGTTCGATCTGATGTATCATGAGGTAATGGATCCTCAAGATAAGATAATCAACTCAAACTTTACCTACACTAGCTAGCTAGTTGCTCAGATCACCATCCTCCTTGCTTAAAGGAAGAAGAGCCATCAGCCAGTGGCGTCTCCACGTCCATGTCCACGTCCACAAACAAAACGAAACGACGGTCCCTTTTCACTCCCAGAAAGTGACTCGCTCGGTCGCACACAGCTAGCTATAGTACTACCTCTATCCCAGTTTATAAGACTTACGCGTATGCCTAGGTCGTTTGCATGAGCTATATAATATGAATTATATAATATAAAAATTATATTATTAGAAAATATAACATTTGAAGTTTCTAATAATATAGTTTTTATCTTATGTATCTCATGCTAAATTGGTTAATTTGTCAACTTAGAAATACGCTTAAGTCTTATAAACTTGAGACGGAGGGAGTAGCTAGCTAGCTCAAGACACGATGGATGCTGCGTCCTCCTTATCCGCTACTACTACTAACTGCTACTCCCTCCCTCCGCCTCAGTTCCGTTTTGGATGGACGGGAACGGGAGGCACACGTAGAGGGATGCAAAACATATTCTCCGTCGCCGCTGGACGGGCCCACCGGCCGGGCTAATTGTTGCCGTCGCGATCGTCATAAGTATCTCGCTGGACGGATTATTGGAAAGGTGACCAGCAGCGGACCCGGGAGTGCACATGATCGGCCGAATTCCGGATCACCGGCGCCAGATATTTCCCATACCTGCTAGAGTGCTAGTGTTACCGTCGACGTGGCCTCATGCTGCTCGTGGGGACGAGGTTTTCCCTCCCCCAGGACGACCAATCAGGAGCAAAAGAAAAAACACACTCGAGCTGACTTTCTGATTAATAATAACCAGGAAAAATATCAGTGATCTTTGTTCTCCCGTTGGGATTCATGCCAAGAGGATTTTTTTTCTAATGTTACTGTTATCAGCTGTACAATTAGGTTCTGGACCGATAGTGGTGAATGGGGCACTGGAATAAAGCATGAGACACGTACACATAGTCCACCCACTCTAATCTACTCCATCCGTTTCAAAATATAAGGTGTTTTAGCTTTGTGAAATAAATGTATCTAGACTACCTTTAGTATGTAGGTTCAATCAAGTTTAGAGTGAATCTACACGCTAAAAAGGTCTAGATATAGTTTCTTTACAAACCTAAAACATCTTATATTTTAAAACGGAGAGAGTAGTAGTATTTGTTTATTAATGGTGCTCTTTTAAAAACATGGAGACGGCTGAAAACTGCCGTGAAGCTATACACGATAGAGCTTTACGTTTGATCTTTGATCCTTTGGGTACAACCTAATAGCGTAAAGAGAAACTCAAGCTTCGGCATCCAGGAAGCTTTCAAGATCATAAAGTTGATCTTCATAATCTGTAACCGATAAGACACCCGGCATAGAGATAAAATGTAGATATAGAACAAGTATTCATATTCAGACCGGAGACACGAAACAAAAAAAAATGTATTTTCACATAATCAATATCATAGGTAAATTTTATTGCAAAGAAAAAACAAATCCAAACTATTCTTAGATCATAAAGTGTGACTTGATTAGCGACCATCTTGCACCAATTTAAGTGTTTACAATCATAATCTTTGAGCATGCTTGTATTTATGAACTGAACTTAGGAGCAAAGCACAACTATTCTGATTAGTATGATAGAAGCAAGAACAAATAGACGTTTGTTTGTAATCTTGTGAGCATGTGGCCGGTTCCACTAAAAGAAAGATTGTGGAGCACATGAAGGAGTAGACGGATCATGGTTAGCCACAATAACATTGATGAGAAATTAATATGAAAGATAGCAAAGCATTTGGAACTCAAGGGAAACACGCACAAACCAAACTCATTGCAGAGGGCTCCTTAAAAAAAGCTCAATGCAGAAGCATGTAGGGCTACATCAGCGTCAAGTGCTAGTGATGAAGCATTTTGCTTACGTCAAATAGTTCGGATGTTGTTGGCCTACGTTGACTTGGGAGGCGAGCGGAGAATCACTAGTATGGCCATGTCGCCGTGTCATCTAGTTCATAAATACCAAAAAAAGGTAAAAACGAAAACAAAATTGCAGAGTACTCTTGCGTTCGGCGCAGAGATCAATTATGGCTATATACATCGGCTGAATTTTTTCTTGGTTTCCTTCTTTTTTTTTCTGCGAAAAGTTTTCTTTCTTGTTTGACATTGGTTAGAGGTGAAACAAGGCTATCCTTCATTTTTTTCTTTCTTCATTTTTTTCTCGCTTTAGAGATATATTATTATATTGAAACTGAAGAATTTGGCATCGGAGCACCAAGTTGCTCCGGTTCTCTCTTTTCTTGGTTTGGGAACTAGTCCCACAGTGTAGAGAACTAGTTCTAAAACCCAAATTTTCATTTTGGAACCACTTTTGGCACAACGTTGGGTGCCCTAAATACATAAACCCTGCGCGTTTCGAGAAAATGTTGTTTGTTTTCCAAACGAAAAACCAAAACCAAACCCAAGTATTAGCAGTACTCGCTCCATTTTAAAATAGATGTCTTAGATTATTTAAAATTTAAATAAATTTATATACTACTAAATAGTGTTAACATTTATCTAAATTTTATCAAATTTAAGACATTCATTCTGAGACGGAGGGAGTAACAACTAACGACTCCGTGCTGATATTTTCCCATGGCACGGCTGGAAGAGACAAACTCGCAAACGAAGTGTTGATGAAAAAGCCTGGCATGCAAAGATCTTTCCTTCCCGTGATCGCTGTTGGCAGAGATATTCTACTCCAACAAGTCAATCAACTACTACTAGTAGCAGGGACAGACTAAGGGCATCACCTATGTATGTGGAAGAACTTGTCTATAAGCTGGGACCCACATACCACACCACAAGCTTATTGATTACATCACAATGTATCTAGTTGAACTTGTCTACAAGCTGGCCCCACGTGTCAGATAAAGTTGTACACATGCAAGAGAGAGGGGAGAAGATAAAATAATATTCTATTGCTTATGGACAACCCACAAGCTTGTAGGTCACCCTTAAGGTTTTGAGCTTATGGATAGCTTATTGATAGCCTCCACTATGTATGTGGAACTTCTTGTTGACTACTTTTTGCTTATGGATAGCCTTATTGCCAACATAATGGATGCCCTAAATATCGGGTCGGTCGATGATGAGGCAGCAGCAGAAGAGGAGAAATATCTGGAAAATATCTGTGCTGGGCGGGCGCCCGGCGATGAGTGGCGACGGAATATCCAAGTCTTTCCATCCTAGGACCAGTGCTTGCACAAAAGCGCAAAAAGAAAAATTCATAAACAACAGCCGCCCCTCGGAAAAAAGCCTGAAAGCTAAGCCAAAGGGCCTTTTCTAACCGGCTTTGGCAAAGTACCACCGAAATAACGGGCGTGTCACCCTGTAAGCCGGGCCCACCTGCCGTAGCGCCCGGCCCCACCGCGCAGTGTCGATTCCAGATTGCTCCGTGCGAAGACGACTCAAAAATAAAAAACTTAAGTACGTAGTATCTGCGTGATCAGCGGGACTTTACCCGCCAAGCCAGTCCACACGCGGTCTACCTAGCTAGTACGACGCTCACTGACAAGGTAGCCCGAGTGGTAGTGGGACCAACGTGTCAGCGAGAGGTCATGTAACTCGCCTGCGTCGCCCAGACCGCACTGGGCGGAGCGGCACACGTGGCGCCCCTATCCCGGGCGGGCAAAAATGACCGCGCTGCCCTCGGAAAAGCGCAAAAGCGCGAGATACCCTTTTCGCTTTCCGCGTGGCCCACTCGGGCGGGCCGGGCCCCACCACCTCGTCTCTCCCTACGCTACCACTTCTCTGGTCTCTTCTCTACTACTACTTGTACAGCGCCTCCCCCTCTCGTGCTCTCTTTTGTTGTGCTCCTCTCCTGCAGCATCCCCTCTCTCTTATCTCCCCCCTCCCCTCCTGTTCTTCTAGCCACACCCACACCCTCTCTCTCCACGGGAGTCGGGAGATAGTTCTTTATTCGGGTTCTGGAGGAGGAGGGTTTTCGAGAGTGATCTCCCCTCGCTCGCCTGCCTGCGGTCCCGGCGCCGGCTGGATCTGAGGAGCCGCGGCTGCTTCCTCCCTTTCTTTCAGGTGCGTGCTCTGTTTCTCTTCTTTGTGAAAAAAAAAGCTGCTCCTAATCCGGATTTGGGACCTCCGGTAGCGCGAATCCGGTGGTCTCGTGGTCGTCCTGGAGTCGGATCGACCCTTTTCCTATTTTTTTTTAGGCTCAGAGTGTTTCGATTTGGGTTCTTTTATCTCTGGTGGCTGGCTGGATTCGGTTCTCCATGCTAGTTATTCCTTCTTGTGTCGATTAATTGCTACGCGCCTTGCTTTGATTTGGTTTTGGGTTCTGGCTGATGCTCGGATTTGGTTTGTGCTACTAGTAGTCAGCTCCGGCGGGTTTTATTAATTGTTCTTGATTATGTCGCTGGAGCTCCTGACTGTTCTACTACCTGTAGTCTGCTTTAATTTCGATTCGCGCACTTCAATGAAGAAAGAACAAAAAATCCGACATGCCTCGATTAAGCGGATTGGAACCTTTTTTTTTCACATGGGAAAACTCTTTTTTGTATTTTTCTAAAACGGATTTGTCTTGTCACGTTTTGGATTCTTGCTTCCACCACCAGGCTCTGCTGATGAAACACGGGGAAGAAGAACGCTCCAACTGTGTTGTGTGTTTTGAAAAAAAGATTAACATCAGCAGATTCTTTCCTATTTGCAACACTTTTCAAAATCTGTACTAGTATATTTTAGCTTTATTATGGGCTATAGCATGCTTGTCTGCAAACGATATGTTGTTTTTTGCGCTATAAAAATTAAGATTAGTATTTCAGGTAAATGTTTTTTTATTGCGTGCACATACTGTTTCCCGAAAATATATTCTTTCTTGCACATACTTCCGATTATAATAGGTGTTTTTTTTTCCTTTTCGGCTCTCTCTGGTGCCATGATTTCATACTACAAATAGACTCTTTTAAGGTTTCGCGTATACTAAATTGTTTCAGCCCAATAAGATCGGTATTGTGAGGTCTCTCGTTTCCTTATATTTATTTTTAACTCAACTTTGTTATGTCACCCGCCCAATGACTCATGTTGGATATTATTGTTATTATTCCCCCCATTTACAATGCTCGTTGCACACCGCAGATTGTCCTTAGTTACCAGGGAAAGTTATGATATAATATTGTCTATTCAAATGTGTTACGGTTGCAGTACCTATTGACCAGTGGAGAATATATACTCTCAAACAACCATTGAGAACTACAAAAGGTACCGAGAGCAGAGGATCCCAAGACTAGTGGTTTGTACTTTTATTATGCGATTACTAGTTCTTTATGCTGGTCGGCAAATGGAGGCGGAGTCCACCGATCGAAGAGCCCGTCAAAACCGACAAATCTTCTTAATGTAGATGGCGGCAAGCTGTCCCGATTACGAAGTAGATCTATATTATCCATAGTTTTATATTTCTATTAGCTGATGCAAGACGTCCATGTGGTGCAGCATGATTATTGCTGCATGTCTTGAGCGCTTTTCTTGGCATAATTTTATTTTCATGTATACACCACTGAATCTACATGAGCTGGTTTGGCTTTTTATCTCTGTTCTTATCCCATCAAGTTCTACTAGGACACATTTTTAATAATTGCTTGTCACTACTCCACAGGTTTCTCGTAAATTTGAGTGATCTTGAAAGGCCGTGAAGAAGGGTGTGTTGGCAAAGTAAAAGCTCCTGGATCTGGCTTGAAGTTCTCTCAGTAACAAAAAACATCATGGGTGCTCTCTGCGATTACTGCGGGGAGCATAGGTCCATGGTCTATTGCCGATCAGATTCTGCAGCTTTGTGCTTGTCTTGCGACCGCAATGTGCATTCAGCTAATGCTCTTTCTCGGCGACATACAAGAACTCTTCTGTGTGACCGGTGTTCTTCACAGCCTGCCATGGTCCGCTGCCTTGAAGAGAACACCTCGCTTTGCCAAAATTGCGACTGGAATGGCCATAGTGCTGGATCGCCCACTGCTGCACACAAGAGACAGAATATAAACTGCTATTCAGGGTGCCCATCATCTGCAGAACTTTCAAGAGTCTGGTCATTCATTTTGGATATTCCTGATGTTGCTCCTGAGCCAAATTGTGAGCAAATAATAAGCATGATGAGCATCAGTGAAAGTGCTGTCTGTAGCGGAGACAATGCTCCAGAGGACAACAGGTTGTTAGATATTGCTAGTGCGGCATTTGCAAATGATCTTAATAATGACGACAAGCAAAAGTCTGTGATGGGCTCATCTTCTGAAGCTGGCCTGAAACCTCTTCCACATGCTAATGATCAGGCAGCTGTATCTGTGGATTCGACGACTGCTAAGGTGCAATAATAATTTTTCATATCCTTCCATATGTCGATTTAATATTTCACTTATGCCTTTGCATATACCAGTCCTCATATGCCATGGGGTTAAGATAGCAGCGCAGCTTTCCTCCCTTCAATTGACAGTTTACTTCATTCTTACTTATTATAACTATTGGCGACCTACTACGGTGTACTCCCTTCGTTCAGAAATATAAGACATTTTAGCTTTGTGAAATGAATGAATCTAGACAACTTTTAGTGTATAGGTTCACTCCGAACCTCTACGAACCTATACACTAAAAGACGTCTAGATACATTCGATTCACAAAGCTAAAAGTCTTATATTTCTAAACGGAGGGAGTAGAAGGTAATAGGTAACCATGTGAAATCATGGCCATTCAGTATGTGTAATGAATGGTCCACATGAAAGTTGGCGCACCATGCAAATCTCCTTGGTGGGTTCCTAAACTGGGAAATTGTTCTTGCCTATCCCTTCTCTGCCTTTGGCAGCAAAAATTTGTGGCAAAGTTCACAGAAATACAATCGTATCTCATTTATGTATTTAATTTTCTCTCATATATTTCTTTATATGTAACATATGCAAAATCTGCAGGCTTCTTCTCTGCAATTCTTCCACTGCAACATGTTTCTTCAAATATTAATTTGTCACTAATGTGTGCTTGTGATTTCCTTCTGCAGTATACACCCGACAAACATATGTTCAGCAAGGACAGCATATATGAAGATTTCTCCATGGATGATATTGACCTGAGTTATGAAAATTATGAAGAGCTATTTGGTAACTCCCATATTCAGACTGAGGAACTCTTTGATGATGCTGGCATTGACAGTTACTTTGAAATGAAGGAAGTGCCCTATGGGAGTTCTGATGAGGTTTGTAGTTTGTTCTCAGTAGCTATTTACTTAGTTCAAAAAGATCTTTAAAAATTGTTCACATTCATGTGCCGATGTTCTCATAACTGGAGTTCTCTCTTTGTTTCAACAATCACATTTCTCTGCTATCAATTTTGTATTTTCTCCGGTCCTCCCTTGCAGACATACTTAAGTATATATAATTTCATGCTACCTTGTCAAAATTCAGTTTAAGCCTTTAATGTAAAATTGAGCATTGTGTCCATTTTGCAATTACAGTCATCGTTGAGAAAAGCTTCAGTTACCATTGTTTCCTTAAGGTCGTTAATGGACAGACTCTGTTAGTATTGTCATGTTGCAACTGAAGTCATTTTCTTTCTTCTGCTAACCTCAAAATCTATTCTGTTTTCAGCAGCCCAAGCCACAGCCAGCAGCTAGCAATGCAGTATCTGTCGACTCTGGGATGTCAAATCCAGGAGTAAAAGATGAATCCAGTCTCTGTATCCCTGTGAGGCAAGCTATTTCCTATTCTGGCTTTACTGGTGAGAGCATTCCTGCAGAATACCAGGATTGTGGGGTATCACCAATGCTCCTTCTGGGGGAGCCTCCTTGGCTTCCTGCTGGCCCTGACGGCTCATTTGCCGGAATTAGAGACAGTGCGATCACACGGTACAAGGAGAAGAAGAAGAGAAGAAAGTAAGTGCATTTATTCTTAATCTTGCTGCACATTTACTTCTATTTTCTTGGAAGGTATTGCATGTTTACTTGTAAGTTGTAACCATACAAGAACTCAACAAGAAACCGTGACTTCTAGATTTTTCAGCACAACCAATATTCTGCACCTTCTATAGCATTGTTAGCGAGGCTTTAGATCATGTGTTCTCTTTGAATTTAGCAATGCATTTAGTGAAAATGTTGTTTGGCTAAGCTGGTCTCTATTGTACTTCTATATTGAGTGTGCGAAAAAGGTACTGCTGATCCATAAATTTGAGTTCTCAGAAGGTTTTTGTTATCAGGGTTTTATCCATATGTAATCAAAGGTCTTAAGATTTGATGATACTAAACTAGTTTATTCTATTCTGGCTCTGCTTAAACGGTTGGACCCAAGGTCCAATCCACCCTCAAATGTGAACATATCCTTAGGTAATTCTGAAGCCTTTTGCTTAAGCATATCATAATGATGTACTCCCTTTGTTACAAAATATTTTGCAACAGAGGGAGTACAACCCATTAGTGAGTCATTGCTTCCAAGTTCCAACTTAGTTGCTTCCAAGTTCCAACTTAGTTGCTTCCAAGTTCCAAATTAGTTGCTTCCAAGTTCCAATTTTTCTGACTTGCTACTCCTATTTTTCTTGTTAGCTAGCTGACCATTCTTTGTATGTTTGGCCCTTTTGACAGATTTGACCACAAGATCAGGTATGAATCTCGCAAGGCTAGGGCGGATGTGAGAAAAAGAGTCAAGGGTCGGTTCGTTAAGGCCGGTGAAGCATATGACTATGATCCACTGGACACAAGGAGCTACTGAATGCATAAGACCGTTATGCAGTGTTAGGTTAGCAAACTTAAACCAGTGCCTATTGCGGCTGGGATAAAATCACAAACTCAAGCAATCATGGAATACCAAGTGCTGAGAAGAGAAGAACAGAAAGCAACCAGTGAGACAAAAAGATTTGGATGTTCCGCAAGTTCCCGGTGAATGTTCCTTCTATGTACAGCGCATGGAGTTTGCGTCTTCGGGTCTCTCCAGTTTTGCTGTATGAACCGAACACAACTAGATGGACTCCTGGGTTTTTCTCTCCTTTCTACTGACTATGTGGCATCCACCTATCCTTGCGGTGGTGTTTTCGGCGGTCTGCTTCCGTTCTCTTAGTCGAAAGATGGGTGTAGTATCCTTCTGCGTTATATCTTATGTGAAATCTGCTGTGATCCGGAGTTTTGTTCTGCAATTATGCATGTGTAAATACCAGGTCAGAAATAAGCTGGTGGTTGTAAAGCTTGTCCTTTTGAGTTGGTAGAGGTGATGGAGCCCATGTAACTTGCCACCGATTTTGTGTGCTCACTCTGCCCAAATAAATCAAACCTTCAAACCGACTTGATACTACAATTAGTACTTGAGCATATGCTTGGATGTCTTTTGGTGATATGAGTATATATTTGTTCTTTCATATTTTATTGAACTATTGGTGTTGTGCCTGCCATGTAATGGAAGTATTGATGTTTGTACACCTGCAGCCTGCGGAGTCTTGCCGAGCCAAGATGCTGAAGTAGTGTACACGTTTAACTGTATCAGTTTGGGCATGGTTGCCATGTCTGAGTGGCATTTAGACAAATCTTGTTCTAGAAACTGATATACTCAAGTTTGTGCATCAGCGAGATTCAGTAAAGCACAAACAAGAGCAATAAATATTTTTGCATCAGCGAGATTCTATGGAGAAAACATGCTATTTTTTATCAGAAAATACTGAATACAACAAGGAATATGGGCTTGAATTCTTAGTAAACAGTAGAAAAGAGATGATAGAAATCCAAGGTAGAAACTTATGTAAATATACAGTAGAGATGTAGAAAGATACAGTGCAAACAGTAGAAAGATGCAGTACCAAACTTTGTGTTTTCAAACCCAAAAATATGAAGGACACCTAAAAGTAGAAATCCTGACTCATAGTCTAGAAAAGGAGTGTATTTCACACGCCTGAATCAGGCCTGGCAACAGAAAAGAACTAGCATGTGTCAAAGACGAAACATTTATTCTATTCCTTTAATTTATTTTTCTTCATTTTCACTTCTGCAGGAGTACAAGTGTTGAAAAGAGATTTACCTATAGGGAGTGTTACAGCTACAGGGACACTTCCCGGTGTTTCTAAGCTAACAAGAAGGCTATGTTTGAAAAACACATTCTTGGCCCTGCTGTTCGTTCTCCGGTCTGAATCTTGGACCCGGGCTCTTCCCGGGAGCACGGTACACTGCTCCCCTGCCTGGAATCATCCTCACAATGTACACTGCTCACCGGGACTCAGAATCAAGGTATCACCAGAAGACGCTTTCCGGTGATCCATAAGTGCACCAACAAAAGTAGGATGCAAAAAAGTTAGCTCCTATTTAGCTGGCACGAATTCCTTCTCTAGTAGGCTGAATATCTTCTTGAGTTGAGAGGAAAATTTGGATGACACCTCTTGCGTGATCTTCTTTCGGTTCTTGCAGCTCTTTAACCATGACACGCCAATAAATACCTGGACAGTGCATGACTTCTGCTTCGACGCAATCTGCTCCAACTGGTATCGAATATGGAGCTGCAGGGATAAGAATGACGGCATCACATTTGGGTGACAAGAAAATTTAACATTTTTTCAGTTGAGAAAAATGTTAATATTAAACCAAGGTCCTGTTTTGATTCGAGAAAAAACCGCAATATAATGTCAAGCATAATTCAAATCTAGTTATAGGGTGGCGCTATTTGACACCCAGGGTGTAGAATAGTTATTCTACACCCACCCTCTATCTTTAGAACCGTATATTATTTTTACGTCACGTAAATTTTGTATTACTTCGTAATTTGAGAAGAACATAATAAAATTTAGAAATGACATAATTTTTTTATTTACATGCCGTAAAAAAATTCAACTTAAAAGACATATTTTTGGTGTTTTTTACACTATAATTACTCGTAAACTTTATTTTTGTATCAAATTTTTTGGTTGTGGTGAATATATGAATATAATTATTCGTATACAAAACATAATTTTTTAAATCTAACAACGTAAAAATATGTTGGTGCAAAATAACTATTCTGCACTCTGGGTGCTGAATAGGGTTTCTAGTTATATTTATATATATATGTAATAAATAAATAACTGAATGCCAAGAAATGGTCACCTACATTGAAATATTCACCAATAGGGATGCCTTCAAGTGTCATCACTTCTTCAACAAGCCATCCTTTCTTATCAGGCAACGGGCACTTCTGTTGGGTGCTCATTATTTCCCCCTCCTGGCGCGCGGATTTCTTGTCAAACCTGTAATGGACTTGCCTCTGATAAACATCTTCCCTGACTGGTTCCCATGCTGTAATAGAGTAGTCTATACAACCAACTTTCTCCATCACTCGACGCTCCACAGGACCACCCTCGAATAAGCCCATGAGTGTTGGCAACTAAATGAAACAGAGAAGTTGGATGCAATGTAGAGTTTTAGTTGTCACACTCGTCATACTTGACATAGTGGATTGCACATCAATGTCAGAATTGAATAGAGAATCTTACATCCAAATGTTTTGTAGATTTAAATATTTCTGACAATTTCGCTTCCTCTATCTCTAAGAAAGATCCATTTTCCTCAGTTTGGAGGTCTTCAGTTTCTGATTCCTCTTCTACCAGCTGAATTTTTTCTTCAGGGGTCAAGGATCTTGCCTTCCACAGTGCCATTATTGTCCTGCAAAGAATGCAGCAGGAAATTTAGAGAAAAACATGCTCATGAAGGAATAAAAATAAGTTAGACAATAAATTACTTTAGTTTAAGGACACCAATTTATTGTCCAAAGCATACAAGAAAATGAACTTACTTATGTGCCACGTTAAATGACACAAAAGATTGGAAATGAAACTTTAGTCTCCCTTCATCGTCCAGTTGCTTTGCTCCATGCCTTGCATCCATTCCTCTGCCCTTGCGCAGAATAATCAGCAAACCTGGGCTTCCCATCGAAGCTAGGGTTGCAGGGACCAATTGTATATCTTCAATATCTTCCCAAAGAAAGAAGAATTTCGTTTTGTGACCAAAAATATTCGTGTAGAACCCAATAATTCTTGGAGATAAAAACAAGCGACCCTGCAAGACAGCATAAGCTAAGCACTCAAGCATTCACATCAGAATACAGAAGTTTATGTTTAAGCCTGGTGTAATTCAGACCCACAGTAGCATGACCATGCGAAATATGACACTGTTTACTGGTAATAATCTCAAAGTATGGTTAACAATGTTTGGTAATATTTGATGGTCAGACACCAGGAGAACTGAAACATAACATGCAGATGAATAAGTTAGCTATATTGTACAAACTGGGTTCAGAAACTGATTATTTTTGTGGAATCTTTGTACGGCATTTCAAATCAGCCTCTTTGCATAAAAATCAAGGGAAAAACTGCCTAGAAATTCACTTCCCCAGACCCACAATCCGTGGGAGCTTTCAGCACTGGGTACGCCCCAATTTTGTATGACATCATACAGGAAAAATCTGAGACTACTATTAGTAGATTTGCATATTTTAGAATCTTAAATGAAAATTGCGCTATAGCGGACTCTTTAATTTGAGAATACTAAATTCACTTTTGTCACTACAGGGTACTGTATTGGGAAATGATGCGGGCTTGCCCGCAGTAAGACAGAGAAGATCAGTACGAACAAAGAGGCATAAGAAAATAAAAACCTGTGTGAGCATCTTGCGCTTTAAATGGCAAGTAAAATCATTGATAAGGAATTCTTCTGGTGGCAAAGAAAAGATCTTCTGAAACTCTGAGTTTGTGTGAGGTGACCGCATAGCAATCTGCATAATAGGATTTACCCATGTTAGTCACTAGTCAGACATCAATTATAGTATGACCATATCTATATACACCTACTTTTGGTCTGCGTGCTTTGTAAATTTCAAATAGTCCTTCATACAACTGCAGACGGGTGCATGCAGTGTCGCTTTGCAAAAGATAAATGAAAAATAAGTGTACAAACTTTGGTCTTCTATATACGGTGCATATATGATTATACTCCTACACAAATTTTTAGCAAGTGCACGTATTCTAGATTCATGAATTCCTTTAAGTACACAATTGTAATATTGTATGACAGACGCACATAATTCTAAGAGTACATTTATTCTTCACCACATGATTCTAATAGTCCTACCTTTCTGCCAACCTCTTTCTCCATCCTGTCTAGGTAGTCCTTCATGACTTCTGAACCCCTTGAGTTGTTCAAGAAAATTCTCAAATGCAGTTTTGACTGACATGCTTGGGCCAGTTTTCCCTTGAGAGGAATCCATATGTCGGCAAGCTCAGATATATTGTATTTCAAGAAATTTACTTCAGCATGACCAAGGGAGGCAACTTCATCAAAGGGTCCATCAAAATCATACACATTTATTTCCATCACTGAGGGTGGATCTTCCATGGCATCGAATTCAAAAATTTCTGCAATTTTTGAACAGATAGTAAAATAGCATTACCAATAGCAGTACTGACAAATAAAGCATCCTTAGATCCCAATAACACATTTGGTTATGGAAAATTCTAAGGTTACAAAGTACATGAAGTAAAGTAAAATGCTGGGAAATATAAAATAGGCCAGAAGAAGCTGACAACAATGCACAAATAGCGAGTAATGCAATGGGTAGAAAATATTGCAAACAAAATAAACTGCAGCTTTACCATTCCACTGAGGCCCGAGGGTGTGAAACTTAATTGAACTTGTCTTTGTCTTTCCATTGCAAGTAAATACAACATATGGATCAGACAAGCCAGATGATTTGGTTGCTGCTAAGTTGGCCGCATCCATCAGAGCAACAGTTAGCAACCAGCCATCCCCTTTTGCTTTGACTCCATGATCACTGCCTATACATTCCAAAAGACCATGTAAAGCAACTTTCCTTGATATGTGCATATCATTGGAGTATATGGCTATAACAATAACCGAAGGTTTTGTTGAAGAAAATAAGAAGTAACAATAATCCTATTATCGTGAAATGCCTAAGCAAGCACTTGTGTGGATGCTTAATAATTATATAATAACTTGTGACCTTCGAGTGCCATAAACAGTAGGATTTATGCGCTCAAAATTCATTACTCAAAATGATTCCGTAAAATAGTACTTTTTATGCATACTGCTTCTATTCAGACAAGGAAAAGAACAACAGCAAAAAAACAGAAAGGAGAGTTATGCATTACCTCTTTGCCTCTTTGCCTGGACGAACCGTGCAATCATATTAAGGACACGTTGCCCTTGTAGAACAAGAATCCCACAAACTACAATTTCACCAGCAGAATCTGGCAAGTCCAAGCCAGGGAACTCAAGACCTTGAATTATACTAGGACTTGCAAGGACGATGTGTGCAAAGACATAAATGAACGCAAACACTGAAGATACAACAGTAATATTTCCGAAGATTCGGAACGCTAGCTTCCAATCAGATTCTGCTTCCGGTTGCACCGAAGACAAGCTTTCGATATTTGTTGCTGATGTGTCCTTTGCATCGACTGGTCTGACATGTTGGGCCAGGAGATCAGAGAACTGATTGAAGTTGTCCCTCAATCCTTGCCTTGCACCATTTTCTATCATCCCCTTCATCATGGTACTTTGCAGGAAATTTAAGCGCCAAGAGATCACAAGCCGTGAAGATTTCTCACCTTCTGCTAGTTCAGGCCCTGGTGTTATAGAGGTCAGAATCTCCACCCTGAAATTGTTGCCAAAAGGGACATCAGGAGTACTGGCGTCTGCCAGAACTGCATACATATCTCCATCTGCCTTCAAATACGTCACGTCTTCTGTTGCTTTCACAGCCTTAATTAGTTTAGAAGCAGCTTTTGTGTAGCTCACTACCCTCTTCAAGACCTCACCATCATTTTCAAGTTTCCACTGTTGAATATCCAGACCAGTGGTTCCTTGCATCTCAGCAAGTGATTGCAGAAAGTCTGAACTCGGCGAGAACAGAAGCACATTCAGGTCACTGGGTGAAACGGCATAAATTTGATCGATCAGAATGCCTGCCAAATTATCAGGCATATCACTCCCTTCATGCCGAGACGCGAAGGCTTTCAGTAGTTCATCAAAGGACATATTTATAACACTGGTTCCACTATCCTGCTTATCTGAAACTTGCGAGCTAGTCGACGGTGTTTCTTCTTCGAGGATATCCAGCCCTCGGTCATGCTTGGAGAGAGTTGGAACAGAAGCTTCTGCATCTTTCGGTTTCGCTGAAAACATCTGATGTAGCCGGTTGACAAACGATGGACCAGCATTCGATCTATCCTCTTTGGCGATCTCCGATTCATCGCTCTCTGGTAGTGGTGTGGACTGTTCTAGAGAAATATTTGGCAAAGAAGATCCCTTCCTTAGTTCAGCTGATTTGTCTGAACTCGACGTAAAATCGTCAGAAGCCCAGTGTGCGAGTGTCATTGTCTCTTCAGGATAACTTTGAGACAGAGATATAGTAAGACGAACTTCTCCTACAAAAGACGTTGCCAGCATGTAAATTCTTGTTCCCACTAATGGAAAATTTATGATTATGAAACATCCTTTTCTTCCAGGGCATGAAATACTTAACTGACAAAAAAAAATGAACTGAATGAAGTGCTGTGCAAACAACGTAACTTCTGAAAGAAGAAAAAAAAACGTTGGTTACCGTAATCCCTGATCTTGGATTTCTTGCTCTTGGGCTGCAGCTGGTACCACTGCGTGCCCAGGGAGCGGTTGTCGGCGTCGAGCACGGCGGAGAGGGGCACCTTGACCTGGCCCAGGAAGTCGTCGGAGAAGTACTTGTCCTCGTCGACCACAGACAGGAGGAGCTCCTCCTTGAGGTCCCCGACCCGGAAGGCGAACTCCTCGTCCCAGGAGGGGTTCAGAGACTTCTTGATCGCCTTGGTCTTGGCCCGCTGCCTCCCCAGCTGCAGCTTCGCGTACGGGTCTCCCGGCCCGTTCGCATCCGCAGCCGTCGCCGGGAGAAGGTTCCGGGCCTCGAGCACATGGACCACGATTCTCATTTATTGGAAAGGAAATGATGAGAAAAAGGAAAAAAATCCTCGCTTTTTTTATTTCTCAAGATTTGATTTAGGCGGTCTGTGTGGTTAAAATCAAGAAGCTGCGACCTCTTCTCTAACTGTTCTTCTCCTTTTCAGCACTTTTCGATTCAGAATGGAATCAAGGAGGCGTTGCAGGCTTAGCGGCTGGGATCAAATCAAGGAGAGACGCCAGAAAAAGTTCTTTGGTAAGAAAGGCAGAATAGAGCGAAGACCGCCTCCAAGCAAGCAAGCAAGCAAGCAACCTATCAAGCAATCCAGATTCAAGCGCCACAAATTCGAACGATAAGAAGCTTCCTGGGAGCGAAGAAGGGCTCCGAAAGGGAAGCAGCAAAGGAACGAAATCACCCAGAAAATCAGAATGAAAATAAAATCAAGAAAGGAAATTGCAAGCGCCGCAAGGATTGGTGTCAGAGTCAGACTGAGAAAGGATGAACTGCGAGCAGGGTTTGGATTGGAGGAGAGCGGGCTCGGGCGGGGGATTTCTTGGGAGGGGGTCGTGGGGGAGAAGGGAGGAATGGGTGGTCGGTTTGGGGCATTGAAGACTTCTTTGATTTGGGGAGGGGGGAAGGAGGAGATTGAAAACGAGGTTTTTGGAATAGAGAAGTGACTTCACTTGCTCCCCGGCCCCGCCCCGCGTCGTGTCCAGCTGGGCTGACTTTCAAACTGCCCACTCAATCCATGATTGGTAGCACGCACGAAGTGAAAACATGTTCACCGATGAAAACTCGTCCCCCTATTTGGCACCACTCTCTCACCGCCGAATTCCAACTTCCCCACCCCCTTGATCGAGCTCTTCCCCCTTTCGAGATTCCATGGCGATGGCAGGAGCTTCTTCATCGGCTTGGACCAAGAGCTTGGCGCCGGTTTTCGCCGGCATGCCTTCTTCATCCTCTCGAGCTATGTAGTGTTGAATCTTGTTCCGCTATCTGTAAGAAAGCTCTAGCCATGGATCTGTAAGCATGCTAGATCTATGTAGATTTGTACTTATTAACTGATTTAGGTTATATGCACACCTAATAGTTCAATGCTTATCATAGAACGGATTCGTGGTGGTCTATGTACGATTCCAATTCTATGGTTCAGGTGTTAAATTATTTGTGGGCCATCATGCATTATTCTATGTTGAGCTCGGCGACGGTGGTCCCGCCTTCTTCCCCATCGAGCACAGTAACAATGATCATGCCGGCTACCCTGTCGAGCACATCCATGATGTTTCTGCCAACATCCCCATCTTCTCCGACCTGCGCTAAATCTCACTCATGTGGTTATAAGAACATCTTTTCATTGGTTTTGTTGCTGAACTACAAGCATGTGCATGCTTCCTTGCTAGAGACTGATTGTCATGCTTACCATTATAGTTCAATGCTTGTATGTAGATCATCATGCCTTTCCCCGGTCTATCTACTCCCTCGGTGAAGCATGACTTGTCCTGGATGTAGCCTGATAATGCAAAACATGATCTAGCTCATTATTTGCCCAAACCTTCAATGGTGTAGAAACCTGTCAGTTTGTCCTCAATGGGGTCCGTGAGCAATTTAGGAGCAGGATAGAGTGTATCCAAGGCTTCAAAGGTGTCCAATAATGTCCTTAACTATACTGGCCTTACAATCACCCCTACTTAGCTTTACAACCACATGAGGAAGTAGAGACAAAAGTGGATGATGTTGTGTAGGATCAGAGAGGTTGTGAAATGGATCGTATGGGCACCTAGAGGGGGGGAGGGGGGGTGAATAGGTGCTAACCAATTTTTAATACTTTTTCAATTTTAGGCTTGACACAAAGTAAATTCTCTAGATATACAACTACGCGAATTTCCCTATATGCAACCCTAACTACTAAGCACGTAAAAAGAGGAGCGAGGAAACCGTAGTGGAGCACGCGGATACACAGGGATTTGTTTTACGGCGGTTCCTTCCTTGTTAAGGGAAGTACATCTGCGTTGGAGGGGTGGGCGGTTCTAAGACAACCACGCCACAATAGGCCTCACCCTATTCTCCGATGGATCTCGCCACGAGAGGCCTGATCCACCTTCTCCACTATTGGATCCCTTCAAGGCGGGAACCGGTGCCTTTTACAACACTATCGGGGCACACACCCACAACCGAATTGGGGGCTCCCGAGATGACAACAAGCTACCACAAGAACAAGGTTTATCAATATAAACAAAAACAAGGATCTAGGTATTTGCAAGAAATACTAGATCAGGGGTTCTCCAAATGAATGGAGAGGAGATGAAGCGCTTGATTGCTGATGATGAAGATCGAGTTCTCCTCCTTCGATTCCCCAAGGGACGGGGCCTTTGGGTGGATCTAGGTGGAGCTCTCTTGGATGAAGCTTTCAGATCTGATCTGGTGTAGAGGGAGTGTCCCAACCTTACAACAAAATAAGGTGGAGTCCCCTGTGTTTACAATGCTAGTCCCTGGATCGATAGCTAGCATCCACAGTTAAGATGTAATATCAAGAAACAAAGGTCATAATATAACATTATAACCAGGAAGAACATAGTTTTATTACATCATACATAGCTCATTTGGCTATTACATTACATTGCAGCGGAATAACTATAGTCATGGGTCCTTCATCTTCAAAGTGCCACAGGAAGATGTTGGTTGTAGACTTTGTAATCCTAATCAATCAATCTTCACTAAAATCAATCAAACATGCAACATACAAGTTACAGCCACAAAGGGTCAATACATTGGAATTGTATTGGCAAGTGATACTATGGTAGTATGGTGGAGTCTATCATCTATATGCATTTGGCTAAGTGGAGTTGAGGCTTGCATTGATCAAAATAGATTTTTCCTTAACATTTGAAAATACTAAGTTTTGCTTGGCAAAAATCATTTTTCTCAATCAAAGATTTGAAGATCCTTTAACCAAGGCATCTCTCAGTCAAAGATTTAAGATTTCAAACAACCCTTGTTCAAACCACAAGTTTTATCTTAGAAATTTGAATGATGAGATTCTTGATTGCTTCCATGTCTTGATGCTCAAATTGTCCTTTACCAGGGACATGGCTAAGTACTTAGATTTTACACTCTGCAGAGGTGGTGCACTTTCCCCACAAGACTTGGTTTCCCAAGACAAGATCTTTCAGAAGCCTTCCCTTAGACCAAAATGGACGCGTTCCAACCTATCAAACACTACCACCCACTGTCCATATGGCTAAGTTCTTGCAACATATATGATCATGGCGCAGCCCATATTGCCAAGTGGTTGCACTTCAAGCTTCTCAACATTTGACATCTCCAATCTCTTTGTTCCTGGGTGGCCTTAACCATAGACATGGGCCTTGTGAACCACTCAACCACAATCCACCAAGCAATTACCATTCCACCCAGGTGATTCTTTAACTTAGTTGTTTTATTAAACAAAACACAAGTCCTCAGACTTAGAATTTTTTTCCATAGTGTGAATATATATTCCACCCATGTTTTCTATTAGCTAGGCTAAGCTTGATAGTAATAGGAATCTTAACTTAGGAATATTTCCACTAAGGTTTCATCTACTAGTTTTCCTATAGCAAAGTTTATACTTAGCAAAATTCCATGCAAGTTTACTTAGAGAAAATCACTAATGCATAGTGAAAGTAATGGGACAAAAAGTATGAAGCATCACTTGCCTTTTTGGTAGAGTATGGGTTCACTCCTTGTCCTTGCAACAATCACACTCTTCAAGTCACTACAAATCAACCAAGCAAGGCACATACTCAATCTACCAATCAAGCAAAACAACACATAAAATGACAAAGTCCAAGTAATGCATGCAAGCATGCCAAGCTTTGTTTTGTTTGAAAAAGTGGTTCCTAATGGGTCATAGACATTTGAAAACACCTATTGGGCATTTTGTAAAGTGTCAAAGTCATTTGTAAAAGATTTCACTTCATAAACCATTTTCAAAACAAAGTATCATTTTATGTGGTGTAGAAATATTTTTACCAAGGCATTAATCACCAAGGTTCACCAAATATGTTTTCAATCCATAAAACTTGGTGTTTGGGGTCAGAGAGTTTAAAACAAAACATTTTCCAAAGGTTTTATTTCAAAATCATTTCAATAGATAAACCACATTTCTATTTGACTAGAAATGGTTTTAAATCAAAGAATCTTTATTTTGTTTCACCAAATACATTTTTGAGTCCACAAAGTGTTTCCTATGGTCAGTAGGTTCAAAGCAATCCAATTGCAAAAGATTTTAACCCCAAATTCATTTTTAAACAATTTTTACATCCTTAACAAGCATACAAAAGTTTCTGCAAAAACCAACAAGCTAACAGATACTATTTGCTAAACTAAAGGCATGGTTGGCTAGGGTTTGTTCCACTGATTCCAATGATATAAAATTTGCAATTTTTGGACGTGTGGATCAAAAGTTGTGCAATTTACAAAATTGGAACTCTAATAGATCAATTCTGTCTTTTTAAATCAAACAGAGGCCACGTGGCTGTTTCCTATTCGTCTATACCGTTTCGCTCGGATCGAAAGACACAGGCCGCAGGATCTAACTTGATCGCACGGCACAGATCGTTCGCTACCCCTTCGCTCACTTTCTTTCCTAGCCGCTGGATGACGATCTAACGGTTCCTATCAACTAGCCAGGAAATGGCGGCGAAATGTTAACGGCGAGCGGCGGAGCGGCCAGATGGCGGCGGCGCTAGCGAGGCAGGAAGCGAAAAAGGGAGGGAGTAAGCTCATCGAGATCGCAGGAGGCTGGGGAAGCTCGTCGTGTGGTCGTCGGGGCAAGGGGCGCACGAGGGCAGGAGGAATTCCTCGCCGGAGTTCGGTCTGGCAACGGTTGGCTCTGGTCGAGGTCGAAGACGAAGCTGTCGATCACCAGGAGGCAAACAAAGGACGTGATCAGATGCAGGAGACCACGGAGATGACGTGTGCGTGAACGAGAGGGGAAGAGGCGGTCTGTTCTTACCAGTAAGCTTCGCCGGAGAAGAAGGCAAACGCGGCGGCGTTCGGGAGCTTGTCGTAGTCGACGCTCTGGGGCACCCGCAGTCGAATGAAGGGCACATGCAGATGCGTCAGGAGGTGGGGAAGGTGTGAGCTAGGTCGAGGAGGCATGGGGCGTTGCGGTGCTGCCGGAATTGGCAAGGGAAGTCGTCGGAGACAGAGGGGCTCGGGGAGGAATTGGGGCGGCCTGGGGGCGTGCTATTGCGGGGTGACATAGGGGAAATGGAGAGGAAGCGCTGGCGATTAAGACAGCGTGCTCGCGGCGAGGGATTAATGCTGCATTAAGGTGTATTCAATCGGAGAATCAATGGCAGCAACGGTGGCGAGTTTAACGCGAGGAGGAAGAAGGGTGAGCTGGCTGCGTGGGGCCGGTTGGTCAGCGGAGTAAGAGAGGGAAGGAGGGTCCACTTGTCATCGTCTGTATGGGTGCGTGATCGAGTGCAAAACGTTTCGCTGAGGGAAAGAAAAGTGGGCTGGAGTTGGGCCTAGACTGGGCTGCTAGGTTGGGTTGACCTGTTTTCTATTTTTTTCCAGTTCTGAAACTTTTTCTTTTCCAAATCTTTTTCTGTTTTGAAATTCAAACAATCAATTCAACAAACAATTCAAGACAACTTCCACCAAACTTTATAATGAGTTTTTGGTTCTGTTTATCAACATAAACCAAATCCCAAAATAAAATAATATTTTTATTCTTTTTAGGATCCATTTATTAATTAAATAAAATGGACCTTTAGTTATTTAATAAAATAGGGTTTGATTTATTTAATAAAATCTCCATTTGAAATCCAAATATTTTCAAAACCAAATCAGTAGGTTTATTTGGAAATAAAGAATACTTGGAAACTTGTTTAAAACAAAATAACCTTTTATTTTTGGGTCCATTTAATAATTAAATACAATAGACCTTTATTATTAAATCAACTAAGATTTATTTTATTTAAAATATTTATTTTGAAATCTAAAATAAAGCCAAAACACTTCAGTAGGTTTTATTTGAGAATATAAAATATTTGGAAAACTTATTTAAAATAATTTAATAAGTTTTTGATGTTTTTAATTAAAATGATAAAACCTTTTATTTAGATAAAATTGGATTTTAAATCCTTATTAATTTATTTAAATAAACCTTTGCTATTTTTATTCAAAACAAAATGTTTTAATTCCAAAGCTTGGCCAAGGTTTAATTTGGCTTTATAAAATAATCTTTATTTATAAAACTTCTATTTCCTTTGAAAACCAAATCCTTTTATTTAAAAGATTCAAAATAGTAATTCCAAAACATTTTATTTTCCTTTATTAAATGTTTATCCTTTTAAATCCCTTTAGGATTTATTTGATCCAAATTGGTTTGAAGTTCCAATTGAATTCAAAAAGTTTCTTCTGGCCCTGAAAATCTAACAAAATTTTATTTTATTAATTTATTTTTCACATTACCAGATTTGGAAAATCTTGGGATGTGACAGGCTACCACCCTTAAAATAAATCTCGTCCCGAGATTTGGGGAGGCTAGGGTTACAAGTAGGCTCAAAACAACCAGGGTACTACCACCGTTAAAAAAATTTCAAACAAAAATTACATATTGTCCTTCTTGGGATCCTGGGAAAATTTCTCTAAGCAAACATTTGCATGGTGTCCTTGGTTTCCATACTTGACTCATGGACCAAGGTTGAGATCCTTCATAGACTTTTTTAACTTGTTCTTCATCTTTTCTGGACAATTGCTTGCATAGTGGCCTAGTTCCTTGCATTTGAAACACATCACTTGGCTGATATCTTTCTTTTCCTTTGGTATCATTGCCTCTTGTTTGTTTCTTTGGTTCTTCTTCTTTTCTGGGCATTCACTGGCATAGTGTCCCATCTCTTTGCAATTGTAACATTGCAACTGGCTTATGTCCTTCTTCTTCTTTTTGGGTCTCTCCAAAGCTAGGTGTTCTTCTAGTTCATGTTCTTCATAGGTGGAAAATCTTTCTCTCTTCTTGGGGCATTGATCTTCATGTTCCTTGGATGCATGATCCTTGTATCCATAAATATTGCTAGCTTGGATTCCTTCTAGAATAACATCTTTGTCATCCTTGTTGTCATTAGCTCTTTGGGAAAAGTTTTCTCTCATGTTGATCATTTGAATAACCAATCCTTGCAACAATTGGGATTGAAGTTTCAAAATCCTTTGTATGGCTGGGTCTAGTCCATTGTTGTTGGCTAAAAGCTGAGTTGTCTCTTGGCTCAACTGGTTTTGAGTTGCTATAAGTTCTCTCATGTTGTGCTCTTGGTTGTTGTTGGTGTCACCATCCTTGATGTTGGAGTTTTTTGGAGAAGTCATCTGTTTGGGTTGAATGAGGATTAGAATAGGCAAGATATTTCTAAGGAGTCAATTCTAATCACACACATCACCATTCACACAAGCAATGTGCATGCAATCACAAACCAAACAATTCACTCAAACAACAAAGTTCAAGCACATACTTTGGCAACAAAATATTTTTGTTACACCACATAAGTTGGTGTTTTTTTGACTTATCTAAAATATGGTGGTCCATCTATATGGTTCACTTGTGATATTTCCATCCTTCTTTGGTTGATTCTTCTTACTTGAGATCATGGTTTCCTTGAGAAAAACTCTTGGTTGCAATAACTTCTAAAGATGTTGATGGCTCCTTCTTATTTTGCATTCTCTCAGTCTCTAATTCTTGGGTAAGACTTCCTTGTTTCACTTGTAATCCTTAGTGTCATCCAAGTTGGAAGTCCTTGGTGAATATGCTGAAGATGTTGAAGTCATTAGAGTTGAAGAAGTTGAAGTCATTAGAGTTGAAGATGTCCTTTGTACATGGTGAAGTCTTTGGTCATGGGGTGGGTTTTTCCATCAAGTTGAAAATATAAGAGATGTAGAGTTGAAACCAAAATGTTTAAGGAAAGAGTTTACTAGATTGTTTGTAAATAAGTTTTGGAACAAATACAACTCCTATTTTTCTAAGGGGTTTTTGTCCAATCCTAGGTTTACAAATCCTACAGGCAACACAATGCTCTGATACCATCTGTAGAGGGAGTGTCCCAACCTTACAACAAAATAAGGTGGAGTCCCCTGTGTTTACAATGCTAGTCCCTGGATCGATAGCTAGCATCCACAGTTAAGATGTAATATCAAGAAACAAAGGTCATAATATAACTTTATAACCAGGAAGAACATAGTTTTATTACATCATACATAGCTCATTTGTCTATTACATTACATTGCAGCGGAATAACTATAGTCATGGGTCCTTCATCTTCAAAGTGCCACAGGAAGATGTTGGTTGTAGACTTTGTAATCCTAATCAATCAATCTTCACTAAAATCAATCAAACATGCAACATACAAGTTACAGCCACAAAGGGTCAATACATTGGAATTGTATTGGCAAGTGATACTATGGTAGTATGGTGGAGTCTATCATCTATATGCATTTGGCTAAGTGGAGTTGAGGCTTGCATTGATCAAAATAGATTTTTCCTTAACATTTGAAAATACTAAGTTTTGCTTGGCAAAAATCATTTTTCTCAATCAAAGATTTGAAGAT
Source organism: Avena sativa (assembly GCA_916181665.1). Classification (NCBI taxonomy): domain Eukaryota; kingdom Viridiplantae; phylum Streptophyta; class Magnoliopsida; order Poales; family Poaceae; genus Avena; species Avena sativa. Next base: position 110,849,854 of record OV702285.1, on the reverse strand, counting down.
CCTTTAACCAAGGCATCTCTCAGTCAAAGATTTAAGATTTCAAACAACCCTTGTTCAAACCACAAGTTTTATCTTAGAAATTTGAATGATGAGATTCTTGATTGCTTCCATGTCTTGATGCTCAAATTGTCCTTTACCAGGGACATGGCTAAGTACTTAGATTTTACACTCTGCAGAGGTGGTGCACTTTCCCCACAAGACTTGGTTTCCCAAGACAAGATCTTTCAGAAGCCTTCCCTTAGACCAAAATGGACGCGTTCCAACCTATCAAACACTACCACCCACTGTCCATATGGCTAAGTTCTTGCAACATATATGATCATGGCGCAGCCCATATTGCCAAGTGGTTACACTTCAAGCTTCTCAACATTTGACATCTCCAATCTCTTTGTTCCTGGGTGGCCTTAACCATAGACATGGGCCTTGTGAACCACTCAACCACAATCCACCAAGCAATTACCATTCCACCCAGGTGATTCTTTAACTTAGTTGTTTTATTAAACAAAACACAAGTCCTCAGACTTAGAATTTTTTTCCATAGTGTGAATATATATTCCACCCATGTTTTCTATTAGCTAGGCTAAGCTTGATAGTAATAGGAATCTTAACTTAGGAATATTTCCACTAAGGTTTCATCTACTAGTTTTCCTATAGCAAAGTTTATACTTAGCAAAATTCCATGCAAGTTTACTTAGAGAAAATCACTAATGCATAGTGAAAGTAATGGGACAAAAAGTATGAAGCATCACTTGCCTTTTTGGTAGAGTATGGGTTCACTCCTTGTCCTTGCAACAATCACACTCTTCAAGTCACTACAAATCAACCAAGCAAGGCACATACTCAATCTACCAATCAAGCAAAACAACACATAAAATGACAAAGTCCAAGTAATGCATGCAAGCATGCCAAGCTTTGTTTTGTTTGAAAAAGTGGTTCCTAATGGGTCATAGACATTTGAAAACACCTATTGGGCATTTTGTAAAGTGTCAAAGTCATTTGTAAAAGATTTCACTTCATAAACCATTTTCAAAACAAAGTATCATTTTATGTGGTGTAGAAATATTTTTACCAAGGCATTAATCACCAAGGTTCACCAAATATGTTTTCAATCCATAAAACTTGGTGTTTGGGGTCAGAGAGTTTAAAACAAAACATTTTCCAAAGGTTTTATTTCAAAATCATTTCAATAGATAAACCACATTTCTATTTGACTAGAAATGGTTTTAAATCAAAGAATCTTTATTTTGTTTCACCAAATACATTTTTGAGTCCACAAAGTGTTTCCTATGGTCAGTAGGTTCAAAGCAATCCAATTGCAAAAGATTTTAACCCCAAATTCATTTTTAAACAATTTTTACATCCTTAACAAGCATACAAAAGTTTCTGCAAAAACCAACAAGCTAACAGATACTATTTGCTAAACTAAAGGCATGGTTGGCTAGGGTTTGTTCCACTGATTCCAATGATATAAAATTTGCAATTTTTGGACGTGTGGATCAAAAGTTGTGCAATTTACAAAATTGGAACTCTAATAGATCAATTCTGTCTTTTTAAATCAAACAGAGGCCACGTGGCTGTTTCCTATTCGTCTATACCGTTTCGCTCGGATCGAAAGACACAGGCCGCAGGATCTAACTTGATCGCACGGCACAGATCGTTCGCTACCCCTTCGCTCACTTTCTTTCCTAGCCGCTGGATGACGATCTAACGGTTCCTATCAACTAGCCAGGAAATGGCGGCGAAATGTTAACGGCGAGCGGCGGAGCGGCCAGATGGCGGCGGCGCTAGCGAGGCAGGAAGCGAAAAAGGGAGGGAGTAAGCTCATCGAGATCGCAGGAGGCTGGGGAAGCTCGTCGTGTGGTCGTCGGGGCAAGGGGCGCACGAGGGCAGGAGGAATTCCTCGCCGGAGTTCGGTCTGGCAACGGTTGGCTCTGGTCGAGGTCGAAGACGAAGCTGTCGATCACCAGGAGGCAAACAAAGGACGTGATCAGATGCAGGAGACCACGGAGATGACGTGTGCGTGAACGAGAGGGGAAGAGGCGGTCTGTTCTTACCAGTAAGCTTCGCCGGAGAAGAAGGCAAACGCGGCGGCGTTCGGGAGCTTGTCGTAGTCGACGCTCTGGGGCACCCGCAGTCGAATGAAGGGCACATGCAGATGCGTCAGGAGGTGGGGAAGGTGTGAGCTAGGTCGAGGAGGCATGGGGCGTTGCGGTGCTGCCGGAATTGGCAAGGGAAGTCGTCGGAGACAGAGGGGCTCGGGGAGGAATTGGGGCGGCCTGGGGGCGTGCTATTGCGGGGTGACATAGGGGAAATGGAGAGGAAGCGCTGGCGATTAAGACAGCGTGCTCGCGGCGAGGGATTAATGCTGCATTAAGGTGTATTCAATCGGAGAATCAATGGCAGCAACGGTGGCGAGTTTAACGCGAGGAGGAAGAAGGGTGAGCTGGCTGCGTGGGGCCGGTTGGTCAGCGGAGTAAGAGAGGGAAGGAGGGTCCACTTGTCATCGTCTGTATGGGTGCGTGATCGAGTGCAAAACGTTTCGCTGAGGGAAAGAAAAGTGGGCTGGAGTTGGGCCTAGACTGGGCTGCTAGGTTGGGTTGACCTGTTTTCTATTTTTTTCCAGTTCTGAAACTTTTTCTTTTCCAAATCTTTTTCTGTTTTGAAATTCAAACAATCAATTCAACAAACAATTCAAGACAACTTCCACCAAACTTTATAATGAGTTTTTGGTTCTGTTTATCAACATAAACCAAATCCCAAAATAAAATAATATTTTTATTCTTTTTAGGATCCATTTATTAATTAAATAAAATGGACCTTTAGTTATTTAATAAAATAGGGTTTGATTTATTTAATAAAATCTCCATTTGAAATCCAAATATTTTCAAAACCAAATCAGTAGGTTTATTTGGAAATAAAGAATACTTGGAAACTTGTTTAAAACAAAATAACCTTTTATTTTTGGGTCCATTTAATAATTAAATACAATAGACCTTTATTATTAAATCAACTAAGATTTATTTTATTTAAAATATTTATTTTGAAATCTAAAATAAAGCCAAAACACTTCAGTAGGTTTTATTTGAGAATATAAAATATTTGGAAAACTTATTTAAAATAATTTAATAAGTTTTTGATGTTTTTAATTAAAATGATAAAACCTTTTATTTAGATAAAATTGGATTTTAAATCCTTATTAATTTATTTAAATAAACCTTTGCTATTTTTATTCAAAACAAAATGTTTTAATTCCAAAGCTTGGCCAAGGTTTAATTTGGCTTTATAAAATAATCTTTATTTATAAAACTTCTATTTCCTTTGAAAACCAAATCCTTTTATTTAAAAGATTCAAAATAGTAATTCCAAAACATTTTATTTTCCTTTATTAAATGTTTATCCTTTTAAATCCCTTTAGGATTTATTTGATCCAAATTGGTTTGAAGTTCCAATTGAATTCAAAAAGTTTCTTCTGGCCCTGAAAATCTAACAAAATTTTATTTTATTAATTTATTTTTCACATTACCAGATTTGGAAAATCTTGGGATGTGACAGGCTACCACCCTTAAAATAAATCTCGTCCCGAGATTTGGGGAGGCTAGGGTTACAAGTAGGCTCAAAACAACCAGGGTACTACCACCGTTAAAAAAATTTCAAACAAAAATTACATATTGTCCTTCTTGGGATCCTGGGAAAATTTCTCTAAGCAAACATTTGCATGGTGTCCTTGGTTTCCATACTTGACTCATGGACCAAGGTTGAGATCCTTCATAGACTTTTTTAACTTGTTCTTCATCTTTTCTGGACAATTGCTTGCATAGTGGCCTAGTTCCTTGCATTTGAAACACATCACTTGGCTGATATCTTTCTTTTCCTTTGGTATCATTGCCTCTTGTTTGTTTCTTTGGTTCTTCTTCTTTTCTGGGCATTCACTGGCATAGTGTCCCATCTCTTTGCAATTGTAACATTGCAACTGGCTTATGTCCTTCTTCTTCTTTTTGGGTCTCTCCAAAGCTAGGTGTTCTTCTAGTTCATGTTCTTCATAGGTGGAAAATCTTTCTCTCTTCTTGGGGCATTGATCTTCATGTTCCTTGGATGCATGATCCTTGTATCCATAAATATTGCTAGCTTGGATTCCTTCTAGAATAACATCTTTGTCATCCTTGTTGTCATTAGCTCTTTGGGAAAAGTTTTCTCTCATGTTGATCATTTGAATAACCAATCCTTGCAACAATTGGGATTGAAGTTTCAAAATCCTTTGTATGGCTGGGTCTAGTCCATTGTTGTTGGCTAAAAGCTGAGTTGTCTCTTGGCTCAACTGGTTTTGAGTTGCTATAAGTTCTCTCATGTTGTGCTCTTGGTTGTTGTTGGTGTCACCATCCTTGATGTTGGAGTTTTTTGGAGAAGTCATCTGTTTGGGTTGAATGAGGATTAGAATAGGCAAGATATTTCTAAGGAGTCAATTCTAATCACACACATCACCATTCACACAAGCAATGTGCATGCAATCACAAACCAAACAATTCACTCAAACAACAAAGTTCAAGCACATACTTTGGCAACAAAATATTTTTGTTACACCACATAAGTTGGTGTTTTTTTGACTTATCTAAAATATGGTGGTCCATCTATATGGTTCACTTGTGATATTTCCATCCTTCTTTGGTTGATTCTTCTTACTTGAGATCATGGTTTCCTTGAGAAAAACTCTTGGTTGCAATAACTTCTAAAGATGTTGATGGCTCCTTCTTATTTTGCATTCTCTCAGTCTCTAATTCTTGGGTAAGACTTCCTTGTTTCACTTGTAATCCTTAGTGTCATCCAAGTTGGAAGTCCTTGGTGAATATGCTGAAGATGTTGAAGTCATTAGAGTTGAAGAAGTTGAAGTCATTAGAGTTGAAGATGTCCTTTGTACATGGTGAAGTCTTTGGTCATGGGGTGGGTTTTTCCATCAAGTTGAAAATATAAGAGATGTAGAGTTGAAACCAAAATGTTTAAGGAAAGAGTTTACTAGATTGTTTGTAAATAAGTTTTGGAACAAATACAACTCCTATTTTTCTAAGGGGTTTTTGTCCAATCCTAGGTTTACAAATCCTACAGGCAACACAATGCTCTGATACCATCTGTAGAGGGAGTGTCCCAACCTTACAACAAAATAAGGTGGAGTCCCCTGTGTTTACAATGCTAGTCCCTGGATCGATAGCTAGCATCCACAGTTAAGATGTAATATCAAGAAACAAAGGTCATAATATAACTTTATAACCAGGAAGAACATAGTTTTATTACATCATACATAGCTCATTTGTCTATTACATTACATTGCAGCGGAATAACTATAGTCATGGGTCCTTCATCTTCAAAGTGCCACAGGAAGATGTTGGTTGTAGACTTTGTAATCCTAATCAATCAATCTTCACTAAAATCAATCAAACATGCAACATACAAGTTACAGCCACAAAGGGTCAATACATTGGAATTGTATTGGCAAGTGATACTATGGTAGTATGGTGGAGTCTATCATCTATATGCATTTGGCTAAGTGGAGTTGAGGCTTGCATTGATCAAAATAGATTTTTCCTTAACATTTGAAAATACTAAGTTTTGCTTGGCAAAAATCATTTTTCTCAATCAAAGATTTGAAGATCCTTTAACCAAGGCATCTCTCAGTCAAAGATTTAAGATTTCAAACAACCCTTGTTCAAACCACAAGTTTTATCTTAGAAATTTGAATGATGAGATTCTTGATTGCTTCCATGTCTTGATGCTCAAATTGTCCTTTACCAGGGACATGGCTAAGTACTTAGATTTTACACTCTGCAGAGGTGGTGCACTTTCCCCACAAGACTTGGTTTCCCAAGACAAGATCTTTCAGAAGCCTTCCCTTAGACCAAAATGGACGCGTTCCAACCTATCAAACACTACCACCCACTGTCCATATGGCTAAGTTCTTGCAACATATATGATCATGGCGCAGCCCATATTGCCAAGTGGTTACACTTCAAGCTTCTCAACATTTGACATCTCCAATCTCTTTGTTCCTGGGTGGCCTTAACCATAGACATGGGCCTTGTGAACCACTCAACCACAATCCACCAAGCAATTACCATTCCACCCAGGTGATTCTTTAACTTAGTTGTTTTATTAAACAAAACACAAGTCCTCAGACTTAGAATTTTTTTCCATAGTGTGAATATATATTCCACCCATGTTTTCTATTAGCTAGGCTAAGCTTGATAGTAATAGGAATCTTAACTTAGGAATATTTCCACTAAGGTTTCATCTACTAGTTTTCCTATAGCAAAGTTTATACTTAGCAAAATTCCATGCAAGTTTACTTAGAGAAAATCACTAATGCATAGTGAAAGTAATGGGACAAAAAGTATGAAGCATCACTTGCCTTTTTGGTAGAGTATGGGTTCACTCCTTGTCCTTGCAACAATCACACTCTTCAAGTCACTACAAATCAACCAAGCAAGGCACATACTCAATCTACCAATCAAGCAAAACAACACATAAAATGACAAAGTCCAAGTAATGCATGCAAGCATGCCAAGCTTTGTTTTGTTTGAAAAAGTGGTTCCTAATGGGTCATAGACATTTGAAAACACCTATTGGGCATTTTGTAAAGTGTCAAAGTCATTTGTAAAAGATTTCACTTCATAAACCATTTTCAAAACAAAGTATCATTTTATGTGGTGTAGAAATATTTTTACCAAGGCATTAATCACCAAGGTTCACCAAATATGTTTTCAATCCATAAAACTTGGTGTTTGGGGTCAGAGAGTTTAAAACAAAACATTTTCCAAAGGTTTTATTTCAAAATCATTTCAATAGATAAACCACATTTCTATTTGACTAGAAATGGTTTTAAATCAAAGAATCTTTATTTTGTTTCACCAAATACATTTTTGAGTCCACAAAGTGTTTCCTATGGTCAGTAGGTTCAAAGCAATCCAATTGCAAAAGATTTTAACCCCAAATTCATTTTTAAACAATTTTTACATCCTTAACAAGCATACAAAAGTTTCTGCAAAAACCAACAAGCTAACAGATACTATTTGCTAAACTAAAGGCATGGTTGGCTAGGGTTTGTTCCACTGATTCCAATGATATAAAATTTGCAATTTTTGGACGTGTGGATCAAAAGTTGTGCAATTTACAAAATTGGAACTCTAATAGATCAATTCTGTCTTTTTAAATCAAACAGAGGCCACGTGGCTATTTCCTATTCGTCTATACCGTTTCGCTCGGATCGACAGACACAGGCCGCAGGATCTAACTTGATCGCACGGCACAGATCGTTCGCTACCCCTTCGCTCACTTTCTTTCCTAGCCGCTGGATGACGATCTAACGGTTCCTATCAACTAGCCAGGAAATGGCGGCGAAATGTTAACGGCGAGCGGCGGAGCGGCCAGATGGCGGTGGCGCTAGCGAGGCAGGAAGCGAAAAAGGGAGGGAGTAAGCTCACCGAGATCGCAGGAGGCTGGTGAAGCTCGTCGTGTGGTCGTCGGGGCAAGGGGCGCACGAGGGCAGGAGGAATTCCTCGCCGGAGTTCGGTCTGGCAACGGTTGGCTCTGGTCGAGGTCGAAGACGAAGCTGTCGATCACCAGGAGGCAAACAAAGGACGTGATCAGATGCAGGAGACCACGGAGATGACGTGTGCGTGAACGAGAGGGGAAGAGGCGGTCTGTTCTTACCAGTAAGCTTCGCCGGAGAAGAAGGCAAACGCGGCGGCGTTCGGGAGCTTGTCGTAGTCGACGCTCTGGGGCACCCGCAGTCGAATGAAGGGCACATGCAGATGCGTCAGGAGGTGGGGAAGGTGTGAGCTAGGTCGAGGAGGCACGGGGCGTTGCGGTGCTGCCGGAATTGGCAAGGGAAGTCGTCGGAGACAGAGGGGCTCGGGGAGGAATTGGGGCGGCCTGGGGGCGTGCTATTGCAGGGTGACAGAGGAGAAATGGAGAGGAGGCGCTGGCGATTAAGACAGCGTGCTCGCGGCGAGAGATTAATGCTGCATTAAGGTGTATTCAATCGGAGAATCAATGGCAGCAACGGTGGCGAGTTTAACGCGAGGAGGAAGAAGGGTGAGCTGGCTGCGTGGGGCCGGTTGGTCAGCGGAGTAAGAGAGGGAAGGAGGGTCCACTTGTCATCGTCTGTATGGGTGCGTGATCGAGTGCAAAACGTTTCGCTGAGGGAAAGAAAAGTGGGCTGGAGTTGGGCCTAGACTGGGCTGCTGGGTTGGGTCGACCTGTTTTCTATTTTTTTTCCAGTTCTGAAACTTTTTCTTTTTCCAAATCTTTTTCTGTTTTGAAATTCAAACAATCAATTCAACAAACAATTCAAACAAACAATTCAAGACAACTTCCACCAAACTTTATAATGAGTTTTTGGTTCTGTTTATCAACATAAACCAAATCCCAAAATAAAATAATATTTTTATTCTTTTTAGGATCCATTTATTAATTAAATAAAATGGACCTTTAGTTATTTAATAAAATAGGGTTTGATTTATTTAATAAAATCTCCATTTGAAATCCAAATATTTTCAAAACCAAATCAATAGGTTTATTTGGAAATAAAGAATACTTGGAAACTTGTTTAAAACAAAATAACCTTTTATTTTTGGGTCCATTTAATAATTAAATAAAATAGACCTTTATTATTAAATCAACTAGGATTTATTTTATTTAAAATATTTATTTTTAAATCTAAAATAAAGCCAAAACACTTCAGTAGGTTTTATTTGAGAATATAAAATATTTGAAAAACTTATTTAAAATAATTTAATAAGTTTTTGATGTTTTTAATTAAAATGATAAAACCTTTTATTTAGATAAAATTGGATTTTAAATCCTTATTAATTTATTTAAATAAACCTTTGCTATTTTTATTCAAAACAAAATGTTTTAATTCCAAAGCTTGGCCAAGGTTTAATTTGGCTTTATAAAATAATCTTTATTTATAAAACTTCTATTTCCTTTGAAAACCAAATCCTTTTATTTAAAAGATTCAAAATAGTAATTCCAAAACATTTTATTTTCCTTTATTAAATGTTTATCCTTTTAAATCCCTTTAGGATTTATTTGATCCAAATTGGTTTGAAGTTCCAATTGAATTCAAAAAGTTTCTTCTGGCCCTGAAAATCTAACAAAATTTTATTTTATTAATTTATTTTTCACATTACCAAATTTGGAAAATCTTGGGATGTGACATCTGGTCTTTTTCGAATGAATCAAGAGTTCTGGCAGGAGGGGGAAGGCTGGCTTAAATACCCCCTCCCTAGATCTGGCCGTTGCACAACTTTGGGGGCGGATTATCCGCCCCTGGGAAAACTCCGCCCCAAGGGCGGATTCTCCCGGGGAAACTCCGCCCCCTCTCTGGGGCTGGCGCCTGCGAAACTTGGTGAAGATCTTGGGGGGGCGGATAATCCGGCCCCCTCCAGGGGCGGATTATCCGGCCAACACTCCGCCCCCTCTCTGGGGCTTGCGCCTTGGCGAAGAGCAGGGGGCAGACTATCCAGCCCTCCTGAGGGGCGGATTATCCGGCGGGGCCGGAAAGTCCGGCAAAAACTCCGCCCCCCTTCTGGGGCTTGCGCCTGCTTGGGAAGAGGGAGGGGCGGATTATCCGCCCTAGGTGGGGGCGGATTATCCGCCCCCCAAAGGCAGAATCCTATTTCCTTTTTCTCAAAGAGAGCTGCAACACTTCAACACACATTAAATAATCCTTGATATTGTTATCTAACACACAAAACACTAGGGATTATAAAATGTTCTTTCAATCTCCCCCTCTTTGGTGTTAGATGACAATATTAGGATTTGCAATGAAACCGGCTAATGCCACCTTAAGTAATGAAAGACGCTCCCCCTAGATGTGTGCATATTTAAAATTTGCATTTGAATACAAATACACACACTAGAGAGAACACAACTTCCATAACAAAGATAATTAAAACAAGGTGGTTTGGGAAACAAGGTCATACCACCGGGATGAGAATATAGCCAAAGAATATTGTTTGTTTGATAGCCTCCAAGCACATCCCAACCATACCAGCAATATTGATGCATACATTAGATAGGCCCATGATTCCATATGCCATCAAATGTGCCTCCATTGATAAATCCATAATTCCATGCGATCCACAATAGATAAATCCAGAAATCCATGAATACCACACAGCGTACCAAACTTAGTGAAACACGACACAAATAGCAAATGAGTTCATGCTAAAAAGGCACAAGCAAGCAAATAAAAATGACTGAAAGAAAGATGCTTGCGCCCAACCCTTGCAAATCCACAAGACCTAATAGAACTACTTCTCCCCCTTTGGCATCGAAACGCCAAAAAGGAAGAAGAGCGATGCTAACGCCCCTGAAGATCACTCCTCCTCATCCTCGTCGTAGTCATTCCCGTCCCCTTCCTCTTCATCATACTCATCATCATCGTCATCAGCTGGAGGAGTGGGTGCCCTCGGTGGAGGAGGAAAGAGGCAACTCTCGAGCTCGCCATAGTTGATCCCTGAGGTGTTCCACTGAGCATACGGATCCGGAGCAGTGGGGGAGTGGGTGGCCAGTGGCACCTGAGACATGGTGGAGAATAAGCTGTTGCGTGTGATCCCTCTCATGATCCCGGCGGTAAGCCTCATATTGGCCCTTGTGAGTGTCAATGCCCATGCAAAGAATGCGCCGCTGGAACCAAGTGAGCTGCTTAACCTCGCGTGCCATTGGGGACACCGTGGAACGACGACCACTAGCCCGAGCATCACGCATGAAGGACTCCGGGGCAGTGGAAGGGTGATGTGTCTTCTGAGCCTTGTTGTAGATTTTCTTGGTCTTGTGAATTCCATCCAAAGCAGTGCCAAAATCCTCATGTGGCAACATATGTTTGACGAGCATCATTATGAAAGGAGCATAAGGAATAGAGAGCCTATTGATCATAGCATCCGTCATCTCATGATAAATATAGTCCATGACATCCAGTTTGTAACCTGTGGCTGAACCAGAGTTAGTGGCACACTCGTGAGCAAAAGCAAGGAGTGGAACCAGGTGGCCACGGATCTTGTCATTGTTGCCACCACTAGGAGCGATGCATTCCCTAAATATGCCAAGAAGGGAGGCATACAAGGGAGAGAGGCCAGCGAAAGTACCAGCAACACCATTAGAAGAAAGGCAAGGAGCAAGTGCAGTATCCTTGGATGGCTTCAGAGGAGAAATGATACGGTGGCCTGAAGGAGTGTCACGGCCATGGAATGCATAACCAAGAACCTGTCCAAAGGTGCGAAAGTCCGACTGAATCATGGTGGTCCCTGTCATCCACTTCATAGTACGACGCTCATCACCGCAAATCACCAGAGTTGAGAAGAACTGTCGCACCACAGAGGAATCATAGTTACATTGGATAGTCATGAGGTGGTGCAGCCCCATCTTGTTGGTCACATATAGTGCCTCAATGAGCCTTGTCTTGGATTGAGCCTCAGTCAAATTGATGGGACGCATAGGGCGAAGCTTGAGAGTAGCATAGACGTCATCATGAATAGCCCGAAAGTGGGCATTCCAAAACATAGAGTCCTCGGGGGGACCATCACTGTCAGCCTCGTCATAATAATCAGTCTGGCGAATGGTGGCATACTGAAGACTGTCCATAGCCTTGTAATTGGGCCGAGACTGTTTGCCCTTGCGAGATGCGGTCCTCTTAGTTTTCTTACTTGCCTCGGCCATTCGTTCAGCCTCTCTTGCTGCTCTGCTGACCTCGGTCTCGTCAATGAACTTCCCTTCTGCAGTAGGCTTGAGATAACGGGCACGGGAACGACGGACGAAGGTCTTGGTCGGCTTGGAACCACCTGTGAAAAGCATAAGAGGGATAGCATGGAGATAAGCATACACACAAGTCCAGGAAAGATCACGGAGAAAGAGTAGCATTGCAACCCATAACCAATGATGTGTATTGCAGAAGTAGGACCAAAACAGACCAGAATTTAATCTCCAGGCCGGATTATCCGGCCCTGGCAGGGGTGGATAATCCGCCCCCCGCAGAAAATTTCTGGATTGGCCCAGATCTACCATGGCAAATCAGATCGGGTACTAGGGTTGCAATTCTACTGATTCTAGCATGTAAGGAACAACACCAAGGACCTTCTACAACGAGATTTCCACCAAATAAAATGCATCCCATACAAAAGGAGAGAGATGAGGGAGTTACCCTCACTCATTGGAGGAAAATCGCGGAGGAGAAGATACCCGGAGGCGAGGGTAAGAAGATCCGGGGAGAGCCCGGAGAATCCGGTGGTCGAATCAACTCCGGGAGAGGCGGATGCTCCGGCGGCGGCTGGGGGTCAGAGGTAGGGTTGGGGGAGGACTGGCTGCTCTATTTGAGCCTGCCCTCCCCGACCCAGCCTATAAGGGGCCGATTTTGCCCGGGGCGGATAATCCGCCCCCCACTTAAGGCGGAAAATCCGCCCCCCCCCTGAAATTCTGTAAATTACAGATTCAGGCTAGAGCAACCTAGAAAACCTCTCGATGGTGTTTTAGAGGACTTGTGTGCAAGAATATATGGTTCAAGGAGGGAGAGAAAGGCTTGGGTTGAGAGCATCAAACTGAGATGGTACTACACACCCAAATTTGCAAGAATCAAATCAATCAAAAGCCAAATTTGAGTGTGTTTTCCATAAGAACATGAGATATGCAAGAAAATCCAACGAGACCTATGAGAAACCAACTCTTCTCGAGGAAGAGGGCGGTGGCTGAAGCCACCATGTTGGAGCGCATGGCATGACACCGCGAAGATGTATCTTGAGTTCAAAACCAATGCTCATCGATGACCCACATATCACAAAATGATATTAAGGGAAATGATTTTACTTGCTTTCGGCATTATGGGGGGAGGGTTGGCCCAATCAATTAGGACCACACTCCCCCTATGTCTATGCCCGCATCGAAACCAAATACATGAATAAGAGCAAGTGAGTGTGCAAGGGTAGTCAAGCCAAGCTCCTTGAATCTATGATATTTAGCTCATTCCTCAAATAACAAAATCTTGCTTCATCAAGAGGCTTCGTGAAAATATCAGCAAGTTGGTTCTTCGTGCTCACAAAGGATAGGGCAATATCACCACGAGCAACATGATCCCGAATAAAGTGGTTGTGAATCTCTATATGTTTTGTTCTTGTATGCTGCACGGGATTGTAAGCAATTTTGATAGCACTTTCATTGTCGCATAATAGAGGCACTTTGTCACAATTGACACCATATTCCTTTAAAGTTTGCCTCATCCATAACAATTGTGTACAAGCACTTGCAGCAGCAACATATTCAGCTTCGGCGGTTGAAAGTGAAATACAATTCTGTTTCTTTGATGACCAACACACTAGAGACCTGCCCAAGAATTGACATGCACCAGAGGTTGAATTCCTATCATCTTTGTCACCAACCCAATCTGAATCAGTGTAACCACATAGAGAGAAACTTGAACCCTTGGGATACCATAACCCAAAATTTGGGGAATGAACCAAATATCGGAAGATTCGCTTGACCGCCACTAAGTGGCTTTCTTTAGGAGCGGCTTGGTACCTTGCACACACTCCTACACTTAACACGATATCGGGCCTAGATGCGCAAAGGTAAAGGAGAGACCTGATCATGGATCGGTATACCTTTTGATCCACGTCTTTACCCTTGGGATTGAGCTCAAGATGACACTTTGTTTGCATTGGGGTAGCAACGCCATTGAGATCCGTCATCTTGAACCTTTTGAGCATGTCTTGGATGTACTTAGCTTGATTAATAAAGGTTCCCTCTCTAAGTTGTTTGATCTCAAATCCAAGAAAGAACCTCAGCTCACCCATCATGGACATCTCAAACCTGTCAGTCATAAGCTTTGAAAATTCATCGTTAAAAGCTTGGTTAGTAGAGCCAAAAACAATGTCATCTACATAAAGTTGGCATACAAATAGCTCCCCATTAACCTTCTTAGTAAAAAGAGTGGGATCGATTTGCCCAACTTCGAATCCACGGTCTAGCAAAAGCTCTTTAAGGTGCTCATACCACGCACGTGGGGCTTGTTTAAGGACATAGAGCGCCTTATCGAGTTGGTATACATGGTTCGGGAATTTGGGGTCCTCAAACCCCGGGGGCTGCTTGACGTATACTAACTCATGTAGAGGACCATTAAGAAAAGCGCTCTTAACATCCATTTGTTGTAATTTAAAATTATGATGAGTTGCATATGCAAGAAGGATACGGATGGACTCAAGACGAGCCACAGGAGCATAAGTCTCGCCAAAATCAATTCCTTCCACTTGAGAGAATCCTTGAGCCACGAGTCGTGCTTTATTTCTCACAACAATGCCATTTTCATCTTGTTTGTTCTTGAAGATCCACTTGGTGCCGATAACATTGCGGCAATCCTTTGGTTTCTCTACGAGCTTCCAAACTTTGTTGCGTTCGAAGTTATTTAATTCTTCATGCATTGCAACAACCCAATCGGGGTCTTCAAGAGCATCAAAAACCTTCTTCGGTTCAACCATGGAAATGTGAGCTTGATGATCACAGAAGCTTGCAAGTTCTCTTCTAGTGGATACCCTTCGTCGTAGATCACCAACAACCTTGTCAAGAGTGTGACCCCTTAGTTCAAGGTTCCGATCAGCACGAGCCTTGCGACGAGCCTCAATGTCCTTATTGTTTCTAGAAGGAGTTGATTCAGTATTTGTATCCTTGTCTTGATCACTGCCTTGCCCTTGATCTTGATCTGTATTAACACCAGAAGATTGCTGCTGAGTTTGTTCTTCAGGGCCGGATAATCCGCCCCTTGGAGGGGCCGGACTATCTGGCCTGGGAGGTGAAGCACCAGAGCCTTCTTCCTGAGAGAGTCTGGCAGGAGTTGGAGACCCAGGGCCGGATAATTCGCCCTTGGGGGCCGGAGAATCCGGCCTTGGCGCTTCAGAGTTGTTGGCTTCTCCTCCGGATCCTCTGGAACGAGTTGGAGTGCCAGGGGCGGATTATCCGCCCCTTCTAGGGGGCGGATAGTCCGGCCTGGGACTACCAACTTGTCCAGGGGACAGATGATCTTCAGCAGATTGTGGTGTTGGTGCAGGAATTTCTCCAACAGTAGGAGCTTGTTGATCTTGTGTAGATGAGGGCTCCACATGTGTGGAGCATTGTCCTTCCCGATCCGCCACAAGGGGTTCCTCAATGGGGCGGAAAAATCCCACGCCCATTCTTCTTATGGCATCTTGGGGTATTTCAACATCTGCATCACAAACATCAACTTGCCCTACAAAGGAGCCGTTATTTTCATCGAACTCCACACTACAAGATTCTACAACAATCCCAGTGAGCTTGTTGTAGACTCGATAAGTGTGGGATTCGGCACCGTAACCAACAAAAATACCTTCTAAAGCCTTGGACTCAAATTTTGACAAACGGACACCTTTAAAAAGAAAGAAACACTTACACCCGAATACCCTGAAGTATGAGATGTTGGGCTTGTTACCGGTAAGAATTTCATATGGAGTCTTGTCCAAAATCTTTCGAAGGTATAGCCGGTTCGATGAGTGACAAGCAGTGGATATGGCTTCAGCCCAAAAATTGTAAGGAGACTTGAATTCAGCCAACATTGATCTTGCCATGTCCATCAAAGTCCGGTTCTTCCTCTCGGCTACACCATTTTGTTGAGGGGTGTACGCAGCGGAGTGATGATGTCTAATCCCCTCTTCGCTAAGAAACTCATTTAAAGTGTAGTTCTTGAATTCGGAGCCGTTGTCACTTCTTATTGCCAAGATAGGAACATTGTGTTGACGTTGAACCTCATTGGCAAAGTCAATGACAGTTTGTTGAGTCTCACTTTTCAGCTTGAAGAAATAGACCCATGTATATCTTGAGTAATCATCGACAATGACCAAACAATATTTCTTCCCACCAAGACTTGCATGAGAAGGAGGTGTAGGGTTTTGCGGCATAGTAAATCAAAATTTTCTACGGATGTGAACAGAGGGAAGCCAAGATCTAATCTAGGAGATGCAAACAACGAGAGATATTGGATTAGATCTTCATACCCTTGAAGATTCGCACAGCGGAACGTTTGTCGGAACATGGGTGATGTAGTCGTACTCGCTTCTCCTCCTCGCGATCCGATCCGATCTAGCACCACAAGTGGTGATGCCTCCGTGAGATGCACACGTGCGGCACCTCAATGTATCCTCCTTCCTTGGTCCAGCAAGTATGGTGGAGAGATGGGTTGGATCTACAACGCGACGGCGCGGTGCAATTGGTGGAGAATTTCTGCAGCAGGGCTTCGCCTACAAGCAGTCGGGAGGGAGGGAGGAGGGCAGCAGGGCGGCTAGGGTTGGAGGGGAAGGTGTGGGGGGTTGGTGCGCCCCCAGCCCTCTATATATAGAGGGGTGGGCGCAGCCCTAGCCCCTCCCCCAAGCCAAGGCCGGCGGCCCCAAAAGAGGAGTGGGGGGCAAGGAAACCCCCCCCCTTCTAGAAGCCCTATCTCGAGTTTAAACTCTCTTGGCCGGCTGGGCCCTATGGGGCCTTGTGCCCCTGGCCCAATGCGGCCAGGGCACTCCCTCATAGGCCCATGCCCCCTCCCGGAAGGTGTGGCCACGTTGGTCCCCTTCCGGAAGGTTCTAGAAGCTTCCGGTACAATACCGATTAACCCGGAACAATTCCGAACTCCAAAAACTGCACTGCCTTATATGAATCTTATTCTCCGGACCACTCCGGAACCTCTCGTGATGTCTCGGATCCCATCCGAGACTCCGAACAAAAACTCATAAACCAATTATCCAATCTATCCTAGCGTCGAGACACGTTAAGTGTGTGACCCTGCGGGTTCGAGAATATGCAGACATGATCTTCTATCAATAATCAACAGCGGGGTCTGGAAACCCATATTGACTCCCACACATTCATCGATGATCATACCGAATGAACCACGATGCCAGGATTCAATCAATCCCATAAATATATATATATATATATATATATATATATTCCCTTCGTCTCACGATATTTTACTTGCCCGAGATTCGATCGTCGGTACCGTCATACCTAGTTCAATCTCGTTCATAGCAAGTACTTTACTCGTTCCGTAATCTGATATCACTTTGTGATTAACTCCTTAACCACATGCTTGCAAGCGGTGTTGATATAGATTACCGAGTGGGCCCGAAGTATATCTCTCTGACTTGGGAGGGAAAATCCCATCTCGATACATACAACCCAACAGATACTTTCCGATCACCTGAGAGACACCTTTATGATCACCCTCTCATAGGATGACGTTTGATGACCTCAAAGCTTTCTTCCGATACCAGGGAGTTGTATTATCTCATGGTCTAAGGAATACAATATTTGACATAAGAAAAGCTTCGCAAAGACGAACACGATGACACGATCTAATTGCTTCGCTTAGTTTGGGTCAGTCCATCATATCATTCTCCCAATGATATGATCTCATTATCAATTGACAACTCATGTCTATGGTTAGGAAACATTAACCATCATTGATCAATGAGCTAGTCCATAGAGGCGTACTAGGGACACGGTGTTGTTCACAAACAACACAAGTATTAAAGTTTCCGCTTAATACAATTCTAGCATGGAATATAAACATTATCATGAACAAGAATTATAATAATAACATCTTTATTATTGCCTCTAGGGCATAATTCCAACAGTCTCCCACTTGCACTAGAGTCAATAATCTAGTTTACATCTGGCAACAATCTCACACCCATGGCACTGAGGTGCTGATCATGTTTTACACGTGGAAGAGGTTTAGTCAATGGATCTGCGACATTCAGATCTGTATGTACTTTGCTGATCTTCAGATCTCCATCTGCTATATAATCTCGGATTATATGAAACTTGCGGTTGATATGCTTGGTCTTTGGATGATATCTTGGTTCCTTAGCGAGTGCTATGGCGCCAGTGTTGTCACACAATATCTCCAGTGGGTCCAATGCACTTGGAACCACGCCAAGCTCAGTGATGAAGTTCCTGATCCAAACTCCTTCACTTGACGCTTCTGCAGCAGCCATGTATTCCGCTTCTACTGTAGATCCCACGATCACGCTTTGCTTGCAGCTTCTCCAGCTCACAGCTCCTCCATTCAAAATATACACGTATCCTGTCTGAGATTTAGAATCATCCTTGTTGGTGTCAAAACTAGCGTCGACGTAACCTTTTACGACAAGCTGTTCATCACCCCCATAGACTAAGAACATTTCTTTAGTCCTATTTAGGTACTTTAGGATGTTCTTCACGGCTGTCCAGTGTTCCACTCCTGGATCACTTTGATACCTGCTCGTCAAACTAAGAGCATTGGACACATCCGGTCTAGTACACAGCATGGCATACATGATAGAACCTATGGCCGAGGCATAAGGCACTTTGCTCATAGCTTCCCTATCATTTACCGTAGCTGGACACTGAGCCTTGCTCAATATCTTACCTGACAACATAGGCACCGAACCTTTCTTTGCCTTATCCATTCTGAACCTTTTCAGAACTTTGTCTAGATATGTACTCTGGCTTAAAGCTATCAGGCATCTTTGTCTATCTCTATAGATTTTGATGCCCAATATATAAGCATCTTCACCTAGGTCTTTCATTGAAAAACACTTGTTCAAATAACTCTTCACATCGTTAAGCATGTTGATGTCATTTTCGATAATCAATATGTCATCCACATATAGTACCAGAAACGTCACCTAGCTCCCACTCACTTTCTTGTAGATACAAGCCTCGTAGCAATTTGGAACAAATCCAAAGCTCTTGATCACTTGATCAAAACGAAGGTTCCAACTCCGAGATGCTTGCTTCAGTCCATAAATGGAACGCTGAAGTTTTCATACTTTACCAGCATCCTTAGGATCGACAAAACCTTCGGGTTGCATCATATACAACTCTTCATCAATGTTGCCATTGAGGAACGCAGTCTTGACATCCATCTGCCATATTTCATAATCATGAAACGCAGCAATTGCTAATAAAATCCGAATGGACTTAAACATCGCTACGGGAGAGAAAGTCTCATCGTAGTCAACACCTTGAACTTGTCGAAAACCTTTCGCAACAAGCCGTGCTTTATAGACGGTAACGTTACCATCCGCGTCCGTTTTCTTCTTGAAGATCCATTTGCACTCAACGGCCTTTCGGTCGCTAGGAGGGTCCACCAAAGTCCATACTTGGTTTTCGCTCATGGATCCCAATTCGGATTTCATGGCTTCTAGCCATTTCTCAGAGTCTGGGCTCATCATCGCTTCCTCATAGTTCGTAGGTTCACTGTCTTCTACTAACAAGACAGTCAAGACAGGGTTGCCGTACCACTCAGGAGGGGCACGCGACCTTGTCGACCTGCGACGTTCAGTAGCAGCATCGTCTGAAGCTTCATGATCCTTGTCATTAGCTTCCTCTATTGTTGGCGCAGGCGGCACTGGAACAATTTCAGGTGCTGCGCTACTCTCCAACTCAAGAGAAGGTTCAATAACCTCGTCTAGCTCTACTTTCCTCCCACTCACTTATTTCGAGAGAAACTCCTTCTCAAGAAAGGAACCGTTCTTAGCGACAAACACTTTGCCTTCGGTTCTGTGATAGAAGGTATACCCAATAGTTTCCTTAGGGTATCCTATGAAGACGCATTTCTCCGCTTTGGGTTCGAGCTTGTCCGGCATCAACTTCTTGACGTAAGCTTCGCATCCCCAAACTTTAAGAAACGACAACTTAGGTTTAGCACCAAACCACAGTTCATACGGTGTCGTCTCAACGAATTTAGATGGAGCCCTATTTAAAGTGAATGCAGCGGTTTCTAATGCATAACCCCAAAATGATAACGGCAAATCAGTAAGAGACATCATTGATCGGACCATATCTAATAGGGTTCGATTCCGGCGTTCAGACACACCATTGCGCTGTGGTGTTCCGGGTGGCGTGAGTTGTGAAACGATTCCACTTGCTTTAAGATGCGTGAGAAAATCATAACTCAAATATTCACCTCCACGATCGGATCGTAGAAACTTAATCTTTCTATTACGATGGTTCTCCACTTCATTCTGAAATTCTTTGAACTTTTCAAACGTTTCAGATTTATGTTTCATTAAATAGATATACCCATATCTACTTAAGTCATCGGTAAAAGTGAGAAAATAGCGATATCCACCGCGCATCGAAACACTCATCGGTCCGCATACATCGGTATGTATGATTTCCAACAAGTCCGTTGCTCGCTCCATTATACCGGAAAACGGGGTTTTGATCATCTTGCCCATGAGGCATGGTTCGCATGTGTCAAATGATTCAAAATCAAGAGACTCCAAAAGTCCATCAGAATGGAGTTTCTTCATGCGCTTTACACCAATATGACCTAGACGGCAGTGCCACAAATAAGTAGTATTATCACTATCTACTTTGCATCTCTTAGCCTCAATGTTATGGATGTGTGTTTCATCCCTTTCGAGATTTAGAAGAAATAAACCATTCACAAGAGGTGCATGACCATAAAAGATGTTACTCATATAAATAGAACAACCATTATTCTCCGATTTAAATGAATAACCGTCTTGCAATAAACACGATCCAGAAATAATGTTCATGCTCAACGCAGGCACATAATAACATTTATTAAGGTTTAAAACTAATCCCGAAGGTAAAACTAAGGAGAGCGTGCCGACGGCCATCACATCAACTCTTGATCCGTTGCCAACGCGCATCGTCACCTCATCCCTCGCAAGCCGCCGTCTATTCCGTAGCTCCTGTTTCGAGTTACAAATATTAGCAACTGAACCGGTATCAAATACCCAGACACTACAACGAGGGCTAGTAAGGAAAACATCAATAACATGTATATCAAATATACCTTTGATGGTGCCAGCCTTCTTGTCCGTTAAGTACTTCAGACAGTTGCGCTTCCAGTGACCCTTGTCCTTGCAATGGAAGCACTCAGTGTCCGGCTTAGGACCAGACTTGAGCTTCTTCTCAGCAGGGGCAGTGCGCTTACCGCCGCCCTTCTTGAAGGGCTTCTTTGCTCCCTTACCTTTCTTAAAGGTGGGCTTGTTGACCATCAACACATGATTATCCTTTTTGATGTCCACTTCCGCGGCCTTCAGCTTTGCGAAGAGCTCGGTGATCGTATCAGTGGAACCAATCTGATTATGAGTCACTACAAAACTTTTGTAGCTGGGAGGGAGTGATTGCAGAACCCTGTCAATCTTGAGCTCCTCTAGAATCGTGCATTCCAGTTGCTCAAGGCGTTGAGTGTAGCCCGTCATCTTAATGGCGTGCTCACTAACGGAACTCCCTTCCTCCATCTTGTAGTTAAAGAACTTCTCAGAGATCTCATATCTCTCAGAACGGGCCTGAGTCTGAAACATGGTTTTCAGCTCTTCGAGAATCTCAAAGGGCCTGGGATAGTCTTCAAAACGATTTTGAAGTTCCGGTTCCATAGCAAACAACATGGTGCTCTTAATCACACCATAATCATCTTTGCGCGACTGATAGACAGCTTTCTCATCAGCCGGCGCAGTTGCAGCAGGGGGGTCACCTAACGCTTTCTCAAGGACATAGTCCTTTTGACCGCCAGAGAGAATGATTTTTAGATTGCGGAACCAATTGGTGAAGTTAGACCCATTGTTTCTAAGCTTTTCCTTCTTAGCAAAAATGTTGAAGTTGAAGTTGGACTTAGCCATTTGATCTACAGTATTTACAAGTACAAATTAGACTATGTTCATGATAACTAGTTCAACTTAATCAAATTACTAGATGAACTCCCACTAAATTCAACATCCCTCAAGTTGTTTAGTGAACACGATCCAAATTCACCACACCTAATCCGATCATCACGAGAAGAGATGTGGCTTCAATGGTGGACAACGAAGTGTCGATCATATCATTCATATGACTCATGCTTAACCTTTCGGTTCTTGTGTTCCGAGGCCATGTCTGTACATGCTAGGCTCGTCAAGTTAGACCCAAGTATTTCCGCGTGTGCAAAAACTGGCTTGCACCCGTTGTATGTGAGCGTAGAGTCTATAGCACCCGATCATCACGTGATGCTTGGACACGACGAACTTTCGCAACGGTGCATACTTGGGGAGAACACAGTTTTTATCTTGATCTTTAAGTGAGGAATCATCTTATAATGCTACCGTCGCGATCTAAGCATAATAAGATACATAAAAGGATAAACATCACATGCATATAACTTTATGTGACATGGTATAGCCAATCTTCGCGCAATGATCTCCATCTTGTGCGTTCCGGCATGATCTCCATCACTCCACCATGATTGCCTCCACCACGAATAGCAACTACAACTATTGCTAACTACTTAGCGATAAAGTAAAGCTATTACATGGCATATAAGAAGTTGACTCGCAGGTCATACACAATTATAAAGACAACCATATGGCTCCTGCCAGTTGTGTACTCATCGACATGCAAGTCGTGAAACATTACAAAACATGATCATCGCATACAATATACACATCACATCTTGGGCCATACCATATCACAGAAAACACTCCCTGCAAAAACAAGTTAGACGCCTCTACTTTGTTGTTGCATGTTTTACGTGGCTTATGGGAGTAGATGCTAAGAACGATTCTTACCTACGGAAAGCCACAACGGTGATATTATGGTTGCCAAACTCCGGTGTTAATCCCATGACAACTATAGTGAGAGAAACTGACATCCACCAGCCGCATGTGTGCAACAAGCCACACGTCAAGTGCGGAGCCGGTCTCGCGAACGACGTCGCGTAAGGTTGGCCTGGACCGCTTCAATCTCACTATCCCGCGTCATAAGAACAACACAAACAAGAGGCTTGCAACAGAAAACATCAACGCCCGCAACAACCATGTTGCATTCTACTCGTGAAACACATCTACGCATAGATCTAGCTCTGATACCACTGAGGGGTTTCGCGGCATAGTAAATCAAAATTTTCTACGGATGTGAACAGAGGGAAGCCAAGATCTAATCTAGGAGATGCAAACAACGAGAGAGATTGGATTAGATCTTCATACCCTTGAAGATTCGCACAGCGGAACGTTCGTCGGAACGTGGGTGATGTAGTCGTACTCGCTTCTCCTCCTCGCGATCCGATCCGATCCGATCTAGCACCACAAGTGGCGATGCCTCCGTGAGATGGACACGTGCGGCACCTCGACGTATCCTCCTTCCTTGGTCCAGCAAGTATGGTGGAGAGATGGGTTGGATCTACAACGCGACGGCGTGGTGCAATTGGTGGAGAATTTCTGCAGCAGGGCTTCGCCTACAAGCAGTCGGGAGGGAGAGAGGAGGGCAGCAGGGCGGCTAGGGTCGGAGGGGAAGGTGTGGGGGGTTGGTGCGCCCCCAGCCCTCTATATATAGAGGGGTGGGCGCAGCCCTAGCCCCTCCCCCAAGCCAAGGCCGGCGGCCCCAAAAGAGGAGGAGTGGGGGGCAAGGAACCCCCCTTCTAGAAGCCCTATCTCGAGTTTAAACTCTCTTGGCCGGCTGGGCCCTATGGGGCCTTGTTCCCCTGGCCCAATGCAGCCAGGGCACTCCCTCATAGGCCCATGCCCCCTCCCGGAAAGTGTGGCCACGTTGGTCCCCTTCCGGAAGGTTCTAGAAGCTTCCGGTACAATACCGATTAACCCGGAACAATTCCGAACTCCAAAAACTGCACTGCCTTATATGAATCTTATTCTCCGGACCACTCCGGAACCTCTCGTGATGTCTCGGATCCCATCCGAGACTCCGAACAAAAACTCATAAACCAATTATCCAATCTATCCTAGCGTCGAGACACGTTAAGTGTGTGACCCTGCGGGTTCAAGAATATGCAGACATGATCTTCTATCAATAATCAACAGCGGGGTCTGGAAACCCATATTGACTCCCACACATTCATCGATGATCATATCGGATGAACCACGATGCCAGGATTCAATCAATCCCATATATATATATTCCCTTCGTCTCGCGATATTTTACTTGCCCGAGATTCGATCGTCGGTACCGTCATACCTAGTTCAATCTCGTTCACAGCAAGTACTTTACTCGTTCCGTAATACGATATCACTTTGTGATTAACTCCTTAACCACATGATTGCAAGCGGTTTTGATATCGATTACCGAGTGGGCCCGAAGTATATCTCTCCGACTTGGGAGGGAAAAATCCCATCTCGATACATACAACCCAACAGATACTTTCCGATCACCTGAGAGACACCTTTATGATCACCCTCTCATAGGATGACATTTGATGACCTCAAAGCTTTCTTCCGATACCAGGGAGTTGTATTATCTCATGGTCTAAGGAATACAATATTTGACATAAGAAAAGCTTCGCAAAGACGAACACGATGACACGATCTAATTGCTTCGCTTAGTTTGGGTCTGTCCATCATATCATTCTCCCAATGATATGATCTCATTATCAATTGACAACTCATGTCTATGGTTAGGAAACCTTAACCATCATTGATCAATGAGCTAGTCCATAGAGGCGTAATAGGGACACAGTGTTGTTCACAAACCACACAAGTATTAAAGTTTCCGCTTAATACAATTCTAGCATGGAATATAAACATTATCATGAACAAGAATTATAATAATAACATCTTTATTATTGCCTCTAGGGCATAATTCCAACAGGAGGACAAAATAAATCCACATGAAGTAATTCCAAGATCCTATTTGATGACACAATAGTCTTCCTCTTGTGGGGAGAATCATGCATTTTTCCTTCTACACAAGCCCTGCAAACACGATCTTTGGCAAAAGAGACATTGTCTTTTAGTCCAAGGATGTGGCCACCCTTCTGGAGACTTTGCAAAGTTCTCATGTTGACATGGGCTAAACGGCGATGCCATAGCCATCCCACGTCGGCCTTTCCGAATAGACACATCGGACCCGAAGTGGTTTTCCCCGAGAAGTCCACCACATACAGGTCATTTTAGACGTATCCAACGAAAGCGACCTTTAGAGACTTGCTCCACAAGAGTACCACCAAATCATCATCGATAAAAACAGCAAAACCCATCTTACCAAGGGCACGAACAGAAAAAAGGTTGTAACCGAGGGTCTCAACAAGCATGACGTCCACGAGAGAAATATCATGGGCAACCACTACCTTTCCAAGACCCAATACCTAAGATTTAGACTTATCACCATAGGAGACTGTGATATTATCATGATTTGGACGCATCTCCGTGATGATCTCCTTGCTTCCGGTCATCTGACTAGTGCAGCCACTATCCAGCACCCATTTTGACCCACCGGAAGCATAGCCCTGCAAGAGAATTACTTCTTGGTTTTAGGTACCCATTTTTCAATGGGTCCTTTCATGTTAGTAACAAGGGTCTTTGGGACCCAAATAGACCAAGCAATATATTCATCAAAGGGACCGGCATAATAAGCATAAACATCGCCATAATCATCACAAAAGAGTTCATAATTTGGATTGTGAGACCCTGCAAAACCAATATTGTTAGTCTTGTCTTTTGTGACATTCTTCTCAGCGGTGCTTGTCTTTGATTGAACATTCTTGGACTTGTTCTTCTTGGTTTTCGTTTTCTTGGAATTGGTGACATACCCAAGTCCTTCTTTACCATGATTTGAACTTTGCTTGCCAAGGACTTCATCAAGCACACCTTTGTCCTTGGGAGTGATGTCCTTGATCACTTCTTTTTCCACACTAGCATTTTCCTTGTGACTATATGTTAAGTTGGATGAGCTAGGGGCATCATATTTGGCCAATCGACTTTGAAGCTGATCATGTGACTCATTGAGAATGGAGAAATCGTTTTTCAACGCCTTGTGAGCATTGTCAAGTTTCTCCAATTCCTCGGAGAGTCTATCATGAGCAGCCCCAAAGTCAATCTTTTCCTTCTTTAACTTCTTTGCTTTGGTGACTGCATTGTCACGTTCCTTAACAAGTTTAGTCACAATTTCTTCATGTGACTCTTCCATATACTCAAGCCTCTCTTCAAGAGAGACCCGAGCTTCTTCTTCTTCTTCAAGAGCATTTTTTAAGGATGCAATTTCCATTGCATCCTCCCTTTCAATTCTGCCCTTTTCTTCGAGGAGTGCTTCGTTTTGGGCTAGCTGATCCATAAGAGCTTCAAAACAAACTTTGTGCTCACCTTGCAAGTTAGTGTAGAAGTAATCCAAAGAAATAATCTCTTCTTTAACCTTAAGACTAGTAGGATCATCCATGTCAATCATAGCCTTAGGAAAAGAAGAGTTAGAAGTCGTTACCTCAGAGCTTCTTGCCATGAGACAAGTAGCATTCTTGTTGATGATGTTTTCATTCGGAGAGTCGAAGAGGGATGTTGCTGTAGATGTGGTGGCTATAGCAGCCACCTCTTGAGAGTTATCGTCCTCATCCTCATCTTCACTTCCTGATGAATATTCTTCTTGAGCCAGCAGAACAATCTTCGGTTGCTTCTTGAAGGGAGCATTCTTCTTTACAAACTGTTTCTTGCGTGGAGCCTTTGACTTGTCCTTGAAAATAAGTATTCCTCCATTATCTTCCCTACTTTGATATGGACATTCAGCTACAAAGTGCAGCCGGTCACCACAATTGAAGCATGTTCTCAACTTGGGACCATTTTATTTTCTTCCATAGGCTCCACTCTTGCGATCTAGTTCAGCTTTAGCCTTGGCTGGATCTTTCCAAAAGTTTCTTGCATAAAGAGCCAAGTATTGTCCGTGGATCCTTTTTATATCCTCGAGACAGTCCAGACCTTCTACCGCATATTCATCATGATCAATCACACTAGTCTTCAAGGCCATGTTGACCCCCTTTTGCATCCCCATAGCTCGAGCACGAGCATCTTCGGCATTCTTGGCAGCCACTTTGAAAGCGGCCATTTCTTGCATTACCTCATTGGATGACATGAGGTGATAGTTATGCCTACCTTGGAGACTTTTCAAATCTGTGGGCTCAAATGGCATAAGCGCACTGACATACTTGCGCTTGATCCAAGCATCATCAACATGAGCTGCACCGTGGTTTCTAAAGGTTGTGGCTATTGCCTTGAGCCTCCTATACATGTCCTCGTGGTCTTCTCCATCTAGCATATAGAATCCTTCAGCTTCATTGCTCAAAGCATCATATCTATTCCTTCTCATATTTTCATTTCCGATGAAGAGCTCGGTGAGGGCATCCCAAGCTTCTTTAGCTGTGCTAAGATGCTGAATGTGTGGCATGTCTTTGTCACCCACACCAAGCTATATCATGTGTAGAGCTGTAGCGTTGAGTTGGCTATCAACAATTTCTCTTCTTGTGAGATTGTTGGGGTTTCCAACATGAAGACCATTTTCTATGATTTTCCACAACTCAATGGAGGAACTGCACACATGAGACTTCATCAAAAATTGCCATTGAGAGAAAGTAGATGCAGAAAGTTTGGGTGGATCACCCCTATTATGTATATGTGGGTGAGGGATAGGTGGATCAGGGGAATACACATGAGAAACCTCATTGTATCCATCCTTACCGCTATCCTTTTTCGAGGAGGAGCTCTTGCTAGTATCATCACCAACCACTTCGTTATCTTTGGAAACAGTTTTACCCGTTTCCTTGGATTGCAGAGTGGTATCCTCAGAGTTAGATGGAGGTGATGCTGCAGATGTGGAGAGACGCATTATCAATTGACGCATCTCTTCCATCTTAGCCTCCATTGAACTCACCAAGGTTGTTTCCAACGTCTTGAGATCGTTCATGGTGACTACCTCCGGAGCATCACTCCCATCTACCTTGGAACCCATACTTCTCTTAGGCGGTTAAGCCCGAAATAAGAGTCGAGGCTCCGATACCAATTGAAATGGATCGTATGGGCACCTAGAGGGGGGGGGGTGAATAGGTGCTAACCAATTTTTAATACTTTTTCAATTTTAGGCTTGGCACAAATTAAATTCTCTAGATATGCAACTACGCGAATTTCCCTATATGCAACCCTAACTACTAAGCACGTAAAAAGAGGAGCGAGGAAACCGTAGTGGAGCACGCGGAGACACAGGGATTTGTTTTACCGCAGTTCCTTCCTTGTTAAGGGAAGTACATATGCGTTGGAGGGGTGGGCGGTTCTAAGACCACCACGCCACAATAGGCCTCACCCTATTCTCCGATGGATCTCGCCACGAGAGGCCTGATCCACCTTCTCCACTATTGGATCCCTTCGAGGCGGGAACCGGTGCCTTTTACAACACTATCGGGGCACACACCCACAACCGAATTGGGGGCTCCCGAGATGACAACAAGCTGCCACAAGAACAAGGTTTATCAATATAAACAAAAACAAGGATCTAGGTATTTGCAAGAAATACTAGATCGGGGGTTCTCCAAATGAATGGAGAGGAGATGAAGCGCTTGATTGCTGATGATGAAGATCGAGTTCTCCTCCTTCGATTCCCCAAGGGAAGGGGCCTTTGGGTGGATCTAGGTGGAGCTATCTTGGATGAAGCTTTCAGATCTGATCTGGTCTTTTTCGAATGAATCAAGAGTTCTGGCAGGAGGGGGAAGGCTGGCTTAAATACCCCCTCCCCAGATCTGGCCGTTGCACAACTTTGGGGGCGGATTATCCGCCCGCTGGGAAAACTCTGCCCCAAGGGCGGATTCTCCGGGGGAAA
Organism: Avena sativa; assembly: GCA_916181665.1. Taxonomy (NCBI): domain Eukaryota; kingdom Viridiplantae; phylum Streptophyta; class Magnoliopsida; order Poales; family Poaceae; genus Avena; species Avena sativa. The sequence continues at coordinate 110,821,246 of OV702285.1, read as the reverse complement.
CTCCGCCCCCTCTCTGGGGCTGGCGCCTGCGAAACTTGGTGAAGATCTTGGGGGGGAGGGGATAATCCGGCCCTCTCCAGGGGCGGATTATCCGGCCCGACCGGAAAGTCCGGCCAACACTCCGCCCCCTCTCTGGGGCTTGCGCCTTGGCGAAGAGCAGGGGGGGCGGACTATCCGGCCCCCCTGAGGGGTGGATTATCCGGCGGGGCCGGAAAGTCCGGCAAAAACTCCGCCCCCCTTCTGGGGCTTGCGCCTGCTTGGGAAGAGGGAGGGGCGGATTATCCGCCCCCCAAAGGCAGAATCCTATTCCCTTTTTCTCAAAGAGAGCTGCAACACTTCAACACACATTAAATAATCCTTGATATTGTTATCTAACACAAAAAAACTAGGGATTATAAAATGTTCTTTTAGGTTGAAGGAGTGATATTTTGCAAGAAGAACATGGCCTTCATGATGGATGGGGACAAGTTGATTACACACCTCATGGTTATGATGCATATCACAGCTTTATTGTTTTGCTTGTTTATTCTCTTCTTAGTGATCTGAATTAATACAATGTCTCCTAAAATCTTAAAAATACCTGAAACATAATGATTTTCTCAACAAGCTCATTCTCGACTACAAGAAGATGAAGACAATCTTCGAGGTTAAACATGTGAGTAACGAGTGCCTCATGACTCTGCGCTTACTGGTGAAAGCTATCAACTATCTTGCGGTTGACAACTACCTTCCAAACCTGACTCGTAACTGAAGCCTGCATCGACATCAGCTTTACATAATCCTCCCTTGGTTTGAACCAACCATGTCTTCTTATGCCATTCTTCTTCTTCTTTGCTCTCGAGAAGTTTAGAACCAAAGCAGAAATAGCTTGTGCCGTCCTCACGAGGACCTACACCTCCTCGCCGTGTGTCGCTTGCAGACACTCATACCACACCGTTTTCGTGATTAGATTGTTTCTTTCAACATCCGCCAGAAGTGGAGATTTGGTTGAACTTTCCTAGAAGAGAGTTTCGAGTACAGAACTACCCTCAAGGTTGAGAAAACATATTTGTGAGACAACCTCGACCATACCAAGTAAAGTCCAAATTTCATGTACTCATGGGCACGTGAAAAATGCATGCCTTATCCTTAGGCCTGTGCAAAAGCGATTTGAACGGTTTAGCCGGTTGTAACTAGTTCAAAATTTTGCACTAGTTTGGAGATTCGGAATAGAAATGTGAAGGAAAATGAACTATGCTTTCAACTTCAAAATCCAACCAGCATAACTGACATTGGGATTTAGGTTGCATGTGTCTGTTTGCAAGAACTCCGTTGCCTGTAGTAGCACGAGGAAGAGATCGCTGGAACATTTAAATTCCACAATGTTTTCCACACAAGCAAGTTTGAAGACGTACCAAAACCACTGGTGCGAACAAAGTTTTCTTTCCATGTTGATGGTCCCACTTTGCATAGTCATGACAAATAAAATCCTCCATCATTCCACAAGCTATGAAGCTAGAGTGAATTGCAAAAAAAAACACCACAATTGAGGAAAAATTATCAACCCTTTTTAAAAAAATTACCAGAAAACATGCATTTTGGTGGGTGTTTTATGACTTTGCCCCAATTGTGATGTTTTTTCGCAATTCACTCCACAAGTCAAGGGAATATCAATTGGCTAGAAAATTTCCATGATTGTTTCCTCATCTCAACAATTGCGTGTACTGTTTTTCATTCTCCTTAGACTTTAGAAACTAAAAGATTTCAAGGTTACGATAATTAACCTTGAGTCGCGATAGTTTCTAAAAACACAAAGGATAAGCTTCAAATTATATAGTACTCCATCTATACACTAAAATAAGTCTAGATATATCATAAAACTAAAATATGTTATATTTTAAAACGAAGAGAGTAGCTTCCTACGAGTCATACTCCACGGAGACGATGCTATCGTCGACATAAATAGGGAAGTAGGGAGTGGACACACTCCACCCTCGAGTAAACGTGGAATGACACCCGTCTCACTTGACCGTCCTCTTTCTCTCTAGCAAAGAGGATAGCCAGGCATACTCAGCAACTATTTTGAACACAATTGGTGACGTAGGATCACTCTGCGTCACTCATTTCAGAGTTTAGAATAATGGTCAATGCCACGTTCTCATAATACGGTTATGCTTCTGATTAATCCACTCATATTTGTTTTTTGAAGTCTCAGTCAACTGATGGAAGCCATCGGAGGATTTACCATTATTTTTCCTGTTCTTGTGCCGCGTGCAAAACATTTTTTTTTTCATTTCACCGTACGACAGACGTCTAATGGATGGCTCACTCGGACATCGTGATCCTTCAAACACGATCTCAGTGCATTGATCAGAAGATCCGAGACATTGACCTGTCTTTGAAAGAAATTAAACGTACTGCCCTATTTTTCGAACAAATGGAGCCCGCTAGTGCTAGTTTCAGTCACAGACTCTTCAAACTCTCCACATCACCGCATCAACATCCGTGATAGGGAGAGCGGGAATTGCTTGATTGCTGTGCTTACAGCTACCCCTCCGTTTAAAAATATAAGATATTTTAGCTTTGTGAAATGAATATAGTTATGTCTCCTTTAGTGTATAGGTTCATGAAAACGTCTAAATTCATTTCATTCACAAAGCTAAAATGTCTTATATTTTTATACAGAGGGAGTAATATTGGTATCGGACGATGTGCTCATGTATGCCGGCCATTTTCAGTTTCTCTCAGTTTTGAGAAATGAAATCCTTGCCTCGTCAAGAAAATGAGTACTCACTCCGTCTTGAAACAACTGGCTTGGATTTATCTAGATTACATACCACTTGTTTTAGGACGGAGGGAATACTTCTAATCTGACTACAGCCAAGAGTTAAATAAAAAAAGATTAATTCGCCCAATATCGACTCATGACAAGATATATAAATGCTTAACAGCTCTATTGATTGGCCTAAGGCCATGTTCAGTTTCACGTGGGTGGAAAGGAATTGACAGGGATTGAGGGGGACTGAATCTTTTCTTTAAGTCAAAATCCCCATAATCCTTCTCTATTCCACTCCAATCCACTTCTCAAGTGGATTAACCAAACAAGCCCTAAAAGGGGATGATTGCCAAATATCAGTATATATTTTTTATACTACTTTATAAAGGAAGATAGCTGCAAAAATAATGCTTCCAAATCAGTTCATAATCAAGTAGTAGTACTATGTGCCTAGTATATTCTACTACTCGAGAAAGCTGGGAGCTGCCACGAGAAAGCGCGACCACAGCAAAAAAGAATCTTTAGCGACACCATGATCAATGTACCCGTCTGTCCCAGATGCAAATCTTCACTGCATAGATCAGAACCAACTCCAGGTTAGAAGTGGTACGGAATACTACAAGATATGCAGTAATCAAATGTTAAACATTTGGAATCTTTCAGGAAAAAATGACACGGCTGCTGCTTGCATACGTGACCATTGACCAGACTGGGTAGGAACAGGCAGCTTGACAGCAGATAATATTTATTCAGTTGGTAAGGTTTGTGAGAGGCATGATGAGTGTCAACATCTGTAGACCACGGATGAACAGCCTAACAAACAAGATAAAGATAATGCTTATTTTAACAGCTACTTAGTACTCATAGCATCGTGAGGAAATCTTCTCTTCTTTCTAGAATAAAAGTTGTGACTAGTCAAAAGGAAAAAACAAAATGTGATCATTTTTTTTCTTAGGGTCTGATTAGATACTAATCATCATACGAAGTTAGAAAACATACTATTATGGAGGCACTTCGCCTTTTGAAGGAATTGAGGCTTTTCCTGTAGGAAGCAGCAGAAAGGAAGCTACTCCAGAATCCAGATCTCCCTCAAAGCCAAAGTTCACATCAAAAGTAAAGCTGCAATGCTTTTTAGTTCACAAGCTAACACCAAACGTAATATATTAATCAATCTATTTAGTACCTGCTACAAGCACTTGCACAAACCTGGAGCTGGTGCAGGGTCATTGTTCAGAGGGTAGTATTACAGGCACTTGTACAAACCTGGAGCAGGGGCAGCCAACAGAGTTCTTTCTGAGCCAATTTAGCTGTCTGAAGTCTGGACAGTTACACAAGTGTATGGAACCTGGGTCTGACTATGGTAGTCTCTTCTGAACCGCTTGCTACCAGATCCTTTTCTTAGCACAGCACGAATTGTCAACAACAGCAAAAGAAAGAATGAGTATCCAACAATTAGTATTCCTTGTGCAGAGAATTATAAAACTGGATGCTTGTAACAAAGTGTGTATGCCATCAACAACTCACTAATTTGTTTCGACTTGGATTGAGCTTAGCATCAATATACTGTACAATTTCGGTATCACTCAAACAGAGGGCCAATCCCACACATATCAAAACCAAATCTATGGAAAGCCCCAATAGATATTCAGATGCACTACAAAGAGGGCAAATTACAACAAGAAGGGATGGATCACATCCGATGCAGTATCTTTGTATACCCAGGTATGGTACAAGGGAGAAGCCAACATGAAAATATAGAGTAGACGTCCTACACATGTATTCCCTTTCATCCACTGCTAGCTGCTTAAGTCCTCTGTATCAGCAAGCACAAACTCTGTGTACAGGTTTTTCAATGCTATCACAACCGTCATAATAAGGGGACCTAATATTGCACCCTGAAGAAAATGGCAAATGGTCAGCCCAAGTGAGTAACGGAAAATTCAATTCTCAGATGCACAATAGAATCGCAGTATGGTACAGTGGCAAGTTCTCAGATGAACGGTGGGATATTAGTGGACAAGCAGATGGTGTCAAAGTACACACACATTCGCCATGCAGAGTTAATCAACATAACAGCTTAGTAATGATCTGTTCAAAGCATAACATACGCGTACAATAATATACACATAAAAGATGATAGAGCGGCAAACTCGTTGAGCAGATAGATATGTGGAGTTACATGCACACAGATGAGAGCAAAGGGGTAACTAGCAGGAGCAGAAAAATAATTTTGTAGTGTGTATAGTCTCGACTAGCCTGATTAGTCCACATGTCTCTATGACTTAATAACACTGGTACGCAGAGGCACGCAAAGAAAATACTTTGAAGCCCAGAGCGAAAGCTCTTTTAGTTGCATCATTTAAAAAAGAAGTCCTAGATGCTAGGAAAAACATTACACCTTCTGGTTTATTTATGAATGTGCTCTATGCGCAAAATCATACAAGTGAACTACAAGAAGTTCATGGCATATGCAAGTGAGAATTACGAAATACAGCTAACAACACATACAAAGAAAACCTACAATAAAATCCGTACCTCAAGAGCATTGGGAAACAATGTCATGCCACCAATTATGCTGAGACCAGTCAGATACCCATTGTACCCAGGTATGTCCTCCTGAATGACTGTGGTTCCATAATCCATGATCACAAGGTGTAGCACTGTTACCATAACCGTGAGCACATATCTCCCTTCCGTCAGCAGCTGCCCTGCGGCGAATATCGAGGATAGCCATGCTGGTAGTATTGGAAACAGTGCGCTGATGACTGTGAGGATAGTTGATGTGTACACAAAATGCACCTTGAAGAACTTGAGCAACAGCCATGTCAGGCATCCCTGGAATATAGCAATCTTGGCAGTGGCTAACAAGACACTACTAATGGCATGGTCTATGACCTCAACGCAGCGCTCCTTCACTTGTTTGGACACTGGTAACAGGTCAATGACCTGCTCTGTCGCCCCGCCGCCCTCGACAGTGATGAGGTAGTAGAGCACCCACAAGAAGACCATCAGCTGTGATACAAAATTGAGCACCTCAGCTGCACCAGAGACAATGCGGAGAGCAATGGATAGCATCAAACTGGCACTGCCACCGAGCACAGACGTGCTGCTAGACAGCAGGCTCTTTGCAATCTCAGTTCCCTGCAATGCCAGGTCCTTGGCCTTCACTACTAGATCCTCCCTTGTGATTAACAGCTCCCTGAAGAAGGAGTCGAGCTCCTTGTAGATCTCTACCCATTCCCTCCTCTTCACACGCGCCGCAATGGCCTGAAGCTTCATCGAGTATGGGTGCGGTCTGGAAGTGATGAGCCCCTTGCTCTTGGCACCGGACGGGCCAACTGACTGGCTGATCAAGAAGTGCCGGAAGCCGCTGGTGAAATCGGTGAGGTTGTATTGCACTGCCAATTGGTCAACATGCTCCCAGACGGTGTCGTAGAGCTTCCCAGAGTACTGATCCACCAAGCCGGGGATGTCATTGTCGTCGAGCAGCTTCTTGAGGCCAATCTTCTCAGAGTAGTTGCCGTTCTCGACATGGTACTTGAGGGACATGACGGCGTCCTTACCCTCGAGTCCGATCTTGTAAGAGAAGAAGACGCTGCCGCCTAGGAACCCAGCTATCATGCCGAGCATGAGGCCGACTGCGACGAGGGTCTTGAGGTGGCGGAGGATGCCGCCGGTGAGGAGGAGGCCGCGGGAGGAAGGTGTTCGGCCGGAGATGCGTTTGGAGGCGGCACGGGAGATGAAAGAGGAGGGCTTGGAGGAGGCGGCGAAGAAGGCGAGGGAGAGCGCGAGGATGACCAGAGCGGCGGCCGTGCCGAGGCGCTCGAGGAGGAGGAGGAAGAAGAAGGAGGATACGAGCCAGCGGAGGAGGCGCGGGAAGGAGGGGGACGGCGGGAGCGTGCGGCGCAGGAGCGCGGCGCGCGCGTCGGCGAAGGTGGCGGCGCAGGACTGCAGGGCGGCGAGCGGGAGCGCGAGCACGGTGGCGCTGAGGCCCCCGCGGAGCGGCGGCTCCCAGAAGGCGACGAGCGCGTGCTGCGTCTCGCGGAGCGGGATGGAGCAGAGCAGCGCCCATTGCAGCGGGCGGAGGAAGTCGGCGAGGAGGAGGTAGATGCCATAGAGCACGAGCAGCGCCGTGGCGAGGCCCGCGTGCGCCATCGCGATGTAGAGAGCAAGCCTCGCGTCCGGCTCCAGGGACAGCCCCTCGGCCTCCGCCGCCCCGGTCTTCTTCCCTGGGGTGGACGGCTTGGGGGGCGCGTCCTCCTCCACCTGCTTGGGGCGGCGGACCGACCCGGAGTGGAACATCTCGGACCATGGGATGGTGGTCTTGCAGTCCGCGGCCGGGTCGCCCCTGGGCACGAGGGCCATGGGCTCGACGGAATGCCGCGGCGGCGGCGGCGGCGGCGGCGGAAGCGGCAAACCCTGGCCTCCGCTCCCCTCCGCGCCGGAGAGGTGGTGGAAGTGGAATTGGAATCGGGGAAGCGAAGGGGGAAGAGGAATGGATTTGGTGGGTGATTAGCGCGGGTGGGGTAACCATAATTGACGATTAATTACCAAGGGAAGTAATGTCGGCCGTGTTTAGGAAGGGGATTAACCCGCTAGGGTGACCATGTGGGGTCCATGATGTTTGATTCCACGTGCCTGTCTGCCGCGTTGATTGATTGTACCGACTGGTGACAGCTATTATCTCGTCTGTCTTGAGAGTATATCAAAAATACTACTGCTTCCTTCAATCTATATTAGTTGAGTCAAATTTGTTTAAATTTGAATAAATGTAGACACTATGTAGTATATAGGTACATCCAAATTTTGATAAATCCAAGTCAACTAATATGGGTCGGAGAGAGTACCTTCTTCCATATTATTCATAGATTTATTTAGATTTGAATATATCTAGTTATGGGATATCCTTTCTGTTAATCCCTGCCCGAACCCTCTTGTGCGTCTCCCACCTCCCTCTCTCCCTTGAGAAGTTGCCCACATCGCCCCGGGCCAATCCAAAGCTCGGCGATGCCGATCGAAGGGTGCCAACAGGCCCGTCCAAGGGGCTATGCGGGCTGGGCGACCGCACAGTGCCCAAAAAAGTTCAGGGCCCCAAATCCCAGCCCGACAGCCCTAGGCTTGTCATCTCTCGTCAAAAAGTTTCTAGGCCTACACCAAGAATTCCTCCTGTGGCCCAGCAAACATCCCGTTCCAAGTTGCACATACTATACACTAAAAGTTGTCTAGATACATCTCCTTCACAAGCCTAAAACATCTTATATTTCTAAACGGAGGGAGTAGAAAACAACCCCGTACAAGACGTACCAGTTAAATCACGATTGATCAGTTTCTCCATAAAAAAACGATCAAAATCGAATCAGAGGCTAGCCGCCAGACACCGACGTTGCCAGCGCCGTTCCGCCTACCTGTGACCAGACCCGATTGATCAGTCCATCAAGGACTCAACAGTCAAGACTGTATGTTTCTCCCTCGCCGATCTAGACCGGCAACACCAAATGGATCGACCTGTTATTATTATTTTCTTTGTTTCTCATCCACACCCTGACTATTTCGTGAAAGGCGATCAAGGTGCGGTCGTTGTTCTATTTAGCTTATCTTCATAAGCTCAAAATTAATGTAGTGTTTGAATTCGTCCATATATTACTTTTTTTACATGAATTCGTCCATATTACTCTTTTAGCATTAAGATTTGACAACTGAAATTGTATGCAATAGCACTTACCCAACTCACAATAAAGTTAAAGTGTCGATTCTTTTAGTTAGTTATGTAATTATGTGCGTCATTTTATATCTCGCACTGCGGCCCTAAATTTCTGGAGACGGCCCTGGGTGCCAAGGAGCGGCGTCAGACCTAGTAGCTTAGGTTTTAGGGTTAGATCTAGCAGGTGTTGTCCCTCAGTGGCGATTTGGAGTAGGACGCTAGATCCCATCGGCCGGATCTGGCGTGCTAGATGCTTCTTATCCCTCGAGGCACTGCTCCGGTGGCAAGGGCGGTGGCAAGATCGGAGCCTGAAGCTAGGCATCTCCAAGAATAAGGTCGTCCTCTCTGTTCTCTGGAGGTCCTCCGTTCTGACGCTTCTCCATGGCGCCAAGCGGTCTCTGGTGACGCCGTCCGTCGAGTTTCCATGGTGGAATCTGGGCGGCGATAGCGAATCCGGAGAGGCCTTCTTCAATAAGTGGATCAAGGAAGCTCCAGCTCGTCAACACTGCCATCTTCCACGCCAGCCTCCCCGAGTCTGTGGTAGGTTCTTCGGGTCTGATGGTGAGTCGTTTCTCACTTTGTGGTGTTTACGTGTTGTCTCTGCTCTGGTTGTGTCCTTCTCTCTGTCTTTCCTCTTCTCCTTGAGCTCCATGGTGGGGATTGGGGAAGAAGCTCACAGAGAGGAAGCTCAGCTAGAGTGGACTTGGGGTCAAGGAACCGTCTCATCTGGGAGCCCATCTTCTGCGTCCAAGAAGACGCCGAAATCCATGGCCAAGAAGGCCTTATTCATGCCGGTATGCTCCGGCGACTCTACAACCTCCATCGAGAGGCCCTGTTTGAGCTCAAACGCTGGGCGCCTCGCCGGGCCGGAGGCAAGTGGCGTAGTCCCCGTCGCCGTCCATGGTTTCAGTGGCATGGGCTCCATGCTCCGCAGTGGGGAAGAGGAAGGGCTAGGGTGTAATTCCATTTCTTTTAGCAAGGTCCTTTCTGCAAATGTCAGGAGCCCATGTGTAATTTTCTTTTCTTATGGGGTTCTCTGTATTTTCACTGTACCTCTACTATTATATTAAATGAAGGTTCCAGCCCCTTCTGGGGCACTCCGTTGTCCAAAAAAATTATATATATCTAGTTATATTTCAATATTAGATTCATCTGAATTTAGACAAATCAAAGAACATTAATTTAGATCAGATCTAGTACAGTTTTTAAGGTTTTTTTCCTGAAAAACATGCTACTCTGAAAAACAAAGCCGAAATATTAGATCTCGAGATTGATGAGGTTATCGTAGATGTCTTGCTATTGACGGAACATCATCTTTGAACTTTGCTAGACCGAAGTTACAACCATCCTCTTAGCCAATGACGACCCAGAAATTTTAGAAGCGGGCAGACACAATTCTAATTTTTTGAATAAAATTATGTAAAAAACATGAGATACAAGGAGTGACGCGGCCGGCCACCCGGGCTAGAGGGATGGTGAATCCACCTATGCTCTTAGCCATCTAACCACAAGTGTCTTTAAAGCTTATAATTTGAATTGATATAGTTTAAAAAATGCATAAAATGTAGGATCTAATTGTGTGTCATGTCCCCACGAAAAATTAAAATCATGTTACATTAAAATTGACATATATTGACTTGGTTGGAGAGCAAGAAACTGCAGGAAGTCCCTTAAAGGATTAAATGCTCCTTTGACTTGTAGGATTTTTAACAAATTCATGTAGAATTAAGTTCCTATAAAAAATTTCAAAGCCTTTTGATTCATATATCAGTTCAATGGAAATAATCCCACAACAATCTGTAAATTTCATAGGAAAATGGCATTAGATTATTACCCTAAAAATAATCCTCACTGCAATCAAAGAGAAATCTTCTTTCCATAGGATTCAAGAAGACATGACATCTCAATCATATAGGTTTCATATTCATACACTTTTTCAATCCTATAAATCAAAGGTGAAAAGTGGATGCCATAGTTCTAAAAAAGGGGGTTTGTATACAAATCAAAATGTTTACCATATTACAGTTATGCTATACACCAGTAAGGTAGATAGGAGGTTGGAGGTGCAAACCCTACCCTCCCCCCTACACACACACACACTCTTAACTCAACTTCGTTGTCCCCACGACCAATTTTTGCGATTATCACCTCGGAATGGCATTAGCTAGTTGCATGAAGTCATGTTCGATGCCAATGATGCTCGACTTGAGCTATTAATTGTCACTCGGAGCCCTAACTATAGATTCACAGTTGCATTTCGAGATCACCAGCAATTGTGTCACGTTTGGAGCCTTGAAAGAGACATACTAGAGACATTATCGCTCACACACATTCCTATGGTATGTAGCTTTACAGGTACGAGGGGATGAACTTAATAGGGTTTTTAATTTTTTACTTCACTAGTGCAAAATGTAGCGTCATTTTCGTGATGTCATGTTCTTTGTCAAAGGAAGAGGAGCTTTGTGCATGTCTCAACGTCGAATTTGGCAAGGATGAACATAACCCAGTGTTTCCCATTCATATGTGGATCATCATTAAATGGTAGATTCCAGTGCCACATATATTGCACGTTGGAGTAGTATTCTAGATTTGCACTTACTCAACTATACGACAAAAGACTCTAAGGCAAATATCCAAGCAAAAATACAATTTTCCCCACAAAGTTACATTGTCTAAAACAAGCCTCTAATTAGGTAGATGGTAATACATGGTACAGAAACAAAAAAATGCAAGAGGTTGCATTTAAGGAAAACTTCCTATAGAACTGGACACAAAGTAGAGCATATGAAAATTTCATATTGTTTGAAACTCTACACCGAAAGAAACCTCAAAGGAAAATTTTCTAAGACTAAAATCATCCAATATTTCTATGTAATTTCTTTGAACTAAAGAAGACCTAAGGGCTTATTTTGTTTGCAAACGGAGGAATAGGAAAACAAAGGATTTAGATGTCACACCATACTGGATCCTAAACAAAAACACATGAATGTGTAGTACAAGGTGTTTGGTTGTCTCACATGAGTAACACACATAGATTTCTAAAGACATAGGAGTTTTCATGGCTGTCATAATGGAAAATTGCGGTGATCCAGCATACCACTGCATGTGTAGTACACTATAGTCGTTGACATGGCATTCACAGAACACCGTTCTGTAAATATCACATCCCTCAGAGTGGTACAACAGAAACATTGCGGGTCCATATTACAAATATACACACATTATTATTACAATACCGTAAGTTCAAGACTTCCTAAAGATTCAACTTACAAACCAAAATATAAAGTTTCCAGCGGAATTTAAAAGTAATAACTCCGACTAGGAGTTGAGCTCAGCAGCTTATTCTATAGAGTTCATGCTGCTCGGCTCCGTTGGTTACTACTAACTAGGAATATTTAGTTGGCTTCGTTATCATCGACGCCGTAGCGGATTTCGTAATCCACTCCTTCAACACCTCCGGATAGATTAGGTTCCTCGTAAAACACATCTTCTTGACATTCGGATGCATACATTGGCACATTTTCGGGATCCTCAGAGTCTAAGCAAGGGATCAAAGGAAAGAATGAGTAATAGCGTTACCCAACAAGTTCACTATATGCAAGGTGGGAAGTTTGATGCTCTAACTACCACCTCAGATTATAAATCCTTGGCACTATGCAATTTTTGGAATTCTTTCTTCAAAGATTGATTTTATTATGAAAATCTATGACAATCAACCTTCACAGGTTAACCAGAACTTTTATGGAGTTCCTTTCCTGTCGTGTTCGTAGCTCCTTTCCGGAACAAGGAGTAACAAGTTACAGTTCTTACACTCTGCAGAGGTGCGTTACTTTACCCATGAGAGATCAACTCCTTGTTGCACAACCGGGCGTACTTTCCCGTCCACAATTCCATGATGTGGGGCCCAATAGCTGGTCCAAGCCAATCACTTCCCCCCTTCGAGACCTCGCATGCCTCCTTGGTGTACACCATGCCCACATAATGAATTACGGCAATGGTTTGTACAAACCGTTAGATGCCAAAACTATTGTGGGACGATGAGGGTTCCCACCCATATGCTGCATATCCTCGATGAATTACCAATTAATATGCACGCTACGAGGATAACAACCACGACCTGCACATCCGGCTTCATGCGAGAGGAAGAAGATACAACTAACTTCTCTATCCCATTCCAAATCTCATGGCTAACGCGTAATATACGACGCTAGAATCACTGATGTTAGGGTTATTAAGTCCCTACTTGATCATCATTGTTGCAAATAGAACCCTAAGTTCTATTGCTCCATTATATCATCACTTAGGATGATATCTATGATTTCTTTATTTGTGAAAATAATATTTTCTTTCTTTTATAGTATATATGATAACACACAATTTGCAAATACTTTTATAAAGACTCTTCAAAGGACATGATCAAGTGATGAACTTGCCTTGTGATGGCAAGGTAGTGAAGTCTGATGCTTGCACTGGACCTTGAGCTTCTATGTCTACAAAAACACCATTATTGCCTGGTAAGGACAATATTTAAAGAAGCAAAATGATTATGGAAGTAATGTAATGCATCATTTAACTTGATATGCATTCTCCCTGTTATTATAAAAAATCGTTTTGATAATAAAAGATTTATAATTTTTTTATATTTATAACATATATTGAATTATTTTATTTTATTTCCTTTTTATATGACCTTTATTGATTTAATAATTCTTTTAGGAGTTATCACTTAAAGATTAAAAATTGTTATTAATTATTTATTTAGTATTTTTCAAAAATACAACAATATTAATATATAATGAAAGTGATTTTTATTTATTTTTATCATCTTTCAATAATTTTGTAAAATTCCATAAGAATATATAAATTACAAAATTCTTAATAAAATTTAATGTCTTAAAATTTTATATCTTAATTTATTTGGATAGTGTGGATTATTGTGAATCCAAAAATATTTTATTTATAATTTTTGTACTTCTATTTTATTTTATAGAATTTAATTAAGTTCAGGGGTATTTTGGTCTTTTCCTATTTATTAAAACAGGCCTTAAAGGGTTTTTGGGCTGGCTAAATCTTATTGCGCCCTGGTGGCCCATTAGACATAGTCAAAATAGCCACCCCGAAGGGTCTGGCCCAACTCAGCCCACTCCCTCGTTGCCTCTCACCCCCGAGCTCACTCCTCTCCTCCTCTGTCCCCAACCCCGTGGTTGGTGATATCGCCGCCGGTGATTCCCGCCGTCATGGGCCATTCTGGTCGCCGCCGTGGTGCGGTAGGAGGTTGTCGACTACGCCCATACTTTCTATCCAACTGGATTTGAGTATGGGGCTCTCCTGCGAACGGATCGATGTCGTCCCGAACCCTAGGGTTTAGGGGTTGGCGTGGATCTTGGTGCTGCCGCTGCCGTCGTGCGTCGTGGCGATGCTCCTCGCCTTAAGGCATGGTCATGGTCGCCGTCGTGGCGATGTATGGGTTGCAGCGCCCCTCCTGGAGTGCTCCCCATGCCGCCATGGTCGTCGGCCACCTCTGCTTCCTCTTCTAGTCTTTAGCGAGGACCTTTGGTGAGTTCTGTTCCTCTCACCTAGTGCTCTCTACGCTCGCTGATCCTATGCTAGATGTTGGCAGTGACCTCTCTGGTTACTGTCTTATCCTGATTAAGATGATTTATTCTATTTAGGGTTCTTATCCTGTTGTTGATCATATACTGGATGAATTAGATCATGTGTGGATGGTCTGTAAGCATGCTAAATGGTTATTAGCCCGAGGCTTGTTGCTTGAGATGAACTATAATGGTTCTGGTGGCTTTATGCTTAGATTTCATATGATCCATATGATTTAGTTGCTCTGAAATCAATGATTGGTAGAGTCAGTGGGTTTGATAACTTACCCCTGTCCTTACTTGATTAAGGATAATGAGTATGGTGATGTAATTACTGTCCTAGTGCTGTTGGCTTGAGAATTCATATGTGGTTTGAGGTCACAATGATCTTAGACAGTGAGGATTTACATAGGAATGTCCTAATTATGATTCCTATAATGGCAGGAAAATGATTAGTAGATTAATTGATTGAATCTGTGATGATTGAATGTTTATCCTGATTCATGTAGAATTGTTCTTGTGACACCATCTTGGTATGGCACACAAGATTGATTCTAATCCATTGATTGGGGTTGATTTAAGCTTAAGACAAGCTTGGCTTTAAAAGATAAATAGAATTGTTCTTTTCTGAAATCCCTAAGACCAATGATGTTGGTCTGAGGCTTAGGGGTTTAGGCCTTATCTAGTTGATTCATATGGATAGTCCTGGTAGTGGTACCAGCTATTGTTTCTTGAATCAAAGCTTGGAGAAAAAATGATAGTAGGCTTGATCATTATATGGATCCAAAAGATTAGCTTCTAAGGTTCTACCCTTATCTTAGGGATGTGCCTAGAAATTAAATCTTAGCTATATTTGTGCTTGGATGGAAATATATAGCTTGACAACCAAATCAATGATGTTGTTCTGAGTCTTGGTTGGATCCTTGTACTTTGCTGTTTGATTTTAAAGTTTAAAATCTCAATGATAGATTCACCCCACTTGGGTGTTTTCTGAGAGTTTGTTTCATAAAACAACACATGCTTCTGTATAGATAATATGATTGGATCATGTGATGGTTTTATGATACTCACCACAAAAACTGATGATTATGGAGTTAGGTGGTGATGTTGATCTTGTTTTGATGAGCTCCTGTGCTTGACCTTGAGCTAGCCTGCTCCTCCTAGCTCCTGGACTTAGTCTTGATGTCCACCTGATCCTTCCCCCTCCTTATGTCACCATCCTGGTGATGAGATCTTGGGCTTTGGTTGGTTTGGTTGCTGGCTGTTGTGCTTGGTTTAGCTGTTGGCTGTTCTTGTGTGTGAGCAGTGAAGAGATGCACTAGTGCCTCTCCACGGCTGTGCTGATGGTTTTGTGTGTTTGAGCTGTGTTGTGAAGCTGATAGCAGACCACATGCATTTAGGTGTGTGTCCTGCTTGTGTGCTTGTTGTGCACTTGTGGATATGCTTTGGACTTGAGAGTTACTTTGATCTGATTACTTTTAACTGGCTGGTGAAAACTTGCCCCTCCTTGCTATCAATTTGACTATTTGGCTTAAAATTTATGAAAGATGGATTCTTTCATATTGGTGAAACTTGCCCCTTTTTATAAATTTCTCAATGATGAAACTTGTTCAATGCACCTCACTGACATGTCTGAGAGTAAAACACTTCTAACTCTAAACTTTATTATTTTTCTTTATTAGTGTTTGTCTTGCAGGTATAGATTTGAAGATCAAGATTTTAGTTTAGGTTTTCTTTATAGGATAGTTAATGTAATTTTCTTTATTCTTTTGTAATTTTTGATTTTATTATTTTGTAATCTTCATTTTATTCTTTTATAATAAAGATTATATGATTATCAATGAAGAAATATTCTTATTATTTATTTAATTGCTATTGTGAAGTTTGTGTATAATTCCAATAAGTTACATTTTTGTAACTTATCTATGGAATGAAAATATGAAATAAGTTTTCATATTCTTAATTGTTTTCTTTGGATAAAGTTTGAGTTATAACAATTAACTCTTAATTAAATCAAGATTCAAACCTTATTTCTAATTCATTTGAATTATAATTCAAATACTCAAGTTTAAAATTCAAATTCATTTTCCAAAACACATAATTCCTCAAAGATCATATCAAAGTCTATAGCAATCATCTTTTAAGACTAAACATAATCTCAAAGTATGAAAGAAACCTTGATCACTTTAGGTTTTTATTTGGCAAAAATTTTACCCACATTTTCACAGATGAATGCATGCAACATTCCAAATTCCTAAATCTACCCTTTGTTAGTTCCTAAATGCTAGGATGTTACAAAAATTATCCATGGTGTTCGGACCCGAAGGAAATTTCCTTTGAAATTGCATACAAAATAGAAAACATGAAACGTTTCTATGGTGTTCATTTTCCTGTCCTACAAACCAAGCATGCCTTAGAGAACAATCATGAGTAATTTAATCCTTCAAGATTCATATGAAATTCCTTTAAACCAGATAGATCCTAAGAATTCTAAACCTTGATAGTTTTCTCTATCTAGCGGTGACCGAGCTAGGATTTCCAACTTGGATAAGTGGATACAAAAAGAATTTATGTAGCACAAAATATGAGACATATTTCACAACATAACAAATGAGACTACAATTGTTCCTAGTAGTGATATTATCTCTAGTAATCATGTTACATTCCAAAAACATAACTAAAATAGTACCATTTTAACTGTACGACCCCCTTTTGGAAGTGAGAAACAATGTCATCCTCGATTTACTTGCACAAATAATCCATTCTCAAGAAAAGTAACCTAGAAATCATTTAATTACCCCCACCCCATTTTGTTTCTTAACGTAATTTCGATAGTCCTACAATGAATTTTATCAAATAATTAAGAACCATCATCTATCATCAAATTAAAAAAATACTGAAATTCATAATAAGTTTGAAAGAAAACTCACAATTACAATGGTGTTTCTACTTGCTACGATGTTGGCACCACAGAGGTGGTTTGTATACACCTCGTGTTGGTTGTGCACAATCATAGTCATGCATCATTGTGCTTTCTCGATGCGGTGACATCATGCCCGAGAATGAGGTTGTCACACATGGGTGCTCTAGCCTCCCACTCCGCTCTGGTAGGGACATACACAAATGCACCATTCTCTTATGTGTAAGCATTAGGATGAGAGTCGCAACACTCTTCGTGGAAGCCTTGAATGGACATGGGTTAAAATATTGATGACAATGGCGTTCCAGGCGTTGTCGAAGATTTTAATTTTCACCTATTTAGCTAGACCATCGTTGGTCAGATCTAATGTAGTTGCTATTGTTGTTGGTGTTGCCAGATTGCTTCTGCGAGGGCCGACTAAGCGAGCATTATGTGGTGTTTTGAGAAAAAACTTTGAGTCAACTGTGGATCGACGCTTGTGATGATGGCTCCCACATGTTTGTTGGGGTTCGTAGCATGGAAAACAAAAAATTCTACCGCATACAAACAAACAAGATAAGATCTATCTACTAGATTGTAGCAACGAGTCGATAGAATAACTCACCCTCGAAGATTCCAAAGTGTTTAACGAGAGCGGATTCTAGTGGGTGATGTAGTCGTACTCTTGCCGATCTCAAGATCGTGTAGACGATCCTTCCGGCGCTGCGTTCCGGCAGCGCTTCCACAGTCGGTCACACGTTCGGTACTCGATGAAGACCTTCCTCTCCCTTGTTCCAGCAGGCAGCAGAGGTTGTAGCACTCTCCTCGCAATTCCAGCAGCACGACGGCGTGGTACCGGAAGTAGAGGGGAGATCTCGCAGGGCTTCGCCTTAAGCCGGAGCGAGTATGGTGGACTATGAGAGAGGCCTTGGCGATCTAGGGTTTAGAGGCACCAAGTAGAGAGGGCTAGGCCGGCGGCTAGGGCAAGGAGAAGCCCCAACTCGGCGGCTTGGGAGAAAACCCTAGGGCGGCGACGGCTGCAAGAGGGCCGGCGGCTAGGGTTAGGGTTTTGGTGGGGCAAGGTGTAGGTTTAGAGGGGCAGCCCTGCCCCTCCTTTTATAGGTGGGAGGGCGCGGACAAGGGGAAGGGAGTCCTCCCCCAACTCAGCCTCCTTGGCCGGCGGTGGAGGGAGAGGAACTCCTCCCCAAGTAGGTTTCCTACTCTCCCTCCACCAAGCAAACTTGCCGTTTGACTTTTCAAATTGGCGTTTGACTTTTCAAACTAGGATTTGATTTATCCCTTTATTTTGCTCAGCGATGACACCTAGTACATGATGCAACCATTCCAACTTGTTATGAAACATTCATGTACCCTTCCCCTCCGGAGTGCCGGACCTTCCGGAACCTTCTAGAACATTCCCGATGAAAACACCAGAATCATTCTCCAACCCCGAAACAGGACTTTCCTTATATGAATCTTATTCTCCGGACCATTCCGGATCTCCTCGTGATATCCCGGATCCCATCGAGACTCCGAACAACATTCGGTCTCTTACTCATCATTCCATAACTACTCAACAACATCGAATCCTTAAGTGTGTCTCCCTACGGTTTGTGAATTATGCGGACATGATCGAGACACTTCTCTGAACAATAACCAATAGAGGAATCTGGAAATTCATGTGGCTCCCACATATTTGTACGATTACTTTGCGATCGAATGAACCACTTACATACGATACCAATTTCCCTTTGTCTCACGATAGTTTACTTATCCGAGGTTTTGATCATCGGTATCTCTGCATACCTAGTTCAACCTCGTTACTGATAAGTACTCTTTTCTCGTTCCCGTGATATGTGATCCCTTGTGAGCCAGCCACATGCTTGCAAGCCAATTGGATGACATTCCACCGAGAGGGCCCAGAGTATATCTATCCGTCATATGGATGGACAAATCCCACTCTTGATCCATGTGTCTCAACCCATACTTTCCGAACACTCAATGCCACCTTTATAGCCACCCAGTTACGGTGTGGTGTTTGATGTCATCAAAGCATCCTTCCGGTGATGGTGATATGCATGATCTCATGGTCGAAGGAATTAGGTTACTATGTATCAGAAATCATATAGCAATTGAACTATTAAAATGACTTGATCTTTATGCTACGCTTATCTATAGGAGTATGTCCATCATACCATTCTCCTAACGATATGATCTTGTTGTTAATAACATCTCAATGTTCATGATAGGGAAACCACAATCATTTATTAACCAACAAGCTAGTATTATAAAGAGGCTTTACTAGGGACTCTAATTTAGTTTACAAATCACACAAGTATTAATGTTTCCTTGTTAATAATGTTATAGCATGAATGTAAACATTTATCATAAACACAAAGATATAATAATAACTACATTTATTATTGCCTCTAGGGCATATCTCCAACAGTCTCCCACTTGCACTAGAGTCAACTAATCTAGATTACATGATAATATACCGAACACCCATGGCAGTTTGGTGTTGGTCATGTTTTGCCCTCGGGAGAGGTTTAGTCAACGGATCCGCCACATTCAGATCTGTGTGTACTTTGCAAATCTTTATGTCACCATCTTGGACATGTTCTCGAATAGCGTGAAAACATAGCTTGATGTGCTTCAGCTTTTTGTGTGACCTTGGTTCTTGCGCATTGGCTATGGCACCCATGTTATCACAGTAGATAGACATTGGGTCTAGCGCACTTGGAACCACACCGAGCTCTGTAATGAAATCCTTCATCCATATCGCTTCTTGTGAAGCCTCCGAAGCAGCTATGTATTCCGATTCAGTTGAAGATCTTGCCACAACGCTTTGCTTTGCACTCCTCCAGCTAACTGCTGCACCATTCAAAGTAAATACGTATCCAGATTGAGATTTAGAATCATTCGGATCGGTGTTCCAACTAGCATCGGTGTAACCATTAACAACGAGATGTTCATCACCTCCATAAGAAAGAACCATATCATTAGTTCTTCTCAAGTACTTAAGGATATTTTTGACCGCTGTCCAATGATCCACTCCTGGATCACTTTGATATCTGCTAGTCAAACTAACAGCATATGCAATGTCGGGTCTAGTACATAGCATGGCATACATTAGAGATCCTATGGCTGAGGCATAGGGAGTCTTACTCATCCTTTCTCTATCTTCTGTCGTTGCTGTACTTTGAGTTTTACTCAAGGTCATATTGGGCAACATGGGCAAGAACCCTTTCTTGCTATCCTCCATTCCAAACCTCTTTAGAACTTTGTCCAAATATGTACTTTGAGACAATGATATTAGGCGTCTCGATCTATCTCTATAAATCTTTATGCCTAATATGTAAGCTGCTTCGCCAAGATCTTTCATTGAAAAACTATTATTCAAATATTCCTTGACACTATTAAGAAGGTCTACATCATTCCCAATCAACAATATGTCATCTACATATAGTATTAAGAATGCTAAAGAGCTCCCACTCACTTTCTTGTAAATACAAGCTTCTCCATAAGTTTGTATAAAACCAAAACTTTTGATTACCTTATCAAAACGTTGATTCCAACTTCGGGATGCTTGCTTCAATCCATATATGGACCGTTGAAGTTTGCATACCTTGTTAGCATCTTTAGGATCGACAAAACCAACTCTTCATCAATGTCTCCATTGAGGAACGCTGTTTTGACATCCATCTGCCATATCTCATAATCGTAATATGCAGCGATTGCTAACAAAATCCTCACAGACTTTAGCTTCGCTACTAGTGAGGAAGTCTCATCGTAGTTAACTCCTTGAATTTGTCGAAACCCTTTTGCGACAAGTCGAGCTTTATAGACAGTAACATTACCATCAACATCTGTTTTCTTCTTGAAAATCCATTTGTTCTCGACAGCCTTCCGGCCATCCGGTAAGTCCACCAAAGTCCATACTTGGTTTTCGTACATGGATCCAATCTCGGATTTCATGGCGTTTTGCCATTTATTGGAATCTGGGCTCATCATCGCTTCCTCATATGTCGCAGGGTCATCGGTGTTGTCCACCAACATGACACTCATAACGGGATCATACCAATCAGGAGTGGTACGAGTTCTCGTTGACCTGCGAGGCTCTGTAGCAACTACAACCGAAGTTTCATGATCATCATCATTAGCTTCCTCTCTTATTGGTGCAGGCACCACAGGAACTTCTTCCGGTGCTGTGCTACTCGCAAGTTCGAGAGAAGGTTCGACAACCTCATCGAGTTCTACTTTCCTTCTAGTCACTTCTTTCGAGAGAAATTCCTTCTCTATAAAGGATCCATTCTTGGCAACGAAGATTTTTGCCTTCGGATCTATGATAGAAGGTATACCTAATAGTTTCCTTTGGATATCCTATGAAGACGCATTTCTCCGCTTTGGGTTCAAGCTTGTCTGGCTGTAACTTCTTTACATAGGCTTCGCAACCCCAAACTTTAAGGAACAGCAATTTAGGTTTCTTCCCAAACCATAATTCATATGGTGTCGTTTCAACGGATTTAGATGGTGCCCTATTTAAAGTGAATGTGGCTGTTTCTAATGCATAACCCCAAAATGATAGCGGTAAATCTGTAAGTGACATCATAGAACGAACCATATCTAAGAGAGTTCGATTACGACGTTCGGACACACCATTACGCTGTGGTGTTCCCGACGATGTCAATTGTGAAAGTGTTCCGCATTTCTTCAAATGCTCGCCAAACTCGTAACTTAGATATTCACCTCCACGATCAGAACGTAGAAATTTAATCTTCTTATTACGTTGATTCTCCACCTCACTTTGAAATTCCTTAAACTTCTCGAAAGTTTCGGACTTATGTTTCATGAAATAGATATACCCATATCTACTCAAGTCATCCGTGAAGGTAAGAACATAACGATAACCACCGCGCGATGCTACACTCATTGGACCACACACATCGGTATGTATGATTTCCAATAAGTCCGTAGCTCGCTCCATCATACCAGAAAATGGAGTCTTAGTCATTTTTCCCATCAGACATGCTTCGCATCTTTCAAGTGATTCGAAATCAAGTGATTCAAGAAGTCCATCAGAATGGAGTTTCTTCATACACTCCACTCCAATGTGACCAAGACGATAGTGCCACATATAGGTCGAGTTATCCATATCTGTTGGAATTATGCCCTAGAGGCAATAATAAAGATGTTATTATTATAATTCTTGTTCATGATAAAGTTTATATTCCATGCTAGAATTGTATTAAGCGGAAACTTTGATAGTTGTTGTGAACAACACCGTGTCCCTAGTATGCCTCTATGGGCTAGCTCATTGATTAATGATGGTTAAGGTTTCCTAACCATAGACATGAGTTGTCGATTAATAATGAGATCATATCATTGGGAGAATGATATGATGGACAGACCCAAACTAAGCAGAGCAATTAGATCGTGTCATCGTGTTCGTCTTTGCATAGCTTTCTTATGTCAAATATTGTATTCCTTAGACCATGAGATAATACAACTCCCTGGTATCGGAAGAAAGCTTTGAGGTCATCAAACATCATCCTATGAGAGGGTGATCATAAAGGTGTCTCTCAGGTGATCGGAAAGTACCTGTTGGGTTGTATGTATCGAGATGGGATTTGTCCCTCCCAAGTCGGAGAGATATACTTCGGGCCCACTCGGTAATCGATATCAACACCGCTTGCAAGCATGTGGTTAAGGAGTTAATCACAAAGTGATATCGGATTACGGAACGAGTAAAGTACTTGCTATGAACGAGATTGAACTAGGTATGACGGTACCGACGATCAAATCTCGGGCAAGTAAAATATCGCGAGACGAAGGGAATATATATATGGGATTGAATGAATGCTGACATCGTGGTTCATCCGATATGATCATCGATGAATGTGTGGGAGTCAATATGGGTTTCCAGACCCCGCTGTTGATTATTGATAGAAGATCATGTCTGCATGTTCTCGAACCCGAAGGGTCACACACTTAACGTGTCTCGACGCTAGGATAGATTGGATAATTGGTTTATGAGTTTTTGTTCGGAGTCTCGGATGGGATCCGGGACATCACGAGAGGTTCCGGAATGGTCCGGAGAATAAGATTCATATAAGGCAATGCAGTTTTTGGAGTTCGAAATTGTTTTGGGTTAATCGGTATTGTACCGGAAGCTTCTAGAACCTTCCGAAGGGGGACCAACGTGGCCCCACCTGCCGGGAGGGGGCATGGGACTATGAGGGAGTGCCCTGGCCGCATTGGGCCAGGGGCACAAGGCCCCATAGGGCCCAGCCGGCCAAACCAAGGGGAAACCCTAATGGAGCTTCTAGAAGGAGGGGGGAAACTTGCCCCCCACTCTTCCCTCCTTTGGCCGCCGGCCTAGGGCTTGGGGGAGGGGCTAGGGCTGGCGCCCACTCCTCTATATATAGTGGGCTGGGACGCACCACGCCCCCACAGCTCGTCCTCAACCCTAGCCGCCCTGCTGCCCTCCTCTCTCTCTCCCTCCCGACTGCGTGTATGCGAAGCCCTGCTGCAGAAACTCTCCACCACTTGCACCACGCCGTCGCGTTGTAGATCCAATCCGTCTCTCCACCATACTTTCTGGACCGAGGAAGGAGGAGACATCGAGGTGCCGCACGTGTGCATCTCTCGGAGGCATCGCCACTTGCGGTGTTAGATCAGAGCGGATCGCGAGGAGGAGAAGCGAGGACGACTACATCACCCACGTTCCGACGAACGTTCCGCTGTGCGAATCTTCAAGGGTATGAAGATCTCATCTAATATCTCTTGTTGTTTGCATCTCCTAGATTAGATCTTGGCTTTCTCGTTCGCATCCGTAGAATTTTTTGATTTACTATGCTGCGAAACCCTACAGTGGTATCATAGCTAGATCTATGCGTAGATGTGTTTCACGAGTAGAACGCAACATGGTTGTTGCGGGCGTTGATGTTTTCTGTTGCAAGCCTCTTGTTTGTGTTCTTCTTATGACGCGGGATAGTGAGATTGAAGCGGTCCAGGCCAACCTTACGCGACGTCGTTCGCGAGACCGGCTCCGCACTTGACGTGTGGCTTGTTCCACAAATGCGGCTGGTGGATGCCAGTTTCTCTCACTATAGTTGTCATGGGATTAACAATGGAGTTTGGCAACCATAATATCACCGTTGTGGCTTTCCGTAGGTAAGAATCGTTCTTAGCTTGCTACTCCCATAAGCCACGTAAAACATGCAACAACAAAGTAGAGGCGTCTAACTTGTTTTTGCAGGGAGTGTTTTCTGTGATATGGTATGGCCCAAGATGTGATGTGTATATTGTATGCGATGATCATGTTTTGTAATGTTTCACGACTTGCATGTCGATGAGTACACAACCGGCAAGAGCCATATGGTTGTCTTTATAATTGTGTATGACCTGTGAGTCAACTTCTTATACGCCATGTAATAGCTTTACTTTATCGCTAAGTAGTTAGCAATAGTTGTAGTTGCTATTCGTGGTGGAGGCAATCATGGTGGAGTGATGGAGATCATGCCGGCACGCACAAGATGGAGATCATTGCGCGAAGATTGGCTATACCATGTCACATAAAGTTATATGCATGTGATGTTTATCCCTTTTATGTATCTTATTATGCTTAGATCGCGACGGTAGCATTATAAGATGATTCCTCACTTAAAGATCAAGATAAAACTGTGTTCTCCCCATGTATGCACCATTGCGAAAGTTCGTCGTGTCCAAGCATCACGTGATGATCGGGTGCTATAGACTCTACGTTCACATACAATGGGTGCAAGCCAGTTTTGCACACGCGAAAATACTTGGGTTTGACTTGACGAGCCTAGCATGTACAGACATGGCCTCGGAACACATGAACCGAAAGGTTAAGCATGAGTCATATGAATGATATGATCGACACTTCGTTGTCCACCATTGAAGCCACATCTCTTCTCGTGAAGATCGGATTAGGTGTGGTGAATTTGGATCGTGTTCACTAAACAACTTGAGGGATGTTGAATTTAGTGGGAGTTCATCTAGTAATTTGATTAAAAGTTGAACTAGTTATCATGAACATAGTCTAATTTGTACTTGCAAACATTGTAGATCAAATGGCTAAGTCCAACTTCAACTTCAACGTTTTTGCTGAGAAGGAAAAGCTTATA
Organism: Avena sativa; assembly: GCA_916181665.1. NCBI lineage: Eukaryota > Viridiplantae > Streptophyta > Magnoliopsida > Poales > Poaceae > Avena > Avena sativa. The sequence continues at coordinate 110,796,144 of OV702285.1, read as the reverse complement.
AACAATGGGTCTAACTTCACCAACTGGTTCCGCAATCTGAGAATCATTCTCTCTGGCGGTCAAAAGGACTATGTCCTTGAAAATGCGCTAGGTGACGCCCCTGCTGTAGATGCGCCGGCTGATGAGAAAGCTGTCTATCAGTCGCGCAAGGATGATTATGGTGTGATTAAGAGCACCATGTTGTTTGCTATGGAATCAGACTTTCAAAATCGTTTTGAAGACTATCCCGGGCCCTTTGAGATTCTTGAGGAGCTGAAAACCATGTTTTAGACTCAGGCCCGTTCTGAGAGATATGAGATCTCTGAGAAATTCTTTAACTGCAAGATGGAGGAAGGGAGTTCCGTTAGTGAGCACGCCATAAAGATGTCGGGCTACACTCAACGCCTTGAGCAACTGGACTGCAAGATTCCAGAGGAGCTCAAGATTGACAGGGTTCTGCAATCACTCCCTCCCAGCTATAAAAGTTTTGTAGTGACTCACAATCAGATTGGTTCCACTGATACGATCACCGAGCTCTTCGCAAAGCTGAAGGCTGCGGAGGTGGACATCAAAAAGGATAATCATGTGTTGATGGTCAACAAGCCCCCCACCTTCAAGAAAGGTAAGGGTGCAAAGAAGCCCTTCAAGAAAGGCGGCGGCAAGCGCGTTGCCCCTGCTGAGAAGAAGCTCAAGTCTGGACCCAAGCCGGACACTGAGTGCTTCTATTGCAAGGACAAGGGTCACTGGAAGCACAACTGTCCGAAGTACTTAGCGGACAAGAAGGCTGGCACCATCAAAGGTATATTTGATATACATGTTATTGATGTTTTCCTTACTAGCCCTCGTTGTAGTGCCTGGGTATTTGATACTGGTTCAGTTGCTAATATTTGTAACTCGAAACAGGAGCTACGGAATAGACGGTGGCTTGCGAGGGATGAGGTGATGATGCGCGTTGGCAACAGATCAAGAGTTGATATGATGGCCGTCGGCACGCTCTCCTTAGTTTTACCTTCGGGATTAGTTTTAAACCTCAATAAATGTTATTATGTGCCTGCGTTGAGCATGAACATCATTTCTGTATCGTGTTTATTGCAAGAAGGTTATTCATTTAAATCGAAGAATAATGGTTGTTCTATTTATATGAGTAATATCTTTTATGGTCATGCACCTATTGTGAATGGTTTATTTCTTCTAAATCTCGAAAGGGATGAAACACACATCCATAACATTGAGGCTAAGAGATGCAAAGTAGATAGTGATAATACTACTTATTTGTGGCACTGTTGTCTAGGTCATATTGGTGTAAAGCGCATGAAGAAACTCCATTCTGATGGACTTTTGGAGTCTCTTGATTTTGAATCATTTGACACATGCGAACCATGCCTCATGGGCAAGATGATCAAAACCCCGTTCTCCGGTATGATGGAGCGAGCAACGGACTTGTTGGAAATCATACATACCGATGTATGCGGACCGATGAGTGTTTCGACGCGCGGTGGATATCGCTATTTTCTCACTTTTACCGATGACTTAAGTAGATATGCATATATCTATTTAATGAAACATAAATCTAAAACATTTGAAAAGTTCAAAGAATTTCAGAATGAAGTGGAGAACCATCATAACAGAAAGATTAAGTTTCTACGATCCGATCGTGGTGGTGAATATTTGAGTTATGATTTTCTCACGCATCTTAAAGCAAGCGGAATCGTTTCGCGACTCACGCCACCCGGAACACCACAGCGCAATGGTGTGTCTGAACGCCGGAATCGAACTCTATTAGATATGGTCCGATCAATGATGTCTCTTACTGATTTTCCATTATCATTTTGGGGTTATGCATTAGAAACCGCTGCATTCACTTTAAATAGGGCACCATCTAAATCCGTTGAGACGACACCGTATGAACTGTGGTTTGGTGCTAAACCTAAGTTATCGTTTCTTAAAGTTTGGGGATGCGAAGCCTACGTCAATAAGTTGATGCCGGACAAGCTCGAACCCAAAGCGGAGAAATGCGTCTTCATAGGATACCCCAAGGAAACTATTGGGTATACCTTCTATCACAGAACCGAAGGCAAAGTGTTTGTCGCAAAGAACGGTTCCTTTCTTGAGAAGGAGTTTCTCTTGAAAGAAGTGAGTGGGAGGAAAGTAGAGCTAGACGAGGTTGTTGAACCTTCTCTTGAGTTGGAGAGTAGCGCAGCACCTGAAATTGTTCAAGTTCCGCCTGCACCAACAATAGAGGAAGCTGATGACAAGGATCATGAAGTTTCGGACGATGCTGCTACTGAACATCGCAGGTCGACAAGGTCGCGTGCCCCTCCTGAGTGGTACGGTAACCCTGTCTTGACTGTCTTATTAGTAGAAGACAGTGAACCTACGAACTATGAAGAAGCAATGATGAGCCCAGACTCTGAGAAATGGCTAGAGGCCATGAAATCCGAATTGGGATCCATGAGCGAAAACCAAGTATGGACTTTGGTGGACCCTCCTAGCGACCGAAAGGCCGTTGAGTGCAAATGGATCTTCAAGAAGAAAACGAACGCGAATGGTAATGTTACCGTCTATAAAGCACGACTTGTCGCGAAAGGTTTTCGACAAGTTCAAGGTGTTGACTACGATGAAACTTTCTCTCCCGTAGCGATGTTTAAGTCCATTCGGATTTTATTAGTAATTGCTGCGTTTCATGATTATGAAATATGGCAGATGGATGTCAAGACTGCGTTCCTCAATGACAACATTGATGAAGAGTTGTATATGATGCAACCCGAAGGTTTTGTCGATCCTAAGGATGCTGATAAAGTGTGCAAACTTCAGCGTTCCATTTATGGACTGAAGCAAGCATCTCGGAGTTGGAACCTTCGTTTTGATCAAGTGATCAAGAGCTTTGGATTTGTTCCAAATTGCTATGAAGCTTGTATCTACAAGAAAGTGAGTGGGAGCTTGGTGACATTTCTGGTACTATATGTGGATGACATATTGATTATTGGAAATGACATTAACATGCTTAACGATGTGAAGAGTTATTTGAACAAGTGTTTTTCAATGAAAGACCTAGGTGAAGCTGCTTATATATTGGGCATCAAAATCTATAGAGATAGACAAAGACGCCTGATAGCTTTAAGCCAGAGTACATACCTAGACAAAGTTCTGAAAAGGTTCAGAATGGATAAGGCAAAGAAAGGTTCAGTGCCTATGTTGTCAGGTAAGATATTGAGCAAGGCTCAGTGTCCAGCTACGGTAAATGATAGAGAAGCTATGAGCAAAGTGCCTTATGCCTCGGCCATAGGTTCTATCATGTATGCCATGCTGTGTACTAGACCGGATGTGTCCAATGCTCTTAGTTTGACGAGCAGATATCAAAGTGATCCAGGAGTGGAACACTGGACAGCCGTGAAGAACATCCTAAAGTACCTAAATAGGACTAAAGAAATGTTCTTAGTCTATGGAGGTGATGAACAACTCGTCGTAAAAGGTTACGTCGACGCTAGTTTCGACACCGACAAGGATGATTCTAAATCTCAGACAAGATACGTTACATTTTGAATGGAGGAGATGTGAGCTGGAGAAGCTGCAAGCAAAGCGTTATCGCGGGATCTACAGTAGAAGCGGAATACATGGCTGCTGCAGAAGCGTCAAGTGAAGGAGTTTGGATCAGGAACTTCATCACTGAGCTTGGTGTGGTTCCAAGTGCATTGGACCCACTGGAGATATTGTGTGACAACACTGGCGCCATAACACTCGCTAAGGAACCAAGATATCATCCAAAGACCAAGCATATCAACCGCAAGTTTCATATAATCCGAGATTATATAGCAGATGGATATCTAAAGATTAGAAAAGTACATACAGATCTGAATGTCGCAGATCCATTGACTAAACCTCTTCCACGTGCAAAACATGATCAGCACCTTAGTGCCATGGGTGTTAGATTATTGCCAGATGTAAACTAGATTATCGACTCTAGTGCAAGTGGGAGACTGTTGGAATTATGCCCTAGAGGCAATAATAAATATGTTATTATTATAATTCTTGTTCATGATAAAGTTTATATTCCATGCTAGAATTGTATTAAGCGGAAACTTTAATATTTGTGTGGTTTGTGAACAACACCGTGTCCCTAGTATGCCTCTATGGGCTAGCTCATTGATTAATGATGGTTAAGGTTTCCTAACCATAGACATGAGTTGTCGATTAATAATGAGATCATATCATTGGGAGAATGATATGATGGACAGACCCAAACTAAGCAGAGCAATTAGATCGTGTTATCGTGTTCGTCTTTGCGAAGCTTTTCTTATGTCAAATATTGTATTCCTTAGACCATGAGATAATACAACTCCCTGGTATCGGAAGAAAGATTTGAGGTCATCAAACGTCATCCTATGAGAGGGTGATCATAAAGGTGTCTCTCAGGTGATCGGAAAGTACCTGTTGGGTTGTATGTATCGAGATGGGATTTGTCCCTCCCAAGTTGGAGAGATATACTTCGGGCCCACTCGGTAATCGATATCAACACCGCTTGCAAGCATGTGGTTAATGAGTTAATCACAAAGTGATATCGGATTACGGAATGAGTAAAGTACTTGTTGTGAACGAGATTGAACTAGGTATGACGGTACCGACGATCAAATCTCGGGCAAGTAAAATATCGCGAGACGAAGGGAATATATATATGGGATTGAATGAATCGTGGCATCGTGGTTCATCCGATATGATCATCGATTAATGTGTGGGAGTCAATATGGGTTTCCAGACTCCGCTGTTGATTATTGATAGAAGATCATGTCTGCATGTTCTCGAACCCGAAGGGTCACACACTTAACGTGTCTCGACGCTAGGATAGATTGGATAATTGGTTTATGAGTTTTTGTTTGGAGTCTCGGATGGGATCCGGGACATCACGAGAGGTTCCGGAATGGTCCGGAGAATAAGATTCATATAAGGCAATGCAATTTTTGGAGTTCGAAATTGTTTCGGGTTAATCGTATTGTACCGGAAGCTTCTAGAACCTTCCGGAGGGGGACCAACGTGGCCCCACCTGCCGGGAGGGGGCATGGGCCTATGAGGGAGTGCCCTGGCCGCATTGGGCCAGGGGCACAAGGCCCCATAGGTCCCAGCCGGCCAAACCAAGGGGAAACCCTAATGGAGCTTCTAGAAGGAGGGGGGAAACTTGCCCCCCACTCTTCCCTCCTTTGGCCGCCGGCCTAGGGCTTGGGGGAGGGGCTAGGGCTGGCGCCCACCCCTCTATATATAGAGGTCTGGGGCGCACCCCCCCCCCCCCACACACCTGCTCCTCAACCCTAGCCGCCCTGTTGCCCTCCTCTCTCTCTCCCTCCCGACTGCGTGTAGGCGAAGCCGTGCTGCAGAAACTCTCCACCACTTGCACCGCGCTGTCGCGTTGTAGATCCAATCCGTCTCTCCACCATACTTGCTGGACCAAGGAAGGAGGAGACGTTAAGGTGCCGCACATGTGCATCTCTCGGAGGCATCGCCACTTGCGGTGTTAGATCGGAGCGGATCGCGAGGAGGAGAAGCGAGTACGACTACATCACCCACGTTCCGACGAACGTTCCGCTGTGCGAATCTTCAAGGGTATGAAGATCTCATCTAATCTCTCTTGTTGTTTGCATCTCCTAGATTAGATCTCCTACAATATCTACTCAAGTCATCCGTGAAGGTAAGAACATAATGATAACCACCGCGCGATGCTACACTCATTGGACCACACACATCGATATGTATGATTTCCAATAAGTCCGTAGCTCGCTCCATCATACCAGAAAATGGAGTCTTAGTCATTTTACCCATCAGACATGCTTCGCATCTTTCAAGTGATTCGAAATCAAGTGATTCAAGAAGTCCATCGGAATGGAGTTTCTTCATACGCTTCACTCCAATGTGACCAAGACGACAGTGCCACATATAGGTCGAGTTATCGCTCGATTTCAAACGTTTAGCTTCAATGTTATTAATATGTGTATTTCCACTATCGAGATTCAATAAGAATAGACCATCTATCAAAGGTGCATGTGCATAAAACATATTACTCATATAAATCGAACAACCATTATTCTCGGACTTAAACAAGTAACCGTCTCGCAATAAACAAGATCCCGATATAATGTTCATGCTTAACGCAGGCACCTAATAACAATTATTTAAGTATAAAACTACTCCCGATGGTAGATGAAGAGGTAGCGTGCCGACCGCGATCACATCAACCTTTGATCCATTTCCTACGCGCATCGTCACCTCGTTCTTCGCTAGCTTCCATTTATTCTGCAGCACCTGTTTCGAGTTACAAATATAAGCAACCGAACCAGTATCAAATACCCAGGCACTACTACGAGTACTAGTGAGATACACATCAATAACATGTATATCGGATATACCTTTCTTCTTGATGTTGCCGTTCTTCAAATCCGCCAAGTACTTTGGGCAATTCCGCTTCCAGTGACCTTCTCCCTTGCAGTAAAAGCACTCAGTATCAGGCTTAGGTCCAGCCTTGGTCTTCTTCGTCGGTGCGGTAACTTTCTTACCACCCTTCTTGAAGTGTCCCTTTTGCTTAGACTTGCCTTTCTTGAATTTGGTGGTCTTATTGACCATCAACACTTGGTGCTCTTTCTTGATCTCCACTTCTGCAGATTTTAACATGGAGAAGAGTTCTGGCAACTGCTTGTTCATGCTTTGCATATTGTAGTTCATCACAAAGTTCTTGTAACTTGGTGGTAGTGATTGGAGGACACGGTAAATCCCCAAAGCATTAGGAATCACTATACCCAAGCTTTGGAGTTTGTTTACGTGCCCAGACATCTTAAGCACATGCTCACTGACGGAGATGCCCTCTTCCATCTTGCAGTTAAAGAACTTTTCAGAAGCCTCATAGCTCTCAACTGCCGCGTGAATCTCAAATATCAATTTGAGTTCACGAACAATATCATGTGGGTCTGAATTCTCAAACCTTTTCTGAAGCTCCGATTCCAAACCAAACAAGATAGCACACTGAACTGTGGAGTACTGATTCTTCCGAGCGAGGTAAACATTCTTTACTTCATCGGTAGCATCAGCTGCAGGCGGGTCACCCAGCGGTACATCCAGCACATAGGTCAAATTACCAGCATTGAGGACAATCCTCAAATTGCGGAACCAATCCGCGAAGTTGCTTCCATTGTTTTTCAACTTTTCTTTCTCTAGGAACGCATTAAAATTGATGGTAGGGACCGCCATTGATCCTCAACATATTTGCAATAATTTAGACTAAGTTTATGACAAATTGAGTTGTAATTAATAGTTAAATTAATCTAGGTGAACTCCCACTCAAAACAATATCTCTCACATTGTTTTAGTGATCACATGAACCAAATCCACCACATCAAAACCAATCATCACGAGAGTTGATGTAGCTTCAATGGCGAACAATCGACATGTTCATCATATCTACTATATGATTCATGCTTTACCTTTCGGTGATCCGTGTTCCGAGACCATGTCTGTACATGCTAGGCTCGTCAAGATCAAACCTTAGCTTCCGCATGAGCAAATCTGGCTTGCTCACGTTGTATACACTTGCAGAATCTAACACACCCGATCATCACGTGGTGCTTCGAAACAACAAGCTTTAGCAACGGTGCTTACTAAGGATGAACACTTTTAGAACTTGAAATTTATGTGCATGAGGGATCATCTTATAATGCTACCGTCGTTAACTAAGCAATACAAGATGCATAAAGGATTAACATCACATGCAATTCATAATATGTGATATGATATGGCCTTTCTTCTTTGTGCTTCCGATCTCCATCTTCAAGCACGAACATGATCTCCATCATCACCGGCATTGCATCAAGGTCAATGACCCTGCTGCATGGTTGTCGTCCACCAGCTTCAACTATTACAACTACTTTGAATAGACACGCGGGTCTTAACAAAATTTAAAGACAACCATATGGCTCCTGCCGGTTGCCAACTTACAATAAGGAACATTGCATACATCAAATATAATCACAATCATGGCCATATCACATCACAGCACACCCCTGCAAAACAAAGTTAGACGCCTCTAATTTCTTTGCATATTTTACGTGGTTTGGGGCTTTCAATAAGTGTCGATCTAACTTACGAACAAGAACCACAACGTTGATGTTTGAACTATCAAGTGCCTGTTATAAATTGGATCTATGCTATAATGGGAGAGACAGACACCCGCAAAGCCACTTATGCAATACAAGTTGCATGTTGAGCGTGGAGCAAGTCTCATGAATGATGTCATGTAAGGTTAGCCCGGGCCGCTTCATCCCATCATACCGCAAGATGCAAAGTACACAAGAAGCAATTGATAATAAAAGCACCACCGCCCACAATGACCATTGTGTTCTACTCGTGCAACAGATCTACATATAGACACGGCTCTGATACCACTGTCGGGGTTCGTAGCATGGAAAACAAAAAATTTCTACCGCATACAAACAAACAAGCCAAGATCTATCTACTAGATTGTAGCAATGAGTCGATAGAATAACTCACCCTCGAAGATTCCAAAGTGTTTAACGAGAGCGGATTCTCGTGGGTGATGTAGTCATACTCTTGCCGATCTCAAGATCTGTAGACGATCCTTCCGGCACTGCGTTCCGGCAGCGCTTCCGCAGTCGGTCACACGTTCGGTACTCGATGAAGACCTTCCTCTCCCTTGTTCCAGCAGGCAGCGGAGGTTGTAGCACTCTCCTCGCGATTTCGGCAGCACGACGACGTGGTACCGGAAGTAGAGGGGAGATCTTGCAGGGCTTCGCCTTAAGCCGGAGCGAGTATGGTGGACTATGAGAGAGGCCTTGGCGATCTAGGGTTTAGAGGCACCAAGTAGAGAGGGCTAGGCCGGCGGCTAGGTCAAGGAGAAGCCCCAACTCGGCGTCTTGGGAGAAAACCCTAGGGCGGTGGCGGCTGCAGGAGGGCCGGCGGCTAGGGTTAGGGTTTTGGTGGGGCAAGGTGTAGGTTTAGAGGGGCAGCCCTGCCCCTACTTTTATAGGTGGGAGGGCACGGACAAGGGGAAGGGAGTCCTCCCCCAACTCGGCCTCCTTGGCCGGCGGTGGAGGGAGAGGAACTCCTCCCCAAGTAGGTTTCCTACTCTCCCTCCACCAAGCAAACTTGCCGTTTGACTTTTCAAATTGGCGTTTGACTTTTCAAACTAGGATTTGATTTATCCCTTTATTTTGCTCAGCGATGACACCTAGTACATGATGCAACCATTCCAACTTGTTATGACACATTCATGTACCCTTCCCCTCCGGAGTGCCGGACCTTCCGGAACCTTCTAGAACATTCCCGATGAAAACACCGGAATCATTCTCCAACCCCGAAACAGGACTTTCCTTATATGAATCTTATTCTCCGGACCATTCCGGATCTCCTCGTGATATCCCGGATCCCATCCGAGACTCCGAACAACATTCGGTCTCTTACTCATCATTCCATAACTACTCAACAACATCGAATCCTTAAGTGTGTCTCCCAACGGTTCGTGAATTATGTGGACATGATCGAGACACTTCTCCGAACAATAACCAATAGAGGAATCTAGAAATTCATATGGCTCCCACATATTTCTACGATTACTTTGCGATCGAGTGAACCATTTACATACGATACCAATTTCCCTTTGTCTCACGATAGTTTACTTATCCGAGGTTTTGATCATCGGTATCTCTGCATACCTAGTTCAACCTCGTTACTGATAAGTACTCTTTTCTCGTTCCCGTGATATGTGATCCCTTGTGAACCAGTCACATGCTTGCAAGCCAATTGGATGACATTCCACCGAGAGGGCCCAGAGTATATATATCCGTCATATGGATGGACAAATCCCAGTCTTGATCCATGTGTCTCAACCCATACTTTCCGAACACTCAATGCCACCTTTATAGCCACCCAGTTACGGTGTGGTGTTTGATGTCATCAAAGCATCCTTCCGGTGATGGTGATATGCATGATCTCATGGTCGAAGGAATTAGGTTACTATGTATCAGAAAGCATATAGCAATTGAACTATTAAAATGACTTGATCTTTATGCTACGCTTATCTATAGGAGTATGTCCATCATACCATTCTCCTAATGATATGATCTTGTTGTTAATAACATCTCAATGTTCATGATAGGGAAACCACATGCATTTCTTAACCAACAAGCTAGTATTATAAAGAGGCTTTACTAGGGACTCTAATTTAGTTTACAAATCACACAAGCATTAATGTTTCCTTGTTAATACTGTTATAGCATGAATGTAAAAATTTATCATAAACACAAAGATATAATAATAACTACATTTATTATTGCCTCTAGGGCATATCTCCAACAGTCTCCCACTTGCAATAGAGTCAACTAATCTAGATTACATGGTAATATACCGAACACCCATGGCAGTTTGGTGTTGGTCCTGTTTTGCCCTCGGGAGAGGTTTAGTCAACGGATCCGCCACATTCAGATCTGTGTGTACTTTGCAAATCTTTATGTCACCATCTCTGACATGTTCTCGAATAGCGTGAAAACGTAGCTTGATGTGCTTCATCTTTTTGTGTGACCTTGGTTCTTGCGCATTGGCTATGGCACCCATGTTATCACAGTAGATAGACATTGGGTCCAGCGCACTTGGAACCACACCGAGCTCTGTAATGAACTCCTTCATCCATATCGCTTCTTGTGAAGCCTCCGAAGTAGCTATGTATTCCGATTCAGTTGAAGATCTTGCCACAACGCTTTGCTTTGCACTCCTCCAGCTAACTGCTGCACCATTCAAAGTAAATACGTATCCAGATTGAGATTTAGAATCATCCGGATCGGTGTTCCAACTAGCATCGGTGTAACCATTAACAACGAGCTGTTCATCACCTCCATAAGAAAGAACCATATCCTTAGTTCTTCTCAAGTACTTAAGGATATTTTTGACCGCTGTCCAACGATCCACTCCTGGATCACTTTGATATCTGCTAGTCAAACTAACAGCATATGCAATGTCGGGTCTAGTACATAGCATGGCATACATTAGAGATCCTATGGCTGAGGCATAGGGAGTCTTACTCATCCTTTCTCTACCTTCTGTCGTTGCTGTACTTTGAGTTTTACTCAAGGTCGTATTGGGCAACATGGGCAAGAACCCTTTCTTGCTATCCTCCATTCCAAACCTCTTTAAAACTTTGTCCAAATATGTACTTTGAGACAATGATATTAGGCGTCTCGATCTATCTCTATAAATCTTTATGCCTAATATGTAAGCTGCTTCGCCAAGATCTTTCATTGAAAAACTATTATTCAAATATCCCTTGACACTATTAAGAAGGTCTACATCATTCCCAATCAACAATATGTCATCTACATATAGTATTAAGAATGCTAAAGAGCTCCCACTCACTTTCTTGTAAATACAAGCTTCTCCATAAGTTTGTATAAAACCAAAACTTTTGATTACCTTATCAAAACGTTGATTCCAACTTCGGGATGCTTGCTTCAATACATATATGGACCGTTGAAGTTTGCATACCTTGTTAGCATCTTTAGGATCGACAAAACCTTTGGGTTGCATCATATACAACTCTTCATCTATGTCTCCATTGAGGAACGCTGTTTTGACATCCATCTGCCATATCTCATAATCGTAATATGCAGCGATTGCTAACAAAATCCTCACAGACTTTAGCTTCGCTACTGGTGAGAAAGTCTCATCATAGTCAACTCCTTGAATTTGTCGAAACCCTTTTGCGACAAGTCGAGATTTATAGACAGTAACATTACCATCAGCATTTGTTTTCTTTTGAAAATCCATTTGTTCTCGACAGCCTTCCGGCCATCCGGTAAGTCCACCAAAGTCCATACTTGGTTTTCGTACATGGATCCAATCTCAGATTTAATGGCGTTTTGCCATTTATTGGAATCTGGGCTCATCATCGCTTCCTCATATGTCGCAGGGTCATCGGTGTTGTCCACCAACATGACACTCATAACGGGATCATACCAATCAGGAGTGGTACGAGTTCTTGTTGACCTGCGAGGCTCTGTTGACATGGTTATACCCTACGGGTACGTGACTTCAGCATACCTGGTTCAGCCCAAGGAAGGCCCACAACAGATATACGCTGGCCCATGAAGATTTTCGGGTGGCCAAGGCCCATGACGCCTTCGGATCCTTGGAGAACAAGACTAGCATAGATAGGAAATTCAAAGGGGTAAAACCCTAGAACCTGTAACCGACTAGGACTATGCCCGGGACCTGCCTAAGTCTATATAAAGGCCAGGAGGGCACACCCTAGATCTCTCGACTCATACCTTCGCACACACCTCCACGCCAGATCGAATCTGCGCACCATGTAACCTTCGGTTCCGCCGTAATCAAGAGCAGACAAGCAGGAGTAGGGTTTTCCCTCCGGGGGCCTGAACCTGGGTAAATCTCGTGTCCCCTGGTTGCTTGTCTGTTAACCGTTTCACGATCTCCAGCATCCCCATCTTCTCCAAAACCCAAGTCCATAACAATGGGCATTGACGAGATTAAACCTCGTCAATTGGCGCCGTCTGTGGGAATCGGGGCTGCTGATTGTGCGATCGTGACGGTCCCGACCCGATCGATCTTCAACTCCGCGGCGACGGAGAATCACCTCCTCTTCGGCACTTTCGACTTCCCCGCCCACTCGCCGACCACCATGAAGGATTTCGAGCCCGTAGGCGACGGACTCGAAATTTTGTTCAGGAGCTTCTGCTTCCAGGTAGGACAAACTGGCACCCTCCGCCTTCCTGAGCGGGTGCCCGTGCCATCAATCATGCCCGCCTCGTGGGCTCCACATCCCGTGCTACGCACATCACCATCGACAGATGAGTTCTACAACAGCAGCAGCTGCAACTCCGATCTGTGTGATCCGCCTTCGGACGAAGAGACCTACGGTTCCGGATCTGAAAGCTGCGGCAGCAGCGAACCGATCTACGAGCGCTACCAATGCGCCGCAGTCATCCAGGAGCAGCAAACGCCTAACCCGCCTCTCAACACGAACCCCAACCCGCAGGACAGAAACGGCGGAAACGGCGGGAACAGAAGAAGCCAGTCCCCCCCACCCGAAGGGGAAAACAACGGCCACGTCATCCAACTTAGCAAAGAAGGATGGGTCCAGGCACGCCGTGCCGTTGCAGGCGACATAGTCCTACCTGTGGACTCCCCACGTGACCTACCGATGGCGTACCACTACCTCCTCATCGAGGAGCACAAGAAGCAAGTCAAGATGCAGGAGACGCTCGACAAACGCAAGCAAGCAGCCTCCGAGTCCAGCGCGCGACGAGCTGCGCTCTCCGCCATGGCACCCGGCTCTAGCACGAATGGAAACCAGGGAAACAAGCACCGCTCGCGGGTGGAAAACATGGATCCCAAGGAACGGCGTGATGTGACCCGAACTCTCCACACATCGTTCATGGATATGGATGCCGACGGCAACATCATCCTGAAGACACCACAAGCTGCGATCATGGCAGCCACTGCGTATCTCGCGGCCCACCAACCTCCGGAAGGGGACCCGAAAAGAGCCATGCATAAGTCCGCACTCACCGGACTCGGACTCGTCGAAGCTGCGCTGCATGAAGACGCTCCTGCGGAGCCGAAGAAGAAAGCTCCGGTCAGGCGCGACCGGAGTCCCACCCCTTCATCCGAAGAGGAGGAGGAGCACGACCTTCCTCGAAGGAAGAAGAGCTCGCATCGCCATAAACGCGACTACGACGACAGGGACGCGCTTACACAGCGCAAAATTGACAAAGCACGAGCCAAACGCGCATGCCCGTCCGAGTCCTAGATGGATGAAGATGAAGGAGAACTCTGTGGAGCTCGATGCTTCAGCAGATCTGTTCGGCGAACACAGATGCCACACAATTTCAAGCTTCCTTCGGATACTCCGAAGTTCAACGGCACGCAAGATCCAAAATCTTGGCTCAGCGATCATCTGTCATCCGTCAAGCTGCACGGCGGTAACAAAGAAACCGCCATGCAATGCCTCCAGCTGTAGCTGACAGGCGCGGCGCGGGTCTGTCTCAGCAGCATATCATCAGGATCCATCCGAAGTTGGGAGGAGCTAGCTTACAGCTTCATCCGAAATTTCAAGGGCACCAGCAAGATGCCCGCCTCAATCGAAGAGTTGCGAGCCTGCACTCAGAGAACGGGGGAATCTATTCGCTTGTACATATTACGCTGGTCTACCACCAAGAACTCCGCAACACATATATCCGAGGAAAGGGCCATCGACGCCTTCAGAGACGGCGTCAAACGCCAAGATTTCAAGGAGGAACTTGGGCGCGTCAAGCCCAAGACACTCGACCACCTCATGGAAATTGCCAACAGTTGGGCGGACGACGAAGATTGCATTCAGCGAGCGCAATCAGATGAAGAGGACGACTACGGCCGAAGGCGAGAACGCCGCAGCAAGAGGAGATCACGTGTCTACGAGGACCGCGACGGACCCGACATGGTCGCGGCTGGCTACGCCGACCGCCGCAACGACAACAGCCGTAATAGCGGAGGATACCGCGGAGGAAATTTCCGCGACAGCGAACGACCAGCACAGTCGTGGCAACGCCGCGACCGCGACAACGGACCCTCAACATTTGACAAACTTTCGGGTCCATGCACCATTCACTTATACATCGACAAACAAGATGGCAAAAAGAAAGCCAGTCACATGCTCAAGGACTGCCGCGAGTTCCATAAACTCATAGAAAGCATGGTGCAGATGAGGCAACAAGCCCCAACCAATGCGTTCGGAAACGCACCCGCGCCAGGAGAAATAGCACACGGAGCTCCTCCACCGCCACCTATTGGAGGCCCAAACCAACCAGTCGCACCAGCGCAAAACAACGCCGGGGTCGGGTACCCCCCACCAAAGGGAGCACTAAATATGATCCAGAAGGGACGCCCCACAAACAGGGTGCAGAAGAAAATCACCCGACAAATCAAATTGGCCGTGGCAACTCCGCCTGCAATCCTTGAGTACCTCAGCGGATCGGAGTCCTGCATCACATTCACTCGCGCGGATCACCCTTGCCAGATCCCTCGCCCAGGCCATGCTGCCCTGGTGCTGGAGGCGCAGATCGGAGGCTTCGAGATGAGTCGCGTCTTCATGGACGGCGGCAGCGGCATCAATCTAATGTTCGCAAGAACTCTAGCAGCTATGCGGATCCCGCAATGCAGCCTGGAACAATCAGACACAACGTTCCACGGCATTGTCCCAGGAAAGGGCATATTCCCCTGGGCAAAATAGGGCTCGACGTTATCTTCGGGAAGCCGGACAACTTTCGGCAGGAGCGCCTAGAATTCGAAGTGGTGGACTGGCCGTCGCAATACCACGCCATCCTGGGGCGTGTAGCATTCGCAAGGTTCCTAGCCGTCCCACACTACGCATACCTACTACTCAAGATGCCAGGACCAAGGGGCGTCATCACAGTCCACGGGAGCTTCACCCGATCGGACCAATGCGACAGGGATTTCAACAAAATGTCCCAGTATTTCGGCATGCAAGACGAGCTTGTAAGGCTCCGTGAGGTAACGGACAATGGGGTACCCCCAGTCACAAGGCAGAACGCACCTGACATGTCCTTCGACTCCACCGTCAACACCAAGAAAGTACAGGTCCATCCGACGGATGCCTCCAAGACGGCCTTGATCGCCAACGACCTCAACACCGCATAGGAAGGCGCGCTCGTCGAATTCCTCCGTGAGCGCTGGGAAATCTTTGCCTGGTGTCCAGCGGACATGCCAGGAGTTCCCAGGGAATTCGCCGAGCATGCACTCAATGTCTTTCCAGACACCAAGCCAGTCAAGCAGTCCATCCGAAGACTGTCGGAGCCACGAGCCGAAGCTATCGACAAGGAAATCAATAGACTACTCGCTGCAGACTTCATCAGGGAAATCAAAGAAAGCTAGTGGCTTGCAAACACGGTGATGGTCCCAAAGAAGGACACGGACATCCTGCGGATGTGCGTGGACTTCATGTCACTAAACAAGCATTGCCCAAAGGACCACTTCCCTCTTCCACGGATCGACCAGATCATCGATTCGACTGCAGGTTGCGAGAAACTCTCCTTCCTCGACGCCTACTCAGGCTATAACCAGATTCGGCTCAAGGTCGAAGATCAGGAGAAAACAGCGTTTATCACACCGTTCGGAGTATTCTGTTACAACACAATGCCCTTCGGGCTAAAGAACGCGGGTGCCACGTACCAGCGATGCATGCAGGCCTGCCTCAAGGACCAGATCGGTCGCAATGTCCTAGTCTATGTCGACGACATAGTAATAAAAACTAAGGAGGCAAGGACACTTATCGACGATCTCCGCGAGACGTTCGACAACCTTGATCGCTACAGGATCAAGCTCAATCCCGAAAAGTGCGCCTTCGGCGTCCCATCAGGTTAGCTGCTCGGGTACTTCATCTCTCAACGAGGGATCGAGGCGAACCCGAAGAAAATCAGAGCCATCATGACGATGGAGAAGCCGAAAAACCTCAAGGGCGTCCAGCAGCTCGCAGGATGAGTAGCGGCACTAAGCAGGTTCATCAGCCGCATGGGCGATAAGGCCCTACCATTCTACCAGCTGTTGCGCAAGGTAGACAAGTTCGAATGGACACCAGAAGCCAACGACGCATTCGAAAGCCTCAAGCGGCTCCTCTCCACCTCGCCCGTTTTGGTCACGCCAAAGGAACGCGAGCCCCTGCTGCTGTACATAGCAGCCACACACCAGGTGGTCAGCACCGTACTCGTGGTCGAACGACCCGAAGAAGGCAAGACCCACGGGGTCCAGCGCCCAATTTACTACCTCAGCGAGGTACTGACACCAACAAAGCAGAGGTACCCTCACTACCAGAAGCTAGCCTACGGCGTGTTCATGACGGCTCGACGGCTGAGCCATTACTTCCAGGAGCACCAAGTGATGGTCGTCAACGAGGCACCCCTGAACAACATCCTGAATAATCCAGAGGCCACAGGACGGGTGGCCCTGTGGGGCATCGAACTGTCACCCTTGGACATCGTCTACGAGAAGCGACACGCAATCAAATCTCAAGTCCTTCTGGACTTCCTGGTACATTGGATGGAGCTGCAGCTGCCAGACACCCTAGACATGTCGCAGTCATGGACAATGCACTTCGACGGCTCCAAGTGCGAAGCCGGAGCAGGGGCAGGGGTCATACTGACCTCCCCGCAAGGCAACAAGATGAAGTACGTTCTTCGGATGAAATCTGAGCCTCCAACAACGAGGCCGAATACGAAGCCCTCATCCATGGCATGAGGATGGCAAAGATATGCTGCACAACGCGCCTGGTCATCTACGGTGACTCCAACCTCGTCGTCCAGCAGACGATGAATGAGTGCGACGCACACGCCGAAAACATGATCGCGTACCGCGCGCTCTACAACGCACTCGAAGGAGAATTCGACGGCTGCGAACTTCGGCACGTTGGAAGGGAGAGCAACGAGGAAGCCAATAGACTCGCCAACATCGGCTCCACTTGCGCAAAAGTGCCACCAGGAGTGTTCCTCGAACAGATCTGCGTACCATCCATCAAGCAAAAGTTCCCCAAGGGATCACCCGACGAAGCAGAACACTCGGGAGCTACGCTACCCGAAGGACACGAAGGACCCGAAAAGCTGGACACAGAGGTAGCCATGGTCAACCTAATGTAGGTCATGGCAGTCGAAGAA
Source organism: Avena sativa (assembly GCA_916181665.1). Taxonomy (NCBI): domain Eukaryota; kingdom Viridiplantae; phylum Streptophyta; class Magnoliopsida; order Poales; family Poaceae; genus Avena; species Avena sativa. The sequence goes on along the minus strand of OV702285.1, from coordinate 110,778,463 downwards.
ACTTGGACGTGACCATATCTCCAGTTCTTGATAACCGGAGAATTGCCTGACAGCCCAACAGACCCCCGGCGCATATCTCGCCGGTCAAAAGCCTTCACCATCATCAACGGCGAGCTGTACAAGCGCAGCATCACGGGTGTACTTCAACGGTGCGTCACCATCGACGACGGCAAGGCCATACTCCAAGACATCCATGAAGGCATCTGCGGCCACCACGCAGGCAGCCGCTCCCTTGTCGCTAAAGCTCTACGAGCAGGATTCTACTGGCCAACGGCCATGAGCGACGCAAAGGACATCGTCCCAAGATGCAACGGATGCCAACGGTTCGCCGACAAACCGCACGCACCTGGGTCCGAGTTCAGACCCATACCTATAGCTTGGCCTTTCGCTCAATGGGGCCTCGACATGATCGGCAAACTGCCAAAATCCTCGAAAGGGGGACACGTCTTCCTCCTGGTTGCAGTCGACAAATTCACCAAGTGGATCGAGGCCATGCCGGTCACCAACCAGAAAGGCAAAACTGCCGTCAAGTTCTTCGAGTCGATTGTCTACAGGTTCGGCGTACCACACAGCATCATCACCGACAACGGATCGAATTTCATCTCCGAAGAATTCCAGGATTTGTGCGAAGGCCTTGGGATCAACATCACGTACGCCTCAGTGGCACACCCGCAAACGAACGGGCAAGTGGAAAAGGCCAACGGCCTAATCGGCGCCGGCATCAAGAAGCGCCTCATGAGCTCACTCGAACAAAAAGCTGGAAACTGGACGAAAGAGCTACCATCCGTCCTGTGGAGCTTACGGACTACGCCAAACAGCTCCACCGGCTACACACCGTTCTTCATGGTACATGGAGCCAAGGCCGTGCTACCAGCCGAAGTACGCCACCAGGCCCCGCGGGTCGTCGCCTACAGCGAAGCCAAATCCACGAATGCACTTGAAGACGCTGTCGACACACTCGACGAAGCACGGGATATAGCAGCAGCTCGATCAGCGGTGTACCAGCAGAGTCTCCGCAACTACCACAGCCGCCGGCTGCGCCCAAGGTCCTTCGTCGAAGGAGACCTCGTCTTGCAACTCAAGCAAAAGCGACCGAATAAATTCGAGTCACCATGGGAAGGACCCTACGTCATCACCGAAGTCATCCCAGGTGGCGCCTATCGCCTCAAGCACGTGGAGTCTGGAGTCGCATACTCCAACCCATGGAATATCTCGCACCTGCGACGATTCTATCCGTAGCAACCTACCCCCCCTTTTACTTTCAATAAGGCTTTCAGCCAAGGCTATTCAGCCGAACAATGTACCTCCTCCATTACGATATAAATAAAGCTAAGTGTCTCGCCCCAAAACTTCAGTTCGCTCTTTTGCAACTTTACTACATGCTACAAACGCACTCGGGGGCTCCCCCCACCTCACGATTTCATCGACTGAGGACCAAACGTGTACACCTGAGTAGCTGACAACGTCAGGCAAACGAAAAGGACACGCACTCAATCAAAAGCACTGCGTGCTCACAAACAAACAAACCTTTACAACAAAGGGCACAACACGCCCAACCGAAATATACAAATTTTACATCTCTCTCTTTTTACAGGTACTACCTATGTTGAAGAATAACCTGGGCACGCTGCTCAAACAAATCTACGACCTGTTCGGCATACTGCCTTACAGCTGCGTAATGCGGACGCATGTCCCACTCACCGCCATCAGGGCGAGGAGGTGGCCCAGCGGCCACAGCAGCCAAATCCACGTCAGGCCGGTGCAGCCTCACAAGAGACAATGCAGCCTTCACTCCCGCGACAAGCTGCTGCCGCACCAACTCCTTGACATTGCTTACGTTCCGAAACTTCGACAGAAGACACGCAAGGCTTGTCGGTACGGCATCCAAAGGGAACATGACGTGCAGCACCGAGGCAAGCGATGTCTGCACTTGGCGGAGCACCTGCGAAACTTGATGAACACGATCCTGCACCGTCACCAGGGCTATGGCGCGATCACGATCCATCCAGAAGAAGCCGCCGGCCTCCATGTCCTGTTGAGTCAAGCAATTGACCCGAACAGCGACACGCTCCTTTTCTTCCCTCGGAGCAAGATTCGCACCTGCAACAATCGCACAAAATAAGAGTAAGGCCAGCAGGCTCATCCGAAGAACCGAGCTACAGTTTGAACCAAAGAACAACTTACATTGCAGCTGCTCGGACAGCCAAACCAGCTCCGCCATCAAGTACTCCTCTCTAGCTGCACCACGATCCGCCTTGGACTTCCAAACGTCGGCATGACCGCGTAACCCGAGCAACTCCCTCTCCAGACTACGCACACGATCCCGAAGGAAAGTGAGTTGCGAGGAATCATCCAAGGATGGTCGCAACGGCATTGCGGATGGGGCGTCAACAGGATCAGCACCAGAAGGAACCTAGAGCAGCAGCAAAAGAAAGGAACACAGACATTCAGCCAAGGATACAGCACAACTCAGAGGAATTCATTAAATATATAAGGCCACTACGTGGCACAAGGATGGTGTTCTTCAAGATATTTACAACAAAAGTAGACTACAAACTACCCTATGTCTACTACGCCTAAGATGCAGGACCCTGAGTCGCCTCGGAGCCAGACTGCCTAGCTTTGGCCCCGCCCTGCTGCCGCACTGCATACTCAGACAGCAAATCAATGATCTTGGGCCCATATTGCTTGCAGCGAGCAGAATAGGCAGCAAAGGCTACCTCGGATCCATCCGCAGCCGTCGGCATCCGAGAGGTGATCTGGGGCAGATCCAGCTCCGCTCCAGCCGCCAAGGCCATCGCCAGCCCGACGGACGCGCCGATGCCCTTCTGCTTGCGCTTGTACACCGCAGGCGCTTCGGCTGACAGAGCCTCCGCCAGAGCATCCACATCATCAAGGGCCGCGCCCTTCAGGACAAGCTCCTTGTAGAAGCGACCAAAGACCTCTTTCGCCTTGGCAAGGGAGTTGACGACGGTGCTGCAGCGGTCTTCGACCGCCATAGTGGCATCATCTAGAGCACTCCCGTTCTCCAGAGCACCGCGGTCGAACTCGATGCCTGCGGCATCTAAGACAAAAATAAGAAAAGCATGAAGAAAAGCAGCATAGAAGAAGACCCGAAGAAAAAGAAACAAGTACAAAACTAGCACTCACCCGAAATAGCCTTGGCAGCAGCCATGAGCTTCACCGCCACCTCTCTTTCACGAGCAGCCGCAACGGTGGCCAGCTGCTCCTCACGATCTGCGGCCTCCTGCTGCAGACGCTCCTTCGCTTCGGCTGCCTTAGTCAGCTCTAGCTCGAGGCGTTCTTTCGCGCCAATGGCGGCTTCGGCCTTCTGCTCCGATTGACCAAAGCTCTTTTTGAGAGCGTCGACCTCACGGAGGGAATCGTTATGCTCCTCTACATTTAAGACAAGCAAGTGTCAAAGAACAGGACCAGGATAAATAAGAGAGGCATTAAAAGACAGATGGACACCTTGAAGCTGCCAAAGGTTCGCCTCCAGCGCCAGGCGCTCTTGCACCAGCCGCTTGGCCTCCTGCACAAAAGGCTGCAGAAAAAGAAATAGCAGTAAGAAAAGGGCTTGCGGGCTACGCCCAACACAAAGGAGTAAAAACAATATCCGCACACAAAGACACTCGGGGGCTCCCCCTGTGACATGAAGCAGAAAAACTAACATGCTCTGATGGTGACTCTGAAGAACCGCCTGCGAAATTCTGAGGCGCAACCACCTGCACCTCTTGCAACGGAGGATCCGGAGCCGCGCCACCCAAAGTCGCCACCGTCTGAGGAGGAGGAGACGCAATTTTCGACTCCCCCATCATCTCCCGCGCACCACCACTGGAGGAATCATGGGAGGAATTCCTGCATACGAACCAATCAGCACAAGCACAACAATCATGAAGGAAAAAGGACAATAGTACAGCAAGAAACTTACGAGCCCAGTGAGCTCAGGCCAAAGACAGGAGGAGTCCTTCTGGCTCTCTTCTCCTCCTTCTTTTCTTCCTTCTTCTCCTCCTTTTTCTCTTCCTTCTTCCGCTTCGCTGGCGGGTGCGGCGCTACAGCCCGCACAGGAATGGCAGGAATGGGAGAAGTAGAATCTCCATGACCGTCACTATGACGATCAAGTCCCAGAGGGTTTCTGGGAGTCGGAGGAGTCGAGGCATCCGAAGACTCGCTGGAGCTCCGTGACCTGTTTTCGCGTATGGTCCTCACTCGACTCGTCGGCATCCTCCGCCGGAGATCGCGCCGACGGTAGCTCAGACACGGAATCAACCACTTCATTATCCGGGGCATTCGGATACCTTTCGGGCAACGGCGGTACCATGCCCGGCACTTTGAAGCTCTGCAAAATCAGAAGGAACTTTGTTAGCAAACAAAGGAAACAAAAACACAGCCGACCAAAAGCACTACGTGCACAAATCTACACCTGCGGTACGGCCAACGTCGAAGAAAATGGAGGAGTTAGCGACTTCCACGGGATCTCTTCTCCGGCTTTAAACTTCAGCAGTGCGCGAAGGACCCTGTCAAGATCCCCCTCGGACATTTTCTCAGCCGAAACCCTCGTCGGATCACGGCGCCCAGAATATAGAAACATCGGGTGCGCCCTCGCTTGGAGAGGCTGCACCCGACGCTCAATAAAAGTCCGGATGATGGCCACGCCGTTCACCTCCTTCTCCGGAATCAGCTGGAGATCCTCCACCCGACGGTAAAGGGCCTCTATCTCCGCCACCTCACCGTCCAAGATTTGGTTTTTCCAAGACCTTTTTCGCTCAATCATTTGGGAGGGGTCAAAGGGAACAAGACCAAAATCTTGCCCAGGCACTACGGAGTCGCGGATATAAAACCATCGCCTCCGCCAGTACTGGACAGATTCGGACATGGAAAAGGAAAAGAAGAGAAGATTGGGACTAAGGGAGATGATGAAACCCCCAATGGGATACACACCATCCGAACCAGATTGCCTCTTCACGGAATAGAGCTTCCGGAAGAGGCCAAAGTGCGGATCAATGCCAAGCCAACACTCGCAAAAAGTGATAAAACACGCAATGTGGAGAAGAGAATTGGGAGACAGATGATGAAGTTGAATCCCATAGAAGAAGAGCAGCCCACGGAGGAAGTCGTGGACCGGAAAACAAAGCCCATGCAAAACGAAGGCGAGAAACATAACCCGATACCCAGATGGGGGATGGGGGATTACCTCATTGCCGGGGAGTTTGACGGCCTCCCTATCTTGCGGGATCAGGCCCCGCTCGCGAAGCTTGCGGAGACCGCTCTCCCGCGTCTCTGATCGCCGACAGCCAACATCGGTGACGCGAGTAGCGGCGGTGCCCTTTTTTCCTCCGGCGGCGCTGGTCCCAACCGCAGATGAAGATTTCTTTGGTTTCCCCATTGCGCTACGGCGGCGCCGGCGGTGAAAACGCAGAAAGAACGACAGAAATGTGGAAGGAAATCCCAGCGCGAAGCAAGAATCGCTCGAGCACAAGGAGGCAGTGAACACAAGAACTGGTGCGGTGAAACCAAACCACGGTTTCCCCCAATGATTATAACAGCGAAGACGACGAACGACAGCCGTCCATCCAGAAGACCTAACGCCAACGGCAGATCTGACCGTACACGTGTCAGCATCACAACGAACCTTCGTTGCCACGCCGTCCACTACGCGCGGAAATCGAGGAGACGCCGTAATTATATCCACGCCGCGCGTGACCGGTCAATTCAAAGTCAGCAAGTGGGACCCACGTTCGTCCAGTCAAGTCATCTCTGGCGTAGCAGACGCTTGAGGTCATCGATCGTCAGCACTGATGTCATCAAAAGCTATACTAGCACCAACTACAATTCTTCGGCTCCACAGTTAAGAGTACTCACTCGAATCTTTGATTCGACTAAATACTCGGGGGCTACTCCTATCAGGAGCGCTGGCCGCGCATCCGGAAGATGAATAACGACAAAGTATTTTCTTCGAGTCCTACGTCGAGTCTACGACTCCACTACGGACTCGGGGGCTACTCCCATAGGGAAGGTGGATTTAAGCATCCGAAATTTTTTGAGCTTACGGACTTAACAACTGCACAATGATTGAACTAAAGTCTCTGCTCGAGTCTACGACTCGAACAGACACTCGGGGGCTACTCCCATAGGGAGCGCTGGTCGCGCACCCTATGAATTATTCGACTGTGATCTTTCGGATTAGCACGCAAAAACTTTTTGGCATCTCTGCCCCAACAAGCGCTGAGTGAGCGACAATCTCCTTGGCCACCAGAAACACCTCCGCGGTGACAAATGTTCGGATGCTGCGTCCGCGACGCAAAGATAAGACCTGCAGATATCATCTGACGGCCTGGCAACGTACATGACTGCGCTCTGCTAGTACAAATCCATGTCAACAGGCGTGATGAAAAATCCCGACGGACGCGTTGGGTACATTAATTAAAATCACTGGAATTCCACTCTTGTAAGTCCTCCGCGGCCTGAGTCGAATTACGCCAGCATATGTTCCAGGTCCGAGTTGAGGGACTCGAACTTGAAGAAGATCGTGCTGTTTCGTCCTAAGACAGTTAACTGACCCTGATCCGTCGGGTGAGTCAGGCACACGCGTCAACAATCCCTACACACATATACTATTAATACATAGTTGCACCCGAAAGATGGAAGAGTCCTCAGCCGAATCTACGATTCGACTGATTACTCGGGGGCTACGGACATGGTTATACCCTACGGGTACGTGACTTCAGCATACCTGGTTCAGCCCAAGGAAGGCCCACAACAGATATACGCTGGCCCATGAAGATTTTCGGGTGGCCAAGGCCCATGACGCCTTCGGATCCTTGGAGAACAAGACTAGCATAGATAGGAAATTCAAAGGGGTAAAACCCTAGAACCTGTAACCGACTAGGACTATGCCCGGGACCTGCCTAAGTCTATATAAAGGCCAGGAGGGCACGCCCTAGATCTCTCGACTCATACCTTCGCACACACCTCCACGCCAGATCGAATCTGTGCACCCTGTAACCTTCGGTTCCGCCGTAATCAAGAGCAGACAAGCAGGAGTAGGGTTTTTGTAGGGTTCGCAGCATAGAAAACAAAAAATTTCCTACGATGTGAACTATATACCAAGATCTATCTACTAGATACAAACAACGGGCGGATGTATATCCATAGAGAACATACCCTTGAAGACCGACAAAGCTTAACGAGTTCAACTCGTGGTTGATGTAGACGATCTCTTGCCGATCTCAAGATCGAGAGGAAGTCCTAGCGCTGCAAATCAGCAGCGCATCCGTGCTCGCACACACGTTCGAGGCACCGAGCAACCTCCGCCTCCTCGCTCCAGCGATGCAGCGGAAGCACAACTCTTTCTTGCCGAATAGCCACCGGGAACATGTATCTCGCTAGTCCGAGACCATGGGGGATAAATTCTAGAGGGGGAGAGAGATCCTTCACGAGGAGGTGTGAGAGACAAGTGAGGAGGGGGGGAACCCCAAGGGGGTGGCCGGCGCATGGGGGCTGCCCCCTTGCCCTCCCCTCTTCATGTGGGTGGACACTCCACTCACAAATCTCCTTTAAATTCCCTCCACTCAAAAGTCCACTCAAATTCCCATTAAATTTCCACCAAATTTAATGCAAACTCTCATTAAATAAAACTCTTTTATTTTATTCAGAATTTTGTCAATTACTTTAATGACAAACATTCACAAATAACCCCTTGCTAGAATTCTATTTCACATGCATAACCACTTTATGCAATTTCACCCGAAAACCTGTTTCAGTATCTAGTGAAATAAATTCCTGCGCTTGTTCATTCTTTCGGCATGAAACATTTGCTCCAATTGGATGTCGGTGTCTCTTAAGTGTGTAACCCTACGGTTCGTGAATAATGCGGACATGATCGAGACCCCTCTCGGATCAATAATCAGAAGCGGGATCTGCAGACCCATACTGACTCCCACACATTCAACGATGACTTTCTTGTGATCGTCGGAACCTTTTACGCTAGTATCTTAATCCCTTTGTTTCACGATATATTACATGTCCGAGATTCGATCATCGGTATCTCCATACCTAGTTTGATCTCGTTACCGACATGCACTCTTTTCTCGTTCCTGTGATATAACATTCTAGTGATCAAATCACTTGCTTGCAAGCTAATCAATGTGATATCACCGAGAGGGCCCAGAGTATATCTATCCGTCATCGGGATGAACAAATTCCACTCTCGATCCATGAGCCTCAACATAACACTTTATTAGTTCTGAATCCATCTTTATAATCACCCTGTTACGGTGTGACGTTTGATGTTATCAAGAAACTCTTCCGGTGTTAGTGATTGACATGATCTCATGGTCTAAGGATTAGGATCACTTCGTAAGTTGTTATAGCAATATAAACTCAATGACTTTGATCGTAATGCTATACTTCGGATGAATGTTCATCACACCATTACACTAATGTTGTGATCCCGTTATTAACAACATCCAATGTCCATGATCAGGAAACCTTGATCATCTTGTTAATCAACGAGCTAGTTTATGAGAGATGCATAACTAGGAACTTTCTGTTTGTTTATTAAACACACATGTATAAACGTTTTCGTATTAATACAATTATAGCATGCAAAATAAACATCTATCATATACTTGGAATAAACATAATAAACACTTTATTATTGCCTCTCAGGGCATATTCCCTTCAGTCTCCCACTTGCACTAGAGACAATAATCTAGTTACATAGTGATAAATCTAACACCCATTGAGTTCTGGTGTTGATCATGTTTTGCTCTATGGAGAGTTTTAGTCAACGGATCTGCTACATTGAGATCCGTATGTACTTTACAAATCTTTATATCTCCATCCTTGACATGCTCGCGGATAGAGTGAAACCGGCGCTTAATATGCTTGGAATGCTTGTGAGACCTTGGCTCTTTGGCATTGGCAATGGCACCATTGTTGTCACAATAGATCACCATTGGGTCCAACGCGTTTGCCACCACTCCTAGTTCGGATATGAACTCCTTCATCCAAACTGCTTCCTGAGCCGCTTCTGAAGCAGCAACATATTCGGCCTCCGTTGTTGATCCCGCTACCACAGGTTGTTTGGAGCTCCTCCAACTAACCGCTCCGCCATTCATGAGAAATACGTATCCGGATTGAGACTTAGAGTCATCCGGATCGGTGTCAAAGCTAGCGTCGACATAACACTTAGCGACGAGCTCTTCTTCACCTCCGTATACAAGAAACATATCCTTAGTTCTTCGTAAGTACTTAAGGATATTCTTGACCGCTATCCAGTGTTCCGAACCTGGATCCGATTGGTACCTACTAGTCAAACTAATAGCATGTGCCACATCCGGTCTTGTACATAGCATGGCGTACATTATAGAGCCTATGGCTGAAGCATAGGGGACTTTGTCCATTATCTCTCTTTCTTCCGCTGAAGCCGGACTTTGAGTCTTACTCAATGTCTTGCCTTGCAACATAGGTAAGAACCCCTTCTTACTTCCGTCCACTTTAAACTTCTTTAAAATCTTATCAAGGTATGTACTTTGCGATAGCCCTATTAGGCGCCTAGATCTATATCTATAGATCTTTATGCCTAATATGTATGACGCTTCACCTAGGTCCTTCATTGAAAATTTGCTGTTTAGATAACTTTTAACACTGTTTAAAAGATCTATATCATTTCCGATCAATAATATGTCATCCACATATAATATCAGAAATGCCACATTGCTCCCACTCACTTTCTTGTTAATACAAGCTTCTCCATAAGTTTGGACAAATCCAAACTCTTTGATCACCTCATCAAAGCGGAGATTCCAACTTCGTGATGCTTGCTTCAATCCATAGATGGATCACTGAAGCTTGCACACCTTGTTAGCATCCTTAGGATCGACAAAACCCTTTGGTTGTATCATATACAACTCTTCTTCAATATTACCATTGAGAAACGCGGTTTTGACATCCATCTGCCATATCTCATAATCGAAATATGCAGCAATTGCTAACATAATCCTAACTGACTTTAGCATCGCTACGGGAGAGAAAGTCTCATCGTAGTCAACTCCTTGAATTTGTCGAAACCCTTTTGCGACAAGTCGAGCTTTATAGACGGTCACATTACCATCAGCATCAGTTTTCCTTTTGAAAATCCATTTGTTCTCCACGGCCATTCGGTCGTGAGGTAATTCCACCAAGTTCCAAACTTGATTTTCATACATGGATTCCATCTCGGATTTCATGGCTTCTAACCATTTGTTGGAATCCGGGCTCATCATCGCTTCTTCATACGTCGCAGGGTCATCATTTTCATCAACCATGAAATTCATGACAGGATTTCCGTACAGCTCGGGAGCTGCACGCGTCCTATTTGACCTGCGAGGTTCGGTAGTACTCTCTTTCGGAGTTTCATGATCATTATCATTAGTTCCCTCTTCAACAGGTGGAGCCAACTCCGGAACAACTTCCGGCGCTGCGCTACTCGCCATACTTTGAAGAGAAGGTTCCACAACCTCTTCGAGTTCTACCTTCCGACTACTCACACCTTTCGCGAGAAACTCTTTCTCTAGAAAGGATCCATTCTTGGCAACAAAAACCTTGCCCTCGGATCTGTGATAGAAGGAATACCCAATAGTTTCTTTAGGGTATCCTATGAAGACGCATTTTTCTGCTTTGGGTTCGATTTTATCCGGTTGAAGTTTCTTCACATAAACATCGCATCCCCAAACTTTAAGAAATGACAGCTTAGGTTTGTTTCCAAACCACAATTCATACGGTGTCTTTTCAACGGATTTAGATGGTGCCCGATTTAAAGTGAATGCAGCAGTTTCTAGTGCATAACCCCAAAATGACAACGGCAAGTCCGTCAGAGACATCATAGATCGAACCATATCTAATAAAGTACGATTACGACGTTCCGACACACCATTTAGCTGTGGTGTTCCGGCAGGTGTGAGTTGTGAAACAATTCCACACTCTTTCATGTGAGTGCTAAACTCATAACTTAGATACTCACCTCCACGGTCGGACCGTAGAAATTTGATCTTTCTATTACGATGATTTTCCACTTCATTCTGAAATTCCTTGAACTTTTCAAAGGTTTCAGACTTGTGTTTCATCAAGTAGATATAACCGTATCTACTCAAATCATCCGTGAAAGTAACAAAATAACGATATCCACCTCGCGCCGACACACTCAATGGACCACATACATCAGAATGTATGATTTCCAATAAATCTGTCGCCCGTTCCATTAAACCGGAAAACGGCGTTCTAGTCATATTGCCCATAAGGCATGGCTCACATGTATCAAATGATTCATAATCAAGTGATTCCAAAAGTCCATCCGAATGGAGCTTCTTCATGCGTTTAACGCCAATATGACCTAGACGGCAGTGCCACATATATGCGGATATATCATCATTAAGTTTAATCCTTTTAGCATCAACATTATGAATATGTGTAACATTATCATCGAGATCTACTAGAAATAAACCATTCATCATCGGTGCATGACCATAAAAGATTTCATTCATATAAATGGAACAACCATTGTTCTCGGATTTAAATGAATAACCACTTCGCATCAAACACGATCCAGATACAATGTTCATGCTCAGTGCAGGCACCAGATAACATTTATTCAAGTTTATAACTAATCCCGACGGTAAGTGGAGAGGCATCGTTCCGACGACGATCACATCAACGCTTGATCCATTGCCGACACGCATCTTGACCTCACCCCTTGCTAGCGGTCGCTTGTTCCGCAGCCCCTGATTCGAGTTACAAATATTAGCAACTGAACCGGTATCAAATACCCAGGTGCTACTGCGAGCACTAGTCAAGTACACATCAATAACATGTATATCATATATACCTTTGTTTGCCTTGCCGGCCTTCTTGTCTGCCAGATACTTGGGGCAGTTGCGCTTCCAGTGGCCAGTCCCCTTACAATAGTAGCACTCGGAATCAGACTTAGGTCCAACTTGGGGTTTCTTTTCAGGCGCGGCAACAGGCTTGCCGCCCTTACTTCCCTTCCGTTTTCCCTTCTTGTCTTTCTTGAAACCAGTGTTCCTATTGATCATCAACACTTGATGTTCCTTTTTGATCTCCACTTCTGCAGTTTTAAGCATTGACAGAAGCTCGGGGAGAGACTTCTTCATGCCTTGCATATTATAGTTCATCACGAAGCTCTTATAGCTAGGTGGCAGAGACTGCAGAACACGATGGATGCCTAAGTCAATGGGAATCGATATTCCCAAGGACACAAGCTTATCGGCGTAACCCGACATCTTGAGTACATGCTCACTAACGGAGTTGTGCTCTTTCATCATGCAGCTAAAGAACTTTTCTGAAGCGTTGTAGCTCTCTACAGCAGCATGTGTGTCGAAAATCATTTTCAACTCACCCATTGTATCAAATGCATTGCCGTTTTCGAAACGCTTTCGAAGTTCCAGCTCTAGCCCATACATTATGCCGCAATGAACTAAGTTGTGGTCCTCCTGACGAGTCTGATAGATATTCTTCTCCTCGTCAGGGGCATCATCAAAAGGTGGGGGGCCTAACGGCGCTTCTAGCACATATTGCTTTTGTGCAGCAGAGAGGAGAATCCTCAAATTCATGGCCCATTCGGTAAAGTTGCTACCGTTCGTTGCTAGTTTCTCTTTCTCCATGAACACATTGAAATTAAAAGCAGGTGGTGCCATCTACAACAGAATTTGTAAAGTTTAGACTAAGTGTATGATAGATTGAGTTCAACTAATCTATATTACGAATGAACTCCCACTCAAAAACGACATCCCTCGTGCTTTTTTGGTGATTACATGAACCAAATCCACTACACTAAGTCCGATCATCACGTGAGTCTGTATAGCTTCAAATGCGAGCATCAAATGGGCATCATATCAACTATATGACTCATGCTTAACCTTTCGGTCCGTGTTCCGAGGCCATGTCTGTACATGCTAGGCTCGCCAAGTTAGAACCTTAGTATTCGCGTGTGTAACTGTTTTACACCCGAAATATGGTCGTGGATCCAAGAACACCCGATCATCACGTGATGTCTTGGAGCGACGAAAACATAATCGGTGCATACTAAAGGAAGAACACATTCTTATCTTGATATTTAAATGAGGGATCATCTTATTATGCTAACAAAGCGCAAACAAGCAATATAAGATGCAATCAAACATCATATGTTTATTAGTGAAATTATATGGTTCCCGCAGATGATCTCTATCATGTGCATCGTGGTATGATCACTATCATACCTATATGTGTAAATCCAAGGTCTATGGATTTTACACGCTATGTGTGTTGTAAGAGTATCATCTCATACTTCTACTTACAACACTACCATATCATAACACTAGCCCAGCAACAATCTAAACTAGACGCCTCTAATTTATCCATTGCAAGTTTTACGTGGCTTAGGGCTTTCGAGATAGAACCGTTCTTACCTATGAACATGAACCACAACGAGGATAATCAAATTGTTGACAACTCGCTTGCAAAATAGATATTGACTATAGTAGGAGAGACAGACACCCGCTAGCCACTTATGCAAACTAGTTGCATGTCAAGCGTGGAACAGGTCTCATGTGCGAGGACATGTAAAGTTTGTCCGGGCCGCTTCATCCCACTATGCCACCAATATCCAAAATTACAACAAAGGAGCAACAACATGATCATCATCGCCCACATACTCATATGTGTACTACCTGTGTAAAGTATCTACGCATAGATCCGGCTCTGATACCACTGTAGGGATCGCAGCATAGAAAACAAAAAAATTCCTATGATGTGAACTATATACCAAGATCTATCTACTAGATACAAACAACGGGCGGATGTATATCCGTAGAGAACATACCCTTGAAGACCGACAAAGCTTAACGAGTTCAACTCGTGGTTGATGTAGACGATCTCTTGCCGATCTCAAGATCGAGAGGAAGTCCTAGCGCCGCAAATCAGCAGCGCATCCGTGCTCGCACACACGTTCGAGGCACCGAGCAACCTACGCCTCCTCGCTCCAGCGATGCAGCGGAAGCACAACTCTTTCTTGCCGAATAGCCACCGGGAACATGTATCTCGCTAGTCCGAGACCATGGGGGATATATTCTAGAGGGGGAGAGAGATCCTTCACGAGGAGGTGTGAGAGACAAGTGAGGAGGGGGGCTCCTTTTATAGGAGGAGGGGGACCCCAAGGGGGTGGCCGGCGCATGGGGGCTGCCCCCTTGCCCTCCCCTCTTCATGTGGGTGGACACTCCACTCACAAATCTCCTTTAAATTCCCTCCACTCAAAAGTCCACTCAAATTCCCATTAAATTTCCACCAAATTTAATGCATACTCTCATTAAATAAAACTCTTTTATTTTATTCAGAATTTTGTCAATTACTTTAATGACAAACATTCACAAATAACCCCTTGCTAGAATTCTATTTCACATGCATAACCACTTTATGCAATTTCACCCGAAAACCTCTTTCGGTATCTAGTGAAATAAATTCCTGCGCTTGTTCATTCTTTCGGCATGAAACATTTGCTCCAATTGGATGTCGGTGTCTCTTAAGTGTGTCACCCTACGGTTCGTGAATAATGCGGACATGATCGAGACCCCTCTCGGATCAATAATCAGAAGCGGGATCTGGAGACCCATACTGACTCCCACACATTCAACGATGACTTTCTTGTGATCGTCGGAACCTTTTACGCTAGTATCTTAATCCCTTTGTTTCACGATATATTACATGTCCGAGATTCGATCATCGGTATCTCCATACCTAGTTTGATCTCGTTACCGACATGCACTCTTTTCTCGTTCCTGTGATATAACATTCTAGTGATCAAATCACTTGCTTGCAAGCTAATCAATGTGATATCACCGAGAGGGCCCAGAGTATATCTATCCGTCATCGGGATGAACAAATTCCACTCTCGATCCATGAGCCTCAACATAACACTTTATTAGTTCTGAATCCATCTTTATAATCACCCTGTTACGGTGTGACGTTTGATGTTATCAAGAAACTCTTCCGGTGTTAGTGATTGACATGATCTCATGGTCTAAGGATTAGGATCACTTCGTAAGTTGTTATAGCAATATAAACTCAATGACTTTGATCGTAATGCTATACTTCGGATGAATGTTCATCACACCATTACACTAATGTTGTGATCCCGTTATTAACAACATCCAATGTCCATGATCAGGAAACCTTGATCATCTTGTTAATCAACGAGCTAGTTTATGAGAGAGGCATAACTAGGAACTTTCTGTTTGTTTATTAAACACACATGTATTAACATTTCCGTATTAATACAATTATAGCATGCAAAATAAACATCTATCATATACTTGGAATACACATAATAAACACTTTATTATTGCCTCTCAGGGCATATTCCCTTCAGTTTTCCCTCCGGGGGCCTGAACCTGGGTAAATCTCGTGTCCCCTGGTTGCTTATCTTTTAACCGTTTCACGATCTCCAGCATCCCCATCCTCTGCAAAACCCAAGTCCATAACAATGGGCATTGACGAGATTAAACCTCGTCACTTGTAGCAACTACAACCGACGTTTCATGATCATCATCATTAGCTTCCTCTCTTATTGGTGCAGGCACCACAGGAACTTCTTCCGGTGCTTCGCTACTCGCAAGTTAGAGAGAAGGTTCGACAACCTCGTCGAGTTTTACTTTGCTTCCAGTCACTTCTTTCGAGAGAAATTCCTTCTCTAGAAAGGATCCATTCTTGGCAACGAAGTTTTTTGCCTTAGGATCTATGATAGAAGGTATACCCAATAGTTTCCTTTGGATATCCTATGAAGACGCATTTTTCCTCTTTGGGTTCAAGCTTGTCCGGCTGTAACTTCTTTACATAGGCTTCGCAACCCCAAACTTTAAGGAACGACAATTTAGGTTTCTTCCCAAACCATAATTCATATGGTGTCGTTTCAACGGATTTAGATGGTGCCCTATTTAAAGTGAATGCGGCTGTTTCTAATGCATAACCCCAAAATGATAGCGGTAAATCTGTAAGTGACATCATAGAACGGACCATATCTAAGAGAGTTCGATTACGACATTCGGACACACCATTACGCTGTGGTGTTCCCGGCGGTGTCAATTGTGAAAGTATTCCGCATTTCTTCAAATGCTCGCCAAACTCGTAACTTAGATATTCACCTCCATGATCAGAACGTAGAAATTTAATCTTCTTGTTATGTTGATTCTCCACCTCACTTTGAAATTCCTTAAACTTCTCGAAAGTTTCGGACTTATGTTTCATGAAATAGATATACCCATATCTACTCAAGTCATCCGTGAAGGTAAGAACATAACGATAACCACCGCATGATGCTACACTCATTGGACCACACACATCGGTATGTATGATTTCCAATAAGTCCGTAGCTCGCTCCATCATACCAGAAAATGGAATCTTAGTCATTTTACCCATCAGACATGCTTCACATCTTTCAAGTGATTCGAAATCAAGTGATTCAAGAAGTCCATCGGAATGGAGTTTCTTCATACGCTTCACTCCAATGTGACCAAGACGACAGTGCCACATATAGGTCGAGTTATCGCTCGATTTCAAACGTTTAGCTTCAATGTTATTAATATGTGTATTTACACTATCGAGATTCAATAAGAATAGACCATCTATCAAAGGTGCATGTGCATAAAACATATTACTCATATAAATCGAACAACCATTATTCTCGGACTTAAACATGTAACCGTCTCGCAATAAACAAGATCCCGATATAATGTTCATGCTTAACGCATGCACCAAATAACAATTATTTAAGTATAAAACTAATCCCGATGGTAGATGAAGAGGTAGCGTGCCGGCCGCGATCACATCAACCTTTGATCCATTTCCTACGCGCATCGTCACCTCGTTCTTCGCTAGCTTCCGTTTATTCTGCAACACCTGTTTCGAGTTACAAATATGAGCAACCGAACCAGTATCAAATACCCAGGCACTACTACGAGTACTAGTGAGATACACATCAATAACATGTATATCGGATATACCTTTCTTCTTGATGTTGCCGTTCTTCAAATCCGCCAAGTACTTTGGGCAATTCCGCTTCCAGTGACCTTCTCCCTTGCAGTAAAAACACTCAGTATCAGGCTTAGGTCCAGCCTTGGTCTTCTTCGTCGGTGCGGTAACTTTCTTACCACCCTTCTTGAAGTGTCCCTTTTGCTTAGACTTGCCTTTCTTGAATTTGGTGGTCTTATTTACCATCAACACTTGGTGCTCTTTCTTGATCTCCACTTCTGCAGATTTTAACATGGAGAAGAGTTCTAGCAACTGCTTGTTCATGCTTTGCATATTGTAGTTCATCACAAAGTTCTTGTAACTTGGTGGTAGTGATTGGAGGACACGATAAATCCCCAAAGCATTAGGAATCACTATACCCAAGCTTTGGAGTTTGTTTGCGTGCCCAGACATCTTAAGCACATGCTCACTGACGGAGCTGCCCTCTTCCATCTTGCAGTTAAAGAACTTTTCAGAAGCCTCATAGCTCTCAACTGCCGCGTGAGTCTCAAATATCAATTTGAGTTCACGGACAATATCATGTGGGTCTGAATTCTCAAACCTTTTCTGAAGCTCCGATTCCAAACCATACAAGATAGCACACTGAACTGTGGAGTACGGATTCTTCCGAGCGAGGTAAACATTCTTTACTTCATCGGTAGCATCAGCTGCAGGCGGGTCACCCAGCGGTGCATCTAGCACATAGGTCAAATTACCAGCATTGAGGACAATCCTCAAATTGCGGAACAAATCCGCGAAGTTGCTTCCATTGTTTTTCAACTTTTCTTTCTCTAGGAACGCATTAAAATTGATGGTAGGGACCGCCATTGATCCTCAACATATTTGCAATAATTTAGACTAAGTTTATGACAAATTGAGTTCTAATTAATAGTTAAATTAACCTAGGTGAACTCCCACTCAAAACAATATCCCTCAGATTGTTTTAGTGATCACACGAACCAAATCCACCACATCAAAACCGATCATCACGAGAGTTGATGTAGCTTCAATGGCGAACAATCGACATGTTCATCATATCTACTACTCCCTCCGATCCATATTACTTGTCACTAAAATGGATGTATCTAGACATGTTTTAGTGCTAGATACATCCATTTCAACGACAAGTAATATGGATCGGAGGGAGTATATGATTCATGCTTTACCTTTCGGTGATCCGTGTTCCGAGACCATGTCTGTACATGCTAGGCTCGTCAAGATCAAACCTTAGCTTCCGCATGAGCAAATATGGCTTGCTCACGTTGTATACACTTGCAGAATCTAACACACCCGATCATCACGTGGTGCTTCGAAACAACAAGCTTTAGCAACGGTGCTTACTAAGGATGAACACTTTTAGAACTTGAAATTTATGTGCATGAGGGATCATCTTATAATGCTACCGTCGTTAACTAAGCAATACAAGATGCATAAAGGATTAACATCACATGAAATTCATAATATGTGATATGATATGGCCTTTCTTCTTTGTGCTTCCGATCTCCATCTTCAAGCACGAACATGATCTCCATCATCACCGGCATTGCATCAAGGTCAATGACCCTGCTGCATGGTTGTCGTCCACCAGCTTCAACTATTACAACTACTTTGAATAGACACGCGGGTCTTAACAAAATTTAAAGACAACCATATGGCTCCTGCCGGTTGCCAACTTACAATAAGGAACATTGCATACATCAAATATAATCACAATCATGGCCATATCACATCACAGCACACCCCTGCAAAACAAAGTTAGATGCCTCTAATTTCTTTGCATATTTTACGTGGTTTGGGGCTTTCAATAAGTGTCGATCTAACTTACGAACAAGAACCACAACGTTGATGTTTGAACTATCAAGTGCCTGTTGTAAATTGGATCTATACTATAATGGGAGAGACAGACACCCGCAAAGCCACTTATGCAATACAAGTTGCATGTTGAGCGTGGAGCAAGTCTCATGAACGATGTCATGTAAGGTTAGCCCGGGCCGCTTCATCCCATCATACCGCAAGATGCAAAGTACACAAGAAGCAATTGATAATAAAAGCACCACCGCCCACAATGACCATTGTGTTCTACTCGTGCAACAGATCTACATATAGACACGGCTCTGATACCACTGTCGGGGTTCGTAGCATGGAAAACAAAAAATTTCTACCGCATACAAACAAACAAGCCAAGATCTATCTACTAGATTGTAGCAATGAGTCGATAGAATAACTCACCCTCGAAGATTCCAAAGTGTTTAACGAGAGCGGATTCTCGTGGGTGATGTAGTCATACTCTTGCCGATCTCAAGATCTGTAGACGATCCTTCCGGCACTGCGTTCCGGCAGCGCTTCCGCAGTCGGTCACACGTTCGGTACTCGATGAAGACCTTCCTCTCCCTTGTTCCAGCAGGCAGCGGAGGTTGTAGCACTCTCCTCGCGATTCCGGCAGCACGACGGCATGGTACCGGAAGTAGAGGGGAGATCTCGCAGGGCTTCGCCTTAAGCCGGAGCGAGTATGGTGGACTATGAGAGAGGCCATGGCGATCTAGGGTTTAGAGGCACCAAGTAGAGAGGGCTAGGCCGGCGGCTAGGGCAAGGAGAAGCCCCAACTCGGCGGCTTGGGAGAAAACCCTAGGGCGGCGGCGGCTGCAGGAGGGCCGGCGGCTAGGGTTAGGGTTTTGGTGGGGCAAGGTGTAGGTTTAGAGGGGCAGCCCTGCCCCTACTTTTATAGGTGGGAGGGCGCGGACAAGGGGAAGGGAGTCCTCCCCCAACTCGGCCTCCTTGGCCGGCGGTGGAGGGAGAGGAACTCCTCCCCAAGTAGGTTTCCTACTCTCCCTCCACCAAGCAAACTTGCCGTTTGACTTTTCAAATTGGCGTTTGACTTTTCAAACTAGGATTTGATTTATCCCTTTATTTTGCTCAGCGATGACACCTAGTACATGATGCAACCATTCCAACTTGTTATGACACATTCATGTACCCTTCCCCTCCGGAGTGCCGGACCTTCCGGAACCTTCTAGAACATTCCCGATGAAAACACCGGAATCATTCTCCAACCCCGAAACAGGACTTTCCTTATATGAATCTTATTCTCCGGACCATTCCGTATCTCCTCGTGATATCCCGGATCCCATCCGAGACTCCGAACAACATTCGGTCTCTTACTCATCATTCCATAACTACTCAACAACATCGAATCCTTAAGTGTGTCTCCCTACGGTTCGTGAATTATGCGGACATGATCGAGACACTTCTCCGAACAATAACCAATAGAGTAATCTGGAAATTCATATGGCTCCCACATATTTCTATGATTACTTTGCGATCGAATGAACCACTTGCATACGATACCATTTCCCTTTGTCTCACGATAGTTTATTTATCCGAGGTTTTGATCGTCGGTATCTCTGCATACCTAGTTCAACCTCGTTACTGATGAGTACTCTTTTCTCGTTCCCGTGATATGTGATCCCTTGTGAGCCAGCCACATGTTTGCAAGCCAATTGGATGACATTCCACCGAGTGGGCCCAGAGTATATCTATCTGTCATATGGATGGACAAATCCCACTCTTGATCCATGTGTCTCAACACATACTTTCCGAACACTCAATGCCACCTTTATAGCCACCCAGTTACGGTGTGGTGTTTGATGTCATCAAAGCATCCTTCCGGTGATGGTGATATGCATGATCTCATGGTCGAAGGAATTAGGTTACTATGTATCAGAAATCATATAGCAATTGAACTATTAAAATGACTTGATCTTTATGCTACGCTTATCTATAGGAGTATGTCCATCATACCATTCTCCTAACGATATGATCTGTTGTTAATAACATCTCAATGTTCATGATAGGGAAACCACAATCATTTATTAACCAACAAGCTAGTATTATAAAGAGGCTTTACTAGGCACTCTAATTTAGTTTACAAATCACACAAGTATTAATGTTTCCTTGTTAATACTGTTATAGCATGAATGTAAACATTTATCATAAACACAAAGATATAATAATAACTACATTTATTATTGCCTCTAGGGCATATCTCCAACAATGTTCTCTTTATCTTATTGACTGCACTGCCAAAGAAATAGTTCACATCCCATCCAAGGGCAGTGGATGTGCCTTGTGGTGGATAATTTATCTTTTGGTTGGTAGTTGTGGTTTTGGGAGGCAGTAACAGCTAACGAGCTAGTGCCTTTTGTTTGGTTTTGTCGAAGGCCTAGTTTTACTCATGTGATTTTCATGATTGACAAGTTTTGCACGATTGTGTTTTAGTTAACTATGAGGTATCTAGTCTAGTTTTTCTCGTATAAACTAGGCCAATATATTATTTGTAATGAATTGCAGGAACACCTTGCTCTTTTTCGATGTTGATAAAGATAGTTTTTTGTACACCTAGATCAATTTACCTTAATCATTCTATGTCTATATTTTGCCAATACAATGTTCATGAAAGTGTAATAAAAAGACGACTGCCAGTTTCCATAAATAGAAATTTTAACAATCCTTCATATATCAAATGTATTTACAAGGTATTCATAATGTATTAATTTCCATTATATAATTACATATATTTTAGATAAAGTCTACATGCACACAATATCTAACGATGAAGAATGCACTTATTTACTCGTTGTGTATGTATGTGAATATGTAGCATTTGAAGTTCTTACTACTCGGTGGGGTAGGAAGGCTTCATGGCAAGGCCACACATTCCTCTCTTGTCAGATATGTCCTTCTCTATTTTTAAATATCTATTCTAACCCCATGTCGTGTCCCATGAATTCTTCAACAACCAGTACTGTGTGCTATTACTAGTCTTTCCATAACCAATAGCTGCAATCCCATGGTCTAAGTCAATGCCGCATGAACCAGTCATCACTCCGTCTTTGTAGAATTAAAACGTCATGTCACCTCCATCCACGGCTACTAACACAGACTGCTTTGCGACTGAGCACCTTCATTGTGTGTTGGCACATCCTCATAGCTCATGATGGTAGCAGCACTATTGGATCTCTTGTGGCACTTGCCATCCTTAGCGGTATACGAGTAGTTAGCCTCAGCAGTAAGGCCACCATTCGAAATAATACATTAGTACACTCCTCCTCCTTCCCCTCTCCCGTGAACAGTTCCTCGAGAGAACAAGAAAGTGGTCGGGCCAATCTCGAGCCCCTACGGCGGCGATGCCGGCCGGAGGTGGCGGAGGGGAGGCGCCGGAGTAGTTTAGGGTAGTAGGTAGGTTGGTTTGCGGCGGTTTTGTCGCGGGTTCGGGCTCTATCCCGGAGTTTTGCCCAGGTCGTTGACCCAGATATGGGACATGCCGGTAGGTTTTATCTCTCGTGTGCTCCGGTGGTCGAAGCCTTGGGGGAGATCTGCTGCTGGAGGCTCTCAATAAGGGTCTAGGAACCGGCATCTGGGGTGGTAGTGGAAGCTACGATGCCTTTCTTGGCCGACCGTGGTGGCGGGGGAGAAGGGCGTGGTGGCGGGTGGTGCAGCGGCTTCTCTTTCCCGGCCGGCCGTGGAGGCGAGGGGGTTGCGGAGTGCTGTGTCGTCCCTCCTCTTCCTCTTCTGGATGCCGGTGTTGTCCATGGCGAGGCAGGTTCCGTCTCCATCTTCCTCTGGCTACCATGGTGGTGGCTACGAGAGCCGGGTCTGGTTGCCTGCGGCGGCAGTTGATACTTCTGTAGCTTCTCTCCGGCGTCTCTTTGGCGGCTGCTCCGTCATCACGCCGGACCCAATGGCAGTAGGGCTGCCGCTCCGCGCTGCTCTGCTCCTCTCGTCGGTCGCTTCCTGTGGCTTGGACGGCCGTCGATGCTAGAGATTCGTCGCTGATCTGGAGGAGGATGAAGACCAAGGACTTGATTGCCTTTTCAAGTTTCTTTTAGGGTCCTCAATGCAAATTCTTGGGCCTCTATGTAATTTTTATCTTTTTGGTCTTTCTGTACTCCATCGGCTTCTTTGCAGCAATATATGTCGGGTGCTTTGCACCTGTTCAATGTTCAAAAAAAAAACATTCGAAATAATGAACTTGAAGGCATCATCCATGATCCCACCGATCTGTACCATGGACGTCACATTCTACGAGATCTTGCTCCGACAAAGAGATAAGCTTGCTAGTTTTCAACTTAAACGATACCCTCCTTTGTAGCAACAGTGGAGAATACCCAACATCAACCTATAAATAATATTGTATCATTACAAATGTCATCTCATATTCTTTAACATAGAAAACACTGACAAATTTCAACACATCATTACCCTAAATATACTTACCACATTGGCCTTGATCCTTGACAGGAGTGACCGCACCTTTTGTCCTCCAGTCCACGGTCGCCGGAAGCGCATCAAGGTTCATGTTCCCGTACCTAAATCTCGTGGGATCCCTCACCGAGCTCGGATTGTACCCTTATAAGCCTTTGCCGCTTTGAACTCCTCATTGGTGATGTCAGCAAACTGATTGACGCCAAGATAGAACTTGCGGTTCTAAGCGTTAAATGACTCGATGAACTCGGCGTTGTCCTTGAACACCTCGAGCCGTTGGGCCTTCTCGACAGCATCCTTGTACACACGGCCGTACTGCGCCATCCAACTCTTGTGCCTCGCCACCATCGACACATCATCGCTGAGCTCGCGAGCTGCTAGGACGACACCCGACGAGGACAAGGAGCAGTTCCTTGGAGATGGCCATGTTTAAATCGAGCGGCTAGCAACTATTACTAGTATGAAATGTGTGGTTTGGTTTGGTTGAGCAAAAGGAAGGAATTGGGTTCATATAGTTGCAGGTATGGATTTAAGTAGTATTGGAAAGTGCAGATACGGTGCTTGTACGAATGTGTGTGCGGAAAGGGGCTCCTGCGTTGCAGCGAAGTACTTCTGGTATAAAAAAAAATCCTGCCTGTGAGATACGGTGCTTGTGTTCGTGCATCTGCTGCACATGTGAGAGTGACCTCCGTTTGGCCTAGAGTTCACGTCGTCTTGTACAGACGAACAAAGCAACTTCGGGTGCTAGAAGGTTTGGACACGCAATAAAGTAGAAACCTATTGCGTGACTATATTTTTTCGCGTTCAGGATTGAACAGAGTTGATTAATTAGCTAATCTAGTGACGTTTATTAGCTTACTTCTTTCTTCAGGCCAGGATCTTACGCTACTTCTATGTCAGGACTGTTTGGCATAATAAGTTAATTAGCCTTTAGATAAGTATACACCTGTTCGTCTGATAAAACAAAAACGTTATTACTATCGGCAACCTTTTTTTTGCAAAAAAATCTATCGGCAACATGACTTGAAGTTGCAGGTTTTTTTGTTTACATAGACAAAGAGGAAATTTCATGATCTTCATGTGGATGGTGTTAACATTCTCATGTGTAGTTCCACTGCCTAGAAGGTGTAATCTGGTAAGTCGGGTTCCTGACAACAATCTGTGCCGAGGAAGTGTTGAACATTATCAAGAGAAACTATCAAGTGAAAATCAAATTATAGTATAAACTATGTGAAAAACTGGTTTAAAACTTTTCAAAAAATCCTTTGAGAATACAGTACGTTAGGAGGGTGATGTTTTGTTAACATGTGTTTAAAGTTCGAATTCATCTCCGTTTGAAAGGCATGTAAACTAAAAGTGCACCATGAATAATGATGTTTTATAGTTCATCACTATTTGTTGCTGAATTTGTTACTTTTGTACCTTCCAAATAAGTTCGATTTACTTTATCAAACACGGACGTTAAAAACATCAATGGCTGATGGTGGTCTAAGGTTGAGAGGGTGACGATCTGCTGGATTGGCACGGAGTGACTTTTTTTTTCCAATTTACCCATAACACTTTAAACCACTGAAGTTCAGAGTACAACCAACACAATTTCTTCATCAAGCTTCACATATTCCCCATATTTACATTGTATTCATCAAGTACATACTACACAAACATATGTTTGTACATAATTACATACATTTACATACTATATAACTAAAGTAGAGATGGGCAGTTATTCAATGTTTATGTGTATGTGCCTATGTGGCATCAGAAGTTATATCTACTCGGTGGGGTAGGAAGGCTCCATGGCAAGGCCACACATGCCCTTCTTGTCCGAAATGTCCTTCTCCATCCTTAAAAACCCATTCTCGCCCCATGTTGTTCCCCACGAGTTCTTCAACAACCAATATTTTGTGCCATCGCTGGTTGTTCCGTAACCAATAGCTGCAATCCCATGGTCCAAATCAGTACCGCAAGAGCCGGTCATCACTCCACCTTTGTAGAATTGGAATGTCATATCTCCTCCGTCAACAGCCACCGAGACAGGTTGGCTTGCAACAGCCGCCATGAGAGCACCCTCATTATTGGCAGGCACATCCTCGTAGCTCTTGATTGTGGCAGCACTGTTGGATTTGTTCTTGCACTTGCCATCTTCTGCCGTATAGGGATAGCTTGACTCAGCGGTAAGACCACCATTCGAAATGATGAACTTGAAAGCATCATCCATGAGACCGCCCTCACAACCTTGGTCTGTTCCATGGACATCACAATCTACAAGCTCCTGCTCCGAGAGAGAGATAAGCTTTCCAGTTTTCATCTTGACGATGCCCTCAGTTGCAGCAACAGCAGAAAATGCCCAGCAACAACCTACAAAGGGTTATGTTTTGATAGATATTACATACACCATTCTTGAAAAATCATTGAATACATATGTGCATTAAATCATTTATCAAAATACACTTACCACATTGGCCTTGGTCCTTGATGGGAGTGACCGCACCCTTGGTCCTCCAGTCCACGGTGGCAGGAAGTGCATCTAAATTTACATTTTTATACCTGAATCCGGTAGGAGCCTTCTCCGTTCTAGGCTTGTACCCCTTGTTAGCCTTTGACGCCTTAAACTCCTCGTTGGTGATGTCAGCGAACTGATTGACGCCGAGATAGAACTTGCGGTTCTCCGCGTTGAACGACTCGATGAAACCTACATTGGCCTTGAACACCTCGAAGCGTTGCGCCTTCTCGGCCGTGTCCTTGTACACACGGCCATACTGCGCCATCCAGCTCTCGTGCCTCGCCGCCATCAAGTCATCGCCGAGCTCGCGAGCTGCTAGGACGGAACTGCAGAGGCAGAGGCATCCGAGGATGGCAAGGATCATAGCCTTTGAGATGGCCATGTTTGAGGAAGTGCTTACTAATACTTGTGTGCACTGCAGTGTGTTCTCTGGTCTGGTTTTGCCAATCGAGCTAGGAGCCTTATATAGCTACATGCATCTACAACAGTACATGGGACGGAGGTGATTTCCAGCGTAGCCGTGAAGTACTTCTGGTGGGCGGATGGTATAATTAAGTTAAATTTGTGTGCATGTGGCGTACGCTTTGCTTCGCATCTGAGAGTGACCCTTGCGCTTGCTATCTGCCGAGACTCCGACTACTATCAGGAGAATGGAGAACCAAATGACTGTGAACTGTGATCACAAAGTATATATTTTGACACTCCAGACGGACTTAGGTGAATGCGATTGCAAGGTTTGATGCCGACGGATTTTCCTATGGAAACCAAATCGATTAGATGTCTTCTTTGCTACATATGCATATATATTTTCTATGCTTTCAAATATATTTGGCACCCTTCCGTTAATTTGCACTGTTGTCTATAAGTAGATGCCAGACTGCTAAGAAATTTATGTAGCCTCGAAATTAATACTATAAATAATCAGATGTACCCGCATGTAGAGAGAGACTGGGTGTGTTGCAAGGCAGGGCAAGTTGACCAAGACAACCATGATTATCATTACTACTAAAATGAACTAATTCAGTAATTTAATCCCAAATCCGAAAAATGCATTGATGCACATCTTCTAGACTACTACTACTACATGGACTGCGTGAGCCCCCAACGTACGGCAAGTGCAAGAATTTTATACCGCCGGAAGTACTTTACGGCCACGCTTGCACCGCAGGTGCAACTTCGTACAAGCACCGTATCTCACCATTCTTAACATACTGTACTCTACTTGAACGGATTCCGGCAACTATAAATGTCACCCAGCTCCAATAACTACTAGACCAAAGCAGAGAACATACTAGACACACAAGTAACATAAAGCATTTCATCAAACATGGCAATTTCAAAAGCAACGATCCTTGCCATCCTCGGATGCCTCTTCTTCTGCAGTTCGGCCCTAGCAGCTCGCGAGCTCACCGATGACTTGATGGTGGCGAGGCACGAGAGCTGGATGGCGCAGTACGGCCGTGTGTACAAGGACATCGCTGAGAAGGCACAGCGGTTTGAGGTGTTCAAGGCCAATGTCGTGTTTATCGAGTCGTTCAATGCGGGGAACCACAAGTTCTATCTCGGCGTTAATCAGTTCGCCGACATCACCAACGAGGAGTTCAAGGCGGCAAAGGCTAACAAGGGGTACAAGCGGACCTTGAAGAGGGTTCCCACCGAATTCACATATGAAAATGTAAGTATCGATGCACTGCCGACAACCGTGGATTGGAGGACCAAGGGTGCGGTTACTCCTATCAAGGATCAAGGACAATGTGGTAAGTATATTATTGGAAATTATTTACTGCATATATGTCCCAATTTGTTTTATAGAATGTTGTATATAATGTACATCTATCAAAACATTACCCTTTGTAGGTTGTTGTTGGGCATTTTCCGCCGTTGCTGCAACGGAAGGCATCGTCAAGTTAAAAACTGGCAAGCTTATCTCTCTATCTGAACAAGAGCTTGTAGATTGTGATGTCCATGGAACAGATCAAGGCTGTGAGGGCGGGCTCATGGATGATGCATTCAAGTTCATTATTTCAAATGGTGGTCTTACTGCCGAGTCAAGGTACCCCTATACAGCTGAAGATGGCAAGTGCAAGAGAAAATCCAATAGTGCTGCCACCATCGAGAGCTACGAGGATGTCCCTGCCAATAATGAGGGTGCCCTCATGGCGGCTGTTGCAAGACAACCTGTCTCAGTGGCCGTGGATGGAGGAGACATGACATTCCAATTCTACAAAGGTGGGGTAATGACCGGTTCTTGTGGTACTGACTTGGACCATGGGATTGCAGCTATTGGTTATGGTGCAACTAGCGATGGCACAAAATATTGGTTGTTGAAGAATTCCTGGGGAACAACATGGGGCGAGAATGGGTTTTTAAGAATGGAGAAGGACATTTCAGACAAGAAGGGCATGTGTGGCCTTGCCATGGAGCCTTCCTATCCTATTGCGTAGTACTAAGGCCGAATTCCACAACCATGAAGATATTTACAAAGTATGAATAAAAACATGCATATTGTTTACCTATAATTTATATGTGTCTGTAGATGGTGTTTTTTTACTTTATGGTCTGTAAATGCTATCTTTTTATAAATCGATAACATTATTGCCTTTGATGTTTGTATGTTCCTTATGACTTAAGGTATACTATATCTCATGAATTCTATACACAATTTTGCTTTTAGAAGCAGATTCACAAATCAATATATGAAATAATAGACGATCAAGGTGAATTGCCCTCGGTGAAATGAACAATTGTGTAGACAGTTATAGTAGTTGGGAGAATTATGATACATTGTAGAAAAGGATGATTGAAAGTGACGTTTAACTTAATTTCTCTAAACTAAGCACCAACACTATTCCATCCGGGAAGAATGATTTATTTTGTTGAACACCTTACACACTCTATTAGTGTCCAGACAAGACTGCATGACAAGAACGAAAAAAACTCAAAGAGTGATTTCTCAAGAATACATAAATACTACTAGTAAATTATAAATATCTCTTCACTACACAACTCAGGATACATGAGGCACGTGGTGAATATAAGGACCCCGTGCAAGTGGTTAAACATTGAACACATCATTTTCACATTAAAATAACCTCTTGAGAGAAAGCAAAAGAAGACTTCTATAGCTCAAAATATTATGAAAATTGGTCACAAATATATAGTATCACATTTTTACTATTAAAAGACTTACGGTCTTGATGGTCAGGTATATCATTTTTAGTTTCTGATTCTACCTCTGCGTGTTAAAAAATATTACCCTTTTTGCCACCGTTAAGTGAGACTACCGTTTCTATGTTTCCATGGAAAAGGAAAAGAGTCCCTAAGATTCTCTCAACACGAGCACTCGGGCGACGCCTGCAACGGACACGGCGCCACCCAACACGACCTCGGCGGTCAGGTCCTTTGATCTGGCCTTGAGATCCTCTTGCTCCATCTGTCGTCCCTCGTGTTCTCTGCTACAGGTGGTGGATCAAGTGGTGGATGGCGTTACTCCTTTCCTTGGATGCCCCCTTCGATGCATCCCTGGTCATGCAGACAAGACATAAAAAAGTTCCTAGGGATATCCGTTCAACATCGCCATCGACAAGGTTATTCCTGTAGTTGCTGCAGTCGAAGAAGAGGTCTCTGAGGCTTCGCGGCATCGACGACAAGTTTACGGCGCAGTCTCCGTGTAGGGCTCGCAGCATAGAAAACAAAAAATTCCTACGATGGGAACAACTATGTACTAAGATCTATCTACTAGATACAAGCAACGGGCGGATATACATTCGTAGATAACATACCCTTGAAGACCGACAAAGCTTAACGAGGTTGAACTTGTGGTTGATATAGACGATCTCTTGCCAATCTCAAGATCGAGAGGAAGTCCTAGCGCCGCAAATCAACGGCGGTTCCGTGCTCGCACACACGTCCGAGGCACTAAGCAACCTCCATCTCCTCGCTCCAGCGATGCAGCGGAAGCACAACTCTTTCTTGCCGAATAGCCACCGGGAACATGTATCTCGCTAGTCCGAAACCATGGGGAATAAATACTAGAGGGGGAGAGAGATCCTTCACGAGGAGGTGTGAGTGAGAAGTGAGGAGGGGGGATCCTTTTATAGGAGGAAGGGGGCACCCAAGGGGGGTGGGGGCTGCCCCCTCCCCTCCTTCATTCATGTGGGTGGAAGCTCCACTCACAAAATGCCCCTTCAATTTTCTCCACTCAAAATCCCACTCATATTCCCATTAAATTTCCACCAAATTTAATGCAAACTCTCATTAAATAAAACTCCTTTTATTTATTCAGAATTTTGTCAATTACTTTAATGCAAAACATTCACATATAACCCCTTTCTAGTATTTCATTTCACATGTAGAAACACTTTCTGCAATTTCACCCGAAACCAGTTTCGGTATCTAGTGAAATAAATTTCTGCGCTTGTTATTCTTTTCAGCATGAAACTATTTGCTCCAAATGGTGTCGGTGTCTCTTAAGTGTGTCACCCTACGGTTCGCGAATAATGCGGACATGATCGAGACCCCTCTCAGATCAATAATCAGAAACGGGACCTAGAGATCCATACTGACTCCCACATATTCAACGATGACTTTCTTGTGATCGTGAGAACCTTTTATGCTAGTATCTTAATCCTTTTGTTTCGCGATATATTACATGTTCGAGATTCTATCATCGGTATCTCCATACCTAGTTTGATCTCGTTACTGACATGTACTCTTTTCTCGTTTCCGTGATATAACATTCTAGTGATCAAATCACTTGCTTGCAAGCTAATCAATGTGATATCACCGAGAGGGCCCATAGCATATCTATCCGTCATCGGGATAAAAAAATTCCACTCTCGATCCATGGGCCTCAACATAACACTTTAGTAGTACTGAACCCATCTTTATAACCACCCTGTTACGGTATGACGTTTGATGTTATCAAGATACTCTTCCAGTGTTAGTGGTTGGCATGATCTCATGGTCTAAGGATTAGGATCACTTTGTATGTTGTTATAGAAATATAAACTCAATGACTTTGATCGTAATGCTATACTTTGGATGAATATTCATCACACCATTCCAATAATGTTGTGACCTCGTTATTAACAACATCCAATGTCCATGATCAGGAAACCTTGATCATCTTCTTAATGAATGAGCTAGTTTATGAGAGAGGCATAACTAGGAACTTTCTGTTTGTTTATTAAACATACATGTATTAACGTTTCCGTATTAATACAATTATAGCATGCAAAATAAACATCTATCATATACTTGGAATATACATAATAACCACTTTATTATTGCCTCTCAGGACATATTCCCTTCAGTCTCCCACTTGCACTAGAGACAATAATCTAGTTACATAGTGATAAATCTAACACCCATGGAGTCTTTGGTGTTGATCATGTTTTGCTCTAGGGAGAGTTTTATTCAACGGATCTGATACATTGAGATCCGTGTGTATTTTACAAATCTTTATATCTCCAATCTTGACATGCTCGCGGATGGAGTGAAACCGGCGCTTAATATGCCTGGAATTCTTGTGAGACCTTGGTTCTTTGGCATTGGCTATGGCACCATTGTTGTCACAATAGATCACCATTGGGTCCAACACGCTCGCAACCACACCTAGTTCGGTTATGAACTTCTTCATCCAAACTGCTTCCTGAGCCGCTTCCGAAGCAGCAACATATTCGGCCTCCGTTGTTGATCCAGCCACCACGGGTTGTTTGGAACTCCTCCAACTAACCGCTCCACCATTCATGAGAAATACGTATCTGGATTAAGACATAGAGTCATCCGGATTGGTGTCAAATATAGCGTCGACATAACACTTAGCGACGAGATCTTCCTCACCTCTGTACACAAGAAACATATCCTTAGTTCTTCGCAAGTACTTAAGGATATTCTTGACCGCTATCCGGTGTTCCGATCCTGGATCAAATTGGTACCTACTAGTCAAACTAATAGCATGTGCCACATCCGGTCTTGTACATAGCATGGCGTACATTATAGAGCCCATGGCTGAAGCATAGGGGACTTTGTCCATTATCTCTCTTTCTTCCACTGTATCCATACTTTGAGTCTTACTCAATGTCTTGCCTTCCAACATAGATAAGAACCCCTTCTTACTTCCGTCCATTTTAAAATTCTTTAAAATATTATCAAGGTATGTAATTTGCGATAGCCCTATTAGGTTCCTAGATCTATCCGTATAGATCTTTATGCCTAATATGTATGACGCTTCACCTAGGTCCTTCATTGAAAATTTGTTGTTTAGATAACTTTTAACACTGTTTAAAAGATCTATATCATTTCCGATCAATAATATTTCATCCACATATAATATCAGAAATGCCACATCTCTCCCACTCATTATATTGTAAATACAAGCCTCTCCATAAGTTTGGACAAATACAAACTCTTTGATCACCTCATCAAAGCGGAGATTCCAACTCCGGGATGCTTGCTTCAGTCCATAGATGGATCGCTGAAGCTTGCATACCTTGTCAGCATCCTTAGGATCGACAAAACCCTTTGGTTGTATCATATACAACTCTTCTTCAATATTGCCATTGAGGAACGCAGTTTTGACATCCATATGCCATATCTCATAGTCGAAATATGCAGCAATTGCTAACATAATCCTAACTGACTTTATCATCGCTACGGGAGAGAATGTCTCATCATAGTCAACTCCTTGAATTTGTCGAAACCCCTTTGTGACAAGTCAAGCTTTATAGACGGTCACATTACCATCAGCATCAGTTTTCTTTTTGAAAATCCATTTATTCTCCACGTCCTTTCGGTCGTGAGGTAAGTCCACCACGTTCCAAACTTGATGTTCATGCATGGATTCCATCTTGGATTTCATGGCTTCTAACCATTTGTTGGAATCCGGGCTCATCATCGCTTCTTCATATGTCGCAGGATCATCAATTTCATCGACCATGAAATTCATAACAGGATTTCCGTACAGCTTGGGAGCTGCACACGTCATGCTAGACCTAAGAGGTCTGGTAGTATTCTCTTTCGGAGCTCCGTGATTGTTATCATTAGTTCCCTCTTCATTTGGTGAAGCCAACTCCGGAACGGTTTCTGGCGTTGCGCTACTCGCCATACTATGAAGAGAAGGCTCTACAACCTCTTCGAGTTCTACCTTCCGACTACTCACGCCTTCCGCGAGAAACTCTTTCTCTAGAAAGGATTCATTTTTGGCAACAAAAACCTTGCCCTTGGATCTCTGATAGAAGGAATACCCAATAGTTTCCTTAGGTTATCCTATGAAGAAGCATTTTTCCGCTTTAGGTTCGAGTTTATCCGGTTGAAGTTTCTTCACATAAACATCGCAACTCCAAACTTTATGAAATGACAGCTTAGGTTTGTTTCCAAACCACAATTCATACGGTGTCTTTTCAACGGATTTAGATGGTGCCCGATTTAAAGTGAATGCAGCAGTTTCTAGTGCATAACCCCAAAATGACAGTGGCAAGTCCGTCAGAGACATCATAGATCGAACAATATCTAATAAAGTACGATTATGACATTCTGACACACCATTTCGCTGTGGTGTTCCGGCAGGTGTGAGTTGTGAAACTATTCCACACTCTTTCATATGAGTGCTAAACTCGTAACTTAGATACTCACCTCCACGGTCGGATCATAGAAATTTGCTCTTTCTATTACGATGATTTTCCATTTCACTCTGAAACTCCTTGAATTTATCAAAGGTTTTAGACTTGTGTTTCATCAAGTAGATATAACCGTATCTACTCAAATCATCTGTGGAAGTTACAAAGTAGTGATATCCACCTCGCGCCAACACACTCATTGGACCACACACATCAGAATGTATGATTTCCAATAAATATGTCGCCTGTTCCATTGAATCGGAAAACAGCGTTCTAGTCATCTTGCCCATAAGGCATGGCTCACATGTATCAAATGATTAAAAATCAAGTGATTCCAAAAGTCCATCCGAATGGAGCTTCTTCATGCGTTTAACGCCAATATGATCTAGACGGCAGTGCCACATATATGCGAATATATCATCATTAAGTTTAATCCTTTTAGCATCAACATTATGAATATGTGTAACACTATTATCGAGATCCAACAGAAATAAACCATTCATCATCGGTTCATGACCATAAAAGATTTCATTCATATAAATTGAATAACCATTGTTTTCAGATTTAAATAAATAACCACTACGCATCAAACATGATCCGGATACAATGTCATGCTCAGTGCTGGCACCGGATAACGATTATTCAAGTTTATAACTAATCCCGATGGTAAGTGGAGAGGTAGCGTTCCAACAGCGATCACATCAACACTTGATCCATTGCCGACACGCATATTGACCTCACCCCTTGCTAGCGGTCGCTTGTTCCGCAGCCCCTGATTCGAGTTACAAATATTATCAACTAAACCGATATCAAATACCCAGGTGCTACTACGAGTACTAGTCAAGTACGAATCAATAACATGTATATTATATATACCTTTATTTGCCTTGTCGGCCTTCTTATCTGCCAAATACTTGGGGCAGTTGCGCTTCCAGTGGCCAGTCCCCTTGCAATACTAGTACTCGGAATCAGATTTAGGGCCAACTCGGGGTTTCTTTTCAGGCACGGCAACCGGCTTGCCGCCCTTCTTTCCCTTCTGTTTACCCTTCTTGTCTTTTGATGACCCACAAGTATATGGGATCGCAACAGTCTTCGCGGGTAGTATTACCCAATTTATTGATACGACACAATGAGAGCCAAAGAATCCTTACAAGCCTTAACAACTAAGTTATCAGTTCAGCTACACCTGGAAATAGTCCTTGCTCACATAAGTTTATCAGTAGCAACAGTTTGGTAGTAGCAACAGTAAAGCAACAGCAGCAGTAAAATAGTAGCAATAGTAACAGTAACGGTAATAGTGGGATTCGAGTGCGGTAGGCATAGGGATGGATGGACGGGCGTTGGATGGACGAGTCTAAACATGTAACTTCAAGATCTAGGGCATTGCAGATAAATAATAACAAGCATCCAAGTACTAAACAATCCTAGGCATGTGCTCCAAATATAGTCATACGTGCTCGCAATGAGAACTTGCACAACATCTTCTGTCCAGCCAGCCCGTGGCAGCGAGGCCTCTAGGGAACAAAGGTGCTCCTTTTAATAGAGAACCGGAGCAAAGCATTAACACTCCATGAACACATGTGATCCTCACACCACAGCCATCCCCTCCGTTTGTCCCAATTATTGTCACTTTGGGGCCTTTGGATCCGGACAATGATATGTGTACACAACTTGTAGATAATATCATAAACAATACTATCATAATGATTCAATAATAAGTTCAGATCTGAGATCATGGCACTCGGGCCCTAGTGACAAGCATTAAGCACAACAAGTTGCAACAAAGTCAAATAGCACTAATAGAGATACTAGGCACTATGACCTAACAGATCTTATTCGATTACATGATAGAACTCATCCAATCCCTACCATCCCCAAGCCTACAGCGGGGGATTACTCACTCATGGATGAGGGAAACATTGGTGGTTGATGGAGATGCGTTGGTGATGATGATGGCGATGATCCTCTCCAAATTCCTCGTCCTGGCAGGGTGCCAGAACGGAGTTTCTGGATCCGAATCTTTGTTTCTGGTGGCGGCAGAGCGGAACTCTTTCTGGAAAACTATCGAACCCTCCTACGGTTTATAGGTCGAAATGCAACTTATAGGCGCAGAGGGAGGCCGAGGAGGTGTCTGGGGTGGCCGCACCCCCTCCAGGCGTGGGGTCAGGTGGGCCCACGCCTAGGGTGGGTCTGGGACCCCCGGGCCTCCCCTCCGTCTCTTCTTCTGGCTCCGTGGATCTTCTGGTGAAATATAATTTTTGGCATATTTTCCTAGATTTTTCCTGATAGTTCATTTTCTGCACAAAAACAAGACACCAAGGTAATTCTGCTGAAAACAGCGTCAGTCCGTGTTAGTTATATCCAAATCACACAGGTATAGAGGAAAAACAATAGCAAAGTGTTCGAGAAAGTAGATACGTTTTGGACGTATCAACTCCCCCCAATCTTAGCTTATTGCTTGTCCTCAAGCAATTCAGTTGAAAACTGAGTGCGATAAAAGAACTTTCACGAACACTTTGCTTCATATGATGTAAATATTCTCAACACAGGAGTAGATGCTTAGACAATTCATAATAAGGAGTATGCAACTAAGTCTACTCAATAGTCATTGCAAGCTATGAAGACAAACCAACTCAATCATAATAAGTAGCATGAAACATAAACATAAGCAACATTGCAATGCTCATAATAAGGTATGATAGAGTGGTATCTCGCTTTCCTTTGTTTGAAGAGCACAATATAAATGCCAAGGCACCTCTAAAGTTCACATGAAGACTAGAAATAAAGATATTAGAGATACAAGCATCAAAGTCATGACATAATTAACCAAGTTTTGGAACAAACACAAAAATGACAACTATGCTCTCAAGAAGGTGCTCATAGAATAAGTGGTGACTCAACAAGGTTGTGAAACGGTTTTGTGAAGGTTTGAAAGGCTTCCCAATGCTGAAAGGAAGGTACTCATTAGCTTTGAGCTCTCATTGCCCCTATCATAGGCATCTTCATGTGGTTAAGGTGAAAGTGAGGTCCACTCTGAATCATATGCTTAATAGACCATAGACTGAAAATCCCAAGTCCCTTGAGTACAAGGGTCGCTCCGCATGCTACTCAAATTTGGTCACCTGAAAGTTCTTGTCATTGTAAATACATACATATCATCGAGAACCGCCAACAGGGTACCCCTTGCATATGGTATAGGAGCTTTCCCATAACCAAAATGACAAGGCAAGCAGACAATGAGCATCTCAACAATCTTTTTATTTACCATATGCATAGCTTTTTATTGAGGACGCTTCATAGATGCTCATTATGGTGATGCTGCAAGTTTCCACCATGATTAAGCATGGCTTAGGCTAGCGGCACATGCGTTTCTCTAACACAATGTATAAACTCCATGAAATCACAACCTCCCCTCTTATTTCACATCGTCGACATCCGTAAACAAAAGAGCAAGGAATCAACTAGATGAGATATCCAAAAACCCTCAAAACAGACAAACATTTTATTTTGGAAGAAAACACGACATATATAAAATATGCACTGAAGTAGCAAATGATGCTAATAAATAGGTATGGTGGACACAGCTGGCAATATTGGTTTTGGGAAGTTGGAAGCACAGGTAGAGCACATACTCAGTGCAAGTGAAGGCTAGAAATAGAGAGGGAGCGACAAACGAGAGAGCAATAGCTATCATAATCATGCTTGCAACAAAACATGACTATTTATGGCATGAAAGTGATACAAGAACTCTGAGGCAAAATAAATCATCGAGACTTACTGATTATTGATTAGTCATATGCATGCGTGAGAATGTGCCAAGTCGATTCACATGAACAGTCAGAGGAGGATACCACAATATCATACCAAAGTATGAATAAAACAATGCAAGCAAACATTCATATGACATGCTACAGACTATTAGCAAGATGGAGCTAATCATAGACAAGCAAGAACTATTAAGCATCCATAATGACATACACCTTACATAAACAGGCTAAGCATTCTCACAATGATGAGTATATGTACAAAAATGAAACAAACAGAGTTCGTTACCAGCCTCTTACCACACCTCGAGTTGTCTTAATCTTCATTATTGCCCTTCACTTGTGTGACTTGAATAATAACATGAAACCAAAACCCACTGAGGACGGCTGAACCCTGCAAAGAACTCACAAAACCAAAGAAGAACAACAAATATTTTTGGTGTTTTCGATTTTTTAGAAACAAGCAAACAAAGAAAAACCAAACAAAAACAAAGCAAACCAAACAAAGCAAAATCTTTTTGGATTTTTCTTTTAAGGCAAACCAAAGAAAAGAAACAAAGAAACAAACCAAGATAAACAACGAAAATATTTTTGGTATTTTTGGGTTTTTAGAAAGAAGCAACAAAAACCAAAAAGAAAGTGAAACAATGGATATACAAAGAACCGCCCGAACGTGACATATAGATGAGCGTGACGTCGGTGTACCTCCCCCCAAGCTTAGGCTTTTGTCCTAAGTGGGGATCAATAGCGCGGATAGTACCCCCAAGCTGGTGCGTCATCATAGGAATGATCATAGTCAGGCACCTGCGATGAAGAAGACGCGCCCCAATCAAATGAGGGTTGCTGGTATGAAGACTCTCCCAAGTTGGAGGGCTAAACCGAATTGTCTTCGGCATCCTCTTCAACATTCTCTTCTTGCTCGGAGAGTTCCCCCACATAAGTGTCAAGCTTCTCCTCCGTAAGTGACCATCCTTGCCTGTTATCAAAGTTAAACAAAGCAGGTGCGGGCAAATAAACTATTTTATTAGTCCTACCCTTTCTCCGACCTTGCTGGGCAAAAGATATTTCATATGGTAAACTTCTCACATTAGCCCCCAAGGAAACAAAACCATGCTGAATCATGGATTCAATATCAAGCCTCTCTATGGGGAACTGAGAATCTGAATAATGAGGCTCTAAACCATGGAAAGCTAGCAACCTAGAAGCAATGAGACCTCCACAAATTCCACCCTTCTCATGGTTGGTGGTGAGAACGTGAGCTATCAAAGCACCCAGACTATAAGAACTATTCCTATTCAGAGCAACTGCGATAAAATCTAGATCAAAAGAAGATAACTTCCTAGCAATCTTTCTAGCAAGAACACACTTGGTAATGAAATAGGAAAAGTATCTAATAGCTGGGAGTTGAATGTTCCAAATTTTACCACTTTCCTTTGAGAAGTCGAAACCTTGGAAAATCTCAGTATACAAATCAATAAGTGACTTAGGCCTCTCCTTGATCTTCTCACAAGATCCCCACTGAGGTACTCTAATTGCTGCACAGAAATCAGCAAAAGGCAGGTCGACAGGTATATTATATATTTTTTAATGGACCATAAGCTTAGAAGTAGACCAAGTGAACCAGAAGTCCTGCACAAAAGCCATGGTTAGCTTAACATATTGGATTGGTTCACCTTCAACAAAGTGTTCCAACCCTGCATTTGTAACCATAGTTTGGAAATCTTGGAGGATCCCCGCAGCTCTCATATATTCATGGCATGGATATATGGAAGGGACAACTTCCTCCTCACGATGAAACTTCATTGGCTCATGCACCATCAAGTCATATTGATTCAGTGGATAAGCACTCATCTTCCTTGCTGAAATTTTTAGACAACCATCAAACCAAGTGATTCCTATAAGTTGATAAATGATGAGCAACTACTATAGGAACTTGCTAGAGGACTACACATGCATCAAAACAAAGTTTCTAAGCAAAGAAGAAGCATGCAAGCTCAAACAACCTGTCACCTATAGCAGCAAAATACTCAAGATACAATCTAAGAATCACAAATCTAATTGGACAAGTGGAGGAGGTATATACCAAGGAGCAATCCCTCCAAAAATCAGCATTTGAGATGGGTTGAACAAGGAGATCGAAAATCGCGAGCAAGAACAACAAGAACTCGAGCTTGAGCAAGTTTTCCGGTGTTTTTTGGGAGAGAGAAAGAAGGTGGCTTTGAGGAGGCAGCCTGGAGGGGCCCAGGTGGGCCAGACCCCCCCCCCCCAGGCGCTGTCACCTGGTAGGTCGCGCCTACTAGGGTGATGTCTACGCACTTCTATTCTTGTAGACAGTTGTTGGGCCTCCAAGTGCAGAGGTTTGTAGAATAGCAGCAAGTTTCCCTTAAGTGGATCATCCAAGGTTTATCGAACTCAGGGAGAAAGTGCTCAAAGGTATTCCCTCTCAAGCAACCCTACAATCGAGATACAAGAAGTCTCTTGTGTTCCCAACACACCCAATACACTTGTCAGGTGTATAGGTGCACTAGTTCGGCGAAGAGATAGTAAAATACAAGTGGTAACAGTGCCAGAAAAGAGCTTGATGGTGAGGTAAGGTAAAGCAAGCAAACATGCAACAGATCTAGATGCAAACGGTGTTTCAATGTTTAGAAACAAGGCCTAGGGATCATACTTTCACTAGTGAACACTCTCTCATATAAATATCATCTCTTCATGATACAACTCTTAACTACTCTTCGGTTGGACACTCTAATCATCGATAGGGCTATAACAGCACTCCTCAAAGTCCGCCTTCCCCAATCTAGATAACCCCACACTGTCACCTTGAGCACTAGATGGTTCCAACAAACACCACAATTTCATAGAGACATCCAACTCCAAATATAACTCGTAACAAATATTCAATCTAGCCAAAGTGCCACACACGGTATGCATGCTATCAGTTTCACACACGTGGGGAAAAGCATAAATCTATTAAAGCACAAAGAGTATTTATGTAGACTTAAGCCTAAGTGACACCATGGCGTGCACGCTATCACTTTCACACACATGGGGAGAGCAAAGATCTATTGAAGCACTTGAGTAGCAAGGTAGATCTACTTGATTACAAAGCTCATGACCACAACATCATGCATAGAGAGAGATGAACACATAGCTACCGGTAGAGCCCTTAGCCCTGAGGAAGAACTACTCCCTCCTCATCATGGGAATCAACAATGGTGATGAACAT
This sequence comes from Avena sativa, assembly GCA_916181665.1. Lineage (NCBI taxonomy): Eukaryota > Viridiplantae > Streptophyta > Magnoliopsida > Poales > Poaceae > Avena > Avena sativa. The sequence continues at coordinate 110,738,047 of OV702285.1, read as the reverse complement.
GGTGATGGAGATCGATGGAGATGGCTTCGGGGGCACTTCCCCATCCCGGCAGGGTGCCGGAATAGAGACTTTCTGTCCCCCGAATCTCCCTTTCTGTGGCGGCGGCGCTACGGAGGTTTTCGTGGATTTCTTCTGGATGCCTTAGGGTTTTTGGGTCGGAGGCTTCTTATAGGCGAAGGAATCAGGGTCGATGGGGGTCCAGGGGGCCCACACCCTCCCTAGGCGCCTCTAGGGCTTGCCCGTGCCTAGGGGGTTTGGCCACCCTGTGGCCCCCCTCCAGCTCTGCTTCGTGGTTCCGTGTTGCTTCGGGAAAATAATAACTTTGGCTTTTGTCCCGTCCAATTCCGAGAATATTGATTTTCTGCCTTTCTGGACCCCAAAACAGAAGAAAACAGGCAACTGGCACCGTGGCAAATTGTTAATAGGTTAGTTATAGAAAAGATATAAAAACACCTCAAAGTATAGACAAAGCAAAGAAAAGTAGATACAAAACAAGCATGGAGCATTAAAAATTATAGATATGTTTCCGACGTATCAAGCATCCCCAAGCTTAACTCCTGCTCGTCCTCGAGTAGGTAAGTGATAAAAAGAATAATTTTTGAGGTGAATGCACCATCAAAACCAAGATCAAACCATTTACAAGCATTGAAAGTTGGGATCAAAAAACTCTAAACATGTGCATGAATGATGGAGTTTTAACAGTAGGACATAGTAACTATGCATGCAACATGAAAGGCTACAAACAAAGATCATGAATAACATGCATTGAAAAACGTTTGTTTGTTTCACATACAGAAAACATGGCATAGTGGCAATCAACTTGTCCCTCATAGAGTAGCAAATAGATGCATAGGACACCTTCAAAGTTCACAAGGGTGACTAGAAACAAATAGCACAAGAACAAGTAATATCACAATATGCATCAATCAATAAGCTTTGGGACACTGCACACAGAATTGCAACTATGCTCTCTTAATGGTGCCTAAAGGTAGAAGGTGGAGACTCAATAATGGTGGAAGAAAGGCCTTTTTTGTAAAGGAAGCAGGAATTACAAGTTTCAAAAAGAGCTTCCAAAAATTATGGTACTTGTTAGCTTTCAGCCCTAATTGCCCCTATCATAAGCATCTTGAAGTGGTTAAGGTTAAAGTGGAAAAGCTGGAGTATATGCTTGACGAAGTATAAGTTGGCAATCTCAAGTCCCTTGAATACGAGGGCCACACCTCATGCATACTGAACTTTGGGTCCAGGTAAGTTCTTGTCATTGTAAGTATTTGCATATCATTGAGAACCGCCAACGGGGTACCTCTTGCACATGGTACAAGAGCTTTCCCATAACCAAAATGACAAGGCAAGTAGACAATGAGCATCTCAGCAATCTTTTTATTTACCATATGCATATCTTCTTATTGAGGATGCTTCATAGATAGCTCACTATGGTGATGTTGCAAGTTTCCACCATGATTAGGCATGGCTTAGGCTAGCGGCCCAGGCGTTTCTCTAACACAGGATACAAACTCCATGGACTTACAAGTTCTCTCTTTATTTCACACCCGTGACATCCATAGACAAAAGAACATGATATCAACTGAGTACAAAGTACAAGTGCAATGTTGAAAACGTTCCCCGTGATAGCACGGTTCTGCTAATTCCAACGTATAAGTGCAAGCATATACAACATAGATGACACAGTGGTTCAAGTTTATTAGGGGAAAAGAATATAAAGTGTGCCATCAAGTTTGTGAGGGCTTTAATCACTAAGTTTTCACATAACAAAATACTTTTTTAATCGGAAGATAGCTGAAAACAAGAATATGTTTTGGAATGGTGTAACACACCATGCATGGGAGTTTATAGTGGACACTTTGGAATAACTTGGTTTCTTGGGACCTGGAAGCATGAGTAGAGCTTACTCATACAAGTGGAGGCTAGCCAAAGACTGGGAGCAACCAACTAAGAGAGCAATAATGGCCATAATCATGCAGTGCAACAAAGCATTACTAATCAAAGCATAGAGTGGTATTACAAGTCAAGAACTAAATGATCATAGAGGCTGATGGTGACTTGTGAGAGTCATAACATGGTGTAAGCATGTGCCAAGTCAACCCAATCAAAGCATCCAAGGAGAATACCACAATACTATGCTTTTGCATGCTAAAAATAACACATAATTTCTTCAAGGCACACTAAGAAATCCCAGTTGTTTGGAACAAGACATGCTACAACAATAATCACTAAGCATAAGGTCAAAACAACACATAGCATGTCATGCTAAAGTCTAAGTCACAGTTAATGCAAGCTCCTCTTGCACTTACAAGCAAGAACTTACTACCCTTTTCCAACACCAAACAACCTATTTGAAACAACTCACAAAGATAATAATTAATAAAGATCAGTGAGATTGTCTCACAAATCCACAAACAAGAACTAAAAAGTTCTAAGATGAAAGCACAAGAAAACTAAGGCTAAACACAGTGCTAGCAAAAGAGAACACTCACAAAACAATAAGAGTGAAAACTAGAGTGTTCTAGGAAATGAAAACAGAGCGTGTCTCTCTCCAAAAGAAGTGTGGTGTAACCAACCAAATTACTCAAGCAAACTAAGCAAATGAAAACTAAGACGCTCCAAGAACAACACAACTGTGCATGAAACAATAAAAACGAAGTGTCCAGACAGACCTAAGCTTTTTATTGATGAAGAAGCAAGGCATCCCCAATCTTTGACGCTTGTACCTCTTGAATATTTCTTGGGGTGACACGGGTTGGTATCCCTAATCTTGAGATTTTGTCCATTCTTCATCTCATTACATCATTCTCTCTCTACACCTCAATTTTTTCGTTCATACAAAACTTCACACAATCTTCATTAGCAACATTATTGTATTCAAAAGATAATAGACCTTTGGTTTAGCTTTGTAACAGCAAATTTTTTCACTAAAACACAAGATAATGTAGAAACTCCTTAAAAAATCTCAATTCACCTAAAGAGAACTCAAAAAGGAATCAATAAGAAGAAAATGCAAATAATGGCAGAAATCTGTCAAAACAGACCAGCAGGTAGAAACCTATTTCTTAGAAAATCTTCTGTTGATCAAATCAAAAAGTTTTGAACTAACGAAAGTTATCTAACATACTGTGGGATTTATTCGTAAATTTTTAGCTCAATCCGACTTACAGAGACTCCTCACGAATTTTTATGGTGGAGGACAGAAATATAGTTTGGGACAGCAACTCCCCAAATCTTACTTCCCTCTCATTAGAGGTCATTCTTGGCACAAAAAGCAAACAAAAAGGATAAGGAGAGGTCATTACAGAAGTAATAACTTCCAAGACTCAAGAAAACTCTTGGGTTATCTCCCAACAAGTACTTTTCTTTAATGCCTTTAAGTTAGGCATGATAGTTTCAAAGATGCTCACATAGGAAATATGAATTGATTTAAAAGAGAGCATCAAGAAGCAAATTCAAAGAACATTTAAGTCTAACCCACTTCCTATGCATAGGAATCTTGTAAAGAAACAAGTCATGAAAGCACAAAGCACCAAGCATAGGAAAGCAAAACAAGTGCAACTTCAAGATTTTCAACATAAAGAGGGAGAACTTAATATTATTGAGATACATAAAACCATGTTTCCCTCTCTCATAATAACTTTCAGTAGCATCATGAACAAAATTAATAATATAACTATCACATAAAAAATTATTATCATGAGCCACATGCATAAAATGATTATTACTCTCCACATAAGAATAGCCATTCTTATTAATTGCAGTGGGAGAAAATTCAACAAAATAGCTATCATTATTATCCTCATCACCATAATCATCAAATATAGGAGGCATATTGTAATCACAATTAGTTTCCTCCTCAATAGTAGGTGGACTAAAAATATCATATTCATCATTGTAATCATCATAAGCAATAGAACAACTATCTTCCCAAGTGTGTTCATTTGTAAACATATCATCATTGGAAGGAACATGGATAGCACTAATAGCACATCAATTATTAATATCATCATTTTCAGAATTGGTACCAAAGAGAATTTCAATATCAAAAGTGGTGTGCTTTTCCCAATCATGATCACTACTATAGGTAACAGGCATAGGAACATCATCTAGTTCAGACTCATCAGCAAAAACTATGATAGGAGCAACATGATTACAGGAAGATACCGTTTCCTCTCTCCTTTTACTCCTCTTCTTCTTGTTCTTCTTCTTCTTCTCCTCTTTAGGAGGGAGAGGCTTGAAAGGAAGCTTCTCCACATACCCTGGCTTATTGTTAGAGACAATAGAAGAAACTTTGGAGGATTCCTCCTTTTCATTAATAAGATAAAAACTCAAATCAGTCCTGTCATATTTTGGTAAAATATCATCTTTTATAAGATTTTGTATGTAAGTATTCACGTGGCAATTATCAACACAATAAAGATGACACCCATGCAGGACACAATTCATACCAAAAGCACTCATATCTACTAAAGAAGTTTTTCTTGATAACTCTTCACACCCCCAAAAACAATGTAAGTTCATCATGTTGATTATCAGTGATCATGTTATCACAATACAAACTTGCAGGATTATTATGGCCTGAGCATTGAAAATTGAAATGGCCCACTTCAAAGCAAAGTTCACAAATAAAAGGATAGAGGGCACAAACTTTTTTACCAAGATCATCTAGAGCCCTATACCACTTTCTGGTTTTTTCATTCCAGTGGGTGATACAATATTCTTCTTCTATTTGATTCTTCTCACAAGGTCTATGCATACCACAAAAATTAACATTCTTATAAGAAATAGTACTTTCAGAAGTTTGAGCATGTTTATTGCAATCATTAATAACATTTTCATTTTCCATGCAAGTGTCTTTAAAAGGTTCATGATACATGTCCCATTTTTCTTTAGGAGCATTAATATGGGAAGCAAAGGCTCTATAGTATCTAACAAGAATTTGAGGATCAAGACCATATTTAGCACTAAGCTCTTGAAAATCAGCAGTTTTAGCGAAAGACTTAATGCAATCATACTCATAGTTTATACCTGGTTCTTTACCTTTGTCGTTATCCCAATCTTCAATATTGCTTTGAATTGTTTCAAGAAGATCCCACTTAGCTTTGACCTTCTTACTTGTGAAGGATCCTCTAAACAGGTATCTAGATAGTCCTTGTAATGTCTTGAAAGCCTTGCATAAAAATTATTGATAACAACATTATTGGGGAGCTCATGAATGGGAAATTTGAGCATTAGTGACTTCAATCTCCCCCAAGCTTGGGCAATACTTTCTCCCTCACGAGGATGAGAATTATAAATATAATTCCTATCTCTATGAATTTCATGAGGAGGATAGAATTTAGAGTAAAAGAGAGATTCAAGTTCCTTCCATTCCAGATGATGAGGATCATCTACTAGCTCATACCACTCCCTTTCTTTGTCCCTAAGTGAGAAAGGGAATAGCTTCCTCTTAACTTGGTCCATTGAAATACATGCACACTTGAACAACTCGCATAATTCATGTGTAAAGAGTAAATGATCACTAGGATGGATAGTTCCATCTCCAAAATAGCAGTTATTCATAACACGTTCGACAATTTCAATGGGTATTTTAAAAGGGACACTTTCAGTATGTGGATTTAAAATATCACAAGTATCACTAAAATTACCACATGTGGGAGATAAAGTATCATAAGAGCAAATTTTCTTCCCTAAAGCTGGGGAACTAAAAAGATCCTTCTCATAAAAACTAGCTTCCCCAAGCTTAGACGTTTCCATACCATTAGTAACAATGGTGTTCAAAAAATTCATACTAATAACATTGCTATTAGCATGCAAATAAATCTCCATAGGTTTTTTAATTTTCTCATCAAACACTTCAAGTCCTAACTCAAGATAAATGCTATAGAGCTCTCTAATTTTGTTGTTGTTTTCCATTAATCCTAACTAGTGAAAACAAGAAACAAAAAGACAAAATTGCAGAATCTAAAAAAAATAACTTCGAGCACTCACACCGGAGGATGTGAGTACCTTTTACCTTACCTCCCCGACAACGGCGCCAGAAAAGAGCTTGATGTCTACGCACTTCTATTCTTGTAGACAGTTGTTGGGCCTCCAACTGCAGAGGTTTGTAGAACAGCAGCAAGTTTCCCTTAAGTGGATCACCCAAGGTTTATCGAACTCAGGGAGGAAGTGGTCAAAGGTATTCCCTCTCAAGCAACCCTGCAATCAAGATACAAGAAGTCTCTTGTGTCCCCAACACACCCAATACACTTGTCAGGTGTATAGGTGCACTAGTTTGGCAAAGAGATAGTAAAATACAAGTGGTAACGGTGCCAGAAAAGAGCTTAATGGTGAGGTAAGGTAAAGCAAGCAAACATGCAACAGATCTAGATGCAAACGGTGTTTCAATGTTTAGAAACAAGGCCTAGGGATCATACTTTCACTAGTGAACACTCTCTCATATAAATATCCTCTCTTCATGATACAACTCTTAACTACTCTTCGGTTGGACACTCTAATCATCGGTAGGGCTATAACAACACTCCTCAAAGTCCGCCTTCCCCAATCTAGATAACCCCACACTGTCACCTTGAGCACTAGATGGTTCCAACAAACACCACAATTTCATAGAGACATCCAACTCCAAATATAACTCGTAACAAATATTCAATCTAGCCAAAGTGCCACACACGGTATGCATGCTGTCACTTTCACACACGTGGGGAAAAGCATTGATCTATTAAAGCACAAAGAGTATTTATGTAGACTTAAGCCTAAGTGCCACCATGACGTGCACGCTGTCACTTTCACACACATGGGGAGAGCAGAGATCTATTGAAGCACTTGAGTAGCAAGGTAGATCTACTTGATTACAAAGCTCATGACCACAAGATCATGCATAGAGAGAGAGATGAACACATAGCTACCGGTAGAGCCCTTAGCCCTGAGGAAGAGCTACTCCCTCCTCATCATGGGAATCAGCAACGGTGATGAAGATGGCGATGGAGATCGATGGAGATGGCTCTGGGGGCACTTCCCCGTCCCGGCAGGGTGCCGGAATAGAGACTTTATGTCTCGGAATCTCCCTTTCGCTAGCGGCAGCGCTATAGAGGTTTTCATGGATTTCTTATGGATGCCTTAGGGTTTTTGGGTCAGAGGCTTCTTATAGGCGAAGGAATCAAGGTCGGTGGGGGTCCAGGGGGCCCACACCCTCCCTAGGCGCCTCTAGGGCTTGCCCGCACCTAGTGGGTTTGGCCACCTTGTGGCCCCCCTCTGGCTCTGCTTCGTGGTTCCGTGTGGCTCTGGGAAAAATAATAACTTTGGCTTTTGTCCCGTCCAATTCCGAGAATACTGATTTTTTTGCCTTTCTGGAACCAAAAACAGAAGAAAACAGGCAATTGGCACTATGGCAACTTGTTAATAGGCTAGTTCTAGAAAAGGTATATAAACACCTCAAACTATAGACAAAGCAAAACAAAATAGATACAAAACAAGCATGGAACATCAAAAATTATAGATACGTTTCCGACGTATCACAGGGGTCTGGTGGCCTGGGGTGGCCCCCTGTTTCACCTCAGGTGCCACTCTGCCCCTTTTTTCGAGGAAAAAAATATTTTGAATTTTCTGGGATTTTTCGGGAAACTTTATTTTTGGCCAATTTTCAGGGTATGAAAATTGATTTTCTCGCAGAAACAGTTTTTTTCAGAAGAAGCAAAAGCAAACCAAAAGCCAAACTACAGGAGCTCTAAGAACTCAAACAAGCAAACAACTAGCAAAAGTAAAGCTAAAACAAAGACTAGGAAGGAGAAAGGAAAAAGAAAGCAAGTATAACCACAGTGGAAACATTATTTTGTTCATAAAAATCCTTTTGTTAATAGGGTTGATCAAGTATTGTTACCAAAACAATCTTATATGAAGCAAAACTTTGCATTCGACAAGGTGATTATGTTACCTCATACTTGATAGCAATGGTCCCAATCATAATAGTTTCAAAATTTTCTTGTGAAATGAGACAATATATTTCTCCAACCTTAATGCCTTCAATATTTTCAATGGAATTCAGGCAATAGATCTTAACAACCTTCTTGGGGAAATAGACAGTGTGCTCTTTGTCATTAATATTGAATATCACTTTTTCCTTGATTTCAATTGATGACAGCACGTGTAGTATTAAGAAAAGGTTTCCCAAGAATAATAGACATATTATCATCTTCAGGCCTTTCAAGCACAACAAAATCAGTTAGAACCATGCAATTACGAGCAACTTGAATAGGAACATCCTCACATATACCAACAGGAATAGTAGTTGACTTATCAGCCATTTGCGAAGAAATATCAGTTGGTATCAACTTTTCTAGCTGGAGTCTCTTGTAAAGAGAAAAATGCATAACACTAACTCCAGCTCCCAAATCACATAAAGCAGTTCTAACATAATTATTCTTAATAGAGCAAGGAATAGTTGGTATACCTGGATCACCAAGTTTCTTTGAAACCTTACCATTGAAGGAGTAATTAGCAAACAAAGTAGAAATATCCTCATTAGGAATCTTCCTTTTATTAGACAATATCCTTCATATACTTTGAATAAGGAGTCAACTTAATAGCATCAGTCAAAGTAATTTGCAAAAATAAAGGTTTCATCCACTCACAAAACTTGTTGTAGTGTTCCATCCTTTGACTTGTGTTTCTTACCTGGAAAAGGCATAGGTTTCTGCACCCAAGGTTCTCTCTCTTTACCATGTTTATTAGCAATAAAATCTTCCTTAGTGTACCTAGTGTTCTTAGTGTGCTTCTCAGGTTCTTCCTCACCTTCCTCCTTATCAGGAGCATCATTTTTATCATTACCACTCTCAGTTTCAGCATCAGAGACAGATATACTATTAGGATCTACAACAGGTTCAAGGGGTTCCTCAACTATTTTGTGTTTCTTTTTCTTCCTCTTACGAAGAATACCACTATCTTCACCTTGTTGGGAATCCTGCTCTATTCTTTTAGGATGTCCTTCGGGATATAAAGGATCTTGAGTAGCTATACCACTCCTAGTTCTAATTCCATAAGCATGTTTATCTCCTGAAGCATTAACTAGCATATCCTTTTGGACCTTAGCAAGTTGATCAAGTTGAGTTTGAACCATTTGAAAGTGTTTACAAAGCATTTTAATATCATTAGAAGTTCTTTCCACAATACCTTTCAACTCATGGATAGCTCTAGAGTTTTCCAATAAATGATTCTGAACTTGTTTATTAAAATACCCTTGCTTAACAATAAAAGTGTCAAGTTCCTCTAAACATTGATCAGGAGGCTTACCATAAGGAATATCACCTTCATCAAAGTGTTGGAGAGAGTGTACCTCAATAGTAGATGAGTGGGGAATTGGCTTACATAATTCTTCTATAGGAGGTAGATTCTTCACATCTTCAGCTCTAATACCTTTCTCCTTTAGAAACTTCTTAGCTTCCTTCATCATTTAATGCAATAACTCCCCTCTTCTTTGTTGGTGTTGGAACCGGTTCAGGAACAACTAGTTCAGGAGTAATAGGCTCAGGTGTATTCAGCTTAGTTGAAGTCCAATCATCATAATTGTTGCTTATCTTGGTCATTAATTCTTCAGCACCTGTAGGAGTCCTTTTCCTGAAAACACAATCAGAAAAGCCATCTAGGTATGTCCTAGAATCATCAGTTAGTACATTATAATAAATATCAAGAAGCTCATTCTTAGGTAATGGACATCCAGGATGTGCATGAATCAAGGCACAGAACCTTGTCCATGACTCAGGCAATTTCTTTTCTTCTCCATGTTTAAAATCAAAAAGTCTCTGCAAAGAAGCATGTCTAGCACTGGGAGGAAAATATTTCTGGAAGAAAGAAGCAATCAAGCAATCAGGGCTATCAATGGAACCATGAGGTAATATATTAAACCAAGCCCTAGCTTCTCCTTTTAGTGAAAAGGGGAAGATCTTAGCAACAAAGCACTTGCGCATCTTAAAATCATCAGAGAATAAAGCACTCGTAGTAGAAAGCTCATTCATATGAGTCACATCACTCTCATTTTCAGTACCACAAAAAGGTTCTTTCTCAACAATATCTAAATAAGATAAATCGAGAGAGAAATCATAATCTTCATCTTTAATATTTATGGGAGAAGTGACAAACTTAGGATTAGAGGACAACTTAGGCATAATAGTACGTCTAGCAAGGAGACTCTTAATAGCACTAATACCATGTGTGTTTCGGCACTCTTCAACAAAATCATCAGTGAACTCAATGTAACCATCATTAATATCATAACTCTCACTAGCCTCAGATGAGCTAACAGGTGTAACAGTGTCTTCACTAGGAGTTTCGATATTTCCTAGACTAGCCATAGTAGCATCTAGAAAAGGACCTAATGAACCACTCGCATCAAGCACAGTAGAAGTAACATCATGAGCATCAAAAGCAGTTTCATACTTAGCAGTAGTAGCAGTGTGTGTAGCATGAGTATGTGGTGGTGGTGTGACAAGCTTACTTATAATAGACGATGAATCAAGAGCAACAGAGGTGTTTAGGATTGTACCTCTTTTGTATTGGATGGTAAAATAGGAAACTTTCCATCACGAGACTTACCCATGATGAAAGGAGTAGCAGTGAACAATAATAGATCCAACTTACAAATAAAGCTATGCTCCCCGGCAACGGCGCCAGAAAATAGTCTTGATGACCCACAAGTATAGGGGATCGCAAGAGTCTTTATGGGTAGTATTACCCAATTTATTGATTCGACGCAAGGGGAGCCAAAAAAATACTTGAAAGCCTTAACAACTGAGTTGTCAGTTCAGCTGCATCTGGAAATAGTTCTTGCTCACAGAAGTTTATCAGTAGCAACAGTTTGGTAGTAGCAATAGTAAAGCAACAACAGCAGTAAAACAGTAGCAATAGTAACAGTAACGGTAACAGTGGGATTCGAGTGCGGTAGGCATAGGGATGGATGGACGGGCGTTGCATGGACGAGTCTAAACATGTAACTTCAAGATCTAGGGCATTGCAGATAAATAATAACAAGCATCCAAGTACTAAAAAATCCTAGGCATGTGCTCCAAATATAGTCATACGTGCTCGCAATGAGAACTTGCACAACATCTTCTGTCCAGCCAGCCCGTGGCAGCGGGGCCTCTAGGGAACTACTGGCAATTAAGGTGCTCTTTTTAATAGAGCACCGTAGCAAAGCATTAACACTCCGTGAACACATGTGATCCTCACACCACAACCATCCCCTCCGGTTGTCCCAATTATTGTCAATTTGGGGCCTTTGGATCCGGACAATGATATGTGTACACAACTTGCAGATAAGATCATAAATAATACTATCATAATGATTCAATAATAAGTTCAGATCTGAGATCATGGCACTCGGGTCCTAGTGACAAGAATTAAGCACAACAAGTTGCAACAAAGTCAAATAGCACTAATAGAGATACTAGGCACTATGCCCTAACAGATTCTTATTCGATTACATGATAGAACTCATCTAATCCCTACCATCCTCAAGCCTACAGCGAGGGATTACTCACTCATGGATCTGGGAAACATCGGTGGTTGATGGATATGCGTTGGTGATGACGATGGCGATGATCCTCTCCAAATTCCCCGTCCCGGCAGGGTGCCAGAACGGAGTTTCTGGATCCGAATCTTGGTTTCTGGTGGCGGCGGCGGAGCGGAACTCTTTCTGGAAAACTATCTAACCCCCCTACGATTTTTAGGTCGAAAAGAAACTTATAGGCACAGAGGGAGGCCGAGGAGGTGCCTGGGGTGGCCGCACCCCCTCCAGGCGCGGGGTCAGGTGGGCCCACGCCTGGGGTGGATCTGGGCCCCCCGGGCCTCCCCCCCGTCTCTTATTTTGGCTCCGTGGATCTTCTGGTGAAATATAATTTTTGGCATATTTTCTGGTAATTTTCCTGATAGTTCATTTTCTACACACAAAACAAGAAACCAAGGTAATTCTGCTGAAAACAGCGTCAGTCCGTGTTAGTTATATACAAATCACAAGTATAGAGGAAAAACAATAGCAAAGTGTTCGAGAAAATATATACGTTTTGGACGTATCATCTTTCTTGAAACCAGTGGTCTTATTGATCATCAACACTTGATGTTCTTTCTTGATCTCCACTTCTGCAGTTTTAAGCATTGACAGAAGTTCGGGGAGAGACTTCTTCATGCCTTGCATATTATAGTTCATCACGAAGCTCTTATAGCTAGGTGGCAGAGACTGAAGAACACGATGGATGCCTAAGTCAATGGGAATCGTTATTCCCAAGGACACAAGCTTATTAGTGTAACCCGGCATCTTGACTACATGCTCACTTATGGAGCTATTCTCTTCCATCATGCAGCTAAAGAACTTTTCTGAAGCATTGTAACTCTCTACAGCAGCATGGGTGTCAAAAATCATTTTCAACTCACCCATTGTATCAAAAGAATTGCCGTTTTCGAAACGCTTTCGAAGTTCTGGCTCTAGCCCATTAAATATGCCACAATGAACTAAGTTTTGGTCCTCCTAACGAGTCTGATAGACATTCTTTTCCTCGTCAGGGGCATCATCGAACAGTGGGGGGCCTAGCAGCACTTCTAGCACATATTGCTTTTGTGCAGCAGTGAGGATAATCCTCAAATTCATGGCCCAGTCGGTAAAGTTGCTACCGTTCGTTGCAATTTTCTCTTTCTCCATGAACACATTGAAATTAAAAGCAGGTGGTGCCATCTATAGCAAAATTTGTAAAGTTTAGACTAAGTTTATGATAGATCGAGTTCAACTAATCTAAATTAAGAATGAACTCCCACTCAAAAACGACATCCCTCATGTCTTTTTGGTGATTACATGAACCAAATCCACTATACCAAGTCCGATCATCACGTGAGTCGGTGTATCTTAGTATTCGCGTGTGTAACTTTCTTACACCCGAAACTTTCGTGTGTGTAACTTTCTTACACCCGAAATATGATCGTGGATCCAAGAACACCCGATCATCATGTGATGTCTTGGAGTGACGAAACATAATCGGTGCATACTTTAAGGGAGAACACATTTTTATCTTGATATCTAAATGAGGGATCATCTTATTATGCTAATAAAACACAAACAAGCAATATAAGATGCAACAAACATCACATGTTAATAAGTGGAATGATATGGTTCTTGCACTTGATCTCCATCATGTGCATCGTCGTATGATCCTCATCATACCTTTATGTGTAAGGCCAAGGTCTATGGAACTTACACGTTATGTGTCCTGTAAGAGTATCGACTTATACTTCTACTTACAACATCACCATATCATGATACTAGCCCAGCAACAATCTAAACTAGACGCCTCTAATTTATCCATTGCAAGTTTTACATGGCTTAGGGATTTTGAAGATAGAACCGTTCTTACCTATGAACATGAACCACAACAAGGATAACCAAATTGTTGACAACTTGTTGCAAATTAGATATTGACTATAGTAGGAGAGACAGACACCCGCTAGACACTTATGCAAAACTAGTTGTATGTCAAGCGTGAAACAGGTCTCATGTGCAAGGACATGTAAAGTTTGTCCGGGCCGCTTCATCCCACTATGCCACCAATATCCAAAGTAAAACTAAGAAGCAATAACACGATCATCATTGCCGACATACTCATATGTGTACTACCCGTGCAAAGCATCTACGCATAGATCCGGCTCTGATATCACTGTAGGGTTCGCAACATAGAAAACAAAAAAATTCCTACGATGGGAACAACTATGTATCAAGATCTATCTACTAGATACAAGCAACGGGCGGATATACATCCGTAGAGAACATACCCTTGAAGACCTACAAAGCTTAATGAGGTTGAACGCGTGGTTGATGTAGACGATCTGTTGCCGATCTCAAGATCGAGAGGAAGTCCTAGCGCCGCAAATTAGCGGCGCATCCGTGCTCGCACACACATCCGAGGCACCGAGCAACCTCCGCCTCCTCGCTCCAGCGATGCAGCGGAAGCACAACTCTTTCTTGCCGAATAGCCACCGGAAACATGTATCTCGCTAGTTCGAGACCATGGGGAATAAATACTAGAGGGAGAGAGAGATCCTTCACGAGGAGGTGTGAGTGAGAAGTGAGGAGGGGTGATCCTTTTATAGGAGGAAGGGGGGGCACCCTAGAGGGGTGGCCTCCGGCCATGGGGCTGCCCTCTCCTCTCCTTCATTCATGTGGGTGGAAGCTCCACTCATAAAATGCCCCTTCAATTTTCTCCACTCAAAATCCCACTCAAATTCCCATTAAATTTCCACCAAATTTAATGCAAACTCTCATTAAATAAAACTCCTTTTATTTATTCAGAATTTTGACAATTATTTTAATGACAAACATTCATATATAACCCCTTGCTAGTATTTCATTTCACATGCAGAAACACTTTCTGCAATTTCACCCGAAACCAGTTTCGGTATCTAGTGAAATATATTCATGCGCTTGTTATTATTTTCAGCATGAAACTATTTGCTCCAAATGGTGTCGGTGTCTCTTAAGTGTGTCACCCTACGGTTCGCGAATAATGCGGACATGATCGAGACCCCTCTCAGATCAATAATCAGAAGTGGGACCTAGAGATCCATACTGACTCCCACACATTCAACGATGACTTTCTTGTGATCGTGAGAACCTTTTATGCTAGTATCTTAATCCTTTTGTTTCGCGGTATATTACATGTCCGAGATTCGATCATCGGTATCTCCATACCTAGTTTGATCTCGTTACTGACATGTACTCTTTTCTCGTTCCCGTGATATAACATTCTAGTGATCAAATCACTTGCTTGCAAGCTAGCAATGTGATATCACCGAGAGGGCCCATAGCATATCTATCCGTCATCGGGATAAACAAATTCCACTCTCGATCCATGGGCCTCAACATAACACTTTAGTAGTACTGAACCCATCTTTATAATCACCCTGTTACAGTGTGACGTTTGATGTTATCAAGATACTCTTCTAGTGTTAGTGATTGACATGATCTCATGGTCTAAGGATTAGGATCACTTGGTATGTTGTTATAGCAATATAAACTCAATGACTTTGATCGTAATGCTATACTTTGAATGAATGTTCATCACACCATTCCAATAATGTTGTGACCTCGTTATTAACAACATCCAATGTCCATGATCAGGAAACCTTGATCATCTTGTTAATCAACGAGCTAGTTTATGAGAGAGGCATAACTAGAAACTTTCGGTTTGTTTATTAAACACGCATGTATTAATGTTCCCGTATTAATATAATTATAGCATGCAAAATAAACATCTATCATATACTTGGAATATACATAATAATCACTTTATTATTGCCTCTCAAGGCATATTCCCTTCACTCCGGAGGTCTTGCACTGTCGCTGCTACGACCTCCAGGATTTTGAGGATTTGCACAAGCTCCATCCCATACACATGGTTTCTTGACGACGATAGGAGGAGGCGACGAGGTTGGCCATAGCCTGGCCAGGGAAGACATCTTGCAACCTAGCTGCACAACATGGAGACGATTGAGAACAACAATATCAATTTCAAGAAAATGGGAGATTTAAGATCTTTCAAGCCAAAAGGCTACTAGCACTCACCGACGAGAACTATAGTGCTTCATAGAGGTTCGCGATGCTCAGCTCCAAGGTGCCCGAGACCGACGCAGCCAACGATGTCCAGCACGACTTGACGTAGACCCAAGGCCGCAACAAGATCCGCTGGAGCTAGCCCTGATGAGTACGGAGTGTGAACATGATTGCGTACCTTGGGGATGGACGACGGATATGGCATAGTCTAGGCATAGTAGGCCTGGTAGAGAAGGCGGAGCTGGGATAGGCTTTAGGTCTGGACTCTAGGGACATATACAATGCACTCGACATGGTGACTGAGCGTGTGAGGCAAGCCGGATCAACGATGGCGGTGGAGAAAACGAAGACGCGGTTGCAGTATTGAGGCGGTGGTGGTGTCGAATCGGGTCCGTCCAACCACCAATCGATTTTTTAGCTCGGCTTGGTCGCCACCGGGGTCATCGCTGTCATCTTCAAGCAGCAAACATGGTAGTAATTTGGAGAATTTTTCGGGTCAGCTCGTGAGAAGGAACAAAGGTGTCAGCGCTTCAAAAAAAAAATGGACTGAGCTTTCCAAACAATTAAAGCTACCGATATACTAAAAAGTCATGTTGTTTTTTCTATTTATTGGTTAGTTATATTTGGCCTTAGCTTGTTGTGGCTTTAACATCATTAAACTAATGTCATGTGATTTTCACGACTACATGAATTAAATCGCCATGTGTCTTTCACTATAATAGGTGAAAAGTCCCTGTTTCGGGGTAATTACTATTGCATAGTATAAAAGATAGGTAAATTTAGGGACTCCATGCAATTTGTATTCGATTGTTTAAATTTTTTTAAACATAAGAAATACTATTATTCATTTTATTTAACGTGGAGCCCGTAGCAAGCTCGGGCTCATTACTAGTAACTATAAACACATTAGAATATTTATGAAAAAACTATGATTTTTTTGAGGGAAAACCACCATGGCAAGCTTTATTGATTATGGAATAAAATTAAATCGTTCACGAGATAGTTCAAAAGGAAATCTAGAGATTAAACTATCTAATTACAAGATTTTTGCTATCTAAAACACTCCTTAGCTATCTAATGCCTCTGCCATACCTGCATATGCAACATGAGGTACGAAATGGCAAGAACCAGCTAAAAAATTGACTGAGGAGTCACGAATGACTGCTGCAATAGCTCCCATTCCTTGATCTGCACGATACTGCGTCCACATTCAGTTTCACAAACACTTCAAACGGACGTTGCCAGACAGCACACAACTTATGTTTTCTCTATAAACTTTTGCATTGTTTGCCACCATACTTGGTGGTACTACTCACCATGGGACAATTGCCGACGAATCCACCGTAAGTACCAGCACCTGAAACCCACAGTTTCTTGCACTCCCAGCTGATCACAACCAGAAACACTACTTGTAGGGTGTCAAAGTAGATATTCTTGATATTTAGGAAGAATAATAACTTGTGTATTGTGTAGAGATTACAGGGGTATATATGAGGGCCAAAACCAGCTAGGGTTTAGAGCCAAACCGACCTAAGAGTCCAAACTGATTACAAGAATAAATCGCTAATACCCCCCCCCCCCCCCCGCAGTGGCAACGTCTGGCTCGACGACATTGAGACTGGACCGAATATCACAGAAGGGTGCAGTAGGAAGCCCCTTTGTGAAGATGTCAGCAAACTGAGCACTGGTCGGTACGTGAAGAACGCGAACCTTGCCGAGAGCCACCTTCTCGCGGACAAAATGAATATCTATCTCAATGTGCTTGGTTCGACGATGTTGAACGGGGTTGCTGGCCATGTAGACGACAGAGATATTGTCACAGTAGACAATGGTGGCGCGCTTAAGTGGTCGATGAAGCTCGGCAAGAAGTTGACGAATCCAGACGGCTTCGCGGCAGAGTGTGCAACATCTCTGTATTCGGCTTCAGCAGAGGACCTGGAGACCGTGACCTGCCTTTTAGATGACCAAGAAACAAGATTATCCCCCAAATAAACACAAAAACTGGATGTGGATCGTCGAGTGTTGGGGCAACCAGTCCAGTCTGCATCATAATAAACTGTCAAGCTTGTTGGAGAGGAAGAATTGATGAGAAGACCATGGTCAAGAGTTCCTTTGAGATAACGAAGAATGCGTTTGACATGAGATAGATGAGGAACATGAGGATCATGCATGAAAAGACAGGCTTGTTGAACAGAGTACGATATTTCTGGACGTGTTAAAGTAGCATACTGGAGCGCACCAGTGAGACTGCGATAGAAAGTAGGATCAGAGACAGGTTCACCATCGGCAGAAAGTTTAGAACCAATATCAGCAGGTGTATGGGAAGGCCGGCAATCAGTCATCCCGGCGCGAGAGAGTAAATCAAGAATATGCTGAGAAAGAAAAAGAGAGGTGGGAGTACGAGAGGCGGTGACACCAATAAAATGATGTAGAGGTCCGAGATCAGTCATAGAAAATTCAGTATGAAGAGACAAGATGATTTGTTGTAAGGAGTCGGAGGAGGCAATGAGAACAATGTCGTCAACGTAAAGGAGAAGATAAGCCGTGTGTTCGTGGGAATGAAAGAGAAATAGAGAAGAGTCAGATTTTGAAGGAGTGAAGCCGATGGTTTGAATGAAAGAGGCGAAGCGATGAAACCAGGCGCGAGGAGCCTGTTTGAGACCATAAAGAGACTTGTGAAGGAGACAAACAAAATCAGGAGTGGAGGAGTTCTCAAAACCGGAGGGTTGTTGACAGTAGACAGTTTCGTTGAGAGTGCCATTAAGAAAAGCATTTTTGACATCAAGCTGGTGAATGGGCCAGGAAGAAGAAACAGCGAGACTAAGAACTATACGAATGGTGCTGGGTTTGACGACAGGAGAAAAGGTTTCATCGAAGTCAATCCCATGCTGCTGGGAGAAACCACGGCATACCCAACGAGCTTTATAACGAGCGAGAGTGCCATCCGAGTGAAATTTATGACGGAAGACCCATTTACCAGAAACAACATTGGCGCCGGAGGGTTTGGGAACGAGAGACCATGTGTTGTTTTGGAGGAGAGCATCAAATTCCTCACGCATAGCAGAATGCCAGAGAGGGTCGAGAAGAGCACGTTTGTAGGTTGTTGGAATTGGGGAAATAGTTGTGGTAGTGGTGGTCGCAGAAAGATTTAGAAGGCGACGAGGAATGTGAAAACCTCGTTTGCCTCGAGTACACATAACGTGATCGTTCTCGGTAATGGTTGTGGGAACAACATTGGGAGGAATCAGAGGTGGTGTAGGCGAGGGAGAAGATGGTGTGGAGGAGATGAGAGAGCTGTCGAACGGTGGAGGGGAGAACTCTGTCGCAGCTGAGGAGACAGGGAGAGATGCTGTCGTGGCAGAGGAGGGTGTGAGCGCTGCCGCAGCACAGGAGAGAGGTGGCGTGGTTGCCGCGGTAGAGGAAGAGGGCGCGGGTGCTGCCGCGACAGGAGGAGCAGGCACAGGAGCTGCCGCGGCAGGAAAAACAGAAGGGGTCTCTGCCGCAGCGGAGCGCGCGGCAGCGATGATGACGGGAGGGTTGGTGTTATGGGCGGGGTAGTTTGGGGGTGGTTTGGCGGGTGGCAGCATTGGCGTTGGTGTAGGGAAAGGTGTGTTCGTCGAAGATGACATGACGGGAGGTGAGAACCCGACCAGAAGCGAGATCAAAACATCGGTATCCCTTGTGATCACTAGAGAGACCAAGGTGAATGCACGGTAGAGAGCGAGGTGCGAGTTTATGGGGAGAAGTAGAGGTGGTGTTGGGAAAGCATAAACAACCAAAGACACGTAACATGGAGTAGTCCGGAGAGGTGAGAAAAAGAGATTGGTAAGGAGTGTATAGAGGGCAGGTTTTGGTTGGACGAACGTTGATGAGAAAGGTGGCGACATTGAGAGCTTCTACCCAAAAGGGTGGAGGAAGAGAGGCCTGAATTAGGAGTGTGCGGAGAATATCATTGATGGATCGAAGAGAGCCTTCAGATTTGCCATTTTGTTGGGAGGTGTAAGGATAGGAAAAACAAAGAAGAATGCCGTGAGAGAGAAAGAAGTTGCGATTTTTGGTGTTATCAAATTCACGTCCATTGTCACATTGAATGAAACGGATAGGAAGACTAAAGTGAGTATGAACATAATTTTGGAAATTTTGAAAAACGGTGTGGACGTCAGATTTTGCACAGAGAGGAAAAGTCCATATGTAATGAGAATAATCATCAAGAATAACGAGATAATATTTAAAACCAGAAACACTAGGCACATGAGATGTCCATAAATCACAGTGTAATAATTCGAAAGGAAAAGAGCTATGAGTAGATGAAGTGCTAAACGGTAATCGAACATGTTTGCCACACTGACAGGCATTACAAACAGAGGAATCATGAGGAGAACTAATACTAGGGATACAAAATTCTTGGAGTAACGAAGACAATGTGGCTTTATTTGGATGCCCTAGGCGACGATGCCAAAGTCCAACGGAAGCAATCATGGCAAGAGGTGTAGAGGTGGGCGCGCCATGGAGAGGATAGAGATCCCCGGGGCTATTGTACCGGGCGAGAAGCTTCCCCGTTTGAAGATCCTTCACAGATAAACCAAAGGGATCAAATTCAAGAGAGACACGATTATCAATGGTAAATTTGCGAACAGATATGAGATTTTTAATTAAAGAAGGTGCTAAAGGAATTTGACGAAGAAGAAATTGAACATGTGGATGCGATATATAGGAATCACCGGTGCCAGAGATGGGAATAGAAGATCCGTCACCAATGGTAATGGAAGAAAAGGGAGAAGAAGAACAAGCTGACAGAAAATCCAAATTCGAAGACATGTGCGAGGAAGCACCAGAATCAAAAATCCAATCCGTACCTTCGGTGTTATTGAGGGTAAAATTGTTCATGGCAGATATGAAGGCGGCCTGGTCCTAGCTTGGTCTAGAAGGCGATGACGATGGCCCGGGCACGGTTGACGAAGATGCGTACATGTACGGCGGAGCCGAAGGAGGGCCATATATGTAAGGTGGTTCCGTGTAGCCGGGGTACGAAGCCTGAGCGCTGTACACCTGTGTAGGGGGTCGAGGGACGAGAAGTCCAGGGGAGCCGATGGGCGGACGGAGGGCGGAGTTCCAAGTCGGTGAAGCGTCGTATGATGCAGGAGCCGTCCACGGCATGGACCAGGCCTGGACCATACCGGTCCAGGGATCATGCTGGGGGCGCCAAGTTGGTGCAGCAGGGGGCACCGTCGGTGCTGGTGCAGGGGGCGCTGTCGGAGGGGGACGCGGCAGGGGCGGGGGCCGGTAGATGGGATTCTTGCCGCGGTAGTTGGGGCTAGGGCGCCAGCCGGCAGGAGCTGCCGTGGCAGGGTTTTGCCCTGAATTTGCTGCCGCGGCAGGAGGCTGCATGGGAGGAGCCGCCACGGCAGGTGCGGACGCGGGCGGCCGTGGGGTGGCGACGAATACGTGGTGGCACGACTCCCGGTTCTGACGAGTGCGATCTGCACTTTGAAGGATCGACCGAACCTCGGCAAAAGTGGGGCGGGGCCGCATCAGAGGTATGAACGAGGCATGCTTGTCGAAGTCCTCGCTAAGGCCAATGAGGAGGATGTTGATGAGTGGCCGATCTTCAATGGGATCACCGAGTTCGCGGAGTTCGTCAGCGATGGAGGAGAGACGCTGACAGTAGACGTCCACGGGAGAGGTGCCTTGACGATGTTGCGAAGCTCGATGTTGAGGGCGTTGACGCGGGAGTCGATGTTATCCTGAAAGAGCTGACGAAGGGCCGCCCAAAGAGCGGCGGCGGACGAGGCGGTGCGATAGACGAGATGGAAGATCTCGGTGGAGACGCGCGTGTAGATCCATTGGATGATCGCGAGATCATCCTTGACCCAACGAGGGTCGTCGGGGCGAGGGACGCAATCCGTGGCGACGTGATGAAGAAGATTGCAGCGCCCCAGGTGAACTTCGAACAGATGGCGCCAATGATAGTAGTTGTGGGCTGAGAGATCAAGGGTAATGGTGATGAAGGGAGATATATCTGTGATCGTGTCGGTGAACGACATGGTGGCTAGGGTTTGGGTGGTGGTGACGCCGGCGGCAGGAGGAGATGGTGCGCCGGCGGTGTGAAGGGGGACTAGGGTTTAAGAGGAAGAAGAGGAGGAGGGAGCGCCGGCGGCGCGGAATTCCGCCAGGGAGAAGAGAGAGCCCGACGGCGGCGGAGGTGGGGTGGGCGAAGCCATGCCAGGTGCGAAAAAACCTAGGCGTCTGATACCATGATATTTGGGAAGAATAATAACTTGTGTATTGTGTAGAGATTATAGGAGTATATATGAGGGCCAAAACCAGCTAGAGTTTAGAGCCAAACCGACCTAAGAGTTCAAACTTATTACAAGAATAAATCCCTAATAATTCTAAGGCTTTATTTATACTACGACCTAAAAAAAGACTAATATAGCATAGTGAGTTAATGTCCTTTTTTAAAGAGCCCCTTGTTGAACTGCGATAGTTACATATCCTTCCCAGGTTCTTGAACATCTCCTCAGCTTGCCTACTCCCCACCTTGCCGTAACCTGCCACCTCTGCTGTTCCCACCTATCTCCTGCTTGGAACAGCCCAGACACGCGCCGCGCCCCTCCCGAGGAGAACGAAGCGGGAGCCACCGCCGGTGGTGGGAGCCCAGCCGCCGGCTTATGCGGCGGCGGCAATGGGGGTGTGGGAGTTCATCCTGCGCGGCGGCGGCCGGCGCTTCCTCAAGCGCAAGGGCAGCGACGCCGGCGAGGCTGGTCAGTGGCTCAGTAACCGCCCCCCCTCTTTCCTCGCCTCCGCTCTGCTTCTCCCGTTGCTGCGCGCCACTTGGGGGAGCAGCAATGTGGTTTCTTGTTTCACTTCATCCCACTCCACTCCTCTCTTTCCTGTAGGCTGTAGTTGCAAAGATCTGAGCTTTTTTTAAGTACAAATGGCATAAAAAATGCATCTTTTTTTCCGCACTATATAACCTGTACGTGTGGCAAAACTGATTTCTGTTCAGTTGCATTGTCCTCACTGTTTCGCTATCTTTCTATTGTTATGAGTGAATCCTGCAAATGTAATTAAGAAACTGCACATATCCAATCGGTTATTTTTTGCATCTAGACAGGCAGCAGACTGACCTTTTCTGGTCATCCTACACAAAATTTATGTACTGAATGGTGCTTCGGTCTCCTGGCGGTGTAGATTCCACGGCAAGTACGCCTAGTATGATTGTGCACTGTGCCGCCGCGTTGCTTAATTCTTTTTTCCGTTATTGCTAGTTATGTACTTATAATGCACAAAGGAAAATCAGCTACTTCAGATCTTCATTGGCCACCTGAATAATTTTGTTGTCCTTTATTGGCATGAAGAGTGCTGCATTCTGTGCATTGTCTACTGATGAAGGAAGCCATTCTTAGTGGAGAAAAATAGTAGGTGTGATGCCACTCGCCATTTTGAAATTGGCTCAACTGGAGATCAAGAAAGTTTGTTCTTTCCCCTATTGCCCTGGTCGTCGGGATTCTGAGTGAAAAATTGCATTTCAAGTTATGCTTTTAATGGCATTAAATTAACGGCCATCTGCAGCACTTTCTGATTGACCAAAACTGAGCTCTTCACTCTCGGTTTCTCTTTGATGATGACCTCCCAGGTCGGGCATTGGAGGAGCTGAGGAGTTCCCTCTACAACGAGTTTCATACTTCAGAAGGTGCCAAGCGACAGCAGCAGAAGTTCTGTGGCCCAGGCGTCGCACTATCATTCAACTTCGTGGTTTCTGTTGGGATCATCATGGCAAACAAAATGGTATGTGATGTCTTTTCGGTTTTCCTACAGTTCATGCTGTACCTATTTAATTTTTTTTTTTACATTGCATCTCCTATTCTGCAGGTGATGGGTACTGTTGGGTTTAACTTCCCGGTTGCGCTGTCACTAATCCATTACGTAGCTGCCTGGGTCCTCATGGCTGTCCTCAGGGCACTATACCTGATTCCCACCGCTCCTCCTTCGAAATCCACTCCTTTCTCCTCGTTATTCGCTCTGGGTGCTGTGATGTCTTTCTCCACTGGACTTGCTAATATCAGCTTAAAGCATAATAGGTGAGATCAATAACCATGGCTCTCTGTTTAACAAATACAGAACATTCCACCTTATTAAAGGTGTGGCCGGTCAGTTTTCTCATGGCGTGCTAACTGTTCTCGTTCTTCAGTGTAGGGTTTTATCAAATGGCTAAGATAGCAGTAACTCCAACAATCGTTGCAGCAGAATTTATTCTTTTCCAGAAAAGTGTTTCCCTTCGAAAGGTAAATTTGTTATAAAATTAAAGTTCCATCTAATTTTCTCTTTAATTGGTACCAGTGCACTTTAAATTAACTTCTGATCCCATATAACTAAAGAGGATTTTTTTATTACAGGTTATCACGCTAGTTATAGTGTCATTTGGTGTGGCTGTAGCAACTGTTACTGATTTGGAGTTCAACTTTTTTGGTGCCTGTGTGGCAGTAGCGTGGATCATTCCTAGTGCTGTAAACAAGATCCTCTGGTCAAATTTACAACAGAGTGGAAACTGGACTGCTCTTGCGTAAGTCGTGATATATGTCTCGTCTTAGATAGCTACATATGTTTTTCTCCTAACATTCAGCTTCTTGATCAGGTTGATGTGGAAGACAACCCCAATTACGATATTTTTCTTTCTTGTCCTGATGCCTTTGATGGATCCTCCAGGGTTGTTGTCTTTCAACTGGAATGTCAAGAACAGCTGTGCAATTATGATATCTGCTTTGCTTGGTTTTCTTCTTCAGTGGTCCGGTGCTTTGGCACTTGGGTGAGGCATCTTATTATTTCAGTTTTCTCGTACATGATTGTCTTTCCATTATCTTAAGGCACATGTTTCCCTGAAACAAAAGCATGTTTTTTATCTGTGCTTTTGCACCTGTATGGGGCATATTATTTCTAGTTTTCTTACTCCCTCCGGTCAATATTAAGGATTTTCCGAGGAGAAAACAGCTTTTTATTCATGCATTTTTTCCTGTTTTGTAATTATCTTACTTTGCGAAGCCTGTGAATGTCAACTGACGTTTGTGCTGACTTTTGCATGATGCAGTGCAACCTCGGCTTTGTCTCATGTTGTGCTAGGACAATTCAAGACTATTGTCATAATGCTATCGGGGTTTCTGGTGTTTAACTCTGATCCTGGTCTCACCAGTCTGTACGGAGCTGTTGTTGCTCTAGGAGGCATGTCAATCTACACTTACCTAGGGCTAAAAGAGTCAACCACCGGTGCTAAGAGAATTCCTTCGACATCTAGGCAAAGTTCTCACTCACTGAAGTCCAAGGTTATTCCAGTCGGAGAAAAGCCGGAAACGAGACCTATGGACTCTGTCTAAGTTGAAGAATCGCAACCGGGACAACATTTGTTGAGTTCCAGACTTCAGTGCACCACCAACTTCGCCTGAGCATAACCTTTTTGAGCCTGCTCTCTTTTTTCCTCCTGTTCTTCCTAGAATGCTGCCACTCTGTTTTAGGAAAATTTAGTCAACTATTGTTTGTCATTGACCATAATTATTAACGTAGAGATAGCTGACGTTCCTTTTTTTTGGTTCCGCCACTTGCCTTGTGGATGTTTGTTTTTTTATTTCAGTAAATGGATGATAAGCTCTGCTGACAGTAGGGATCTTGTTGAATTTTATGTAAGTTCTACACTATGATTGTTGTTCGTACATAGTATATGCCAGCAGCTGTTTTGACGTACTTTACACACTTAAATTGTTAGTGTTCACAGTATTCCTCTTCAGTGAAGTGTAATGCTTGTATTCCGTTATTCAAAGCATTATCCTCAAGGGAATTTTTTTGGAACGCTGCTTACTGTGAATGGGAAAACATGTAGGCAAGTACTCCATATGTTTCATAATATAAGATGTTTTAACTTTGTAAAACAAATGTATCTAGACTTGTTTTAGTATGTAGATTCACTCAAGTTTGGAATGAATACACACTAAAAGAAGTCTAGATACATTTTCTTCATAAACTTAAAACATCTTATATTTTGAAACTGAGGGAGTATATGCAACCTCAAGCCTCTCGACTAAGTTAGGTACACAGATTAAGTTTGGCCTCACGACTACTTCGACCAGTTGAATTCTGCATATTCCTGTAGATAACTTGTTTCTTGAGAGGTCTTATAGCCTTCATTCACACCATAGATTTCTTCAAGAGATCCCGTCCTGCAATGTGCGGAGTATCTTCTAGCTTTTTTTTTATATAAGTGAGGCGAGGCATGCCCGATATGGATTGTTTGAATGTATTTTCTGTAAGCCGACTTATCCGGGTTTCATGTTTGTGTTTGCTTGACATTATTTTCCACGTCTATGAACTATGGATACATATGTCGAGGGTTTATCCTCTTTTTTTGAGAAAAAAAAGCAAGTCGTCCATATTTAATATAAACTTTTCTTCCAATCTCTCAAATTATAGATGGCAATTCTAAATCAAACCATGTCATCATTCAAATTTCTCATTTTAACTTGACTAATACTAGGTTAACTGTTCACATTTTAGCTTACAGGTATTTTTTTTTATACGATGAGATTCTCAACTTTTTTTTGATAACGAGGATATATTAATACCAAGATTATATCTAGCCTCTGCTATTACATAATGACTAGAGCAAGTCTCGACATAAAGATGCACACAACTAAAAACAAAACAAGAACAAAGAAAACAAAAATCCTGCCGAGAAAGCAAGGAGAGACACTCGCAGCAGTGGAAGTACACCTGTGGTGATAACACCTCGACTCCAAAAAAAAGTTCTTCAAAACGCCGTATCTAGGAAAATAACTGTGCACAAACACCGTCATCGTCACATTAGCATAAGCAGATCCTGGATTTTGATCCCGTTCCAATCTTCGTACAATGCGTTCAATGCAAAAATGACTAGAGAGTCACCATTGGTAGATTGATCAGTAGAATTTTCACTCTCGAAACTTGACACAGAGTTCAAGGAGCACCGCAAATAACGAAGTCTGCCGGTGTGTCCTGGAGAACATCGCCGCACAACACCCACATATACTTCTCCCGATCCGCTGCAAATATTCACCGAGATTTTCTTGACTGCTAGGCAAGACTCAAGAGCATGCGAGATAGAATCGTCCAGAGCGTGGCCTATCCAGTCTTCACAACTGCCATGACCCCCCTACCGGAATTCCCACCTCTCGGTTCAATCCAGCACCGCCGGAAAACGGGACATGGCGGCATACACACGCTTAGGGCCACCGAGAGAACGGCTTTATTTATTTGGGGACACGCCACCGCCGTCGTCCACCGACGGCCTCCTCTTGCGGCGGAAATGGACTCCTTCGCTGGCACAAGCAGCAGCTCGCTCCCGCTGCGTAAGCTGCCGACCGGCGGGTGGGTTGAGCAGGCGCGGTTGCCGTGGAGGAGCGCCGGCCCGTCCTCGCCGCTCGACGAAACGCCCTCGCGCGAATGCACGGCAAGTGCTCGACGATATGCTCCCGGTCTAGATGGGTGCACCGTGCACGGCTGCGGTGCGGCCAGTGGTCGACGGAGCGTGTGAAAGAGACCGGCAGCAGTCCTGGCAACGGCCGTCACGTGCCTTTCTCACACCCACACCACACAGCTCGCTCGGCAGGTGCCGCTGCTGCTCTGCGGGGAAAGCGCCCGGCAGGTACTCGACGAAATGCCACCGTCGTGAACGCGCGGCATGCTCCAGGTCCAGATGCACGCGCACGGCCAGTGGTCGACCAAACGTTCGCCGGAAACCACTCTCGCTCGGCAGGTGCAGCAGGAGGTATTTCCTCGAGTTATGCTGCAGTGGCCTGTCGATCGGATTCGCAGGCTCAGTTTGCTCGACCGGATAGAAGGTGCCTCACACTTGTCGAGGAATCAATCTCAATGTTGAGCGGTATCCTCTTCTGCCCGTTGATATACTTGTCCTGCTCAGTCATAGCACTGCTGGGTATTGCCATGTTAGAACCAATGGAGATATGTTATGCAGATCTCCTTTCAAGCTGTTTGGACTTCACCGGCATCGGACCATGGCCTAAGTAACGTGCAGCGGTTCAGCGCCTAGCGTGCAGTTCTCGATCCCTATCGGAGCTCCTTAACGCCGAAGATGTGTTGAAGCACAGAGTCGGGCCGGGCGCAAAATTTGTTCTGCTCATCATCGCCGAACAATATTGTTGGTACAAGGAAGACAATCAGAGGTTCAGAAATGTATGAGGAACCTACACAAGGTAACAAAATGTTTATTTTTCGCACTGCATTCTAAGTATAGCAAGATCTGACTGCTGCCTATATTTCAAACTATCAACAGAACTTTCGGGACCAGATTACACGAAGGGATGAACTCCTGCGCGCCTGCCTGCCTGCCTGCCTGCCTGCAGGTACTTATTCACCAATCACCAGGCACCGATCATTTGCTTCTTTGCCTGCCCTTAAGCTAGATCTACCCATGGGGGTGCAGTGGCCTGTGGTGCCTTTTAAAGGCCAGCATCTTTTGGCTGCTGATCTTTGTGCCCAGCTGAGCTGCTTGGAGATTGTCATTTATGTCGGGATGATCGTGCTGGCCATTTGGATATGAACACTTCTTTTCATTTCGTTTACTATATTCTTTTGACCTGGTCACGAATTAATGGTAAACAGAGAAATAAAAAAAATCTAGCGGTTGGTGTCCGTTCCAAATTTAGGATCTTTTTTTTTGAGATTACCAAATTTAGGATCTAGGCACAGAAAGGAAGACCTGAGGTTGTGAAGTCTTCCAAGGCTTCTGCATCCGGTGTAAGTTCTGTTTTTTTTTTTTTTTGAACGGATTACGGGTGCAGAGCACCCGAAATATATTGCTGCAATAACGTCGCTGGAGTACAGGAGGCCTAAGAAATAAAAATTACACAGAGGCCCAGAAAATAAGCACCAAGGACCCTAAAAGAAACTTGAAAAAGCAATCAAGTCCACCATCTTCTTCCTCCTCCAGATCGACGAAGAAGCTCCGGTATCGGCCCGCACCTTGCCACAGGGGACGACCGACACACAGGGCGAAGCAGCGAAGGAGCGGCAGCCCTACTGCCCTTGAGTCCGACGTGTTGACGAAGCAACAGCCGCCAAGAAGCCGCCGGAGAGAAGCTCCCGGATCGAAACCGCCGCGACAGGAAGCCAACACCTACACACCACAAGCCACCACCATGGTCGCTTGGAGAAGCAGGAGGGGGACCCACCGCGACAAGAACTGCCCCCGCATCCAGGCAAGAAAGAGGCAGACGAGCTCAGCACTTCACAACCCCCTCGCCTCCACGGCCGGCCGGGAAGGAGAAGCACACAAGCCATCCGCCACCACACCTCACTCCCCCGCCACCACGGCCGGCCAAGAGAGGGTCGCAGCTCCAACTTCCTCACCCGATGCCAGGTCCTAGGCCTTTATTGAGAGCCTCCGGCGGAAGATCTACACACCCCAAACAACTCCGACCACCGGAGTACTGCAGGGGCGAAGATCAGCACCGGCCCGCTCCAGATCTAGGCCAGCAATCTGGAGACAAAAACTCAAACGGCATCTCGCCAAAACACCACAAGGGCAAACACAGAAAACCTAAACCTAGTCCTACGACTCCTACGGCGAGAGCCCAGCAACCTAGACTACATGCGCCGGAGCTCTTCCTCCACCTCCCTCGACCGGCAACGCCGACGAGTTTGGCTTTGGAGAGGCCCGGCGCCCTCGAGAAAGCTTAGGAGAACTGTAGCAGGGAGAGGGGGGAGGAGAGGGGTCCTTCGTATGAACTGATACTCACATGGGGTGCTGCTACCCCCCGGTGTAAGTTCTGGTTGGTGGCTACTAAAACCCAAACCGGTCCGTGTGTCCTCTGGCGTTCTGGCACATCAATGGTACTACTAGTATTTATTTATAGTTTTTGCCCTGCAATAATGCAACTTGGGATCTTTGCTTTCTTTGGATAAGAAGAAGGGGACGAATAGTGCACTGTAGTATCTAACATGTGTCTGGCACTGGCAGTACTCACAGAGCACTCCAACGACCTCTGTGGCAGTACTAAAATAAAAATAGACACCAAATGGAACTAAAAATAGCTAGAGGATCAACAAGCAGGGCATGCACATCATCTATGTGCTTTATATATTATCTCTGCAAAGGGAGTCGTTAATTAACCAGTAGCTAAATTCTTATCTCATCGAGTTCATGATACATGAAGGCATTTCCTCAGAAAAAAAGATATGGTACAACATTAGTTAGCCCTTAAACTCTGCTATAACCATCTTACATGGTGATATCAAAATCTTGTTATTTTTTTTCCAATAAATGGTACTGTTGAAGCTCCAGTCATGGTCTCAAGACAAGACCCCAGGGCAGGGGGGATTGATTAGTTTAAAGGTCAAGTCTTCAGGTCCGGGTCAACCAAGGAAATAAGGATAAATCTGCAGGTTCACACCTGTTGTGACTTGAATGTTCTGAGTTGAAGAAAATACTGATGAACTTCTACGTCAAAGAATTGTTTTGCATATTCTTTATTCTTGACGTTTTTAGTAAATGAGAGGGATATTACTAGAAGGAAGGTTGGCAGAAGGAGGGGCCGGGAGGTAATGGACTAGTATTAGCAGGAAGCTTGGTAGAAAGATCATGATCTTTCTTTCCTCATTTAGAACACTGTCCTGGATGTCTGTGCAAGTTTCATACACTAATTTGATGGCACACCCTCTTGCAATCTTCTGGTGAAAAGGTGCAAAATATCGCCTCCAGTATGCTGTGATGTGAGCACACACATGTGCTGGACCCACACCTGTCTGTGCTGGCCCAATCCACGTCATTTATTATTTGACTCCATAGGCTGAAACGGCTGCTGCTGTGCTTTTATGGCGTCTCAGCAAAATAAATCAGTTTCTTACCAAAAAAAAATTCGGTCAGTATGAAAGGGTGTGACTCTGAAGTCCAGTTGTTCATCTTGTGTGCTTGCCCTTTCTGTTTCGTGGAAGGAATATAGAGAGGAGGTGTGCCCGAAGACCAACGACCAGCCGCAGATGAATCTCTGAGCTGAAATCCATGGTGGACTCCGAAGATCAAACCGGCAAAGGCCATGTCCCTGCCGGCAACACTCCCGACGAGCAGCAGCAGCAGCAGCAGCAGCAGCAGCAAGCACTGCCGGAAGAGGCCGAGCTGCTGTGGAAGCTGCGGAAGTACCTGGTGCTGCTGGCCATCCTCGCCGCGGCCATCACCTACCAGGCGGGGCTGGCCCAGCC
This sequence comes from Avena sativa, assembly GCA_916181665.1. Taxonomy (NCBI): domain Eukaryota; kingdom Viridiplantae; phylum Streptophyta; class Magnoliopsida; order Poales; family Poaceae; genus Avena; species Avena sativa. The sequence goes on along the minus strand of OV702285.1, from coordinate 110,707,218 downwards.
GGGCGGCTTCTGGCAGGACAACAACCACGGCCACGTCGCCGGCGACATCGTGCTGAGGACCACCTACCGCCGGCGGTACCTCGTCTTCTTCTACTGCAGCACCACTGCGTTCGCGGCGTCGCTCATGGTGCTCCTCCTGCTCCTGGTGAGGGAGCTGAGCCGCAACCCCGTCTGGCTCCGCGCGCTCCAGCTCGCCATGGTCCTGGGCCTGCTCGGCCTCATGGGCGCCTTCGCCGCCGGGAGCTGCAGGGAGGTGAGGACCTCCGTCTACATCTGGGTGCTGCTGCTCGGCATCTTCGCCTACGTTGCGCTCCACGTGGTGTTCTTCCTCCATTTCGCGCCACCGTGGCTGCGCGACATCTTCTCGGGCATCCGTGCGCACTGGAAACAGATTCTGGGGCACGTTTTCAAGATGCCTGAAGTAGAAAAGATAGCAGATGAGAAAGGGGCACCAGACCAGCCTGAAGAAGAAGAAGAGCTTGAAAGAGACCGCGCCGAAGAACTTGAGAGAAACCGCAGCTCATTGCTGGTTCTGGCCACACTGGCGGCGGCGGTGACGTATTCGGCGGGGCTAAGCCCCCCGGGTGGCTTCTGGTCAGCTGCCGGCAGTAACCACCTCGCCGGCGATCCCATGCTGCGAGAGCACTACCCACGCCGGTTCAAGGCATTCTTGATCTGCAATGCCACTGCTTTCGCTGGATCGCTTGTCATCATCATCATGATCCTCAGCCAAACGGCGGTGTCTCATGTCGTCAGGTCCAATGCTCTGCGGCTGTGCGTGCTCGTCAGCTTGTTTGGGCTTATGGGGGCATATGCTGCTGGAAGCTGTAGGGAGATCAAGACATCCATCTATGTCTTTGCTCTTGTTGGTGCAGTCTTTCTCTACCTCCTCCTTCAGTTTATCGTGCATATTGTGCCCAAGCCAGATTGTGTGGGGAACACCGTGACATTTGTGAAGGAGAAGAAGAAACAAATGCTCAAGAAGGTGAACGATTTCATCATAACCCTGCTAGAAGAGCCTGAAACAGAGCATGGATCCAACAAAAACAACACGCCAAGCACTGCTGATGATGTTAAGGATGATTTTCAGAAGTTGCGCACATATCTTCTGTTGCTCGGCATCCTTGCCTCCACAGTCACCTATCAAGCCGGGCTGAATCCACCAGGAGGTTTTTGGACAGATAACAGCGACGGGCATACTGCCGGTGATCCAATTCTGGAGGCCGTCAGTCCGAAGCGCTACAAGGCATTCTTCTACTGCAATGCCACGGCGTTCGTCGCCTCTTTGGTCATCATCATCCTACTCCAGAGTCAGTTGATTACGATGCGTGCCATGAAGCGCTATGTGCTGCAGACGGCGATGACGCTGGTCCTCTTTGGTCTCATGGGGGCCTATGTAGCAGGAAGCAGCAGGAAGTTCTCGACATCCATATACGTGTTCGTCCTAGTCCTCCTGGTGTTTGCCTATGTGGTGCTCCATGCCCTGCTATACATGGTTCTCAACACAGGGTTGAAGAGCAGAATAGAGAAGATAGAGAATTCAAAGTTCCTCTGCCATTTTACAGGTTCTTCAGAGACTAGGGATGATGTTGATTTGCGGAAGAGGCGCAAGTTTCTGTTGTTACTCGCGATTCTAGCAGCTTCTGTCACATACCAAGCTGGCATAAGCCCACCAGGTGGCTTTTGGACTGACAACAAGAACGGCCACCGAGCAGGTGACCCGGTGTTCCGAGATGAGTTCCGATACCGTTACAGGGTGTTCTTCTACTTCAATGCTACCGCTTTCATGGCGTCCCTGGCCGTGATTCTGTTGCTTGCCAGCAAGAGGCTGTGCCACAGAGGTCTGAAGTGCTATGCCCTGCGTGCATGCGTGCTGGTTGATCTGATCAGTCTCATGGGTGCTTTTGCTGCTGGAAGCTGCAGAAAGGTGTCAACATCTGCATATGTTATTGTTGTTGTTGTTTTAGTGTTTGTCTATGTCATGACCCAGGTGCTGGTTCTAACATTTGCAAAAGACAAGGTGTATGCCCTCCTTGAGTGGCTGTCCAGGTCTTTCAAGCGCCAAGATCCATCTGTGAATCAGAGGAATAGCATAGTGGTTACAACTGTGAACCAGAGGAACAGCATGCAGGTTAGGGAGAAGAGCAGAGAGCACAAATGGCGCAAAGATCTGATGCTGATTGGGACACTTGCAATCACTGTCACATACCAAGCCGGGCTGCTCCCCCCAGGAGGAGCTTGGCCTGATGACAGGGATAACCATTTTGCAGGTGACCCGATCCTCCATGATACCAACTTAACACGGTATAAGGCATTCTTCTATTTCAACGCCACGGCGTTCATCGCTTCCATGGTCATGGTCATCCTCCTGCTGAACAACACAATAAGCAAGTACAAGAGATCTCTCCTTGCCATGAAAACTGCGATGGTATTGGTCCTGCTGGGTCTACTTGGGGCGTACGCTGCAGGCAGCTGCAGGAAGTTGAGGACATCTGCCTACATTTTTGCACTCGTCATTGCCGTGGTCATCTACATCGTCATTCATGTCTTGTTGTCATTCGACAAGGTGGCAAGGCTAGTGAAGGAGAAGGGAAAAAAGTGGATCACATGTCTGAAGATGCCAGTTCTGATTGGAAGGGATTCAAACAATAAACCATCCGTTTGAGGAACCCGAACAAGTGCTTCTCCATCTGTAAGAGTAGTCTCATTTAGTTTTTAGCGAGAGAGTAGGCTCATTAGTGACATTAGTCCAATTTATCATGCAACAACCTCCAAAGTTTCGATCTGTGTTTTAGGTTTGCTCAAAGCTATTGTTAGGTTCATTCTTTGAATGTGGGCAAAAATTTAGTACAGATGAGAACCGTGAGATGTGCTGTAGTTCTTTCTTAGTTAACTTGTAGAATTACCTTCTGAAGTTAGTTTTGTTCTTCCTTTTGTTATCCTCCCATCTTGGTATCTGATTAATTTCTCTGTGCACGGCACATCGACTGTTTGGCTTATGCAGAGGCTGGGGTTACCCTCCTTCTCGAAAAGAAAACATCAATTGTTTGGCTATACATAAATGTGCAGGTGATAGGGGAACCCAGGAAAGCATTATTTGTTATTGGTGGAGACTGCTAACTTAAGATACCCTATCTAACTTTGCGACTGCAACCGAAGTCACCAGGTTGTGAGGAGCAGAACAGGCTCTGTAGATACTAGTTTTTTCCGAACATGGCAAAAGAAAGAAAAAGAATAAATCTTCCAAAATGGGCAAGTAACTGTAGCTAATCACAGTAGTCTCTTTGGAAACGAAGCAAACCTGCCGGTCATTGCTCGACGATGACACTAGCATTTTGTTGACACTTAATCATCGACGTTTTCACGGGGTTCTGGAGGTGGCCTATTCTTGGCTCTTCTAGGTGATGTTCAGGTATTATCAACTTTTGGTGCTTTCCCTCTCATTATTTCTTCTAACTCTATGCAGTATTTCTACGCTGTACTTTCTCTGTTTCTTGAGGTGCTATTCTCACTGTATGCCTTAACTCACGAGTGTGAGCCCCAAGGCATTGCATCCCAGCTTGGATAAGGGGCACACGGACCTGATTTTGGTAGGTGCAGAATCCCAGGATTTTCAGTCATCAGATTTACCTGCTCACGATAAAATTATTTAATGTATGGATGACACCATCAGCAGAATAAAGTGGAAACGAAATATCCAAATTAGAAGCAAAAATGTTATCCAATTTACTTAATATATATGCATGGATTGAAATAAACAACACAGAATATGATTCATGAATCATGGATGGTAGGACTACCAAACAAGACCTTGTTGTTTCACTATACTTATTTCGTTCCTCCGTCGTGTCATATATGACCTGGTTGTTCATCTTTTCAGGTTGGTGAGGAACCTCTCATGGGAATCTGAAGACTTACATTAATGGAGTTTTGCTTTGGTTCTCTGAGCTCATGGTCGTGGGTGGGTCTGCAAACTGCATCCTGGAATGGTCATCAGCCTCAAAACACCACATGATTGTCCTGCGGTATATAGCTACAACAGGCAGTACGAGGTTCTGAGGTTATCTTCTACTGCAACACAGCAGCATTCGGCGCATCACTCGCCATCAGTGCTCTAAGTCTGAGATAACCTCCCCCGGTGCTTCAAGGAATTCATGGCCTGCAATTCCACTGCTTTGCCAAATCAAAGGAGAGAACATATCATGCATTGTAAATATTTTATATTCGCATATACATGTTTTCACATTCACAGGAAGCATTCCAGTTTTCCCCTCGAGAATAATGCTGTGATTAACTGAATAAAAGCTTTAGATTTCACTGCAGAGCAATACTGTGAACACTACGGTTATATGTAAACTACGTCACAACAGCTGCTGGCATATATGTAAAAAACAACAGCTACAATGTATCATCCATTTTCTGGAATTGCAAAAACAAAAGGCAAGTGGCACATACCAAAAGGTACACCCGATGACCGAAGTTTCTAATACTGGAGACTGTTATAATAATTATGGTCAATGACAGACAACAGTCAACTAAACTTTCCTAAAACATAATATAGAGGTTAAGCTCAGGAGCAGAAAGGTGCTTTAAGCATGCAGGCATGCATAACAAAAAAATATAGAGGTTATAGCATTTCAAAGAAAGATTTTTTTTTGCGATATTAGAGGTTATTACACAGCAAAAAAACTATACTGCATATGCGTTGCCTGAAAAGTTTCGTGGACAAGGACTGCCTCGCCTGGAGATTTACATCGAGCAGCATAACTAGTCAAATATATGTGAACCCTGACACTGAATTTCTCATAGTTTCTGCTGGGATTTGCTCGCTGACGATGCATCGGAATCATCTTGGGATTTTTTTATGTGGCTGTCCAAACCAGAAACAGTTAGCACAGCGTTTGCATCAACCTCTTGTTCGAAATACTATATAGAACAGGTTCTGTTGTCCTGTAATCCCAGTCTTCCTACATTCAGTTGTCATTCGTTGATAATTTTTTTCTTTTCTAATGTTGATGACAGTCCATACTGGCACAAAATAATTTAGAACATATAAGAAGGTGCACTACCACTAAACCTGGCCTTCTGAGCTTGGGACCTCCCAGAATCAGGTCCTTATGCAATCGATCCACTGATTGGAGAGGTAGATGGACGATGCGAGCGAGTTTGGCAAGCTTTCATGTGTGCGATCTCCTAGGGTCATTTTGCCAAACAGTCACAGGGAAATTCATCTGGTACCAAGAGGGGGGACCCTCTCATGGCCTCATGGTCTCTCTAGATGGAATTTCATCACAGAAACCAGGATGGGAGGATAATAAGGGGAGATGATAATTAAATAAAAACAATAATTTTCATATTAGAAGGTAATTCTACAAGATTTTACTAAGACATAACTACTGCAAACCTCATAGTTCTCATTTGTACTATTTTTTCTCAAATTTAAATAGCACCTAACAATGTCTTCGAGCAAGCATAACACATAAATCGAAACTTTGGAGCTTGTGCGTATCTCACGATAAATTGGACTACTGAAACTACTCTTGAATCTTGTGCTAAATAAATAAAATGAGGCTACTCTTACACATGCAGAGGCACTTCTCCTGGTTGCCAGGAGGATCAAGTACTTCCTACGTTTCCACAGAAGCTCTGCTTCATCAGCGCTGCTCGGTATTTGGTCGTCATGAAGATGTTGTTGCTGACTTGTGGTGTTCTGAGGCTCACGGCCATCGCCAGCCTTCGGTTCAGACTCCATGACCATGAGCACATAAAACCAAAGCAAATCTCGGCTAAGCATCTAAACTCTGAAGATTGCACTGTAACATTTATTTGTAATATGGAGTGTTTAGATTCAGAATTTTCCCAGATTCTCGCCTTTGAAAGTATCACCAGAAGTTAAGAGGCTGTGGAGAAAGCAAACAGTGACACCAAATACAGTGGTAAATTTGCCGTCTGAAACATCCAAAGGGTGACAAAAGGGAACATCATGGACCTCTTCAAACAACTTTGGATTTAGCCACTAAGAGATGATCATGCTTTTGTCAAAAAAGGAAAGGAAGAAATAAACAGTGGTTTCTATCAGTTACTCCTACCTGATTCCAAGCTTCGTACAGCAGTTTCAGTTAAAGTATCTCTCGCAGTGGACCAGCATAAACAGTAATAAAAGTTTGAATCCTTTAATGTGGTATTTTCTGAGTATGTAGAGTAAGATGGTAAGAGTATTTACTTGTCCTTGCCGATCAAAGTTTACAGGACAAAACCATGAAAAGGAGCAAAATAGAACGAAAAGAAACTGAAAGCTAAGAAAACTACAAAGAAAAGCCAAATATGTACAGCTTCTTGATAGCTGTGTCAATTTCGAATTAAAAGATTGGTATGGACGTACGTTCATGAGATATTCAGATTATATAAATAAATAAATTTTAATAACTTATGGGGAGTATCAAACTAATTCTGAAAAGAACTAAATATATTAGCTTCACTATAGTTTATCTTGTTGACAGTGAAAAAGGGATGTCTGTCCATTACTCTGCTTGCTGTAGGACCATGCTGTACATAGGTAGAGTGATCCTAAGAGATTGCAAGGCTATTTTCGAATAAAAATTGGCTTACTTGCCACTTACTGATTTGTTAGGGAATGAATAATTATAGGTTAGACCTGCACAACGAGCCTGTGCCAACTGCCCATGCCTATGGCCCGCAGGCGAGGCGCTTGTATAACGAGGTACACTAGTAATATGCAAGGAATGTAAACTAGTAGCTTCTTTCATTGTTGTGGACTTTCTGGTGGATAAACTATGAATGCATACAGATTCTATTGTCCTGCCATCTTTAAAATGAAGAAATTAACCAACACATATGTGATTTCCCCTTAACCTGAAAAAATCGTGTAGAATACAGCTGAGTGAAAAGACTAAATGCTTAATCCTACATTCAGTTGTCATTCATGGATAATTTTTCCCTTTAACTTAGATGTTCAGTGTTTAGTAGTTTATAATGTCGATGACATACCCGTACTGAAGCAAAATCATTTAGAGAATATAAGCAGATGCACTACCAAACCAGGAATTCTGCACCACCCAGAATCAGGTTCTTGAACAACATCATGCAACAATTGTGCCATGCATAGAGAATTTATCAGATACCAAGAGGGCTCCCCCTCATGGTCCCTCAAGATGGAATATCATCACAGAAACCAGGAGGACAGGAAAATAAGGGAGTGGATAATAATGGAAAAGTAATAATTTTCACAGTAAGGTAACTCTACAAGTTGTTAACTAATAAGGAACTACTGCATATCTCACAGTTTCCATTTGTGTTAAATTTTGCTCACACTCGAAGAGTGCATCTAACAATGGCTTTGAGCAAGCATATACCACAGATTGAAACTTTGGAGATTGTGCACCTAACTCATGATAAATTGGACTAATGTCACAGATGAGACTACCAATTCGCTAAGCAACAAATGAGACTACTCTTACACACACAGAGGCACTTGTCCTGGTTCCCCAACAGATGGCTGATTGTTTGATTCAGTTCCGACCAGAGCCGACGTCTTCAGACATGGAATCCACTTTTTCCCCTTCTCCTTCACTAGCATTGCCACCTTGTCGAATGACAACAAGACATGAATGACGATGTAGATGAACACGGCAATGACGAGTGCAAAAATGTACACTGATGTCTTTAACTTCCTGCAGCTGCCTGCTGCATATGCTCCAAGTAGGCCAAGCAGGTCAAATATCATCGCCGTTTTCATGGCAAGGAGCGACCTCTTGTACTTGCTTATTGTGTTATTCAGCAGGAGGAGGACCATGACCATCGAAGCCATGAATGCTGTGGCGTTGCAATAGAAGAATACCTTGTACCGTGTTAGGTTGATATCATGGAGGATTGGGTCACCTGCAAAATGGCCATCCTGGTCATCAGGCCAAGCTCCGCCTGGCGGGAGCAGCCCGGCTTGGTATGTGACAGTGATTGCAAGAGTCCCAATCAGCATCAGATCTTTGCGCCATTTGTGCTCTCTTCTCTTCCCAGCCCCTGTGCTGCTCCTGCGATTCATAGATGGATCTTGGCGCTCAAAAGGCCTGGCTTTAAATATCCACTGCAACAAGTCTAAGATGTCTGCCACCTTGTCTTTTGCAAATGTCAGGACCAGGACTTGGATCATGACATAGACAAACACAGCAACAACGACAAGAATGACATAGGCAGATGTTGAGACCTTTCTGCAGCTTCCAGCAGCAAAAGCACCCAAGAGGCTGATCAGATCAACCAGCACGCATGCACGCAGCGCATAACACTTGAGACCTCTGTGGCACAGCCTCTTGCTAACAAGCAACAAAATCACAGCCAGGGACGCCATGAAAGCAGTGGCGTTGAAGTAGAAGAACACCCTGTAGCGGGTACGGAACTCGTCGCGAAACACCGAGTCACCTGCTCGATGCCCATTCCTGTTGTCAGTCCAGAAGCCACCTGGTGGGCTTATGCCTGCCTGGTATGTGACAGAAGCTGCTAGAATCGCAAGCAGCATCAGAAACTTGCGCCTCTTGCGCAGATCTTTCCCTTCAACTTCATCCACAGTCTCAACAGAACCTGAAAAATGGTGGAGGAATTCCGAAGTGGAAATGGAATCCCCTATTTCCTCTATTCTGCTCCTCCACCGTGTCTTGAGGGCTACGTATAGCAGGGCATGAAGCACGACATAGGAGAAAACCAGGAGGACTAGGATGATCACGTATAGGGATGTCGAGAACTTCCTGCTGCTTCCAGCAGCATAGGCCCCCATGAGACCAAAGAGGACGAGCGCCATCGCCGTCTGCAGCACATAGCGCTTCATGGCACGCATCGTGATCAAGTGACTCTGGAGAAGGATGATGATGACCAAAGATGCTACAAACGCAGTGGCATTGCAGTAGAAGAACACCTTGTAGCGCCTCGGACTGACGTCCTTCAGAATCGGATCACCGGCAGTATGTCCATCACTGTTATCTGTCCAAAAACCTCCTGGTGGGTTCAGCCCAGCTTGGTAGGTGACTGTGGCGGCAAGGATGCCGAGCAAGAGAAGATAGGTGCGCAGCTTCTGTAGATCATGCTTAACGGTGCTCGACACACCATTGTTGTTGTTGTTGCTGGATCCATGCTCTGGTTCAGGCTCTTCTAGCAGGTTTATGATGAAATCATTCAGCTTCTTGAGCATGGCTTTCTTCTTCTCCTTCACAAATGCCACGGTGTTCCCCACACAATCTGGCTTGGGCACGATAGGCTCGATGAACTGGACGACGAGGTAGAGCAGGACCGCGCCGACAAGAGCAAAGACATAGATGGATGTCTTGACCTCCCTGCAGCTTCCTGCAGCATACGCCCCCATGATCCCGAAGAGGCTGACCAGCACGCACAGCCGCAGAGCGTTCGACCTGACGACGTGAGACACCGCCGTCTCGCTGAGGAGCATGATGATGATGACGAGGGATCCGGCAAAAGCGGTGGCATTGCAGACCAGGAAGGCCTTGAAGCGGCGCGGGTAGTGGGCTCGCAGCACCGGATCTCCGGCGAGGTAGTCACCGCCGTCATCGGACCAGAAGCCGCCCGGAGGGCTCAGCCCCGCCGCATACGTCACCGTGGCAGCCAATGTGGCAAGAACCAGCAGCGAGCTGCGATTCCTTTCGAGCTCTTCCTTCTCATCGGTTGTCTCTTCCTCATCGTTCCTGTCCGATTCCACCCCGAAGACACGCTCGAGTGTCTGCTTCCAGCGCGCGCGGATGCCCGAGAAGACGCGGCGGAGGCCCGGCGGCGCGAAGTGCAGGAAGAAGACCACGTGGAGCGTGATGTAGGCGAAGATGCCGAGCATGAGCGCCCAGATGTAGAGGGAGGCCCTGACCTCCCTGCAGCTTCCCGCGGCGAAGGCCCCCATGAGGCCGAGCAGGCAGAGGATCATGGCGAGCTGGAGCGAGCGGAGCCAGACGGCGTTGCGGCTCAGCTCCCGCACCAGGAGCAGGACGAGGACCATGAGCGACGCCACGAACGCCGTGGTGTTGCAGTAGAAGAAGACCAGGTACCGCCGCGGGTAGCTGCTCCTCAGCACGATGTCGCTGGCGAGGTGGCCGTGGTTGGTCTCCTGCCAGAAGCCGCCCGGCGGGGCCAGCCCCGCCTGGTAGGTGATGGCCGCGGCGAGGATGGCCAGCAGCACCAGGTACTTGCGCAGCTTCCACAGCAGCTCGGCCTCCTCCTCGGCGCCGGCGCCGGCGGCAGCTTGGTCTTGGTCTTCTGCCGGCGCTGCTGGCGGCTGCTGCTGATGCACAGTGACATGGCCATTGCCGTTCGGCTGTTCGCAATCGGCCATGGATTTTCAGCTCAAAGAGCGACTTCCTTGCAAATCTCTAGTCTTTCTCCGAAGACTGTATCTATCATCTGCTAAATGGCGCTCACTGGTCTTTGGTCTCCGCCGCGTACACCTCATCTGCATTACACAAAGACAGAAAGGGGAAGTGCACAGAGATAAACAATTGGACTTCAAAGCCACGTCACTGTCCATGCCACGGACAAAGAAACGAAACTTCCTTGCTGCTGAGACGCCATAGAAAACGGGCAGAATGGACAAAAATAACCCAAATTCGAAAGGATTTCACGAAATGACCCATCTGGAAAACTATTTCACTGGACTAACCCTTTTTGTAGCGCCTAACAGCAAGACGCTACACTCTACAGTGTAGTAGAGTGTAGCGCCTTTCAGCTAGGCGCTATGCCCCCTGCCAGCGTGGCACCGTCTGGCCCCTCCCTGGCCCCACTCCGCCATGTGACGCCCAGGCGCTATGCCTGGGGCGACTAACGCCAGGCGCTATGCCTCAGGTGTAGCGCCTGTCTGATAGGCGCTACGCTACACTTTGAGACATAGCCTGCAGCCCGCAGCCCCCTCCCCACCCCTCCCCATTCAGTCACAGGCAGAGAGAAGAACAGATAGAGGAGGACGGCGGTTCCTCCACCCCTCCTTCTCAAATCCCCACCTCAAATCCAACAGATCTGAGGGATTGCACCGTGGATTAGCTCCCCCATCCCTCCCTCAAGGTAATCCCCTCCTTTCCCCTCTCTTTCATCCAATAAATCTTGCACATTATCCTCAAACCCTAGATGTAGTTGGATTCATAATATGGACTATTTGTGCATGTTTTTGGTTATTTGGAAGTTATAAATTAGTTGTATTTGATGGGGAATGAAAGTGTGTTGTTGATTTGCATTGTGTATGATGGTTTTATATGGATTTGTATGGATGTGTGAATAATATGCTCCCATATTCTTTGTAGTTTATTGTATAAATTGAAACAATGGCCACATACCACACACATTTTATTGATGTTTGGAATATATATGTAGGATGGTGTGGCTACTTGAGGATTACTATGATCATCAACACCGGGCATACTTGATGGCGGAGAAGCATATGGTAATAAAACCATGGTTGAACTTTTTTGCTTTTGTTTTTCTATTGATTCAATTGTGTTGGAAAAAGCATAATGTTCGATCTTGTATGTATGTAGAGGCTTCGTCCCCTCAAGATTCGGTCTCATGGCGCGTCTTCGAATGACATGCCGTACGACGAGCGGTACACCGAGTACATCAAGTGGCTAGGCCTCCTCCCTTTCATCACGCTTGTGAGCCGGTCGACGCCGAACCTCAACGCGGCTTCTATCACCGCACTTGTCGACCGGTGGAGGCCGGAGACGCACACTTTCCACCTCCGGACCGGCGAGATCACTCCTACTCTTCAGGATGTTTCCATGATCTTTGGACTTCCTATCGCGGGGGAGCCTCTCTGTATGAGCACAGATTCCGATGGGTGGCGCAATGCGATGGAGCTACTTATTGGCATGGCTCTTGAAGAACTTGAAGATAAGAGCAAAGATAGAGTCCCAGCAGGCGCGACATATGCGTGGATCGTGTCTAACTTTAGGGAATGCCCGAACCCCGCCGAGGTTGAGGTGATCGAGACACATGCTCGTGTGTACGTGTGGTATGTCCTTTCTAGGACTCTGTTTGCTGACAGCGGAGGTAGGACCGCTCAGTGGATGTTACTCAAGGCACTAGCAAACTGGGATAGCAATATCAGCTGGGGTTCGGCGGCTCTTGCCTACTTGTACCGGCAGGTAATCACATGTGCACTCTACATTCATTTGTATATGTCGAGTCCACACATATGCTATACTGACCTCGTTTTTGTTCACTTGCAGTTGGACGATGCCTGTCGTAGGGCAGGCAAATCTGTCGGAATAGGTGGTGCTATGGTTCTTCTCTCGATATGGAGCTGGGAACGCTTACCAGTTGGTCGTCCCAAAGAGGTGGGCCACCATCCTTGGCCATCGTATAATAGAAACCCTCTACGCCAGCCGACTTGGGCTTACAAGTGGGACGTGGTATCGGAGATGACAAGCGATGTTGATGCCATGTACCTCAAGTACACGAACGAGTTTGATGCGATTACGCCCGAACAGGTAGATGTTTATCTATACGTCACTATCCATAATATTTACTTCACGAGTCAAAATCGATACCAAACATGTTCTTGTGATATGTTGCAGGTGGAGTGGGAGCCTTATGGTTGTGGGGACGAGTTTGGTATTGCTCCCGGGTTTGATATTAACCCGAAGTGCTTGGAGGAACAATCTCTCTGGCTCATGTGCTGCCCATTGATTTGCAATTGGGCGGTTGAGTTTCATATGCCACAACGGGTGATGAGGCAGTTCGGGTTGTTTCAGTGCAACCCTCCCGTGTGGAAGGACACCGACAAGGAGCTTCATCGGTTAGTTAGCATGAGAACTTGTGCTCAATTGCTTTGTATGGTACTAACATGGTTCTTTGTTGTTGTTCAGGTTGGACAGAAAGAGGCAGAGGAAGATCAAGAATTGGGATCACCATCATTTGAGTATATATGTTCATGTATTGGCAGTTCAGAGTGTAGCGCCTGTCTGATAGGCGCTATGCTCTGAGGTGTAGCGCCTGTCAGACATGCGCTACACCCTGACTTAGAGGTTTCCCCGAGAGCCAACTCGAGTTTGCTCTCTGTATGCTCCTGGTAATTCTGGAGCAGACGAAATCTGCTAGCATAGCGCCTAGCAGAACGGCGCTATGCTTGTGTAGCGCCTGTCTGCTAGGCGCTATGCTAGCAGATTTCGTCTGCTCCAGAATTACCAGGAGCATACAGAGAGCAAACTCGAGTTGGCTCTCGGGGAAACCTCTAAGTCAGGGTGTAGCGCCTGTCTGATAGGCGCTACACCACAGAGCATAGCGCCTATCAGACAGGCGCTACACTCTGACTTAGACTTTTTCCCTGAGCAAACTCTCGGTTTGCTCTCTGTTAGTTTGGGGGGCAGACGAAATCTGCTAGCATAGCGCCTAGCAGACAGACGCTATGCTTGTGTAGCGCCGTTCTGCTAGGCGCTATGCCTTGAAACTGTGTTCAGACCAAACATTTCCCTGTTCTGAGACTTTAACATGACAAACATTACACAAGGCAAATAAAAGACGAGGAATAGCAGTTCATGACATACTCAAATAGAAGCATCTCAAACATGGTGTTCTTGCCCTTAAGGGGCTTTACATACTAATAGTTCGACATCACACTAATAGTTCTTGCCCTTAAGCATCTCAAACAACATCAAACATGGTGTTCTAAAGCATAGGTCCTTTGCCCTTCCTCTTCTTCTCTTCCTCTTCCTCCATGGAACGCCACGCCTCTTGACGAAGCCTTTCCCTCTCCGCAGCACGAGCCTCCTTAGCTTTGCGCTCCTCTTCCTCCTCTTTCCTGCGGATCTCGTCATTACGTTCCTTGCGCTTCCTCACCATGTCCTCGTCATGCAGCCGTTCTTGGAAGCGACTTCTTCTTATGGCAAAATCGATCTCTTGGATAGCCTTGTTGGATTGAGGTTGCTCAAGGTCTATCCAAGTGTAGTACCTGCATACCGGAGGGGGAGACTACAAAAAATAGTGCATGTTAGAGGATATGCTATGGAATAGTTTGGGACACATGAAGAACTAAAAAGCTTTGAGCATACCCGTGGCTTGTCGTATGGGTTGCGGCTACGCTCGGGAGAGCGGTTGTAGTTGGCACACATGAAGAACTTCTTTCCCCAACTATCGGATAAGTAGTCTTGGGATTCCTTAACAGTGCAATCGGTTCCGCACCAACAAATAGAAACCTCCTTCCCATGGGCCTCAGAAGTACGAAACGCCTTCCGTGGCCTTTCCTCTTGGTCGGCGCAAGGTGGCCTAGCATTGGACCTCATCTTCCTCTCTTCCTCTTCCTTCTCCTTTTGCCTCTTCCTCTCTTCCTCTTCCTTCTCCTTTTGCCTCTTCCTCTCTTCCTCTTCCTTCTCCCTTTTCTTCTTCCTCTCTTCCTCTTCCTTTTTCTTCTTTCTCTCGTCCTCTTCGTCCTTCTTCTTCGCCAAGTCTCGAGCAAGTTGAACTACCTCTTCAAATGCCTTCCTCTTCTTCTCTTCTTCTTCCTCCTTCCTCTTCTTCTTTCTCCTTCCTCTTCCTCTCTTCCACCACCTTCATAGCATTCGCCCAGATAGCCGAGTAGTTCACACCGTCCCCATCATTGCCCTTGTTGGGACGAGTCGCCATACCTATTATAAGAACAAAAGCTACAAGTTAGTAAAGGATGCAATGAATGTGAACAATAATTGATTCAATGAAATAAGCATAGTAGGTAGTAACATAAGGGTGCAAGTATGAATATTCCATCCGTACCTATTAACATAAGGATTTGGTCCTGCCAAGTAACCTAACATACTAGACGGGTTAAAACCGCCACGCCCTCTTCCTCTTCTAAGCCCAAGTGATCGACCTCTTTGTTGTCTAGGAGCTTGTTGTCTAGGAGCTTGTTGGCTAGTTCTTGGTTGGCTTGGAGCTTGTTGGCTAGTTCTTGGTTGGCTTGGAGCTTGTTGGCTAGTTCTTGGTTGGCTTGGAGCTTGTTGGCTTGTTCTTGGTTGGCTTGGGACTTGTTGGCTACCACTTGGTTGGCTAGTGCTTGCTTCATTTCCTTTTGCTCTTTTCCTTTGAGAACACTTTCTTGCATTGTGCCCTTCACCATTGCATGTTCCACACCGGGATCTCTCACGAGGCTCTTGGAATTGGTCATTGCCCGTTTCTCGAGCACCACCACGGCCCCATCCATCCATGTCGCTCCTAAAGCGTTTTGTCTTGCGTCTTCCACGTTTAATCACTTTCCATTTCGGATCGGGCCATAGTTGAATCCCATGGTACTCCGGCCATTTTGATTGGTCCAAATATGGATGAAAGCTAGGAGCCCATGTCTTCTTAGTAGTCTCAATGGAGAACTCAGCCTCTCTCACCGTGAGCGGATTATTGTAATCCAAATGTCGCTGGCGAGACGCGACGAGCAAGTGCGAGCAGGCAAGATGAAGCAATGATGGCCTTCCGCATGTGCACTCACAAGTCTTGAGTGAGACCTTGAAAGCTCGGCCTCCGTGTTGGACACCATCAGGCGTTGTACCTCCAGGCTCCGTAACTTGGTAAATTAGCTCGTCGTTGTCATACTCCGTGACAACTTGGGCATCCGCTTTCTTTGTCTGAAATTGCATCCAATCATCAACCTTAGGTGGGTACTTGTATTTGTGCTTGTTCTTGTAGTCCCCCGCAATCTGCCGGTCCGTTTCCTCTGAGTATTTAAGAAAATACCCATTCATCATGTCGAATGTATAACGGACTATTGCCGTGACGGGCAATGCACGGACACCTTTGAGCAACTTGTTGAAGGCCTCTGCCATGTTGCTTGTCATTTGACCGTACCTCCGGCCACCGTCATCGAATGCCCGTGCCCACTTTGTTCTTTCTCCAATGCTCCTATCGAGAAACTCTCGACCACCCGCATCGAGCTCTTTGTTGAAGAGCAATTTGTTGTACAAGTTTGAGAAACGACGTTCCGTGAAAGCGAGGCAACAATCTTGTAGATCATCGGCCAAATCCTTGCTCTTGCATGCCCTATAGAAGTTTGAACAAAAGTGTCTCATGCACCAACGATGGTGCAACGGAGCATGCCCGGGAATATGTTGGTCCACCGCTTTAAGAATTCCTTGATGACGGTCCGAGATGACACATATTTCCCTATGAGGGGTTAATATTTTGGTTCTTAAAAGATGGAAGAACCACTCCCAATTATCATTGTTTTCCACCTCTACCAAAGCAAAGGCCAAAGGAATCAACCGGTTGTTGGCATCATTGGCTATTGCAATCAAGATAGTGCCCTTGAATTGACCGGTCAAAAAGGTGCCATCAACGGAGATGACCGGCCTACAATGTTCAAATGCCTGAACACATTGCTCGAAAGCCCAAAATGCACGGCCAAAAACTCGAACGGTTCTTCCGTTTACAATCCTTGTCTTGTTCCCCAAAGGTTCAACCACATGAACCATGCCCGGGTTAGCATCGGCCATCGCTCCCAACAACCTTGGGATTCGGTTATAAGATTCCTCCCAATCACCGTACAACATCTTGAATGCGGCTTGCTTAGCCTTCCATGCCTTCTCGTACTTCACCTCATAGTTAAAGAGGGCTTTCACAAACTCCATGACCTGCTTGATGCTCATTATTGGAAACGACGCGATGTCATTGGAAAGCCTATAAGCGAGTAACTCGGAGGTGAGTTGTCGGTGCTCATGCTTTGCATCCTTTCCATCCACCATCGGGCCTCGACACATGTGAGTTGATACGCAACTAGATATGTGCCAATCGGGACCTCCCTTGAATGGTCTAGCACGCACAATCCAAGGACATCCTTCCGCCTCGCACTTCACCGTGTAACGCTTCTTGATATCCGAGTGCACGACCGTGTAAGGACGATGATGCTTCACCGAGAAGTCCTTTATCCATTGCTTAAATTCCAACAAGGTCTTAAACCTTGATCCTTTGCAAAAGCCATTATTCACTTCATTGCCATCCCGGTAAGAACTTGTCCTTGGTCCAAGCACTATGCCTTTGCCACCATCAACCGTGGCTTCATCCGTGAGACTAAGATCACGAAACAAAGGCACCTGATGGTCCCGCCCCAATACGGTATGGTGGATTTCGGCCTCTCTAGCCGTGAACCCCTCCTCGTCAACTTCTTCTTCGGGACCATCATCGTCCGAGTCCGAAGCATAGCCTCGAGAATACGGGAGTTCACGGTCCATGTCACGTTGAGTGATATATTTCTCCAAATCACCAACATTGTTGTCATGGAGTTCAACATCATCATCATCTTCACCCTCACAATCATCATTGTCCTCTTCCAACACTTCGTCTTGGTGTCTTGAAATCGGGCTCAATGTTTGGCTCAAAGGAGGTTCAATCCATAGCTCTTGCTCCACGGGTGGAGGACTCCTACTATCCAATGGGGAAGCACGGCGGTTCAAGTCCAAAGGCAATGAACTATCAACCTTCTTGGTGGCAAATAGCTCAAGAGCCTTGTCTAGTGATTCGGCCACCACCTCCTTGTATGCAAGCCAACGAGCCTCGGAGAAGATACGCATGGTCTTCCAACGGATATGCATTCCAAAACCCACATTATGTCTTCCCTCCAACTCAACAACATCACATGGGTCCATCCATTTCAATTCAATCCTCACTTGCTCCAAGACCTCGGCATAGGTGGGACTACACTCAAACACAATATTTAGCTCATCCGGGTCCGGTTCTATGTTGCCTTTCAAAAAGGCATCCTTGTCCACATGATGAACATGAACAATTCTTGCCATCCCTAACACATAGGAGAATATGTTCATTAACTAACCATGACAAGATAAACAAAACTATACTAGACACATTACCAAACCATAAAGCTAACAAGAACACCCTCTCTTACATAAGCAAACCCTAACCCTAGCCATAACATTCCAATAAACCAAACAATGTCATTTCAACAACCCTAAACCTAACTAAATGCTTCATACACATCTTTATAACCAACATTGGCCAATGAATCTAACAAATTTCCAAACATTTCTCTCCAAATCAAATTTCTAGGGTTTCAAGCCAAGTCCAACCAAAATGACAGATTTCCAAAGGTCAAAACGAAGGGGAATGAGGGAGGGTACCTCTAGCAGCTGGGGAGAGGCACAAATCCACCAAATAAAGCTTCCAACGTGAGAGATTTGAGGGGGAGGGAGAAGGGGGCGCCTCCTTGCTGTTCTCCTTCCTTGGGTCGAGCTGGGACTGAATGGGGAGGGGTGGGGAGGGGGGCTGCGGGCTGCAGGCTATGTCTCAAAGTGTAGCGCCTGTCTAATAGGCGCTATGCTTTAAAGTGTAGCGCCTATCAGACAGGCGCTACACCTGAGGCATAGCGCCTGGGCGTTAGTCGCCCCAGGCATAGCGCCTGGGCGTCACACGGCGGGGTGGGGCCAGGGAGGGGCCAGGCGGTGCCACGCTGGCAGGGGGCATAGCGCCTAGCTGAAAGCTTGCCGTTAGGCGCTACAAAAAGGGTTAGTCCAGTGAAATAATTTTCCAGATGGATCATTTCGTGAAATCCTTTCGAAATTGGGTTATTTTTGTCCATTCTGCCTAGAAAACGCAGCAGCCGTTCCAGTCTATATGCAAGTCTACAGTCCACTCAGTCAGTAGTGGAGTGGAGCAGCGAAGACATGTGTGTGCCCAGCAGAGCAGCAACAGCTCACATGGCGGCATATTTTGCACAGATTTCACCAGATTTGAAAGTGAAATTATACTACTGTAGTAACACACATTGCACAAACATCCTGTTTCCAAAGAAAGGAAGAAAATTGTATCCACCTTATACTAGTATTCTTCATGATGGATCATGGATAGATGCATCATCTCTGTGCATTGCAGGATACTACTGGTCCTCTGACCCTCTTTCTACCAACCTTCCTATTAACACAACTCCAACAGTACTACACTTTTGTTAAATTATAACCTATGACAGGTGTGAACATACACGCTTGTCCTTGTCTGATTGTCTCTTTGGTTGACCTGGACCTGAAGACTTGCCCTTAATAACCTTATCATTTGGCCGTGGGGTCTTTTCTTTGAAACCATGACTGGTTCCTCGACAAAAATATTTTTTGGAAGATGACCACATTTTGATATTGCTACGAAAGATAATTATAGCACGGTTATTGCTATGTAAGATAAGTATAGCACAGTTTAAGGGCTCATTTTGTGCCTATTTTTTCCCCATGTAGTACCAATGAGCTCCATGAAGTAAGATCTGTGTTAGTAGTTGGTTAACAACTCTCATTGCAGAAATATAAAACAGAGATGCGCACTGCCCTGTTCGTTGATGAGAGAGAGAACCCCCCCGACTATTTTTAGTACCACACAGTGGTTGTTGGAGTGCTCCTTGAGTCTGCAAGGCTCATGTTAGATAGTTTTTTTAAAGTGCCACTTGCACCTGCACTATCAGGCCCCGCTTATCTTTATCCAAGTTGCATTATTGTAGGGCAAGCTAGTAGTAAATTCTACTCCCTCTGTTTCAAATTACTCCGCCGGCGCGCTTACGTAGGTGAACTAGTACTCCCTCATTTTTCATTCAAAAAAATCCTCGAATTTTTGAAATAGATAGCATGAAATATGTACTACGTATACCAAAAATTCTAAGAATTTTTTGATGAAAAATGAGAGAATACTAGGCCACCTAGGTAAGCGTGCGCGCGGAGTAATTTGAAACAGAGGGAGTAGTACCATTGCTGTGCCAGACCTGCAGAGGCCAGAGACAGGTTTGGGTTTTAGCAGCCACCAACCAAAATTTACATCACTAAGGCCACATGAAGAAGCCTTGGAAGACTTTGTAACCTCTCATGTCTCAAGTCTCCCTTCCTGTACCAACTGCTTGATTTTTTTTCTCTTCTGATTTCGATTAATTTGTGACCAGGGCAAGAGAATTTAACATAAATGTCCAAGCAGCACAGCATAAATGTCCATTGTCCAACCAGCTGAGCTCGGCACATACCTGGTACAGTCGCCGGTGTCTCCCACGAGCGGCCGGCGCATTGCGTCAACCAGTTACCGGACTGGCTACGTCACCAAATCACGTCACTGGCCACGTCAGCATCAGCATTGCCGATCAGTGATGGTCGGACAGCGCGATTGGTTTTACACCAATGCGTGCATTACTGACAAAGCGCCGCGTCTTGTCTCTTGTGTGATGGCATCGTCCTCATCGGTTCATCTGTTCAACAGCCGACATGGAGAAGAGAGCTTGTAATAGTACTAGTAGTAAGGATTACTGGCAGAAAACCAAATGCTAGCTCGGGCTAAAGGTAGCCCTTTATTACTTTAAAAAGTTCGATTCGAAAAACACGATTTCAAATATTCAAATTTTTTGCAATATCTAGTATTTTGCAGATTTTGATGTTTTGAAAATGTGCACTGTTCGCTATACTTAGAAGCACACTTTCCTTGTGTAGCCTGTAGTACAAAGTATTTTACACTGACTTTTTGCAAAGTTGTACTAGTATAGATTATTAACTACATTCAGGATTTGTTTCAGAATTTTTTGAAACTTTGAAATCGATTTTTTTCAAAATTTTCAGACTGGGCTACCCGAGCTCAAAAGGCTGCACTCAATAACAGTGTACTATGCTTTGAATATTTTTTTGAGCTGAAAATTATAGGGGAGGCACCGACAGTAAATTTTATTAAGAGGGAAAAATATGTACATGAGGGGCGAAAAAATATACAAGAGGGCTTAGCCCAGGACGTAGCCCAGAGAATCTACAGAGCTCTAGCCAAGTAACTAGGGAGGTTTTCACGTCATCCTTCATTCTATAAGAAAGAAGAAAAAGGCCCCTTTAAATTCGAAAACATTACTCATATCTTGAGTCTCAAACTTTCCAAAACAGAGGCGTCACAATAATTGCTACAGTATAATAGGTGGTATCATGCACCACATGCATGTAAAATACTTATATGTCATAGCAATTAATGATGAAAGATATTGTGTTGGTATCATAGGTAAATACGGTATCATAGCACATAAAAATAGAAAAAATAATCCCAAACAAATCTTGTCCACAATTTTACATTGAGATTCTATAAAACAATAAATACACCAAGACTATGATACTACTATATGATACTATGCATTGTGAAGATGGTATCATATGCTCCCTCTGCCCTAAAATACCCTGCATTCTGGGTTTAGTCAAAGTCAAACTTTATAAAGTTTGACCAAACATATTGAAAAATTTACAAAGTTTGACCTTGACTAAACCCAGAATGCAGAGTATTTTAGGACAGAGGGAGTACTAGTATCATATGCATGATACTACTATATTATACTCCCCATTGTAACTGCTAGGCCGCTGGTATCTTGCTAAAGGGCAAGCAAGAAAATAAATGTTCCGTGGAATCATTCTAGATCTCACAAGTTATCTAGGGTTAATGCAATAGAACCAATAAATCAAGAGAAATGCAGAGCTAAATTACAGAATAAGTACCTGCTGGCAGGGAGGATTCAGTCTCTTAGTAAATCTGGTCACGTGTCCTGACAATCTAGTCCCATAAGTTTATCAAGCTGATTTCCCAGGTGATTGGCAAGTTCGTCTGTCTCGATGAGAGATCGCTGGGTGGTCACGGTCCGGTGCGGGTGCTCCTCAAGCATCCGGACCCGTCGAAGCTCGATTGCACACTGCCTACCTTCTACTTCAGGTCTGCGGGTCGGACTCTCACGGTGGAGCTGGAGAGGGACCAGGAGGGGTCCCGCCAGTCCCCGGGCCCCTCGGCCCACTGTCGGGGCCCGGAGCAGGGTGGGGCTGATGACTCGTCCAGTGATGATTCTGGGGCTGACCTCGAGCACTCTGAGCCGGAGCCGACTGTGCCTTTGGCGCCCCCTCCCCCTTCTGCGCCCTCAGGGGGGCCTCCTTCGCGCACGATGGCTCTGGCTCGGGACCCGGTCCTCTCGTTGACTCTGCCGCCCGTGGACGTGCCTCGGTGCCTCCGCCCGGATCCTCTAGTCTCTGAGGAGATGGGCCTGGTCCCCTATGGCTCGAACATGGGTGGGGAGTTCGAGTTCTTGGGTCTCTCTGGGTTTGCGGCCTTAAAGGCCGCATCGCACCCTAGCCCGCCTGAGCTCCGTGCGTCGTCCAGTGAGGGGTTGGTGGTGGCGCCGCCAACCTCACCTCGCTCGCCAGGGGTCGTCTGCTACACTCTTTCCCCCGGCTCCACGACGGCCTCGCCGCGGGGATCTCCTGCCGTGGTGTCGGCGACCCCGGCCCCGCCGGTTGGGGAGCCAGTCTCAGTCTTCCCCGACACTCCTGAGGCTGGATCCAAGCCCCGTACTGGTCGCCGGCCCAGGCCGCCTCCGCCTCCTCCCTCTCGCGCCAGTGGTAGGATTGCTGGTGCCAGGACGGTGTCTGAGGGGAGGGAGCCGGCCATCCTCGAGCAGGCGGTTTCGCAGACCGCGGTCCGAAACCTCGATTCAGGTTCGTCCTCCTCCCTTCTATCCCCATCTCACATTCCCTCCCCTCCCTCGGGGTCCAGGTTCTCTGTGTTGGCAGATGTCCCCGTTGAGCAGCTTGATGCAGTCGCTAGAGATAGCGGGGTGGTGTTCCGTGGGGAACGTGGCCCCCGATTGGAGCAGATTGCGGCGCTTAAGGCGAAGGAGACCTATGATGGGGCACTGGCGGCAGCTCGTGCTCAGGCGGAGCGCGAGAAGCTGACAGTGCCCCAGGCCTCTAGCGGCGCCGGCTCACAAAGTCGGGGCACTAGGGGGAGTGGTTCGTCTCGCCAGGGGAGTGGTGAGGCTCCCTCTGCCGTCCCCCAGGTGGGGGGACAGGGAGGGAGGCCTCCTAAACCCGTGTCCAAGCCCTCGACCACTGGTAGGGCTCGTTCGGCTCCACGCAGTGGGCCAAACCCGATGGTGTCCCAATGATTGAAGCAATCTTTGCCTTCATCTGGAACATCCGTGGTTTTGGCCACGATGGGCGCCGCCAGCAGCTTCGTGATTACTTAAGGCAGGAGGATGTGGACATTGTGGGCTTGCAGGAGACGATTAGGCAGGACTTCTCGATCCCGGAGTTGCAGGGATTGAGTCGTCATAGTTTCGTCTGGCACTGGCTGCCGGCGAATGGGCTCTCCGGAGGGATTCTCCTTGGGGTGAAGGAGGACACCTTCGAAGTTGAGGATATGGACCGGGGGGAGTTTTTTGTGAGTATGTTACTCACCCACAGACGGAGTAACCTCAGGTGGGAGGTTATTATTGTCTATGGCCCCGCGGACCATAGGAGATCCCCAGCTTTCTTGGCAGAATTATCTGCCAAGGTGGAGAGCTGCTCCACCCCTGTGGTCGTGGCCGGGGACTTCAATTTGATTCGATCTCCAGAAGAGAAGAGCTCGAATAATATTGACTTCCCTCGGATGTGGATGTTTAATGATTGTATTGCTGACCTTGCCCTCGGAGAGATCTCTCGATTGGGGAGGGGGGGCGGTTCACGTGCACCAACAACCGGGTTGACCCAGTCCGGAGCGTGCTGGATAGGGTCCTGGTCTCGGTGGATTGGGAGCTTGCCTATCCTCTGTGCTCGCTGCGGGCGATTACGAGGATCGGTTCGGATCACTGCCCAGTCCTGCTCTCCACTGGAGGGGGGTCGCCCCCGCGACTGAATCGTTTCCACTTTGAGAACTTTTGGCTACAACAGCCCGGGTTCGTGGAGATGGTTCAATCCAAATGGGAGGCGGCCGCGTCCTCAGTTCCCCAGGTGCGCTCGGCCATAGACGTCTGGCACTTTTGTGCGATGATGGCCCGCCAGTTCATGCGGGGGTAGGGTGCTAACTTGGGGGCGGACTTGAGACGCAGGAAAGGTGGTCTCATATCCGCCCTAGAGGCCCTAGACCAGGAGGCTGATGCCGGGGGGCTTATCGGCTGAGGACTGGCTCCAGCGATATGCGCTTGAAGACTCCTTAATGGAGATTTTTCGAGGCGAGGAGACGTTTTGGCGACAACGGAGTCGGCAGAACTGGCTCCTCAAGGGGGGTGCGAACACGGCTTACTTCCATGCCATTGCGAATGGTCGTCGTAGGAAGTGCTCAATCCCTTGACTCTAGGCGGAGGGGAATCTTCTAGAGAGTGCCAGGGATATCTCCACCCATATTTATTCCTTCTATAAGGAATTATTCTCGGCAGCACCCCGTACAGGGGTGGCATTAGCTGCGGACTTCTGGCCAGTTGGGGCCATGGTCTCTGATGATGAGAATGCGGGTCTCATGCTCCCATTCCTGCCCGCGGAGGTTCTCCTGGCCATCACGGAGATGAAGCCTAACTCGGCTCCTGGTCCCGATGGCCTCCCGGTTGTCTTATTCCAGAGGTTCTGGGAGAAGATACAGGGGGCCATTATGCCTATGTTCCAGGAACTCTATGTTGGGACCCTCGTGATGGCCCGGCTGAACTTTGGTGTTATTACCCTGATCACCAAGATTGTGGGGGCCACGGATATTCACCAGTTCCGCCCGATCACCGTTATAAATGTGATCCAGCGGATCATATCCAAGGTGTGCGCGCAGGCTTGCTCCAATTATGGAGCGTCTGACGCATTATACCAGTTTGCCTTCCTAAAAGGAAGATATATTCACGACGGGATCCTGGATCTTCATGAAATTATTCATGAGGTCAAAGCGAGTCACCAGCGGGGTGTCTTCTTGAAGCTCGACTTTCAGAAGGCCTATGATAGGCTAGACTGGGCCTTCCTCTGCCAGGTCCTCCAGCGTCGTGGGGTGGATGATCGCATGATAGGTTGGATCATGCAGATCGTCATGAGAGGGAACACGGCTATAAACATAAATGGGGAGGTGGGTCCCTATTTCAAACCCTCCTGTGGGGTTCGTCAGGGGGACCCGATCTCCCCTATCCTTTTTAATGCCGCGGTTGATGCCCTTGCGGAAATGTTGGAGAAGGCCAAGAATTCCGGCCACATCTCAGGTGTGGTTCGACACCTTATCCCTGGAGGGGGGGGGTGACCCACCTCCAATATGCGGATGATACCATGATTATGGTGGCGGGCTCGGAGCAGGATATCATTAACCTGAAGTTCCTGCTCCTGTGCTTTGAGGCTATGTCGGGCCTCAAGATCAACTTTGATGAAAGTGAAGTCATGGTGTTGGGGTATTCCGAAGAGGATCAGCAGAGGATCGCGAATAACCTTAACTGCCGTTTGGCGGTCTTCCCCCTAAACTATTTAGGGATGCCAGTGAGGGACTCCAGGATCCTGATTAGGGACCTGGAGCCCCTCATGGGTCGGGTTAAGGCGAAATCCGAACCCTGGCAGGGGAGGTTCACCTCCAAGGGGAGCAAGACGGTCCTTATCGACTCGTGCCTCTCTAGCCTCCCTATGTACATGATGGGGATGTACCTCCTGCCGAAGGGGGTTCATGCGAACTTCGACAAGGAGCTCTCCCGGTTCTTTTGGATGGCCAATGATGGCCATCAAAAGTACCATATGGTGAAGTGGGCTGATATCTTCACCCCAAGGAGCTAGGGGGCTTAGGTATCATCGCGTCCCGCCACATGAATGTGGCGTTGCTGCTTCGATGGGTGTGGAGGATCCTGAAAGATGACGGGGGCCTTTGGCTACAGTTGATTAAGGCGAAGTATTTGCGGGGTCGGCCGCTGCTGGCTTGCGAACATCGGGAGGGCTCTCAGTTTTGGAGAGCCATCCAGGACATCAAGCCAGCTATCCGGAAAGGGTTGTCTATTTCCATAGGCGATGGAAGGGATACCCTATTCTGGCTCGATCCCTGGCTCAGCCATCTCCCTCTGCATCAAGAGTGTCCCGAGTTATTTGCGATCTGCGCTGACCCCCACTATCCTGGTTGGGGAGGCCTTCCACGGTGGGTCGTGGAAGGTGGCTTTCCGGAGGAATCTGGGGGAGGCCGAGCTGGCTTCCTGGGAGGGGCTGAGGGACAGTCTTCCGCTGTCCCTGGCGCAATCCCCGGACTCCCATGCTTGGCGCCTCACCCCTTCGGGGTTCTTTTCGGTGGGCTCGGCTTACAGGGCCTTATTTAGAGGGCTCGAGAGGCCATGGGTCTCACCATTGTGGAAGGCCCCCCTACCTCTAAAGATCAAAAATTTTGTTTGACAGTTATTACGTGACCGGCTTCCCTCGGGTGTGGAGGTGGCCAAGCGGCAGGGGCCTGGTAATGGCCTTTGCCCGTTGTGTGTGGTCCCAGAAACGGGTCTGCACATCTTCTTCTTGTGCCCCGCTGCTCGTTTCCTTTGGAACTTTGTTCACGAGGCCCTGGGGCCTGAGTGGCAGGCCTCAGACCTTGGGGAGTTCCTAGAGGCCGCCGCAAACCATACTGGGAGGAGGAGGCGCCTCTTCTGGTTGATGTTTGCGGCAATGACCTGGGCTTTATGGAACATTAGGAACAAGATGGTCATTGAGCGTATTTTTCTTCGGCGGGCTTCTGACTCGACCTTCACCTTTCTGGCTTTCTTGCAGCAGTGTTACCCGCTGTGTAGACATCGCGAGAGGGCGCGGCTGGACGAGATGTTGGAGCACCTGATTGCGGCGGCTCGCCGGCTTGCTACTTCGTCTGGCCCCTGAGGGCCCTTCCGGATGGTGGTTTTATCTTGCTTTAGCTGTCTGTGTTTGTGGTGGTTGGCATGCGCTAGACTTACGCTATGCCTGGTCCGGCAGTGTGTGGTCGTGTGTGTGCCGGCTGTGTGTGAACTTCTGTGTGGTGTGGTTGTATGGATTCATGTATGGATGTTGCTTTATTTATAAAGCTGGGCGTCAGCCTGTTTCGAGGAGTTCTGATAATATATGCAGAAAGTTAAAAATTGTTAAACTTAAAAATGAACTACAAAGTAGATTCGGTTACCTTGTGCAAGTCCTTCAGACCTTTTTGAATCTTCCCGTTTGCCTTGATATCAATATTCTTAGGTGATGATGGGTGAAACGAACTTTGTGCACAAATAAGTGTATAGCGCTTGTGCTAAATGTCCACTCTGAAGCAACAGTTGAAACTTGAACTGCTAGCACATCCCGGCGTGGCTTATCCAGGGGGACCTCCTGTTAAGGTTGCCTCTAGTTAAAATCATGTCCTTAATTACCAGCTAGACAACCACTTTGATCTTCAGAGGCATTCTCACACGCACCTGGAGCGTTTCTCAGGCACCATGTTGAACCCCAGCCAATGCAAACCAAACACTAACAGCGGATATGAAGCAATAGAATTGGCAGCTTGCCTTTCCCATCGCAGACGACCCTGCAAATATTTCACTGAAAACTACTAGGTAGCAATTCATCGATCATCAACCTTGCAATCGCACAAGGGCATTTTATCTAAAAATGTCTGGGCAACCTCCACCAGGGGTATATGAGTATATCTCAGTTCGAAGGCTAGCGCTCCTGAATACATAATTATACATCGGCATGAATCCATGGGTTGGCATTGCACTGCAACTCAGACAATCCACGGTTGCTTCTTTTCGCAATCGTTGCTGCCGCCATCACTTACCAGGCTGGACTAACACCACCAAGCCGCTTCTGGCCTCAGGAGGATGAGTTCGGGCACCATGCAGGTGAACCAATCTTATTTTCAAACTACCCATGACGGTACAAGGCATTCTTTTACTGTAACTCAGTAAGCTTCATGTCATCCATTGCCCTCATAATACTCCTTGTTAACCCAAATCTGTACAGACCTGCAGTACGAAGCTATGCACTATCTGTCTGTACAGGGGCCGGTTTGCTTGGTCTTATGGGCTCCTATGCCGCTGGGAGCACACAGCATCTAAAAACATCCATCTGTATCTTCATATTAGTGTCTGTGTCGCTTTGTTTGGTAATCCTACTGCTCCTAGTATTTTTGGTGATGGGGCTAAAAATGTTGAGGACTAGAACCAACGACACAGAAAATCAGCGGTCTAGAGCAAGAGAGGGGACACAAACTGAAAATACAGAAGATAACCTGCCTGCAGCAGGGAAAGACAAAGAGATAAAAGAACTGCATGCTAATACTTGATGCTACTCGCAATCTCGGCTGCAAGCATCACCTACCAGGCTGGCCTAAACCCACCAGGTGGCAACAGGAGGCTCCGTTACATTGTTTTTTCCTACAGCAACTGCACTTCGTTTATGGCATCCATTGTTGTCATCATCTTGTTGCTGCCAAAAACCCTGCAGGAGAGAGGACTGGAGGCTCAAGCCACTGAGGACAACTATTGTGCTGGATTTTCTTGGACTACTGGTAGCCTATGCAGCTGGTTCCAGCTTTAAGTGGGAAACATCAAGATATGTCATTGCACTGGTCATGGCTGTGCTGGGTTTTGCTGGAATTCATTTCCTGGTTTCCGTGGACAGAGGTGGCCAGGGAGATGCTAACCAACATCAGACTCAGCAAGAAGTGCAAGAAAATGGACCACCTCCGCGACTACAACAGCGAAACGGTTAGCATCAGGGGCAAGGAGCTTGATCCTTCTTTATGGCCTGCTACCTAGTCAGTTTCGTGTTCAGTGCGACACACTTCCTTCTTTTGAAAACTATTAATAACTAGCTGAAATCCCATATAGCTAAGCTTCTTGTCTCTTTTATTTCTCCACTAATCAAATGTATGTTCTAGGCTGGTAAGTCTGTATGACAAATGTATTGCTCTTAGTTGTGTTGTGGAATACCAGTTTATGATTCAAACGACATAAGTTGTCAGCACGTAACCATCAATATTAAGGAAAAGCATTCTACGCATGTCCCAGGAAAAGGGAGCGAACATATGACCCCTGCAGAACTTGAATGATAAAAAAAAAGTTTTGCCTGAAAACAGAATGCAGCTTCTGTACTTCTCTGCAAAACTCTGAGTCTGATGTTCTTTTCCCCTTCCTCCTTTCATTCCCTCCAAGAATATATGACCCCAGTGTAGTTTAGATTTCGATGGAGTTTAATGGTAAAGCAAAGACATATGGACAGTTGCAGCGACACACCTAATACGGCATCACACGATTCATAAAGTAATAGCCTAATATAAAGGATGAACCACAGATGAGGAGGCACACCTGGAATCATGTCCGGTCGATCAAAAAACCTCAGAGAAAGCGTAGCCCAGGCCGCCAGGCGGTAGGCGACTGCCGAGTGAGCTGCTGTGGGAGAAATACGTACGGGATGGCTTTCTTCTTCCACACATTTGGTCGAGCGTTGGCCGTGCACCACGGGGAGCATGTATCGTCTAGCAATGGCCTTGCAGTCTGCGCAGGGGCATTCCGTCGAGCACCGGCCGGGCACTCCGACGGGCGCGCGGCGTCGAGTACCAAACGTCTAGGCGCTCCTCCCCTGGAGCCGCGCTTGATCAGGCATTCCGACGGGCGACGGGTCCACGTCTGAGCGTCATCACCAGGAGCGTCCATGGAATGATGGAACTAAGGCCAACTCCAACGCCTTCTACATATCGGATAGACCTTGACCGTTTTGATTAGTCTCCGTCGGGCCAACCTATTTGGTCACTCTCTCTTTCTGTCTGTTTAGGTCGGGCAACTTTTGATATGGGAAGGGGTCCGGTCTGTCTGGCCGATCGTATCCAGCAGTGCGATCCATCTGTCCACGTCCGTTTGTCCGCGCTTGTCAGCGCTAACGCCAGCGTATTTTTAGTGTCTTCCCGTCGCCATGTCTCTCTTTCCCGTCAGTTCTAGGCGTTTTCCGCCGTGTCCAGTCGCAGCCATAAAAATGGGAGGGTCACCGAGATATCTTGGACCAGGCCCGCACCACCCCACAGCAAAAAAACCACCATGCTTGGCCGTCGTCGCCATCCCGACGAGCTCCGTGGCAACCCTAGAGAAGCGGTGCCCGACCGCCCGTTGTCCTCGTGGTGGTCGAACCCTCCGGTGGCACTAAACGTGGAGCCTCCTCCGATTCCAGGGTGCCCGCATATATTCCATATGCCACTGCAGTCGCGCCGCTCTCACTACTACTACAATAGGACCACCGCGAGTGTTTCTCGTTCGAGGTGATGAACCGCGTCTTTCTACCAGAGCATAGTCGGCGTCTAGCACTCATGGAAGTGTGTGACGACATCCGCGAAGCATTGCGGGCTAATCCCGACGAAGCGTACATGCGTGCCTGTCTCCCCCAAGCAGAAGAAGAGCTGCAGACGCAGGAAGTGATCTACCGCTCTCTCGGCGTAGAATGGGGCCTTGCCGACCCGTAGGCGGCGCCTAGCTAGAATTGTTGGAGATATGCCCAAGAGACAATAATAAAGAGGTTATTATCATATCTTCATGCTTATGATAAATGTTTATATACCATATGCTATAATTGTATTAACCGGAAATATTAATACTTGTGTGATTTGTAAACATAAAGGAGTCCCTAATAAAGCCTCTTGTTAAACTAGCTTGTTGGTTAATATATGATCATGGTTTTCTGATCATGACATTGAGATGTTATTAACAACAAGATCATATCATTAGAAGAATGGTATGATGGACATACTCCTATAGTTAAGCATAGCATAAAGATCAAGTCATTTAATATAGTTCAGTTGCTATAAGCTTTCAGATACATAGTAACCTAAATTATTCGACCATGAGATCATGCTAATCACCATCACCGGATGGATGCTTTGATGACATCAAACACCACACCGTAACTGGGTGGCTATAAAGGTGGTATTGAGTGTTCGGAAAGTATGTGTTGAGGCACATGGATCAAGAGTGGGATTTGTCCATTCATATGACAGATAGATATATTCTGGGCCCTCTCGGTGAAATGTCATCCAATTAGCTTGCAAGCATGTGACTGGCTCACAAGGGATCACATATCATAGGAACGAGAAAAGAGTACTTATCGGTAACGAGGTTGAACTAGGTATGCAGAGATACCGACGATCAAACCTCGAATAAGTAAACTATCGCAAGACAAAGGGAAATTGGTATCGTATGTAAGTGGTTCATTCGATCACAAAGTAATCGTAGAAATATGTGGAAGCCATATGAATTTCTAGATTCCTCTATTGGTTATTGATCGGAGAAGTGTCTCGGTCATGTCCGCGTAATTCACGAACTGTAGGGAGACACACTTAAGGATTCGATGTTGTTTAGAAGATATGAAATGTAAGTAGGGAGGCCGAATGTTGTTCGGAGTCTCGGATGGGATCCGAGATATCACGAGGAGATTCGGAATGGTTCGGATAATAAGATTCATATAAGGAAAGTCTAATTTCGTAGTTCGGGAATGATTCCGATGATTTCATCAGAGAGGTTCTAGAAGGGTCTGGAAGGTTCACCGGACCGGAAGAGGAAGGGAACATGAATGTGTTATGGATAAGTGGAATGATTGGATCATGTTCTAGGTCACTCGGTTGGGCATTAGCAAGAAAGAAATAAAGCTCCAAATTAAAAGTCAAAGGGCAAGTTTGAAAAGTCAAACTGGGACAATGTTTCCTAGTGGAGGAAGGAAAGTATCCTTATTTCCCTCTACCACAAGCCAACAAGGAGAGGGAGTTGGGAAAGGATTCAAACTCCCCTCTCTGAAGCTGCCCTCCCTCTCATAAATAGAGGGGAGGGGTGCCCCAAGAGACACACAACCAGCCCCTCCCCACACCACCGCCGCCGCGCCGCCGCCGGATCGTCGCTACCGCCCTAGCTACCGCCGACTCCACCTCCTCTCCGTCCTTCTAAACCCTAGATCGCCGAAAACCCTAGATCCTGTAGGGGTTCGTAGCATGGAAAACAAAAAAATTCTATCGCATACAAACAAACAAGCCAAGATCTATCTACTAGATTGTAGCAACGAGTCGATGGTATGACTTACCCTCGAAGATTCCAAAGCGTTTAACGAGAGCGGATTCTCGTGGGTGATGTAGTCGTACTCTTTCCGATCTCAAGATCGTGTAGACGATCCTTCCGGCGCCACGTTCCGGCAGCGCTCCCGCAATCGGTCACACGTTCAGTACTCGACGAAGACCTTCCTCTCCCTTGTTCCAGCAGGTAGCGGAGGTTGTAGCACTCTCCTCGCGATTCCGGCAGCACAACGGCGTGGTATCGCAAGTAGAGGGGAAATCCCGCAGGGCTTCGCCTTAAGCCGGTGCGAGTATGGTGGAGCTTATGAGAGAGGCTATTAGTGGTCTAGTAATTAGACACACCAATTAGAAGGCTCTAAACCAATTAGAAGGCTCTAAACCGCTGGCTAAAGCAATTAGAAGCTCTAAACCAAAACGGCTCTAAACCGGAGGTAGAAGATAGGAACTTGTGTGTTCTAGGAGGGGAGCCCTGCCCCTCCTTTTATGGGTGGGGAGGCGCGGCCAGGGGAGGGGAGTCCCTCCCCAAGTAGGCCTTGGGCTGGGCGCCGGCTTGGAGGAGTGGGACTCCTCCTCCAAGTTGGTTCCAACTCCTCTTGCTTGTTTCCCACAGTTTCCTGTTTCCCACAGTTTCCTGTTTTAGTCGTTTGACTTTCAAACTGGCAATTTGACTTTCATGTTTTTGGAACAGCAAGAACACTTAGTACATGATGCAATCATTCAATGACACACTCATGTACCCTCCCCCCCCCCCCCCGGAGTGCCGGACAATCCGGAACCTTCTAGAACATTCCCGATGAAAACACCGGAATCATTCCCGAACTCCGAAACGGGACTTTCCTTATATGAATCTTATTCTCCGGACCATTCCGGATCACCTCGTGATATCCCGGATCCCATCCGAGACTCCGAACAACATTCGGTCTCTTTCTCATAATACCATAACTACTCAAACAACGTCGAATCCTTAAGTGTGTCTCCCTACGGTTCGTGAATTATGCAGACATGATCGAGACACTTCTCCGAAAAATAACCAATAGAAGAATCTGGAAATTCATATGGCTCCCACATATTTCTACGATTACTTTGCGATCGAATGAACCACTTACATA
This sequence comes from Avena sativa, assembly GCA_916181665.1. Classification (NCBI taxonomy): domain Eukaryota; kingdom Viridiplantae; phylum Streptophyta; class Magnoliopsida; order Poales; family Poaceae; genus Avena; species Avena sativa. The sequence continues at coordinate 110,674,381 of OV702285.1, read as the reverse complement.
CGATACCAATTTCCCTTTGTCTCACGATATGTTACTTATCCGAGGTCATGATCGTCGGTATCTCTGCATACCTAGTTCAACCTCGTTACTGATAAGTACTCTTTTCTCGTTCCCGTGATATGTGATCCCTTGTGACCAAGTCACATGCTTGCAAGCTAATTGGATGACATTCCACCGAGAGGGCCCAGAGTATATCTATCCGTCATGTGGATGGACAAATCCCACTCTTGATCCATGTGTTTCAACCAATACTTTCCGAACACTTAATGCCACCTTTATAGCCACCCAGTTACGGTGTGGTGTTTGATGTCATCAAAGCATCCATCCGGTAAAGGTGATATGCATGATCTCATGGTCGAAGGAATTAGATTACTATGTATCAGAAAGCATATAGCAATTGAACTATTGAAATGACTTTGATCTTTATGCTACGCTTATCTATAGGAGTATGTCCACCATATCATTCTCCTAACGATATGATCTTGTTGTTGATAACATCTCAATGTTCATGATAGGGAAACCACAATCATTAATCAACCAACAAGCTAGTGAAGTATAGAGGCTATACTAGGGACTTCAAATTAAGTTTACAAATCACACAAGTATTAATGGTTTCCTTGTTAATACTATTATAGCATGAATGTAAACATTTATCATAAACACAAAGATATAATAATAACTACATTTATTATTGCCTCTAGGGCATATCTCCAACAGTCTCCCACTTGCACTAGAGTCATCTAATCTAGATTACATGGTAATATACCGAACACCCATGGCAGTTTGGTGTTGGTCATGTTTTGCCCTCGGGAGAGGTTTAGTCAACGGATCCGCCACATTCAGATCTGTGTGTACTTTGCAAATCTTTATATCCCCATCCTGGATATGTTCTCGAATAGCGTGAAAACGTAGCTTGATATGCTTCAGCTTCTTGTGTGACCTTGGTTCTTGCGCATTGGCTATGGCGCCCATGTTATCACAGTAGATAGACATTGGGTCCAGCGCACTAGGAACCACACCCAGCTCTGTAATGAACTCTTTCATCCATATCGCTTCTTGTGAAGCCTCCGAAGCAGCCATGTATTCCGATTCAGTTGAAGATCTCGCCACAACGCTTTGCTTTGCACTCCTCCAGCTAACTGCTGCACCATTCAAAATAAATACGTATCCGGATTGTGATTTAGAATCATCTGGATCGGTGTTCCAACTAGCATCGGTGTAACCATTAACAACGAGCTGTTCATCACCTCCATAAGAAAGAACCATATCCTTAGTTCTTCTCAAGTACTTAAGGATGTTTTTGACCGCTGTCCAATGATCCACTCCTGGATCACTTTGATATCTGCTAGTTAAACTAACAGCATATGCAATGTCGGGTCTAGTACATAGCATGGCATACATTAGAGATCCTATGGCTGAGGCATAGGGAGTCTTACTCATCCTTTCTCTATCTTCTGCCGATGTCGGACTTTGAGTTTTACTCAAGGTCGTATTGGGCAACATGGGCAAGAACCCTTTCTTGCTTTCTTCCATTCCAAATCTCTTTAGAATTTTGTCCAAATATGTACTCTGTGACAATGATATTTGGCGTTTCGATCTATCTCTATAAATCTTTATGCCTAATATGTAAGCTGCTTCGCCAAGATCCTTCATTGAAAAACTATTATTCAAATATTCCTTGACACTATTAAGAAGGTCTACATCATTCCCAATCAACAATATGTCATCCACATACAGTATTAAGAATGCTACAGAGCTCCCACTCACTTTCTTGTAAATACAAGCTTCTCCATAAGTTTGTATAAAACCAAAACTTTTGATTACCTTATCAAAACGTTGATTCCAACTTCGGGATGCCTGCTTCAATCCATAGATGGACCGTTGAAGTTTGCATACCTTGTTAGCATCTTTAGGATCGACAAAACCTTTGGGTTGCATCATATACAACTCTTCATCAATGTCTCCATTGAGGAATGCTGTTTTGACATCCATCTGCCATATCTCATAATCATAATATGCAGCGATTGCTAACATAATCCTCACAGACTTTAGCTTCGCTACCGGTGAGAAAGTCTCATCGTAGTCAACTCCTTGAATTTGTCGAAACCCCTTTGCGACAAGTCGAGCTTTATAGACAGTAACATTACCATCAGCATCTGTTTTCTTCTTGAAAATCCATTTGTTCTCGACAGCCTTCCGGCCATCCGGTAAGTCCACCAAAGTCCATACTTGGTTTTCGTACATGGATCCAATCTCGGATTTCATGGCTTCTTGCCATTTATTGGAATCTGGGCTCATCATCGCTTCCTCATATGTCTCGGGGTCATCGGTGTTGTCCACCACCATGACATTCATAACGGAATCATACCAATCTGGAGTGGTACGAGTTCTCGTTGACCTCCGAGGATCTGTAGCAACTTCAACCGAAGTTTCATGATCACCATCATTAGCTTCCTCTCTTATTGGTGCAGGCACCACAGGAACTTCTTCCGGTGCTGCGCCACTCGCAATTTCGAGAGAAGGTTCGACAACCTCGTCGAGTTCTACTTTCCTTCCAGTCACTTCTTTCGAGAGAAATTCCTTCTCTAGAAAGGATCCATTCTTGGCAACGAATGTTTTGCCTTCGGATCTATGATAGAAGGTATACCCAATAGTTTCCTTCGGGTATCCTATGAAGACGCATTTTTCCGCTTTGGGTTCAAGCTTGTCCGGCTGTAACTTCTTTACATAGGCTTCGCATCCCCAAACTTTAAGGAACGACAATTTAGGTTTCTTCCCAAACCATAATTCATACGGTGTCGTTTCAACGGATTTAGACGGTGCCCTATTTAAAGTGAATGCGGCTGTTTCTAATGCATAACCCCAAAATGATAGCGGTAAATCTGTAAGTGACATCATAGAACGAACCATATCTAAGAGAGTTCGATTACGACGTTCGGACACACCATTACGCTGTGGTGTTCCCGGCGGTGTCAATTGTGAAAGTATTCCGCATTTCTTAAAATGCTCGCCAAACTCGTAACTTAGATATTCACCTCCACGATCAGAACGTAGAAATTTAATCTTCTTGTTACGTTGATTCTCTACCTCACTTTGAAACTCCTTAAACTTCTCGAAAGTTTCGGACTTATGTTTCATGAAATAGATATACCCATATCTACTCAAGTCATCCGTGAAGGTAAGAACATAACGATAACCACCGCGCGATGCTACACTCATTGGACCACACACATCGGTATGTATGATTTCCAATAAGTCCGTAGCTCGCTCCATCATACCAGAAAATGGAGTCTTAGTCATTTTACCCATCAGACATGCTTCGCATCTTTCAAGTGATTCAAAATCAAGTGATTCAAGAAGTCCATCGGAATGGAGTTTCTTCATACGTTTCACTCCGATGTGACCAAGACGACAGTGCCACATATAGGTCGAATTATCGCTTGATTTCAAACGTTTAGCCTCAATGTTGTTGATATGTGTATTTCCACTATCGAGATTCAATAAGAATAGACCATCTATCAAAGGTGCATGTGCATAAAACATATTACTCATATAAATAGAACAACCATTATTCTCAGATTTAAACAAGTAACCGTCTCGCAATAAACAAGATCCTGATATAATGTTCATGCTCAACGCAGGCACCAAATAACAATTATTTAAGTATAAAACTAATCCCGATGGTAGATGAAGGGGTAGCGTGCCGACCGCGATCACATCAACCTTTGATCCGTTTCCCACGCGCATCGTCACCTCGTTCTTCGCTAGCTTCCGTTTATTCTGCAGCACCTGTTTCGAGTTACAAATATGAGCAACCGAACCAGTATCAAATACCCAGGCACTACTACGAGTACTAGTGAGATACACATCAATAACATGTATATCAGATATACCTTTCTTCTTGATGTTGCCGTTCTTCAAATCCGCCAAGTACTTTGGGCAATTCCGCTTCCAGTGACCTTCTCCCTTGCAGTAAAAGCACTCAGTATCAGGCTTAGGTCCAGCCCTGGTCTTCTTCGTCGGCGTGGTAGCTTTCTTACCACCCTTCTTGAAGTGTCCCTTTTGCTTAGACTTGCCTTTCTTGAATTTGGTGGTCTTATTGACCAACAACACTTGGTGCTCTTTCTTGATCTCCACTTCTGCAGATTTTAACATGGCAAAGAGTTCTGGCAACGTCTTGTTCATGTTCTGCATGTTATAGTTCATCACAAAGTTCTTGTAACTTGGTGGTAGTGATTGGAGGACACGGTAAATCCCCAAAGCATTAGGAATCACTATACCCAAGCTTTGAAGTTTGTTTGCGTGCCCAGACATTTTAAGCACATGCTCACTGACGGAGCTGCCCTCTTCCATCTTGCAGTTAAAGAACTTTTCAGAAGCCTCATAGCTTTCAATTGCCGCATGAGTCTCAAAAATCAATTTGAGATCTTCGACAATATCATATGGGTCTGAATCCTCAAACCTTTTCCGAAGCTCCGATTCCAAACCATACAAGATAGCACACTGAACTATGGAGTACTGATTCTTCCGAGCGAGGTAAACATTCTTTACTTCATCGGGAGCATCAGCTGCAGGTGGGTCACCCAGCGGTGCATCGAGCACATAGGTCAAATTACCAGCTGTGAGGACAATCCTCAAATTGCGGAACCAATCCGCGAAGTTGCTTCCATTGTTTTTCAACTTTTCTTTTTCTAGGAACGCATTAAAATTGATGGTAGGGGCTGCCATTGATCTACAACATATTTGCAATAGTTTAGACTAAGTTTATGACAAATTGAGTTCAAATTAATAATAAAATTAAACTAGGTGAACTCCCACTCAAAACAATATCCCTCACATTGTTTTAGTGATCACACGAACCAAATCCACCATATCAACACCGATCATCACGAGAGTTGACATAGTTTCAATGGCGAACAATCGACATGTTCATCACATCTACTATATGATTCATGCTTTACCTTTCGGTGATCCGTGTTCCGAGACCATGTCTGTACATGCTAGGCTCGTCAAGATCAAACCTTAGTTTCTGCATGAGCAAATCTGGCTTGCTCACGTTGTATACACTTGCAGAATCTAACACACCCGATCATCACGTGGTGCTTCGAAACAACAAGCTTTAGCAACGGTGCTAACTAAGGGTGAACACTTTATGATTTGAAATTGATGTGCATGAGGGATCATCTTATAATGCTACCGTCGTCTACTAAGCAATACAAGATGCATAAAGGATTAACATCACATGCAATTCAATATATATGTGATATGATATGGCCTTTCTTCTTTGTGCTTCCGATCTCCATCTTCAAGCACGAACATGATCTCCATCATCACCGGCATTGCATCAAGGTCAATGACGCTTCTCCATGGTTGTCGTCCACCGGCTTCAACTATTACAACTACTTTGAATAGACACGCGGGTCTTAACATAAATTAAAGACAACCATATGGCTCCTGCCGGTTGCCGACTTACAATAAGGAACATTGCATACATCAAATATAATCACAATCATGGCCATATCACATCACTGCACACCCCTGCAAAACAAAGTTAGACGCCTCTACTTTCTTTGCATATTTTACGTGGTTTGGGGCTTTCAATAAGTGTCGTTCTAACTTACGAACAAGAACCACAACATTGATACTAGCATTGTTGATCACCCGTTGTAAATTGGATCTTAACTATGCTAGGAGAAACAGGCACCCGCAAAGCCACTTATGCAATACAAGTTGCATGTCAAGCGTGGAGCAAGTCTCATGAACGATGTCATGTAAGGTTAGCCCGGGCCGCTTCATCCCAACATACCGCAAGATGCAAAGTACACAAGAAGTAATCGACAATAAAAGCATCAACGCCCACAATGACCATTGTGTTCTACTCGTGCAACAGATCTACATATAGACACGGCTCTGATACCACTATAGGGGTTCGTAGCATGGAAAACAAAAAATTTCTATCGCATACAAACAAACAAGCCAAGATCTATCTACTAGATTGTAGCAACGAGTCGATGGTATAACTTACCCTCGAAGATTCCAAAGCGTTTAACGAGAGCGGATTCTCGTGGGTGATGTAGTCGTACTCTTTCCGATCTCAAGATCGTGTAGACGATCCTTCCGGCGCCACGTTCTGGCAGCGCTCCCGCAGTCGGTCACACGTTCAGTACTCGACGAAGACCTTCCTCTCCCTTGTTCCAGCAGGCAGCGGAGGTTGTAGCACTCTCCTCGCGATTCCGGCAGCACAACGGCGTGGTACCGGAAGTAGAGGGGAAATCCCGCAGGGCTTCGCCTTAAGCCGGTGCGAGTATGGTGGAGCTTATGAGAGAGGCTATTAGTGGTCTAGTAATTAGACACACCAATTAGAAGGCTCTAAACCAATTAGAAGGCTCTAAACCGCTGGCTAAAGCAATTAGAAGCTCTAAACCAAAACGGCTCTAAACCGGAGGTAGAAGATAGGAACTTGTGTGTTCTAGGAGGGGAGCCCTGCCCCTCCTTTTATGGGTGGGGAGGCGCGGCCAGGGGAGGGGAGTCCCTCCCCAAGTCGGCCTTGGGCTGGGCGCCGGCTTGGAGGAGTGGGACTCCTCCTCCAAGTTGGTTCCAACTCCTCTTGCTTGTTTCCCACAGTTTCCTGTTTCCCACAGTTTCCTGTTTTAGCCGTTTGACTTTCAAACTGGCAATTTGACTTTCATGTTTTTGGAACAGCAAGAACACTTAGTACATGATGCAATCATTCAATGACACACTCATGTACCCTCCCCCCCGGAGTGCCGGACAATCCGGAACCTTCTAGAACATTCCCGATGAAAACACCGGAATCATTCCCGAACTCCGAAACGGGACTTTCCTTATATGAATCTTATTCTCCGGACCATTCCGGATCACCTCGTGATATCCCGGATCCCATCCGAGACTCCGAACAACATTCGGTCTCTTTCTCATAATACCATAACTACTCAAACAACGTCGAATCCTTAAGTGTGTCTCCCTACGGTTCGTGAATTATGCAGACATGATCGAGACACTTCTCCGAACAATAACCAATAGAGGAATCTGGAAATTCATATGGCTCCCACATATTTCTACGATTACTTTGCGATCGAATGAACCACTTACATACGATACCAATTTCCCTTTGTCTCACGATATGTTACTTATCCGAGGTTATGATCGTCGGTATCTCTGCATACCTAGTTCAACCTCGTTACTGATAAGTACTCTTTTCTCGTTCCCGTGATATGTGATCCCTTGTGACCAAGTCACATGCTTGCAAGCTAATTGGATGACATTCACCGAGAGGGCCCAGAGTATATCTATCCGTCATGTGGATGGACAAATCCCACTCTTGATCCATGTGTTTCAACCAATACTTTCCGAACACTTAATGCCACCTTTATAGCCACCCAGTTACAGTGTGGTGTTTGATGTCATCAAAGCATCCATCCGGTAAAGGTGATATGCATGATCTCATGGTCGAAGGAATTAGATTACTATGTATCAGAAAGCATATAGCAATTGAACTATTGAAATGACTTTGATCTTTATGCTACGCTTATCTATAGGAGTATGTCCACCATATCATTCTCCTAACGATATGATCTTGTTGTTGATAACATCTCAATGTTCATGATAGGGAAACCACAATCATTAATCAACCAACAAGCTAGTGAAGTATAGAGGCTATACTAGGGACTTCAAATTAAGTTTACAAATCACACAAGTATTAATGGTTTCCTTGTTAATACTATTATAACATGAATGTAAACATTTATCATAAACACAAAGATATAATAATAACTACATTTATTATTGCCTCTAGGGCATATCTCCAACAGATCCACCATAACCTACTCCGGCTTGGGCGAAGCCCTGCAGGATTTTCCCTCTACTTCCGAAACCACGCCGTCGTGCTGCCGGAATCGCGAGGAGAGAACTACAACCTCTGATGCCTAATGGAACAAGGGAGAGGAAGGTCTTCATCGAATACCGAACGTGTGATCGACTGCGGAAGCACTGCCGAAACACAGCGCCGGAAGGATCGTCTACGCGATCTTGAGATCGGCAAGTGTACGACAACATCACCCACGAGAATCTGCTCTCGTTAACCGCTTTGGAATCTTCAAGGGTGAGTACTCTAATCGACTCGTTGCTACAATCTAGTAGATAGATCTTGGCTTATTTGTGTTCATGCGGTAGAATTTTTTTGTTTTCCATGCTACGAACTCCTATAGTGGTATCAGAGTCGTGTCTATATGTAGATATATTGCACGAGTAGAACACAATGGTCATTGTGGGCATTGATGCTTTTGTTGTCGATTGCTTCTTGTGTACTTTGCATCTTGCGGGATGGTGGGATGAAGCGGCCCGGGCTAACCTTACATGACATTGTTCATGAGACTTGCTCCACGCTTGACATGCAACTTGTATTGCATAAGTGGCTTTGCGGGTACCTCTTTCTCCCACATAGTGAAGATTCAATTTACAACGGGTGATTGACAATACTAGTATCAACGTTGTGGTTCTTGTTCGTAAGTTAGAACGACACTTGATGAAAGCTCCAAACCACGTAAAACATGCAAAGAAAATTAGAGGCGTCTAACTTTGTTTTGCAGGGGTGTGCTGTGATGTGATATGGCCATGATTGTGATTATATATGATGTATGCAATGTTCCTTATTGTAAGTCGGCAACCGACAGGAGCCATATGGTTGTTTTTTTTAATTTTGTCTAGACCTGTGTGTCTATTATTCAAAGTAGTTGTAATAGTTGATGCTGGTGGACGACAACCATGGAGCGGCGCCATTGACCTTGACACCACGCAGGTGATGATGGAGATCATGTTCGTGCTTGAAGATGGAGATCGGAAGCACAAGAAGAAAAGTCATATCATATCACATATTTGGATTGCATGTGATATTAATCCTTTTATGCATCTTGTATTGCTTAGTTCACGACGGTAGCATTATAAAATGATCCCTCTCACAAAATATCAAGTTATAGAGTGTTCGTCCTTAGTAGGCACCGTTTCCAAAGTTCGTTGTTTCGAAGCACCACGTGATGATCGGGTGTGTTAGGTTCTGCGAGTGTATACAATGGAAGCAAGCCAGATTTGCTCATGCGGAAGCTAAGGTTTGGTCTTGACGAGCCTAGCATATACATACATGGTCTCGGAACACGGAATACCAAAAGGTAAAGCATGAGTCATATAGATGATATGATGAACATGATGATTGTTCGCCTTTGAAACTATGTCATGTAACGTGATGATCGGACTTGGTGTAGTGAATTTGGTTCATGTGATCACTAAAACAATGTGAGGGATATTGTTTTGAGTGGGAGTTCAACAGCAATATGATTAAAAGTTGAACACTATTTATCATAAATTAAATCAAAGTGAATTTGCATAGTTGTTTTAGTCATTGGCATCTGTTTACCACCTTGCGCTTAGTTATAATTGAGATAATAGAACTATAGAATTCTGGTTAATTACTTTACAAACTGGTATCGTATTGTTTTGAAGTGTTAATCTAAATTTTAAAAGTCCTATTGCAAACTTTCAGTAAGTTCCGGTTACTCCATAAAGTTTAATAATTGGTATTAAATCAAGAGTAATAATTCCAGTGTTAGTATATAAGTATCATGTTTATCTGCATGATTCTTGATATTCAAAAGATTGTTTTAATATCAAGGTTATCTAGGAACATCATATGTGGAAGATATTGCGATATAACAATGTTTTTGATTATAACATGATAGAGTATAATATGGCAAAGTTTATGTTATCATATTTGATGGGAATTTTCAAAAGGTTGGAGACGCTAGTCGTCCTAAACCTCCAAAAGTTTTGGAGAACAACATTATACTCGCGATTCACTGTTATAAGCTAAAGCAGCTTGATCATTAATAATTCCATGATAAGGATGAATATTTGATGTAGGTAAAATGTTTACTACACCAAGAGATTACTAAAGAATGGAATTTGAAAGAACACCAAATATTTGATGATGGTAATCTACTTCAAAGTGCAAGTCCAAAGACATTGGTATTTAACTATACATGCTTTGGACTATGTGTGATGTGTATGGCTCCACTATTGATGTTGATAGATTCTTCCAAACAGAAAAGGAAATACTAAAAGAGAATCTCATAAATATATGGCAGAAAATAAAATACCAGAATTGTTCAGCTTAGGTATATAGAGGATATACGTGTTATGGTTGTATTCTTTGCTTGTTAAATAATGTGATTCTTAAGTATTAGATACTGAATTTGTTGGTGTGAATCGTCATACGAAACAACACAATTCATGAACTACAATGGCCTAAGTAACCAGCAAAAGAATATATGATGATGCTCATCGAGAACAAATAAAGGGTTATTGTGTTGCTCGTTGAAATCAAAGCTTGCCTTTAAGATTTGTTTTATCAGGTATTATGAGAACAAAAGGGTTGTTCAAATAATTGCAATAATCCATAAAAGATGGATGATTTACAAATCTCGTTGGTGAAATCACATCCATAAAACTAGTGCTAAAAATGTCGAAAGAAAAATTGATTGAAAGATCACTTAAGAAGTGACATTGTCGTTTAAATTATATTGGAAAGAAAACTTGAAGAAACCCCATACTTGATGGAATTTTGGAGTATTTTGATTTTTGATCAAATGAAGCTTGTGAAACTTTCCTAGAGATAATTAAAACTCCGTTCATAGGCCAAAGGGAACGGATAACTAGCTTATTGGAACTTGTACATATTGTTGTATGAAGTCCATTATGTCTAGTCAAGAGCGATGGATTTCAACTTCATATGCTTTCTCCCAAAATTTGAGTGAATATATGAATATTTACTTAATAAGGATGAAGTGTGGAACATTTGAAAAGTTCAAAGACTTTCAAGATAAAGTGCAAAATCAATGTAACAAGAAAATAAAGAATTTATGATATGATCATAAAGGAAGATATTTGAGTTACAAGTTTACATAACACCTTATATTTGAGGAATCATTTTGTGAATTTACATTTCTCGAAACACCATAAGAGTATGGAGTGTTTGAGATATGTAATAAAACCTTGTTTGACATGGTAAGATCAAAGGTCTAATTTATAAAACTGCCATTATATTTTAAAGATTAAAGCTTTAGAGACTACCCTTTTTCCACTGAAAAGAGCTCCATTATAATCCGTTGAAATGACACCATATAAAGTTATGGTTTGGGATAAAACCCAAGTTGTCCTTTCTTAAACATTGGTATGCTATGCATAAGAAAGATGTTTGCAACCAAAATCGGATGAACATATGTTTGTATGTTATTTCGAATAATCGTTGAGTATTCCTCCATAACACCAAACACAAAAATGTTTGTCGCTTAGAACGTCAAGTTTCTTTGAGAAAGGAATTTTCCGTGAAAAGTTAAGTGGGAGAACAATAGAACTTTGATAAGGTTAAAAGAACCTTAGCTATATGTGCAAAGTTGCGCAGCGCCGAAAAGTGTTCCGGAGGCAGCAACAATGCTCATGGCTCACGTGCCTCAAAGGTTGTGGTTACGGAGGTCTAAGTTCCTATTGAACCAAGTAGTTCGGATAAACAATCAAATACCAAGATTTGCGGGTTGAATCATTATTTGACAATAATGAACCGACTACATGCAAAGAAGCGATGATGGGCCCTGACTCCGTCAAATGGCTTGGAGCCATAAAATCCTTGATAGTTCCATACACGAGAAATTAAGCTTTGAACTTGAAAAACTCTCTAGAAAAGTGTAAAACCTTACAGTCGTGTTTGGATCTATAAAGAAATAGACATGGATGTTTCACATCTATGAAATAGTCAACATGTTGGGAAAGATTTCACAACAATGTTCAAAGGTTAACTATGACAAGATTTGATCTTTCATAGTGATATTTAGTCTAGACGGATTAATGTAGCATCCACTACATATAATTTTGTTATGTGGTAGTTGAATAAACAAAACAAGTTCTTCTGATAGAATTGTTACCTAGGACATGTGCATAACAAGGTCCGTAGGGTTTTGTTAATTCAAAGGATGTTAAAAGCGTATGCAAACTACAATGGTTGAAGTGAGCATCGCGGAGTTGGAATCTTCACCATGAGAAACTGTTAAAAGAGTTTAAATTCATCAGAGACGATGAAGATGCTTGCATTTGCAAGAAATTAAGTGGGAGCGCTAAGACGTATTTCTAATACATTATGTCGAAGACATATTGTTGATTGGAAATGATGTATCTTTTATTAACACATGTTAAGAATTTCATCTCGATGAAAGACTTAGGCAAAACCCGAATGTTTGGCATCAATATCTATATATATATAGATTGAGACGCTAATATGGTTGTGCCAAATGTACATAGATGAGATATTGAATGAGTTCAATAGGGAAATGACAAGAAAGGTTCTTGCCACACAGAAAGGATGAAATAGAAATTCAAGTGTATCGACACTTGGTAAGTGAAACAAAGATTCAAGTATAGATTGATACTTGATGATTGAAATCACAAAGAGAGTTTATCAATCAAAACTGTGATATGTACATATCTAGATATGTCCTGTACTCTAAATGTTATGAGCATATATCAGAATGATTCATAAAATGATCATTGGACGATAGTAAGGATATTCTTATGATCTTTTGGAAGAACTAAGAATATATTATTTTGTAGAAGTGACAAATAGATGGTTAGTTCATTGTAAAAGTACTACATTGATACTAGTTTTGTCACAAAGTACAAATCAAGTTTATCTCAATCTAAACTAAGGGTGGCACAATATAATGGAAAGTAAGTTCCATAATGGATTTGGATGAGTTCCAAAGTTAAGACATTGTGACAGATACTACAACAAAAGGCTAAGTATAAGAATGCTATTATAGCATCAAAAGAGGGCATTTGTCTTAAGTAGTTTGTTATCAAACTAGGTGTGGTTCACAGCGAGATAGTACCATGAAGATATATTGTAAGACAATATTATCATCATGTTTTAACCCCAAGGAACCAAAGGTCTCACCAAAGGACCAAATTTATACAAAGCCATTGACGGCTGTCTACGCACAGCCTGTTCGGAACCCAAGGAGCAAGGTGTGAAGCAGCAAGCAGCAAGTTTTCCCTCAGTTGAGACCGAGGTCACACAGGTGTTGCAAGCAACACGGAGACCTGCACAACACAAACTCAAGACTTTGCCCCAACGAATAGTGAGGTTTTCAAGCTCATCGGTTTGCTGTAACAAAGGATTAACATATGGTGTGGAAGGTAATGGTTTGCAGCAAGTAAACAAGTAACAGTGGAAGATGTATCGATGGTAAAGATTGTACCGAGGTCCATAGTTCACTAGAGGTGCTCTCCTTAGATAAACAACATGGCATGAAGCGTAAACAAATTACAGCGGAGCAATTGACAGGAACTGAGCAAGGCATAACAATGCAATTACTAGTCAGAAAGATCCTATGAGATTCGATTGGGCAATATAACAAGATACATAGACTGCCATCCAACTGCATCTATGACTAGAATTCCACCTTCAAGTTATCATCCGAACCCCCTCCAGTATTAAGTTGCAAGCAACAGACAACTGCTTTAAGCAAAGTGTGTAAGGTAAACAGTCCACATGTTCCATGAACAAGAGACCGTTGTTTTCTCCCTAGTAGCAACAACACATCTACAACCGAAGAGATTATTGTCACTTCCCTTGGAAACTAGAGGCATGAACCCACTATCGAGCATAAATACCCCCTCTTGGAGTCATTAGAAACTACTTGGCCAAGATAGCTACTAACAACGGAGAGCATGCAAGATCACAAACAACACAGACATGATAGAATCATAAAGACAAAACCATTAATCAAACCAACATTGTAATCTCAATATCCATCGGATCCCCGCAAACACAACATGCATGATTACAAATATATTAGATCTTGATCATGAATGGAGCTCACAAGATCTATACATGAAAGCACAAAGGAGGAGATACAACCATCTAGCTACTACATGGAACCATAGTCCAAGGTGGAACTACTCATGCATCATACCGGAGAGAAGGCCTCCGGGATAATCTCCCCTCCGGCAGGGTGCCGAGAAGAACTTCAGATCCCCCTGATCTAGGGACGATGGTGGCGGCGGCTACAGACGGTTTTGTAGATATTTGATTGGGTCCTTAGGGTTTCTGCATCGGGGGCTTCTTATAGGCGAAGGGGGAGACCGAGGAGGCGGCCAGGGTGACCAAACCCTAGCCAGGCGCGAGGCTGGGCCCACCCGCGCTTGGGATGGGTCTAGCCCCCCTGGCTGGCCCCTCCGGCTCTCCTCTGGACTTCTTGTTCCCCACGGAAAGTTATTGACTTTGACGTTTGTCCCTTCCAATTTCGAGAATATTTCTTTACTAACTTTTCTGAAACCAAAAACAGCTGAAAACAGACATCTGGCACTGTTGCAACTTGTTAATAGGTTAGTACCAGAAAACATGTAAAAAGAACCTCAAAGTGTAGACAAGCAAAGCAAAGTAGATACAAAACAAGCATGGAGCATCAAAAATTATAGATACGTTTCCAACGTATCAACATCCCCAAGCTTAAATCCTGCTCGTCCTCGAGTAGGTAAGTGATAAAAGAATAATTTTGAGGTGACATGCACCCTCACAATAAAGATCCAACCATTTGCAAGCATTTAAAGCTGGGATCAAAGAACTCTAAACATGTGCATGAAAGATGGAGTTCTAACAATAGGACATAGTAACTATGCATGCAACATGACAAGCTACAAACAAAGATCATGAATAACATGCATTGAAAAACGTTTGTTTGTTTCACATACAAAAACATAGCATAGTGGTAATCAGCTTGTCCCTCATAGAGTAGCAAATAGATGCATAAGACACCTGCAAAGTACACAAGGGTGACTAGAAACAAATAGCACAAAAACAAGTAATATCACAATATGCATCAATTAATAAGCTTTGGAACACTGCACACAGAATGAAAACTATGCTCTCTTAATGGTGCCTAAAGGTAGAAGGTGGAGACTCAGTAATGGTGGAAGAAAGGCCTTTTTGTAAAGGAAGCAGTGATTACAAGTTTCAAAAAGAGCTTCCAAAAATTATGGTACTTCTTAGCTTTCAGCCCTCATTGCCCTATCATAAGCATCTTGAAGTGGTTAAGGTTAAAGTGGCAAAGCTGGAGTATATGCTTGACGAAGTATAAGTTGGCAATCTCAAGTCCCTTGAATACGAGGGTCACACCTCATGCATACTCAACTTTGGGTCCAGATAAGTTCTTGTCATTGTAAGTATTTGCATATCATTGAGAACCGCCAACGGGGTACCCCTTGCACATGGTACAGGAGCTTTCCCATAACCAAAATGACAAGGCAATCAGACAATGAGCATCTCAGCAATCTTCTTATATACCATGGGAATATGGTGCTTTTTTTTCTCTCTTTCCTCTTTTCTCAATGTGTCTCTTTTTTTAAGAAGAATGCTTCATAGATGTCACTATGGTGATGCTGCAAGTTTCCATCATGATTAGGCATGGCTTAGGCTAGCGTCCCAGGCGTTTCTCTAACACAGGATACAAACTCCATGGACTTACAAGTTCCCTCTTTATTTCACACCGGTGACATCCATACACAAAAGAACTTGATATCAACTGAGTACAAAGTACAAGTGCAATGTTGAAAACGTTCCCCGTGATAGCACGATTCTGCTAATTCCAACTTATAAGTGCAAGCATATACAACAAAGTTGTCACAATGGTTCAAGTTTATTAGGGGCAAATAATAAAGTGTGCCATCAAGTTCGTGAGGGCGTTAATCACTAAGTTTTCACATAACAAAATAGTTTTTAATTGGAAGATAGTTGAAAACAAGAATATACTTGGAATGGTGTAAAACACCATGCATAGGAGTTTATAGTGGACACTTCGGAAAAACTTGGTTTATTGGGAGTTGGAAGCATGAGTAGAACTTACTCATACAAGTGGAGGCTCGCAAAAGACTGGGAGCAACCAACTAAGAGAGCAATAATGGCCATAATCATGCAGTCTAACAAAGCATACTAATCAAAGCAAAGAGTGGTACTACAGGTTAAGGACTAAATGATCATAGAGGCTAATGGTGACTTGTCATAGTCATAACATGGTGTGAGCATGTGCCAAGTCAACCCAAGCAAAACATCAAAGGAGAATACCACAATACTATGTTTTTGCCTGCTAAAACAACGCATAATTTCTTCAAGGCACACTAAGCAATCCCAATTGTTTGGAACAAGACATGCTACAACAATAATCACTAAGCATAAGGTCAAAAAAGCACCTAGCATGTAATGCTAAAGTCTAAGACACAGTCAATGCAAGCTCCTCTTGCACTTCAAGCAAGAACTTACTACTCCTTTCCAAACAACAAGCAAACTTATTTGCAAAACAACACAGCGAGAACGGGGGTCCAAACTACTCAAGAAAACTAAACAAACTAAGCAAAGAAAACGAAAAGTAAGACGCTCCAAGAACAACACAACTGTGCATGAAACAATAAAAATGAAGTGTCTAGACAGACCTGAGCTTTTTATTGATGAAGAAGGGGATGCCTTGGGCATCCCCAAGCTTTGATGCTTGTACCTCTTGGATATTTCTTCGGGTGATACCATGGTGGAATCCCCAAGCTTGAGCTTTTGTCCATTCTTCATCTCATTGCATCATTATCTCTTTACACCAGAAATTTTTCCTTCATACAAAACTTCACACAATCTTTATTAGCAACATTAGTGTATTCAAAAGATATTAGACCTCTGAAAAATCTTTTAAATATCAAGGGTTTTCACTAGAAACACAAGATACTGTAGTAACTCCTTCAAAAATCTCAATTCACCTAAAGAGAACTCAAAAAGGAATCAATAAGAAGCAAATGCAAATAATGGCAGAAATCTGTCAAAACAGACCAGCAGGTAGAAACCAATTTTTTCGAACATCTTCTGTTGCTCAAATCAAAAAGTGTTGAGATAATGAAAGTTATCTAACATACTGGGGGATTTATTCGTAAATTTTCAGCTCAATACGAGTTACAGAGCCTACTCACGAATTTTTTTGGTGGAGGACAGAAATCTGTTTCGGGACAACAACTCCCCAAATCTTACTTCCCTCTCATTAGAGGTCATTCTTGGCACAAAAAGCAAACAAAAAAGGATAAGAAGAGGTCATTACAGAAGTAATAACTTCCAAGACTCAAGGAAACTCTTGGGTTATCTCCCAACAAATACTTTTCTTTAATGCCTTTAAGTTAGGCACAAGAAGAAAGAAGAAATCAAGTATTTTCAAATGAAGAAGCATTAACATTCATACTTTCTTCCAAAGGAGGAGAAAAAAGCAACTTCTCTCTCCTCATAGGGAAGTGTTCAATACCTTTCTTTAATGGAAAATGATATTTAATGGTGCCTTCTTTCATATCATTGATAGCACCAACTGTTCTAAGAAAAGGTCTTCCCAAAGTGATAGGACAAGAAGCATTGTATTCAACATCCAAAACATAGAAATCAACATGGACACAAGCATTGTTAACCATAATGAGAAAATTATTAATACTCCCCATGAGTTTCTTCTTAGCATTATCATTGAGTGGGACATCCAAATAACAATCTTCTAATTATGGCAAATCAAGCATTTCATAAATCTTCCTAGGCATAATAGAGACACTAGAACCAAGATCACGTGAAGCTTTGAGATCAAAGTTATTCACTTGCATATTAATAATGGGTTCCTGATGCAGCCCGACCTACGATCGTTACTATATCAAGGTCTCCAACTTACGCCAAGTCGTCATGAACTCCAAAGGTGAATCCGTTCCTCTATGCGAGCCCACTTCCTACACTATGGAATGGTATGCTACTTCATACTCCATTACATATGCATGATAGGTTCACACCGACCAGTACGGAGGCAAGGGAGGAAGCCCGGAACATCAAGCCCGACAATACGGAGGCTTGGAAGAGGAGGCGGAAGAAGACAGATCGGCATCTGCCAGGTCCAAGCGGTACTACCGGTCGTCGGAACCGGTACTACCGGTCAGCGGTACTAACGCCCCTACTACTGCTCACTACTGACGGCTCCAACCGTCTCTCCAGGACCGCAAGCGGTACTACCGGTCCCAGAGCGGTACTACCGGTGATGACCGGTACTACCGGTCCTAAGTCTGGTACTACCGGTCATGTATGTGCCTGCGCGCACCTGTTGGGCCACAGCCCATGTATTCCCCTTTACTTACCTATTCGCCTAGTTTATCCCCAAACTACCCTTGTTTAGTGGCTGGCCTATAAATAGAGCCCCCACCCCTCATGTATCCCTTAGGCATAGATGATAGACTAAAGACAACGCCCATTGTGGAATCTCTAGTTTTGCCTCATCCCCTTTACCAAGGGGACCGACTATCGTCACCAACCTCGATTGGACTTTGCATCACGCATCCATCGTTGAACAAGGCCTTGGAGTTCATTGTCTCGTCTCCAAGTTGTCAAGACCCTCCCCAAGGTGTTCTTCCCTCTCCGATGTGGATTTGAGGGAGCATGTTGACCGATCTTTCCTTGCGAGGATTCTATCGGACCGGTGGCCGCCGTTCGGGAGCAATCGTCCTTGTATCGTGTGAGTTTTGCGTGTGTTCATCGTGTTCTTCGCGAGGTGTGTGTTCGCTTCCGCTACCTTCTCCCTTTCCCCTTGCTTTCCCATCGATTTGACCATGAAATCCGTGAAGATCGGGCCACCCAAGAGGTTAACCCCTCCATCAGTTCCCAACTATCTTCTACTTTCCTTGGAATAGAAGCTTTGTGTTTTAGCTTCTCTTCCTTAATCTTAACAAGAGCATCTGTAATGTGTTTGGTAAAAGAAACATGCATATCACTAGCATCAGGACTTCTAGCAAGATTTTGCAAGAACATAATCACTTCAGAAATATTGCAACGATCAATATCGAAGTCAAACTTAGCATCACTAGTGGTAGGCATAGTAGGAGGAGGAATAGGGGATACTTGTGGTTTAGTGTCGATAGTGCACACACTATTGTTTCTATCAATTTCAGCTTCCCTTTCCCACTTAGCATGAAGTTGAGCTAACAACCTAACATTTTCATCAATAGTAACTTGTATGGCATTAGCAGTAGCAAAGGTGTTTTCCATAGTTTCAGGTTTAGCAGCCATTTTATTAACCAAGGAAGTTTGAGCTTCAGACAAAGAGGATATATTTTTCTCAGCACTCAAATTTTTTGACTGTAAACTAGGAATTTCTCTATTCAGATTCTCAAGCTGAATACTAATGTTTTTCAAGATAATAGATTGTTCCTCCATAGTTTTAGTGAAAATTTTGTTTTGTTCATATTGCATTTGCATAAAAATTTTAGTGGATCTCTCAACTTCTAGTATCCTCTCTTCACTAGGCATTCCAGATCTATCCTGATAAGCATTTCCACTAGGAGGATAAGGCCTATAATTGTTGTTGCTACCAAAATTGTTCCTATAGGCATTGTTGTTGAAATTGTTGTTTCTAATGAAGTTCACATTAACTTGATCTTCTTGAGCAACCAAAGAGGCTAAGGGAACACTATTAGGATCTATAGGAGCTTTCCATTAACAAGCATAGCCATAATAACATCAATCTTTCACTCAAAGAGGAAGTTTCCTCAACAAAATTTACCTTCTTACCATGTGGAGCTCTCTCAACATGCCATTCAGAGTAGTTAACCATCATATTATCAAGGAGCATTGTTGCAGCACCCAAAGTAAGGCCCATAAAGGTACCTCCAGCAGCAGAATCCAACAGGTTTCTTGAGGAGAAATTCAAACCCGCATAAAAAGTCTGGATAATCATCCAAGAAGTGAGCCCATGAGTAGGGCAATTTTTAACCAAAGATTTCATTCTTTCCCAAGCAGGAGCAACATGTTCACTATCAAGTTTTTTAAATTTCATAATGTCACTTCTCATGGATATAATCTTAGCAGGAGGATAGTAATTTCCAATAAAAGCATCTTTGCACTTAGTCCAAGAATCAATACTATTTTTAGGCAAAGAAAGCAACCATTCTTTAGCTTTTCCCCTCAAGGAGAAAGGAAAAAGCTTGAGCTTAATAATATCTCTATCTACATCCTTATACTTATGCATCTCACAGAGTTCAACAAAGCTATTGAGATGAGCAGCAGGATCATCAGAACCAGCACCAGAAAATTGTTCTCTCATCACAAGATTCAACAAAGCAGGCTTAATTTCATAAAAGGTAGCATCAGGAGCAAGTGGAGCAATAGGAGTGCTTAGGAAATCATTGTTGTTGGTGCTAGTGAAGTCACACAACTTGGTGTTCTCAGCAGTGTTCATTTTGGCAAAGGTGGGCAAGCCAAAAACAGCAACAGCTAGAGCAGGAACTATTTTTTTGTGTTTTTTTGAAAAGAGGCAAACAAAACCAAGCAAAATAAACAAAGAAAACTAAAAACAAAGTAATGAGAAAGGAAGTGAAGGACTCCCCTAGTGAAGACGTCCTTAGCCTCCCCGTCAACGGTGCCAAAAAAGCTTGACGGATGTTTACGCACGGCCTAATGGGAACCCCAAGACCAAGGTGTGAAGAAGCAAGCAACAAGTTTTCCCTCAGTTGAGACCAAGGTTATCGAACCATAAGGAGGAAGGAAACGTCACACAGGTGTTGCAAGCAACATGGAGACCTGCACAACACAAACTCAAGACTTTGCTCAAACGAATAGTGAGGTTGTTAAGCTCACCGGTTTGCTGTAACAAAGGATTAAACGTATGGTGTGGAAAGGTAATGGTTTGCATAAAGTAAACAAGTAACAGTGGAATATGTATCGATGGTAAAGATTGGACCGGGGTCCATAGTTCACTAGAGGTGCTCTCCTCAGATAAACAACATGGCATGAAGGGTAAACAAATTACAGCGGCACAATTGACAGGAACTGAGCAAGGCATAACAATGCAATTACTAGTCAGAAAGATCCTATGAGATTCGATTGGGCAATACAACAAGATACATAGACCGCCATCCAACTGCATCTATGACTAGAAGTCCACCTTCAGGTTATCATCCGAACCCCCTCCAGTATTAAGTTGCAAGCAACAGACAACTGCTTTAATAAAAGTGTGTAAGGTAAACAGTCCACATGTTCCATGAACAAGAGACCGTTGTTTTCTCCCTAGTAGCAACAACACATCTACAACTGAAGAGATTATTGTCACTTCCCTTGGAAACTAGAGGCATGAACCCACTATCGAGCATAAATACCCCCTCTTGGAGTCACTAGCAACTACTTGGCCAAGATAGCTACTAACAACGAAGAGCATGCAATATCACAAACAACACGGACATGATAGAATCATAAAGACAAAACCATTAATCGAACCAACATAATAATCACAATATCCATCGGATCCCCGCAAACACAACATGCATGATTACAAATAGATTAGATCTTGATCATAAAAGGAGCTCACAAGATCTATACATGAAAGCACAAAGGAGGAGATACAACCATCTAGCTACTACATGGACCCATAGTCCAAGGTGGAACTACTCACGCATCATACCGGAGAGAAGGCCTCCGGGATGATCTCCCCTCCGATAGGGTGCTGGGAAGAACTTCAGATCCCCCCAATCTTGGGACGATGGTGGCGGCGGCTACAGACGGTTTTGTGGATATTTGATCGGTCCTTAGTGTTTCTGCATTGGGGGCTTCTTATAGGCGAAGGGGGAGACCGAGGAGGCGGCCAGGGTGCCCAAACCCTAGCCAGGCGCAGGGCTGGGCCCACCCGCACCTGGGGTGGGTCTGGCCCCTCTGTCTCTCCTCTAGACTTCTTGTTCCCCACGGAAAGTTATTGACTTTGACGTTTGTCCCGTCCAATTCCGAGAATATTTCTTTACTAACTTTTCTGAAACCAAAAACAACAGAAAACAGGCATCTGGCACTGTTGCAACTTGTTAATAGGTTAGTACCAGAAAACATGTAAAAAGCACCTCAAAGTGTAGACAAGCAAAGCAAAGTAGATACAAAACAAGCATGGAGCATAACAAATTATAGATACGTTTCAAACGTATTAGCCATCTCATTAGAGAATGAGTGATGCGTAGAGACGCAAAGACATGCAATTACACACAGACCTGAAAGATTCGGATCCGAAGATCAGTTGACCACTAGCAATCGTGTAAATACAACACCAGAAAGCCATAGGTGTTGAATACACAAAGTTTTAAAACTAGATTATTGTCTCTAGTGCAAGTGGGAGACTGTTGGAGATATGCCCAAGAGGAAATAATAAAGAGGTTATTATCATATCTTCATGCTTATGATAAATGTTTACATACCATGCTATAATTTTATTAACCGAAAACATTAATACTTATGTGATTTGTAAACATAAAAGAGTCCCTAGTAAAGCCTCTTGTTAAACTAGCTTGTTGGTTAATATATGATCATGGTTTCCTGATCATGAACATTGAGATGTTATTAAAAACAATATCATATGGTTAGGAGAATGGTATGATGGACATACTCCTATAGTTAAGCATAGCATAAAGATCAAGTCATTTAATATAGTTCAGTTGCTATAAGCTTTCAGATACATAGTAACCTAAATCCTTCGACCATGAGATCATGCTAATCACCATCACTGGATGGATGCTTTGATGAAATCACACACCACACCGTAACTGGGTGGCTATAAAGGTGGCATTGAGTGTTCGGAAAGTATGTGTTGAGGCACATGGATTAAGAGTGGGATTTGTCCATCCATATGACCGATAGATATATTCTGGGCCCTCTCGGTGGAATATCATCCAATTAGCTTGCAAGCATGTGACTGACCCACAAGGGATCACATATCACAGGAACGAGAAAAGAGTACTTATCGGTAACGAGGTTGAACTAGGTATGCAGAGATACCGACGATCAAACCTCGGATAAGTAAACTATCGCGAGACAAAGGGAAATTGGTATCGTATGTAAGTGGTTCATTCAATCGCAAAGTAATTGTAGAAATATGTGGGAGCCATATGAATTTCCAGATTCCTCTATTGGTTATTGATCGGAGAAGTGTCTCGGTCATGTCCGCGTAATTCACGAACCGTAGGGTGACACACTTAAGGATTCGATGTTGTTTAGTAGATATGGAATGTAAGTAGGGAGACCGAATGTTGTTTGGAGTCTCGGATGGGATCCGGGATATCACGAGGAGATCCAAAATGGTTCGGAGAATAATATTCATATAAGGAAAGTCCAACTACGGAGTTCGGGAATGATTCCGATGATTTCATCGAAGAGGTTCTAGAAGGGTCTAGAAGGTTGACCGGACCGGAAGGGGAAGGGAACATGAATGTGTCATGGATAAGTGAAATGATTGGATCATGTCCTATTAGAAAGAAAGAAATAAAGCTCCAAATTGAAAGTCAAAAGGCAAGTTTGAAAAGTCAAACTAGGACAATGTTTCCTAGTGGAGGAAGGAAAGAATCCTTCTTTCCCTCCACCACAAACCAATAAGGAGAGGGAGTTGGAGAAGGATTCAAACTCCCCTCTCCCAAAATTCCCTCCCTCTCATAAATAGAGGGGAGGGGGTGCCCCAAGAGACACACAACCAACCCCTCCCCACACCACCGCCGCCGCCGACTCCACCTCCTCCTCTCGGGTCTTTTAAACCCTAGATCGCCGGAAACCCTAGATCCACCATAACCTGCTCCGGCTTAGGCGAAGCCCTACAGGATTTTCCCTCTACTTCTGACACCACGCCGTCGTGCTACCGGAATCGCGAGGGGAGAACTACAACCTCCGTTGCCTGCTGGAACAAGGGAGAGGAAGATCTTCATCGAGTACCGAACGTGTGACCGACTGCGGAAGCGCTGCCGGAACACAGCGCCGGAAGGATCGTCTACGCGATCTTGAGATCGGCAAGTGTACGACTACATCACCCACGAGAATCTGCTCTCGTTAACCGCTTTGGAATCTTCAGAGGTGAGTACTCTAATCGACTCATTGCTACAATCTAGTAGATAGATCTTGGCTTATTTGTGTGCATGCGGTAGAATTTTTTTGTTTTCCATGCTACGAACCCCTACAAGAATGGCCAATGTCGTTCGACCCGTAGGCGCCCCGCTGTACTCTTGTTTGTAATATATTTGCTGGTCGAATAATTATTTTCATTGCAAATGGCCAATTCCTACATTGATACATTATACATGGCGCATGCACAACCTAGCCTACTCGTTGGAGTTGGAGGAGTCGGAGTGGTAGCAGCGACAGCACATGGTGTGGTCGAAGATGCTGACACCAAACTTTCATTCGCTGTCATACTTGAAGACGGGGATGTTGCCCACTTTGATCTGGTGCGAGCGGGCGAAGAACTCCCAGCCGTTGCCAAGGTACATCTGGCCGAGGTGGTCGAACTGCAGATCGACAGGGTACCTGCTGGTCCTGAAGCCGTTTGCATGTAGAATGACAAATGGGGGTGGCGCGTCGTTGATCAGTGTCAAGAACCCGCGGGGCAGGAACAACCTCTCACGCTGCATGCCGAGGTGGATGGCCACGGTGAACTAGGTGCCTGGGTCCAAATCTTCAGTCGATGATGATGTTGAGGGAGAACATGGTGGTGCAGTGATTTGGCCGCGCCCTCCATGCCTCCCTCGACGTCCATGGCCACCACGCCCTCCCTTTGATCCAGCGCCGCCGGCCATGGCTAGCTACAGGTAGTGGAGAACGAAAAGGAGGAGGAGAAGATGTTGTTCTATGGGAGAGAAGATGGCCGCGTATGACCAGTTAAAAAGGACCGGCATAGGATGCTGGCACGGAGGCCGAAGTGTTGGAGATATACCCAAGAGGCAATAATAAAGTGGTTATTATCATATCTTTGTGTTTATGATAAATGTTTACATTCATGCTATAATAGTATTAACAAGGAAACCATTAATACTTGTGTGATTTGTAAACTTAATTTGAAGTCCCTAGTATGGCCTCTATACTTCACTAGCTTGTTGGTTGATTGATAATGTGGTTTCTTTGTCATGAACATTGAGATGTTATCAACAACAAGATCATATCGTTAGGAGAATGATATGGTGGACATACTCCTATAGACAAGCGTAGCATAAAGATCAAGTCATTTCAATAGTTCAATTGCTATATGCTTTCTGATACATAGTAACCTAATTCCTTCGACCATGAGATCATGCATATTGCCTTTACTGGATGGATGCTTTGATGTCATCAAACACCACACCGTAACAGGGTGGCTATAAAAGTGGCATTGGGTGTTCGGAAAGTATTGGTTGAAACACATGGATCAAGAGTGGGATTTGTCCATCCGCATGACGGATAGATATACTCTGGGCCCTCTCGGTGAAATGTCATCCAATTAGCTTGCAAGCATGTGACTTGGTCACAAGGGATCACATATCACGGGAACGAGAAAAGAGTACTTATCAGTAACGAGGTTGAACTAGGTATGCAGAGATACCGACGATCATGACCTCGGATAAGTAACATATCGTGAGACAAAGGGAAATTGGTATCGTATGTAAGTGGTTCATTCGATCGCAAAGTAATCGTAGAAATATGTGGGAGCCATATGAATTTCCAGATTCCTCTATTGGTTATTGTTCGGAGAAGTGTCTCGATCATGTCCGCATAATTCACGAACCGTAGGGAGACACACTTAAGGATTCGACGTTGTTTGAGTAGTTATGGTATTATGAGAAAGAGACCGAATGTTGTTCGGAGTCTCGGATGGGATCCGGGATATCACGAGGTGATCCGGAATGGTCCGGAGAATAAGATTCATATAAGGAAAGTCCCATTTCGGAGTTGGGGAATGGTTCCGGTGTTTTCATCGGGAACATTCTAGAAGGTCCCGGAATGTCCGGCACTCCGGAGGGGGAAGGGTACATGAATGTGTCATTGTAAGTTGGAATGATTGCATCATGTACTAGGTGTTCTTGCTGTCCAAAATAAAGGGTTTATTTAAATCCTTAATTGAAAAGTCAAACGGCTAGTTTGAAAGTCAAACGGCAATTTTGGGAAGTGGGAAGAGAGGAGGATTGGTGGAGGCCGAATTGGAGGAGGGTTCCTCCCTTGGCCGGCGCCCCACCAAGCCGACTTGGGGAGGGACTCTCCTCCCCTTGGCCGGCCAGCCCTCCCACCTATATAAGGAGGGGCAGGGCTCCCTCCTAGCATACACAAGTTCCTATCTTCTACCTCCGGTTTAGAGCCGTTTTGGTTTAGAGCTTCTAATTGCTTTAGCCTGCGGTTTAGAGCCTTCTAATTGGTTTAGAGCCTTCTAATTGGTGTGTCTAATTACTAGACCACTAATAGCCTCTCTCATAAGCTCCACCATACTCGCACCGGCTTAAGGCGAAGCCCTGCGGGATCTCCCCTCTACCTCCGGTACCACACCGTTGTGTTGCCGGAATTACGAGGAGAGTGCTACAACCTCCGCTGCCTGCTGGAACAAGGGAGAGGAAGGTCTTCGTCGAGTACCGAACGTGTGACCGACTGCGGGAGCGCTGCGGGAACGCGGCGCCGGAAGGATCGTCTACGCGATCTTGAGATCGGAAAGAGTACGACTACATCACCCACGAGAATCTGCTCTCGTTAACCGCTTTGGAATCTTCGAGGGTGAGTTCCTCTATCGACTCGTTGCTACAATCTAGTAGATAGATCTTGGCTTGTTTGTTTGTATGCGATAGAAAAATTTTGTTTTCCATGCTACGAACCCCTACAGTGGTATCAGAGCCGTGTCTATATGTAGATCTGTTGCACGAGTAGAACACAATGGTCATTGTGGGCGTTGATGCTTTTATTGTAGATTGCTTTGCGTGTACTTTGCATCTTGCGGTATGTTGGGATGAAGCGGCCCGGGCTAACCTTACATGACATCGTTCATGAGACTTGCTCCACGCTTAACATGCAACTTGTATTGCATAAGTGGCTTTGCGGGTGCCTGTTTCTCCTAGCATAGTAAAGATCCAATTTACAACGGGTAATCAACAATGCTAGTATCAATGTTGTGGTTCTTGTTCGTAGGTTATAACGACACTTATGGAAAGCCCCAAACCACGTAAAATATGCAAAGAAAGTAGAAGCGTCTAACTTTGTTTTGCAGGGGTGTGCAGTGATGTGATATGGCCATGATTGTGATTATATTTGATGTATGCAATGTTCCTTATTGTAAGTTGGCAACCGGCAGGAGCCATATGGTTGTCTTTAATTTCTGTTAAGACCTGCGTGTCTATTCAAAATAGTTGTAATAGTTGATGCTGGTGGACGACAACCATGAAGAAGCATCATTGACCTTGATGCTATGCCGGTGATGATGGAGATCATGTTCGTGCTTGAAGATGGAGATCGAAAGCACAAAGAAGAAAGGCCATATCATATCACATATTATGAATTGCATGTGATGTTAATCCTTTATGCATCTTGTATTGCTTAGTAGACGACGGTAGCATTATAAGATGATCCCTCATGCACATAAATTTCAAGTTCTAAAGTGTTCACCCTTAGTATGCACCGTTGCCAAAGCTTGCTACTTCGAAGCACCACGTGATGATCGGGTGTCTTTGATTCCGCGGGTGAATACAACGTAAGCAAGCCAGATTTGCTTATGCGGTAGCTAAGGTTTGATCTTGACGAGCCTAGCATGTACAGACATGGCCTCAGGAACACGGATCACCGAAAGGTAAAGCATGAGTCATATAGTAGATATGATGAACATGTTGATTGTTCGCCATTGAAGCTACATCAACTCTCGTGATGATCGGTTTTGATGTGGTGGATTTGGTTCGTGTGATCACTAAAACAATGTGAGGGATATTGTTTTGAGTGGGAGTTCACCTAGATTAATTTAATTATTAATTAGAACTCAATTTATCATAAACTAAATCAAAGTGAATTTGCATAGTTGTTGTAGTCATTGGCATCCGTTTACCACCTTGCGATTAGTTATAATTGAGATGATAGAACTATAGAATTCTGGTTAGTTACTTTACGAACTGGTATCGTATTGTTTTGAAGTGTTAATCTAAAGTTTAAAAGTCCTATTGCAAACTTTCAGTAAGTTCCGGTTACTCCATGAAGTTTAATAATTAGTATTAAATCAAGAGTAACAATTCCAAATGTTAGTATATAAGTATCATGTTTGTCTCCATGATTCTTGATATTCAAAGGATTCTCTTAATATCAAGGTTATCTAGGATCTGAAAGAGTTGTTTCAGAAACCATGATGTGTGGAAGATATTGTGATATCTGAAACGAAGTTTTGGTTGCAACATGATAGAGTATAATATGGCAAAAGTCATGTTCTCATATTTGATGAGAATTTGCAAAAGGTTGGAGACACTAGTTGTCCTAATCGTCCAAAAAGATTTGGAGAGCAACATTATACTCATGATTCACCGTTATAAGATAAAAGTAGCTTGATCATGGATAAATCCATGATGAGGGTGAATATTTGATGTAGGTAAAATGTTTACTACACCAAGAGATTACTAATGAAAGGAATTTGAAAGAACACCAAACATTTGATGATGGTGATCTACTTCAAAGTGCAAGTCCAAAGACATTGGTATTTAACTATACACGCTTTGGACTATATGTCATATGTATGACTCCACTATTGATATTGATAGATTCTTTCAAACAGAAAAGGAGATACTGAAAGAGAATCTCATAAATATATGGCAGAAAAGAAAAGACTAGAATTGTTCAGTTTAAGTATATAGATGATATACATGTTATGGCTATATTCTTTGCTTGTTAAACAATGTGGTTATTAAGTATTTGATACTGAATTTGTTGGTGTGAATCGTCATACGAAACAACACAATTCATGAACTACAATGGCCTAAGTAACTAGCAAAAGAATATGTGATGATGTTCATCGAGAACAAAATAAAGGGTTATTGTGTTGCTTGTTAAACATCAAAGCTTGCCTTCAAAGATTTGTTTTATCAGGTATTATGAGAACAAAAGATTGTTCAAATAATTGCCGTAATCCATAAAAGATGGATGATTCGCAAATCTCGTTGGAGACATCACATCCATAAAACTAGTGCTAAAAATGTCGAAAGACAAATTGATCGAAAGATCACTTAGGAAGTGACATCGCCGTTTAAATTATATTTGAAAGAAAACATGAAGAAACTCCATGTTGATGGAATTTTTGGAGTCTTTTGATTTTGATCAAATAACGCTTGTGAAACTTTCCTAGAGATAATTAAAACTTCGTTCATAGGCCAAAAGGGAACGAATGACTAGCTTATTGGAACTTGTACATATTGTTGTATGAAATCCATTATGTGTAGTCAAGAGCGATGGATTTCAACTTCATATGCTTTCTCCGAAAATTTGAGTGAATATATGAATATTTACTTAATAAGGATGAAGTGTGAAATATTTGAAGAGTTCAAAGACTTTCAAGATGAAGTGCAAAATCATTGTAACAAGAATATAAATAGTTTATGATAAGATCATAAAGGAAGATATTTGAGTTACAAGTTTAGCATAATACCTAAGATTTAAGGAATCGTTCCGTGGATTTGCATTTTCCCGAAACACCATAAGTGTATGGAGCGTTCGAGATATGTAATTAAACCTTGTTTGACATGGTAAGATCAAAGGTATAATTTATAAAACTGCCATTATATTTTAAAGATTAAAAGCTTTAGGGATTACCGTTTTTCCACTGAAAAGAGCTCCATCGTAATCCGTTGAAATGACACCATATAAAGTTATGGTTTGGGATAAAACCCAAGTTGTCCTTTCTTAAACATTGGTATGCTATGCATAAGAAAGATGTTTTGCAACCAAAGTCGGATGAACCTGTCTTTGTATGACTATTAAGTATTCCTCCATAAACACCGGAGACAAAAGTGTTTGTTGCTTAGAACGTCAAGTTTCTTTTGGAAGGAATTTTTCGTGAAAAGTTAAGTGGGAGGACAATAGAACTTTGATAAGGTTAAAAGAACCTTGGCTATATGTGCAAAGTTGCGCAGCACCGAAAAGTGTTCCGGAGGCAGCAATAATGCTCATGGCTCACGTGCCTCAAAAGTTGTGGTCACGGAGGTCTAAGTTTCTATTGAAACAAGTAGGTCAAGTAAACAATCAAATACTAAGATTTGAGGGTTGAATCATTATTTGAGAATAATGAACCGACTACATGCAAAGAAGCGATGATGGGCCCTGACTCCGTCAAATGGCTTGAAGCCATAAAATCCGTGATAGTTCCATACATGAGAAATCAAGTTTTGAACTTGAAGGACCCTCGAGAAAGGTGTAAGACCTTACGGTTGTGTCTGGATCTATAAAGAAGTAGACATGGATGTTTCACATCTATGAAATATTCGACATGTTGGGAAAGAGTTCACAACAATGTTCAAAGATTGACTATGACAAGATTTGATCTTTCATAGCGATATTTAGTCTAGACGGATTAATGTAGCAACCACTACATATAATTTTGTTATGTGGTAGTTGAATAAACAAAACAAGTTCTTCTAATAGAATTGTTACCTAGGACGTGTGCATGACACGATCCAAAGGGTTTTGTTAATTCAAAGGATGCTAAAAGCATATGCAAACTTCAATGGATGAAGTAAGCATAGCGGAGTTGGAATCTTCACTATGATGAAACTGTTAAAAGGGTTTAATTTCATCAGAGACAATGAAGATGCTTGCATTTGCAAGAAATTAAGTGGGAGCGCTAAGACATGTTTCTAATACATTATGTGGAAGACATATTGTTGATTGGAAATAATGTGTCTTTTATTAACACATATTAAGAATTTCATCCCGATGAAAGACTTAGGCAAAACCCAAAATATTTGGCATCAATAGACGCTAATATGGTTGTGCCAGAAGTACATAGACAAGATATTGAATGAGTTCAATATAGAAACTACAAGAGAGGTTCTTGTCGCACAGAAAGGATTGAATGAGTTCAATGTTGATGATATATTCAAGTGTATTGACATTTGGTAAAGTGAAACGAATAATCAAGTATAGATTGATACTTGATGTATGAAATCACAAAAAGTATTTATATCAATCATACTGTGATATGTACAAATCCAGATATGTCCTATGCTCTAAATGTTGTGAGCATATACCAGAATGATTCGTAAGATGATCATTGGACAATAGTAAGGATATTCTTATGATCTTTTTGAAAGAACTAAGAGTATAATATTTGTAGAAGTGACAAATAGATGGTTAGTTCATTGTAAGAGTACTACATTGATACTAGTTTTGTCACAAAGTACAAATTAAGTTTATCTCAATCTAAATTAAGGGTGGCACAATATAATGGAAAGTGAGTTCCATAATGGATTTGGATGATTTCCAAAGTTAAGACATTGTGACAGATACTACAACAAAAGGCTAAGTATATGACTGCTATTATAGCAGCAAAAGAGGGCATTTGTGTCAAGTAGTTTGTTATCAAACTAGGTGTAGTTCACAGTGGGATAATACTATGAAGATATATTGTGCGACAATATTATCAACATGTTTTAAACCCAAAGAGCTAAAGGTCACACCGAAAGACCAAATTTATACAAAGCCATCTCATTAGAGAATGAGTGATGCGTAGAGACGCAAAGACATGCAATTACACACGGACCTGGAAGTGTCAGATCCGGAGATCAGTTGACCACTAGCAATCGTGTACATACAACACCGGAAAGCCATAGGTGTTATATACACAAAGGTTCGAAACTAGATTATTGACTCTAGTGCAAGTGGGAGACTGTTGGAGATATACCCAAGAGGCAATAATAAAGTGGTTATTATCATATCTTTGTGTTTATGATAAATGTTTACATTCATGCTATAATAGTATTAACAAGGAAACCATTAATACTTGTGTGATTTGTAAACTTAATTTGAAGTCCCTAGTATGGCCTCTATACTTCACTAGCTTGTTGGTTGATTGATAATGTGGTTTCTTTGTCATGAACATTGAGATGTTATCAACAACAAGATCATATCGTTAGGAGAATGATATGGTGGACATACTCCTATAGACAAGCGTAGCATAAAGATCAAGTCATTTCAATAGTTCAATTGCTATATGCTTTCTGATACATAGTAACCTAATTCCTTCGACCATGAGATCATGCATATTGCCTTTACTGGATGGATGCTTTGATGTCATCAAACACCACACCGTAACAGGGTGGCTATAAAAGTGGCATTGGGTGTTCGGAAAGTATTGGTTGAAACACATGGATCAAGAGTGGGATTTGTCCATCCGCATGACGGATAGATATACTCTGGGCCCTCTCGGTGAAATGTCATCCAATTAGCTTGCAAGCATGTGACTTGGTCACAAGGGATCACATATCACGGGAACGAGAAAAGAGTACTTATCAGTAACGAGGTTGAACTAGGTATGCAGAGATACCGACGAT
This sequence comes from Avena sativa, assembly GCA_916181665.1. Classification (NCBI taxonomy): domain Eukaryota; kingdom Viridiplantae; phylum Streptophyta; class Magnoliopsida; order Poales; family Poaceae; genus Avena; species Avena sativa. The sequence goes on along the minus strand of OV702285.1, from coordinate 110,641,960 downwards.
CATGACCTCGGATAAGTAACATATCGTGAGACAAAGGGAAATTGGTATCGTATGTAAGTGGTTCATTCGATCGCAAAGTAATCGTAGAAATATGTGGGAGCCATATGAATTTCCAGATTCCTCTATTGGTTATTGTTCGGAGAAGTGTCTCGATCATGTCCGCATAATTCACGAACCGTAGGGAGACACACTTAAGGATTCGACGTTGTTTGAGTAGTTATGGTATTATGAGAAAGAGACCGAATGTTGTTCGGAGTCTCGGATGGGATCCGGGATATCACGAGGTGATCCGGAATGGTCCGGAGAATAAGATTCATATAAGGAAAGTCCCATTTCGGAGTTGGGGAATGGTTCCGGTGTTTTCATCGGGAACATTCTAGAAGGTCCCGGAATGTCCGGCACTCCGGAGGGGGAAGGGTACATGAATGTGTCATTGTAAGTTGGAATGATTGCATCATGTACTAGGTGTTCTTGCTGTCCAAAATAAAGGGTTTATTTAAATCCTTAATTGAAAAGTCAAACGGCTAGTTTGAAAGTCAAACGGCAATTTTGGGAAGTGGGAAGAGAGGAGGATTGGTGGAGGCCGAATTGGAGGAGGGTTCCTCCCTTGGCCGGCGCCCCACCAAGCCGACTTGGGGAGGGACTCTCCTCCCCTTGGCCGGCCAGCCCTCCCACCTATATAAGGAGGGGCAGGGCTCCCTCCTAGCATACACAAGTTCCTATCTTCTACCTCCGGTTTAGAGCCGTTTTGGTTTAGAGCTTCTAATTGCTTTAGCCTGCGGTTTAGAGCCTTCTAATTGGTTTAGAGCCTTCTAATTGGTGTGTCTAATTACTAGACCACTAATAGCCTCTCTCATAAGCTCCACCATACTCGCACCGGCTTAAGGCGAAGCCCTGCGGGATCTCCCCTCTACCTCCGGTACCACACCGTTGTGTTGCCGGAATTACGAGGAGAGTGCTACAACCTCCGCTGCCTGCTGGAACAAGGGAGAGGAAGGTCTTCGTCGAGTACCGAACGTGTGACCGACTGCGGGAGCGCTGCGGGAACGCGGCGCCGGAAGGATCGTCTACGCGATCTTGAGATCGGAAAGAGTACGACTACATCACCCACGAGAATCTGCTCTCGTTAACCGCTTTGGAATCTTCGAGGGTGAGTTCCTCTATCGACTCGTTGCTACAATCTAGTAGATAGATCTTGGCTTGTTTGTTTGTATGCGATAGAAAAATTTTGTTTTCCATGCTACGAACCCCTACACGAAGAGATGGTATTGAAGTGTCCAGCCAGTCACTGTGCCATCTCGTCGCCATTGATGGCGCAGGCTGCCGCCAGTCAGCCTTTCACATCGCCTCTGAATCGATGTCCCAGTTGCTTCTGAATCGGTGTCGCTGCTCGCGTTTGAATCAACGCCGCGGTGGCTAACGAGTGGACTAGTGGTAGGCGCGGGCAGGACACCCGCGCTGTTCGCGTGTGTCCGGACCTACGCAACCATTGCTCAGATTAGATGCACGGATGATTCGAGGCGGACACGTTTATATGGATGAGTCGGGGCACTGGGCGCCGCGCACGTCCCGCGTGGAGTTCGGACACGCTCGGACGGGATGGGTCGACCCGGTGGAGATGCCTTTAATCTGCAAGGCGGGGGCGGGGAGTGCAGACCCCGGCTGATGTCCGGCCAGGCCCTGGCCGGTGCACCCAACAGTGCCAACTCACCACTACCACCCCCTTCCCCCCTTCCCACTCCCCCATTTGTCCAGTCTTTTTTTAAGAGGTCAACCTGTTGGAGATATGCCCTAGAGGCAATAATAAATGTAGTTATTATTATATCTTTGTGTTTATGATAAATGTTTACATTCATGCTATAATAGTATTAACAAGGAAACATTAATACTTGTGTGATTTGTAAACTAAAATAGAGTCCCTAGTAAAGCCTCTTTATAATACTAGCTTGTTGGTTAATAAATGATTGTGGTTTCTCTATCATGAACATTGAGATGTTATTAACAACAAGATCATATCGTTAGGAGAATGATATGGTGGACATACTCCTATAGATAAGCGTAGCATAAAGATCAAGTCATTTTAATAGTTCAATTGCTATATGCTTTCTGATACATAGTAACCTAATTCCTTCGACCATGAGATCATGCATATCACCTTTACCGGATGGATGCTTTGATGACATCAAACACCACACTGTAACTGGGTGGCTATAAAGGTGGCATTGAGTGTTCGGAAAGTATTGGTTGAGACACATGGATCAAGAGTGGGATTTGTCCATCCATATGACGGACAGATATACTCTGGGCCCTCTCGGTGAAATGTCATCCAATTAGCTTGCAAGCATGTGACTGGCTCACAAGGGATCACATATCACGGGAACGAGAAAAGAGTACTTATCAGTAACGAGGTTGAACTAGGTATGCAGAGATACCGACGATCATAACCTCGGATAAGTAAACTATCGTGAGACAAAGGGAAATTGGTATTGTATGTAAGTGGTTCATTCAATCGCAAAGTAATCGTAGAAATATGTGGGAGCCATATGAATTTCCAGATTCCTCTATTGGTTATTGTTCGGAGAAGTGTCTCGATCATGTCCACATAATTCACGAACCGTAGGGAGACACACTTAAGGATTCGACGTTGTTTGAGTAGTTATGGAATGATGAGTAAGAGACCGAATGTTGTTTGGAGTCTCGTATGGGATTCGGGATATCACGAGGAGATCCGGAATGGTCCGGAGAATAAGATTCATATAAGGAAAGTCCTGTTTCGGGGTTGGAGAATGGTTTCGGTGTTTTCATCGGGAATGTTCTAGAAGGTTCCGGAATGTCCGGCACTCCGAAGGGGAAGGGTACATGAATGTGTCATACCAAGTTGGAATGATTGCATCATGTACTAGGTGTCATCGCTGAACAAAATAAAGGGTTTAATCAAATCCTAGTTTGAAAAGTCAAACGGCTATTTTGGGAAGTGGAGGGGAAGGTGGAAACCGAGTTGGGGAGGAGTTCCTCCCCTCCACCGCCGGCCCCCTTGGGAAACCGAGTTGGGGAGGGACTCCCCTCCCCTGGCGTGGCCCCTCCACCTTAATAAGGAGGGGCAGGGCTGCCCCTCCTAGCACACAAGATCTCCACCCAAAACCCTAGCCCCGGCGCCGCCACCTCCTGCTGCCGCCGCCTAGGGCAAACCGCCGCCGCCTAGCTAAACCCTAGCCACCGGCTTGCCCCCTCCTTGGTGTGTCTAAACCCTAGATCACCGATGGCTCTCTCATAGTCCACCATACTCACTCCGGCTTAAGGCGAAGCCCTGCGAGATCTCCCCTCTACTTCCGGTACCACGCCGTTGTGCTGCCGGAATCACGAGGAGAGTGCTACAACCTCCGCTGCCTGCTGGAACAAGGGAGATGAAGGTCTTCGTCGAGTACCGAACGTGTGACCGACTGCAGGAGCGCTGCCGGAACGCAGCGCCGGAAGGATCGTCTACGCGATCTTGAGATCGGGAAGAGTACGACTACATCACCCACGAGAATCCGCTCTCGTTAAACACTTTGGAATCTTCGAGGGCGAGTTATTCCATCGACTCTTTGCTACAATCTAGTAGATAGATCTTGGCTTGTTTGTTTGTATGCGGTAGAAATTTTTTGTTTTCCATGCTACGAAACCCTACAGTGGTATCAGAGCTGTGTCTATATGTAGATCTGTTGCACGAGTAGAACACAATGGTCATTGTGGGCGTTGATGCTTTTATTGTCGATTGCTTCTTGTGTACTTTGCATCTTGCGGGATGTTGGGATGAAGCGCCCCGGGCTAACCTTACATGACATCGTTCATGAGACTTGCTCCACGCTTGACATGCAACTTGTATTGCATAAGTGGCTTTGTGGGTGCCTGTTTCTCCTAGCATAGTTAAGATTCAATTTACAACGGGTGATTGTCAATACTAGTATCAATGTTGTGGTTCTTGTTCGTAAGTTAGAACGACACTTATTGAAAGCCCCAAACCACGTAAAACATGCAAAGAAAGTAGAGGCGTCTAACTTTGTTTTGCAGGGGTGTGTTGTGATGTGATATGGCCATGATTGTGATTATATTTGATGTATGCAATGTTCCTTATTGTAAGTTGGCAACCGGCAGGAGCCATATGGTTGTCTTTAAATTCTGTTAAGACCCGCGTGTCTATTCAAAGTAGTTGTAATAGTTGAAGCCGGTGGAAGACAACCATGGAGAAGCATCATTGACCTTGATGCAATGCCGGTGATGATGGAGATCATGTTCGTGCTTCAAGATGGAGATCAGAAGCACAAAAAAGAAAGGCCATATCATATCACATATTATGAATTGCATGTGAAGTTAATCCTTTATGAATCTTGTATTGCTTAGTTAACGATGGTAGCATTATAAGATGATCCCTCATGCACATAAATTTCAAGTTCTAAAGTGTTCACCCTTAGTAAGAACCGTTGCTAAAGCTAGTTTTTTCGAAGCACCACATGATGATCGGGTGTGTTAGATTCCGCAAGTGTATACAACGTGAGCAAGCCAGATTTGCTCATGCGGAAGCTAAGGTTTGATCTTGACGAGCCTAGCATGTACAGACATGGTCTCGGAACACGGATCACCGAAAGGTAAAGCATGAATCATATAGTAGATATGATGAACATGTCAATTGTTCGCCATTGAAGCTACATCAACTATCGTGATGATCGGTGTTGATGTGGTGGATTTGGTTCGTGTGATCACTAAAACAATGTGAGGGATATTGTTTTGAGTGGGAGTTCACCTAGATTAATTTAACTATTAATTAGAACTAAATTTGTCATAAACTTAGTCTAAACTATTGCAAATATGTTGTAGATCAATGGCGGCCCCTACCATCAATTTTAATGCGTTCCTAGAGAAAGAAAAGTTGAAAAACAATGGAAGCAACTTCGCGGATTGGTTCCGCAATTTGAGGATTGTCCTCACAGCTGGTAATTTGACCTATGTGCTGGATGCACCGCTGGGTGACTCACCTGCAGCTACTGCTACCGACGAAGTAAAGAATGTTTACCTCGCTCGGAAGACTCAGTACTCCACAGTTCAGTGTGCTATCTTGTATGGTTTAGAATCAGAGCTTCAGAAAAGGTTTGAGAATTCAGACCCACATGATATTGTCCGTGATCTCAAATTGATCTTTGAGACTCACGCGGCAATTGAGAGCTATGAGGCTTCTGAAAAGTTCTTTAACTACAAGATGGAAGAGGGCAGCTCCGTCAGTGAGCATGTGCTTAAGATGTCTGGGCACGCAAACAAACTTCAAAGCTTCGGTATAGTGATTCCTAATGCTTTGGGGATTTATCGTGTCCTCCAATCACTACCACCAAGTTACAAGAACTTTGTGATGAACTACAATATGCAAAACATGAACAAGCAGTTGCCAGAACTGTTTGCTATGTTAAAATCTGCAGAAGTGGAGATAAAGAAAGAGCACCAAGTGTTGATGGTCAATAAGACCACCAAATTCAAGAAAGGCAAGTCTAAGCAAAAGGGACACTTCAAGAAGGGTGGTAAGAAAGTTACCGCGCCGACGAAGAAGACCAAGGCTAGACCTAAGCCTAATACTGAGTGCTTTTACTACAAGGGAGAAGGTCACTGGAAGCGGAATTGCCCAAAGTACTTGGCGGATTTGAAGAACGGCAACATCAAGAAGAAAGGTATATCCGATATACATGTTATTGATGTGTATCTCACTAGTACTCGTAGTAGTGCCTGGGTATTTGATACTGGTTCGGTTGCTCATATTTGTAACTCGAAACAGGTGCTGCAGAATAAACGAAAGCTAGCAAAGAACGAGGTGACGATGCGCGTGGGAAACGGATCAAAGGTTGATGTGATCGCGGTCGGCACACTACCCCTTCATCTACCATCGGGATTAGTTTTATACTTAAATAATTGTTATTTGGTGCCTGCGTTAAGCATGAACATTATATCGGGATCTTGTTTATTATGAGACGGTTACTTGTTTAAGTCCAAGAATAATGGTTGTTCGATTTATATGAGTAATATGTTTTATGCACATGCACCTTTGATAGATGGTCTATTCATTGTTGAATCTCGATAGTGGAAATACACATATTAATAACATTGAGGCTAAACGTTTGAAATCGAGCGATAACTCGACCTATATGTGGCACTGTCGTCTTGGTCACATTAGAGTGAAGCGTATGAAGAAACTCCATTCCGATGGACTTCTTGAATCACTTGATTTCGAATCACTTGAAAGATGCGAAGCATGTCTGATGGGTAAAATGACTAAGACTCCATTTTCTGGTATGATGGAGCGAGCTACGGACTTATTGGAAATCATACATACCGATGTGTGTGGTCCAATGAGTGTAGCATCGCCCGGTGGTTATCGTTATGTTCTTACCTTCACGGATGACTTGAGTAGATATGGGTATATCTATTTCATGAAACATAAGTCCGAAACTTTCGAGAAGTTTAAGGAATTTCAAAGTGAGGTAGAGAATCAACATAACAAGAAGATTAAATTTCTATGTTCTGATCGTGGAGGTAAATATCTAAGTTACGAGTTTGGCGAGCATTTGAAGAAATGCGGAATACTTTCACAATTGACACCGCCGGGAACACCACAGCGTAATGGTGTGTCCGAACGTCGTAATCGAACTCTCTTAGATATGGTTCGTTCTATGATGTCACTTACAGATTTACCGCTATCATTTTGGGGTTATGCATTAGAAACAACCGCATTCACTTTAAATAGGGCACCATCTAAATCCGTTGAAACGACACCGTATGAATTATGGTTTGGGAAGAAACCTAAATTGTTGTTCCTTAAAGTTTGGGGTTGCGAAGCCTATGTAAAGAAGTTACAGCCGGACAAGCTTGAACCCAAAGCGGAAAAATGCGTCTTCATAGGATACCCTAAGGAAACTATTGGGTATACCTTCTATCATAGATCCGAGGGCAAAATCTTCGTTGCCAAGAATGGATACTTTCTAGAGAAGGAATTTCTCTCGAAAGAAGTGACTGGAAGGAAAGTAGAACTCGACGAGGTTGTCGAACCTTCTCTCGAACTTGCGAGTAACGCAGCACCGGAAGAAGTTCCTGTGGTGCCTGCACCAATAAGAGAGGAAGCTAATGATGATGATCATGAAACTTCGGTTGTAGTTGCTATAGAGCCTCGCAGGTCAACGAGAACTCGTACCACTCCAGATTGGTATGATCCCGTTATGAGTGTCATGTTGGTGGACAACACCGATGACCCTGTGACATATGAGGAAGCGATGATGAGCCCAGATTCCAATAAATGGCAAGAAGCCATGAAATCCGAGATTGGATCCATGTACGAAAACCAAGTATGGACTTTGGTGGACTTACCGGATGGCCGGAAGGCTGTCGAGAACAAATGGATTTTCAAGAAGAAAACAGATGCTGATGGTAATGTTACTGTCTATAAAGCTCGACTTGTCACAAAAGGGTTTCGACAAATTCAAGGAGTTGACTACGATGAGACTTTCTCACCAATAGCGAAGCTAAAGTCTATGAGGATTATGTTAGCAATCGCTGCATATTATGATTATGAGATATGGCAGATGGATGTCAAAACAGCATTCCTCAATGGAGACATTGATGAAGAGTTGTATATGATGCAACCCAAAGGTTTTGTCGATCCTAAAGATGCTAACAAGGTATGCAAACTTCAACGGTCCATCTATGGATTGAAGCAAGCATCCCAAAGTTGGAATCAACGTTTTGATAAGGTGATCAAAAGTTTTGGTTTTATACAAACTTATGGAGAAGCTTGTATTTACAAGAAAGTGAGTGGGAGCTCTGTAGCATTCTTAATACTATATGTAGATGACATATTGTTGATTGGGAATGATGTAGACCTTCTTAATAGTGTCAAGGAATATTTGAATAATAGTTTTTCAATGAAGGATCTTGGCGAAACAGCTTACATATTAGGCATAAAGATTTATAGAGATAGATCGAGACGCCTAATATCATTATCACAAAGTACATATTTGGACAAAGTTCTAAAGAGGTTTGGAATGGAAGATAGCAAGAAAGGGTTCTTGCCCATGTTGCCCAATACGACCTTGAGTAAAACTCAAAGTCCGACAACGGCAGAAGATAGAGAAAGTATGAGTAAGACTCCCTATGCCTCAGCCATAGGATCTCTAATGTATGCATTCTATGTACTAGACCCGACATTGCATATGCTGTTAGTTTAACTAGCAAATATCAAAGTGATCCAGGAGTGGATCATTGGACAGCGGTCAAAAACATCCTTAAGTACTTGAGAAGAACTAAGGATATGGTTCTTTCTTATGGAGGTGATGAACAGCTCGTTGTTAATGGTTACACCGATGCTAGTTGGAACACTGATCCGGATGATTCTAAATCACAATCTGGATACGTATTTACCTTGAATGGTGCAGCAGTTAGCTGGAGGAGTGCAAAGCAAAGCGTTGTGGCGAGATCTTCAACTGAATCGGAATACATGGCTGCTTCAGAGGCTTCACAAGAAGCGATATGGATGAAAGAGTTCATTACAGGGCTGGGTGTGGTTCCTAGTGCGCTGGAACCAATGTCTATCTACTGTGATAACATGGGCGCCATAGCCAATGCGCAAGAACCAAGGTCACACAAGAAGCTGAAGCACATCAAGCTGCGTTTTCACGCTATTCGAGAACATGTCCAAGATGGGGACATAAAGATTTGAAAAGTACACATAGATCTGAATGTGGCGGATCCGTTGACTAAACCTCTTCCGAGGGAAAAACATGACCAGCACCAAACTGCCATGGGTGTTCGGTATATTACCATGTAATCTAGATTAGATGACTCTAGTGCAAGTGGAAGACTGTTTGAGATATGCCCTAGAGGCAATAATAAATGTAGTTATTATTATATCTTTGTGTTTATGATAAATGTTTACATTCATGCTATAATAGTATTAACAAGGAAACATTAATACTTGTATGATTTGTAAACTAAAATAGAATCCCTAGTAAAGCCTCTTTATAATACTAGCTTGTTGGTTAATAAATGATTGTGGTTTCCCTATCATGAACATTGAGATGTTATTAACAACAAGATCATATCGTTAGGAGAATGATATGGTGGACATACTCCTATAGATAAGCGTAGCATAAAGATCAAGTCATTTTAATAGTTCAATTGCTATATGCTTTCTGATACATAGTAACCTAATTCCTTCGACCATGTGATCATGCATATCACCTTTACCGGATGGATGCTTTGATGACATCAAACACCACACCGTAACTGGGTGGCTATAAAGGTGGCATTGAGTGTTCGGAAAGTATTGGTTGAGACACATGGATCAAGAGTGGGATTTGTCCATCCATATGACGGATAGATATACTCTAGGCCTTCTCGGTGAAATGTCATCCAATTAGCTTGCAAGCATGTGACTGGCTCACAAGGGATCACATATCATGGGAACGAGAAAAGAGTACTTATCAGTAACGAGGTTGAACTAGGTATGCAGAGATACCGACGATCATAACCTCGGATAAGTAAACTATCGTGAGACAAAGGGAAATTGGTATTGTATGTAAGTGGTTCATTCAATCGCAAAGTAATCGTAGAAATATGTGGGAGCCATATGAATTTCCAGATTCCTCTATTGGTTATTGTTCGGAGAAGTGTCTCGATCATGTCCGCATAATTCACGAACCGTAGGGAGACACACTTAAGGATTCGACGTTGTTTGAGTAGTTATCGAATGATGAGTAAGAGACCGAATGTTGTTCGGAGTCTCGGATGGGATTCGGGATATCACGAGGAGATTCGGAATGGTCCGGAGAATAAGATTCATATAAGGAAAGTCCTATTTCGGGGTTGGAGAATGGTTCCGGTGTTTTCATCGGGAATGTTCTAGAAGGTTCCGAAATGTCCGGCACTCCGAAGGGGAAGGGTACATGAATGTGTCATACCAAGTTGGAATGATTGCATCATGTACTAGGTGTCATCGCTGAACAAAATAAAGGGTTTAATCAAATCCTAGTTTGAAAAGTCAAACGCCAATTTGAAAAGTCAAACGGCTATTTTGGGAAGTGGAGGGGAAGGTGGAAACCGAGTTGGGGAGGAGTTCCTCCCCTCCACCGCCGGCCCCCTTGGGAAACCGAGTTGGGGAGGGACTCCCCTCCCCTGGCGTGGCCCCTCCACCTATATAAGGAGGGGCAGGGCTGCCCCTCCTAGCACACAAGATCTCCACCCAAAACCCTAGCCCCGGCGCCGCCACCTCCTGCTGCCGCCGCCTAGGGCAAACCGCCGCCGCCTAGCTAAACCCTAGCCACCGGCTTGCCCCCTCCTTGGTGTGTCTAAACCCTAGATCACCGATGGCTCTCTCATAGTCCACCATACTCGCTCCGGCTTAAGGCGAAGCCCTGCGAGATCTCCCCTCTACTTCCGGTACCACGCCGTTGTGCTGCCGGAATCACGAGGAGAGTGCTACAACCTCCGCTGCCTGCTGGAACAAGGGAGAGAAGGTATTAGTCGAGTACCTAACGTGTGACCGACTGCGGGAGCGCTGCCGGAACGCAGCGCCGGAAGGATCGTCTACGCGATCTTGAGATCGGGAAGAGTACGACTACATCACCCACGAGAATCCGCTCTCGTTAAACACTTTGGAATCTTTGAGGGTGAGTTATTCCATCGACTCGTTGCTACAATCTAGTAGATAGATCTTGGCTTGTTTGTTTGTATGCGGTCGAATTTTTTTGTTTTCCATACTAGGAAACCCTACACAACCTTAGCAGAGTACAAAAGCAGGATATTCGCACGAAATTCAACTAGTACAACAACCTCTGTCCCGGGCGTACCCATGGTTCATGCATGCACACAAACATAAATAAAGAGCGGGAAATCTATGATCTCACTTGTAGATCATGTTTCTCTTTTTCTCGAACTAACCCCGTTGAATTGGGTCCATGTTTGTGAGATCCACAGTCATGATCCAGTTTTCTTTGGCGAGTTGTTGAAGCTCTACCTTCTTATCCCTTGGACGTGCATTGATATTTTATATCTCAAGACATTTTGATTGGATTTCATAGTAGTTCTTCTCCGCATCTTCTCTCTCCTTGCATTTCCTCTCTTCCCTCATGTCAATGGACACCTCCTTCTCGGCAATCAACCCTTTCAACATCTCATAGATTGCAACTGACAAAGTTTCACGCTTGAGCTCTAGCTTGGAGTTGGTCCTTCCTCTCGGCCTTTTGGTGGCCGGCCCTTCCTCGTCGATGATGATTCCGGCACCTGCTCCCTTTGCACTTCCCACATAGAGCTCTTTCCACTTCTCGCAATCTTGAAGTGCTGCAATGCTTGCCACACCTAAACCAACAAGTTCATGTTCATGTTTGAATCCTAGAACATGTAAAACTCGTATGAATGGAAACATATGTTGCAACATACCATGTCTCCAACTCCAATGCCTCTCATGGGCCTTGACTTAACATGGTCATAAGAGGCACAAAACTTTGTGCATTGTTCGGAGATGAATGCCCACCTCTTCGTAAGATAGTTCTTGTTGCGATCACTCGCAAATGGGTGCTCACCGAAGTGTTTTTGCTCATGGAAGTATTTCCATACTCGGTTCCAAAATGCCCCACCCTTTTGGTCCGCATCGGTTATTAGATCTTGCCCAATTTCCATCCATGCCTCTCAAAGCATCTCGTCCTCGAGGGATGTGTATGATTTGCTCCTTCGGCTATATCCTTGTGTTTGTCGGACTAGTTCGTCCCCAAACAAAGTCTCATGGTCAATAAAGATACCATATTCTTGGGTAGCATCAACATCGACATAATCCTATAAGGGATGACATTGGATCATGTACACTGAGAAAAGAGCAGGGACTAGGTAGAAGGGATGGCACTATGTTCATACCTAGGTCAGAATTGGGGTCGACGTTTATCAAACAACTTGCGGGGAGCGAGCATGCTGCCGGCATGGATGGTCCTCCTGGTCTTGCTGCTGCATGAAGAGCCACCGCCGACAGGTGCCGCATTGAGGTCGATGTCAAGCAAAGTCAACGATGAGTCGTCGATGATCTTCGGTTTCCCCGTGAATCTGGTCGCTTCGACATGATGCGGTTTGTTCGCAAACGCGGTCGAGCTTGTCCTGGCCATGGAAAAGGCGGATAGCTGCTGCTCCTTTATCATGAGCAAGGTGGCAGCCTGCGCAGCGAGGGCCTCGGCGTTGGCCTTGGCCTAGATGGTCGCGACATGCTCAAGGGCGATGGCCCTTTCCTGGGCGGCTTAGGCTTCCGCAATGCACCACTTTCGGGCATTCTCTCTATGTTTTGACCTCTTCCTCGTCTCCTCCTTCTGCTGGTCATCCGTCAATTCTTTCTTCACCGGACGACCAGTGGCAACAACTTTGCCAGCTTTTGAGGGATGAGCAGGGGCGGGTGGCGGCGCATCAGAGGCCGTAGCGGAGGCTAAAGAAGAGGCCAGAGCAGAGGTGGCCAGAGAAGCTCCGGGAGGCATGAACGGGCCACGGCCAGGGAGGGCCGCTGCTAGGGAGGGTGGTGACATTGTTTCCATGGCATTGTGCTAGAGATCGGTGGTGAGAGTGGTGGCGATCGGTTTCTTCCTGGCGGGGCCCAGGAGGACAGCACACGGACACGCGGGATGGCCGTGCTCCTGTAAACCCAGCTCAATTTGGGCCTGGTTTGCACCGAAACGGACTAATCCGGGGTTGCATCGTGATTTGCGGGTGCGCGTTGGGCCCTGGCCTCGGTCCGGAAGGACATGATCAGACCCACGTGGTCCGGTTGCGGGGGCCGATGGAGTTTGCCTAAGAACTTGAATGAGGCGGTAGTTGCAACATATTCAGCAGATACCAAAAAAGGGAACCGATGCTTAGAAAATGATTTTATATAGCACCGGCACATCAAATCATGCTCTAACAGATGCAAAATTGCAGCATGCTGCAATCTTTAAGGACATCTCTATCGGGCCGACCCATTGGACCATTGGAGCAAGAAGCAACATGTGGTCTCTCGATCTATCACAGAAGAAAAATATCAGTGAGATGTGTTACGTCGAAAACTTATCTATATTTTTTATGTTCCATGCTTGTTTAGTATCTACTTTGCTTTGCTTTGTCTATACTTTGAGGTATTTTTATATGTTTTCTAGACTAACCTATTAACAAGATGCCACAGTGCCAGTTGCCTGTTTTCTTCTGTTTTTGGTTCCAGAAAAGGCAGAAAAATAATATTCTCGGAATTGGACGGGACAAAATCCAAAGTTAATATTTTACCTAGGATGGCAATGGGTACCCATTACCCGTATACCCGGCCGGTAAAAACCATTAGATGTACGGGTATGGGATGAAAAATACCCATAAGTATATAAATAGAAAAATATTATACCCATCGGGTAGAACGGGACGGGTATGGAATCAAAGAACCCATACTCGTCTACCTATGTACCCGGGAATATGGAACGTGCTTATAGTATTTTAAGTTTAAACGTATTTAATTTCACATAAATATGCACTTTATATTCACATGACACGATTTGGCTGCCTCTGGGCTGGACATGGCGTGATTGCCGCATGCAATCCCGTGTGGACCTCCTTGACTCCTTGACGTGAATACGGCATTAAGGCCTAGAAGCCCTAGACTAGACGTGATCAGGTAAACGTGAGAAATCTCGCTACCGAGCGTTTCCATCACGACTCAGCCGCCGCTAGGTTATCGCTAGCCGCCAGTTCGCTGGTGCCTCCAGGTTCGACAACTTGACCACCGCGGCACCGCCTCGCTCAAGCTGGGCCTCCGCCTCCGATGCACTGACTTGCCTGTCCTTGAGCTTGCAGACTTCTGGACGCACGGACGCTATGGACGCCGACGGCGACCACCACTCCCGCGAGTCCAGGGACGCGGGAGACGATCTGCAGCTCGCGCAGATCGAGCCGAAGGGCGGCGACCACCATGGCCAGGATTACGGCACGCCGACCCCTAGTACAACACCTACCCCATCGCTAGATGGTACTCTCTCTCTTCGGCCACCGGAAAAGGGCAAGATACCAGGCCAACATCTCGCACCTCGTGCTTCAGGATCCAAGGCGCATCACGGTCGCTGCAGTACGCCGGTGACGTCCGCCTCGAGGCAGCGCCCTAGCCGGCTTACCAATGGTGGATCATCGACTGCAGGCAATAACATGAAGAAGAGGAAGGCTGTTTCGTCTTGGTATGATTGTCTGAATAGAGTCTGTATATACGTAGCTGATTTCATGCTTATTTTGTCATTCTTCTTCTTTCTGTAGTAGATGTGTACGTAGCTTATTTCTTTTCAACGGAATTTGATACTTAACCTATGTCGTTCTTCTTCCTTCTGTCGTAGATGTAAGATGTACTATACATAGCTGATTTCTTTTCAACGGAATTTGATACTTATTTTGATTGTCGTTCTTCTTCCTTATGTAGTGATGATACATCTGCGCCGATGGATGAAGATGGAGGTAATCTTGTCATTTTAGATGATGAAGATGGACAAGAGCAGGACGTGGTAGAGGTAAACCAAGCAGGCAAACGCAAGAAAACTTCTAAAGTTTGGTTGGAAATGAAGGAGGTGAAGGTCGGTAGAGAATTGAAGGCAAGGTGTAACTACTGTCACAAGGAACTTACAACAGGACCGAATGCAGGAACTTACCATCTTGCTGATCATCTAAAAGTTTGTACTCTTAAGAAGTTGAAAACCAAGGGGGGGGGGACATTGATTCAATCATCATTAATGATGAATGCTAAGGAGGATGGGAACGTTTCTTTGGAGAACTATACTTTTGACCAAGAGGTTGCTAGAAGAGAGCTTTGTAACATGTTGGTGTTGCATGATTATCCCCTCTTCATAGTGGACCATGTTGGTTTTAGGAAGTTCGTTCATGCCATTATTCAAGCTGCATACAAGAAATACTTATAGGTATAACTTGCTATGGTTTTATTTTATTTTTACTTTATTCTTTAAAACAATTAAGTAACATATGTTATTCTATTCTTTTGTTCTACAGGAATGATATTGTGGAAAATTATAAGAAAGAAAAAAAGAAGGCAATTGATTACATGACCATGAACAATTCAAGGGTTGCTATCACCACAGATATGTGGACATCTGACAGCCAAAAGAAGGGCTACATGGTTATCACGGCTCATTTCATTGATGATTCATGGAAGCTTAGGAGCATTATCATGGGGTAATAATAAGTGTTGTTATATATACAGTATGTGCATAGGGCTGTTTACTATGTGATGATGTTATATGTGTTGCTGTTTGTGTTTACTATGTGTTGCTGTTTAGTATGTGTTGCCGTTTACTATGTGCTGATGTTCAGTATGTGTTGTTGTTTACTATGTGCTGTTGTTTAGTATGTGTTGCTGATTATGACAATATGATGAATACTGCAGGTTTATATATGTTCCAGTTCCACATTTTGCTGATGTGATATGTGAAGAGCTCTATAACACTCTACTTGAATGGAATATTGATGAAAAATTGATGACGGTAACGGTGGATAATTGCACCACCAATGACAAGGCAATTGAGACGATCGTGGGGAAGATAGGGAAGAAGAATCTCCCTTTGGAAGGTACTTTGTTGCATATGCGTTGTTGTGCGCATATATTAAATCTTATAGTTAAGGATGGCTGGGATGTTATGAAATCAGCTATAATAAACATCAGGAAAAGTGTTGCATATTGGACTGCCACAGGAAAAAGGATAGAAAAGTTTGAGGAGATGGCCAAATTTAAGAAAGTCAAAATAACTAGAAAGTTGATTTTTGATTGCAAAACTAGGTGGAACTCTACTTTCACAATGCTAGACGTAGCTTTACCATATAGAGCTATTTTTGAACGTGCAAAGCAAATTGACAAGCAATATGAGCATTTACCTAGTGATAAAGAATGGGAGTTTGCTGTAGATGTGGTAGAGAGACTTAGATTATTCTATGAGATAACTGAGTTGTTCTCGGGAACCGATTACGTGACTGCTAATGTTTACTTCCCCAAAATATGTGAGATTAAAATAAAAATGTGACAGTGGGCCACTTCAAGCAATCCAATTATCAAAGAAATGTTAGAGCAAATGATTACCAAATTTGATAAGTATTGGAAGGACATTCAAGGTCTTATGGGGATGGCTACACTTCTTGATCCTCGGTATAAGAGACAGATGTTGACAGCCTGCTTTGCCATGCTCCATGGCATTGAGCCATCTTCTTTCGAGTGTATTGAGTTGGTTGATAAATTAGTTGCTAGACTACATGCATTACTAGAGGAGTATGAAGTAGAAGAAAATGAATATCAGCCATGTGAAGAATTGATTTCTTCAATGAAAACTCCTGCCATTATGATATTGTTGCCAAGCAAAGTCCTGCAACAGCTAGGCTACAAGGTGAAATAGAGATGTACTTGACAGATGCCTTGGTGCCTTACATATAAAAATTCAATGTGTTGGATTGGTGGAAAGTAGCTGGAACAAGGTATCCAACATTATGGAAGGTCGCAAGAGATATTTTTGCTATTCCAGTGACGACAGTTGCTTCAGAGTCAGCGTTTAGTACAAGTGGCCGAATACTTTGTGAGCATAGGAGCCGCCTAACACCTCATATGGTGGAGGTTTTGATGTGCTCTCAAGATTGGCTAAGAAACAAATACAAAGATAACGAAATACATTATTATGTTTATACTTTCTCTTTATTTAACTATTGGTAATCATCATCTCATCATGTGCACACGTTTTTTGTTGTTGTAGATTCCATTAAGGGAAATGCTAGCTTTTGGACTTGCCTTCAATAAATTCAAGAGGGGATGCAGGTTAGTAATTACCAACATGAGTATTAGAATCCATCTTATAATGCAAATACTAATAAATAAATGTATTCATGTTTCCCATTAGGACTTGGACCATTGAGTTGTGGAGGCATGGTGTCGGTCAGTCATAGGGAAGATCAAATAAATGTTGCATCGCGGTCTTTGTTCTCCTACCGCCGGAGTGCTCGAGTTTATTTTTTGTTGAATAAATTATTGTACAAACATTATTGTAATGCTTATTTTATGCCTGTATGTTATGTATGGTCAAATTATCTTTATACTTTTTCATGAGTTTGTCAACTTAAACTGTACGACTATGTGATGTGATTTATGACTACGTGTTATTGTTTATGATTTTTATGTGTTGTTTATGGGAAAATGGTGTTGTCCGCAATATGTTTACAATCTGCTATTGTTTATAAGAAACGGTAATATCATAATATGTTGTTGCTTAAGACATTTTTTTGCTATTGTAAAAAAACATTTTTTCCTAAATTTGATGTGTTAAAACACGGGTATTTCTACCCACCGGTACCCATTTATCCTGTCGGGTGACGGGTATGGAAAAAAGTTGTACCCGTCCACGGTTATGGGGACGGGTGACGGGTAAGATCTAAGGGGACGGGGACGGGGACGGGGTAGCTCCCCCCATACCCATACCCTGCGTGTGCCATCCCTAATTTTATCGTGGGAATCACGGAGCAAGAATACAAGACAGAGGGGAGCCACCAGGGGGACACACCCCCTGGCCGCGTGGCCAGGCCTATAGCTCGCGCCTGGCGGGGGCGACCACCCCGGGTGCCCCTACCTCGCCTCTTCGTCTATAAGAAGGCCCCGATACCTAAACCCTAAGTACCCGATCAATCTTTCACGAAATAGTCAGTAGCCGCCACCATCGTCCCTATATCGGGGGGATCTGAAGTTCTTCTCGGCACCCTGCCAGAGGGGAGATCATCCCGGAGGCCTTCTTCATCATCATGCCAGCCTCCAGTATGATGCGTGAGTAGTTGCACCTTGGAATACGGGTCCATGTAGTAGCTAGATGGTTGTTTCTCCTCCTTTGTGCTACCATGTTTAGATCTTGTGAGCTCCGTTCATGATCAAGATCATATATTTGTAATCATGCATGTTATGTTTGCGGGGATCCGATGGATATTGAGATTACTATGTCATATTGATTAATGGTTTTATATTATTGATTCTATCATGTCTGTGTTGTTTGTGATCTTGCATGTTCTCTGTTTCTAGTAGCTATCTTGGCCAAGTAGATGCTAGTGACTCCAAGAGGGAGTATTTATACTCAATAGTGGGTTCATGCCTTATTTAATCTGGGGAAGTGACAGAAATCTCTAAGGTTGTAGATATGTTGTTGCTACTAGGGAAAAAACAACGATCTCTTGTTCATGGAACAAGTGGATTGTTTACCTTACACACTTTTCTTAAAGCAGTTATCCGTTGCTTGCAACTTAATACTGGAGGGGGTTCGGATGATAACTTGAAGGTGGATTACTAGTCATAGATGCAGTTGGATGGCGGTCTGTGTATCTTGTTGTATTGCCCAATCAAATCTCATAGGATCATGAATGTCTAGTATTGCATTGTTATGCCTTGCTCTATGCTGTCAATTGTCCCGCTGTAATTTGTTTACCCAGCATGCCATGTTGTTTATCTTAAGAAGAACACCTCTAGTGAACTATGGAACCCGGTCCAATCTTTACCATTGATACATCTTCCAATGTTATTGTTTACTTTCTGCAAACCACCATTACCTTCCACACCATACAGTTAATCCTTTGTTTACAGCAAACCGGTGAGATTGATAACCTCACTGTTTGTTGGGGCAAAGTCTTGAGTTTATGTTGTGCGGGTTTCCAGTTGCTAGCAACACCTTTGAGTCGTTTCCTTCCTCCTACTGGTTCGATAACCTTGGTTTCTTTCTGAGGGAAGACTTGCTGTTGTGCTCATCATACCTTCTTCTTGGGGTCTCCCAACAAAGCTCTATAGTGATCTGAGCGCATCAAGCTGTTTTCTGGCGCCGTTGCCAGGGAGGATAAGGACGTCGTCACAAGGGGAGTCCTTCATAACCTTTCTCTTTACTTTGTTTTTGTTTTTCTTAGTTTCTTTTGCCTTGTTTTGTTTGTCTCTTTTTATCAAAAACTCCAAAAAAAATAGTTTCGTTTTGTTTTCTTTCTCTTATAAAAAACACACAAAAAATAGTTCTTCCTATAGTTGTCACCTTGCTCTAGCTCACCATGTTGATCCCTAAGTTCACCCTGAAATACCTTCCAATAGGTAGTGGGTCAATAATTGAAAAAGGAAATATTGAAGAATTCTTTAATCATGTTAGCAAACATGAGGATATTGAGAATAGATCCTTAGCAGAACTTGATCCTAATTATGAAATTGCTGCAGCTTCTTTAGGTCACATGTTGGAGGCTAGGTTTGTTAACCTTAACCCCGTGATGCAAATTTTGTTTCTTAAACTAAAAGAAGAAGACGATGCTGAAAAGAGAGATTTTATCCTAGAAACTTTGTTAAAAGAGTTCAATGATGTTGCTAAGGAAGCCAAAAAGATCTTTGAACGTTTTAATATGCTAGGCTCATGTGTAGATGTTATGGGTACTTTAGAAAATTTGGATAAAACCAAACCCAATGGAGAAGAAATTAAGATATCCATACCTTTTAAACTTGTAGGAATGCATGAAGCCTTAGAAAAGAATTTTGATTGGATTGTTCCTGAAAACCCATTTGATGAAAGTAGTGAACCTAAGAGAGATGAGAAAGGATCCTATAAAACTCATTTCGATGAGATACCTTTCCTAGTTGAAGAGATTTCGAGTATTGATCTTAATGCTTCTTCATTTGAAAATACTTGATTCTTGCTTCTTGTGCCTTACTTAAAGGCGTTAAAGAAAAGTACTTCTTGGGAGATAACCCAATAGTTTTCTTGAGTTTTGGAAGTTATTACTTATGTAATAACCTCTCCTTATCCTTTTTATTTGATTTTTGTGCTAAGAATAATCTCTAATGAGAGGGTAGTAAGATTTGGGGAGTTGCTGTTCCGAAACAGATTTTTGTGCCGCACTGTAAAAATTCGTGTAAAATCTCTGTAAGTCGAATTGAGCTGTAATTTGTTTAATAAATCCCCCAGGTTGTTAGATAACTTTCGTTAGTTCAGCACTTTTTTATTTGATCAACAGAAGGTCTTCGAAAAAATCGGTTTCTACCTGCTGGTCTGTTTTGACAGATTTCGGTCATTATTTGCATTTGCTTCTTATTGATTCCTTTTTGGGTTCTTTTTGGGAAATTGAGCTTTTTGAGGGAATTGCTACAGTAGATTGCGTCATTAGTGAAAGTTTTGCTGTTTTAAAACTAAAACCCCAAGGTCTATTATCTTTTGAATACACTAATGTTGCTAATGAAGATTGTGTGAAGTTTTATATGAAGGAAAAATTGTAGGTGTAGAGAAAGAATGATGTAATGAGATGAAGAATGGACAAAAGCTCAAGCTTGGGGATGTCATCTCGTGTCACCCCAAGAAATATTCAAGAGGTACAAGCGTCAAAGCTTGGGCATCCTCTTCTTCATCAATAAAAATCTCTGGTCTTTTCTAGACACTTCGTTTTTATTGTTTTATATGCACTGTTGTGTTGTTCTTAGAGCGTCTTAGTTTTCGTTTTTTTGCTTATTTTGCTTGAATAAAGTAGTTGGACCCCCGTTCTCTCCGTGTTGTTTCAAATAAGTTGATTGGTGTTGGAAAGGAGTAGAAAGTTCTTGCTTGAATAGTACAAGAGGAGCTTGCTTTGACTGTGACTTAGACTTTATCATGTCATGATAGATGTTGTTTTGACCTTATGCTTAGTGATTATTGCTATAGCATGACTTGTTCTAAACAATTAGGATTGCTTATTGTGCCTTGAAAGAATCATGCGTTGTCTTAGCATACAAAAGCATAGTATTATGGTATTCTCCTTTGATGTTTTGTTTGGGTTGACTTGGCACATGCTCACACCATCTTATGACTATGGACAAGTCACCTTAGCCTCTATGATCATTTATTTTTTGACTTGTGGTACCACTTTATGCTTTGATTAGTAATGTTTTGTCGCTCTACATTATTATGGCCATTATGCTATCTTAGTTGGTCGCTCCCAGTCTTTTACTAGCCTCCACTTGTATGAGTAAGCTCTACTCATGCATCCAACTCCCAAGAAACTTTATTCCAAAGTGTCCACTATAAATTCCTATGCATGGTGTGTTACATCATTCCAAGTATATTCTTGTTTTATCTATCTTCCAATTAAAAAGTTACTTTGTTATGTGAAACTTAGTGATTAAAGCTCTCACAAACTTGATGGCACACTTTATTTTTCTTGCCCCTAATAAACTTGAAACATTGTGTCATCTATTTGTATATGCTTGCACTTATATGTTGGAATTAGCAGAACCATGTTGTCATAAAGAACGCTTTCAACATTGCACTTGTACATTGTACTCAGTTGATATCATGCTCTTTTGTTTGCGGATGTCGTCGGTGTGAAATAAAAGGGGAGCTTGTAAGTCCATGGAGTTATGTATGTGTGTTAGAGAAACGCCTGAGCAGCTAGCTTAAGCCATGCCTAATCATGGTGGAAACTTGCAGCATCACCATAGTGAGCAATCTATGAAGCTTTCTTCTTATAGAAAAATAGACATATTGAAAAGAGGAAAGAGAGAAAAAAGCATCATTTTCCCATGGTAAATAAGAAGATTGATGAGATGCTCATTGTCTGCTTGCCTTATCATTTTGATTATGGGATAGCTCCTGTATCATGTGCAAGGGGTACCCCATTGGCGGTTCTCTATGATACACATGTACTTACTATGATAAGAACTTACCGGTGACTAAAGTTGAGTAACATGAGAAGCGGCCTCGTATTCAAGGGACATGAGATTTCCAACTTATACTTTGTCAAGCATATACTCCATAGTTTGTTCACTTTAACCTTAATCACTTCAAGATGCTTATGATAGGGGCAATGAGAGCTGAAAGCTAACAAGTACCATAATTTTTAGAAGCTCTTTATGAGACTTGAAATCCCATGCTTCCCTTTTATGAAGGGCCTTTTCTTACACTATTATATTAAGTCTTCACCTTCTGTCCTTAGGCACCAATTAAGAGAGCATAGTTGACATTCTTAGTTCTATGTGCATTGTCCCAAAACTTATTGATTGATGCATATTGTTGATATTGCTTGTTCTTAAACTATTTGTATCTAGTCACTCTTATAAATTTTGAAGGTGTCATATGCATTTATTTGCTACTCTATGAGGGACAAGCTGAATGCCACTATGCTATGTTTTCTATATGTGAAACAAACGAACGTATTTCAATGCATTGTTATTCATGATTTTTGTTTGTAACCTTTCATGTTGCATGCATAGTTACTTTTTCTTATTGTTAGAACGTATTCTTTCATGCTCATGTTTAGAGTTCTTTGATCCCAGCTTTCAATGCTTGCAAATAGTTTGATCTTGATTTTGATGGTGCATGTCACCTTAAAAATTATTCTTTTTTATCACTTACGTACTCGAGGACGATCAGGAGTTAAGCTTGGGGATGCTTGATACGTTGAAAACGTATCTATAATTTTTGATGTTTCATGCTTGTTTAGTATCTATTTTGCTTTGCTTTGTCTATACTTTGAGGTATTTTTATATGTTTTCTAGACTAACCTATTAACAAGATGCCACAGTGCCAGTTGCCTGTTTTTTCCGTTTTTGGTTTTAGAAAAGGCAAAAAATCAATATTCTCGGAATTGGACGGGACAAAAGCCAAAGTCAATATTTTACCATGGGAAACACAGAGCCAGAATACGATACGAAGGGGAGCCACCAGGGGGCCACACCCCTTGGCCGCGCGTCCAGGCCTGGCCCGTGCCTAGGGGGGGTGTGGCCACCCCGGGTGCCCCTGCCTCGCCTCTTCGCCTATAAGAAGCCCCCGATACCTAAACCCTAAGTACCCGATCAATATTCCACGAAACAGACCATAGCCACCGCCACCATCGTTCCTAGATCGGGGGGGTCCGAAGTTCTTCCCAGCACCCTGCTGGAGGGGAGATCATCCCGGAGGCCTTCTTCATCACCATGCCAGCCTCCGGTATGATGCGTGAGTAGTTCCACCTTGGACTACAGGTCCATGTACTAGCTAGATGGTTGTTTCTCCTCCTTTATGCTACCATGTTTAGATCTTGTGAGCTCCATTCATGATCAATATCATATATTTGTAATCATGCATGTTGTGTTTGCGGTGATCCGATGGATATTGAGATTCCTATGTCAGATTGATTAATGGTTCTATATTATTGATTCTATCATGTCTGTGTTGTGTGATCTTGCATGCTCTCCGTTTCTAGTAGCTATCTTGGCCAAGTAGATGCTAGTGACTCCAAGAGGGAGTATTTATGGTCGATAGTGGGTTCATGCCTCTATTTAATCTGGGGGAAGTGACATAAATCTCTAAGGTTGTAGATGTGTTGTTGATACTAGGGAGAAAACAACGATCTCTTGTTCATGGAAGAAGTGGATTGTTTACCTTACACACTTTGCTTAAAGCAGTTATCCGTTGCTTACAACTTAATACCGGAGGGGGTTCGGATGATAACCTGAAGGTGGATTACTAGTCATAGATTCAGTTGGATGGCGGTCTATGTATCTTGTTGTATTGCCCAATCAAATCTCATAGGATCATGAATGTCTAGTATTGCATTGTTATGCCTTGCTCTGTCCTGTCAATTGCCCCGCTATAATTTGTTTACCCAGCATGCCATGTTGTTTATCTTAATGAGAACACCTCTAGTGAACTATGGACCCCGGTCCAATATAATCTTTACCATTGATACATATTCCACTGTTGCAGTTTACTTTCTGCAAACCACCATTACCTTCCACACCATACAGTTAATCATTTGTTTACAACAAACCGGTGAGATTGACAACCTCACTATTCGTTGGGGCAAAGTCTTGAGTTTGTGTTGTGCAGGTTTCCAGTTGCTAGCAACAACTTTGAGTCGTTTCCTTCCTCGTACTGGTTCTATAACCTTGGTTTCTTTCTAAGGGAAGACTTGCTGCTGTGCTCATCATACCTTCCTCTTGGGGTCTCCCAACGAAGCTCTACAGTGATCTAAGTGCATCAAGATGCTAGGGATGAAAGGTCTGTTGTCAGAGTTAAAGCTACTAAGGAGAGAACCATTGAACCTTTGGTGCGACAACAAGTCAGCAATCAACATAGTTAACAATCTAGTTCAACATGACCGAACGAAACATGTGAAAATAGATCAATTCGTCATCAAAGACCGACTCGATGAAGGCACCTTGAAATTAAGTCATGTAACCTTTAAAGAACAACTAGCAAATTGTCTCACTAAGGGATTGGGTAGTAAAGAATGTTAGTTGACATGTAGCAAGATATGAATGATAGATATCCATCAGCCATCTTAGTAGTATTACTCTAATAGAGTTCAAGGTGGCAACAAGGCCGAGTATGGCTAGGTATGGCTCCATCGTCCCGTCCCCGATCCCCGCCAATCGCCGTACCCGCCTGTCCCCGCTCAGCTATCGGGGGGAAAATGGCCCCGTCCCCGCCATTGAAGGATACCCGATCCCCGTCGGGGTCTCCATGGGGACCTCGACGCCGATGAGTCCTCTTTGAAGACGCGGAAGAGCTCCTCCTTACGAAGCTGACGAGATCCTCAGAGAAGAGACCGTCCTTGCCATGGGCAACCAAGCTCCTCCGTCGGTGGTCGTCCGCCTCGCTTTCTCGAGGAGGAAGAGGAGGCAAGGGGAAGGAGCAGGTGGCGACTGGCGAGCCAGCGAGGAGGGCAAGAGGCACAGGTCACGGGAAGGGGCAGGGCGCAGGTGCAACTGGCGAGCCAGCGAGGAGGGCAAGAGGCACAGGTCACGGGAAGGGGCAGGCCGCAGGTGCAGCTGGCGAGCCAGTGAGGAGGGCAAGATGCACAGGTCACGGGAAGGGGCAGGCCGCAGGTGCAGCTGGCGAGCCGACGATGACCGACGAGGTGCGAGTGGAGGCGATGGCAGAGGCGCGATTTGGGGAAGATGAGTAACGGCGGCTGGGAGGTGAGAGTGGAAAAAGAATCTGTGTGGTCAAGTGGAGAGGGTTATCTAGGTATTTATTTGGTATGTAATATTGTCTATCTGTATGACAGGTGGGGTCCAGGATATCTATGGAGACTCCATGGAGGGTGTTGATATATAGTGTAAGAATCTAGTAGTATCCCACTAGAGTCTAGACCATCCAGAAGTGCCAAACAATTATCAAATGCCAGCAAGATATGCTTGCCGAGGCTGTTGCAACGGCAACCTTTTGGTAGTAGTATAAGAATCTCAACATTCTGCAGTTCGCGTCATCCAGAGTGTCGCAGGGGAATAGTCAATGCTCCCCTATCGTTGTCCGGCCGCTGAGTGCGTCCGTGTTTGAACTTGAAAACTGCATAGTTTACTTGACCCCAAAAGACACTCAACCATTTTAAATCACATCCACTTTCTCTATCATAAGACGAGCACGCGAGAGACAGGAGCTCCACGACGCGGAGTCATGTCATGTGCGCCTCCAGCGGCCGTCCTGCCCGTTCCCTTCCCTTTTTTCTTAATCTACCACAGGGCACATCGGATTTTGGATCTGGCTGAGTTGATATCTAGGAACAGCTACGATTGGATTCGGAGACTACTACACTACTGTAGTATAAGAACTTTTGATATCTAGGAACTTTTTCATCCAGCGCGACTCTGGTAGATTTCTCAAAATAACATAGTACTAAATTTTATTGTTAAAACTCCGTAGAA
Source organism: Avena sativa (assembly GCA_916181665.1). NCBI lineage: Eukaryota > Viridiplantae > Streptophyta > Magnoliopsida > Poales > Poaceae > Avena > Avena sativa. The sequence continues at coordinate 110,616,273 of OV702285.1, read as the reverse complement.
ACCAGTAGTATATACGCTAAGCCAAGTGTATTTATACAACAAAGAAAAACCAATGCTTTAACACAGCTGCCACGAACCTGCGTCGCAGAGTTGATCTGGTCCTGGCCTTTCCCGTTGTTTACCAAAAGGCGCCAGTTCATCCGAAATGACGAGGAAGTCGTCTCGACATGACAAGGAGAGTAGTGGTGAACTTCCATCTCTTGTGATGGTCGTCGCTGAAGCATATGTACCAAAAAAATCCCTCTTATTTACTTTGTGACGCCCTGGCATGCCGTCACACTGACGTACAGACATGCCGGCCGGGCGAGCATATATTTCAGGGATCTCCCAGAGTCTCGAGTCATCATCATAGTATCTATTTTTGCTCTGCAAATGGAGGGCAACCAGCAGCCAGCAGCGGCGCCCGACAACGGCCAAAACAATGAGATCGCGGAGGCGGCGCACGTCGTCCACCTCCCGCCGCCGTACCTCCCGTCGTTGGACCCTCCGCCGCCGCCGATCAGTCCGGCAAACAAGCTCATGCTGGACCTGAGCAAGTACATCCTGCTCCTGGCGACGCTGGTGGCCACGGTGACGTACGCGGCGGGGTTCAGCCCGCCCGGCGGCGTCTGGCAGGACACCGACGACGCCGCGGGCCACCTCGCCGGCGACGCCATCATCCGCACCACCAACTACCGCAGGTACCTGGCCTTCTACTACTGCAACGCCACCGCCTTCGCGTCCTCGCTCGTCGTCATCGTCATCGTCCTCTTCGCCACCCTCCTGCACGAGAAGAAGAACCACCCGGTCAAGGTCAAGCCGCTGCAGGCCGTCATGGTGCTGGACCTGCTGAGCGTCATGGGGGCCTACGCCGCCGGCACCTGCAGGGACAAGACCACCACCATCTACTCCTTGGTGCTGGTAGGCATCGCCGTGGCCTGGCTCGCCGTCCAGATGCTGTGGGCCTCGTTTAAGCCCCCCAGCGACGACACCCCTGTCGACGAACGGCTCCGCAAGGTCCTGATGCTGCTCGCGACGTTCGCGGTGAGCGTCACGTACGTGGCCGGGATGAGCACGCCGGGCGGCTTCTGGGACGCCGGGAGCGGCCACAGCCCCGGCCACGCCATCCTCAAGGACAGCCACGGCGCGCGCCTCACCGTGTTCCTCTACTGCAACACCACCTCCTTCGTCGCGTCGCTGCTCATCATCGTGGTGCTCCTCGACAGGAAGCCGCGCGTGAATCTGGCCTACGGCTGCATCACCGTCGCGCTCATCAGCCTCGTCGCCGCCTACACGGCTGGCAGCTGCAGGGAGGTCGACACCACCGTCTACGTCTCCAGCCTTGTTGGTGCCGTCCTGGCATTCATTATAATCCTCCAGGTTGCACTTGCTCAATGTTGGAGACAAACCGTAAGGAAAATCTGCTTCTGGGACAAGTTCAAAGATTTCTATGGTTGGGTGTCGGCAAAGCTACCTTCAGGGGCGGGGAGTAATAATACTACCAGGTACCTTCTTCTTCTTCTTCCTCCTCTGTTCCGCATTGCCGTTTGCAATTGACCATTCCTCTGCAATTATTACTAGGAAAGCAGCGGACAAGGCTAGCTCCCTTATTCTACTGCTCGCCACTCTTGCGGCGACCATCACTTACCAAGCGGGGCTGAGCCCGCCGGGCGGCGTTTGGCCGGACAACAGGGACGGCCATGTCGCGGGCGACCCGATCCTGCTGACAACGAACCCCAGGCGGTTCAAGGCCTTCTTCTACTGTAACTCCGTCGCCTTCGTGGCATCCTTGGTTGCCATCGTCTTGGTCCAGAACAAGTTTCTGCTGGAGGAGACCCACGTGCTGGAGGCGGCCATGATACTGGACTTGTTCGGCCTCATCGGTGCTTACGCCGCCGGGAGCTGCCGCGACGTGAGCACCTCCATTTACGCCATGGCCTTGGCGGGGGCCGTCCTGGTCTACGTGGTGATCCATGTCGTCTTCTTCACGCTGAACCACGCGGACACCATAACCGAGGAGCAAATCCGGTTGGTGGAGAAGAGGCGCAAGCGGCTGCTCCTCTTCGCGGTCCTGGCCGCGACCATCACTTACCAAGCCGGGCTGACCCCTCCGGGCGGCTTCCGGCTCCAGGACGACGACGGATCCAGCGGCCACTACGCAGGCGACCCGGTCCTCTTATACAACTTTCCCCGCCGCTACACGGCCTTCTTCTACTGCAACTCGGTGAGCTTCATGCTGTCCATCGCCCTCATCATCCTGCTCGTCAACCGGCATCTGTACAGGCCAGCCATACGAAGCTACGCGCTCGCCATCTGCACGGCAGCGGGCATGTTCGCTCTGATGGGGGCCTACGCCGCCGGAAGCACGCAGCATCTGAAAACATCCATCTACACCTTCGCGCTGGTGGCCGCGGTCCTCTTCGTCATAGCCGCACTGATCCTTCTGTTCCTGGATAAGAAGAAAAATGGCGGTCAAGCCGCGAAGCCAGAGAACGGCGGCGACGAGAAAGGGAAGACGGAGCACGCCAAGCGCAAGTACCTGATGCTCCTAGGAATTCTCGTGGCGAGTGTCACCTACCAGGCTGGTCTGAGCCCGCCTGGGGGAGCTTGGCAGAGCGACAGCGACTGGTACAGCGCAGGCAACCCGGTCCTGCATGACAACAGGAGGCCCCGCTACCTTGTTTTCTTCTACAGCAACTCCACCTCCTTCGTGGCATCCATTGTCGTCATCGTCCTGCTGCTGCCGCAGTGGTGGCGGAACAAGAAGGACTGGTCGCTCAAGGTGATGAACACGGTGATCGTCCTGGATTTGCTCGCTCTCCTTGCGGCATACGCAGCCGGCTCCAACAGGGGGTGGAAGACGTCGATGTATGTTGTCGCGCTGATCGCCGCCGTGCTGGCCTACGTCGCAATCCATATCACGCTGGCATTGTCATGCCCACATCAGGGTGACAGTACCGGCGGCGAAGAAAATGCTACCCAGCAGACGAACGGGGGGATTCAGGCACCCATACCCGCAATCCCACCATCTGCATTGTCAGTATGATCGGTGGCTCCGTTCATGTGAGAGCCAAAATCCAAGGCGGTTGCTATTTTGTGTACTCCTCATTTATAGATTTGTAGTTTACTTGTGTAAATGTATTACTCTAAATCCCTAATGCCAGTGTATGTTGGAGCACAATGAAAAAAAAAAGTTTTTCTCCTAGCTAGTGCATATTTCGGCTCAGGTGTATAATTCAATCCAGTGGATTTAGGTAGGGTCACACGGCAAGACGTTTTTCTACAGCAACACATGATTGATGTTTCGATGAGTAGGAGCATTCTTTGTCATTTTAATAAACAAATAAAAGGATAGCTTGCAGAAATTGGCAAAGAAGGATACCAACATCCCACCTATCCGCATTCAATTGACCTTGGATGCTGCATTAGAAATTCGGAATGCAGCTTTCACAGTGTGCTTTCAAAGAATCCTACTTTGTCCTCTACAACATTTATTTTCGTAATTTCTACCTTAAGGAAGGACATAAACTACAACGACTTGCCTTTAGTTTCTACCTTGAGGACATGAACAATAACGAGTTGACTTTAGTGTCTACCTCGAGGACATAAACTAACGACTTGACAAAGTCCTTATCTATGTAGTTTGCAAAGTTGTCTTCAAAGACTGCGACACTACTTAACTTTATCTTGTACTTCAGTATTAAATATTTATAACTGGCATGTAAAATCAGTCCATTTGACCTAGGTTGGTCATGATCATCCCTTACAGTCAAAAGAAGAAAAAAGATATGATCATCATCCCAATTTGTCTTGGTGCCATCACATGCATCCTGGTAAATATCGAGAATCAATTGTCACTAGATACTATATAAGGTTTCATGTCCCATAAAACCAGAACGTGGACACTAAGAAGCTGTACTGTCTTACGTTGCATAGCAGTTTTCATGAACTTCAAGACTAAAGCCAGACTCGCCTTATAAACCAACTTTCTACAGAAGTGGCTCTCAACTGTCCTATATGTGTTTCTCTACATACCCTTGGTCAGCACACTAACATTTGCCACAAATATTTTTTCTCTCTCGCAGAAAACTAACATTTCTAACCCACTTATTTTTAGAAGCGTGATACCTTATTTAAGTAGCACAAACATGTGAGTGCAGAGTTCATTTCTGTATCCTGATGAAACCAAGTTGAATTATTGCACAACAGAATTGGAGGTACTAATGAGACGAAGACCAGCTCATCCTTCGTTAAGACAATGGAAAATTTCCACCACATGCAACTTGCATTGTTTTGTGCTCCAATTTTGCCTCTTGCCATGACAAATGATGAGGACCTTCAACTACTTTAGGGCGCTGGAATTTTCATGGCAAGTATTTAAGAACAACTCCCAATGTCACAAAATAGGAGAAACATGTTCAAGCAGCATCATGAACCATGATGCACAGAAATATACAAGATAATTGTAAAGCCAGACAAGTGACCGTTCAAAAAAAAAGACAAGTGCAAGGCATGTACCTAAGAATGATTGCTCTCGCACAAGAAGGATAGTCTCCAAGAGGCACCTGTGCAATCCATCGAGGGCACTTCATCGAACACACGAACCAATTTACTCCCCCAGATGCGTTCCATCTAAAATGCCAGCCCATGACAAGCCTTGCGCCAACAGCCTCGTATACAATATTTTCTCCGTCAAGCGTCCTGACATGTTGCACTGTCCTCAGGCAATGCAACTAAATCATTATACAAAGAATTAGCTTAGCCTCCTTGAGTAATAATGGAATAACATATGGTACTAGTTGATATGAATGATTGAAGCTAGTCAGAGAGAAGACGATAAATGTGTACATTTCTAACTTCAACTTGGGTGTAGTTGATGTTTATGTATCGGCATACAGCTACGCAAGTATTTTCTGGTCACATAAAGTAAGCATTTTCCTGTCCGTGCAACCGTACTTCCCCTTTGGCATGACAAGGCTAATGCTTGTTTGGTTGCAACACAAGCTTCAGAAAGACAAACTGATAAATAATTTATACAAGAAGAAGTGATTGATTCATGCCATGATTAGCAGACGCCAGACAATCATGCCAAACCAAGGTGTTTTGATGTAATGTACTCCTGCACTGCTATAAAATCAAGAGATGAACTGAGAACATCATCACATCACCTAAAGGTGCCTTGTTTCCCACTCTGCCACCAACTATGCAAATGCCGCCCAGCAAGCAACTAGCATCCAACAATGCAGGGGAGCCAAGTAGCACAAAGCCGTCAGGTTCAACGGAGTACCAGCTGAGGAAGTACCTTTTTTTGCTAGCCACTCTGGTAGCAACGGTGACATATGCGGCAGGGCTCAACCTGCCAGGGGGAGTCTGGCAGGACACGCAGGATGGACACCTCGCCGGCGATCTGATCCTTCGTGATACCCGCTACCACCATTACCTTACTTTCTACTACTGCAATGCGACTGCATTCGCCACGTCACTTGTGGTATGCCTCCTCCTCCTCCTCATCCTTAATAGCGAGAGTAAAGCCTGGGAAGCTGCGCTGCGGGTGGTCATGGTTCTCGATTTCCTCGGCCTCATGGGGGCCTATGCTGCCGGGAGCTGCCATGATGCATTCACAACCATCTACTCCTCAGTGATAATGTCTTCCCTCCTCGCGTACATCGTGATTGCTTTCTTTGCCTATATCTACTCCATATTGGTCACTAACAAACAAGATAAGAACCTTGAAGAAGGAGAAGGTTCCTGTCAAAAAAGACGAGAATCCTGAGAAGCAAGGCGAGGAATCTGACACACACAAGCGTGAAGATCAGCACGAGGATTCTGACAAACATAAGCGTGAAAATCAGCACGAGGTCTTGATGCTACTCGCAACCTTTGTTCTTACCATTACATATGTGGCCGGGCTGAACCCTCCGGGTGGCTTCTGGAGCAACTCCGAGGATGGCCACAGTGTTAGTGACCCAATTCTGCAGGACCACAACTCCAGCCGCTATCAGGCATTCTTCGTCTGCAACACCACTGCATTTGTTTCATCCCTTCTTATAATCATGCTGCTCCTTGACAAGAAGCTGATAATCTCCTTACCTGCAAAGAAACTAAAGTCTGCATGGTTTGTTGCATTACATGGGTTCATCGTTATTGCACTATTTGGCCTTGTTGGTGCCTATGCTGCTGGGAGCTGCAGAGATCTTGACACCACCACCTATGATGTTTGCCTGATTGGTGCGGTTCTTGCATACATCTTCCTTCAAGTGGCTATTACCAGAGCCATTACTGAAAAAGCTCCAGTGTGGCTGCAAGAAATAAAGAAATTATACGTTGAGCCAAAAAGGTATATAAGCGTTAGTTCTTCTCCCCCCTTTGTATCCTCCAACTTAACTATGTTTAACTCTGTACTGTGAAATTACCAGGGACAACGAAGCACAGGGAAAAGCCAAGACCAAGACCGAATCCCAAAAGAAACCCAAAGCCAACGAAGCACTGGAAAAAGCACGCAATCTTGTCATATTGCTTGCTACTCTCGTCGCAAGCATCACTTACCAAGCTGGGCTAGAGCCACCGGGCGGCCTCTGGCCAGATGACCAGGATGGGCATAAGGGTGGCGACCCAGCACTGCTCACCACACACCCAACACGGTACAAGGTGTTTTTCTATAGCAACTCAGCAGCTTTTGTGGCATCATTAACTGTCATCACGATGGTCCGGAGTAGTTCTCTACTTAAGCGCCATACACTGGAGGCAGCCATGTTATTGGATTTATTCAGTCTCATAGGGGCATATATGCTGCTGGTAGTTGCAGGGATGTAAGCACCTCCATATATGTGGTCGCCTTGGCTGGAGCTGTCCTTGTCTATGTGGTGATTCATATCGTTTTCTTCACATTAGACCACAAGGACAAGCAAGAGGATGCTAATCTGTTGGACAGTAGGCGTGAAGTGCTGCTTCTCTTGGCAATCTTGGTTGCTACACTCACTTATCAAGCTGGGTTGACTCCACCTGGCGGCTTCCCGTCAGCAGACGACAACTTAGGACACCAAGCAGGATTCCCAGTCCTCTTAGATAACTATCCTCACCGTTACAGGGCATTCTTCTACTGCAATGCGATGAGCTTCATGGCATCCGTAGCTCTAATTTTCCTCCTTGTGAACCCAGATCTATACAGGCCAGGCATACGGTGTTATGCACTCTATGTCTGCATGGTGGCTGGCATGTTTGGGCTCATGGGTGCCTATGCTGCTGGAATCTCCCGCCACCTACGAACTTCCATCTATGTATTAACATTGGTCGCTGCTGTGTTTGCCTTTGTAATATTGCAAGTGGTCATTTTCTTCTGGGTACAGAACCAGGAGAAAAAACCCTCTGAACTAGAAGCGGGCAACACAGGGAAGGGGCTATCAAGGAAAATAGCCAGCATTGATGTGTATTCTGTTCCAGTATCCCAGGAGACAACAAATGTGTCCTCTGGGCGAGTAGACAGCAGTGGCCAGTCCTCTGAAGGAGGATCCCATGACAGAGATATTGAATCCTCAGGATTAAGAGACGATGACCTCCATGTCGAAGAAACCACTGATAAGAAACTCAAAGGAAAAACAGACAAGGACCTGCGGGAGTATTTGATGCTTCTAGGAGTCTTGGCGGCGAGCATGACATATCAAAGTGGCCTAAAACCACCAGGAGGTCTCTTGCAAGACAACAGCAATGGACACTCTGATGGCAATTCAATCCTCCACGACATCAACAGAAGCCGGTACCATGCTTTCTTCTACAGCAACTCTACTTCATTTATGGCTTCTATTGTTATCGTCGTCTTGCTTCTTCCAAGGACGCTGCATGACCACAAGTTTCTACTCTGGCCAATGCACACAGCCGTTTTGCTAAACATGCTCGGCCTCCTGGGTGCCTATGCAGCAGGCAGCACAAGAGACTGGGAGACGTCCAGGAATGTCATCTGTCTAATCATCCCTGTGCTGGTCTGCATTGCAGCCTATGCTGCTATGCAGCCTGGTCGTTCTGTCAGAAGAGAAAACAACGTCAGAAAGGAAATTCTACATCAACCAGCTAGTTATGGGGAAAGCTAAGGCGTCATGTGATGTTTTGTCCGCTTGCATCATCACCCAAGCACGCAAACCGACACCCACAACCTCTTCCTTGATGGTGTCTGGGAGTTGTGAGACTGAGATGTCAAGGTACTCGCCACTGAAGACCGTTGCGTTTTCTACGTTCCAGATCCACCAAGCGGAGAGCCATGACCAGAGAGGACAGGCCCTTCCTCTGTGGATTTGGAGAAGATTTCATGGTTTGTGAGGTGTGACAACAACTCACATTTGCCCTGTCAATCACACGAGGCAACACCTCATAACACAACGAACAGGGAAAAAAGCAGTTAACAAACAGATGGCACACGGACTATTGCACTTGGTCACACTGCCAGATGAGCGGGTGGTTGCAGACCTTAACGAGCCATGAGAGGCAGCACGACTGATGAAATAACTTTACGAGAATATTTTAGTTTCTTGGTGTTAATGTACCAACTCACAGATACTCCCTCCGATCCAAATCAATGGACTCAGATTTGTCTACATTCGGATATTGATTTGGATCGGAGGGAGTATGTGAAAGTAAGAAAAGCTTATGCTCAGCACATGCAGGTCACATCCGAAATGCACGTGCACGCATTGTGAAGATGAACGGTGCACTAACACAAGCCAAGAAGCAATAGAAGCCGATACCTAGGGGGACCATACCTGGAATTGGAGAGTGTAGGTAGGTATGTCGCTGTACTTGACAGCATCACAACCGAGCACGGTCCATTTATGAACTCAGCTGCGCTTGAACTGAAGCCGTCCTCATTTTCTTTAGCTTCAGTGACGCCGCGGGCCTGCAGAGGAGTTCCGTCGCACTCGCACACGAACTGGACGCGCGGGCCTACTGGGCATTCCGCCGAGCACCTGCCGAGCGTCCCCCGTCCTCCTGGGGGCGTTTCATCGAATAGAGCAGCCTGCCGTCCAGACTCCAGCGCGACACGAGGCCCGCGAACTAGCATCGTAGAATTTTCTGGTTCTTTCCATTCTAGAGAGAATGTTGCTACAAGAGCAGTTCCCCGATCGAGTCCGGTGACCGCGCGAATGTGGCGCGTGCAGGTGTTGAGATCAGCGCGATGATTCAGAGAAGGGCACAGGGGGATATATACATCGACTGCTTCAGGAAGCGGAGAGGACGGGTCACCGGCGAGCGCACGATCAGAACGGCCGTGGGCCGCAGCCGGCAGGCAACCGGAGGCGAGTTTTTTGTTTTGTTTTTCTTGTTTTTTTGACAGGCGAGGTTGAATCTCAGGTTGGTCTTTGTACCTGGGCCGCATCTAGATCGTCGGATGAGCAGAGCAGATGGTGTAGAGACCGAAACAGGTGTGAACATCGATTCGACCCACTTACTTGTACTGTTTTTTTTTACTTGTACTGTTTCTTAATTTACTAATCTAGAAAATATATGAAAAATATTCCTAACAAATTAAATTATTTGTTCACTAAGAAAACGATCATGCAATTTTTTAGAAAATCTGTCTTGAAATAATGTTCGTGGTTTTGAAAGTAACATTCACGAGTATTATTTTATTTGAATTTTTTCAAAGATTATACTACCTTACGTGTTACGTGAATACTTTCTTTTTTACTTATGAATGATTAATTTCAATCGCATGGGATTCCTTTCTTCATATGAACTTTTTTCGAGCACCGCAAAGAATTATTTAACTAAACGCAATGTTTTTTCGTCGTATGGATTTTTTTAGCATCTAGAATATTTTTTCTTAAACTCTTTGGACAAATATAATTTGTTGAAAAATATATTTTGTAATAGTCCTTCATCCCAAATTAATTCACTCTCCTTTGTCTATATATGCATGTACCTGGACGTGATTTAGTGTCTACATACATGAGTATCTAAATAAAGTTGAGTCAGTTAATTTAGGATTGAGAGATTATATGATCCTCGAGTTTTTATTCAAAAATAATCTTATTAAAGACTATCAAAAAAAGACATTGCTATCTGACAGTGTCGTATGTATGTTGAGTTGTGCAACGACAACTAATGCATTTCTAGCATGCATGCATGTAGTGACATATTGACGAGGACAACCTGGGCAACGCCTATCGTTGTAGACTTAGAGTTTCGTGGAAAAAAGAGCGTTGGAGATTTTGTAGGCTGATCAGACAAAGAAGAGAGTCGATGCAGTCTGATTATGGAGAAAGCTTAATTACAAAGTCCGGAGAGGCCGGGTCCTGAAACTGTATCCGGGGAGGTTATATGTTTACAAGTACAATACGAACTCTATGTCGGTTCGTGACTATTTCTTAATTGGTAAGACAATCATTTATTCATCGTTTCTGGATTCCTTTGGGTATTTATGGGCCGTAATATTTTATGCGCCTTGGGTAACTAATGATAGGGACCCAATAGGTCATAGACATATCACATATGCATCGACGGTGTTTAATTCCTTTTATTATTTAAAAAACTTTTATCACTCAAACCACTAATCCAATTAAAACTTTGATTTCACATTGCTTGGTCACAACAAGATCTTTGAAACTAGATTCCATGTTGACATATTTTAAGAAACTTTTTTTTGCTAATTGCTAGATTGTTATCACTAACTTGCGAGATTATTCATACTTAGTTGCTAGATTGTAATAACTTGTTTGATAGGCACATGGACACCATTCCACACCGATGTAAATGGTGCAAGATACTAATTTCTATGGAATGATGTCATCTCTTAGATCTTGGAAACACTTGAATACTCTATCTCTCTCTATCTCTATCTCCTTGTACATATCATTGCAATATCTAAGAACTTGTAAAGAATTATCCGATAAATATGTAAAATTATCATGGTAGCCTATTGCTAATATGGCTACCATAGTACTATAGCTTGGCAATGTGTCAAACATGAGGCCCACTCTTTTGTTCTCCATATCTTTTAAATGTCTAGAAAAGTATAAAAAAATTATCTGGTGAATATGTGCAAATATCATGATAACTGTTTGGTACTAATCTGCCAATTGGTGTTGTAAAAAATATTTATCAAAATATATTAACGGGATCTAGTTTTTAAGTGCTCATTAAGATGAATTTAGCGGTATAAACAGGTCGCTAATCAAAATAAAGATTTAGAAGATAAATCATTTTGAAATTTCAAAATTATCAATTAATATGATGAAGTCACCAATGAGATGATATATATTCATGCATGTGCTATCCTTATAGGAGAAATTGCATGAAAAACTGCTCGCTGCATGGAGCGAGAAATGATGCGGCGCCTCTTGTTATATTATTTCTCTTATTAATAATGGCTCACGCCACTACGGCTTACATAAAAACTCTCGAGGTATTTCATTATTATTACTATTTTTTATGAATTATTTTTTGTTTACTTGACACATATGGAGACCATAAAACGCTTGTGCACATATTTTAATAAAATCCTCTCATTTATGTGAAGAAATAAAATACTCACTGTAGGGGTTCGTAGCATGGAAAACAAAAAATTTCTACCGCATACAAACAAACAAGCCAAGATCTATCTACTAGATTGTAGCAACGAGTCGATAGAATAACTCATCCTCAAAGATTCCAAAGTGTTTAACGAGAGCGGATTCTCGTGGGTGATGTAGTCGTACTCTTGCCGATCTCAAGATCGTGTAGACGATCCTTCCAACGCTGCGTTCCGGCAGCGCTCCCGCAGTCGGTGACACGTTCGGTACTCGATGAAGACCTTCCTCTCCCTTGTTCCAGCAGGCAGCGGAGGTTGTAGCACTCTCCTCGCGATTCCGGCAGCACGACGGCGTGGTACCGGAAGTAGAGGGGAGATCTCGCAGGGCTTCGCCGTAAGCCGGAGCGAGTATGGTGGACTATGAGAGAGGCCTTGGTGATCTAGGGTTTAGAGGCACCAAGGAGAGAGGGCTAGGCCAGCAGCTAGGGCAAGGGGAGAGCCCCAAGTCGGCGGCTAGGGCAAACCCTAGGGCGGCGGCGGCTGCAGGAGGGCCGGCGGCTAGGGCTAGGGTTTAGAGGAGAGATGTGTGTGTTAGAGGGGCACCCCTGCCCCTCCTTATATAGGTGGGAGGGCGCTGGTTGGGAGGAGGGAGTCCTCCCCCAACTCGGCCTCCTTGGCCGGCGGTGGAGGGAGGAGGACTTCCTCCCCAAGTAGGTTTCCTACTCTCCCTCCACCAAGCAAACTTGCAGTCTGACTTTTCAAATTGGCGTTTGACTTTTCAAACTAGGATTTGATTTATCCCTTTATTTTGCTCAGCGATAACACCTAGTACATGATGCAACCATTCCAACTTGTTATGACACATTCATGTACCCTTTCCCTCCGGAGTGCCGGACCTTTCGGAACCTTCTAGAACATTCCCGATGAAAACACCGGAATCATTCTCCAACTCCGAAACAGGACTTTCCTTATATGAATCTTATTCTCCGGACCATTCCGGATATCCTCGTGATATCCCGGATCCCATCCGAGACTCCGAAGAACATTCGGTCTCTTACTCATCATTCCATAACTACTCAACAACATCGAATCCTTAAGTGTGTCTCCCTACGGTTCGTGAATTATGCGGACATGATCGAGACACTTCTCCGAACAATAACCAATAGAGGAATCTGGAAATTCATATGGCTCCCACATATTTCTACGATTACTTTGCTATCGAATGAACCACTTACATACGATACCAATTTCCCTTTGTCTCACGATAGTTTACTTATCCGAGGTTTTGATTGTTGGTATCTCTGCATACCTAGTTCAACCTCGTTACTGATAAGTACTCTTTTCTCGTTCCCGTGATATGTGATCCCTTGTGAGCTAGTCACATGCTTGCAAGCCAATTGGATGACATTCCACCGAGAGGGCCCAGAGTATATCTATCCGTCATATGGATGGACAAATCCCACTCTTGATCCATGTGTTTCAACCCATACTTTCCGAACACTCAATGCCACCTTTATAGCCACCCAGTTACGGTGTGGTGTTTGATGTCATCAAAGTATCCTTTCGGTGATGGTGATAAGCATGATCTCATGGTCGAAGGAATTAGGTTACTATGTATCAGAAAGCATATAACAATTGAACTATTAAAATGACTTGATCTTTATGCTACGCTTATCTATAGGAGTATGTCCATCATACCATTCTCCTAATGATATGATCTTGTTGTTTAATAACATCTCAATGTTCATGATAGGGAAACCACAATCATTTATTAACCAACAATCTAGTATCATGAAGAGGCTTTACTAGGGACTCTAATTTAGTTTACAAATCACACAAGTATTAATGTTTCCTTGTTAATACTGTTATAGCATGAATGTAAACATTTATCATAAACACAAAGATATAATAATAACTACATTTATTATTGCCTCTAGGGCATATCTCCAACAGTCACATGGACGTCAATGTCTGACTCACAAAAGAAATCTAGGATTCCAAGGCATGATAATAAATTGAGATATTTGTGTGGCTCGTGCTTCCTTGGACTACTCCCCATTAAAAAGGGCCACTACCTCTAAATCTCTAAATCTTACTCCCTCTGTCCCAATGGATATGGCGTAAATGTTTTAGCTCGATTATTAAGGTGATTCCCTAAACTTTGTGAACTAATCATAACAAAAGTGGTTATCAAGTGAGTGTTCCTGCGGCGTGGTGTGTTTCTAATTCCATCTTTAAATTTTTTGCTTTTATTCAGCTGTGGCACCCGTTTACTTGCCAGGAAGCATTTAGACGAAATTCTTCGGACCTTACTAGTGGCAGCATGCCGCTACTCTTCGCCACCGGTCCGCCGAACTTTCTCTTTGAAAGTCTGTATCTTATACTCATAGGATAATATTGTGCTGCCACGGGGGATAGCTGCCCCCACCTAGAGACCACCCGATCAAATCTTTGAGATATGTGCCAGAACTACTTAGCTTTGCATCACACGCTGGCACACATATCCCTCTAATAAAACTAACCACTGATATATCATAAACGTGACAAGAGAAGTGTGTGTGAGAGAGAGAGTGAACAAACTGCTCCCTGCACATGTCATTGATACGAGGCTCGAGAAACAAGTAGAGACAAACACCAACTTGTCCTACACATATGTCTGAGCATGCATCCATTTGTATTCGTACTCAACCAAGCATCGTCCTATTGTGTATTGAGTATGTGGAACATGCATGCACACCTGATGTAGCAGCAGCCTATTTACATACGGAGGGCGTATGCATTACTAAGTATGGCTGAGAGTGGCTATTTTCTCCTTTGCGATACCAACTAAATAGAGAATGTACGCTAATTACTCTCATGCTAGACATGTTATGACTTATGCATGCATTAGGTAAGTTGGCCTATATTAGCTTTTATTACCTCTGTTTTTAAACATAAAATAGCTTTCTATGCTAAAATAGTCTACCAAAATAATACCAACGGACACAGCGTATATCAGCTAACTAGGATCCGTATGCATGCACTATCGACGTGCATTGATCACATGGATAAGGTGCTTATGATCGTAACCTTGTATCAAGTGCTTGCATGCATTTTTGGTCCTCTGCCACCACATAGTGAATGGTGACAGTTTGCTAGAGTACAAAAGGGTTTGTCCATCTTGTACTAGTACTGTTTTCTTGACACATCTACCAAAACAAGGACATTTGTATCTGACACACAATGGCATGTCTCATCATTTCTAATTGTTGATTACCATCAGAGAACTTTGTTTAATGTCATGTGGGCACAGATGTGTGCTCGCATCTCTAGAAAAATCGTGTGGTAGCTGCATGGGGGGCAGCTATCCCCTGTGGCAGCAAATCCGCACTCTATACTCATATTTATATATCTTTGGGTTTTATTGTGCTCTTGCCCCAACAGACTCTCTTCTATTTCTTTTCTTTGGTTTGGAACTTGTATTGGATTTAGATGATTGTACTTTATTTATAAAGCGTGGCAAAATAAAGTGAAGATTTGGTGCATATTGGCACCAATGATCCTGGTTTTAAAAAAATCAAAAAAAAATCCGAGTTTCAAAAAATTCTGAAAAAAAAATTAGGACGTAGTCCAGGATATATACCACAAACATGGAAAATATCAATTTCAAATATTTTGTATTATTGGTTACACAAAAATAACAAAAGTATAGATCTGAGTATGTATAGTTTTACGTTTCTAAATTTTATCACATTTTTACAGTCAAAAATCTTTTATCATATTTTGTCTTTTTCGTGTAGCCCAAAATATAAAGAATTTTGGGTTGTGGTTTTGCAAGCATATAAATACACCATTGAATATGCACGGAATTTATTTCAATTTTTTAAAACTTGTAAATATGATTTTTAAATTATTTTTAAACACTATAGCCCGAGAGAAAAACAACACTTCCCATGCGAAAAACTATTTCGAGGAGGATGATAAATTGAGAAGTTACATATGAGCATGACTTTTTTTTAGAACATCGGAAGGGGCATCCCCCTACCTCAAATTTTATTAAAAGAGAGCTAAGGCAGCTCAAGATTTTACAAGAGGAGTTTAAAGGGGAGAAACAACAGGGAAGAAAAGGGGGAAAAGGAAACACAATCAGAATTGCCATTCTAAAGTCCAGACCAACGTCGCATCCTTCTCTTTCTTGCTAGCTCTGAGGGTCCAGAGCTTCACCATATCAGGACATTGTGTAGCGACCACGTCGACAGGGGTTTCGATGCCATCGAAGACCTTCCTATTCCTTGATAGCCATATAGTCCAGTAAACTGCAGTAATGACTATGTCCAAGCACGCATTTTTCTTTCTGGAGTTCTTTTCTTTGCTTCGATATATATATCCTCTAGTTCAACGTACTCATCCATCTGAATTCCCATCTTGTCCAAGATTAGTTTGGTATGTTGGCAATCAAACACAAAGTGTTGAACAGTCTTCTTTTCATGACATCCAAAGGGGCATTAGGTCATTGTCAACAATTTTTTGCTTTAGAAGAACTGTCATCTTTTATTCTCCCTTTGATCATGACCCAAACAAAAAATCTTTCCTTCTTTTGGTGCAGCGCATTTCCAAATTAAACTGGCACCCCCATTTTCAGCTCCTCCTCAGTTACGCAGCATATATAAATTTCTCACTGAAAAGTTGTCAGAGGAATTTAACCTCCATCCTCTTTTTGTCTTGAGAAAGTGGACCCAAAGTACAAATATTGAGGAAGGAGATCAGAGTAGTTCGCTCTTGCTCAGCTTGGTCAGATGTAATGCGTTTTAGATGAAGAGACCATTCCCCATTTTTTCAACACTCGGCAACTGAAATATTTAGTATGTTGGTATGCGAAATATGAGAGATTTTGATTTACTCGGCAACAGAAATATGAGTATGATTTACTTCTGATACTTAAGATCTGAGAGATTTTGATTTACTCGATGATCTCTCGGGAATGAACATAAAGAAAAAACAGGCTAAACATAAAAACAAAACAAATCCCTAATAAATTTTAAAAAAACATGACAGATCTCCCACTTCACGGGATGCTACTACCGTGAGGTGTCCCGTCCCTATCCGTGACGCCGGCGTGCAGGAGAAGCGCCCAGACTAGCGTGACGAACTCCCCGCCACGACCCATGGCCTCGACATGGCCCTTGACGTTCTTCGATGGCGCGACGAACAGCACCATCTCCGACCAGAAGTCCGCCAGGAACCGCCACGCCGCCGCCTCGTCCTCCACGTACGCCTCCACCAGGCGCCTCCCAAGTTCGGCGCCGCGCTGCAGCACCTTGTTCCCAGACCTCTCGCTCAGCTCCTTCAGAAGCCGCTCGTACCTTTGCGCCGTCGACTCGCTGGTCCCTTCGTCGTCCTTCCCCAGCGCCGCTTGCACGTCCTCCGCCACTTCCTTGTACACCTTTTCGGTCCACGCGGTGCTGTCCGGAAGCAGCCCCGGCGCGGCCGCCACCAGGTAGGCGCAGTAGTAGGACAGGTGGCAGGCGGCGGTCATGTCGGCCGCCGCCGGCGTCGGGCACGCTGCGTGCGAGTACTTGATCTCGAAGAGCCTCGTGCCGATGTGGCAAGCGAGGATATGCTCCGTGGTGCTGCTGCAGCTTCCGTTTCCGTCGAGCGCCCAGCTTTTCTTAGAACCATGCACCGGTGCAGGCCACGCCCAGCCGGACATGCCGCCGAGGCCGACTCCCGGCGCCGCCGTGCTTCCTTTGTCCAACCCCCCGTAGCTGCGCTTCAGGGACCTGAGCACGGCGTCCTTCACGGCAGGCGAGACTCCCACCGACCTCATCAGCCCTGCGCGCCCGTACAGTTTCTCCGAGAAGAGCCCCGACCGCCTGCCAAAACGCCGGGGCTCCAGCACTGAGTTCTGCCCGATCTTGTTGCTCCAGCGCTTGGCAGGCCTGAGCCGCAGCACCGCCTCCAGCGCCGCGTGCGTGCATCGCCCCGCTGGCGATTTGCGTCTGATGTAGCTACCGAGCAAGGCCATCTTTGTCCAGTTGGAGCACACGCCGGCGACGATCTCGCAGGTCTCGGTGAGCACGGTGGCCAGCAGGAGGAACAGAGTGATGAGGTAGTAAGCTTTTTGCGCCGGTGTGGCATCCGGGTTCGCATCGGACACCGGATCGTCTTTCTCGGGGAGGAAAACGATCACTCTACCGAGTTGGTATACAACTCCGACGCTGATAGCTCCGGCGATGATCAGGACGGAGAGGAGGTAGTTCAGGGCGGCGTACCAGCCACTGAACGAGCACAGAGGGAGCGGGGAGTAGTAGAAGTCGCTCGCGAACCAGAGCTCGTCCACAAGGACTTGGAACACCCGGTCGGCATCGGCGCCTCCTTTGCCGGCCGTGTCCATGCCTCTGAGCACGAAGTCGAGGGCGCCGCTGGACCCTTCCTCGGCCAGGGGATACCCCGACAGCCGGCGACGGAGACTCTTAAAGAGGGAGAAGGAGAGGCAGAGATCCCTCAGCTCCGGCCGCTTGCCGAGGAGGCTGTCGTCGCCGTGATCGGACAGTGACCACACGCGGTCCAGCGTGACGAGGGCGCCGAGCTCCTTTTTCATGGCGTCGCGCTCGCGCTTGACTCGGTACCCTCGGGGGGTTTCCTCGACGTGATCCTTGCTCTCCCCCATCACCAGGTAAGGAGGCACGTGTCCATGGCCGTCCACCGCGCCCTCCTCGACGAGCTGCGCCATGTATCCGGACACAAGCCGGGCGTTCTTGCCCACGGCGTAGGAGTCGCTCGCCATGAAGAAGGCGACCAGCTTGAGCACCACCTTGGCGAAGCCGAGCAGAAAGAAGACGACGAAGATTGATTGTCCAGGAATTTTCAGCCATCCTGCCTCCGGCATGCACATGACGATTAGCCAAGCCACAACGGCATACGTGCCGATGAGCTCAACGCGGGTCTGGACCTTCTGGCCGTCGACGCTGACGTCTCCGGTGGAAGGCGCGGCGGTGGCGGTGGACGCGGAGGCCGCGGCGGTGTCGGCGTTGCCCTTGATGATGAGTATGATTACTGCCCACAGGAGGAGCGTCCACATGGTCTGGACCTGTGGGCTTTCCTTGCCTCCGGGGAATTTCTTGCAGCCTTCATGCGTTTTGCAGTACTCCGAGTACAGCTCTCGGTCCGTCTTCCTCTGCCGCAGCAAGGCGGAGATGACGGAGGAGGTGAGGGGGATGAAGGCGACGGAGGCGCCCCAGACGATGAATCGGAGCGCCGGGTGGCGGCAGCGGCGACCGTACGTGCTAAGTGCCACCACCAGAATGGCGAGCACCGCGGAGGCGACCGTCGGGAGGAGATCTAGCAAACCCATAGGCTGGGCTTGGGGAGGCCCCATCCCCATTGGAGGAGCAGACGGTGACATGCTTATGCTTGGTTATGATCAGTAATGTCGTGGTGGTGGTGGTGGTCTGTGTCGATGAATGTAAGGGTTTTGCTCGCCCCCATTTATAGAGGAGAAGAGAAGGGCGTGACAGAGGTTTTGGAGTATTTCAATGAAGCTGGTGTCATCGATCGCCGCTGCCATTGTCGGCACTCGCCACAGTACGGTGCGTACGAGTTGAGATGCTTACAGTTGACAAGGACCCACTTGATAACGGTGCAGTTTAACAATCAAGGGACATTACCGCAGTCCATATATAAATATGCAGTTGACATTGACGCAAGTTGAGAGGCTCGTGTCACTGCATCTTCTCAAGTCTCAAATCTCAACCCTAGAGTAATATAAGTGCACTTGAGATAATTTAGCTCAACCTGCTCATAGATAGTCTCCGTCGGAGGCGCCGCCGCCGTTTCCCATGTTTCTCGCTGCCGCCGGAGGGGTCAAGGGCAAAGGCAGGGACCTTCCTCCCCTTGCTGGTGGCATGGAGCGGGTCTGTGGCGGTCGGGGGTGCGGACAGTCGCCGGAGCGGCAGTCGTAGGTGGGGCTGGTGGTGGGTGTCATGGCGGACGGTGGTGCTTGGGAGATGACCGATATGGAGTCGGTGGTTCGGTCATTGACGTCCACCCCTGCAAGATCCGTGTCGGTCGGGTTTCCTCGATCTCCACCGGCCGGAATTCAGCGGGTGCATGGTCGGTCCTGGCCCTTGTGACCAGATGTGTCCGCCCCTGCCATCAATCTTCGTAGGTCTTCTTTCCTGCGTCAGGTTGCAGTCTTGGCGGCCCGGGTTGCCTAATGCTCTGCCAGCCATGCTAGTGGGGAATCGGGCGGCCATTCCGGCTGGGATCCGGCGTGAGGCGGCGTGGGGGCTTCCGATCTACATAATAAAGGAGTTGGTCCCAAGATCCCTATCAAGCCATGATGATGTTCCTTCCTGCTGCCTATATTTAGTGGTCTGGCTGGAGTGTCGAGTTATGGTGTGCTCCACTGGCGAACTCCAAACGGACGACATGCCTGGAGATCGCCGGATCAGATGGGTTTTGGTCGCGCGCAACCATTTTTTCTGACCGTTTGGTTTCAGAGGGAGCGATATGAAGCTCTGCAAACTGTTGCCATTGTGAGACATGTCTTTTGTTCTATTGTGAAGTCCGTCGTAGAGAATGGCATGGAAAACGATATCTGAGGACGAGTAATGGTGGTTCGAGTCCTGGTGGTGATGAGGTTTTGACTAGGTGATTCGTGACTTGGAGCAGCGACATCAACAAGTGGAGCCGACCACATAGGAGAAATTCAGGGTATAAACTTGCAGGGTGAAAGCCCAAGCTATGGCCTTAATTGGTTGTGCCTAGCAATGACTTTATTGGAGGCATTGTTTTGTGAGAACAGACTTTCTGCTAGGTGAAAACCTGTGATCGATGATCAGGGCGATGACGACGTTTGTGCACTATTCCCTTCTTTAAGATGCCGCTTTCGGAGAAGTTGGATTTTTGATGTTGTCTTGGTGTGTTTGGTCCGGCAACAAGGAGTAGATCAATGTAGCAGGACCTTTTTCATTTCTGTAAATTTTCTTCCTCTTTTTAGACTGTGTGTATCTGTATTGCCATTAGGGTGCTACGTTGTTGCAGAGGCGGGATATAATTGGTTCACGATATTAATATATACTCTTTCTCGGAAAAGACAGTCTCCTGTCTTAAAATATAAGACGTCTAAGATTAGTTAAAAGATGAGAGAAGCGCGGGGTCAACCCGCTTCAAATATGGAACATGGATTTTAATATAAAATTGTACTAAAAACTAAATATTTTAGAACAAATATCTATATCAACAATACTGAATTGGCACTAGCGTCTTAGCCTCGCAACAGCGTCAACCCTCCCCCGTAGCAACACCGCCTCACCCTTGTAGCTCTGCTGCTACCCCTCGCAGCAGCGTTGGCGGCCTGGCCTCGAAGCACCGAGGCCTGGAATTTTTCTGCACCAGCAACTCGTGCCTTGCAGAACGGCAG
Organism: Avena sativa; assembly: GCA_916181665.1. Classification (NCBI taxonomy): domain Eukaryota; kingdom Viridiplantae; phylum Streptophyta; class Magnoliopsida; order Poales; family Poaceae; genus Avena; species Avena sativa. The sequence goes on along the minus strand of OV702285.1, from coordinate 110,595,394 downwards.
GTCCCCCCCCCCCCCCCCCCCCCCAAGTATTTTAGGCTAGATAAAATCTGATATCTAAAGTAGTGAACAATGCACAATTTCAATCCTCCAAAATCCGTCAGATTTGGTAATTTCTGTTACACCTAAATTAAATATACAATGTATTTTGGTTGTGAGTTTATCAATTTGGTAGAGTAAATCTTTATCTACATGTAGAATGTTTTTTCAGAGTTTTTGAAACTTTGAACTTGTGTTTTCATACGATTAAAAATAAACTTTGAGCTTGTGTTTTCATACGTTAAAAATTGAACACTTATGCTATGATGAAATACATCTAAATAAATTATTTCAAAATATATTTTTACCAGGTTTCATAAAGTTTTCCAAAGTTTTATCAAGTTTCAGAAGTTGATTTTCAAACATTGCTAAAATATATTTAATACTGGTCTTATTTTAAAGATCTCTTTGTTAGAAATCTAAATGTTCAAACGGGTCATAAGTTAGATTTTTTTATTCAAAATCCATGGAGATCTCAAGTTTACAAATGGATTGAAAATCATGAATCTATGACTTTGCATGCAACAATACTTGTAAGGGATTTAAAGGAGAGAGAAGATGGGGGCCATGCACGGTAGAATCGCCGCTCGATCTCTACAATGCCAACGTTGTATGTATGTACCTCAGAGGCGATCCTTCACGTGGCATTCATTTACAGAGTCGACGGATCAATAAAATCTCCGTTTGAAACAACGCAAAAGATGTTTGATTCATTTAATTACAGATTCACCTAAGAAATCATCACTAGTAGAAAAAAGGCTATCCGTTCGTGCCTCCTAATAGCATTAGTCTCGGTTCCGCCACGAACCGGGACTAATGCTGGCACGCGTCCCGATTCGAGCGGGCACGGACCCGGAGGCATGTGTCCCGGTTGGTAGGGGGCATACGTCCCGATTTGTAACACAAACCGGGACTAAAGGTTGGGCGTCAGCCACGTGGCGTGGCACACACCTTTAGTCCCGATTTGTGCGTATGCTCCCGCCCTCTATAAATGCAACACCTCAGCCCTCTGCCTCCACTCTGTTTTTTCTTGGTGGAAGGTGTGAGGGATGTACTAGTTTTTTTTCCCTATGCATGCATTCAAGGTGTTTGATGAAATGTTTGAGTGAATGATCCTGTTCAATTTCTCATAAAACAAAAATATAGAAGGTGTCCGAGACGCACTTGAGCTTTCTCCTTTTTATTTTCCTCGATCGAGGTTAGCAATCTTATCTTTTCTTTGTCATTGATACAATGCATGTGTCGATGTGAATTGGTCATTTCACTATTTATGATGTGCTGTTTTTTGATAAACTTACTTATATGATGCAGATAAACGGTCGGGAATGGATGTACGGTGACCGGCGCGTACCCGGATATATGAAAGGCGTGGATAAATTTATCGATGTGGCTACGGCAAACAAATAGAATGGTTTTATACGTTGTCCATGTGTTCAATGTCGGAACAATAAGGAGTACTCTTCCTCGAAAATCATTCGCGGCCACCTGATTATGAAAGGTTTCATGTCCAACTATAATTGTTGGACCAAGCACGGGGAAAGAGGGGTTATGATGGAAGATGGTGAAGATGAAGATGATGATAACAACTATCATCATATGTTTCCTGAATACAGTGATACTGCAATGGAAGACAATGGAGAGGAAGGAGGTGACGAACGGGCATCAGATGAGCCGGCTGATGAACTTGGTAGGGTCATTTCTGATACAAAACGAGACTGTGAAACAGAAAATGAGAAGTTGAAGTTAGAGGGCATGTTAGAAGATCACAAGAAATTGTTGTACCCAAATTGTGAAGATGGCAACACAAAGCTCGGTACCACACTGGAATTGTTGCGATGGAAGGCAGAGTGTGGTCTAACTGACTCCTTATTTGAAAAGATGCTGAAAATAATGAAGCCGAAGTTTCCAAAACATAACGAACTTCCCGAGAGTACCTACGAAGCAAAGAAGACTCTCTGTCCTCTAGGATTAGATGTGCAAAAGATACATGCATGCATTAATGACTGCATCCTCTACCGCGGTAAGGAGTATGGGAATTTAGATAAATGCCCGGTATGCAATGCATTGCGGTATAAGATCAGACGAGATGACCCTGGTGATGTTGAGGGAGAGCCCCTCCGGAAGAGGGTTCCTGCTAAGGTTATGTGGTATGCTCCTATAATACCAAGGTTGAAACGCATGTTCAGAAACAAAGAGCATGCCAGGTTGTTGCGATGGCACAAAGAAGACCGTAAGAAAGACGGGAAGTTGAGACACCCTGCTGATGGGTCACAGTGCAGAAAAATCGAGAGAGACTTCCCAGACTTTCCAGGTGACGCAAGGAACTTATGGTTTGGTCTAAACGGATGGCATGAATCTTTTTGGGGAGCAGAGCTGCAGTCACAGCACCTGGCTCGTGACTCTATGTATCTACAACCTGCCTCCTTGGTTGTGCATGAAGCGTAAGTTCATTATGATGCCAGTGCTCATCCAAGGCCCGAAGCAACCGGGCAACGACATTGATGTGTACCTTAGGACATTAGTTGAAGAAATCTTACAGTTGTGGGGCAAACCAGGTGTACGTGCGTGGGATGAGAACAAATAGGAGCCATTTGATCTACGAGGGTTGCTATTCGTAACCATCAATGATTGGCCTGCTCTTAGTAACCTTTCAGGACAGACAAACAAGGGATATAAGACATGCACACACTGTTTAGATAAGACTAAAGGTACATATTTGCATAAATGCAAGAAGGTTGTGTACCTGGCGAATCGACGATTTCTTCCGACCAATCATCCCGTAAGAAAGAAAGGCAAGCATTTCAAAGGTGAGGCAGATCACCGGAAGAAGCCTGAACTCCCTGCTGGTGATGATGTATTTGGTATGGTCAAGGACATAGAAGTAATCTTTGGAAAGGGTCCCGGCGGTCAATCAGTTCCGAACGACGTCGCTACAGGACACGCACCCATGTGGAAGAAGAAATCTATATTTTGGGAGCTGCCATATTGGAAAGTCCTGTGTGTCCGCTCTTCAATCGACGTGATGCATGTGACGAAGAATCTTTGCGTGAACCTGCTAGGATTCCTAGGCGTGTATGGGAAGACAAAAGATACACCAGAAGCACGGGAGGACCAACAAACTATGAAATACCCAAAGAACATGCATACACAGAACAAGACGGATAAAGGGCGTCACTTAAGTCGTGCCAACTATGCTCTTACCAAAGCAGAGAAGGAAATCTTTTTTGAAGTCCTTAACAGTATCAAGGTGCCGTCTGGCTTCTCATATAATATAAAGGGGATAATAAATATGGCAGAGAAAAAGTTCCAAAACCTAAAGTCTCATGACTGTCACGTGATTATGACACAGTTGCTTACGATTGCATTGAGGGGGCTTCTACCGGAAAATGTTCGAGTACCCATTGTGAAGCTGTGTGCATTCCTCAATGCAATATCTCAGAAGGTAATCAATCCAGATATTCTGCCAAGGTTACAGAAGGATGTGGTACAACGTCTTGTTAGTTTTGAGTTGGTGTTCCCACCATCCTTCTTCAATATTATGACGCATCTCCTGGTTCACCTAGTGGAAGAGATTGCCATTCTCGGTCCGGTATTTCTGCACAATATGTTCCCCTTTGAGAGGTTCATGGGAGTCTTAAAGAAATATGTTCATAACCGTGCTAGAACAGAAGGAAGCATCTCCAAGGGATATGGAACAGAGGAGGTCATTGAGTTTTGTGTTGACTTTATTCCTGACCTTAAGCCGATCGGTGTTTCTGACTCGCGGCATGAGGGAATACTAAGTGGAAAAGGCACGCTGGGAAAGAAAGCAATGATATGTAGGGACGGGGATTCTTTCACTAAAGCACACTACACAGTTCTACATAATTCCACCTTGGCAGCTCCATATATCGAGGAACACAAGAATATTGTACGCTCCAAAAACCCGGGGAAGCCTGAACCATGGATTACAGATGAACACATGCAGCCTTTCGGTGGTTGGATGCAGACACATCTCTTGAATGACACCACTGTTGGAGATCAGCTATACTTGTTGGCCGCGTCACCATCTTATACTGTATTGAATTTCCAAGGGTACGAAATAAATGGGAATACATTCTACACGATCGCCCAAGATAAAAAGAGCACCAACCAAAATAGTGGTGTCCGCTTTGATGCAATAGACGAGAATGGACAAAAGGACACATACTATGGTTACATAGAGGAGATATGGGAACTAGACTATGGAGTCTCTTTTAAGGTCACTTTGTTTCGCTGCAAATGGGTCAACCTGAATGGGGAAGGGGTAAAGATAGACCAGTTGTACGGAATGACAACAGTGGATCTCAACAATCTTGGTTATAGAGATGAACCATTCGTCCTAGCCAATGATGTGTCTGAGGTTTTCTATGTGAAGGACATGTCCTCCAGACCGAAAAAAGAAAAAATGTGCAAACGAATACATCATATGATGAGCCAAAGCGTCACATAGTTCTTTCAGGGAAAAGAAACATCGTGGGAATCGAGGACAAGACAGACATGTCAGAAGATTATAATAAGTTTGATGAAATTCCGCCCTTCACAGTGAAAACTGACCCAAGCATTCCATTAAGTAAAGAAGATGCTCCATGGTTACGTCTGAAGCGATCATAAGGAAGGACATATGCCAAGAAGTTCATGCACATATTATGTAACTCTAGTTCATGTCTTTCGCGGTTTGGGGCTTCACCGAAGGATATCTTTCGCGGTTTGTGGCTTGACTGGGACTATATATAGGGGGGCCTTTAGTCCCGGTTTTGTAGTCTCAGTTTTTAATATTAATAAATGTCTTGAGTGTTAGTCCCGTTTTGTGGATGGACCGGGACTATGAAGAAGTTGTCCCGATTCGTACTTACCATTAAGATCTGATCTCCAAACGCGCGCAGTCACATATTAGGGAGTGTCGCTATGACCAGTTTCTTGGAGATGCCGGAGGACTGGGATCCGGCGGCATCTCCCTGAAACTGGTCGTAGTGGTGTCCCTTCTCTCGAAAACCATCTTGCAGCTTGTAACTTCTCTAACTATATCAATACACCTGGGAGCTAACTAATTTCATATATTAGGGAGTGCCTCTATGACCAGTTTCTTGGAGATGCCGGAGGACTGGGATCCGGCGGCATCTCCCTGAAACTGGTCGCAGTGGTGTCCCTGCTCTCGAAAACCATCTTCCAGCTTGTAACTTCTCTAACTAGATCAATACACCTGGGAGCTAACTAATTTCACATATTAGGGAGTGCCTCTATGACCAGTTTCTTGGAGATGCCGGAGGACTGGGATCCGACGGCATCTCCCTGAAACTGGTCGTAGTGGTGTCCCTGCTCTCAAAAACAATATTGGAGATGCCTCAATCTGGCTGGAGGACTGGACTCACAAGGATGCCTATTTATAGTACAAGCAGCTCGGCATAGTGTCGACGTCTACGAAATAATGTCGACACTCACCCCTATTAGTGTTGACTCGTGTTTTGTCCCGGTTGGTGTCTCCAACCGGGACTAAAGGTTCATCTTTAGTCCCGGTTGGTGACACCATCCGATACAAGGTACACGCCACACGACATAATGTCGACACTCACCCCTATCATTAGTGCTGCCTGGCCCAGCCTGCCGAAATACCTCTAACCGGGACTAAAGATGAACCTTTAGTCCTGGTTAGAGACACCAACCGGGACAAAACACGAGTCAGCACTAATAATAGGGGTGAGTGTCGACATTATTTCGTAAGTGTCGACACTATGCCGAAATACCTCCAACCGGGACTAAAGATGAACCTTTAGTCCCGGTTGGAGACACCAACCGGGATAAAACACGAGTCGACACTAATAATAGGGGTGAGTGTCGATATTATTTCGTAAGTGTCGGCACTAACACGAGTCAGCACTAATAATAGGGGTGAGTGTCGACATTATTTCGTAAGTGTTGACATTATTTCCGAGCGCAAAAAACGGGTCGTTTTGTGAAGTAACCACAAAAATGCTGTTTCAGAATGCTACCATCCCATTTTCCTAAAATACTAGACCACCTTACATGGACTATATCCCAACCGGGACATCTCAAACCTTTTCGTACATCCCGGGTAAAAAGGACAAATGTCTGCTGAATCGGCAGGAAGTGGGTCCGGTTTGTACTACAGGTACATGATCTATCGCCCGTGATTTTTTGAAAAAATCATTTTTAGACTCGCAATATGTGGTTTCTTCAGAGATCCAATGCAAGTTCTAACGATGATCATCCCCTATCTTCATGCACGTCGGTTCGACCATAGTTAGAAATTCAGAAAATTCAAAACGGGCATAATAAATTCAAAAAAATCCGAACAATGAAAATCCTTCGCGTGATGTCATATTATGTGACATAGTTGAAAGGAAAAATACTAGACTTGGTATATTGATCATGTCTCAAAAAAACCTTCACAAAATGACCTATCATGTTCGAGGTTTCATGGCTTTCGGTCCAAATGACCGATGTTATGTGCTGAATCACGGCATAGTTTGTGATGTTGTGCCTATATTATGCATGCATGTGGACATTGGTATGGAGAACAATGTTGCAGGAGGAAGTTTTCCTTTTTGTCGCACGGAAAAGCCCTTTTCCATTTCCCGAGCGCAAAAAACGGGTCGTTTTGTGAAGTAACCACCAAAATGCTATTTCAGAATGCTACCGTCCCATTTTTCTAAAATACTAGATCACCTTACATGGACTATCTTCCAACCGGGACATCTCAAACCTTTTCGTCCATCCCGGGTAAAAAGGACAAATGTCTGCCGAATCGGTAGGAAGTGGGTCTGGTTTATACTACAGGTACATGATCTATCGCCGGTGATTTTTGAAAAAAATCATTTTTAGACTCGCAATATGTGGTTTCTTCAGAGATCCAATGCAAGTTCTAACGATGCTTGTCCCCTATCTTCATGCACGCCGGTTCGACCATAGTTAGAAATTCAGAAAATTCAAAACGGGCATAATAAATTCAAAATAAATCCGAACAATGAAAATCCTTCGCGTGATGTCATATTATGTGACATAGTTGAAAGGAAAAATACGAGACTTGGTTCTTTAATTCCAGTTCTATCCTAATAAATTTTTCTTTCCACCCATTATTTCCCATCCTTTTTCTCCCGCCCATTAATATATAAAAAATATAAGTTAATTCAAATCCAAATTAAGAACAGAAAATGGTTTTGAATTATTTATTCAAATCCAAACACTTTTTATGTTTAAAGTTTTTCTAAATTCAAAATTAATATTCAAAAAATATAAGTTAATTCATTTTTAATTTTAAATGGTTCATAGATTAAATGGTTACATTAATTATTTTTAAAAACAGAAAATGGTTTTGAATTAGTTATTCAAATTCAAACACTTTTTATGTTTAAAGTTTTTCTAAATTCCAAATTAATATTTAAAAAATATAAGTTAATTCATTTTTAATTTTAAATGGTTCATAGTTTAAATGGTTACATTAATTATTTTTTAAAAATAGAAAATGGTTTTGAATTAGTTATTCAAATTCAAACAGTTTTTATGTTTAAAGTTTTTCTAAATTCCAAATTAATATTCAAAATATATAAGTTAATTCATTTTTAATTTTAAATGGTTCATAGTTTAAATGGTTGCATTAATTATTTTTAAAAACAGAAAATGGTTTTGAATTAGTTATTCAAATTCAAACACTTTTTATGTTTAAAGTTTTTCTAAATTCCAAAGTAATATTCAAAAAATATAAGATAATTCATTTTTAATTTTAAATGGTTCATAGTTTAAATGGTTACATTAATTATTTTTAAAAACAGAAAATGGTTTTGAATTAGTTATTCAAATTCAAACACTTTTTATGTTTAAAGTTTTTCTAAATTCCAAAGTAATTTTCAAAAAATATAAGTTAATTCATTTTTAATTTTAAATGGTTCATAGTTTAAATGGTTACATTAATTATTTTTAAAAACAGAAAATGGTTTTGAATTAGCTATTCAAATTCAAACACTTTTTATGTTTAAAGTTTTTCTAAATTCCAAAGTAATTATCATTTAAAAAAATTACAAATTTAAACCCCAAAATAAAAAATAAGGCGGGACCAGAGAGAAAATTCCTGATTTTTTTTAAAATAGGGTCATATGTCCCGGTTGGAGCCACCAACCGGGACTAAAGACCCTGCGCGCGCCAACCCTTGGTCTGCTGAAAAAAGTGGAGTATACGTCCCGGTTGGTGGCTCCAACCGGGACGTAAGGACTTTTAGTCCTGGTTGTTGGCATCAACCGGGACGTATTCTCCCTCCCATTTATACACGACGCCCCTTCTCCTTCTCCTTCTTCCCCGTTCCTCTTCACTCACCCGCATGCGCACACTGGGAGACGCCGCCACCGCACCGATCCCCGCGTCGCCGGCAGGCTGCCCCGTCCTTGCACGCCCGCCGTCATCGTCAGCGCCGCCGCCTCCGCCCTCTGTCCGCTTCCGTCCTCGTCTCCGGCCTCACACGCGCGTCTCTAGCCGCCGTGTCCAGCGCCATCGCCGGCGCCGTCCCCTATGCTCCCCTCGCGCCAACGACCCCTCCGCGAGCTTCCCGGTGAGCTCACGGTCCCTATGACCCTCTCTGTTTCCCCTCTCCCTCTCTGAATCATCGCCGTCGCCTCCGCCTGCATGCGTCGCCGTCGGCTGTCGTCGTGCGGCCTGCTCCGGCGACCTCTACCTAGTGGCGCCGCCCTAGTTAGGTTCGTGGTGATGCCCTGATTCGATTAGGCCTACTCGTGCGTCTCCGTTCGCCCCCTAGCGCCGCCAGCCGCCGCCGTCTGGCCGTGCTCTGGCGAGGTCCACGTGGCTTGCTTGCGTGGCCAGGTCCCACCAGTCAGCCCCTCTGGCTAGATCCAGCCCCAGTGAGAAACGCCCTGACCCCCCCCCACTTTGCGTGTGGGGCTGCTGATGTGGCTCCGGCCCCACCAGTCAGTCTCTATGGGTAGGTTCAGTCGTGGTAACAAAAGCCCTGGGTTGTTTATGACGTCAGCCTGATGTAATAATTTTTTTTATAATTCCAGAAAATGATTAAATATTGTAAAATTCATATCTTATTATTTATAAGTCAGAAAAATACAAATAATATATCAAAATGTTCAGAAAAATGAGTTCTACCTTTTTAAGCTATAATCATGCATTGCTAATCAACTTTAATGACAAGTTTAATTAGAGAACTAAATCAACCCCTCTCATGTGTTTCCGGAGTTTCCCGAGTTAGGGTTTTCAACCCTCGGAACCCCATTTAAATTGCCGAGCAAGTTTTAGGGTTTCATTTCAATGCAATTCAACTTGTCATATCATCATCCTTGTTTGAGAATTCCGCCTATCCCTCCTCCCCGACCACCACAGCGCCTTCGTCTCCGTCCATCGCCACGCGCTCCAGCCGCCTCCGTCGACCTCCATCTCCGGCCGCATCGTCTCCAGCCGCCTGCGTCGACCTCCGTCTCTGGCCACGTCGTCTCCGGCCGCCTCTGTCGACCTTCGTCTCCGGCCGCGTCGTCTCCGGCCGCCTCCCTCTCCTCCCTGACCGCCACAGCGCCGCCTGCGCCGACCGCCGGTACCATGCACACCCGAGAGGGTCGCACGCCCCTTCCCTTTTAGTGTGTATGTATATATTGTGTATGTATAAATTTTTATTATTGTGTATGTTTATATTAGGGTTTCCCTAAATTAGGGTTTATATCTCTCAACAGCGTACCTAACATTCTCCCTTAGCCGCTTTGACTTATCCGTTTTTCCACCTATGCAGAAAATATGGACCCACATGACAGAGACGAAGAAAAGGAAGAGTTGATCCAAGGTGTGATCCGCGGGAAAGAAAATTTAGATGTATCGACGTTTCTGAACAACTCCGATGAGGGTGATCCTCTTTTTGCCAGAATAGACGACTTGTTTGAGGTTGAAGGTGTTGCCTTCCGCGAGGGAGAAGGCGATGCATTGTGTAATCGAGAAGACGACCGCTCTGGCGAGGTGCATGTAATATAATTAATTCATTAATTAATCATCTGCTATATATATAGAAATAGTAACGACGATCTTTCTTCTTTTAGCCCTCCGGATCGAAGAAATCTACTGAAAAGAGCAGCCGAGGCCCAACCAAAAAGTTGGGAGACCATGAGAGGTTCAGGATCGAAGATATCGCTGGAGACGGCAAACCAACGGCTCCCGTAGTTGTCGCAAACAAATTTGTGGCACAATGCGGAGTAATCGTTAGGGACTTAATCCCGATCACCATTCGAAAGTGGAATAGGCCTGCTGATGCGGAAGAAGAGGGAACATGTTTATTTGTCCCTAACAACGCCAAAGATTTACTGTGGAAGAGGCTCATGGTTAATTTCAAACTACCGAAGATAGAGCTGGATCCAAATGCGGAGGATCCAGTTGAGGACGCCTTAGAACATGGGAGAGCCATGGAGGCTAAGGTCAGGGAGTGGGCTTTGAAGAATATGGCTCAGTGTTTCACCAACTGGAAGAAAAGATTGCACCTTGACTATGTCGTGAAAGAGAAGACTCCCGATTTCAAGAATATTCAGTTTGAGAAGATAAAACCATTCTGGGCTGAGTTTGTGAAATACAAGACATCAGAAAAAGCTAAGAAAATGTCTGCAACGAATAAGTTGAATGCTGCTAACAAGAAGTATCACCATACTATGGGGCAAGGTGGCTACAGGGCTGGCATTCCTAAGTGGGAGAAACTTGAGAATGAACTGCGTGCTAAAAAGATCACCCCAGAGACAGACGATTGGGTAGAATGTGCAAGGAATTGGTTTTACGGGCATGGGGGCACGTTGGACTCGGAAGGGAAGTGTATATATAACATACGACATAAAGAAGACCCCTTGCCAATCGAGAATATGAGAAAAGCAGTAAAGGCTGTTAAATATGGGGTCTTCATTCCCGATAGAGAGAATGATGAGCTCACACTCGCCCTTGGAAATAAGGAACATGATGGACGAACATGAGGCACAAGCGGCTCCAAACCATGGAGGACTGGGTTTCCAAAAGAGAGGAATAAATATCCTGATAGAAGCCGTCAGAGGAGAAAGGACAAGGCGGAAGTTGAAGCAGATATTCAGAAAGAGCGAATGCGTATAATTGAAGAACGAATAAAGAAACAACAAGATGAAATTAACGCACTTAAAGAGCAAAGTACTACCGGCCCATCTCAGCAGCACACTGCATTCGATGCTACCGGCCTATCGAATAATCGAAAAAGCAGTGTGGCTTCCACCGAGGTCCCGGATGATGACAATGGCGATGAAGATGGTGCACCGACGATGGCTCCTGTTGGCTACCCAGTAGATGATATCACAGAGATGACACACTGCGAGCTACATGTCAAAGTTGTGAACATATCAATGAAGGTGGCGGTCGGCTATGCCTTACCAATTGGACCCACACCAACTTACCACTGTCATCCGATTCCACAGGGCTACGCTATTGTCAGGGTGGATGAAATCATGCCCACCTTTGAAGTTTTGGATCTTGACTACCCTGCAGGTGAAGGGGATGTGACTGTACTGGGAGACGCAACAAACGTCACCATTCTATGGCCAAAGGAATGTATCGTGCTTCGAAATCACATGCCAAGGCCATCTTCGCCGCCGCCTCACCCGTCTCCAGCGAGGTCGTCGCCGCCGCGGCAGCCGTCTTCGTTGCCTCACCCGGCTCCGTCGCCTCACCAATCTCCGGCGCAGCCATCGCCGCGGGAGCCATCGCCGACGCCTCAGGATAAAAAGCGTAAGCGTATCGCTACTCTGCGTCGTGGTAAGCGATCGCCGAAACGTAAACAAGAGCCTCTTCCAAAAGTACCAAAGGTTCCTCCCAAGAGAGCTTATGACTGTACTGAAGAGGAGACTGCGGCGATCGCTGATGCGGAAACGACAACGTTTTTCGCTAAGCTGAGGTGGCCGAAAGAGCCAGAGTTCCCCAGCACCAAAGAAGAAAAAGGCAGAGTGTTGAAAATGCTAAAGACTCTTCATAAACCCGAGCCAAAGCTGTCATCAGACTATGAGCGTTCTATTCTCAAGTCACATGCGACACAACAAGCCTCGAAGAGCAGTACTGATGCAAGAAAGAAATCTTTTGCCCAGCTCGGAGAACAAGCAAAACAGTCTTGCGCCTCTCTCAAGGTGATTTCCCATACCAATGTGGGGTCGAGCAAATAAGGGGCCGAAGAGCAGTATGATCCAGAGGTAGTTACAGAATACGGAGAAGCTGCCGCTGCTCAAGGTATGAGTATTGCCCAGTACTTATCCCAGTTAGAGTACTTCCCCGTGAGTGAAGTAGCATACAAATACCAGTACGGCAAACCTCTCGTCAAACCTGAGGGGGTAAATAATCTTCCAACAAAAATGCGAAGATTGCATAACTGGTATATGCATGCCACAAAGGCCGGGGCTAACTGGATAGTGCTGAAGGTTACAAAAATGCATTATGGGAAAGAAATGGATGACATGATATCCATTGAATTTGATGAACTATTTCAATTATTCAATCAAGACGTCTTGGACAAATCGATCATCAGTGTCTATTGTCTGTAAGTACTAATTCTGTAATTAATTTAGTCTCCAGCTATCTCACCTTGTTTATTGCATGTATATAATTATACTGTAATATGCAGAATGAAGATTCTCGAATGCAGCAGAGGACAAATCTATGACATTGGCTTCATTGACCCATATTGGGTTCATCAAGCTAATCTCAAAACAAGCCCTAGGATACGGAGGATAATATAATACACGTGTTAAGGTTTCAAGAAACCAAAAGGGAAATACTATTTCCTTACAACTTCGAGTGAGTGTTATTGTCTTGTATACACTTTCTATTTCGCTTACTCGATGTTAAGTATATAATTGATTAGTTATGCATTCGCAACTTCCACTATATTCTGTTAATCATTCAACTTGACAAAGGGCGTGTACTAGTCATGGACTCGAAACATAAACCCCTTGAGCAGTGGAAGGACATGCAGATGCTTCTCCAGCGGTAATTCTAATCATTACGACACTATATCGGCAACGTTCGTGAATTTTATGATATCAAGTAATTAATAACTTATTTTATTCGTTTTGTTTGCTGGACAACGCTTGGAAACGGTTCACCAACAAGGCTAGGGGTGTTTGGAAAGCGAAGCTTACATTTCAAGCACTAGATGTAAGCACCACTAGCTATATCCGCGCATCTCTTTGATTCTAGTTTTGATACAGTTATTATCATGCTTGATTATTATTTTGATTAAACTATGCTCTCGTAAAGTGCCTGACGCAGATAACAGGTAACAATATATGTGGATACTATATTTGCGAGTTCATCCGACAGACGTGCGATGAGAAGGGCAGAAATTTAGAGCAACTTCACATACGTAAACAATTTCTATAGTTTTTAATTATAATCAAATTGTGTTTAGTTTCACTCATATAGGCTGACTCCTTTTTTAAATCAGATCGAACGTCTACGGGACGGTCTTCTGCCAAAGGATCGCGTACGAGCAATTCAGGAGGAATTGCGGGATTCTTGGATGCAGAAGTCCTAAACCTAAAAGAGGAATACTATTCGGCTGTGTATAGACAATATGGATTGTACAAAGAGCAACTTTTGTATGTAGTGCATGAACTCAATCCGTGTATCGAATATAATATTGTCATGATGATCTTGTGTAATATAATGGTTTCTTCATTGATGAATGCAAAATACTAAATAAACAATAAAACAATATAAATGAATTCTCTGCCGCGGCAAAATGCACAAAAAGTGGCCAAAATGCTGCCGCGGCAACAAAAGTTGCCAAAATGAATTCTCTGCCGCGGCAGAGAAATGTGTCAAATCTCTGCCGCGGCAGAAGCTTATTTGTCCCGTTCGTATTACGAACCAGGACGGTTACTCCTCCCCCCCCCTCGCACGAAGCAGCGGCCACGTGTACGCTCTTTTTCCCGGTCGGTGGAGCAATCGGGACTAAAGGTTCGGGCTTTAGTCCCGATTGCCCCGTCCCGGTTGGATAACCGGGACTAAAGCCCCTTACCAACCGGGACCAATTGGCCGTTCTGCACTAGTGCATTTATGTTGCAACCATGCATTTATAGGGTCACATGCATGAATATCAGCCTTTGCCGATGTCGTCGATCAGGTTATTTGTGGCTATATATGGGTTGACTTGACCTTGATGATACTCGAACACCAAACCTGCTACGGACCGAGTCGTGCCATGCATGCACGCGCCACAGCATCGCATATAGAGAAGTCAAAACATAGGCAAGTCGGCGTGAGGTCGATGGAAGTGGAAAATATGAATTCGTCACTTGACCCGACACATCATACTGAATATATCAATACGGCAATACGGTGTACTTATGTATTCATGTGTAAGCCTCACCTGTCACCAGTCTACACTGGAGAAGATGAGATGGCATCGAGAGGTCGGCCATGTATCGGTGTGTAGCAGTATAGTAGCTGGTGCCTGCTGGGTATACCCTCGAGGAAGCAACGTAAATAAACATGTTCTTGCACATTACGTTTTTGTAATCGGCGGTTGACTGAACTGGCGAACTGATCTTAAGGCACTGGAATTAAACTCACTATCTTACCTGCAATAGTAGAGACGTCTCTGCCAACTTGCAACATACTATATACACTAGCAGCCTTCTTTAATTTAGACTACTTGCCACAAGAAGCAATAGGGTGTCAAGTGGGATCTCACCTAAATTCCACCTCTATTTCATTTTGAGATTTCTAGTGTAAAATTTTAACAAAATTTTGCACTATAAATTTTGAAATGAATTAGAAGTAGAATCTAGGTGAGATAGGGAGGGGTGAGGCCGAAGAGTAGTTCATAGGGAGGGGTGAAATGAATTAGAAGTAGAATCTAGCAAAGACAACCAAATACGCGAAGAGTGTTATAGGGAGGGGTGAGGCCGAAGAGTAGTTCATAGGGGGGGTGAGGGTTTTGGCATTGGTGGGACGGATGTTTATGAGGAAGGTGGCAGTATGGGGAGCTTCGGCCCATAGAGAGGGAGGCATGGAGGCTTGGAAGACTAGGGTACGAATGACATTGTTAGTGGTGTGAATGGCTTGTTCAGCTTTGACGTTTTGTTGAGATGTGTGTGGACAGGAGAAACGAAAGAGGGTGCCATGTTGAGTAAAGAAAGAATGGACTTGTTTGTTGTCGAATTCGCGGCCATTATCACATTGGATAGCGAGAATAGGGAGGTTAAATTGGGTGCGAGCATAGGCATGAAAGGCGGTGAAGGTAACAAAAACATCGGATTTCTTGCGAAGGGGAAACGTCCAAAAGTAATGTGTATAGTCATCCACGATAATAAGATAATAACCAAAACCAGAGGTGCTAGGGATAGGTGATGTCCATAAATCACAGTGTAACAATTGAAAGGGTTTAACACTAATTGACTCCGAGGGATAAAAGGGCAGCCTGATGTGGCGACCCAACTGACACGCATGACATAAGGACGATGACGCTTTATTTGGTGGAATTTGCTGATGTTGGTGGAGACGCTTCATGGTGTGGTGGCCGGGATGTCCAAGGCGACGGTGCCAAAGCTCGAAGGATGAGGTGGTGAGGAGAGCTTGAGCTTCTGGTGGGCGGAGGGAGTAGAGTGGTCCAGAACTATTGCATCGAAGAATCACGGTCTTGGTGAGAAGATCCTTGATAGAGAAACCGAAAGGGTCAAATTCAACAGAGCAAAGATTATCGATAGTGAAAGACGAACAGAAATAAGGTTTTTGATAATGTGAGGAACAACTAGAATATTACAAAGATGGATGTGTTTAGGATGAAGGGGCAGTGTGTAAGAGCCTATGTGGGTAACAGGAAGAGATGCACCGTTTCCAACTATGATTTTATGTGAAGAAGAAGGTTGAAGAGAAGAGAGTATACCATGATCGGATGCCATGTGGGACGAGGCGCCTAAATCCATAAACCACTCTTGGTTGCCGGGGAGGTGCATGTGCTGAAGAGCTGTAAGAAGAGCTGGGTCGAGCTGCTGCTGCTAGTGCTAAGGGGGAACCATCGGACCATTGTTCCAGGTCTGCGTCATGAGAGGAGGCTCCTGGCCTGTGGCGGTGTAGGCCTGGTGACCAGGGCAGGCTCCCAGGACGCCGGCCGTGGGCGCGCGCCAGCGCGGCTGCCACGGTGTGGGCTAAAACTGCTGCTGCGCGGCCCGGGTTGGGAGCCCGGTCCACGGATTTAACATCCACGGAGAGTTTCTGTCGCGGCCGCGGCCACGGCCCCCACCGCGGCTAGAGTTGATGAAGAGGCCAGGTTGGTAGGGCGAGGGGGACGTGGATAAGTGCTGCCTGAGCCATCGCCACGTCCATCTGGGGACGCACGCTCGTCGCCAGCATGCGGATTGATGCTGTTGCCGCTAGCCCCGAGCGCGAAGGCGGCCGCGTTCTATGCGTCGGTCTTCTTCTGGGCCTCCTCAAGAACAAGAGCATAACGTGTTTGAAGAAAGGTGGGGAACGACACCTGGTACGGGAGAAACAACCGTATGTGGCTGAACTTCTCGTTGAGGCCGCGGAGGACTATGAGGATGAGGGTTTCGTCGGAGACGGGCTAGCCGACATCAACAAGAGCGTCGGTGAAGGACTTGAGTTTGGAGCAGTAGTCGTGGACGCTCATGTCTCCTTGCGGGGTGTTGTGGAACTCCGCGTCGATGGCGAGAGCACGGCTTTTCTTGTTGTCATGGAAGAGGCTGGCGAGCGCGTCCCAGATCTGCCGCGCCATGGAACCAGGGGCCATGATGATGCCGAGGAGCTCGGAGGATATCGAGCCATAGATCCAGGAGAGGATAGTGTAATCGTCCCGCGCCCAATCAGATGTGGGCGATGTGTCCGATGGCGTGGCGTCGGAGGTGCCGACGACGTGGTTGGTGAGGCCGTAACGCCCGAGCGCGACAAGGACGAGTTCCCGCCACTTGGCGTAGTTGGATGCATGTAGATCAAGGGTGACAGGGACATGGATTTTGATGGAGGCGACGTAGGAGGAGGGAGTGGGGGTAGGGTTTGGGGTGGGTGCAGTGGCAGCGTTGTCGACGCTTTTGCCCATCTCGGCGGCGCGGCGGTCGAGTTCTTCTTGGCGAGTCTGGAGAAGGGACTCGTGTTACTTGAGCTCTTGTTCGAGCTTCTTGAGTTCGTCGGAAGACGTCATGGTGATGGTGGCGGCTGAGGAGAGGGAGGAGGGCTAGGGTTTTGGAGGTTTTAGGGTTTTAGGGAGGAGAGAGGATCGGCTGGTGCTCTGATACCATGAAAGTTGGATTGTATCCGGGCTGCATCATCGCAAAGCCTCGGCCCTCCTCATATATTTATAGACAATTACAAATACACAATACAAGTATAGAAAACGTATTTAGCTAGGTGTCTTGGAGTATACTCCAAGTTGATTGGTCTCCGTCTCCTTCTCTAACAAGGACGATGACGGCTTTTGTGTATTATTACCTTCTTTAAGACATCGCTTTCAGAGAAGTTGGATTTTTGGTGTTGTCTTGGTGTGTTTGGTCCGGTAACAAGGAGTAGATCAATATAGCAGGACTTTTCCATTTATGTAATTTGTCTTCCTCTTTTTGGGCTGTGTGTATCGGTATTGCCATTAGGACACTACGTTGTTGTAGAACGGGGTGTAATTGGTATCTTCGCAATATTAATATATACTCTTTCTTAGACTCGCAATAGCGTCAACCCTCCCGCGCAGCAATGCCACCTCACCCTTGTAGCTCTGCTGGCTACCCCTCGCAGCAGCGTCGGCGGCGTGGCCTCGAAGCACCGAGGCCTGGAATTTTGCTGCACCAGCGACTCGTGCCTTGCAGAACGGCAGGTCTTGTTTGTACCAGCGCATGTTCCTGGCAATAGCGGCAGCGTGACCCCCACATCAGCAACGTCAATAAAACACAGTGGGGCAAGTGTGGCCATGTGGAAGGTGATTATAGCCATGGCGCTGGCCGCATGAGAGAGACATGGGAGGGACGAGACAAAAAGTAGGAGGAAGAAGAATAGAGCGGAAGCTCGGGCTCCATGTATTCCTTTTTTTAACTTCAAAACACAAGTTCAAAGTATCAAAAAAATATGAATTTTTTTCTACATGTAGATAATGATGCACTTTATAAACTTGAAAAACTCACAACCCTAAATACCCATTATTTTAGGCTAGATAAAATCTGATATCTAAAGTAGTGAACAACGCACAATTTCAATCCTCCAAAATCTGTCAGATTTTGTCATTTTTATTACACCTAAAATACAAGGTATTTTGGTCGTGAGTTTATCAATTTGGTAGAGTAAATCTTTATCTACATGTAGAATTTTTTTCAGAGTTCTAGAAACTTTGAACTTGTGTTTTCATACGTTAAAAATAAACTTTGAACTTGTGTTTTCATATGTTAAAAACTGAACACTTATGCTATGATGAAATACATCTAAATAGATTATTTCAAAATATATTTTTACCAGGTTCCATAAAGTTTTCCAAAGTTTTATCAAGTTTTAGAAGTTGATTTTCAAACATTGTTAAAACATATTTAATACTGGTCTTATTTTAAAGCTCTCTTTGTTAGGAATCTGAATGTTCAAACGGATCATAAGTTAGATTTTTTCATTCAAAAGCTATGGAATATCTCAAGTTTACAAATGAATTGAAAATCATGAATCTATGACTTTTCATGCAACAATGCTTGTGACGGATTTAAAGGAGAGAGAAGGTGGGGGCCATGCACGGTAGAGTCGCCGCGCTCTCTACAATGACAACGCTGTACTCCCTCCATTCCAATTTAGGTTGCATATAAGATTTTATAAGAGTCAAACTATACAATGTTTGAGCAAGTATACTTATATGATGTCAAATTAATATTATTAGAATTATTTTGAAATATATTTTTATAATATATATATTTTTTATTTTATACATATTCATATTGTTTTATATATTCTTGGCCAAACTTTACAAAAAAATTTACACACAAAATTATGCGTAACGTAATATGAGACGGAGGGAGTATGTATGTACCTCGCAGCCGATCCTTCATGTGATAGTCATTTACAGAGTCGACAGATCAATAAAATCTCCATTTGAAACAAAGAAAAACATGTTTGATTCGTTTACAAAGTCGCTTAGGGAATCATTTATGTTGCAACCATTTACAGGGTCACATGCATGAATCAGGGTCGTCGATCAGGTTATTTGTGGCTATATATGGGTTGACTTGACCTTGATGATACTCGAACACCAAACCTGCTACGGACCGAGTCGTCATGCATGCACGCGCCAGAGCCAGAGCCAGAGCCAGAGCCAGAGCATCGCACATAGAAAAGTCAAAACATAGGCAAGCTGGCGTTAGGTCGATGGAAGTAAAAAATAATACGGAGTAATGAATTCATCACTTGACCCGTACACATCATACTGAATATATCCATACGGTAATACGGTATTACGTACTTATATATTCATCTGTAAGCCTCACCTGTCACCAGTATACACTGGAGGAGATGAGATGGCATCGACAGGTCGGCCATCGGTGTGTAGCAGTATATAGTAGCTGGTGCCTGCTGGGTACCCTCGAGGAAGCAACGTAAATAAACATGTCGTTCTTGCACATTACGTTTTTGTAATCGCCGGTTGACTGAACTGGCGAACTGATCTTAAGGCACTGGAATCAAACTCACTATCTTACCTGCAATAGTAGAGACGTCTCTGCCAACTTGCAACATACTATATACACTAGCAGCCTTCTTTAATTTAGACTACTTGCCACAAGAAGCAATAGGGTGTCAAGTGGGATTCCACCTAAATCCCACCTCTAGTTCATTTTGAGATTTCTAGTGTAAAATTTTAATAAAATTTTGCACTATAAATTTTGAAATGAACTAGAAGTAGAATCTAGGTGAGATCCCACTTGGCACCCTAAGAAGCAACCAGGCAGGCACAGGTACGGCGCATCCTGTACCGACTGTTTTTCTGGAAATGAAAATTGGCGGGGAAGTAAATTATGATTCAGTTTGAACAGCTGCTTGGCTACTTCAATTTAGTACTGGTTACCCCTGACATCTCCTCCAATGGATAACGATGCAGACTTTGCTCTCCATCTCAACTCATCTTTTTGGATCCAGTACGTGGTGCGCCACATGCGTTGTACTCCTCGGACTTTTTCAATACGTGGTTTTTGTGAGTAACCCTCTAGCAATTTCTATTTGCTTGGCCAATGATATCGTTTGCTCACCTTGTAAATCGTCTTGAACTTAATGTTTCCGTAGTTGAAGTTTCAATTATACTATTATATAGATAGTATAAAAAACACAGCATGCGTAACAAATTTTATCATGACATGATATTATATCATAGCATATAGAACTAGAATTAAGTGACGAATACATCTAATACACAAATTTGCATTGAGATTCTATATATGAACAAATACAATAAGACCATGATATTGTACTATATGCATTATAGAGGTAATATGGTATAGTAGAATCATATGCATGATATTATTGCACAATTCTACTCACTATGATTAGCATTAAGTGGTGTGCATATTTTCTGCACCGCTTCATCTTGTCGGTGTAAAATCTGACACCAATTTATTCAAAATGTTTGTTTGGTATGATAGGCTAGTAGCGGGTTTCTGGTTCTTTGCTGGACTAAGTAATTTTTTTTCGCTTCTAGTTTCATGTCAACTGAGAAAAAAACATGGATCAAGTGCACACACACCACTAACAAAGATGCTCTGAGATCTTAGGGACCAATTTTCTTGCTCCCTCGAAGTTGTATGGACGGTAGGGCTGCAAGCGGGGCGGGCTTGCGGGCACCTATTTGGCTAAGCTCAACGTACACACGGTATAAATTGAAGAACGGTTTCAGTCACTGCATGCAGTACAGTTTGTACTACTCGCCTTGTTTTGCGGGCTTAAGCGGGCCCGCGCCTGCAACCCTAATGGACCGGATGTCACAACATTATACCCAGATTCAGGATCTCTCGCTGGTGGAGGTGACACTCTACCCATGCTTGATATTTTTGGTCGATAATGGTAATTGCTTTTTTTTTGAGAAATGATGATTGCTAGGAGGAGCAAAATAGGGAGGCAATCATTTACATAGTCTGGGGATCAAAATCTGCATTAGTAGAACAAAAGAAAACATGTTTGATTCATTCTAAGGTTACATGCATGAATCAATATTTACGGTACACAATAATGTCCTCGGTCAGGTAATTTGTGGATATGAGTTGACTTGACCTTGATGATACTCGAATACCAAAAATACTTTAGATGGAGAGACTTTCTTTAGATCAAAAGTTCGTCAATGAGATAAGCGAAGACGGTATTGATTAGTTAAAATGTAGGAAAGTCGGCGTGATGTCGATGGAAGTAAAAAATATGAATTCCTTACCTGACCCGTACACATCATACTGAATATCATAAGGTAGAGTATATATTCATCCGTAAGCCAGGCACGAGCCATGTAACCCCTCACCAGTCACCATTGTCCACCAGATCGGCGGAACGATGAGATGGCATCGAGGTCGGCCACCGGTGTGTAGTGTAGGTACCCTCGAGGAAGCAACATAAATAAACATGTTCGTGCATTACAGGAACCGGCGTTTTTGTAATCGGTGGTTGCCTGAACCGGCGAATTGAGCTTCAGGCACTGGAATCAAACTCAGTATCTTATCTGCCAAATAATAGAGAACGTGCATGTTGTACCTGTTAGATGTATATGATGTATATATCTGTATATTGTATTTTCTCCATATGTTAGGGGACTTCCTGTATATTTGCCCTGTACCTGTACTATATATTGTGGCCTTTGGTCCCAGAGGAATATAACTTGTCTATTCCTAACATGGTATCAGAGCCGGTTTTAGGGTTCCCGTGCCACCGGTCCTCTGCATGTAATCGTCGCCGCCGTCAGCTCGTCCCGGCCTCCGCCGGTTCCCGTTCTGACCGCTTGCGTCGTTGCCGCCGCCTCAACCGATCTACACCCACCTGCTGCATCCCTGCTGCCGATCGGGTCCCGCACGCGGTCGATCTACACCTGCGATCTGACCCCCTGCCGGCCACCCGTCACTGACCGGCCGGGGTCCGCCCGCACGTGGTCGATCTGCTTCTCTTGGCCGTCCTCTGCACCCCACTTGGCCGCTGTTCCCTGCTGTCCCGGCCATCCTTTGCTTCTTTGTACCTACACACATACACACCCCCTGCCGCCAACTTTTCTCACCCAGTCGCCTTTGACCCACTGCCTCCCGCCGTCCCTAACTGGCCGGGGCCACCGCCTGCAGCGCGCCCACGCGCCCACCGCCCACTCCACCCACTGCTCTGCCTGCGGCGCGAGGGCCCACGCGCCGCGCGACCGGTCTGCTTCTCTTCATCGTCTGTTGTCCCGTCTGCTGGCCCGCTGACTCGACGAGATCGGCTCTGATCCAGCCGTTTCTTTTTCGTCGGATCTGAGAGTTGAAAAAAAGAGCGATATGTCTTCTTCCTCGGGTTATGTTGCGATTCCTCGCTGTCCGGTGATCTTCGATGGCGCGAATTACCCTGATTTCGCTGCCTTTATGCGCGTCCACATGCGCGGTCTCCGTCTTTGGGGTGTGCTCTCCGGCGAGGTCTCCTGTCCGCCGTGCCCCCTGCTCCAGTGGCTCCTCTTCCGCCAACGCCGATTGTTCTCGGCGCTGATGCTTCTCAGGAGGCCAAGGATGCTGCTCAGAGTGCTGATGATAGTGCTATTGCTGCTTATGACCTGAAGTTCAAGCAGTGCTCTTCTGATCTTGAGGCCTATCGACACGCTCTGACTGCTTACACTCAGTGGGTTGATAGGATGCTCGTGCTGCTGCTGTTCTCACCTCCAGTGTTCTGCCCCAGTATGCTGCTGAGTTCATGAGTCTCCCTACTGTTGCCGCTCAGTGGGCCCATCTTCGTCAGCGCTATCAACCGTCTGGGGATGCTCTTTACCTGTCTGTGGTTCGCCAGGAGCATGCTCTCCAGCAGGGTGATTCCACTATTGATGAGTTCTACACTCAGAGTGCTGCTATCTGGCATCAGCTTGATTCTCTTCGTACTGCTGTTTGTGGCACATGCTCGTGCTGCCAGATTGTGCGCTCGGATTTGGAGTTTCACCACATCTATGAGTTCTTGTCTCGGCTTCGCCAGGAGTTTGAGCCCCGGCGTGCTCAGCTGAATGCCCGTGGTCGTGTTCCGCTTTCTGAGGTGTTGTCTGAGCTTCGGGCTGAGGAGACCCGTCTCCGTGGTGCTGGTCTTCTTGTGGTTCCCTCTGTGCTTGCTACTCGTGGTCCTACTATGCCGTCTGCTCCCTTGACTCAGCCACGGTCCTCTGTGCCGCCGCCGATACTACCCACTCCTCCAGGTCAGGGTCAGAGTCAGCAGCATCAGTTTCAGGGTCAGAGTCAGCATCAGCAGCTTCAGGGCCAGAGTCAGCACCAGCAGGCTCGTGGTCAGGGTCGCCGTGGTTCTCTTCGTCACTGCTCTTACTGTAACAAGGATGGTCACACTTGGGCCACTTGTTATACACGGGATCCCAGTTTACGTCAGCAGCACCAGGCTCGTGGGCCGTCGGCTCCTTCTGGATCTTCAGCAGTTGCTCTCTCCGATCAGGACATTATCCGGAGTCTTCACGGTCTGCTTGCTGCTACAGTCTCTTCTTCGACAGGCACTGCTGGTTCTGTGACTGATTCTTCAGGCACTGCGCGACCACCACCTTCTACACAGTTAGGTACGCCCCCATGGTATCTGGATTCTGGAGCTTTTTTTCATATGACCTCTGAGTCTTCTTTTCTGTCCGCTCTTCGTTCTCTCCCTTTCTCCTATCCGTGTTTTTACAGCTGATGGTACCTCTCTTCCTGTTTCTAGTCGGGGCACTCTTTCTACTTCTTCTTTTTCTGTTCCCGATATCTCTCGTGTCCCTCTTCTTAAGATGAATCTGTTCTCTGCTAGCCAACTTACTGACTCTGGTTGTCGCGTCATTCTTGATGCTGATTCTTGTGTTGTCCAGGACCGTCGCACGCAGGCCCTGGTTGGAGCTGGCCCTCGCAGCCGTGACTCTTCAGGACTTTGGGAGTTAGACTGGCTTCGTGTTCCCTCCGCTGCCACTTCATCTGCCAGTTCTTCTCCGGTCGTCGCCTCTGCTACCAGCTCCTTTCAGCAGTGGCATCATCGTCTTGGTCACCTTTGTGACTCGCGTCTGTCGTCTTTAGTTCATCGTGGTCTTCTGGGGTCTGTCTCAGGAGATGGGTCTTTACATTGTTAGGGCTGTAGGTTGGGTAAACAGATTCAGCTTCCCTATCCTACTAGCGCGTCTGTATCTCAGCGACCTTTTGATTCAGTTCATTCAGATGTTTGGGGTCCGGCTCCTTTCGCTTCGAAAGGGGGCCATCGCTACTATATTTTATTCATCGATGATTTCTCTCGGTACACTTGGTTGTATTTTATGCGCTCTCGTAGTGAAGTGCTCTTCATATATCAGCGTTTTGCGGCCATGGTCCGTACTCAATATTCTACCCCATTCGTGTGTTTGCTGGTGAGTATATCTCCTAGATGTTGCGAGGTGTTCTTGCTGAGCAGGGCACCCTTGCTCAGTTCTCCTGTCCTGGTGCACATGCTCAGAATGGCGTTGCTGAGCGTAAGCATCGCCATCTTCTTGAGACCACTCGTGCCATGATGATTGCTTCTTCTCTTCCGCCACATTTCTAGGCTGAGGTTGTTGCTACGTCGGCTTACCTCATCAATATTCAGCCTTCTGCCGCTCTGCAGGGTGGCATCCCTCTTGAGCGCCTATCTGGACAGTCTCCAGACTATTCTATGCTTCGCTTGTTTGGTTGTGTTTGCTATGTTCTCCTTGCTCCTCGCGAACGCACCAAACTGACCGCTCAGTCTGTTGAGTGTGTTTTCCTTGGATACAGTGATGAGCATAAGGGCTATCGCTGTTGGGACCCCGTTGGTCGTCGGATGCGTATCTCTCGTGATGTTACTTTTGATGAGAAGCGTCCTTTCTATCCTCGTCCCACCTCTCGTACCTACCCGGTGGAAGATATCTCGTTTCTTCTTTTTTCTGACACACCCCCTCTGTCTACTCCTTCTACTCCTATTGTGTCTTCTTCAGGATCTCCTCCCCTAATGTCTCTTCTTCTACACCGTCCTTCTCTGTTCCGTCTAGTTCTAGTTCTCCTCGTTCTCCGGAGTCTTCCAATGCTATTCCTTCTTCTTCATCGTCGTCTCTTGAGTCGTCTTCCTCTAACGAGCTTCCTTCTACTCGTCCTATTTGTCAGCGTCGTGCCCCCAATCGTTACTCTCCTAGTCGGTATGGTCTTTCTGTTGCCTCTGAGCCGACTTCTTATCGGGATGCTGAGCATCATCCTGAATGGCAGCTGGTCATGGCTGAGGAGATTGCTGCGCTTGAGCGCACTGGCACATGGGATCTTGTTTCTCCCCCTCCCGGTGTTCGTCCTATCACGTGTAAGTGGGTCTATAAGATTAAGACCCGCTCTGATGGATCTCTTGAGCGCTATAAAGCGCGTCTTGTGGCTCGTGTTTTCAGCAGGAACATGGTCGTGACTATGATGAGACCTTTGCTCCTGTGGCTCATATGACCACTGTGCGTACTCTTCTTGATGTTGCTTCTGTTCGTCACTGGTCTGTGTCCTAGCTTGATATTCAGAATGCCTTTCTCAATGGTGAGTTGAGTGAGGAGGTTTATATGCAGCCTCCTCCTGGGTATTCTGTTCCCGAGGGGATGGTTTGTCGTCTTCGACGGTCTCTTTATGGCCTCAAACAGGCCCCTCGTGCCTGGTTTGAGCGCTTTGCTTCTGTAGTGACTGCTGCTGGTTTCTCCCCTAGTGCTCATGATCCAGCGCAGTTTGTTCACACTTCTCCTCGTGGACGCACTCTTCTTCTTCTCTATGTTGATGATATGATCATTACTGGTGATGATCATGAGTATATCGCCTTTGTTAAGGCTCGTCTTCGTGATCAGTTTCTTATGACTAATCTTGGTCCTCTTCGATACTTTCTTGGGATTGAGGTTTCCTCCACTTCTGATGGCTTTTATATCTTTCAGGAAAAGTATATTCAGGATCTTCTTGCTCGTGCTGCTCTTGGGGATGAACGCACTGTTGAGACCCCTATGGAGCTTAATGTTAAGCTTCAACCTACTGATGGTGATCCTCTTTCTGATCCGACGCGTTATCGTCATCTTGTTGGGAGTCTAGTTTATCTTGCTGTCACTCGTCCTTACATATCTTATCCTGTTCATATTCTGAGTCAGTTTGTTTCTGCTCCTACCACTGTTCATTATAGTCATCTTCTCCGTGTTCTTCGTTATCTTCGTGGTACGATCACTCGTCGCCTTTTATTTCCTCGTTCCAGCTCCCTCCAGCTCCAGTGCTATTCGGACTCTACGCGGGCGAGTGATCCTTCGGATCGTCGTTCACTTTCTGCTTACTGTGTGTTTCTTGGTGGTTCGCTCATTGCTTGGAAGACGAAGAAACAGACAGCGGTTTCCCGTTCGAGTGTTGAGGCTGAGTTGCGTGCTATGGCCTTGTTGAATACTGAGGTGACCTGGTTACGGTGGTTACTTGCGAATTTTGGGATCTCTAGTACCACACCCACTCTGGTTTTGTCTGACAGTACAGGTGCTATCAGTGTTGCACGTGATCCGGTCAAGCATGAGCTTACCAAGCATATTGGTGTTGATGCTTTTTATACACGTGCTCAGGTGCAGACTCAGGTTGTTGCGCTTCAGTATGTGCCTTCAGATTTACAGTTGGCGGATTTTTTTACAAAGACACAGACCCGAGCGCAGCATGCTTTCTTACTCTCCAAACTCAGTATTGTGGATCCACCATGAGTTTGAGGGGGGGGATGTTAGATATATATATCTGTATATTGTATTTTTCCCATATGTTAGGGGGCTTCCTGCATATTTGCCCTGTACCTGTACTA
The DNA here is from genome assembly GCA_916181665.1 of Avena sativa. Classification (NCBI taxonomy): domain Eukaryota; kingdom Viridiplantae; phylum Streptophyta; class Magnoliopsida; order Poales; family Poaceae; genus Avena; species Avena sativa. Next base: position 110,568,385 of record OV702285.1, on the reverse strand, counting down.
TATATTGTGGCCTTTGGCCCCGGAGGAATATAACTTGTCTATTCCTAACAGTACCGACTGTTTTGGGGGAAATGGAAATTTGCGCTGAATTAAATTATGATTCAGTTTGAACAGCCGCGTTTCCACTTGGTTACCATTACGACCAGTGAATTGTCGGTTGGCTTGTTCCATTAAGTACTGGGTTAGAACCCTGGTGTCTCCCTAACCTCCAATGGATAATGATGCAGACTTTGCTCTCCATCTCAACTAAGGATGGCAATTTTACCCATGGGTATGGGTACCCGCGGGTACCGTACCCGCATGGGTAGGGTATGGGCACACTTTTATACCCATGGGTAATGCCCATACCCTACCCAGTAATTGACGGGTACGGGCACGGGTATAGACTTGTACCCATGGGTATAACGATACCCTGCCCGTTTAAACTAACTTGTCAAATTTAACTATAGATTGTCAACCTATGCAGCCAAGAAGCCTAGAGACAAGTATGCGATTGCGAATTCTATACTTTGGTATTTTCACGTACTCGTCTCCCTATTTTTAAGTCGAGATAATTGTCTTTTTTCCAAATATATGTTATTGATAAACATAAAATTGTGAATAATTGTATACTATTGGATCTAACCAACGGGTACCCAATGGGTATGGGTACCTGGCGGGTATGGGTATGGGTAAAGTTTTATACCCGTGGGTACGGGTATGGGTAAGGTTTTGTACCCATTGACTACATGGGTATGGGTATGGTATTGCTCTACCCTGCCCATACCCTGCCCATTGCCATCCTTAATCTCAACTCACCCATTGGCTCGAGTGACTACACGGAGTATTTCATTACATAGTTTTTATGAGTATTTTATACTAGCAGTTTATAGTAGTATTTGCTTGGTCAATGATATCGTTGGCTCAGCTTGTCAACCGTCTTGAACGTTATGTTTCCCCAGTTGAATCAGAATTAAGTGGCGAATACATCCAGCCTGGTACACATATTTGGATTGAGATTTTACAACAAAGACCATGACGTTGTACTATTCACTTTACAAGTAGTATCATATAGTAGATCATATGCATGCTATTATTGCACGATACTACTCACCATGATTAGCCTTAAGTGGTGTGCATATTGCCACACCGCGCTTGTCGATGTAAAATCTAAAATCTATTTATTTAAAGTGTTTGTTTGGTATGGTAGGTAATTAGTGGGTTTATGTTTCTTTACTGGACTAAGTTAGGTTTTTCACTTGTAGTTTCATGTGAACCGAGAAAAAAAAGTACCAAGTGCATAAGCCATAAGACTCTCTGGACTACACAAGTGGTTTTCCAAAAGCGACTTCTCTAAGAAGAGAACAATGCATAAGCATAATCGTTGCCAAATCAAAGAATGTATGTTTTTACCTTGAAGAAAACCGAACTTGAAGAATCCACTTCTTCCAATAGCTCAATATTAGCCATCAAGACCACTGGCCTTCCAATCATAGTTGTCTTGATATTCCCTGCCTCTGCAAGCACCATGGAAATCGCAAGCGTCGACATATTTCATGGTGTAAATGAAAAGCGGTGTGTCACCTTTAGCCTTGCGAGCAGCCCCCAAGCCAATCAGTCAGCAAGGCCGGTCCATAGATTTTGGAGACCCTAGGATAACATGAAATCAAGGGCCCCTTGTTTAATGTGTCAGAGCTTTCCAAGGGTTAAGGGGGCAATGGCCCCCCTACTTAATTTTGTATTAAAGATATATTTAATATTTATGCTAAAATTTTAAAAGATACTTAAAGTTTATGATGATTGACGCTCTTGGACGTCTCAACAATGTCTGTCAAGCTCCGCTATTTGTTCACACAAAAAACTTATAAAGATTAGTATCTCGTATGTAATACAATAACAAATTAAATAATTGGTGCATTTGATAGATCCATGATCTTTGAAATCTCGGTGAAGACATTCGAAACCATTTATTTCTATTGATTGAGCGAACTATATACCATGATAGTTATTTTATCAATTGTTGTTTGTGTACATATGCCTGTGAAAAAAGTGAGTAGATGACTAAACATATTAGGCACTAAATTAAGAAGAGGATGGAATAGTCTCTCAAACATATATGATGGGGGCGAGTAGAATTGTTGTGAATGAGAGGATAGTTGCTTGCAGAATAATATAGTCATACGAGTGTGTCCTTAGTGTTCACTAATGAATACTCACAACCTTATAAATGGATATGAGGACCGATGTTATGCACATCTGGAGAGACCAACAAAAAAACGTGGCATCGAGAAAACATATTCGCAAAAGTTAGAGTATTTATTTTTGAGAAATAGGAGTAAAGGTAGAGTCATGATAGGCCATAGCTTGAACCATCTATATTTTCTTTTTTAGACAACAAATTAAATTTTGTAAAATTATTCTACAATGTTACACGTCAAAAGTATTAGACAAATATAGATACATAAACAAATAATGGACTAGGGCCCCTAGACCATGGGGGCCCAGGGCGAGCACCCCTCTGCGCCGCCCTATGGGCCAGCCCTGTCAGCACGCCACCCAAGTGGCCGCCGAGGTCGCCTTTACCGCGAAGAAAAGTGGCCGCCACCCGGAAGACCTAACTCTGCCGTCTCGCCCGAAGACCGGAGGTCCCCCACCCTTTTGTGGTGGGGCCCGCCGTTACTAGGTCCAAAGCTAGCAGCAGTGGCGGAGGAGGAGAAGCCGAATAGGGAGGCCTCGTGGCGACACAGATTGGATCGCCTCCCGAGTCACCTCGCATGCGTCTTGGGAGGTACCGAGGTTTCCCAAGAGTACAGCGCCGAGCCGCCGACGTAATCTCCAATCCTTCATGTTGCAATTATTTACAGAGTCCGGAGATCAAAATCTCCGTTAGTAGAACAAAGAAAACATGTTTGATTTTTATTGAAATTGTACAGTAGGTTTCCTCACTGCTTATATTTTATTTTATTTAAAGAAAAAGAAGTTCATCAGGCTATAGAAAGGAGCTAGAGGTAAGATCCTGCAAACAAAAAAGAAAGAAGAAAAAGCTCTATACAGAAGAAACTTAACAAACTCTTGAACCCAACTTTTCAAGCCAAAATATTTCTTCCTTTTAGCCTTGTGAAGACGCAGAGCAATTTCTTCTTTGAAAATCCAGCGACATCGATAAACATTTGGCTCTTTTCCTTGAAAGAATAGTCATTCCTGGCAGTCCAAATACTCCAGCATATTAGGGTAATGATTATTTCAAGAGAGAAAGGCTGATTAATGGCAAGTTTCAAGCTCTCAATAATGCCCAACAAAGGAGCCTGATGACCAGAAGGAGGAAACCAATTGGGACAAATATAGTTCCAGCACAGAGGACCCTGAAAAAAGAGGTGATTTCTTGTCTCTAATTCAGAACAAGCACACATGGGGCAAGAGTAGTAAGGCATAAAGAAACTCTTTCGCTGAAGAAGCTCTCTGGTTAGATGCATATGAATCGACATCTGCCGTACACAATAATGTCCTTGATCAGGTTATTTGTGGATATATATGAGTTGACTTGACCTTGATGATACTCGAATACCAAAACCACTTTAGATGGAGACTTTCTTTAGATTGATGAAAGGCCGTCAATGAGATAAGCGAAACCAGTAGTATTAGTCATGCATGTGCGCCATAGCATCGCATATATAGAGAGAAGTCAAAACGTAGGCAAGTCGGCTTGAGGGCGATGGAAGTAAAAAAAAAATGAATTCATCAGGTAGAGTATATATTCATCCGTAAGCCAGGCACGAGGCACGTAACCCTTACCAGTCGCCAGAGCATCGAGAGAGGTCGTCCATCAGTGATTATTTAGCTGGTGCATGCATGCTTGGTACCCTCGAGGAAGCAACATAAATAAGTAGGTTCGTGCATACACGAACCAGTGCGTGGACGTTTTTTGTAATCAGCGGTTGACTGAACTGGCGAATTGAGCTGCAGGTACTGGAATCAAACTCAGTATCTTACCTGCCAAATGATAGAGACGTCTCTGCCAAGTTGCACCATAGTATATCCTTCCTTTTAGGTACTGCCTGCATGCCGTGCCGACTGTTTCGGGAGAAATTGAAAATTGGCGCGGAAGTAAATTATGATTCATTTTGAACAGCCACGCTTCCACTTGGTTACCATCAGAACCACCAGTGATTTGTCGCTTGGCTTGTTCGATTAAGTACTGGTCAGACCCCTGGCGTCTCCCATAACCTCCAATTGATAATGATGCAGACTCTGCTCTTATCTCAACGCATCTACTTTCTCTAATTCAAATTAATGAATTCAGATTTGTCTAGATCCAGATATATCTAGCATGTTTTAGTGCTAGATACATCCGAATCTAGATAAATCTGAGTCCATTAATTTGAATCAGAGATAATATTTCACAACAGGTTACTGACAAAAACTATGTTTTTTTTTACGAAATGGAAGCACAGTCCCTCTCCATCAGTTGATGCACATAGCCACATTTTATTGCAGAGTTTCAGAAGTTACTGCATCAAGGCCCCATCGTTGTCTTCTGGGCCTTCACATGTTCTTGAGCCAACCCATATAGAGAGAGAGAGAGCGAGCGAGAGTGAGCAGGAAGGAGGGAAGGGAGAGAGGGATGCCAAATTTTCATTAAATTCATGATTTCTCCAATACATCTATTCTATTATATACTAAGAACAATATAAGGGTGTTTTTCGAGGCACCTGGTTGATCCATATCATCCAAATTATATTGACCATTAGATCTACAATTTACGGTGTTACAATTTGAAGAGTGTTTTTCGAGGCACATGGTTGATCCACATCATCCAAATTATATTGACCATTGCATCTACAATTTACAGTTACAATTTGAAGAAAAAAAAGTTACATAGAAAGATATTGGTACAATCAGAAGTCAAAGGTGTCACGTATCATCAAAAAAATCATCAAACTCAAGGTCCAGATTTAATTAGGTGCCCCACGTTTTCGTCCAACTAAATATCTGCTTGAGGCAAAGACCTCTCTGGTGCCACAAGTAGATCGATTAGCTACGCCGCCATCGTACTTCCCCGGAGTTTCACGGCAGACCCATGTCCAATCCCGCCGCCATACGTTTCCATCACCGGCAATCGATCTCTTACTCGAGCTCTCGCCCTTCGGTACCACGCAAATCTACACGATATAGATGGAAGGATGATACCTGCAATTTCACAAGACGGGGATCAAGCAGTATCGTGCTGCTGGGAAGAGTACACGACAATGGAGAGGATACAAAGACTTTATGGGAGCCCAACGAGAAGGTGCATTCATAAGCCGAACGCATACACATGCCTCTGGTCTCCCTTTTGCAATCAAAAAAATTGCTCCAGGTTCACGAGACTAATTATTGTGTAACTATACCTAATCGGATGGAGAAACTTGCAAGTTTGCTTTTTGAGGTAATTGTGTTCTATACCTAGCTTCCTCCAGATTGGTGGTCTGAGATGGAAAACAAAAGACGACAATATCTCACTTAGTATTGTGGTGAGCCGATTCATCTCATAAGCGATTCTCTTTGATGGGGCCACCATACTCAAACATTTTGTGGGTCTTTCCATGGTCAAAAGTAGCAATATTTGAAAATGAAGGAAAACAGATCTGCATGAGACTGAACATGCATGGCGAGTGCGCGAGTGAATTTGGAGCGTCCTGGACAAATTGGCTCTACCTGGCTCTATTCAAAGGGCAGCTGGTCAGTTACATATAAGGCTGGGTTAAAAGTTAGCCTTGCAGGTGATGTCTCGGTAATACTGGTTTCCAATCTTTGTTTATAGAAATCTTCTCCTGATTTTATCCTCACAAAAATAACATCAAAGTTCATTCTTATTTAGGCAGTACTACTTCCTGAAAGAACTGAAGGATCTTTGTGTTGGAGATATGCCCTAGAGGTAATAATAAATGTAGTTATTATTATATATCTTTGTGTTTATGATAAATGTTTACATTCATGCTATAATAGTATTAACAAGGAAACCATTAATACTTGTGTGATTTGTAAACTTAATTTGAAGTCCCTAGTATGGCCTCTATACTTCACTAGCTTGTTGGTTGATTGATGATGTGGTTTCTTTGTCATGAACATTGAGATGTTATCAACAACAAGATCATATCGTTAGGAGAATGATATGGTGGACATACTCCTATAGACAAGCGTAGCATAAAGATCAAGTCATTTCAATAGTTCAATTGCTATATGCTTTCTGATACATAGTAACCTAATTCCTTCGACCATGAGATCATGCATATTGCCTTTACTGGATGGATGCTTTGATGTCATCAAACACCACACCGTAACAGGGTGGCTATAAAAGTGGCATTGGGTGTTCGGAAAGTATTGGTTGAAACACATGGATCAAGAGTGGGATTTGTCCATCCACATGACGGATAGATATTCTCTGGGCCCTCTCGGTGAAATGTCATCCAATTAGCTTGCAAGCATGTGACTTGGTCACAAGGGATCACATATCACGGGAACGAGAAAAGAGTACTTATCAGTAACGAGGTTGAACTAGGTATGCAGAGATACCGACGATCATGACCTCGGATAAGTAACATATCGTGAGACAAAGGGAAATTGGTATCGTATGTAAGTGGTTCATTCGATCGCAAAGTAATCGTAGAAATATGTGGGAGCCATATGAATTTCCAGATTCCTCTATTGGTTATTGTTCGGAGAAGTGTCTCGATCATGTCCGCATAATTCACGAACCGTAGGGAGACACACTTAAGGATTCGACGTTGTTTGAGTAGTTATGGTATTATGAGAAAGAGACCGAATGTTGTTCGGAGTCTCGGATGGGATCCGGGATATCACGAGGTGATCCGGAATGGTCCGGAGAATAAGATTCATATAAGGAAAGTCCCATTTCGGAGTTGGGGAATGGTTCCGGTGTTTTCATCGGGAACATTCTAGAAGGTCCCGGAATGTCCGGCACTCCGGGGGGGAAGGGGTACATGAATGTGTCATTGCAAGATGGAATGATTGCATCATGTACTAAGTGTTCTCGCTGTCCAAAATAAAGGGTTTATTTAATTCCTAAATTGGAAAAGTCAAAACGGCTAGTTTGAAAGTCAAACTGCCAGTTTTGGAAAGTGGAAAGAGGAGGAGAAGGTTGAAACCGACTTGGGGGAGGAGTCCCTCCTCTCCAAGCCGGCGGCCAGCCCTAGGCCGAGTTGGGGAGGGACTCCCTCCCTCCCCTAGCGCGCCAGCCCTCCCACCTATAAAGGGAGGGGCAGGGCTCCCCTCCCAACACACACAAGTTCCTATCCTCTAAACTAGAAACTAGACCTAGACCCCGGTTTAGAGCTGTTTCGGTTTAGAGCCTTCTAATTGGTTTAGAGCCCTCTAATTGGTGTGTCTAATTACTAGACCACTAATAGCCTCTCTCATAAGCTCCACCATACTCGCACCGGCTTAAGGCGAAGCCCTGCGGGATCTCCCCTCTACCTCCGGTACCACGCCGTTGTGCTGCCGGAATCGCGAGGAGAGTGCTACAACCTCCGCTGCCTGCTGGAACAAGGGAGAGGAAGGTCTTCGTCGAGTACCGAACGTGTGACCGACTGCGGGAGCGCTGCGGGAACGCGGCGCCGGAAGGATCGTCTACGCGATCTTGAGATCGGAAAGAGTACGACTACATCACCCACGAGAATCTGCTCTCGTTAAACACTTTGGAATCTTCGAGGGTGAGTTATTCCATCGACTCGTTGCTACAATCTAGTAGATAGATCTTGGCTTGTTTGTTTGTATGCGATAGAAAATTTTTGTTTTCCATGCTACGAACCCCTACAGTGGTATCAGAGCCGTGTCTATATGTAGATCTGTTGCACGAGTAGAACACAATGGTCATTGTGGGCGTTGATGCTTTTATTGTAGATTGCCTTTTGTGTACTTTGCATCTTGCGGTATGTTGGGATGAAGCGGCCCGGGCTAACCTTACATGACATCGTTCATGAGACTTGCTCCACGCTTGACATGCAACTCGTTTTGCATAAGTGGCTTTGCGGGTGCCTGTTTCTCCTAGCATAGTAAAGATCCAATTTACAACGGGTGATCAACAATGCTAGTATCAATGTTGTGGTTCTTGTTCGTAAGTTAGAACGACACTTATGAAAAGCCCCAAACCACGTAAAATATGCAAAGAAAGTAGAAGCGTCTAACTTTGTTTTGCAGGGGTGTGCAGTGATGTGATATGGCCATGATTGTGATTATATTTGATGTATGCAATGATCCTTATTGTAAGTTGGCAACCGGCAGGAGCCATATGGTTGTCTTTAATTTCTGTTAAGGCCTGCGTGTCTATTCAAAATAGTTGTAATAGTTGAAGTTGGCGGACGACAACCATGAAGAAGCGTCATTGACCTTGATGCTATGCCGGTGATGATGGAGATCATGTTCGTGCTTGAAGATGGAGATCGGAAGCACAAAGAAGAAAGGCCATATCATATCACATATTATGAATTGCATGTGATGTTAATCCTTTATGCATCTTGTATTGCTTAGTAGACGACGGTAGCATTATAAGATGATCCCTCATGCACATAAATTTCAAGTTCTAAAAGTGTTCACCCTTAGTATGCACCGTTGCCAAAGCTTGCTGCTTCGAAGCACCACGTGATGATCGGGTGTCTTTGATTCCGCGGGTGACTACAACGTAAGCAAGCCAGATTTGCTTATGCGGAAGCTAAGGTTTGATCTTGACGAGCCTAGCATGTACAGACATGGCCTCAGGAACACGGATCGCCGAAAGGCAAAGCATGAATCATATAGTAGATATGATGAACATGATGATTGTTCGCCATTAAAACTATATCAGCTCTCGTGATGATCGGTGTTGATGTAGTGGATTTGGTTCGTGTGATCACTAAAACAATGTGAGGGATGTTGTTTTGAGTGGGAGTTCACCTAGTTTAATTTCATTAATTAATTTGAACTCAATTTGTCATAAACTTAGTCTAAACTATTGCAAATATGTTGTAGATCAATGGCAGCCCCTACCATCAATTTTAATGCGTTCCTAGAGAAAGAAAAGTTGAAAAACAATGGAAGCAACTTCGCGGATTGGTTCCGCAATTTGAGGATTGTCCTCACAGCTGGTAATTTGACCTATGTGCTGGATGCACCGCTAGGTGACCCACCTGCAGCTGATGCTACCGATGAAGTAAAGAATGTTTACCTCGCTCGGAAGAATCAGTACTCCATAGTTCAGTGTGCTATCTTGTATGGTTTAGAATCGGAGCTTCAGAAAAGGTTTGAAGAGTCAGATCCATATGATATTGTCGAGGATCTCAAATTAATCTTTGAGACTCATGCGGCAATTGAAAGTTATGAAGCTTCTGAAAAGTTCTTTAACTGCAAGATGGAAGAGGGTAGCTCCGTCAGTGAGCATGTGCTTAAAATGTCTGGGCACGCAAATAAACTTCAAAGTTTGGGTATAGTGATTCCTAATACTTTGGGAGTTTACCGCATCCTCCAATCACTACCACCAAGTTACAAGAACTTTGTGATGAACTACAACATGCAGAACATGAACAAAGAGTTGCCAGAACTATTTGCTATGTTAAAATCTGCAGAAGTGGAGATCAAGAAAGAGCACCAAGTGTTGATGGTCAATAAGACCACCAAATTCAAGAAAGGCAAGTCTAAGCAGAAGGGACACTTCAAGAAGGGTGGTAAGAAAGTTACCACGCCGACGAAGAGGACCAAGGCTGGACCCAGGCCTGATACTGAGTGCTTTTACTGCAAGGGAGAAGGTCACTGGAAGCGGAATTGCCCAAGGTACTTGGCGGATTTGAAGAACGGCAACATCAAGAAGAAAGGTATATCTGATATACATGTTATTGATGTGTATCTCACTAGTACTCGTAGTAGTGCCTGGGTATTTGATACTGGTTCGGTTGCTCATATTTGTAACTCGAAACAGGAGCTGCAGAATAAACGGAAGCTAGTGAAGAACGAGGTGACGATGCGCGTGGGAAACGGATCAAAGGTTGATGTGATCGCGGTCGGCACACTACCTCTTCATCTACCATCGGGATTAGTTTTATACTTAAATAATTGTTATTTGGTGCCTGCGTTGAGCATGAACATTATATCGGGATCTTGTTTATTGCGAGACGGTTACTTGTTTAAATCCGAGAATAATGGTTGTTCGATTTATATGAGTAATATGTTTTATGCACATGCACCTTTGATAGATGGTCTATTCATATTGAATCTCGATAGTAGAAATACACATATTAATAACATTGAGGCTAAACGTTTGAAATCAAGCGATAATTTGACCTATATGTGGCACTGTCGTCTTGGTCACATTGGAGTGAAGCGTATGAAGAAACTCCATTCCGATGGACTTCTTGAATCACTTGATTTTGAATCACTTGAAAGATGCGAAGCATGTCTGATGGGTAAAATGACTAAGACTCCATTTTCTGGTATGATGGAGCGAGCTACAGACTTATTGGAAATCATACATACCGATGTGTGTGGTCCAATGAGTGTAGCATCGCGCAGTGGTTATCGTTATGTTCTTACCTTCACGGATGACTTGAGTAGATATGGGTATATCTATTTTATGAAACATAAGTCCGAAACTTTCGAGAAGTTTAAGGAGTTTCAAAGTGAGGTAGAGAATCAACGTAACAAGAAGATTAAATTTCTACGATCTGATCGTGGAGGTGAATATCTAAGTTACGAGTTTGGCGAGCATTTGAAGAAATGTGGAATACTTTCGCAGTTGACACCGCCGGGAACACCACAGCGTAATGGTGTGTCTGAACGTCGTAATCGAACTCTCTTAGATATGGTTCGTTCTATGATGTCACTTACAGATTTGCCACTATCATTTTGGGGTTATGCATTAGAAACAGCCGCATTCACTTTAAATAGGGCACCGTCTAAATCCGTTGAAACGACACCGTATGAATTATGGTTTGGGAAGAAACCTAAATTGTCGTTCCTTAAAGTTTGGGGATGCGAAGCCTATGTAAAGAAGTTACAGCCGGACAAGCTTGAACCCAAAGCGGAAAAATGCGTCTTCATAGGATACCCGAAGGAAACTGTTGGGTATACCTTCTATCATAGATCCGAAGGCAAAATCTTCGTTGCTAAGGATGGATCCTTTCTAGAGAAGGAATTTCTCTCGAAAGAAGTGACTGGAAGGAAAGTAGAACTCGACGAGGTTGTCGAACCTTCTCTCGAAATTGCGAGTAGCGCAGCACCGGAAGAAGTTCCTGTGGTGCCTGCACCAATAAGAGAGGAAGCTAATGATGGTGATCATGAAACTTCGGTTGAAGTTACTACAGAGCCTCGGAGGTCAACGAGAACTCGTACCACTCCAGATTGGTATGATTCCGTTATGAATGTCATGTTGGTGGACAACACCGATAACCCCGAGACATATGAGGAAGCGATGATGAGCCCAGATTCCAATAAATGGCAAGAAGCCATGAAATCCGAGATTGGATCCATGTACGAAAACCAAGTATGGACTTTGGTGGACTTACCGGATGGCCGGAAGGCTGTCGAGAACAAATGGATTTTCAAGAAGAAAACAGATGCTGATGGTAATGTTACTGTCTATAAAGCTCGACTTGTCGCAAAAGGGTTTCGACAAATTCAAGGAGTTGACTACGATGAGACTTTCTCACCGGTAGCGAAGCTAAAGTCTGTGAGGATTATGTTAGCAATCGCTGCATATTATGATTATGAGATATGGCAGATGGATGTCAAAACAGCATTCCTCAATGGAGACATTGATGAAGAGTTGTATATGATACAACCCAAAGGTTTTGTCGATCCTAAAGATGCTAACAAGGTATGCAAGCTTCAACGGTCCATCTATGGATTGAAGCAAGCATCCCGAAGTTGGAATCAACGTTTTGATAAGGTAATCAAAAGTTTTGGTTTTATACAAACTTATGGAGAAGCTTGTATTTACAAGAAAGTGAGTGGGAGCTCTGTAGCATTCTTAATACTGTATGTGGATGACATATTGTTGATTGGGAATGATGTAGACCTTCTTAATAGTGTCAAGGAATATTTGAATAATAGTTTTTCAATGAAGGATCTTGGCGAAGCAGCTTACATATTAGGCATAAAGATTTATAGAGATAGATCGAAACGCCAAATATCATTGTCACAAAGTACATATTTGGACAAAGTTCTAAAGAGGTTTGGAATGGAAGATAGCAAGAAAGGGTTCTTGCCCATGTTGCCCAATACGACCTTGAGTAAAACTCAAAGTCCGACATCGGCAGAAGATAGAGAAAAGATGAGTAAGACTCCCTATGCCTCAGCCATAGGATCTCTAATGTATGCCATGCTATGTACTAGACCCGACATCGCATATGCTGTTAGTCTAACTAGCAGATATCAAAGTGATCCAGGAGTGGATCATTGGACAGCGGTCAAAAACATCCTTAAGTACTTGAGAAGAACTAAGGATATGGTTCTTTCTTATGGAGGTGATGAACAGCTCGTTGTTAATGGTTACACCGATGCTAGTTGGAACACCGATCCGGATGATTCTAAATCACAATCTGGATACGTATTTATTTTGAATGGTGCAGCAGTTAGCTGGAGGAGTGCAAAGCAAAGCGTTGTGGCGAGATCTTCAACTGAATCGGAATACATGGCTGCTTCGGAGGCTTCACAAGAAGCGATATGGATGAAAGAGTTCATTACAGAGCTGGGTGTGGTTCCAAGTGCGCTGGACCCAATGTCTATCTACTGTGATAACATGGGCGCCATAGCCAATGCGCAAGAACCAAGGTCACACAAGAAGCTGAAGCATATCAAGCTGCGTTTCCACGCTATTCGAGAACATATCCAGGATGGGGATATAAAGATTTGCAAAGTACACACAGATCTGAATGTGGCGGATCCGTTGACTAAACCTCTCCCGAGGGCAAAACATGACCAACACCAAACTGCCATGGGTGTTCGGTATATTACCATGTAATCTAGATTAGATGACTCTAGTGCAAGTGGGAGACTGTTGGAGATATGCCCTAGAGGTAATAATAAATGTAGTTATTATTATATATCTTTGTGTTTATGATAAATGTTTACATTCATGCTATAATAGTATTAACAAGGAAACCATTAATACTTGTGTGATTTGTAAACTTAATTTGAAGTCCCTAGTATGGCCTCTATACTTCACTAGCTTGTTGGTTGATTGATGATGTGGTTTCTTTGTCATGAACATTGAGATGTTATCAACAACAAGATCATATCGTTAGGAGAATGATATGGTGGACATACTCCTATAGACAAGCGTAGCATAAAGATCAAGTCATTTCAATAGTTCAATTGCTATATGCTTTCTGATACATAGTAACCTAATTCCTTCGACCATGAGATCATGCATATTGCCTTTACTGGATGGATGCTTTGATGTCATCAAACACCACACCGTAACAGGGTGGCTATAAAAGTGGCATTGGGTGTTCGGAAAGTATTGGTTGAAACACATGGATCAAGAGTGGGATTTGTCCATCCACATGACGGATAGATATTCTCTGGGCCCTCTCGGTGAAATGTCATCCAATTAGCTTGCAAGCATGTGACTTGGTCACAAGGGATCACATATCACGGGAACGAGAAAAGAGTACTTATCAGTAACGAGGTTGAACTAGGTATGCAGAGATACCGACGATCATGACCTCGGATAAGTAACATATCGTGAGACAAAGGGAAATTGGTATCGTATGTAAGTGGTTCATTCGATCGCAAAGTAATCGTAGAAATATGTGGGAGCCATATGAATTTCCAGATTCCTCTATTGGTTATTGTTCGGAGAAGTGTCTCGATCATGTCCGCATAATTCACGAACCGTAGGGAGACACACTTAAGGATTCGACGTTGTTTGAGTAGTTATGGTATTATGAGAAAGAGACCGAATGTTGTTCGGAGTCTCGGATGGGATCCGGGATATCACGAGGTGATCCGGAATGGTCCGGAGAATAAGATTCATATAAGGAAAGTCCCATTTCGGAGTTGGGGAATGGTTCCGGTGTTTTCATCGGGAACATTCTAGAAGGTCCCGGAATGTCCGGCACTCCGGGGGGGAAGGGGTACATGAATGTGTCATTGCAAGATGGAATGATTGCATCATGTACTAAGTGTTCTCGCTGTCCAAAATAAAGGGTTTATTTAATTCCTAAATTGGAAAAGTCAAAACGGCTAGTTTGAAAGTCAAACTGCCAGTTTTGGAAAGTGGAAAGAGGAGGAGAAGGTTGAAACCGACTTGGGGGAGGAGTCCCTCCTCTCCAAGCCGGCGGCCAGCCCTAGGCCGAGTTGGGGAGGGACTCCCTCCCTCCCCTAGCGCGCCAGCCCTCCCACCTATAAAGGGAGGGGCAGGGCTCCCCTCCCAACACACACAAGTTCCTATCCTCTAAACTAGAAACTAGACCTAGACCCCGGTTTAGAGCTGTTTCGGTTTAGAGCCTTCTAATTGGTTTAGAGCCCTCTAATTGGTGTGTCTAATTACTAGACCACTAATAGCCTCTCTCATAAGCTCCACCATACTCGCACCGGCTTAAGGCGAAGCCCTGCGGGATCTCCCCTCTACCTCCGGTACCACGCCGTTGTGCTGCCGGAATCGCGAGGAGAGTGCTACAACCTCCGCTGCCTGCTGGAACAAGGGAGAGGAAGGTCTTCGTCGAGTACCGAACGTGTGACCGACTGCGGGAGCGCTGCGGGAACGCGGCGCCGGAAGGATCGTCTACGCGATCTTGAGATCGGAAAGAGTACGACTACATCACCCACGAGAATCTGCTCTCGTTAAACACTTTGGAATCTTCGAGGGTGAGTTATTCCATCGACTCGTTGCTACAATCTAGTAGATAGATCTTGGCTTGTTTGTTTGTATGCGATAGAAAATTTTTGTTTTCCATGCTACGAACCCCTACACTTTGTTTGGATGAAAGAGTCGAAAATCTGATTTATTGAGAACAAGGTACATCCTAAGAGCACCTTTCAAGATCCCTTTTCACTTCCGAGCAATAAAATGAGCCAAAGTGGATTTCCAGTTAGCTATCCACTTGCATTAGTTCGTTTTCTAGGATTACCAGTGTGTCGGTTGCCGGTTAGTCTCACCTTAGTATCAATGGTCGTGTGTTTTCTAATTTTTAGGATTTCTTGCCCTCTTAAAATGGTTTGCTAGCTATATCTTCACACACACAAAAAAAAATTATAGATGTATCTACCGGCACTAACAAAATGATCTTAGTATGTTGTCAAGTTTAGGTTGTAAAATAACAAGTGACTGAATTTCTATTTCTTTTTGTGTTCTAGCACTCATTTCATAGGAAGATATACCTTTCTATACATGATCTTAGTTGGTGTGCTAGATAAAATAGCAATACAAATTCAGCTTCGCGGGTAATGATTATAATTATGGGTTAGATTAAAATTATATTTTCCCTATACAAGACTCAATTTTGCTCTCTCTAGTAGAATGGGCCTTAAAAAATTCATATGTACTATCTTTTTCCTAATTTTCAGGATTTCATAAACCATTACATCTAAAGTTTCTAATGATATAATTTTTGTGCTATATAATTTATAGTTTATTGAATGAATTGACGATCTAGGTATACGTGTAGGACTTGTAAACTGAAACAGAGGGAGTATAAAACCTTATCGACATTCTAAAATAATTAAGAATCTATCCGCACAATCTTGTGAGGCTACCTTCAGGTGTTGAAAAACTCATCGATTCATATTGGTTTATGAAAAATTTTGTGCTTTACACAAAGATGTTATGTTCAGCACTCCTATGTGGTCTTAGGCTTTGAGTGTAGTCAATGTAGAGATTGAATGTCTAAAATACCATAGCTTGCTTCGATATCTTCCTTAGCTCCATTATATTGTCTCTTTGTACAACCATACTCCATTTGTTCCCTATAAGGTGTAACAGATTTTTGAAAATTCAAAAAATTTCTATATTTGACCAACTTTCATGAAAACCCGTCAATGCATGTACATCTGGATCACCATCACTGGATTTATCATGAAGTCTGTTTTGGTATTTTAATTATTTAGTTTTATAAAGTTTGCTAGATTTTTATAGAAACTTGGTTAAAGATATAAACTTGTGAAGTTTGAAAAATTGCCACAATTTATAAAAAGAACAAAGGGAGTATGTTTTATTAGTTGTATTTAGTTCCATATGTATTTGTCCATATAACACTTTAGAAGGATTAAACTATTTTAATTTATTTTACATAATAAAAGAAAGAATCGTAATGAGACACCCCTCCCGTTTCTTACAACGCTGTAATTTCGCCTGCCAAAAACCATGTTCATGACAACTACTCGCTACAAACAAAAAGTCCTCACTATACCATATCAGAGCACCCATGTATACCTATTTTTCATTTTATGCATTGATTAGTAGGAAATATTAATTAGTGGATGGTATTTTATTTACTCGAGGTGTCCAATGCTACGAGATTCCAATATAATTAAGCTTGTAATTGTACCACTTCTATATAATCACTGGTTTTTATATGGCTCATCTTCACATGTATTAACATCATATGATTTTTGGTTGTAGCCTTATTAACTATTGGGTCTATTGGTTATAGTTGGCATGATGGAACTAAAACATTTAATTAAGTTTATTCTCTACATTATTAATTGCCTCTCTATATAGACATGGACATGCGTGCCCTATTGTTCATGATGTGCAATCTTCAAATTGTGCAAACACTTAACTTTTGAGGATGTACCTTGGGAAATTATGAGTTTCATAGTCCATAATTTTTAGATTGTTAAGTAATATATGCCATATTTTTTGAAAGAAAGATCCAGTAATTAATACTCATTTTGCATGAAGATATCAACAATCTGTATAACAAATTATCATCGCTAAATAACGTAAGTCTCGGTTCAAAAGAATAAATTCTCTCTCAAATGGTTTATACATATCCTTCAATTTGATCTGTATTTTTGGATTAAATAAATTACAGCAAGTTCCATAAAAAACACAACATATTACCTTACAAATATTAAAAATAGGTATAAATAAGTAACCATGTATTGGACCATTGTGTATTTTGTAATAAAGGTGGTAAATAGGATACCCGTGTGTAATAAAATAAATATGGAAAACTAACAATTTTTACATCCTACATTTGATCCCCTCGCATTTGCGAGGACCACCATTCTAGTTTGATAAAATTTGAAATGTACACCATGCCTATGCCTCACGCTCTACCATCCTGTTTGGTCATAGAACCCATGCTAGGGACGATGCACAGCCGGATCTCAGCAAATCAATCCTTGTTAACTGGCCCGCCTGCGCCGAGGGAAACATACCAGAAGATGCCTGCGGTGACCCAGCATACCACTGCATGATGTAGTATACTATAGTCGTTGACATAACACCAAAGAAACACCGTTCACTAGTATTACATCCCTCAGAACGGCACAACAGAAACACAGCGGGTCCAATACATGGCTAAAGGTTACAACTCACTCTTTACATAAGATCCAAAGAACAATCTAGGTTCAAGAGAGAAAAATAACTTCTTTACGAAGAAGAATCAAAGATAAATAACGCAAAACTATTATACTATTAAAACTAGTACTTAATTAAGGAATTGGCATTGCTGCTATTGCAATGCACTACAGAGATAGGTTCTTTGGCTAGAGATTTTATTTTTATCTAATCAGTAACTTCGTCTTCACTGGAGTTGAGTATATGTTGTCTTCTTTGTCTTTATTGAAAAGCTTTAGCTCTTGACGATTCCTGGAGCATAACTTGATGTAGACATCTTCTTACTGGCTTCAGAATCTAGCAAGGGTTAAGAAGATACTTTGAGTACGAGCGTACTCAGCAAGTTCACTAGAAAATGAGTGTTTGATGCACTATAACTACAGCCACAGACCATAGGTCGTAGGCAATGCAAGTTTTCATAAACATTTCTTCAAAGGTTGCTTTTATTCTGAAAATCTATGTCCGTCAGCCTTCACGGGTTTACCATAACCTTCATGGGGTTCCTTTCCCGCCGCGTTCGCAGCTCCTTCCCGGAACAGGGAGTAACAAGTTATAGTTCTTATACTCTGCAGAGGTGCGTTACTTTACCCATGAGAGATCAACTCTTTGTTACATAACCGGGAAGCTTATTCCCGTCCACAATTCCATGATGTGGGGCCCAGAAGATGATCCAAGCCAATCACTGCCCCCTTCGCGACCTCGCATGCCTCCTTGGTGTACACCATGCCCACATAAAGAATTACGGCAATGGTTTGTACAAACCATTAGATGCCAGAACTATCGTGGGACGATAAGGATTCCCACCCATATGCTGCATATCCTCTACGAATTACCAATTAATATGCACGCTACAAGGATAATAGCCACGACCTGCACACCCGGCTTCATTCGAGAGGAAGAAGATACAGCTGACTTCTCCGTCCCATTCCAAATCTCATGGTCAATGCGTAATATACCGCGCAAGAATCACTGGAGATATTGGTTGTTAAGTCCTAGGTGATATAATTCTGAACAGTGGTATCCCAACTGTCAGATTTAATAGATTAGCTGATCACCCTGGATCAGTAATCAATAGTTCTCATTTTTTATTGAAAATAGTGTTTTCTGTCCTTTTTCAAATACAGGTGATGACAACACTGGATTTATAAAATACTTTACATAAAATAATCAAAGGACATGAGCAAGTGTGAACTTGCCTTTTGTGATTGCAAGATTATGCACTCACGGTCTTCGAGTCAGTATAAGATTCAAAATCTGAAATCGGCATCATTGGTCTGATAAGGACTAATGTTTAAAGAAGCAATATGTTTTTATGCATAAGTAATATGATGCACGTTCTAAGAGCAAATCCTGGGAATAACGTTGTCCTAGGGTTTGGATTCCGGAAATAGTTACCTTGGGATGTGTGGTTCTTTTAGATAAGTTTCATATTTGTGCTTCTATTAGAGTTTATGATTGGTTGTGATCAACACATATGTAGTAGTAAAGTCTATATACTTATGACATACTAGTTAATATTGCTTATACCGGGTTTCTTATTTAAAGTGGCAAAAAGAATAACCTTCGAAGAAAAGGTTTCTCTTCTAGGGTCTAAACAAACTTTGTGGTTAGTTAGTGGTGGTTGATATTATTTGTTTGCTCAAATGGTTTGGCTTGAGTTGCTTTATAGTTTAACTACTTCATACCAAAGTTAACTATAAAATATATAATAATGCTTATAGTGTTATATTAAGATTTTGTAGACTAACGTTAACTTTTAAAATATAGATAGTTTTGAAAGTATCGTCCTTATACATTGGTATCTTGTATATCTGAAATGTTTTCTTTAGGTTACTTAAGAATATTTATTCTATTACTTGAGTAATGGTTTCTTGATGTAAGTATGGAGTAATATCATTTATCTTTTATAGATAAGTGAGTATAGTTTATAATCTAAACATACTATTACTTAAATACTTATGGGTTTATATAGTGTTGTGGTAGTTTTTGCAATTTGGTAGTTAATATAGTTTATAAAAGATTTGATTGTTCACAAGTTGTTCTTTAAGGATTTTATTATTAGTGGAATTCTTTTTAAAGATAATCTTCATTTAAGGTTGTAGATCCTTCTAAAATAAGAACATTTATAATTTTTTAAACCACTATGGCATTGGATTATTAATATTTAAGACTAATACTATTTATTAGACTTATTTGACTCATTTTAGGAATATTAATAAATTTTATTTATCTTTATAAATTATTAATGAAGTAGATAAGTTCAAATTTGAGTTATTAAAATAATTCAACTTTTATTCAACTCAAAGGTGGAATATTAAAATTTTAATATGTAGGTATTATTTTTGTGATCATTTTGGTATATTACATTTATTTTTGTGATTTATAAATAATAAGATATGATTTTTATAAGAATTATTTATTTATAAATACTTAATAAATAACAAATACTTGATTAAGTTGAATTATAATGTATAATTATAATTTTAAATTTTAATTCTTATTTTTCTAAGATTTTTGGTATTCTACTTATATTTTTCACATTTACTATTATTAAAATTTGAATTATTAAAGTTTTATTATTTATAAAACTTTTATTAAATAATATTTATTTAAATAATCATCATAATAATATTTGATAATAAGTTTAAGTTGTAGATTTTATTTTTCTACAAATTTTCATTTATTATACACATTTTTCTGAATTATAAATCAAAAGTTATTAATTAAACAAGATTTAATCATTTATTTGATTTCTGGAATAATATTAATTGTATTATAACATTTTATTTATTTCTAAACAGAAAAATACTTTTTATACCACGTCTAGAGCTAGCTCCAGTCGCTGACCTGTGGGCCATTGTCCACCTCAGCTCTTAGATGCAAGAAATGCATTAGTTACTGGTCTCGTACTTACCCCCAGTCAATGACATATGGGCCCTAGGCCAGGTCATCAGCCACGTTAGCAAAGACCAGTCAAACTAGCTGACGTGGCCCGATCATGAGATAAGCATGTTGTCAGCACCACCACCGCCGTCGGTGAGTGGTCACCGACGACGATCTACGGCACCCCAGCAAGAGAAATAGATCTAGTTCGAATCAGCGTGACCCATAGAACCTAATAGTGGCAGTGCCGCTCGGAAATGGTCATCGGCGACGAGCTACTGCGGCGGTCAGCGGTGGCGCTCAACAAAAATAGACCTACGGTGCGAATACGCAAACGAAACTAGGGTCCAGAGATGCGTAATCTTACCCTGATGACGATAGAGCGGTCGAGGAGGCTTGGGGAGGCGTGACGACGACGAATCGACGGTAATGGACACGACGGCCGAGGAAGAGGATCGCTTGATTTCACATGATTCCCGGCGAGCGGGCCTCCGTGCTTGGTCCTAGATGGTTCAGTCCATGACGGCGCGTCGAATGGTGGCTACCACGAAGCAAGGGGTGGTCGGAGTTGTCCAGGACGATGAACTCCGATGAGCTAGGTTTTCGGGTGAAGGAAGTAAGTGATTCTGGGAAGCGAGATTGTGGATGAGGACGAGCAGGGTTGTCGCGGTGGCCTTCTTATCCTCTCCTGGCAGCGGCGACGAGTATCTTGGCTCAACGACGACGATGACGACATCGGGCGGCGGCGAGCTCCGCCAGCGAGCTGCTTGCGTGCGTGACGATGACGACGATGCTACTTTTGCGGATAACCCCCTGGAAATTTCTTTAGCTTAACCCGCGGTCCTCTCCTGACCCCACTTGTCAGTCACAGACAGAGAAGGACATGGGCTGGTTACTGGGCTGTTGTGGGCTGCACAGGGCGTTAGATAGGTGTAGGGTTGTTGGGCCACGACCAGATTTGGTTTTTATTTGTTTTATCCTTTTTCTATTTTCTGTTTTCTTATCCAGATTTGAATTTGATTTATATTTTCAATCTTTCTTTGTATAATTTGTTTGCTGGATATTTACAACAATACAAAAATATACCTAGTCTCATTTGTGAATTCTTATTATATCCTCCTTTTGTATTTCTTGTATTTACTTAATGTGACCCCCCTTGTTAATATTTTATATAAACTTTTCTTATTATTTTTCTCTCCTTATTTTAGTTAGGGATTTTTTGGTTAATACATTCTTATTTGTTTATAACTCAACTTTTAGTGAGCTCATAGTTTGAATAGAAACTTTATATATATGTATAATGATTCTATACCATTCTTTGATGCATGAAATATAAAGGCATTGATATGGTGATTATTACTCCCATTAATTTGGAAAATGGCAATGTATGTGATAAACAAAGAAGTTTAGGGTTTTGAATTATGAGTACTACCCTTGGCTTTAGGGTTTTGTATAAGCTTAGATTCCTTTTAAGAGTTAAGATTTAATAACTAAGCATATTGCCTTATGTATATAGTATTGGATGAAATCTCCCTTTTTAATAGAAGTTATATTTAGAGTGTTTTATAGAAGTGAACTTATAAAAATATACTTAGGCACATATAGTGATGATGGTTGAAATTAACAGAGATATGCTTATGTAATTTGTTATAGGGAAATATTTCTATAAAGTGTTATAAGCATCAGATGGATATTATGTTTGATTTGAGATTTAGAGTTGATTGCTTACCAAGATTAAATAGGAAAATGATTTATAACTTATAATTATATTTCACAATCTGGAATCTCTAATTAAGGAATTCCTTTCCTGGATATAATACCTCTTTCTATCCATCATCATGGTTAGTTTGATGGACTTACTTATTAAAATCTTCTTATTCAATATAACATTCTTCTAAACTTATGGATGAATCCAATGAGTTTGATACAAAGGCACTTCATAGCTTTCTCATATCCTTGCTTGGTTGTATTTACTATTCTATTGTTGATAATCTTCCATCCAACCAGTAGTTCCTTCAAACTCTACTCCCAATCTTCCTTAATCCTCCATCACTAATCTTTCTCTAAAGTAAACTATCCTTAAAGATGAATAACACCACTTTTATGACTCTATGCTACACTAGCTTTAGTTGAATAACACCATCTCATAATTACTTAACCCTCATGACTTACACTTTAATCCCTAAATTATATTTATGTGGTTTGCAAAGACTTCTCTAGGATCACTTATCTTTACTAAGGTTCCAATCATGTTCTACCCACCAGTATTACCTATACTAAATATAAGCATTCCCTGTTGGTGGCCAAAACATTACCATTATAATACTTTAATCATTTATTACCGAAGTTCTTAGTTGGCTAAGCAGGGCTTTATCAATCCTACCTTTTATTATCTGTAGATTATCTTCTTAGTATCTTATATTGGATTAAGGTTATTAATGGACTATGCCCTCATTAGAAGATTTGAGTAGATGTTCTGATAAGATCAAATAATAGATCAAATACTATTAGTTAAAGAAGTTGTGAATCAATGGGGAATTATCCAACATTGATGAACAACAGATATTGAGATAAGTTCCATAAAGATTGTATAGAAAGAAAGATATATATATATATATATATATATATATATATAGTGGATGATCTTGACTTAATCTCTTTCCAACTCCAACTCATCAAAAGAGTTTTTTTAAGGTTAGGTGTTACTATGATTCTCAGAATGTATGCATATGGGATTTAAGATATAGTGGTTACATTCTTATTATTTGTTTTATATCCTTAACTTGGTACTTATGAATGATTATAATGAATACTATAATATGATCACCTAATGATCAAATATAATTCATATTATATTAAGGTTTAACTTATGGTACATTTTGATATACCCTTAGATCAAATCTCTCTGACCCAAAATGAGATTTTAACAAAGGTCTTATTGAAACTTATCGCAGTCAACTTGATGATCTACTTCAATTCCATCAAGCTAAGAGAAACTTCAATCACTTTGACAAGTTTTGTTTAAAAGCGCGAAAATTATTCGGATTTTCTTATGCATGAATGCAATGCACACATCTGGGTTCAACTTATTTCTAGGCTCTAATGCTGGGATGTTACAATGCCTACTTATGTCCTCTCGAACAACGACATCAGTAGACGCAATCCCAGCCCGTGGGGTATTTAGAAGTGTTAAGAACATATTAATTGTGCAACTGTGTTTGTGGTCCTAAACTTTATAATGAACTCTATAGATAACCAGTTAGGGTTTTGCACGGTTCTCACTTTTTGTTAAACAGCATAGCTGTGATTGTCAACAAGGCTTATCTCACGCCTCCTGCCTGAACAGGGGGTACATATATAAAACATCCGACTTGTTAGCTAGTGACTCTGCTGCTTATGTACAAGACCGGTCCTGAAATTTTGGGGGCCCAGGGCGAAATAAAATTTTAGGCCTCCTAATATATACATTAGAACAATAACTTATAAATATATCTATATGAAATGTCACCAGTATATACTACCCAAGAGTAATATTTATTCTAGATAATTTGGACATAAGTTCTAGATACTCGTCGAAAACCAAAATATTCTTTTGACTGATGGGAGTTCTTGAAATCTACACTTAAGTGATCTGATTGCCATACCAAGCATTTTTAAAATGTAATTAACTTCAACTTTATTGCAGGGATACAACTAGAGAAATCTACAAAACTACATGTAAAGCTAAGTGGTTTGACCACTATTTTACTAATCAGGGGGACATTATATTGAATTGAAAACTTATCCAGCAGAAAACCCTATTCTATCATAAAACTTACAACCAGCTCAAGTACTAGCACTATTCAAGGTATGTAAAATCATGAATCGGGAGATCCTCAACGCTATCACCCTATTACCGGATAAATAACATGAGAAAATCGATCAATCCATGATTTGAATTTGCGTCGGCCAATAAGCACGTACCTGGCGGCAAGGTCCACTCGTAGCAGACCCTGAGGCCCCGACGCTGCAGGCAAAAGTGAGGTTTTGAAGGTAAAAAATAGTCCCACTAAAATACAAACTGACAATCAGAATTCAGAATTAGGAGAAATCTAGAATAAACGAGTACCCTAAATCGCGAACTAAAGAACTGTTACTGTATTAGGCTAGAAGATCCTTGTGTCGACAAAGAAGGCTTTTCTAGTCTAGCCCAGAGTTTCGGCTTTCGGTTTGCATTTTTTACCGGCCCTGGCCGAAATTGCTGAAATTCGGTTTTTCGGAAAAAATTCGGAAAATCTCGGACGAAATTGCTAAACCAAAATTTGAAATTTGGAACAAAAAATGATCGAAAAATGACCGAAATTTGCCAATTTTTTTGAAACAAAGCAAAACAAAAATGGACAGCAAAAACTATAGCAACATATACATGTACATGGACAAAAGATTAATACTAGTAGAGATTAGATTATCCATCCAAATCCGGAAATAACAAAACGACCGCACAGATCAACCATCACAGCATCGTAATCCAACAAGTGTCCAAATTAATCATCACAACGCAAAAGACCACACTCCACAAGGATCGTCCAGATCAATAAACTACTAACAGTTTCAAACACGGGCCATAACCATTACAAGCAACGCGGCCCCACAATGAAAACAGTAAATTTATTCACAACTTTAGGTTCCTTCATCCTTCAGTTGTGCCTTAAACAAGGATTGTTTGCTCCCAGGCTTCTTACTCTTCTACCTTGAAATTTAGAATACCAAAGATTAGGAAATGTGATGTAATACCAGAAGCATGTTGGACAAAGTAGATATATAGTACAAGAGACTAACCATACTTGAGATAGGATCATAGGAGAGAATACCAAAGGTTGCAGCGTCCTGAATACATAAACTTAAAATTTATCATGGCTAGAACCAAACTTATTTTTTACATTTACAAAGTTGAAAATGTTCTGTTGATATCTCTTAATGAAAGGAGAATTGTTTCTGTCCTTCGTCAAGAATCTGACTTAGGCCCGTAGCTAGAGATTTATACTGATTTTTAATTTTTAAGACAATTGATGATACAATGATGACTTGGTTAAACGGCTTAGACAAGGTTAACATTGACGATAGATTCAAACAGACCCCAAGCTCAATACAATACTAACAACATAAGAAGTTTACCTATTTTTCATGGTAAAGGCTCTTGAGATCCTTGACCTTCTTGGCTTGCCTAACCCGTAAAGATCTCATGTTCACCGAAGTGCCTTCACTAGCTACATGAAGCTCGTTTTCGACTTGGTTTGCTCCATCGTCTCTAACTTGACTGGGTTCTCCTCCATTAGATTCACTTGCACTATCATCTTGGCCATCAATATCAATGTCATCGTACTCATCCTCTTCTTCATCATCAAAGTCAGTGTACTCATCCTCTTCTTCCACTACCCTCTTTATTTTCCTGCTATTGTCCTTCATTCCAAGATGAGAGGCTTTCTTGCTTGAATTAAGGGATCGAATCCTCTCAAAAACGGCGGTATCAGCCGCAGCTCCATCCAAGATTACACGCTCCTCATCCTCATTTAACCAATCCATCATAGGATTTGTTTCATCAAACATGGTAGTATCCAACATCATAGCACTTGGATCAACCTCCTTATCTTTAGCATTCTCTCTCACCGGGTCCTGGTCTTCTTCGGCACGTATCTTCAGTGAAAACAAATTCCATAAAAGAAAACAAGGACACAATACATTGTATATCTGATGGATAAACATTTGTATAGACAAATACAATTCATACCTTTAAGTTATGGCGCACGGATACACACTTGTGCAGCTTGCCATAAAGAAGACGGTTTCTTTGCCTTGTTTGGACCAAAGCAAAAGCGCTACAATTCTTTTCACATCCACTTGATAACACACACTGTGATACAATCCTCAAGGCATACTTCTGTAGATTTGGAACTTTTCCTCCAAATTGGAACCACCACTCAGCTACAAAAGTCAAAACAATGAGGTCAAAGGAATTGCACATTAGAGGTAATAGACAGATTATAGTAGCAAGTATTATAGCTTACTTGGCGACATATTTTCTGCTGATAAACGTGCAACCCTTTATCCAAACCTCCCACGACATTCCCTATATGTGCTGATTTCCTTAAAGACTAGAACAACACTATCAGGGTCTGCTATCTTCTGTATGGCATCCGTTAGTGCAGTTGCATATTCAGGAATCTTGCTCATATTGATCTGATAATGTGTATGTGGATCAAGAATAGCAGCTACATAAGAAAAGACAAACATGTTAAGAACTATAGAAAAAAGCAAGATAATAATGAGAGTAGTAGTTCATCACTACCTGCAATCATCAGAGTGTCGTTTTGCATGGCCTCGATCCTCTTAGAAACCTTGCTCATGAGTCTATGGCACATCTCTGACCCCTCACCTAGATGAGCTCTTATCTCATTTACAGCTGACATTATATTCTTCTTGAATCCAGAGAGTATCAGCATATCTCAGGGATCTATAGAGTGGCTCCAAAAACTCAAGAACCCACTCTAAGGCTGACCACCACATATTACTAGATAATAGCTCTTCGGCGAACACATAATCAGCTTCATTCTTATAAACACTTTCCTTCCAATTATCCGACACCATCCATTTCCTAAACATATCTTTTTTTCATGATAACTATCTAGGAACATGAATACCGTTCCAAATCGAGTGGCATTAGGTTTTATAAGTTCACCACCAACATTTTTTTCATGCTATCATGTAGGTTATTGTGATTATGGAAAAAACCTACAGATTCGCTTGGCACTTTTAATGATAACATCAATATGGGGAAATTTTGCCAAATCTTTAAGCATGAGATTAATGGTGTGTGCTGCGCATGGCTGTCAAACAATATGGTTATACTCTGGTTCCTCTACAAGTGTTTTACAAGCTTTCTTGTAATTTGACCCATTGTCGGTCACAATTTGAACCACGTTCTCATGGCCTATCTCTTGATCAATAACCTTTTTAATCTCTTTATAGAGAAATTCTGCGTAACAAAACAATATAATGCATAAATGTTTGAACAAATCAGTAGCAAACAGAATTTACAAGCAAAAAGAATAAACTAT
Source organism: Avena sativa (assembly GCA_916181665.1). NCBI lineage: Eukaryota > Viridiplantae > Streptophyta > Magnoliopsida > Poales > Poaceae > Avena > Avena sativa. The sequence goes on along the minus strand of OV702285.1, from coordinate 110,540,896 downwards.
TAGTAAACAGCAGCAACAATTATCATCCTTCCACAAGTATAAACAGAATAAATTCAAGTAAAAGAGAAGTAAGATTTACTAAACAGAATTAACGATTATCCATCCAAATGCATCATACAATGGTTATTATTTTTCACAAAGCAGTAACAAACAGAATGAAACAAGGGAAAGCAGAATAAAACTCAAGTAAGAATAAACAGAATAGAACTCTAAATACAATTATAACAGAACTAAGCATGAGTAAACAAAACTGAATATATTTTCACTCTAAATGCATTGAACTATCAACAAAAGAGAGGATAAAGCGCAAGTAAACTGAAGAATAATTTCAAACTTACAAGAAAACTAACCTGAATTTTGAATTTGACCAGATGCATCAATAGATTTGAGAAAGAAATTTATAATGCTCATACCAGTAGGACTAGTCCATGAGTCACACATCAAAGTAACCTCGTATTTCTTCCAATCTTGCATGAACAAATTCAGCCACTGTGTAGCTTCATCATAATTCTTGTCCAAATACATACCACCAATCTCCTTGGCGGTTGGGAGAGGGGTTGGGCCAAGTTCTTGAGTGATCTTCATCGCCGCTCGAAAGTATCGACAGTCAGCTTTCCTCTCAGCAATGCCATTGGCTTGAAAAAACTTCGCCCAAGCTTGCCCGAGTACCTCTCTTGAATCAACATCCATGGCAGTGGTAATCTTTGGTTGCATTGATACCTTGTTTCTTGATAACTCCTTGTCGAAGTAGGCTGTGATACTCTTCTTCCCAAGGGAAACACGGACACCACCACCACTCCCCCGCCTCCTCTCAATTGCACTAGAGACATTCGTGTCCTTTAGTGACTCCCAAAGTGCCATTTTAATCTGTTCATCCTCATGATCATCAATGTTTATCACCCCTTCTCTACAATACAGCACATCCATGATATCTCTTTCCAATCTAAAGTCACGAGTTGCCTTATCCCTCTTCTTTTGTATCGTCTCATGTCGGGCATCCTTCATTGCATCAAGAACATTTCGTAGAACATTTGGACACTCCCTCACTTGACCCGATATACCAGCAAGATGCTCCTTGAAGCGGGTTGCACCCCCTCCCTGACTCTTGAGGTTGCAATACCTACAATGAAATCCTCCTTCAAACTTAGGGCCATGGTTCCAAACATGATAGATGTAATTGTTTATACGTCCTACATTTCAAAATACAAGCACAATGTTAGAAATAGAAAATATCATCTCAACAATGAAAATATCAGAATTAAGTAAGTACTAAAAAATTAGCTAAACAATAAAATATAAGTCAAGTGTCAAGTCTGATCAATTTAATTACAAAATTCAAGTAGAATTATGCATAGCAAATGTGTTAAAGTGTGAGTAAATAGAATTGACTAAGTTCCTGTTAAAACGCACCATGCTTCAACTTCAGATTCATTACAAGCGAGCTAGATCAACTACCATTACGAAAAAATTGCAAATGCTTTTGAAGCTAAGGCTATGCTAGAATATTGCAGCAACTAAGAAATGTAAATAGTTGTTTTACCTTTCGGCATTTGTATTGCTAGAATATTGCAGCAACTATAAATGCTAGAACAATACAGACAATCATTTGTATATTGAGATGTTGCAACATCTAAGAAACAAGCTAATGTAAATAGCTATTTTACCTTTCAGCATTCAAGGACTAGATTGGTTGACATGTACTAAAAAATATGAACTAAGTAGTGATGAACTACTACGCTTGCAGGTAGCTGGATCCATTCCATCTGAATCCAGTCCATCCTAGTACAAAAATATGAACTAAGCTAAACCGTCCAAACTGTTGGAACCGTATTTGCACACCCCTACTAGTACCATAATCAAGCTACGGAATCTAATCTGGCTAGCACGAGTTCTACATATGCATACACGTACGGTTAGGCTAACCTTGGACGTGCTCCATGTTGCTGCCGCCATCGACCCGGCCACCGGTCGTACGTCCGTTGTTGATGACGTTTTCACGCTCCATGGACGTGGTGGACGGGGAGGGGGAGAGGGAAGGGTGATGGGGAGCGTTGGACTACTGGAGGAGATGGACGGAGATGGCGTGGAGGCGGCACTGCCCTGCCTCCCTCGCTTGGGTTGCCTGCAGCCGCCATACAGGGGAGTGGACGAGTGGTGATGGGGAAAAGTGAAATTTAGGGTTTGGAAAGGCCCTGTTTCTGTTTTTATACCATGAAGGGTTATCTCTAGGCTATTCTAGACCATGGGCCGGGCTGAAGATTCAAAAAAATCCAAAATTATTTGGCCGACTTGTATAAATACCGGGCCCAAACGAAATGGCCGAAATTCGTTTTTTCCGGCCGAAATCCAAAACCTTGGTCTAGCCCAGTGCGGCGGAAGCCGCTGATCGTTCCGACCTGCGGAGGATAGTCGACCACGGAGGGGGAGATCACGGGATCGCCGATTGCTGGCACTGGACAAGCGAGTCGATCGATTTCCTACTGCGTACGAGCAGGCCTTTCTTTCTCTACACGGTGCGCTCACGGTAAATGGCCCATATGCCTTTTTTTCTCTACTGCCTGGCTTGGGATACACACCATAGAAGTACCGCAGCATATCTGGGGTGGGCCCCCTGGATTTTGGGGGCCCTGGGCGGTCGCACACCCTGCCCACCCCTAGGGCCAGCCCTGCTTAGGCTGGTCCTAGTGGGAGTATCATAATACTAGTATCATGCATATGATACTAATGTATGATACTATGTCTCTAGTACATTGTATCATGTAGTAGTATTATAATAGTGGTATATTTATTAATTTGTAGAATCTTTATGCAAAATGTGTATATAAGATTTACTTGTTATTATGATTTCTAGTTTTACGTGCTATGATACGGTATCTATCTATGATACTCTAACCACATCTCTCTTCATTAATTATGATGCCACGTCAGATTTTTGCAAAAGTGACATGCATGATACACCTTATGATACTAACACTAGGACCTGGCTTATGTATTGTCACTTGGCTGCCAGCCGACTGTCCCAACCACTCATCAACCAGCCTGTGGTCAAATTATCCATCTTTGTAGGGAGACGCTGCTGCGGCGCCTATCCACCTTAGTAATCCGCATCTTTCGTTATCAAGTGGCGCAACTTGTCAGTCATCCCTGGTTTAACCTACCTTGTTAATTAAACTGCCAGAGAAGTGAGGAGGCATTTCAAATAATTTTTTCCTTGAAGAGGCAACGGTGAGCTGGTTTGATCCGTTCAAAGTCAAACTTGCTTCACGTGGTTCCTTCTTGGTCTCCTCTCGCCAACTCAAGCACACTCCAAACTCTAGCTCAGACCTCCACGGCTATCATAAAATTAGCTATGACTACTTGGAGCTATTTCATATTTTTTTTTGAAAATAATAATTTTGAAGTTCAAACCTATCTGAAGCTTTTACACAAGTACATATGGATGATAGCTTTTATGTCATATAAAGTGGATATCAATAGGTTAATTATTTGTCAAACCCCTTACATTATGGATGGATGCAGCTATAGTTAGCAAGGTTAAATGAGCCTAATATATCCAAAACAATAAATCAAGTATAAGAAGTGCACCTGTTGCCTTTTGTTTTGTTTACTCCCTTCGATCCACATTATTTGTCCCAGGTTTGTGGAAAATATGCTTTAGCAACATTTTGCCTAAACCATGACAAGTAATAATCTGGATCGAAGAGAGTAGAAAAGAATAATATGATTTTTCTATTAGAAGATACTAGCAGCTATTGAAGAGCTTTCTACAGAAGTAAACGGCCTTCCCCTCTCATATGCAATATATGGAAGTTGACTAGCTTGTTACGTGATTGTTAAAGTAAATTGGGTTACCCGTAGTAGTTAAGGGTAGATAACTATTCAAGTGGGACGGGCTGTCACCAAGCCCGCCTCCCATCCCGCCAATCCCATCTACTCCCGTTTCCGTGATCCCGGTTTGTCCCACTAGGAATAACGCTAAACGTCTTGACCAGCCAACTAACATGTATGATCCGGGAATAGCTCGTCTATGCGGTAAACTGTATTAGGGCACGTACAATGCGGTGACGTCAGCCTTCCCTTATGCTCGCCACGTTGGATTTTTGCTTAGTTGGAGGAGAGAGAAACAAGAGAGAGGGGGTTGTCTTCCCTTAGCTAAGGGATGATCTCTTAGCAATAAGAGAACACTATTTTTCTCCATTGTACCATATGCCTTCTCTTAGTCAACCAATTTTTTACTAAAAATAGTTAATTCTATTAATTGCTAGAGATAACAATAAGAGATAATGCATTGTACAAGTTATATATTGCGTCTTCTCTAAATGATGTGGAGAGCTAAGAGAAGGCATGCCTTCTCTAGCATTGTACATGCCCTTAATCGTACAGCTGATGGATTCTAATGCTCGCAGCATGGGTGGGGTAGTTGCTGGGCCCTACCAGGACACATCTATCTATTTCCTAAAATCCCACTAATCCCATTTACGAACGGAGTTGGCGGGAGGCGGATATCCCATTCCCATCCCGCTTGCATCGTTAAGGGTATATAGGGCGTGCTTGGCCGGGCTTATACCCCTTTTTTATCAAAAAGTGGCACTCTTCACTTGCGAGCCGACTATTTGATCCGTAAAATTATGCTCAAATTAACCATCTTACTAAGGCAGGTTGGTCCATCGATCTGAGTGAAGAATCAGCCTATTAGTTTTCTAATCAAGTGGTGCACCTTGGAAACTATTACACGCTAGTGGACAGCTTAAGTATTGTTCTGGAGGACATTTTTTTTAGCATTAGTTTGCTTATCGAAGTCAAAAGAGATGAATTACACCTGTGTGGTAGGGTCTGAGTTATCTAGGCCAAAGTTTGTATTAATATCCAGTAATTAACTTTGTTTACCATGACCCACAATTTCCGGAAAATGGACACCAAAACGTGCGTTTTATTTTTAGATTTCTACTTCTTTTGTTCAGAACTAAATGACTTGGATTTGTCTAGATTCGAATATATTTAGACATGAATACATTCGAATCTAGACAAATTCAAATCATTTATTTCTACTTAAGGACTTTAATTTGAGTCATAAGCTGGGATATACAGGAAAAATTGAAGCGATGGTTTGTCCTGGAGAGAGAGAGAGCAACGTTCTGCTGGGCGACAGGGACGTGCATAGTCGGCTTAGCAAACTAGTGCATTGCTAATTATCCTTTGGGCTTGAGCTATATCTTACACATATCCTGGTCAGGGGTGCAGCGGCTGATGTCTTGCCTGCCAGATCACGGGAAGTACGAAGCACAAAGATTCCTCTCGAATAGCGACCTCACTGGAAGGTAATTACATTTGTGCACTGGGCTGTCGCTGTCTACTTCAAACTAAATGAACAATATAGACAACCAGCTACGGTTTTGCATGGGTTCGGATAAGCGGTTTAGATAGACAAACGCGCGCGTGATGGTCATGTGGGAATAGGTTGTCATGACTCGTGCATTCTGCTGTTTTTTTTATACATTAGCTTGGTTATTAGCCGACTGTCCCGGCCAGTCATCGATCAGCCTGCGCTCAAATTATTCATATTCGCTGTATGATCGAGCTGACTAATAATCAAGTGGCCCAACTTGGAAGCTTTCTTTGTTTGACTTTCTAACTCTGATTAAGCTGTCTGAGAGGATGCAGTTACTAGTGTAAAATTTGTCAGCCACTCATATTATTATTATTATTATTATTATTATTATTATTATTTTTGAAAGAAAAGGATTTTCCTCCAGCTTCATTAACTTACTTGAAGTTCGAGTAAATGGCACTAGGACATACAACTTGTCTCACGTGTGCAGATAAGTCACAATTCTTATAAAATAAACAAATCGGTCACACTACTTGTTAAACACGTGTACCGCAGGTCATAAATAGGTCAACCGGCCGGGTTTTTTGACAAAACGACACGTGTGTCTCCCGTGAGAATCTCAAGGCAGTTAATATCTTACGAAAACCCCCTAGTATTACTAAATATTTTTAGATAGTGTTTAGATTAATTTTGCATCTGGCTGGATTTAACCAGGTCACTATGTACGTCTTTGAATCGATAATTGGCTAGTTAGAATACAAGTTCCTATCAAAATATATATGGTCAATTAGCCAATTGTTGTTATATAAAAATTGCAATTTCAAATTGGAAATTAACTAGCCAATTTTCGATTCAGAGATATACGTAGTGACCTGGTTAAATTCAACCAGATGCAAAATTGATTTAAACCAGATCTAAAAATATTTAGCAATACTAGAGGGTTTCTGTAATATATTGACTGCCTTGAGATACTAACGTGAGACGCACCCGTGCCATTTTTTTTGGAAAAAACGGCCGGTTGACCTATTTTTGACTTGTGGTGCATGATGTTTGGCAAGTAGTGTGACCAATTTGTCTATTTTACAATAAGTGTGACTTATCTGTACATGCGGGACAAGTTGTATGACTCCAGTACTATTTACTCCTTGAAGTTCTACATGGTTTGTTACAACTTATTTTTCCACACAACACTTCCTGCGTCTACTCCACAGACAGGATCTTAAGAAAGTAACAAGCATGAACCAAAAAAACAAAAATTACATACTCCAACACGGCAACACCTATGAAAATACTCCAGATCCTACCATTCCCAAACCTAAGCAAGGCTCAAGCACGGTCGTTTCTGATAAAGCCTATCCACTGTCTATTCTTCGACGTGCTGTCATTGCCTGTCCCCTTGATCAATTGAAGACTTCTTGCGTCACCATCTTCACTAGTTTAGTACTTCGGTGCAATATTTTTTGCATCTTTGGAAAATTCATCCCAATAATCAATCCAATAAACAAGATATGCCCCTAGGATCGTGGGGTAACACATTGTGAAAGCATGCTCCGTTCCTTGTTTTCCACAACAACCATAAAATAACAGCTTTTGACATCAACTTTTAGAATCTTTAAATCTCTGAAACCAGGCACCCACATCAGTCAGTGTTATAGGCTTTGCTGGGGAATAAAAGCTACATTGGAAAATTTACCACACAAATCTAGCAACCGTACATCCAAAAAATAGGTGATCATTGCTCACATCTTGATCACAAAACATGCATTGAGAGTCAGCATCCCATCCTCTCTTTATCAAATTGTCTCTAGTAAGACTTCTTCCCCACATTACATATACCATAGGAAGATCTGAATTTTTACAGGCAATTTCATACTCCACAAATGTTTAAAACCTTTTGCTTGGGATTTGGTTTGAAGGTCATTGTATAAGGATTTAATTTTAAAGCATTTCTTCCCAAGTTTCCAAGCCACTCTATCATATCTTTCCCCTAGATTGCCCCAATGAATAATTTCCAAAAGCTTGGACCATTCACCGGCAAGTTCACCCCATAAGCATCTTCTAAACATTAGGAAATTCCCACTCGACCTCACTACGCTTTTCCAAAGTAGTATTTTTGCTAAAGGACAGATCAAATAATCTAGGAAAATGTTCCCCTATGGTCCTAGTTTTTATGACATTTTATCCTCCCTTCTCGAGACCACAATTCTTTCACGGAAATTGTAGAAAATCTTTTTGACTTTTTGTATTCCTGCCCAGAATTGTGACATCCCTTGAGACTTCTCTGTTTGAAACAGATTTTCCTTTTGAAGATATTTTCTTTAAAAAAATCGTTTCCAAGCTCCACCGTCATTTTCCAACTTCCATAACCATTTACATAGTAAATAAGCTAATATTCATAAGATTAAAATTTAGAACCCCGAGCCCACCTAAATACTTGGGTGAGCAGACAGTTTCCTAGTTCACCAGGTGATATTTCTTGATACCCTGTTCCTCTTTCCACAACATCCTACCTCTAAACACATCACATTTCATCCGAACACCAACTGGTAAATGATAAAAATACATCATGTAAAATATGATGGATTATAGGCAAGAGTTCAGCAGGATCACTCTAGTTCCAATGTTCAACAACTTGCCTTGACAACACCCTAGTTTCTTTTCCATCTTTTCTTCAACAGGTTTCCAATGCACACTAAGAAGTTTTTTTATCATCAATGGGAATACCCAAATATTTAAGTGGAAATATCCCTAATTTACAAGTAAATACATCATCATAGATTTTTGCATCTTCACACACTCTCCAATGCAATAAACCTCACTCTTGAGGAAGTTGATTTTTAAACCATACTTTTGCTCAAATAAGCATAGAATAAATTTCAAATACCATGCATTATCAAAACTTTGTCCAACAATAAAATAGTATCATCTTCATATTGGAGAATGGCATTCTCCTGCAAATTAGGTACCGTACTAATCAGATAAACCACTCTCTTGTGCATTTTTTTAATATGGTACTCATCGAATCTACTGACAAAATTTAAAAAAATTGATGGCATTAGGTACCATTGACGCATCCCTCTATCTATACCTAATAATAAAGGAAGGATTGTTTTTTGTCGTTCCTACACTTTTTTGGACGGTTTTCCCTATAGTAAATCACATATTACCCACATGCCACTCCTAAGTGGAAAAAAAGAACAACCACCAATGCCACCCCTTAATTAAAACTTCTGAAAGGTTATTCTTTTTATGACGGAAAAGAGAACGTGTGATGATATCTCCCATCCCCTCTCCGCCCACCTCTTGTTGTCCCACCTCCCTCCCTGACTCACTAGCTTTCCATCCTAGAGGCGTCATGAGTGCATATTTGCATCATGTTTTATATTATTATTTTGCATTGTAGTTGTAGGATCTTGGTATTTTACGGCGTTCACATGCATCTTTTATGTCTATTTTCACCAGGATCAGGACAGATGATGGACACGATTGACATAATTCTTGGATCAGTTATATTGGAGCGAAAAAGAGTTAAAAACAGCGTAAATCGCTAATTTGGGAAATATCAATAACACCAGAAGAAAACCCGAGGCGATCGCAGGAGTCAGTAGGTTTAATGACCAACTATACGGCTGGAAGATTTTCTCCGGCTGTATAGTTACCGCCGTATAGTTGGCGTCGCCACCGCCTCTTCAAATAGTTACTCCCCGTGCAATCCCATCGAGGAGACGACATACAGAACGACCAGAAATCACAGAAACCTCATCTCCGGAAGGGATCTATAAGGGGAACTCATCCACCGGGGATCCATCTTCACCCTACATAGATCTGGAAGGCTAAGACATCGATCTTCATCATCAACTTCTGCATCACCACCATCACCATCCATCTCATCAACATCTTGTCTAGATCTTGTTGTAATTTCCATACTCGTTATGGATTCACATAAGTACTGTTCATCTATGATAGATTTTATTGTCTTTGCTATGATGTTGATTGCCTCCATGCCTGAGTAGATCATTAGTTCTTGGGGAGATGGATAAACCCTAGCATGAGATTGAAATAAGATAAAGTTTATTAAGATATTCATCGTTGTGACCATGTGTTAGATTGTCTTTATCTTGATGTTGGGAGAAGTCGACCTCTTAATATTTGCCTCTTGTGGGGACTTGATGGAGGGAACTACTTGTTGATAGACGGAGGTGTGCTAGCACTTACAGTGACTATAAAGCTGTTATCACCCTTTACATATCAACTTGGGAACCGAGGAAACTCACGGAACATTGTCCATGCCATGGGATACATCATATGAGATTAAATCCCTTAATATCGTAGTAATTCGATTGATGTCGATTACTTATATAGTATGGTTATGAGGATGATGTGAGCAGTGATTGCTGCATATTCGTCCAATTATGGAGTTCCTCCCACACATACATAGTTGAGAATATTCATGATAATAATCTTTACCTTAAACCCTTTATAATGTTAGAGGTGTATCTGCTACTCCCTGAGAACACTTTTTCCCATTGCAGTTTCATATCTCTTTTACATACGTGATACTTACTTTCTGTATTCAAGTTTGTTTTACTTTATTTATTGTTCTCTTATACAAAAACCCAAAAATACCTTTTACACAATACTTGCATTTTATCTTATTACTTAGAATGTTATTTAGCATTACTATTTCAGTATTTAATTCAAGAGTTATTAGACTTCAGAACTCCCGCTCCCTGTGGGATCGATATCTTTATTTCGAAACTAGCTACAAACGATCTATGCACTTGGAATCATCAAGCTATTTTCTAGCGTCATTGTCGAGGATCTAAGCGTTGTAGGTATTTTAGTTTTTGCTTATTTATTTTAGTCTTGCTAAGTTTTGTTTTGAGTTATAGGGCCCCAGCAACATGATGGAGTTTGAACATTTGACTAGTGCTAACCCACTTAGCCACTTTGGGAAGCTCTATGATATTAATAAAAGAGACAACTCCAATAAGAAGACAAGGGGGTTTGAAATCAATCTTCTACTACTTGGTATTTTACACAAGAAGCAATTTATTGGAGATGAAGAAATCCTGATCCATATGAGCATATTGCATGCTTTAAGGATATATGTGGCACTTTCCAATTACCGGGGTATACTGCTAATGAGGTAAGGCTGAAACTCTTTGTTGGGAATATGCCCTAGAGGCAATCATGTATGATGATATTTCTCATTGTATTTATAAAGATATTAAGTAGTCCTTGTATAAACATCTAATGTGTATCATTGAATATATGATTCGGTTGTGGAACTATGCATTCATGTTGTTTGTACTAAATATTCTTGGTCATTGAGGTTGTGCTGGACACACAACTTAGACCAATGTGAAAGTTGGCTTGATGACTCGGTTCCACTTGTCATGGGCATGGAGATGCTATTCCAACTTACACAGATTCGGCTAAAGAGTTTAGCGAGTCGGATTGACCCATATTGAGGTACAACGAACAAGTTGTCATTTTTATATCTCAATCAATGTAATCCTTAGACTTGAGGTTGTTGCATAGTCCGAGTTGAGGGTCACCGACTTAGGTTCTGTCAAACGTTGATCCGTAACTGGGCAGTTATAAAGGAAGGGTTCGGGTCGACTGAGAATCAAGCTGCGTGATGTGAATAACCAAGATGGGATTTTGCCCCTCCACTCAGAGAGATATTTTCTGGGCCCTCTCGTGAGATATGATTCAGAAAGCATGGCCATGCACGACTCGGTTAAGTGTTAACCGAGGCGATCGACTAAGAGTTAGTCGGGTGAATCACTTATCTCCGATCGAGAAGAGAGTCAGACTATTTAAGGGATGACAATTATTCACCTATAGTCTGACAAGGTATATCGTGAGGCAAAAGGGACTCGGACGCAAGTCGCATTGGAAAGGAAATTCATCATGACTCTTTGGTACTTGGGAGTCGGCATGTTCTGCTAGGATCCGCTACCGACTGATCGATTGAGAGTCGGACTCCAATCGTGTCCAAGTAGCCATGAGCCTGTGGGGTCACACACTTAAGAGCGGGAGCAAGTTCGGATTGGATCTGAACCTGTAATCTGGTTGGGTTGGACCTAAACCGGATTAGGACTGAGTTAGTGAGTTGGACTCACGGTGAGTAGTGTTATATGGGCTTCAGTGAATGGGCTGCGCGAGTAGAGCCCACGTTCACTCCCTATATGTAGTGGAGCACCATAACCCAGAAAGGTTAATCGTTGTTCGGTTAGGTCATTCCATGTGTTGGAAACCCTAGCTCCACAGCAGTCCTGCCGTCGTTACGAACCTAGAAGTTCGCCGCCGGTGCTCCTACTTGTACGTGTGGATACCAGTAGAGGTGTGTGCGATCAGCACCAGGATGATCGGATCGTGATGACTGCACTGCATCAACTGACGCGCTTCATCATTAATCCGCAACTGCGCTTCTAGTGGTAAACCTCGTGGCCTTCTACCTCAGCTGGATCTTGGGATCACCACGTTAGAGGGGAAATTTTTTGTTTTATTTCCGCATGGCCCAACACTCTTTAGTCAGACTCTGACTAGCACAACTCTCTCATGGTATAGATCTTTATCCCTAGAAGCCACTACTATTTGGGATAATTTTTCTTGTGAGTTTCTAGCCAAGTATTATCCTTTATCAAAATCTTTTGGAATTAGGCGTCTTATAATGACATGGAGGAACCGTCCTAATGAAAGACTAGTAAGAGCTTATATAATATTTAAAGATTTACTTAATCGATGTCCTCATCATTATTTGCCTGAATGGTATTTATTGCATATCTTTTATGGCGGTTTAATTGGACCTAATAAATTGGAACTAGACTCTTGTGCAAGAGGAGCTTTTATGAATCTTCCCACAACTAAAGCTTGGGCTTTACTTAATAGAATTCGCGATCATAGAGTTTCTTGGAATTTTGGTCTAGGAAGCGAAGGAGGCATAGAAATAGATTATGATTGTATTCATGACTATGAAAAAAGGGCAATGTTAATGAATTATCTAAAGAACTTTATTTGGATTCAGATCTTGTGTTGCATGTTGTTAAAGCTTTTACAGAACATATCAAAGCTCCAAAAGAGGGTTGGGTCAAGTATGATCCACCACCCGAACCTGAGAAGAAAAGATAAGTTAAAGAAACACTGGCCTCCCTACAACCAATGTATGAGATACCTTTCCCTAACACTACGCAGAAACATATTTTGGAATATGAACAGGTTAAAGAAGAACAACAGAAGAAAGAAGAGGAAAGTGTGCCATAAGTTGAAGAACCTTTGGATGAAACCAAACATGAAGAGGTAACCAATGAAGCAATTATGGCTATGTATGCACATTGCAACATAGTTGAACTTGATAAAGAGACTTCCGTACTGGTTGAAGGTAAAAGATGTGGGTAAGCCTATTCTTCCATACATATTTAAATCAACCTCACATTATGGTTTATGTGATCTTGGCACCGCAGTTAATGTTATATCTTATGATTTTTATTTAGAAATAAAAGAAGTACCGGCTACAATAGAGAATACCGATATGACAATCATGTTAGCCAATAAAACTCTTAGAGTTCCAATGGGAGTAGTTGAAGATGCAACTGTCACAATTGGCAATGAAAATTTTCCTATCGATTTTGTAGTTGTTGATATGTCAACTCACACTCTTTCCCAATTATATTTGGAAAAAACTTTTTGAATGATCTAGGTGCCAAAGTTGATTTCAAAAAGGAGATTGTGTCTCTTAAGCTTGGGGAAGAGAAAAAAGAATTCCACTTTTCCAAATTTAAAGACAGACCTCTACAAATACAAGAAGAAGAGAAAGGAAAAACTATTGAGATAGTAGCTCTCTTCTTTAGTAATCAAGTAGAATATGCAAATGAAGACTCAAATTATGAAGAAATAATTATGGAGGGCAGGACCCTAGAAGAATTAGAAAGTGAATTTGATTATCTTCCCATTTTAGGGCCTCCAACTGATGAGGCTTTTGAAGATACAGAAAAGAGAGGGGACGAGGAATTACCTCCCTAGAATTAAAGACATTACCAGATAATCTTAAATATAGATTTTTGGACAATACAAATAAATTCCCTGTTATTATTAGTGCTAAACTTTCATGAGATGAAGAAGAAGAACTCATGAAAGTACTTAAGGAGCATCTCAAGGCCTTTGGGTACTCGATGGATGATTTGTAGGGCACTAGTCCCATGATAGCCGTCCATCAAATATTCATGGAGGAAGGTGCTAAACCAGTTGTAGAATTTAATAGATGGTTGAAGCCCGAAATGAAGGAAGTGGTAAGAAAAAAATAGTACGCCTACTGGATATAGGTATAATCTATCCTATAAAAGAAAGTGAATGGGTAATTCATGTTCATTGTGTTTCTAAGAAGGGCGGTATTACCATTGTTCCTAATAAAAACAATAAATTGATACATACTAGAACTATTGTTGGACATAGGATGTGTATATATTTTAGGAAAATGAATAAAGAAACAAGGAAATATCACTATACTTTACCATTCATAGACAAAACTTTAGAGAGGTTAGCAAACCACACTCATTTTTGCTACTTGGACGGATACTCTGGTTTTTCCCAAATAGTTGTTCATCCTGATGACCAACTTAAAATAACTTTCATTAGTCCTTATGGTTTACATGCTTACCGACGCATGACTTTTGGTTTATGTAATGCTCTGGCTACTTTTCAAAGATGCATGACTCCATTTTTGCATATTTTATAGAATTGATAATGGAAAAGTATTTATGGATGACTCCTCTGTCTATGGAACTTTGTTTACTAGTTGCTTGGATAATCTCAAAAGGGTTTTGCAGCGTTGCGAAGAAACCAATCTTGTTCTAAACTGGGAGAAGTGTCATTTCATGGTTAAAGAAGGTATAGTCCTCGGACATAAGTGTTGGAGATATGCCCAAGAGGCAATAATAAAGTGGTTATTATAATATATTCATACTTATGATAAATGTTTACATAACATGCTATAATTGTAGGGGTTCGTAGCATGGAAAACAAAAAATTTCTATCGCATACAAACAAACAAGCCAAGATCTATCTACTAGATTGTAGCAACGAGTCAATGGAATAACTTACCCTCGAAGATTCCAAAGCGGTTAACGAGAGCAGATTCTCGTGGGTGATGTAGTCGTACTCTTTCCGATCTCAAGATCGTGTAGACGATCCTTCCGGCGCCACGTTCCGGCAGCGCTCCCGCAGTCGGTCACACGTTCGGTACTCGACAAAGACCTTCCTCTCCCTTGTTCCAGCAGGCAGCGGAGGTTGTAGTACTCTCCTCGCGATTCCGGCAGCACAACGGCGTGGTACCGGAAGTAGAGGGGAGATCTCGCAGGGCTTCGCCTTAAGCCGGTGCGAGTATGGTGGAGCTTATGAGAGAGGCTATTAGTGGTCTAGTAATTAGACACACCAATTAGAAGGCTCTAAACCAATTAGAAGGCTCTAAACCGCTGGCTAAAGCAATTAGAAGCTCTAAACCAAAACGGCTCTAAACCGGAGGTAGAAGATAGGAACTTGTGTGTTCTAGGAGGGGAGCCCTTCCCCTCCTTTTATGGGTGGGGAGGCGCGGCCAGGGGAGGGGAGTCCCTCCCCAAGTCGGCCTTGGGCTGGGCGCCGGCTTGGAGGAGTGGGACTCCTCCTCCAAGTTGGTTCCAACTCCTCTTGCTTGTTTCCCACAGTTTCCTGTTTCCCACAGTTTCCTGTTTTAGCCGTTTGACTTTCAAACTGGCAATTTGACTTTCATGTTTTTGGAACAGCAAGAACACTTAGTACGTGATGCAATCATTCAATGACACACTCATGTACCCTCCCCCCCGGAGTGCCGGACAATCCGGAACCTTCTAGAACATTCCCGATGAAAACACCGGAATCATTCCCGAACTCCGAAACGGGACTTTCCTTATATGAATCTTATTCTCCGGACCATTCCGGATCACCTCGTGATATCCCGGATCCCATCCGAGACTCCGAACAACATTCGGTCTCTTTCTCATAATACCATAACTACTCAAACAACGTCGAATCCTTAAGTGTGTCTCCCTACGGTTCGTGAATTATGCGGACATGATCGAGACACTTCTCCGAACAATAACCAATAGAGGAATCTGGAAATTCATATGGCTCCCACATATTTCTACGATTACTTTGCGATCGAATGAACCACTTACATACGATACCAATTTCCCTTTGTCTCACGATAGTTTACTTATCCGAGGTTATGATCGTCGGTATCTCTGCATACCTAGTTCAACCTCGTGACTGATAAGTACTCTTTTCTCGTTCCCGTGATATGTGATCCCTTGTGACCAAGTCACATGCTTGCAAGCTAATTGGATGACATTCCACCGAGAGGGCCCAGAGTATATCTATCCGTCATGTGGATGGACAAATCCCACTCTTGATCCATGTGTCTCAACCAATACTTTCCGAACACTCAATGCCACCTTTATAACCACCCAGTTACGGTGTGGTGTTTGATGTCATCAAAGCATCCATCCGGTAAAGGTGATATGCATGATCTCATGGTCGAAGGAATTAGGTTACTATGTATCAGAAAGCATATAGCAATTGAACTAATGAAATGACTTGATCTTTATGCTACGCTTATCTATAGGAGTATGTCCACCATATCATTCTCCTAACGATATGATCCTGTTTGTTAATAACATCTCTATGTTCATGATCAGGAAACCATGATCATATATTAACCAACAAGCTAGTTTAACAAGAGGCTTTACTAGGGACTCTTATTTTAGTTTACAAATCACACAAGTATTAATGTTTCCGGTTAATACAATTATAGCATGGTATGTAAACATTTATCATAAGTGTGAAGATATGATAATAACCACTTTATTATTGCCTCTTGGGCATATCTCCAACAGTCTCCCACTTGCACTAGAGTCAATAATCTAGTTTCAAACCTTTGTATATATAACACCTATGGCTTTCCGGTGTTGTATGTACACGATTGCTAGTGGTCAACTGATCTCCGGATCTGACACTTCCAGGTCCGTGTGTAATTGCATGTCTTTGCGTCTCTATGCATCACTCATTCTCTAATGAGATGGCTTTGTATAAATTTGGTCTTTCGGTGTGACCTTTAGCTCTTTGGGGTTAAAACATGTTGATAATATTGTCGTACAATATATCTTCATAGTATTATCCCGCTGTGAACTACACCTAGTTTGATAACAAACTACTTGAGACAAACGCCCTCTTTAGCTGCTATAATAGCAGTCATATACTTAGCCTTTTGTTGTAGTATCTGTCACAATGTCTTAACTTTGGAAATCATCCAAATCCATTATGGAACTCACTTTCCATTATATTGTGCCACCCTTAGTTTAGATTGAGATAAACTTAATTTGTACTTTGTGACAAAGCTAGTATCAATGTAGTACTTTTACAATGAACTAACCATCTATTTGTCACTTCTACAAATATTATACTCTTAGTTCTTTCAAAAGATCATAAGAATATCCTTACTATTGTCCAATGATCATCTTACGAATCATTCTGGTATATGCTCACAACATTTAGAGCATAGGACATATCTGGATTTGTACATATCACAGTATGATTGATAAATACTCTTTGTGATTTCATACATCAAGTATCAATCTATACTTGATTATTTGTTTCACTTTACCAAATGTCAATACACTTGAATATATCATCAACATTGAACTTATTCAATCCTTTCTGTGTGACAAGAACCTCTCTTGTAGTTTCTATATTGAACTCATTCAATATCTTGTCTATGTACTTCTGGCACAACCATATTAGCGTCTATTGATGCCAAATATTTGAGTTTTGCCTAAGCCTTTCATCAGGATGAAATTCTTAATATGTGTTAATAAAAGATACATTATTTCCAATCAACAATATGTCTTCCACATAATGTATTAGAAACATGTCTTAGCGCTCCCACTTAATTTCTTGCAAATGCAAGCACCTCCATCGTCTCTGATGAACTTTTAAACTCCTTTAACAGTTTCATCACAGTGAAGATTCCAACTTCGCTATGCTTACTTTAACCATTGAAGTTTGCATATGCTTTTAGCATCCTTTGAATTAACAAAACCCTATGGACCGTGTTATGCACATGTCCTAGGTAACGATTCTATTAGAAGAACTTGTTTTGTTCATTCAACTACCATATAACAAAATTATATGTAGTGGTTGCTACATAAATCCGTCTAGACTAAATATTGCTTATGAAAGATCAAATCTTGTCATAGTCAACTCTTTTGATTATTGTCGTGAACTCTTTCCCGACATGTCGATAACTTCATAGATGTGAAACATCCATGTCTATTTCTTTATAGATCCAAACACAACTGTAAGGTCTTACACCTTTCTCGAGGGTCCTTCAAGTTCAAAACTTGATTTCTCGTGTATGGAACTATCACGGATTTTATGGCTTCAAGCCATTTGACGGAGTCAGGGCCCATCATCGCTTCTTTGTATGTAGTCGGTTCATTATTCTGATATAATGATTCAACCCTCAAATCTTGGTATTTGATTGTTTACCCGATCTACTTGTTTCAATAGGAACTTAGATCTCCGTGACCACAACCTTTGAGGTACGTGAGCCATGAGCTTTGTTGCTGCCCCCGGAACACTTTTCGGTGCTGCGCAACTCTGCACATACAGCTAAGGTTCTTTTAACCTTATCAAAGTTCTATTGTCCTCCCACTTAACTTTTCACGAAAAATTCCTTCTCAAAGAAACTTGACGTTTTAAGTGACAAACACTTTTGTCTTCGGTGTTATGGAGGAATACTTTACAAAGACAAGTTCATCCGACTTTGGTTGCAAACATCTTTCTTATGCATAGCATACCAATGTTTAAGAAAGGACAACTTGGGTTTTATCCCAAACCATAACTTTATATGGTGTCATTTCAACGGATTATGATGGAGCTCTTTTCAGTGGAAAAACGGTAATCTCTAAAGCTTTTAATCTTTAAAATATAATGGCATTTTTATGAATTATACCTTTGATCTTACCATGTCAAACAAGGTTTAATTACATATCTCGAACGTTCCATACTCTTATGGTGTTTCGGGAAAATGCAAATCCACGGAACGATTCCTTAAATCTTAGGTATTATGCTAAACTTTGTACTCAAATATCTTCCTTTATGATCTTATCATAAACTATTTATATTCTTGTTACAATGATTTTGCACTTCATCTTGAAAGTCTTTGAACTCTTCAAATATTTCATACTTCATCCTTATTAAGTAAATATTCATATATTCACTCAAATTTTCGGAGAAAGCATATGAAGTTGAAATCCATCGCTCTTGACTACACATAATGGACTTCGTACAACAATATGTACAAGTTCCAATAAGCTCGTCATTCGTTCCCTTTTGGCCTATGAACGAAGTTTTAATTATCTCTAGGAAAGTTTCACAAGCGACATTTGATCAAAATCAAATAGACTCCAAAATTCCATCCATATGGATTTTCTTCATGTTTTCTTTCCAATATAATTTAAACGGCGATGTCACTTCCTAAGTGATCTTTTAATCAATTTGTCTTTCGACATTTTTAGCACTAGTTTTATGGATGTGATTTCTCCAACGAGATTTGTGAATCATCCATCTTTTATGGATTACGGCAATTATTTGAACAACCCTTTTGTTCCCATAATACCTGATAAAACAAATCTTGAAGGCAAGCTTTGATGTTTTAACGAGCAACACAATAACCCTTTATTTGTTCTCGATGAACATCATCACATATTCTTTTGCTAGTTACTTAGGCCATTGTAGTTCATGAATTGTGTTGTTTCGTATGACGATTCACACCAACAAATTCAGTATCAAATACTTAAGAACCACATTGTTTAATAAGCAAAGAATATAGCCATAACATGTATATCATCTATATACTTAAACTGAACAATTCTAGTCTTTTCTTTTCTGCCATATATTTATGAGATTCTCTTTCAGTATTTCCTTTTATGTTTTGAAAGAATCTATCAACATCAATAGTGGAGTCATACATATGACACATAATCCAAAGCGTGTATAATTAAATACCAATGTCTTTGGACTTGCACTTTGAAGTAGATCACCATCATCAAATGTTTGGTGTTCTTTCAAATTCCTTTATTTAGTAATCTCTTGGTGTAGTAAGTATTTTACCTACATCAAATATTCATCCTTATCATGGAATCGTCCATGATCAAACTACCTTTAGCTTGTAACGATGAATTACGAGTATAATGTTGCTATCCAAAACCTTTTGGAGGATTAGGACAACAAGTGTCCACAACCCTTTGCAAATTCTCATCAAAACATGAGAACATGAACTTTGCCATATTATACTCTATCATGTTGCAACCAAAAATTCGTTTCAGATATCACAATATCTTCCACACATCATGGTTTCTGAAACAACTCTTTCAGATCCTAGATAACCTTGATATTAAGAGAATCCTTTGAATATCAAGAATCATGGAGACAAACATGATACTTATATACTAACACTTGGAATTGTTACTCTTGTTTTAATACCAATTATTAAACTTTCATGGAGTAACCGGAACGTACTGAAAGTTTGCAATAGGACTTTTAAACTTTAGATTAACACTTCAAAACAATACGATACCAGTTCGTAAAGTATCTAACCAGAATTCTATAGTTCTATCATCTCAATTATAACTAAGCGCAAGGTGGTAAACGGACGCCAATGACTACAAGAACTATGCAAATTCACTTTGATTTAGTTTATGATAAATTGAGTTCTAATTAATAATTAAATTAATCTAGGTGAACTCCCACTCAAAACAATATCCCTCACATTGTTTTTAGTGATCACACGAACCAAATCCACCACATCAAAACCGATCATCACGAGAGTTGATATAGCTTCAACGACGAACAATCAACATGTTCATCATATCTACTATATGACTCATGCTCTACCTTTCGGTAATCCGTGTTCCTGAGGCCATGTCTGTACATGCTAGGCTCGTCAAGATCAAACCTTAGCTACCGCATAAGCAAATCTGGCTTGCTTACGTTGTATACACTTGCGGAATCTAACACACCCGATCATCACGTGGTGCTTCGAAACAACAAGCTTTAGCAACGGTGCTAACTAAGGGTGAACACTTTATGACTTGAAATTCATGTGCATGAGGGATCATCTTATAATGCTACCGTCGTCTACTAAGCAATACAAGATGCATAAAGGATTAACATCACATGCAATTCATAATATGTGATATGATATGGCCTTTCTTCTTTGTGCTTCTGATCTCCATCTTCAAGCACGAACATGATCTCCATCATCACCGGCATTGCATCAAGGTCAATGACGCTTCTCCATGGTTGTCGTCCACCAGCTTCAACTATTACAACTACTTTGAATAGACACGCGGGTCTTAACATAAATTAAAGACAACCATATGGCTCCTGCCGGTTGCCGACTTACAATAAGGAACATTGCATACATCATATATAATCACAATCATGGCCATATCACATCACTGCACACCCCTGCAAAACAAAGTTAGACGCCTCTACTTTCTTTGCATGTTTTACGTGGTTTGGGGCTTTTAATAAGTGTCGTTCTAACTTACGAACAAGAACCACAACATTGATACTATCATTGTTGATCACCCGTTGTAAATTGGATCTTAACTATGCTAGGAGAAACAGGCACCCGCAAAGCCACTTATGCAATACAAGTTGCATGTCAAGCGTGGAGCAAGTCTCATGAACGATGTCATGTAAGGTTAGCCCGGTCCGCTTCATCCCAACATACCGCAAGATGCAAAGTACACAAGAAGCAATCGACAATAAAAGCATCAACGCCCACAATGACCATTGTGTTCTACTCGTGCAACAGATCTACATATAGACACGGCTCTGATACCACTGTAGGGGTTCGTAGCATGGAAAACAAAAATTTTCTATCGCATACAAACAAACAAGCCAAGATCTATCTACTAGATTGTAGCAACGAGTCAATGGAATAACTTACCCTCGAAGATTCCAAAGCGGTTAACGAGAGCAGATTCTCGTGGGTGATGTAGTCGTACTCTTTCCGATCTCAAGATCGTGTAGACGATCCTTCCGGCGCCACGTTCCGGCAGCGCTCCCGCAGTCGGTCACACGTTCGGTACTCGACGAAGACCTTCCTCTCCCTTGTTCCAGCAGGCAGCGGAGGTTGTAGTACTCTCTCGCGATTCCGGCAGCACAACGGCGTGGTACCGGAAGTAGAGGGGAGATCTTGCAGGGCTTCGCCTTAAGCCGGTGCGAGTATGGTGGAGCTTATGAGAGAGGCTATTAGTGGTCTAGTAATTAGACACACCAATTAGAAGGCTCTAAACCAATTAGAAGGCTCTAAACCGCTGGCTAAAGCAATTAGAAGCTCTAAACCAAAACGGCTCTAAACCGGAGGTAGAAGATAGGAACTTGTGTGTTCTAGGAGGGGAGCCCTGCCCCTCCTTTTATGGGTGGGGAGGCGCGGCCAGGGGAGGGGAGTCCCTCCCCAAGTCGGCCTTGGGCTGGGCGCCGGCTTGGAGGAGTGGGACTCCTCCTCCAAGTTGGTTCCAACTCCTCTTGCTTGTTTCCCACAGTTTCCTGTTTCCCACAGTTTCCTGTTTTAGCCGTTTGACTTTCAAACTGGCAATTTGACTTTCATGTTTTTGGAACAGCAAGAACACTTAGTACATGATGCAATCATTCAATGACACACTCATGTACCCTCCCCCCCCGGAGTGCCGGACAATCCGGAACCTTCTAGAACATTCCCGATGAAAACATCGGAATCATTCCCGAACTCCGAAACGGGACTTTCCTTATATGAATATTATTCTCCGGACCATTCCGGATCACCTCGTGATATCCCGGATCCCATCCGAGACTCCAAACAACATTCGGTCTCTTTCTCATAATACCATAACTACTCAAACAACGTCGAATCCTTAAGTGTGTCTCCCTACGGTTCGTGAATTATGCGGACATGATCGAGACACTTCTCCGAACAATAACCAATAGAGGAATCTGGAAATTCATATGGCTCCCACATATTTCTACGATTACTTTGCGATCGAATGAACCACTTACATACGATACCAATTTCCCTTTGTCTCACGATAGTTTACTTATCCGAGGTTATGATCGTCGGTATCTCTGCATACCTAGTTCAACCTCGTGACTGATAAGTACTCTTTTCTCGTTCCCGTGATATGTGATCCCTTGTGACCAAGTCACATGCTTGCAAGCTAATTGGATGACATTCCACCGAGAGGGCCCAGAGTATATCTATCCGTCATGTGGATGGACAAATCCCACTCTTGATCCATGTGTCTCAACCAATACTTTCCGAACACTCAATGCCACCTTTATAACCACCCAGTTACGGTGTGGTGTTTGATGTCATCAAAGCATCCATCCGGTAAAGGTGATATGCATGATCTCATGGTCGAAGGAATTAGGTTACTATGTATCAGAAAGCATATAGCAATTGAACTAATGAAATGACTTGATCTTTATGCTACGCTTATCTATAGGAGTATGTCCACCATATCATTCTCCTAACGATATGATCCTGTTTGTTAATAACATCTCTATGTTCATGATCAGGAAACCATGATCATATATTAACCAACAAGCTAGTTTAACAAGAGGCTTTACTAGGGACTCTTATTTTAGTTTACAAATCACACAAGTATTAATGTTTCCGGTTAATACAATTATAGCATGGTATGTAAACATTTATCATAAGTGTGAAGATATGATAATAACCACTTTATTATTGCCTCTTGGGCATATCTCCAACAATAATTGTATTAACCGAAAACATTAATACTTGTGCGGTTTGTAAACATAAAAGAGTCCCTAGTAAAGCCTCTTGTTAAACTAGCTTGTTGGTTAATATATGATCATGGTTTCCTGATCATGAACATTTAGATGTTATTAACAATAAGGTCATATCATTAGGAGAATGATGTGATGGACATACTCCTATAGTTAAGCGTAGCATAAGATCAAGTCATTCAAATAGTTCACTTGCTATAAGCTTTCTGATACATAGTAACCTAATTCCTTCGACCATTAGATCATGCTAATCACCATCACCGAAAGGATGCTTTGATGACATCAAACACCACACCGTAACTGGGTGGCTATAAAGGTGGCATTGAGTGTTTAGAAAGTATGTGTTGAGGCACATGGATTAAGAGTGGGATTTGTCTATCCATATGACAGATGTATTTTGGGCCCTCTCAGTGGAATGTCATCCAATTAGCTTGCAAGCATGTGACTAGCTCACAAGGGATCACATATCACAGGGACAAGAAAAAAAACTTATCGGTAACGAGGTTGAACTAGGTATGCAGAGATACCGACGATCAGAGCTCGGATAAGTAAAATATCGCGAGATAAAGGGAAATTGGTTTCGTATGTAAATGGTTCATTCGATCGCAAAGTAATCGTAGAAATATGTGGGAGCCATATGAATTTCCATATTCCTCTATTGGTTATTGATCGGAGAAGAGTCTCGATCATGTCTGCATAATTCACGAACCGTAGGGAGACACACTTAAGGATTCGATGTTGTTTAGTAGATATGGAATGTGAGTAAAGATACCGAATGTTGTTCGGAGTCTCGTATGGGATCTAGGATATCACGAGGAGATTCGGAATTTTCCAGAGAATAAGATTCATATAAGGAAAGTCCAATTTCGGAGTTCGGGAATGATTCCAGTGTTTTCAACGGAATGTTCTAGAAGGGTCTAGAAGGTTCACCGATCCAGAAGGGGAAGGGTACATGGATGTGTCATGACAAAGTGTAATGGTTGCATCATGTCCTAGGTCACTTGGCTAGACACTTGGAAGAGAGAAATCAAACTCTAATTTGAAAGTCAAACGGAAGTTTGAAAAATTTAAATCCAAACATGGTTTCCGAGTTAGGGAGGGTTTCTGAGTTAGGGAGGGTTTCCACCTAGCTTGCGAACACCCTTGGACGCCCCACCCACCTATATAAGGAGGGGTGGGGGCGCACCCCAAGGTATCCCCCTTGCCCTAGGCGCCCAAGACCCAATCCCTAGGCCGCCGTAGCCCCCCCAAGACGCTGGCGCCCTAGATCCTCTCTAAACCGCCGCTACCCCCCAAGCCGCCGACGCCCTAGAGTCCCTCTAAACCACCACTGCCGTCTAGCCTAAACCCTAGCCGCCGGCTGACCTCTTCCTGCGGCATCTAAAACCTAGATCGCCGAGGCCCTCTTCTACTCCACCATACTCGCTCCGGCTTAGGCGAAGCCCTGCGGGATCTCCCCTCTACTTCCGACACCATGCCGTCGTGCTGCCGGAATCACGAGGAGAGAGCTACAACCTCCACTGCCTGCTGTAACAAGGGAGAGGAAGGTCTTCATCGAGTACTGTATGTGTGACCGACTGCGGGAGCGCTGCCGGAACGTGGCGTCGGAAGGATCGCCTATGTGATCTTGAGATCGGCAAGTGAACGACTACATCACCCACGAGAATCTGCTCTCGTTAACCGCGTTGGATCTTTGAGGGTTAGTACTCTATTGACTCGTTGCTACAATCTAGTAGATAGGTCTTGGCTTTGTGTGTTCATGCAATAGAAATTTTTTGTTTTCCATGTTATGAACCCCTACAGTGGTATCAGAGCCGTGTCTATATGTAGATCTGTTGCACGAGTAGAATACAATGGTCATTGTGGGCGTTGATGCTTTTGTTGTCGATTGCTTCTTGTGTACTTTGCATCTTGCGGGATGGTGGAATGAAGCAGCCCGGGCTAACCTTACATGACATCGTTCATGAGACTTGCTCCACGCTTGACATGTAACTTGTATTGCATAAGTGGCTTTGCGGGTGCCTGTTTCTCCCAAGATAGTGAAGATTCAATTTACAATGGGTGATTGACAATACTAGTATCAATGTTGTGGTTCTTGTTTGTAAGTTAGAACGACACTTATTGAAAGTCCCAAACCACGTAAAACATGCAAAGAAAATTAGAGGCGTCTAACTTTGTTTTGCAGGGGTGTGCAGTGATGTGATATGGCCATGATTGTGATTATATATGATGTATGCAATGTTCCTTATTGTAAGTCGGCAACTGGCAGGAGCCTTATGGTTGTCTTTTAATTTCATTAAGACCTGCGTGTCTATTATTCAAAGTAGTTGTAATAGTTGATGCTGGTGGACGATAACCATGGAGCGGTGCCATTGACCTTGACGCCACGCCGGTGATGATGGAGATCATGTTCGTGCTTGAAGATAGAGATCGGGGGCACAAGAAGAAAGGCCATATCACATCACATATTTTGTATTGCATGTGATGTTAATCCTTTTATGCATCTTGTATTGCTTAGATCACGATGGTAGCATTATAAGATGATACCTCTCACAAAATATCAAGTTATAAAGTGTCCATACTTAGTAGGCACCATTGCAAAAGCTCGTTGTTTTCAAGCACCACGTGATGATCGGGTGTGTTAGATTCTGCGAGTGTATACAATGGGAGCAAGCCAGATTTTCTCATGCGGAAACTAAGGTTAAATCTTGACGAGCCTAGCATGTATAGACATGGTCTCGAAACACGGAATACCGAAAGGTAAAGCATGAGTCATATAGATGATAGGATGAACATGATGATTATTAGCCTTTGAAACTACATCATGTCACGTGATGATCGGACTTGGTGTAGTAGATTTGGTTCATGTAATCACTAAAACAATGTGAGGAATATTGTTTTGAGTGGGAGTTCAGCAACAATATGATTAAAAGTTGAACACTATTTATCATAAATTAAATCAAAGTGAATTTGCATAGTTGTTGTAGTCATTGGCATCCGTTTACCACCTTGCGCTTAGTTATAATTGAGATAATAGAACTATAAAATTCTGGATAGTTACTTTACGGACTGGTATCGTATTGTTTTGATGTGTTAATCTAAAGTTTAAAAGTCCTATTGCAAAATTTTAGTAGGTTCTGTTTATTTCTTGAAGTTTAATAATTAGTATTAAATCAAGAGTAACAATTCCAGTGTTAGTATATAAATATCATGTTTGTCTCCATGATTCTTGATATTCAAAAGATTGTTTTAATATCAAGGTTATCGGGGAGCTGAAAGAATTGTTTTAGAAACCATCATGTGTGAAAGATATTGTGATATCTGGAACAAAGTTTTGGTTGCAACATGATAGAGTATAATATGGAAAAAGTCATGTTCTCATATTTGATGAGAATTTGCAAAAGGTTGGCAACACTGGTCGTCCTAATCGTCTAAAAGGTTTTGGAGAGCAACATTATTCTCACAATTCACCGTTATAAGCTAAAGTAGCTTGATCATGAATAGTTACATGATAAGGATGAATATTTGATGTAGGTAAAATGTTTACTACACTAAAAGATTACTAAAGAAAACGGAATTTGAAATAACACCAAACATTTGATGATGGTGATCTACTTCAAAGTGCAAGTCCAAAGACATTGGTATTTGACTATACACGCTTTGGACTGTGTCATGAGTATGGCGCCACTATTGATGTTGATAGATTCTTTTGAAAGGATAAAGAAATACTGAAAGAGAAATCTAAGAAATATTTGGAAGAAGAGAAAATACTAGAATTGTTCAGCTTAGGTATATAGAAGATATACATGTTATGGCTATATTATTTGCTTGTTAAACAATGTGGTTCTTAAGTATTAGATACTGAATTTGTTGGCGTGAATCATCGTACAAAACAACACAATTGATGAACTACAATGGCCTAAGTAACTAGCAAAAGAATATGTGATGATATTCATCGAGAATAAATAAAGGTTGTTTTGTTGCTCGTTAATATCAAAGCTTGCCTTCAAGATTTGTTTTATCAGGTATTATGAGGACAAAAGGGTTGTTCAAATAATTTCCGTATTCCATGAAAGATGGATGATATACAAGTCTAGTTGGAGAAATCACATCCATAAAGATAATGCTAAAAATGTCAAAAGACAATTGATTGAAAGATCACTTAAGAAATGACATTGCCGTTTAAATTATAGTGGAAAGAAAACATGAAGAAACCCCATACTTGATGGAATTTGGGAGTCTTTTGATTACGATCAAATGACGCTTGTGAAACTTTCCTAGAGATAATTAAAACTCCATTCATGGGCCAAGGGGAACGAATGACTAGCTTATTGGAACTTGTACATATTGTTGTATGAAGTTCATTATGTGTAGTCAAGAAGCGATGGATTTCAACTTCATATGCTTTCTCCAAAAAACAATTGAGTGAATATATGAATATTTACTTAATGAGGATGAAGTGTGAAACATTTGAAAAGTACAAAGACTTTCAAGATGAAGTGCAAAATCAATGTAACAAGAAAATAAAGAATTTATGATAGGATCATAAAGGAAGATTTTTGAGTTACAAGTTTAGCATAACACCTAAGATTTGAGAAATCATTCCATGGATTTGCATTTCCCGAAACACCATATGAGTATGGAATAATCAAGATATGCAATGAAACCTTGTTTGACATGGTAAGATCAAAGGTGTAATTCATAAAACTGCCATTATATTTTAAAGATTAAAGGTTTTAGAGACTACCGCTTTTTCACTGAAAAGAGATCCATCATGATCCATTGAAATGACACCATATAAAGTTATGGTTTGGGATAAAACCCAAGTTGTCATTTATTAAACATTGGTATGCATAAGTAAGATGTTTACAACCAAAGTAGGATGAGCATGTCTTTGTAGGTTATTTCAAATAATCGTTGGGTACTCCTCCATAACACCAAAGACAAAAGTATTTGTCGCTTAGAGCGTCAAGTTTTCTTGAGAAGAAATTTTTCGTGAAAAGTTAAGTGGGAGGACAATAGAACTTTGATAAGGTTAAAAGAAACTTAGCTATATGTGCAAAGTTGCGCAGCACAGAAAAGTGTTCCGGAGGCAGCAACAATGCTCATGGCTCACGTGCCTCAAAGGTTGTGGTCATGGAGGTATAAGTTCCTATTGAACCTATTAGGTCGGGTAAACAATCAAATACTAGGATTTGAAAGTATATCATTGTTATTTGACAATGATGAACCGACTGTATGCAAAGAAGCAATGATGGGCCCTGACTCCGTCAGATGGCTTTAAGCCATAGAATCCGTGATATTTCCATACACGAGAAATCAAGCTTTGAACTTGAAAGACCCTCGAGAAAGGTGTAAGACCTTACAATCGTGTTTGGATCTATAAAGAAATAGACATGGATGTTTCACACCTTTGAAATAGTTGACATGTTGAGAAAGAGTTCACAACAATGTTCAAAGGTTGATTATGACAAAATTTGACCTTTCATAGCGATATTTAGTATAGACGGATCAATGTAGCAACCACTATATATAATTTTGTTATGTGGTAGTTGAATAAACAAAACAAGTTCTTATAATAGAATTGTTACCTAGGACATGTGCATAACACGGTCCATAGGGTTTTGTTAATTCAAAGGATGCTAAAATGCGTATGCAAACTACAATGGTTGAAGTGAGCATCGCGGAGTTGGAATCTTCATCATGATGAAACTGTTAAAAAAGGTTTAATATCATGAGAGACGATGAAGATGCTTGCATTTGCAAGAAATTAAGTGGGAGCGCTAAGACATATTTCTAATACATTATGTGGAATACATATTGTTGATTGGAAATGATTTATATTTTATTAACACATGTTAAGAATTTCATCTCGATGAAATACTTAGGCAAAACCCAAGTATTTGGAATCAATATCTATATAGATAGATTGAGATGCTAATATGGTTGTGCCAAATGTACATAGATGATATTGAAAGAGTTCAATATGGAAATAACAAGAAAGGTTCTTGCCACACATAAAGGATTAAATCGAAATTCAAGTGTATCGACACTTGATAAGTAAAACAAAGATTCAAGTATTTTTGATACTTGATGAATAAAATCACAAAGAGTATTTTTCCAATCATACTATGATATGTACACATCCAGATATGTCATATAATCTAAATGTTATGAGCATATACCAGAATGATTCATAAGATGATTATTGGACGATAGTAAAGATATTCTTATGATCTTTTGAAAGAACTAAGAATATGTTGTTTTTGTAGAGGTGATAAATAGATAGATAGTTCATTATAAAGAGTTACATTGATACTAGTTTTGTCACGAAGTAAAAATTAAGTTTATCTCAATTTAAACTATGAGTGGCACAATGTAATGGAAAGGAGATTCCGTGATGGATTTGGATGAGTTCCACATTTAAGACATTGTGATGGATACTACAACAAAAGGCTAAGTATATGACTGTTATTGTAACAGCTAAAAAGGGTATTTGTGTCAAGTAGTTTGATTATCAAACTAGGTGTGGTTCACAATGGGCTAATACTATAAAGATATATTGTACGACAATATTATCAACATGTTTTAACCCCAAGGAACTAAAGGTCTCACCAAAGGACCAAATTTATACAATGTCATCTCATTAGAGAATGAGTGATGCGTAGAGACACAAAGACATGCAATTTCACACGGACCTGTAAGTGTCGGATCCGAAGGTCGATTGACCACTAGTAATCATGTAAATACAACACCGGAAAGCCATAGGTGTTGAATACACAAAGTTTTGAAACTAGATTATTGTCTCTAGTGCAAGTAGGAGACTGTTGGAGATATGCCCAAGAGGCAATAATAAAGTGGTTATTATCATATCTTCATACTTATGATAAATGTTTACATACCATGCTATAGTTGTATTAACCGGAAACATTAATACTTGTGTGGTTTGTAAACATAAAAGAGTCCCTAGTAAAGCCTCTTGTTAAACTAGCTTGTTGGTTAATATATGATCATGGTTTCCTGATCATGAACATTTAGATGTTATTAACAATAAGGTCATATCATTAGGAGAATGATGTGATGGACATACTCCTATAGTTAAGCGTAGCATAAGATCAAGTCATTCAAATAGTTCACTTGCTATAAGCTTTCTGATACATAGTAACCTAATTCCTTCGACCATGAGATCATGCTAATCACCATCACCGGAAGGATGCTTTGATGACATCAAACACCGCACCGTAACTGGGTGGCTATAAAGGTGGCATTGAGTGTTTGGAAAGTATGTGTTGAGGCACATGGATCAAGAGTGGGATTTGTCCATCCATATGACAGATAGATATATTTTGGGCCCTCTCGGTGGAATGTCATCCGATTATCTTGCAAGCATGTGACTGGCTCACAAGGGATCACATATCACGGGAACGAGAAAAGAATACTTATCGGTAACGAGGTTGAACTAGGTATGCAGAGATACCGACGATCAGACCTCGGATAAGTAAAATATCGCGAGACAAAGGGAAATTGGTTTCGTATGTAAATGGTTCATTCGATCGCAAAGTAATCGTAGAAATATGTGGGAGCCATATGAATTTCCAGATTCCTCTATTGGTTATTGATCGGAGAAGAGTCTCGATCATGTCTGCATAATTCACGAACCGTAGGGAGACACACTTAAGGATTCGATGTTGTTTAGTAGATATGTAATGTGAGTAAAGAGACCGAATGTTGTTCGGAGTCTTGTATGGGATCCAGGATATAACGAGGAGATCCGGAATGCTCCGGAGAATAAGATTCATATAAGGAAAGTCCAATTTCGGAGTTCGGGAATGATTCTGGTGTTTTCACCGGAATGTTCTAGAAGGGTCTAGAAGGTTCACCGATCCGGAAGGGGAAGGGTACATGGATGTTTTATGATAAAGTGTAATGGTTGCATCATGTCCTTGGTCACTTGGCTAGACACTTGGAAGAGAGAAATCAAACTCTAATTTGAAAGTCAAACGGAAGTTTGAAAAAGTCAAATCCCAACATGGTTTTCGAGTTAGGGAGGGTTTCTGAGTTAGGGAGGGTTTCCACCTGGGTTGGGAACACCCTTGGACGCCCCCACCTATATAAGGAGGGGTGGGGGCGCACCCCAAGGTATCCCCCTTGCCCTACGCGCCCAAGACCCAATCCCTAGGCCGCCGCTGCCCCCCCAAGCCGCCGGCGCCCTAGATCCCCTCTAAACCGACGCAGTCGTCTAGCCTAAACCCTAGCCGCCGGCTGCCCTCTTCCTGCGAAATCAAAAACCTAGATTGCCGAGGCCCTCTTCTACTCCACTATACTCGCTCCAGCTTAGGCGAAGCCCTGCGGGATCTCCCCTCTACTTCAGACACCACGTCGTCATGCTGCCGGAATCACGAGGAGAGAGCTACAACCTCCACTGCCTGCTGGAACAAGGGATAGGAAGGTCTTCATCGAGTATCGTACGTGTGACCGACTGCAGGAGAGCTGCCGGAACATGGCGTCGGAAGGATCGCCATGCGATCTTGAGATCGGCAAGTGAACGACTACCACACCCACAAGAATCTGCTCTCGTTAACCGCTTTGGATCTTCAAGGGTTAGTACTCTATCGACTCGTTGCTACAATCTAGTAGATAGATCTTGGCTTGTGTGTGTTCATGTGATAGAATTTTTTTGTTTTCCATGCTACAAACCCCTACAATAAGGTATCAGGTAAGGGTATTGAAGTAGACAGAGTTAAGGTCGAAGCAATAGAGAGAATGCAACAACCAAGGGATATAAAAGGTATAAGAAGTTTTGTTATTCATGTGGGTTTTATAGAAGGTTCATTAGGAATTTCTCTAGAATTTCTAAACCTTTAACTAACCTTTTGCAAAAGGGAGTAAGATTTAGTTTTCATGATAAATGCCTTATTGCCTTTGATAAACTTAAATATGCTTTCCCATGCCCCTATCATTAAACCACCTATATGGGATATGGCTTTTGATTTAATATGTGAAGCTTGTGATGATGTTGTAGGAGTAACTCTGGGACAACATGTAGCTCACAGATTTAATATTATACATCATGCTAGTAGAACTCTTAATAGTGCTCAAAAGAATTATCCTAAGGAAGAAAGAGAACTTGTTGCTGTATTTTTATGTTACGATAAATTTCGTTCTTATATAGTTGATGCAAAAGTAGGAGTTCATATGGATCATGATGGTTTTAAAGAACACCTTGAGAGGAAAAATCATAAGCCAAGACTGATCCGCTGGATCCTTTTACTTCAAGAATTTGAGTTGCAGATTATGCAGAGGCAAGAAATAAAGATACTGGATGCAATATCCATATTTGCCCAGCAAGGCACCAATCTTATTGAGAGGAACTTTAGTCCTGGTGATTTTCGTTTACGAGAATTATTAGATGAACTAAGGTCAATTCCTCCAAAAGAGAAGAAGTCCTTGTTGTTGGAGGAGCTTGTAATCCCCGACTAAATAAACGATAAGTGCAAGGTAAGTTTTCTTTCTCTAAATAATTGATTTGTTTTCACAATTTATACTCTTGAAGTTTTTACCATTGAATTCCTCATGTTTTTCTGAAGTTTCTGAGGGTTTTATCAACTATACGGCCAGAGAAAATTCTCCTGTTGTATAGTTGGTCGTTAAACGTACTGTATTCCCTTCGCGAAATTTTTCGATGTCTGGAAACTATACGACCGCAACTATACGACCGAAAAATTTGCTCCCGCCGTATAGTTGGTTGTTAAACTTTCTGACTTCTTCGATTCTTTTTTGTACTATTCATCTAAAAAAGGGTTTGTCAGTTCCAAGTCAATAACCTAACCGACCTGGACTCAAGATATTTGGAAATATCTGCCTAGAACCAACTATACGGCCGGAACTATATGGGCCGCGACCGTATAGTTGGTCGTTACGTGGCTGGACTTTTCCAAATCCGTGATTTCTTTCCCTGTTTCGTTAAGATTGTTTTCTTGGACACAACTTTGATGTTTTTCGCGAGTTTTACCGACCACTGACCCCCTTTATATACTTCCATTGTGTTTCTCTCTAAATCATAATCACTAGGAACCAATCTAGCCATGCTCTATCCCGTCCCAGGCCGTGGAAAACCCTTGGGTCTTATTGCTCCTTCTAGGGACCGCTCTCGCAGCACGTCCATGGAGTACGAAAACGAGAAGGTGGAAAGGTTTAGCCCAAGGTACAAGGAGTACGTCGAGCCAAGCTTCTACAACAGCGATCCCAATAAATATTGGAGTGACATCTACATCAGCCGTGATGTCTATGATCCTCGAAGATCAACTGGGCAGCAATGAAGAGAGCTCAACAAGAGAGAGAAGGTCACAAGCTGCATGGAAAAATACGTGTGGAGACGGTCAAGTTCATCACTATGGACCTCAGGACGCACAAGCGTAAGGAATTACCTAATATTGGTGTAGGTGCTAGAAAGGATGCGACAGTACCACTCTTGAAGCCTACCATGGGTGCTCGTATAAGGGTGAAGCCTCAAGAAGAGTGGAGGGACGATTTCTACTTCCCCAATCCATCAATTATGGATGAGGAATAAGTTATTCCTAGGACCAAAGACCATGTGCAAGCACTGGAGATATATCAAAAGAAGGAGTTCAAGTCCATCACCGTCTCAAGGAGATAGAGAAGAAGGATGATCTTCTCCCACTGGTGAATAAACTCACATATAAAGTGGACACTTTGCAATCTGATTTGGCAGGTGCTATAGCCGCATCACTGACCTGGAGGATACCAAGAAGTTGCGCACCGCGGTGTTACATGCCATGGCGCCACAGTGATCTACAATAATCAAGGTATCAAATAATCACGAGGGATTATTTGATCCCGCCTGGCTTGATTCCAAGCTTGGGGAGATCTTTAAGACCTTGTAATCTATCTTATAAGTTTTATATTACTTTTTTAGCTTTGCATTAGTTTGAGCTTAGAAATAAAGTTTGCATCATTAGAATTCCCTTCAGGAATAGTCGATCCCTTTTATGAAATTCCGAGTTTATTATCATATATGGAGAATTATTGAGTTTGTGCTTGTCTCATTAGATATATAAACGACTTGAGTATAATTTTACTTGCACTTGATGATAGCAATAGGAGTCTTACAAACCATTGGTATTAATGGAACATACAAAGATAATTTGGTCAATATGTTATAAGTTCATGGTTTGATTTACAAAGGGAAAAATTATCTAATCAGTTAAATTGACAAAGAAACCTTGATCAAAGGAAAATTAAAAGTGCTATAAAATTAGAGTGAGAACAAGACGAGATAGAGTCTTCAAGCTATACAGATGCTTCGTATACAAGTGGAATTTGGTAATTGAGATCGTTAAACTTTGAATTCCTACATGAAGTGGAATGTATGGCTAGCTCCTTTGCATAACACTTAAACAAAAGTGTGAGCATAAAAAAAAGAATGCGCAAAGAGAAAATAGCCACACACCACTATATTGTGGTGAGACAATGGGAAGTTTGAGATTTTAAATTCCAAGCGAATATGTTAATCCTAAAACGCTTGGGACTACCTCGCTAACTCATTTGGTCGAACTGAAACATTTTTTACATCATTTTGAGAGTAATCTTTTGTGAACTGTTAAAATGCTAAGGTGTGGAAGCCTACTGATATTATTATGATGGTTTGAGTAAGATACTATTCATGAACTTATTCCTATGTATCATATATGATAAACACATGCTGCAACTATCTCATTTATTTTATTGACTTAGCTTCATCAATATGAGGATCACATATATTAAGCTAAACTTGCTCAGGACGAGCAAGAGTCTAAGCTTGGGAAAGTTGATGACTGCATATTTGCATCGTGTTTTATATTATTATTTGCACTGTAGTTGTAGGATCTTGATATTTTACGGTGTCCGCGCGCATCTTTTATGTCTATTTTCATCAGGATCAGGACAAATGATGGACACGATGGACACAATTCTTGGACCAGTTGTATTGGAGCGAAAAGGAGTTAAAAATAGCATCAACCGCTAATTTGGGAAATATCAATAACACCAGAAGAAAACCCGAGGCGATCGCAAGAGCCAGTAGGTTTAACGACCAACTATACGGCGGGAAGATTTTCTCCGGCCGTATAGTTCCTGTCGTATAATTCCTGCATCTTCAAATAGTTTTGCCCCGTGCAATTGGATCGAGGAGACGACATACAAAATAACCTGAAATCGCAGAAACCTCACCTCGAGAAGGCATCTGGAGGGGGAACTCATCCACCGGGGATCCATCTTCACCCTACGCAGATCCGGGAGGCTAAGTCATCGATCTTCATCATCAACCGCTGCATTACCACCATATCCATCCATCTCATCTACATCTTGTTGTAATTTTGATACGCCCAATTTGCATCACCATCCTATATCATAATTTACCTCTATTCATTGATATTTGTCTTATTATGAGGTATTACTTATGGTTTTTATATGTTTATGCATGTTGGATGATTCCAGGAGGATGTACTGCCGGAGTCTGGATTCTGATGGAAAATAAGGCGTTTCGGTGCAATTTCACAAAGATCGGAAAAATACCAAAAAAATATGGAAACATATTATTTTACCAGAGGACGAAGGAAGCTAGAAGGAGGGACGAAGAAAGGCCTCAGGGGGCCCACACCCCCTAGGCGCGGGCCCACCTGACCCCGCGCCTAGGGCAGGTGTGGCCCACCTGCCCGGCCTCCGACTCCGCCCCTTCGCCTATATATTCCCTACGGAACCCTAAGCCTCAGGGAGCAACCACCGATAGATTTTCGTCGCCTCTAGGTGCGGAAAACACCGAGAGAGAAAGATCTCTCCGGCAGACAGATTTCTGCCGGGGGAATTCCTTCCCGGAGAGAGGAGACCGTTGCCATCAACACCGTCATCAAGCTAGGCTTCATCGGGATCATCATCATCATCCACACCATCATCTCCACCAGCACCATCATCACCACTCCGTCCCGCAGTAACAATTGTGTTGGATATTGCTTAGTTCATTAGGGGAAACATTCCCGGTGTTGATTACTATTGTAGTTGATGCTTGTGAGTGGAACCATTGGATTATTGTTTATGTTCAGATTGTTATCCATTACCATATCATCTTTTATCTTGATTCATATGATGTCTTGTGAGTAGTTCGTTTAGTTCTTGAGGACATGGGAGAAGTCATGTTGTTAGTAGTGAATCTGTGATGAGTTATTATTCAATGGTTTAGTATTTAAGTTGTGGTGCTATTCTTATAGTGGTGTCATGTGAACGTCGACTACATGACACTTCACCATTTATGGGCCTAGGGGGATGTATTGTGTATTTGGCTACTAAGTGTGTGGTTGCCGAAGTGACAGAAACCTGAACCCCCGTTAGGACACCTTTGCACAAGGGAGCGTAGGATCTCAGAGTTTAAGGTTGTGGTTAGATTTATATCTTAAATACTTTCCTATAGTTACGGATGTTTGCAGGGGGTTTAATCACAAGTATGTATTAGTCCTAGGAAGGGAACTATGTTAGCACAGGTTCACCCACACAACACTTACAACACCAGAGAAGAGTACTCAGCTATTTGAAGTGAAAGCACTTGACAGAATTCCCATGTGTCCTCGAGAACGTTTGGTCCTTATAAGTATTTCCACCGGCTTGTCCATTGTTAAGAAAGGATTTGGGCCACTTTCTCCATTTGTTCGTTACTTTTGTTACTTGCTCCTTGCTCCTTGCTTTGTCAGAAAACCACTAAAAATCCGTTTGCTAAGTATTCAAAGGGATTTCCTACTCCATACCACTGTTCAGCACCTTCTGCTCCTCGTTGGGATTGACACTCCTATTTATCAAAAGTACTACGATACACCCCCTATACTTTTGGGTCATCAAGACTATTTTCTGGCGCTGTTGCCGGGGAGGGAAGCGTTATTAAAGAGTAGAACTGGTAAGGGAAACTTTTACTGTGAGTATTGCTTTTGTTACTGCTTGTTACTTTGTTTCCAATATTGATAACCCACTTGGTTTTCTGTTTGGGAAAACTACTACCACTTCTAGGGTAGTATATGAACCACCTCCTATCGAGATAGATCTTTTTAAGATACCTACAAGTATTGTTAATCGTGTTACGGATAATTATTATTTTGGGGATGGAACAGTCCATCCTGGTGATCACTTGCTTTTTATCCATGAATTATGCGGGTTGTTTAAGTGTGCGGGTATCACAACTGAACAGGTGAAGAATACGTTACTCTCCATATCCTTGAAAGGGAGAGATGGAGAATGGTATAAGCTGCTGAAGAATGGACAATCCATGGAATGGGAGGATTTGGCATCTCTCTTTTACTCTAAATTTTATCATCCCAGTGAAATTCATAAGGATAGAAATCTTATATATATCTTTTGGCCTCTTGATGGAGATAGAACAACTCAAGCTTGGGGGAGATTGAAGTTACTAATGCTTAAATGTCCTATTCATGAACTCCCTAACAATATTATTCTCAATAACTTTTATGCTAGGCTTCCTCTTCATGATAAAGATTTACTAGATGCTTCTTGTGCTGGATCATTCACACGTATGAAGAAAGAAGCTAAATGGGAGCTCTTAGACCGTATTCAAGATAACACTGAAGCTTGGGAGAATGACAAAGGAAGAAAGTCAGGTATAAACTATGATTATGAATGCATTAAATCTTTTATGGAAACTGATGAATGCTGTGATATTAGCAATGAGTTTGGTCTTGATTCCCAAAGTATCTCCAACTGTTTTAAGGCCTTTGCCTCTTAATATTAGAAGTGGAATAAGTACCATGCTCCGTATAAAGATATTGTTAATCATACTCCCGTTAGAAGTACTCAAGTTTGTACTACTAATCATATTGTGCCTAAACCCCATGTTGAGAAAATGCCTTTCCCAGCTAAGGTAAAGGAGTATTCTATGATTATTAGTGCAAATAGAAAAGGTACAATGAAAACTGTGGAGCCTGGTAAGCATTTGAGTGATGAACCTGTGGTAGCTATTGTGAAAGACATTGTCACTAGAAATATAGAGGATGAGCATATTGTATTCTATGAATACGCTTATAATATTATTTCTCATCCTGGTAAGGCTAGAAAAGCTAGTGTTCCTATGTTTTCTATTAAAATTGGTGAAGCATTGCTACTATGGTTTATGTGATATTGGTGCTAGTTCTAGTGCTATTCCTTATGAGCTTTACAGGCAAATTATGTATGAGATTGGTCCTTGTGAGCTTGAGGACATTGATGTGGTTATCCACCTTGCTAATAAGGAAACCATTTGCCCCATTGGAATTGTAAGAGATGTGGAGGTTCTTTGTGGTAAGATTAAGTATCCTGCTGATTTTCTAGTGCTTAATTCAGCAACTAGCAAAACTTGTCCTACCATTTTTGGTAGACCTTTCTTGAACACTTGTGGAGATATTATTGATTGTAAGAAGGAAAAAGTTTTAACTAAGTTTGATGGAGATTCTTATGAGTTCAACTTTTCCAAATTTGTTGAAGCTCCTTCTGAAAATAGCTTGCCTAATAAGGATTTCAGGATGGAACAACTTGCTTCTATTGATCCGGTTTATGACATTGGACCTCTTTTTGATGACTGTAAGTATGCTTATTCTGATGATAAAGTTGTTTCCGGTGACAGTTATATTGTCAACTTTATTCAAAGTGCTACTGAAAGTTATTATGAGAGAGGGAAACACGATTCTATGCATCTCAATAATGTTAAGTTTCCTCGTTTTATGTTGAAAGCTTTGAAGTT
Source organism: Avena sativa (assembly GCA_916181665.1). Lineage (NCBI taxonomy): Eukaryota > Viridiplantae > Streptophyta > Magnoliopsida > Poales > Poaceae > Avena > Avena sativa. The sequence continues at coordinate 110,501,921 of OV702285.1, read as the reverse complement.
GCATCTGTTTTGTCTTCCTATGCTAGTGGCTTTTTGTTTCAACAATTCGTTTTCTCATGATACCCCCATGCATAGGAAGTGGGTTAGACTCAAGTGTGTTAGTTATTTGCTTGTTGATGCTCTCTTTCACTTCAAATATATATCTCCTTTGTGAGCATCTTTGGAAGTTTCGAGCCTAACTTAAAGGCATTAAATAAAAGTACTTTTTGGAAGATAACCCAAGAGTTTTGTCGAGTATTGGAAGTTATTACCTCTGTAATAACCGCTCCTTATCCTTTTTGTTTTGGTTTTTGTGTCAAGTTCAACTAGTTTTGCGAAGTAGAGGAGTTGTAAAAAGTGGTTGTCCTGGGACAGATTTTTGTGTTGTATTGTAAAAATTCGTGAGGAAGCTCAGTACTTCAGATGGAGCTGCATTTTTTTGAGTTTGTTCTCCAAGTTGTTACCCAACTTTCATCAGTTCTGCACTTTTTTATTTGAGCAACAGAAGGTTTTGGAAAAATCAATCTTTACCTGCTGGTCTGTTTTGACAGATTTCTATCATCATTTGCATTTGCCTCTTACAGAAGCTTTTGTTTTGATGTGTTTTCAGTTGAAGTGTGTACCCAAAGGGTTTTTTTCTTACACTAATGTTGTCATTGATTTTGTGCAAGGGTTTTGTATGAAGGAAATTCTCAGGAGAAAGAGAAAAGGAATCTGCAGAGTTCGTATTTGAATAGGTAAAAGTGGTGAAAACAGAAGGTTCGTGAAACTCCAATCTTTTTATATTTTTGATGTTCTTAATACATAAGGGAAGTTACGAGACGAAACTGAAGAGGAAACGGAGCCCGGGGTGGACAAACCCACCCCAGGCGCGGGCCCAGCCTGGCCGCGCCTGGAGGGGGTGTTCCCCCCTCGAACTCCGTCTCCGCCTCATTTCCATGTCAAAACCTTCCTTATGCATTGAAACTTCGTAATATATAACCCCCCCCGGATCCCCCGAGGTTCGTGCATCGTGTTCTCGTCGTGTTTTTGTTTCAATATGTTTCTATCAGGAAATCTTCTCAAGTTTAGAGCACCATGGCCTCCGCCAACGACAAAGGCAAGAAGCCCGTGGAGATAGAGTTGGAAGAACAAACCGCCGCAGGAACAAGGGGAAGGAAACCTACTTTTTGTAGGAGCAATTAACACTGCGGATGCTTTTTCTCGTCACATGCAGGGAATCATAGCCTTTGGTCCAGAACTCATATACTGCCATGAGGCAGCGGAAGCCCTTCGAACCACCAACGAGTTTTGTGATAAGTACCGTGCTTTGAGGATGAAGGTGGATATGCTTCAAGAGGAGAATAACAAGCTTCGTAAGATGCCGTTTTCTGACCCATGACAAGAGAACACCACCACCACCACCACCATCGAAGGAGTGATTCGTCATCAGGTTTGGCATCCCCTTGGCTTGTTCCAAGCTTGGGGGAGTGTCGCGGTATCACCACCATTATCTTTTATATTTTACCTTTTTAGTCGATTCATATCTGTGGTAGAGAGGTTATCTTATAGTTTGGTTTGCATGTGGAAGTATCTCTTCTTTAGTTGATTATCTATGTATCCCTTGGTGTGAGTGCCTTTATTGTCTCATCTTTTACTTTTTGCACTTCTTATTTTAGTTTGCAACCTCTATTATAGGATGGATCTTGTTGATCAGTATTGGCACCACTTTGGGATCATCAAGTGGATCTAAATTGGTTTTGGCAAACCGAGTTCTGGTCAGTAGCATTACTATGAAAGAGAAAAAGAAAGAAAAAAGGCTTACAGGTATTTTGTATCATTTGTTTTCTTTCTTGTTGGCTCATAAGCTTAGTATTCTTTATTTAAGATTCTTTTGTGTCTTCAAGGAAGATTTCATGTTTGGCTTTATTACTTGTATGTTTGCTTATTTCTTTCAACTCTCTTGCTTGCTACCCAGCCTTGCTAGCCAAAACTTGTTTTGAGAAGGCATACTTCTCATGTTTCCAAAATCCTTTGAACCAAAACTTTTGCCACTTGTATCCACCATATATACCTAGTAGCTTTTGCTATTCCAAGCAAATTCTCAAGCTTCATCTACCTTTCGAATTAAAAAGTATTTTGTTATGATAAAACTAGTTAGTAAAGCTCTCACAAACTTGATGGCAAACCTTATTTACTTGCCCCTAATAGACTTGAACCATTGTGAACATCGAAGTTGTATATGCTTGCATCTATACGTTGGAATTAGCAGAACCGTTCTGTCACGGGGAACGTTTTCAACACTGCACTTGTACTCTGTATACAGTTGATATCGTGCTCTTTTGTCTATGGATGTCAACGGTGTGAAATAAAGAGGGAACTTGTAAGTCCATGGAGTTTGTATCCTGTGTTAGAGAAATGCCTGGGCCGCTAGCCTAAGCCATGCTTAATCATGGTGGAAACTTGCAGCATCACCATAGTGAGTCATCTATGAAGCATCCCCAATAAAAAGCTATGCACATAGTAAATAAAAAGATCGCTGAGATGCTCATTGTCTGCTTGCCTTGCCATTTTGGTTATGGGAAAGCTCATGTACCATGTGCAAGGGGTACCCCGTCGGCGGTTCTCAATGATATGCAAATACTTACAATGACAAGAACTTACCTGTGACCAAAGTTGACTAGCATGAGGATTGACCCTCATATTCAAGGGACATGAGATTGCCAACTTATATTTCGTCAAGCATATACTCCATATTTGTTCTCTTTAACCTTAATTATCTCAAGATGCTTATGATAGGGGCAATGAGGACTCAAAGCTAGTAAGTACCATAATCTTTTGGAAGCTCTTTATGACTTGTAATCCCTGCTACCCTCTAAGAAGGGACCTTTCTCCTAGTTACCAGTTGAGTCAGTAAACCTACTTCCTCTCCATCTCCAGCAAGCATTTGAGTTGTTCAGTTTCAAGCATTCATATGGTTATTTATTCAGTCATGTTCTTTATCTTCCTTGTTTTCACAAAAACTCTTATCTATTGAGTATTACTTTGGAAGCCTTCACTTGTGAAAAACCTTTTTGAGCAAAGAGTGTTCCTGTTTTGAAACTTCTACAAAAAGCTTTTGTGAAACTGTTTGCCAGGTGTTCTCTGACTAAGAAAAAGTTTGCCAATTCCAATTATGATTTATCTTTATGCATCTCTATTGTGACTTCCATACTTGGTTGCAAGCTAAGTTATATAATGGTGAGCTGCTTTCTTCTAGGAGTTGTGCAATGGTAAGTGTGATGCTTCTTGTTCGTATTCTTTTATCGACACTTCACTCCATAAACCTGTGGACATGTTTACTGAGCTCAGTATTCGCTTGGGGACAAGCGAAGTCTAAGATTGGGGGAGTTTATACACCCAATTTGCATCACCATTCCATATCATAATTTACCTCTAATCATTGATATTTGTCTTATTATGAGGTATTACTTATGGCTTTTCATCTGTTTATGCATGTTGGATGATTCCTGGAGGATGGACTGTCGGAGTCTAGATTCTGATGGAAAAGAAGGCGTTTCGGTGCAATTTCACAAAGATCAGAAAAATATCAGAAAAATATGGAAACATATTATTTTACCATAGGACGAAGGAAGCCATAAGGAGGGACGAAGAAGGGCCTCAGGGGGGCCACACCCCTAGGAGCGGGCCCACTTGACCCTACGCCTAGGGCAGGTGTGGCCCACCTGACCGGCCTCCGACTCCGCCCCTTCGCCTATATCTTCCCTACGGAACCCTAAGCCTCAGGGAGCGACCACAGATAGATTTACGCCGCCTCTGGGGCGGAAAACACCGAGAGAGAAAGATCTCTCCTGCAGACAGATTTCTGCCAGGGGAATTCCTTCCCGGAGAGGGAAGACCGTCACCATCAACACTATCATCAAGCTAGGCTTCATCGGGATCATCATCATCATCATCCACACCATCATCTCCACTAGCACCATCAACACCACTCTGTCATGCGGTAACAATTGTGTTGGATATTGCTTAGTTCATTAGGGGAAACTTTTCCCGGTGTTGATTACTATTGTAGTTGATGCTTGTGAGTGCAACCATTGGATTATTGTTTATGTTCAGATTTTGTTATCCATTACCATATCATCTTTGATCTTGATCCATATGATGTCTTGTGAGTAGTTCGTTTAGTTCTTGAGGACATGGGAGAAGTCATGTTGTTAGTAGTGAATCTGTGATGAGTTATTATTCAATGGTTTAGTATTTAAGTTGTGGTGCTATTCTTCTAGTGGTGTCATGTAAATGTCGACTACATGACACTTCACCATTTATGGGCCTAGGGGGATGCATTATGTATTTGGCTACTAATTGTGGGGTTGCCGGAGTGACAGAAACCTGAACCCCTGTTAGGACACCTTTGCACAAGGGAGCGTAGGATCTTAGAGTTTAAGGATGTGGTTAGATTTATATTTTAAATACTTTCCTATAGTTACGGACGTTTGCAGGGGGTTTAATCACAAGTACTCCCTCTGTTTCAGGGCTTAAGGCGTCCTCGTTTTGCGTGTTTTTTCTTTGACCAAGAATTACTCTAAATACGTAAAGAGTTTTGGTATAAAACTAGTATCACTGGAAAGTATTTTTCACTACGAATCCAATAGTACTAATTATGTACAATATAATCAAGATTTTGTTGCTCAATTCTTTTGGTCAAACTTTGCTTTGGAAAGCGTGTGCACCTTAAGCCCTGAAACGGAGGTAGTATGTATTATTCCTAGGAAGGGCAGTATATTCGCACAGGTTCACCCACACAACACTTACAACACCAGAGAAGAGTACTCAGCTATTTGAAGCAAAAGCACTTGACAGAATTCCCATGTGTCCTCGAGAACGTTTGTTCCTTATAAGTATTTCCACCGGTTTGTCCTTTGTTAAGAAAGGATTAGGCCACTTACTCCGTTTGTTCGTTACTTTTGTTACTTGCTCCTTGCTTTGTTGCTTTGTCAGAAAACCACTAAAAATCCGTTTGCTAAGTATTCACAGGGATTTCCTGCTCCATACCACTATTCAGCACCTTTTGCTCCTCGTTGTGATCGAAACTCCTATTTATCAAAAGTACTACGATACACCCCCTATACTTGTGGGTCATCAAATTTCCGTATTCGTTGTGGATTTACACAAGTTTTATTCATCTATGATAGATACCATTGTCTTTGCCATGATGTTGATTGCCTCCATGTCTGAGTAGATCATTAGTTCTTGGGGAGATGGAGAAACAACAGCATGAGACTGAAATAAGATAAAGTTTATTATGATATTCATCGATGTGACCATGTGTTATATTGTCTTCATCTTGATGTTGGGAGAAGTCGACCTCTCAATATTTGTCTCTTGCGGGGACTTTATGGAGGAAACTACTTGTTGGTAGGCGGAAGTGTGCCAGCACTTAGAGTGACTATATAGCTGTTAGAACCCCTTACGTATCAACTTGGGAACCGAGAAAACTCATGGAACATTGTCCATGCCATGGGATACATCCTATGAGATTAAATCCTTTAATAGCACAGTAATTCGATTGATGTTGATTACTTGTCTGTTGTGGTTATAAGAATGATGTGAGCAGTGGTTGCTGTCTATTCATCAAATTATGGAGTTCGTCCCACACATACATAGTTGAGAATATTCATGATAATATTCTTTATCTTAAACCCTTTATAATGCTAGAGCTGTATCCGGTACTCCCTGAGAACATTTTTTCCCATTGCAGTTTGATATCTCTTTTATATATGCGATACTTACTTTTTGTATTCAAGTTTATTTTACTTTATTTTATTGTTCTCTTATACAAAAACTCAAAAATACCTTTTTACACAACACTTGCATTTTATCTTGTTACTTAGAACGTTCTTTAGCATTATTATTTCAGCATTTAATTCAAAAGTTATTAGACTTCAGAACTCCCGCTCCCTGTGGGATCGATATCTTTATTTCAAAACTAGCTACAAACGATCTATGCACTCGGAATCATCAAGCTATTTTCTGGCGTCGTTGCCGGGGAGCTAAGCATTGTAGGTCTTTTAGTTTTTGCTTATTATTTTTAGTCTTGCTAAGTTTTGTTTTGAGTTACAGGGTCCCACCAACATGATGGAATTTGAGCATTTGACTAGTGCTACCCACTTAGCCACTAACTTATAAATGTGACATTACCAAATTTTTAATTGCAAGATATATTTTGTCCTAGAGCAATTAAAAGTTGCTCTCATCTTCACGACATTGTTGTATTCTATGTTTTTGCCTTATTCTCACTATTTTACCTAATTCAGGCCAATAATAGTGAGCCAAATTTCCATGGGCCTGACCCAAAGAGTACATAGATCCCCTAAAAATGTAGATAGAGGAACGGCCTATCTTTTCATTTTTGTGATTCTATAGAAGGAACAGCCTACCTTTTATCCCTTTTTTGATAAATTTTTATTCTATAGGATTTTGTAGCAGCCCAACAATGTCCGACAGAGAGTCAACAAAGAGTCATATTAAGGATAGGCTAATGCTTTTTCCTTGACAAAAAATATTTCCGAGTTGTGATATTCTCTAGGTTCTAAAAGTATTCAATAAAAATATTTACCTTTTATGAAGCAGTTTTTTATCCCGGTACAACGCGCGGGCATTTTTACTAGTGTGTGCTAAAGGAAGGACCTAGAACATCATTCAGCTTGATATTTACTTTACCACTGGAAATAATATTGAAAACCAGATCATTTAATTTATCAAAAAACCTTTTTAACCATAATATTATAAACATAGGCCCAATTAACATTGTCATAGGCCTTTTCAATATATACTTTGAAAAGGACCCCAGACTTTTTTCCTCTTGCAAGACAATCGTTAAAGAATTGGATTCTCTACCAGAAGGTGTGCATATTTTTCTTAGCGCTATGCTATGAATCACTCACATGATGGATCCTTCGGGTTGTGGCTACATGCACATATTTCCTTCCTAGCGACGGTCCCCTGTCCTTTAGTTTTTTTCCATTAACACATCTTTATCTTGTCTTGTTTTTTAAGAAATCCGGTAGGGGAAGAAGCCCTACATCGATTTTGGTTTTTCGAATAATAAGAACCCAAATCTATGTTCGTGAGGACTTGAACCTGGGTGGCTAGGTTACATCCACATTCATAATCAAATGATTTAGACTCAACTCTTTACTACGACGCATGTTGTTCACTGCTTCGTTGTTCTGCCTTGGTGGACCGACCTGGACTTGCACCACTGCTGGCCTCTTCCCACGGCTGCTCCTCATCGAGTAACTCGTGTGTTCAGCATGTCAGACCAGTGTGTAAAGGACTTCGAGCTTGGATGAAGGCCTACAACACCGTGCCCATCTCGAGTTCGCCGGAGCTTATCAAGTTCAGGATGTCCTCCATCTGAAGCTGGTAGTCCCAGTCTTCATCGGCGCCAAAAGCATGCCCCATCATCCAGCAACATGCCTATTGAATATGTTTAGTTCTCAATGGACGAGGTAATGGAATAGCTTGAGAATAGATGATGCTCACGAGTACTTGGGTCCCGGATTGTTGGACCTAGTGTCGACAAGCCTCCGTTGTGCGGGATTCGTCGTCGGTGAGCCCATTCCGGTGAAGTTAGAGATTCATCAAGAGGTTAATTTCCACATTTTTGTCAATATTGCATAGGTGTTTTTTAAAATGCTACAAAGTTGTGTGTGTTTTGCAACGAACACACAAGCAAGGTGTTGTAAAAGTTCTGTATGCACGCTGAAATTGTTTTCATGGGAAGTTGTAAATGTTATCCTACCATGTTGCATACATGGGTTGACTTGTGGATGGTTGGGAATTTATTGCAACCTGCGGGGGTTTATTGTATACCCATATCCTTCTGCTGCATTGGTGTTTTTGAAATTGATACCCCCCATACCTGGCGGATTTTGGGGCAGCACAAGCGAAAAGTACAAGCAGTTATCCCTGGCGTCTTTTTTTGCCGCACCACCGTGAGCAAGGCGACTAAGTTGTGCCTTGGCGTCTATAAGTATCAACGCCCGAGCTCTGTGTTGTAGGGCTTTACAAGTTTTTAACCCACCTCGGAAAAGATATGTTGCAAGAAATGCTACAATGGCATAGCGAATTGGCCTATGGGGGGTATGCTACAATGATCAAATGGATGAGGATTCGTGTTTTATGAAGATCATACTGCTTGGAGGATTTTTTTTCCCATATCCCCCGGGTTGCACATCACTTGCCCTATTCTTATTTCTCGCCCCTCGGATGAGATTAAGGTCTCACACACATGTATTGGGAAGAACTGGCCTTAGTTTTCGACTCATCTTGGAACTCCACTGAACGGGAGTAATGGCCTTAAGCGCCAATAAGATCTCACTTAGTTTTTGCATGATGATATAGTTACATAGGAAAATATGGCATCTACATTTGAGTTAAAATGATGTATCATGGTAGCTATTTTGGTTTTAAAATATGGCATGATCGTGCAATAAAATATCAATGCATACTTTTCACACAGTATATATAGTATGTATCATATCGGAGAGTATGTATAGGTAATATGAAGTATATAAGACTTTTTTTGGAACTATAGATAATACTTTTCCGAAGTATATATAATTTTTCACATACTCTAATTTTATGTATAAATACGAAAGTATTTTAAATATATAGTGCAAAGCATGAGCACATTTGTAATTTTTCACGTAAATTTATTGGAAGCATCTTAGATATAGTATATGAACATAATCAAACTAATAAAGTATTACTTATACTTTCGTATGGTAGTATATGAGATGAGGTGTAGCTTCACGTTACAAAAACTCACCGAGGGTAAAATTCTTTAAAACATAAGAATTTAGATGATTAAATGAGCATAGAAATGGCAACTCATTTAATTACAAAAGTCGGTATACAGTTCAATCATCCAGTTTCAAATCCTCGTAGACATGGACATTGGTTACTGTTGTAGACATGGGCATGGACATATATGTATGAGAGAGAGAGAAGGGGGAGCAGTTCTTCTACGAAGCCACTGCCATTGCCAACGACCGGCACCCTGTGATGGGCATGTACAATAGTCATCAAGAGACAATGAGAGGGACCAATTCTTTGTGTTTGCACAATTCGGCCACACTATGAGGTTCCTTTCATAAATATGCCACCAGCCAATTGGTATAGGGATCATGTCCCTCATATTGCCATCCGACGGCTCAAGTATCTCTCGTGCATTGGGTGGTTTCAAACGATACGTTCTCGAGGGACTATGCAATTTTATGTGTCATTACGGTTCAAAGCCTAGTTATCTTCGAATCAAATGGTTGTTATGGTACATCAGGGAGGGGGTGATATCTCTGCATGAGATTCTTCATGAATCTAGGAGGATGAAGTGTTAGGGGGTTGTTCTGGAAATTGATTTTGAAAAAGCATATGATAAAGTAGATTGGAGTTATTTTTTAAAATGTGTTTCTCAAAAAGGTTTTAGTGCGTTTTGGTGTGATCTGATTAAAGTGGTTGTGGAAAATGGTACTCTGTGTGTTAAAATCAATAATAGTAGAGGTAAAGACTTTGGTAGTCATAGAGGGTAAGGCAAGGTGATCCATTTTCTCCCTTCTTGTTTAATCTTGCTGTTGAAGGTTTGGCAAAAATGATTTTTCAGGCCCAATACAATGGTTTGGTGAGTGCTCTTGTACCACATCTTATTGAAAATAGGGTTGCTATTTTACAATATGCTGATGATACTATCCTCTTGATCCAAGATAATATTGAGCAGCTAATTCATGTTAAGCTCATTTTGTATATGTTTGAGGCTATGTCAGGTTTGAAAACCAATTTTAATAAAAGTGAACTGATCATGGTTATGGAAGATAGTGTGAAAGAACTTAGATATACTGAGTTGTTTGGTTGGCAACTTAATCAGTGGCCCATTAAATATCTCGGTGTCCCTGTTTGTGGTACTATATTGCTTGTTGCTGATGTGCAACCTTTGTATGACAAACTTATGAAGAAATTTGATGGCTGGGTTGGAAATACTTCTTCAATTGGTGGGAGACTGACCCTAATTCAGACCTCCTAAAGTATCTTGCTTATTTACCACTTATCCATGTACCAGGTTGCGAATACCAATTTGGAAAATTTCACCAAAATCATCAGGAAATTCTTTTGGGAGGGGGGCAATAATAAAAACAAGTACTACATGGTTAAGTGGTCAGTTATATGCAGGCCAAAAAAGAAAGGGGGTTTAGGGATCAAAAATCTAAAACCATTCAATATCTCTTTGTTGTGTAAGTGGTGGTGGAAATTGGAATCTGAGGATGGGATGTGGCAGAGGATTGTGAGGTCCAAATATGGTATATCTCATGGGATTTGGAGAGTTAAAATGAAACAAGGAAATTCTGTTGTTTGGAAAGATTTGTTGAAAATTAAACAGATCTATTTGGTAGGGAGAAGAATGGAGATAGGGATGGGAGAGATACTGATTTCTGACATGATCAATGGCTTGGGTCCTTCTCCCTTTGTGAGAAGTTCCCTGATTTGTTTGCTATTTGTAATCAGCAAAGGTACTATTAGGGAAATGTCTAATCTTGGTTGGTTTTTTACTTTTAGGAGGTGGTTATATCCTAGACTCTTCTCTTAGTGGTTGGCTCTGAGGAATATGTTTGCTTTGGTTAACTTGAGTGATACTAGAGACAAACCTCAATGGAAATACACCAAATCTGGCGTCTTCACTGATAAATCTTTGTATAATAAACTTTCTTATGTGGGGCCTGATAGGTATTTTAGACATCTCTGGAAAGCAAAGTTGCCTCTTAAGATAAAAATCTGGTTGTCGATGATTTGGCATAATGCAATTGCAACTGAGGATAATATGAAGAAAATAAAATGGGTTGGTAGTTATGTTTGTAGTTTTTGTCCTATGGATGAAACTATTAACCGTCTTTTCTTTGAGTGTCCTGTTGCTAGGTACATGTGAAGTACTGTGTCGTCTGTTTTAGGTGCTAAGAATAGGCCTTCGTTTCACTTAGTACTTTTGGTGGATTGTGAAACTCCTTCCTTTTGGTTTAATGTGGACATTGTTTGTTTTGTGGCTTTGTGTTGGTCCCTTTGGAAAACTAGGAATAAAGCATGTTTTAAAGGAAAATTGATTTCTTCCCCTCTGGGATTAATCCGTTACATGTGTGCGTTTCTTCGATATTGGGCAAGTCTTCAGAATGCTCAGAACATGGAGGTGCTGGTCAATGGACCTGATTGCATCCAAAAGTTGCCTTCGCGCGTGCATGACGCGGCCAGGCAAGCTGAGACACTTCGCATTAAAAATGGTGAAGTGGAGGAGGACGTTGATGTCACTGGGGACTGAGTGGCTATGTGACGTTGTCGTGTGAAACTTGGTTTTTCTGCTGTTTGGCTGTAATGTTGCTTCTGGAAGTCTGGTTGGCTTTGGTCTGTTGATGTTGCTGGTGTTTAAACGTTATTCCCTGTAGGGAGTCGCTATTGGTGCTTATTTTGGTTATCTTTGTTCGTTTTTAGGATAATGTAAGTTATAAGACATATGTTCAGTTGTCGTTCTGATAATGGAACTCGGCTCAGTGGAGTCGTATGGAAAAAAGTGGTTGTTATGGTTGATTTAGAAATAGTTATTTCTAAGTCGATGGATACAAGAAATGTTTGTAACATAAAAAATTGGGGGCAAAACCATTTCTAAATCATTTTTACATCAAACTTTATTAAAATCAAGTGGATTGTGGTAGACCGGATTCAGAAAGGAACTTTTGAAATCTCCAAAAATTCAAATATTTTGGCGAGGTCTTAAGTTTTTCTATTACTGAAATTTGAAACTTCTCATGTGTCTACACCAACTCAACCATTTCGAACCAAGTAGCATTGACCTCTCAAATTTGGATGAAAATATGGTCTTGACTTGTGAACATGCTTGAACATAGAGGGCGTGTCAAGGACAGCGCATATAATAAAACACTCTCAATCAGGTTCAGAAGACAATTTTAATCGTGCCTGCCGTGCAAGGGGATGAAACATTCAATGCACACAGCATCCTTCCGAGTTTAATTAACACCAGTGGATGATGCAGTCTTAGCTGAGGGTTACGCTGACAGTGGCGGCTATATATATGCAGCGGCACGAGCGCCGTAGACCCGTCATCAACGGAGAACGGCACATCTTCGTCTCCCATAGGAAATAGAGACAGAGCTAGCTGACTAGCTAGAAACTAAAATGGCGGCTTCGTCCATCGAGAACATGGAGTGCAGCAGCGGGCCGTCGGCGGCGCCACCCAAACACGAGCCTTCGTGGGAGTACCATCTGCGGAAGTATCTCATGCTGCTGGCCACGCTGGTGGCCACGGCGACGTACGCGGCGGGGCTGAGCCCGCCGGGGGGAGTCTGGCAGGAGACCGTGCCCGGAGATCGCCCCCATGGCCACGAGGCCGGCGACCCGATCCTCTACCACTCTCCGCGGTACCTCGCCTTCTTCTACTTCAACGCGACGGCCTTCGCGGCGTCCCTCGTCGTCAACCTCCTCCTCCTCGTCCTCAACGAGAAGCGGACAGCGTGGCTCGCGGCGCTCCGGTTCGTCATGGTGCTGGACCTGCTCGGCCTCATGGGGGCGTTCGCCACCGGGAGCTGCGAGGACGTGCCCACCACAGTCTACGTCTCCACGCTGGTGGTCGCTCTCGCCGCCTACGTCGGCATCCACATCCTCCTGGCCTGGTACGAGGAGGAGGACGAGAGCTCGCATGCGGCGGCAGAGGTGAGCCCCGACGACACGCTCAGACTCAAGGAGCAGCGCAAGGTGCTGCTGCTGCTCGCGACGTTCGCCACGGGCATCTCCTACGCCGCCGGCCTGAGCCCGCCCGGGGGCTTCCGCGACGACGACGACGCCGAAGGCGGCGCTGGCGACCCGATGCTGAAGGCCAGACATTCCCCTCGCCTGATGGCCTTCTTCTACTGCAACGCCACGGCGTTCGTCGCGTCGCTGCTCATCGTCGTGCTGCTCCTCGGCCGGAGGCTGCAGAGGTACTGCGCCAGGATGCAGCTGTACGGGTTCATCCTCGCCGTGCTGCTCGGCCTCCTCGGCGCCTACGCCGCTGGGAGCTCCAGGGAGACGGACACGACGGCCTACGTCGTCGTTCTTGTCGCCGTCGTCCCAGTGTACATCTTCCTCGTCATGGTCATCAAGGTGCTTGTCTCGGATCCTCTCAAGAACACCGGCTCCTGGCTACGACTCAAGAGCATCTCCGCGCGCGCGTCACTTTGGCTGCAAGAACGAGGATGCAGCCAGAACCAGGCCGATGGGTCCTCGCCGGCGCGTGAGATGTTGGCAACATTAGGCGGCGGCGCCGGCCATGAGGTGAGCTTCACAAGCAACAATAACGAAGGCATCGAGAAGGCCAAATCTCTGATCCTGCTGCTCGCCACGCTCGCCGCCACCATCACATACCAAGCGGGGATGGACCCGCCGGGCGGCGTCTGGGAGGAGGCTGACCCGGATGGTCGGTACAAGGCCGGCGACCCGATCCTCTTGCTCACGAACGCTAGGCGCTACAAGGTGTTCTTCTACTGCAACTCCACCGCGTTCGTGGCGTCCTTGGTGGTCATCCTCATGGTCCAGAACAGGAGCCTGATCAGAGGGCACGCGCTGGAGGTGGCCATGATTCTCGACCTGTTCGGCCTCATCGGGGCCTACGCCGCCGGGAGCTGCCGCGACGTGAGCACCTCCATCTACGTCATGGCCCTGGCGGGCGCCGTGCTGGTCTACGTGGTCATCCACGTCGTCTTCTTCACCCTGGACAACGAGGACCTCAGCGACGACGAGAAGAGGATGATCGACAAGCGGCGCAAGCGGCTGCTGCTCCTCGCCATCCTGGTGGCCACCATCACCTACCAGGCCGGCCTCACCCCGCCGGGTGGCTTCTGGACGAAGGACCACCAGAAATACAGTGCCGGCTCGGCGATCCTCAAAGACCACCACGAGTACCGGAAGAGGTTCCTGGCCTTCTTCTACTGCAACTCGACGAGCTTCATGGCGTCCGTGGCGCTCATCATCATGCTCGTGAACCCGAACCTGTACCGCCCGGGCATACGGTGCTACGCGCTCTACGTCTGCATGGTCGTCGCCCTTTTTGGCCTGATGGGCGCCTACGCCGCCGGGAGCGCACGGCAGCTGCAGACGTCCATCTACGTCTTCGTGCTCGTCGGCGCGGTGGTCGCCTTCATCGTCCTGCAGCTGCTCGTGTTCTTCAAGTTCTTCAAAACTTGCGCCCCGGCCAACGGAGACGGCGGTTCCTCCTCCTCCGGCGGCGGCGGCAGCAACGCGAACGAGGAGTCATCTTCCTCTCCGCAGCCACGAAGAGGAAGCGGCACGTCCAAGCGCAGCACCAAGCAGAGTTCTTCCACTTCGAGCCGGCGGAAGTACCTGATGCTGCTGGCGATCCTGGCGGCGAGCGTCACCTACCAGGCCGGCCTGAAGCCGCCGGGCGGCGTATCGGAGGACGGGGACGCCGCGGGGAACGCCGTGCTGCGCGTGAGCGACCCGGCCCGGTACCAGGCCTTCTTCTACTGCAACTCCACCTCGTTCGTGGCGTCGGTGGTCGTCATCGTCCTGCTGCTGCAGGAGTCCCTGCAGGACCGCCGCGGCCTGCTGATCTACGCCATGAACACGGCGATCGTGCTGGACCTGCTGGGCCTCCTGGGTGCGTACGCCGCCGGGAGCAGCCGGCAGTGGGACACGTCCGGGTACGTCATCGCGCTGGCCGCCGCCGTTTTCGCCTACGTCGCCGTCCATCTCGTGGTCTGGCTCGTGAGCGGCCGGAGAGGCCGAGGGAGGGTGAGCAGCAGCCCGCAGCAGCTGCCAGTTCATGCTGAGCCGAAAGGAACAAGGAGATGCTCGTCCTCACCGTGCTGAAGCTCAGAGCAACTGATCTCCATTCCTTTTAGCTTAGAACAGCAGTTTGCTTAGAAATGTCCTTAAAATAGTTTACTGATTCTATTCGGTAAGTAGAGAAAAAGGAAAACCTGTATGATTTTACTTCAGTTAGTCCCAGCATTCCCCAAGTAATTAAGTCTGATATTTTTATGATGTTTGTTGCTTTTCAAAATGGTGAACTACCACTATTCCGGTTAAACTTTGGTGTTGAGTAACATATTGTACTGGGTATAGGTCTCCGTGTTTTGTCAGGCTTATACCTGTAATTATACATGTGTCCGTCTATATATACATGGTATCAGAGACCCTCTGGTCCATGACCTAGTCGCCGCCCCCTCCCTACCCTAGGGCGCCGCCGGCCCCTCACCCTAGCCGCCGCCCCCTCCCTACCCTAGGGCGCCGCCGGCTCCTCTCCATAGCCGCCGCTGCTCCTCTTCCCCCGACCCCAGCCGCCGCCCACCGCTTCCGCCTCCCACCACCACCACCGCTTCCGCCATGGCCGGTTTCTCCTCCTCCGGTCCCTCCAATCCCTTCAACTCCTCCCGCTCCAGTAGCAGCAACCCCTTCGCCGGACCCTCCGTCGCCGTCATCCGCGACATCCCCATCGCCGAGCGCGTGCCGGTGACGCTCTCCACCACCGGTGCCAACTTCTTCCCGTGGAAGACGTACTTCGGGCTGCTCTTCCACGAGTATGATCTCCTCGACCACGTCGACGGCACCATCGACCTCCTTGCCATGCCGCACGACCCCGAGTGGCTCGCGATCGACGCCACCATCATCCGCTGGTTTTACCAGACCGTCTCCAACGACATCTTCCGCACCGTCGTCCGGGACGGCGACACCGCGCACACGGTTTGGGAGAAAATCACCGGCCTCTTCACCGACAACAAGATCCAGCGGGTCACCTTCCTCCAGCAGGAGTTCTTCGGCACCCACCAGAACGACCACTCTCTCGACGAGTACGTCCTCAAGCTGAAGAGCCTCTCCGACGAGCTTCGTGACTTGGAGTTTCCGATCAACGACAAGATCATGCTCTCCACCCTGTCGGTAGGTCTCGGCGAGGATCTTAGCAACGCTGCCTCCAACCTCACGCTCCTCACCACGCCCTCCTTCGAGCAGGTTGTTGCCTACCTGCGCCTTGAGGAGCGCCGCCTCAAGCATCTCCGGGCTCGGGCGGCCCACACCGCCTTCGTCGCCGGTTTCTCACGCGGCGCCCCGGCACCCGTGCCTCGCGCCCCCGCTCCCGCCTCCGCGCCTCGCCCCATGGGTCTGCCTCCGGGCTTCTACACCCAGCCGCCCCCGCCACCGGCGGTGGTGGTACCGGCGGTGGTCGCCGCGGGCGTCATCTCTGTGGCGGTGGTGGCAACGGCGGTGGCAATGGTGGCGCCAACGCCACCGCCCCCGCGCCTCGTCCACCTCAGCATACCGCCCCCACCCCGCCGTGGCTCGCGGGTCACAATCCGTGGACCGGGGTCGTCCATGCCTACTCCATGCCCCTGCCACGCGCTCCCTACCCGGGCATCATGGGGCCGCGTCCGGCCACCCACCAAGCCTTCTACGCGGCGCCCCAACCTACAGTCACGCCGAGCTACGCCGCCGCCCCAGGCTACGGTGCCGCGCCCTACTCCGCCCCGGCCTACGCCGCTCCCCCGAGCTCGGCCTCGTGGGACCCCGCGCTCCTGACCGCCCTCCAGAGCGCCCCCACCGCTGGGGCGTATGGTGGCGGTGGCGACTGGTTCATGGACACCGGCGCCTCCGCGCATATGGCCGCGCACCCCGGTAACCTCTCTTATTCTACACCCTCCTCTACCTCCTCTCGCATCATCGTTGGCAACGGTCATGCTCTCCCCATTACTCACACCGGTTCCGTCTCTTTTCCTTCCACTTCCACTCCTCTCTCTCTAAATAACGTTCTTGTTTTCCCTGCCTTGATTAAAAATCTTGTTTCCGTTAAATCTTTCTGTCGTGATAATCCTATGACTGTGGAATTTGACGCCTTTGGTTTCTCTGTCAAGGATGGTCGTACTCTGATGCTCCTCCACCGATGTGACAGCCCCGGCGATCTGTACCATGTTGGTTCGGCCTCCACCACCGCCAGCAGCCCACTCGCCCTCTCCGCCGGTGTCGATCTCTGGCATGCTCGCCTCGGCCATCCTAGCTCGGCCGCTCTGCGTCAAATAATGCAAGGCTTTTCCTTTACCTGTAATAAAACAGATGTCCACTCTTGTGAAGCATGTCGTCTAGGCAAACATGTTCGCCTCCCGTTTAGTTCCTCCTCCACAGTCGCATCTTTTCCGTTTCAACTTATTCATAGTGATGTTTGGACCTCGCCTGTTCCAAGTAATTCTGGTTATACTTATTATCTCGTGATTTTGGATGATCACTCTAATTTTGTATGGACTTTTCCTCTTCGTCGTAAATCCGACGTTGCCGCCACCCTCACCGCGTTTTTCGCCTTCGTTTCCACTCAGTTCGATCCCCCCCATTCACGCCTTACAAACTGACAACGGCAAAGAGTTCGACAACATCACTATTCGCTCACTTCTCGCCGCCCATGGCGCCATCTTCCACCTCACGTGTCCCTACACTTCCCCACAGAACGGTCGTGCTGAACGGATGCTTCGTACTCTCAACGACTGTGTCTGCACCCTTCTGTTCCACGCACACATGCCCCCACGGTTCTGGCCGGATGCTCTTGCCATGGCGACTCTCCTCGTCAACATCCGTCCGTGTCGTGTGCGTTGGTCTTACACGCCGCATCACCTCCTCTACGGTGCGCCGCACGCCTATGATGACCTCCGCGTCTTCGGCTGCAAGTGTTATCCTAACACTGCTGCTACCGCCGCGCAAAAGCTTGCGCCCCGCTCTCTCCCTTGTGTGTTTCTAGGCTACCCCGCCAAAACCAAGGGCTACCGCTGCTACGACCCGGTCTCACATCGCGTCCTCACCTCCCGACACGTGTACTTTGACGAGTTGGCTTTTCCGTTTCAGCAGGGACTCTTGGCGACGCCTCCGATGACGCCCCCGGCGCCCGCTGGCCCCTCTGTGGCCGGACCCGCGGCGGCCCCAGCGGCCCCCTCTGCGCCCGCGGAGCCCCCATCGACCGCGGCGCCCCCGTCGTCCCCTCCTGCGACGCCTCCGGCGCCGTCGACCAGCCCGACAGCCTCTTCGTCACCCGCTTCATCGGCCACCTCTGTCCCCGCCTCGCCGCCCGTCGCTGTGGCTCCTGCGCCCATGCTCACCCGAGCACGTGCGGGAGTGCGGCGGCCATCTACGCGCTACCCCCGCTGACCAGTACGTCTGCACGGCGTTCCCGTCTGCCGCGTCTGCCTTCTGGGCCAGCGGAAATAGTGTCCTGCTGCATGACGGCGGGGTGTCTTCGTCCAGCGAGGGGGAGGCGCCCACCCCGCTGCCGACTGCGCCGTCCACTTCCTCCCTCTCGCCGGTGCCCACCTCGGCTCGCGCCGCCTTGCGCGACCCGCATTGGCGCGCTGCCATGCAGGAGGAGTATGATGCGCTGCAGCGTAACCGGACCTGGGAGCTGGTTCCCCGGCCCCCTCGTGCTAATGTCATCACCGGCAAATGGGTCTTCAAGCACAAGCTCGGCTCCGATGGTACTCTCGAGCGCTACAAGGCGCGCTGGGTCATGCGCGGCTTTCGGCAACGCGCTGGTGTCGACTTCACGGATACGTTTGCCCCGGTTGTCAAACCGGGCACGATCCGCACGGTGTTGCACCTCGCCGCTTCTCGCGCGTGGCCGGTGCATCAGATGGACGTCTCCAACGCCTTCCTCCATGGCCATCTGTCGGAGCAGGTATACTGTCAGCAGCCCGCCGGCTTCGTCGACGCCGAGCGCCCCGATGACATGTGCTTGCTTTCTCGGTCCTTGTATGGACTGAAGCAGGCGCCCGCGCCTGGTACCAGCGCATCGCCACGTTTCTGCATCAGCTCGGCTTCCGCTCCACGCGTTCCGATGCGTCGTTGTTCGTCTACCAGACCGGCAACGACACGGCCTACCTGCTACTGTACGTCGACGACATCATCTTGACGGCCTCCACCGCTGGTCTTCTTCGACAGCTCACTGACAGTCTTCGCGCTGAGTTCGCGTTGAAGGACCTCGGCCCACTCCACTACTTCCTCGGCATCGAGGTTGTCCGGCGTGCGGACGGGTTCTTTCTTCATCAGCAGAAGTACGCCCGCGAGCTTCTCGAGCGTGCAGGGATGCTTAACTGCAACCCTGCGCCTACTCCTGTCGACACAAAGGCCAAGCTTTCGTCCAGTGATGGGTCGCTGGCCTCCGACGCGCTGTTCTACCGCTCCATCATAGGCACCCTCTAGTACTCGACGTTGACACGTCCGGAGCTCCAGTACGCTGTGCAGCAGGTATGCTTGCACATGTATGCTCCTCGGGATGCCCATTGGGCCGTGGTGAAGCGGATTCTCCACTACATCTGTGGCACCATGGGCTACGGCCTGTCGCTGCATGCCTCGCCCTCGACGTCAACCGACCTCGTCGCCTACTCGGACGCGGACTGGGCGGTCTGCCCGGACACGCGGCGCTCCACCAGCGGCTACTGTGTCTACCTCGGCTCGTCGCTCGTCTCTTGGTCCTCCAAGAGGCAGCCCACCGTGTCTCGCTCCAGTGCCGAGGCCGAGTACCGCGCCGTGGCTAACGCTGTGTCCGAGTGCACATGGCTTCGCCAGCTTCTCTTCGAGCTCTCTTGTCCCATTGACAAGGCTACGGTGGTCTTCTGCGACAACGTGTTGGCTGTCTACCTCTCCGCCAACCTCATTCATCATCGGCGCACCAAGCACATCGAGTTGGACATCCACTTTGTTCGTGAGCAAGTTGCCCTCGGTCACGTTCGAGTTCTTCACGTACCGACGTCTCAGCAGTTTGCCGATATCATAACGAAGGGATTGCCGTCCACGACTTTTCCTGAGTTTCGCTCTAGTCTATGTGTCGGTGCCGACCCTTCGACTGCGGGGGGGGGGGGGTGTTGATTAACATATTGTACTAGGTATAGGTCCCCGTGTTTTGTCAGGGTTGTACCTGTAATTGTACATGTGTCCGTCTATATATACATGAGCAGCCGGCCCAATTGGTGCTGTGCAATCTCCAATTCCCTTCTACATTTGGCACAATTGTTCTACTGCCAAAAATAGAAAACGCTATACAAATACAATAATATAGACCAATATGCTTACTGAATGTGAGTTTTAAGATATTCACAAAAGTAGGGACGAACCCTATAACCGGAATAGCCCACAGAGTAATTAGACCATCACAAACAGCTTTTATGCCGGGAAGACATATCTTAGAAGGGGTGGTGGTGCTCCATGAAACTATTCATGAATTACATAAGAAAAAAATGGATGGGGTTCTTCTTAAGATTGATTTTGAGAAAACATACGATACAGTAAGATGGTCTTTCTTGCAACAAGTTATGCGAATGAAAGGTTTTAATCCAAAATAGTGTAACTGGATAACGAATTTTGTTACGCGGGGTAGTGTGGGTATCGGAGTAAATGATAGTATTGGACATTATTTCCAAACTCACAAGGGATTGAGACAAAGAGATCCCTTATCACCTATTCTGTTTAATATCATTGCGGATATGTCAGCGGTTATCATTAGTCGTGCCAAAGAAGATGACCAGGTTAGCGGTCTGATCCCACACTTAGTCGATGGTGGCGTGTCAATTCTTCAATATGCAGATGATACGATAATCTTTATAAAACATGACTTACAAAAAGCTTTGAATATAAAACTCATTCTTTGTATTTTTGAACAACTCTCGGGACTTAAGATTAACTTTCATAAAAGTAAACTTTTCTGCTTTGGACAAGCCAAGCGGTAGAAGATCAATATAAGGACTTGTTTGGGTGTCAATCTGGGTCATTCCTATTTAAGTATCGTGGCATACTGATTCATTCCAGTAAATTAAGAAATAGAGAATGGAAACCCGTGGAAGATCGTTTTGAAAAAAAGTTAGGAAATTGGATTGGGAAGTTACTTTCTTATGGTGATTGTTTGGTGCTTATTAATTCGATTTTAACTAGCTTGCCAATGTTCATGTTATCTTCTATGGAAGTACCTATTGGGGTTAGGAAGACTGGATTTCTTTAAATCATGTTTCTTTTGGCAGAGTGATAATCATAAGAAAAAATATCATTTAACAAAATGGAACATCATATGCCATCCTAAGAATCAAGGAGGGTTAGGAGTCGAGGACCTAGAAACCAAGAATAAAAGTCTTTTTAGTAAATGGTTATTCAAATTAATAAACGAGGAGCGAGTTTCACAGAAAGTGCCGATGAATAAATATTCGGCGCTCTAAAACTTTGTCACAAGTGACCGCACAGCCGAATGACTCTCTTTTTGGAAAAGACTAATGAAGGTGAAGCAGTAATTCCCTGATAGGGGTCGATTTGAGGTTAAAGATGGGACAGGAACACGTTTTTGGGAGGATGTTTGGCTCGGGGACATACCCCTAGCTCAACAATATGTTTCGCTATACAATATTGCACAACAGAAACAAGTAACTATTACTGACGTACTATCTTCACACCAAATAAACATGTCTTTTAGAATATCTCTAACTGAGAATAAGTGGAATTCTTGGTTGCAACTGGTATCTACTTATGCATATTAATCTAACGAATGTAAGAGATGTCTTCACATGGCGCCTCACGCAAAATGTAGTTTTTTCGGTTAAATCAATGTATTTGATCTTCTAAATAGAAACACAAGGTTTCTTAAAAAATATATTTGAAAAATTAAAACACCACTCAAAATTAGAATTTTTATGTGGTTCGTCCATCGTAAGGTAATACTTACTAAAGATAACCTAAAAAAAGACACTAGCAGGGGGATTCAATATGTTGTTTATGTGACAAGTCCGAGACTATACAACACCTCTTTATTGAATGTACGTTTTCTACTATCATATGGCGTATTATCATATGACCTTTAATATCACACCTCAAGTTTAGACA
This sequence comes from Avena sativa, assembly GCA_916181665.1. Lineage (NCBI taxonomy): Eukaryota > Viridiplantae > Streptophyta > Magnoliopsida > Poales > Poaceae > Avena > Avena sativa. Next base: position 110,480,021 of record OV702285.1, on the reverse strand, counting down.
ATTTATTTAGAGATTGGCTCACGGGTATTCCAAAAAAAGAAAAAAAAGAAAATTAGGGTGGGAGTATGCGCCATTCTATGGGCTATCTGGAACGCCCGGAATGACGTGATTTTTAACAAAACTCGATGCACATCTTTCTTCTAGATTATCCTTATGGCTACTCACTGGATTCATACTTGGTCGCTCCTACGGCCTGTGGACAACCGTCAAGCTATGCATGCTGGATGCAACACTTGGGAGACGGCTACGCAGGAATTGTTTAGCCGGTGTGGGTGGCAATATGATCTGAGAATTTCCCCTGATGGAATCGCTTATGCTAGTCTTTTTTTCGTGGCTGATTATCCACACTTTGTACATGTTGACTTTTTTGTTTCTTTGTGTTTCTGTTGGAGATCTAAACTTGTTAAAAATGCAATAAAGAAGCCGTATGCATCATTTTGATGAAGAGGCTGGGTGGGGCGCTGCTTTGTTTTGGAAAAAAAGCATTCCCCAAAACAAAAATTAATCTTCAAATTGCCAAAGCAATAATTCCGTTGCAACCATCTACCCATACTCAAGTACTCACTATGGCTGCAAGAGCAAATATTTTAGGCTGATTTTTTTGGAGGGGGGGGGGGGGGATAATAGGCTGATTTTAGTTGGTCATAAGAGTTTAAATATTAAAATAAACAGGTTTTAAACTAGAGCTGGTTATAGCACATGCATCTACACACTTTGTCATAGTGAAAAGTGGATCATGTGTTAATAATATTGTACAACTTTATAACGAGGGTTTATTACGGCTTTATCCTTCGTTCACAAGAAAATTGGGATTGTGCTACTATGCATCGCGAATTGGATAAATGCCACCAGACGTCACGTATTGGCTACGTCTGTACCCTGGTTTCGTTTGACGTCGGCTGTTGTTTGCCCTGGTTAACTTGCCGTCTGGTTAAATCGGTTTCTTAATTACACATGGGTCACGTCGAGCTCAATTGTTGTTTTGGCCATTATACTGACTAGTGTCACCGTATAGAATGTACATTCTAATGCACCTATGGGAACCCGTAAGATTCAGATTGTCCGAAATAATGACACTGTTGTAACTTTTGAGAATGGCAATATTGACAAGAAGAAAGGAGGTTCCAATGTAGTTACCAGCAATGGAAATGCTACTCCCTCCGATCCATATTACTTGTCATTAAAATGGATGTATCTAGACATGTTTTAGTGCTAGATACATCCATTTCAACGACAAGTAATATGGATCGGAGGGAGTAGTAAAAGTGCAGCTTCAGAGAATCTGAAGAAGTCCCGCACATATCTACTTCTCCTTGCCATTCTTGCAGTATTTCTGACATATCAATCAGGTTTGAATCCCTCAGGTGGATTCTAGTCAACAACAAATAATGATCATTTAGCTGGTGATCCAATCCTTGAGGACACTCACCATCTGCGCTATATTGCATTCTTCTATCTGAATGCAGTGTCCTTTGTTGCGTCCCTTGTCATGATTATTATGCTCCTGAACAAGAGGATGAGCGACAAGGTTACAAAACGGTTTGCTCTACAGATAGCAATGACAGTGGACCTTCTTGCATTGACTGGGGCTTATGTTATGGGGAGCTCTAGGGAGACATAATTCCATTTACATCTCATGTTATGATAGAACATTTAATCCCTTGTGGGTGGAAAACGCTGGTGACTAAAATGCTGAAGCACTTCTCGTGCAAGCATTTATGGCCCAAATCGCATCAGTTTGGTGAAAATCAGATTGGAGATGTTAACGAGAAGAACTGGGAGCGGAGGCGTAACCTACTGTTGATGCTTTCTGTTCTAGCTGCTACTAACCCTCCAGGAAGTGTATGGTCTGATGACAAGAAGGTAAGTGGCTCGCCAGGTGATCCATATCCTTCAGCATAATCATTCGAAACGGTATGATGTGTTCTACTACTCAAATTCATTCACACTTGTGTTATCCGTAGTTATCACAATACTACTTGTGAACAAGGAATCCTGTGAGCATGGTATCAAGTCATATGCACTACGAGTATGTCTGGTGGTGAGCTTGGTTGGACTCTTGATTTCCTATGCTGCAGGAAAGCAAAAGAATCTATTAGATTATATTTACTTGCATATCAAGTTAGGGTTTAGGCCGGTGCGCTGCACCTCCTCCCCCCCCGGGCCGGTCCTCACGTGTCAGGGGCCCGGTGCAAGACAAAAATAGGGCCTTATATAAAAAATAATCATAGAGGTGTTTTTTTTATATTTCGGTTATTATGTATGGAACAAAAGTACATGGAACGGGGAGAAAAAAAAGCTTTCGATTCGACAAGCGAGGTGAACTGGGTCTCTCTTTCTTTATTGACAGCTGCATGCGTTAGTATATAAAATAAAAAATAAAAGGCCTTGAGCTGCCCTGAGCTGCTAGTAATTGGGCTGATCAATTAAGTATTATCTTAAGATACCAGGCCTGCTGTTACGTACATAGCTGGATGGGGCCCTTGCATTCAGGGGCCCAGTGCGGCCGCACAGGCTGCACGTGCTCAGGGCCGGCACTGCCCCCCCCCCCCTCTCCTATATAAACCATTGTAAAATCATTAATTATTATTATTATCACAATTCAACATGGTATCAGATTAAGGTTAGATTCTAGGGCATGGCTCCCACGCCTCCCATCCCGCCGCCGCCGCCCCCTTCGGGGTTCTTCGAGTGGCGCGCCGCCATGGCCGCCGTCGCGACTGCCAAACCATCCACCTCATCCGCCCCACCTCCTATCGCCACCACCATCAACTTCACCGATACAATCTCCGACGTTACCCCATTTATTCCTATCACTTTAGATCTCCCCAAACACAACTACTACCATTGGAGGCATCCCTTTGAGGTGCACTTGGGCCGCTGCAACCTCCTGGCGCACGTCGACCCCAACATCCCGCCGTCTCCCTCGGATCCCCGCTGGATCAAGGATGATCTCGCTGTGATACAGTGGATCTACCAGCGGGTGAGCACCGAGATTTTCAATCTCGTTTTCAGGGCTGCCACCAGCGCCGCCGCCCTTTGGGCAGCCCTCCGTCAGCTTTTTCAGGACAACGCCGACGCCCGTGTCAACACGCTCAACATGGAGCTTCGGAACACCGCCCAGGGCGACTTGCCCGTGGGGGTATACTGCCAGCGCCTCCAGACCATCGCCGATGAACTCCGTGAACTCGGTGATCCCGTTGAGAACAAACAGCTCATCAAGATCCTCCTCGTCGGCCTCAACCAGCGCTTCGACAAGCAGCAGTCCTTCATCCCCATGATACGGCCGTCTCCTTCCTTTGCAGAAGTCCGCTCCATGCTCTCCTGGGCGGACCGCGCCATGATCACTCAAGAGTCTCGCTCTCAGGCCTATGTTGCTGCTCCACGGCCTCCTGCACCGCCACCGCCTCCGGCGCCTGTTCCACCGCAAGGTTGGCGCCCTAGCCCCAACTATAGGGGCACTCGGCCTATCTATCGGTCGCCTGCACCACGACCTCCTCCAACAGCACCGGCTCCTCCACCTGCCCCGGCACCACCACCGGCTCCACCTGCAGCACCAGCTTGGCGATCTTCTCAGGACCCTTGGACTGGCATGGTTCAGGCTTGGCCAATGCCCTGGACCGCGCCCTCTCCTGTTGGCGCGCCACCTGCCTACACTGGTTCGTGGCATCCTGGCGTGCATCCTCATACAGGCTCACCTGGCCTCCTTGCACCACGGGTCCCTGCGCAAGCTCATTACGCCACTCCTTCACCGCCCATGTATGCTGCACCATCGCCGGCTCCCTATGCCTCGCCGATGCACTCGCCGATGCCCTTTGCTATGGGTCCTTATGGCCCTTCGGCACCGGTCACTTCTAATCCTGGAGGCTACTACTCGCCATACACCATGTACTCGACTCCTGCTGCACCGCCACCACCTGCGCCAGTCCCTGCTCTGTCAACTGCACTGACTCCCTCTACTCCGAGCTGGGACCAAGCTGCGTTTCTCCAGGCCATGAATAATTTTGCTGCTCAAGGTAACTCAGGTACTGATTGGATTTTCGATTCTGGTGCTTCTAGTCACATGTCTTCATCGAATACTATGCTGTCAACTTGCATACCATCTCATTTTTCATCCATTACATTAGGCGATGGTTCCTCCATACCAATTTCATGTGTCGGTCATACAAACCTTGCATCTTCCACTTCCAAACCACTCCTCCTTAAAGATGTCTTAGTTGCACCAGCCCTCATTAAAAATTTAATCTCTGTTCGTCGTTTCACCAAAGACAACTATGTTTCCGTCGAATTTGACCCTTTTGGCTTGTTTGTAAAGGATTTCATGACCAAGGCGGAGATCGCTCGCTTCGATAGCTCTGGCGACCTCTACTCTGTTCATGGCGCTCCTGCGGCCTCGTCTCCATCATCCATGCTCGCCTCCGTAGATCTATGGCATAAACGCTTAGGCCATCCGAATAAATCCACTTTATCCTCTCTACTTAGTGATTTTTCGATCCCTTGTAATAAAGAGGTTCATAATTCCTCCGTTTGTGAGTTTTGTCAACAAAGAAAACATGTTCGTTTACCATTTGCGCATTCTACTTCTCATAGTACTTATCCCTTTGAACTTTTGCACTGTGATCTATGGACCTCTCCAACTGTGAGTCTCTCCGGTTTCAAATACTACTTCGTTCTTTTAGATGATTTTACACACTTCGTTTGGACTTTCCCACTTCGCAACAAATCTGATGTCCACTCACTTTTTATCAACTTTAAAACCTATGTTACCACACACTTCTTTTTACCCATAAAATTTATCCAATGTGACAATGGAAAAGAATTTAACAACTTTGCAAACCGTAATTTCTTTCTCCAACATGGCATTCTCCTTCGTTTCTCTTGCCCTTACACTTCCCCACAAAATGGCAAGGCTGAGCGATCACTCCGCACCATCAATGACATAGTTCGCACACTCCTCACTGAATCATTTGTGTCCTCCACGTTTTGGGCTGAAGCTCTTAGAACCGTAACCTATCTCCTCAATATTCGACCATCTAGCACTAACCCAAACACCACACCTTTCTACTCCCTTTTTCTCTCTCACCCAAATTACACTGAGCTTCGCGTTTTTGGTTGCCTTTGCTTTCCCAATGTCTATGCAACTTCCCCAAACAAACTCTCTCCACGTTCCCTTCCTTGTGTATTCCTAGGTTATTCAGATGAACACAAAGGCTACCGGTGTTTTGATCTTGTGATCGGTCACATTCACATCTCTAGGCATGTCACTTTTGATGAAAGCACATTTCCTTTCGCCACTAGAACCCCTACATCTCCTCCCACCACATCCACCCCTCGCCCAGCCAATTCCATAAAACCTCACTTTTCCGTTCCCAATACTGCTACCGATCCTCCTGCCACGGTAGTTCATAACCCTGCCCCGGCCGACTCGGCTGCCCCGACAGCCCCATCAACACCCGTGTCTCGACCACCCATAACCCAGGTTTACGCTCGCCGCCCCAAAACTCCTGCCCTCGACAATAAAACTACCCAATCCTCTGCCCCTCATGCTGTTGCGTCCTCCTCCTCCGCTGCGCCGGATGCAGCAGCTCCTCCTTCACATGCCGTTCCCATTATCGCACCTACCAACGACCATTCCATGCGCACACGTGCCAAGTCTGGTTTTCGACTTCCTAAAACACGCCTCAATCTTCATGCTTCTCCAACTCTCTCACCTCTTCCCAAAACATACAAATCTGCTCTTCTTGATCCGAACTGGTCCGCTGCCATGCGTGATGAGTTTCAAGCACTCCAATCCAATAACACATGGCAGCTTGTTCCCCGACCTCCTAATGCAAATGTTGTTTCTGGAAAGTGGGTGTTCCGTCAAAAATTTCATTCTGATGGCACTCTCTCTCGGTATAAAGCGCGTTGGGTTTGTCGTGGGTTCTCTCAACAACACGGTGTCGATTACGACGAAACTTTCTCTCCAGTAGTTAAACCTAGCACCATCCGAACCATTCTTAGTCTTGTTGTTTCCTCTTCCTGGCCCATTCATCAACTCGATGTAAAGAATGCTTTCCTCCATGGTTCCTTAAACGAAGCCATCTATTCTCAACAACCTTCCGGTTTCGAAGATTCTTCTTTTCCTGATCACGTTTGCCTTCTCCAAAAATCTCTCTATGGCCTCAAACAAGCACCCCGAGCCTGGTTTCAACGTTTTTCTACCTTTATTCAAACTATAGGATTCATTCCCTCTCGTTCTGACTACTCTCTTTTTGTTTACCATTCTAACACCCAGGTTGCCTATCTCCTACTTTATGTTGATGATATAGTTCTCACTGCCTCCTCCACAACTTTTCTCACTCATATTATTTCTCTCCTACAAACTGAATTCTCTATGACTGATCTAGGTTCCCTTCATCACTTCTTAGGTATAGCTGTCACTCGTGATTCTTCTGGTCTTTTTCTCTCTCAACGTCAGTACTCTATTGATCTCCTAACTAGGGCTGGTATGTTAGATTGTCAACCATCTCGTACACCTGTAGATACTTCTTCTAAATTTTCCTCGGATGGTGATATTTTTCCTGATCCGACTCTATATCGTAGCTTAACTAGAGCCCTTCAGTATCTCACCATTACACGTCCAGAAATATTATAAGCTGTCCAGCAAGCTTGTGTTTACATGCATGATCCAAGAGTTCCGCATTTTAACCATGTCAAACGCATACTTAGATATCTCAAAGGTACATTAGATCATAGTTTGCATATCAATCACTCATCACCCACATCATTGACAGCATATTCCGATGCAGACTGGGCTGGTTGTCCAGACACTCGTCGATCCACTTCAGGATACTGTGTTTTTCTTGGCAATAATTTAATTTCTTGGTCTTCGAAGCGTCAGCTTACGGTTTCTCGCTCGTCCGCAGAGGCTGAGTACCGTGTTGTTGCTCCCGCAGTTGCTGAAACAGTTTGGTTGCGTCAGTTACTTGTTGAGTTACATCGACCTATTGGTCAAGCCACAGTGGTATATTGTGACAACATTTCAGCTGTTTACATGTCTGGAAACCCAGTTTAGCATCGGCGGACAAAGCATATCGAGATTGACATCCATTTTGTTCAAGAGAAGGTTGCTTTGGGAGAAGTGCGTGTTCTTCATGTGTCTTCTACGGCCCAGTTTGCAGATATTTTTACCAAAGGACTTGCTACTACACCATTTACAGAGATTCGTTTCAGTCTCAACGTTGTCGAGCCCACGGTTGAGACTGCGGGGGGATGTTAGATTATATTTACTTGCATATCAAGTTAGGGTTTAGGCCGGTGCGCTGCACCTCCTCCCCCCCCCCCCTCTCCTATATAAACCATTGTATTCTCTCATTGTAAAATCATCAATTATTATTATTATCACAATTCTACGGAATCTATTTATCTCATAATCATCGCTGTTGCAGTTCTGATATCCCTTGTGATTCAAGCCCTTGTATTCAAGCGGCTTCTTCGGCTGAAAGAAGTCAGGCAAGTAAATGTTCCCGATCAGCAAGGAAGTTCAGATCATCATGAGAAAAAAGCTAAAAATATGCATAAATATCTGATGCTCCTTGCAGTTTTAGCAGCATCCAGTCACATACCAAGCTGGTCTAAACCCACCTGGTGGTTTATGTTCTGATGATGCCAACCATGTTGCGGGCAATCCAGTCCTTCATGATATTTATCCCTGGCACTATTGAACATTCTTCATCTTCAATGGTGTCTCCTTCATATCATCTATTGTGGTGATCATGTTTGTGTTGAAAAAATCTGTCAGGAGGAAGCATGTTCCACTTGAGGTTGCACGTAATCATGATACTTGATCTGCTAACTCCCATGACAGCTTTTGCCACGGGAAGCTGCCGAAAAGTCAGGACTTCAGTGTATGGCTATGTGCTAGTCATTGTTGTTGTAATATACCTTATGATTGCAATAGGTGTAGCGAGCAGCATTGCGAAATATCTGAGACCAAGGGAAAGAAATGGGCGGTCCCTCCGAAGACATCCTGAAAGTGCTTCCAGAACAAACTCGCCGGAACCTGCACATCAAGTTTGAAGACTCTATTCAAGAACTTTTGTCTTGTATTATCTGCAAATAATTGTTCTGTTGTAGTCATCCTTTCTTTTCCCTAAAAATGCATATTAACTAAAGTTGGTGCTGTTGTATATTCCTGGACTTTTTTTGTTTAGTATAATTGAAATATGGACTTGAGCCATAAACCGCATATCTTTTAGGTGTTCATACATATACTCAACACTGTAACAGAACTACATGCCTACAATGAAGATAATTCTCATTATGTTTTCTTGAACAACTATATTTTGATTATTTAGAGTTTAGCCACACATATTGCATTTAAAAAAATCATTATCCTTATAATTATGAAACTCCATCAACTCAGCCTACTTTGACTCATTTTTGGGGCTCTTTTGCTTTTATTCTCCATATTAACTTCTAGCTTCACTTTTTTTTGGCTACTTCTCGTTTTTTGTTGGAACTTCGCAACTCTATGCATGATACTCTTTTGCACATAACTCTAGCATCTTATTTTTTATTCTGCAATGAAAATAGAAAGTATACTGGGCATTTGTTTTTTCCAAAATGGAGGGTGCGAGCCCCCGGCCTCTGCATCGAAAAGATGCATACGACCTTTAGAGGTATCTAGCTATTTCTTCAATGACCACGTCAGAAAGAGGCTTGACTTTCAGATGTTAGGATTGATATCAGGTGTAATAAACCGAGAGAAACGTATAACGTACGTGCCCTTTGGTTTAGGTCCTGTGAATAACTAAAAAAGTAAAAATTAAAATGATAATATGAATTGTCCAAACTACATAGGAGAGAATATCTCGGACCCCTGAGCGTGCATATATAAGGAGGAAGAATATACCCTCTGGGATATACATACAAGTTTGGGTCAAAACCTCTAACCCCTAACCACCGAACCTATACATTTTGAGAATAGACATATTGACAGCAATCATGGAGTATCCAATCTAAATGCTGATGACATTCAAATTAAGAAGCATCTTGTAAATTTGTGATAATAATAATAATTGATAATTTTACAATGAGAGAATACAATGGTTTATATAGAAGAGGGGGGGGAAAGGAGGTGCAGCGCCCCGGCCTAAACCCTAACTTGATATGCAAGTAAATATAATCTAACATCCCCCGCAGTCTCAACCGTGGGCTCGACAACGTTGAGACTGAAACGAATCTCTATAAATGGTGTAGTAGCAAGTCCTTTGGTAAAAATATCAGCAAACTGGGCCGTAGAAGGCACATGAAGAACACGCACTTCTCCCAAAGCGACCTTCTCTCGAACAAAATGGATGTCAATCTCGATATGCTTTGTCCGCCGATGCTGAACTGGGTTTCCAGACATGTAAACAGCTGAAATGTTATCACAATATACCACTGTGGCCTGACCAAGAGGTCGATGTAACTCAACAAGTAACTGACGCAACCAAACTGTTTCAGCAACTGCGTGAGCAACAATACGGTACTCAGCCTCTGCGGACGAGCGAGAAACCATAAGCTGACGCTTCGAAGACCAAGAAATTAAATTATTGCCAAGAAAAACACAGTATCCTGAAGTGGATCGACGAGTGTCTGGACAACCAGCCCAGTCTGCATCGGAATATGCTGTCAATGATGTGGGTGATGAGTGGTTGATATGCAAACTATGATCTAATGTACCTTTGAGATATCTAAGTATGCGTTTGACATGGTTAAAATGCGGGACTCTTGGATCATGCATGTAAAGACAAGCTTGCTGGACAGCATATGATATTTCTGGACGTGTAATGGTGAGATACTGAAGGGCTCCAGTTAAGCTACTATATAGAGTCGGATCAGGAAAAATATCACCATCCGAGGAAAATTTAGAAGAAGTATCCGGGATGGTTGACAATCTAACATTTCAGCCCTAGTTAGGAGATCAACAGAGTACTGATGTTGAGAGAGAAAAAGACCAGAAGAATCACAAGTGACAGCTATACCTAAGAAGTGATGAAGGGAACCTAGATCAGTCATAGAGAATTCAGTTTGTAGGAGAGAAATAATATGAGTGAGAAAAGTTGTGGAGGAGGCAGTGAGAACTATATCATCAACATAAGGTAGGAGATATGCAACCTGGGTGTTAGAGTGGTAAACAAAAAGAGAGTAGTCAGAACGAGAGGGAATGAATCCTATAGTTTGAATAAAGGTAGAAAAACGTTGAAACCAGGCTCGGGGTGCTTGTTTGAGGCCATAGAGATTTTTTTGGAGAAGGCAAACGTGATCAGGAAAAGAAGAATCTTCGAAACCGGAAGGTTGATGAGAATAGACGACTTCGTTTAAGGAACCATGGAGGAAAGCATTTTTTACATCGAGTTGATGGATGGGCCAGGAAGAGGAAACAGCAAGACTAAGAATGGTTCGGATGGTGCTAGGTTTAACTACGGGAGAGAAAGTTTTGTCGTAATCGACACCGTGTTGTTGAGAGAACCCACGACAAACCCAACGCGCTTTATACCGAGAGAGAGTGCCATCAGAATGAAATTTTTGACGGAACACCCACTTTCCAGAAACAACATTTGCATTAGGAGGTCGAGGAACAAGTTGCCATGTGTTATTGGATTGGAGTGCTTGAAACTCATCGTGCATGGCAGCGGACCAGTTCGGATCAAGAAGAGCAGATTTGTATGTTTTGGGAAGAGGTGAGAGAGTTGGAGAAGCATGAAGATGGAGGCGTGTTTTAGGAAGTCGAAAACCAGACTTGGCACGTGTGCACATGGAATGGTCGTTGTTAGGTGCGATAATGGGAACGGCATGTGAAGGAGGAGCTGCTGCATCCGGCGCAGCGGAGGAGGAGGACGCAGCAGCATGAGGGGCAGGAGTTTTGGGGCGGAGAGCGTAAACCTGGGTTATGGGTGGTCGAGACACGGGTGCTGATGGGGCTGTCGGGGCAGCCGAGTCGGCCGGGGCAGGGTTAGGGACTACCGTGGCAGGAGAATCGGGAGCGGTATTGGTCGAGGCAGGATAGGAGGCAGCCGTGGCAGGGTTGTAGGGCAGGTTAGGAACGAAAAAGTGAGGTTTTATGGAATTGGCTGGGCGAGGGGTCGATGTGGTGGGAGGAGATGTAGGCGTTCTAGTGGCGAAAGGAAAGGTGTTTTCATCGAAAGTGACATGCCTAGAGATGTGAATGTGACCGGTCACAAGATCAAAACATCGGTAGCCTTTGTGTTCATCTGAATAACCTAGGAAGACACAAGGAAGGGAACGTGGAGAGAGTTTGTTTGGGGGAAGTTGCATAGACATTGGGAAATCAAAGGCAACCAAAAACGCGAAGCTCAGTGTAGTTTAGGTGAGAGAGAAAAAGGGAGTAGAAAGGTGTGGTGTTTGGGTTAGTGCTAGATGGTCGAATATTGAGGAGATAGGTTGCGGTTCTAAGAGCTTCAGCCCAAAACGTGGAGGGCATAGATGATTGAATGAGGAGTGTGCGAACTATGTCATTGATGGTGCGGAGTGATCGCTCAGCCTTGCCATTTTGTGGGGAAGTGTAAGGGCAAGAGAAACGAAGGAGAATGCCATGTTGGAGGAAGAAATTACGGTTTGCAAAGTTGTTAAATTCTTTTCCATTGTCACATTGGATAAATTTTATGGGTAAAAATAAGTGTGTGTTGACATAGGTTTTAAAGTTGATAAAAAGTGAGTGGACATCAGATTTGTTGCGAAGTGGAAAAGTCCAAACGAAGTGTGTAAAATCATCTAAAATAACTAAGTAGTATTTGAAACCGGAGAGACTCACAGTTGGAGAGGTCCATAGATCACAGTGCAAAAGTTCAAAGGGATAAGTACTATGAGAAGTAGAATGCGCAAATGGTAAACGAACATGTTTTCCTTGTTGACAGAACTCACAAACGCAGGAATTATGAACCTATTTATTACAAGGGATCGAAAAATCACTAAGTAGAGAGGATAAAGTGGCTTTATTCGGATGGCCTAAGCGTTTATGCCATAGATCTACGGAGGCGAGCATGGATGATGGAGACGAGGCCGCAGGAGTGCCATGAACAGAGTAGAGGTCGCCAGAGCTATCGAAGCGAGCGATCTCCGCCTTGGTCATGAAATCCTTCACAAACAAGCCAAAAGGGTCAAATTCGACGGAAACATAGTTGTCTTTGGTGAAACGACGAACAGAGATTAAATTTTTAATGAGGGCTGGTGCAACTAAGACATCTTTAAGTAGGAGTGGTTTGGAAGTGGAAGATGCAAGGTTTGTATGACCGACACATGAAATTGGTATGGAGGAACCATCGCCTAATGTAATGGATGAAAAATGAGATGGTATGCAAGTTGACAGCATAGTATTCGATGAAGACATGTGACTAGAAGCACCAGAATCGAAAATCCAATCAGTACCTGAGTTACCTTGAGCAGCAAAATTATTCATGGCCTGTAGAAACGCGGCTTGGTCCCAGCTCGGAGTAGAGGGAGTCGGTGCAGTTGACGGAGCAGGGACTAGCGCAGGTGGTGGCGGTGCAGCAGGAGTCGAGTACATGGTGTATGGCGAGTAGTAGCCTCCAGGATTAGAAGTGACCGGTGCCGAAGGGCCATAATGACCCATAGCAAAGGGCATCGGCGAGTGCATCGGCGAGGCATAGGGAGCCGGCGATGGTGCAACATACATGGGCGGTGAAGGAGCGGCGTAATGAGCTTGTGCAGGACCCGTGGTGCAAGGAGGCCAGGTGAGCCTGTATGAGGATGCACGCCGGGCTGCCATGAACCAGTGTAGGCAGGTGGCGCGCCAACAGGGGAGGGCGCGGTCCAGGGCATTGGCCAAGCCTGAACCATGCCAGTCCAAGGGTCCTGAGAAGATCGCCAAGCTGGTGTTGCAGGTGGAGCCGGTGGTGGTGCCGGGGCAGGTGGAGGAGCTGGTGCTGTTGGAGGAGGCCGTGGTGTAGGCGGCCGATAGATAGGCCGGGTGCCCCTATAGTTGGGGCTAGGGCGCCAACCTGGCGGTGGAACAGGCGCAAGTGGCGCCGGAGGCGGTGGCGGTGCAGGAGGTCGTGGAGCAGCAGCATAGGCCTGAGGGCGAGACTCTTGAGTGGTCATGGCGCGGTCCGCCCAGGAGAGCATGGAGCGGACTTCAGCAAAGGAAGGAGACGGCCGTATCATGGGGATGAAGGACTGCTGCTTGTCGAAGCGCTGATTGAGGCCAACGAGGACGATCTTGATGAGCTGTTTGTCCTCAACGGGATCACCGAGTTCACGGAGTTCATCGGCGATGATCTGGAGGCGCTGGCAGTATACCCCCACGGGCAAGTCGCCCTGGGCGGTGTTCCGAAGCTCCGTGTTGAGCGTGTTGACACGGGCGCCGGCGTTGTCCTGAAAAAGCTGACGGAGGGCTGCCCAAAGGGCGGCGGCGCTGGTGGCAGCCCTAAAAACGAGATTGAAAATCTCGGTGCTCACCCGCTGGTAGATCCACTGTATCACAGCGATATCATCCTTGACCCAGCAGGGATCCGAGGGAGACGACGGGATGTTGGGGTCGACGTGCGCCAGGAGGTTGCAGCGGCCCAAGTGCACCTCAAAAAGATGCCTCCAATGGTAGTAGTTGTGTTTAGGGAGATCTAAAGTGATGGGAATCAATGGAGTAACGTTGGAGATTGTATCGGCGAAGTTGATGGTGGGGGCGATAGGAGGTGGGGCGGATGAGGTGGATGGTTTGGCAGCCGCGACGGCGGCCATGGCGGCGCGCCACTCGAAGAACCCCGGAGGGGGCGGCGGCGGCGGGGTGGGAGGCGTGGGAGCCATGCCCTAGAATCTAACCTTAATCTGATACCATGTAAATTTGTGATAATAATAATAATTGATAATTTTACAATGAGAGAATACAATGGTTTATATAGGAGAGGGGGGAGAGGAGGTGCAGCGCCCCGGCCTAAACCCTAACTTGATATGCAAGTAAATATAATCTAACACATCTGAAGAAGAACCACACATATATGTTGTGTCTCGCCATTCTTGCAGTATCTCTAGCATACCAATAAGATCTGAATAAACCAGGTGGTATTTGGTCAAGAAGTGAAGATCATAATTCGACTGCTCATCACATCCTTGAGGATATTTTCCATCGCTGCTTTATTGCATTCTTCTATCTCAATGCAGCATCCATCAGAGAACAACCAACAATCAACAGATTTCTGATATTCAGGAGGCTGTGTCCAACTCAGAGCATCCATCAGAGAACAACCAACAATCAGCATACGTCGAGGACGTTGTGTCCAACCTGGAGTATCAGTCTACAGATGACCCACTTTTTGCAAATATAAAAGAGGATGGATCCAGCTCTCAGCATCCATCAGGGAACTGTCATCATTCAGATAATACCGAGGATGTTGTAATTAACCTAGAGTATGGGTCTACAAGCTGCCAGCAAGTTGCAAATATGGAGGTGGCTAAATCTAGCACAGAGCAAGAGAATCCATCACCTTAACCACAAGACCAGCCTGCAGACAATCAGCAAGTTGCAAGTATGAGACATGAATCTTCAACTCATGATCCCCAAATGACCGTTCTTCCTGTTGAGCAAAATATGTCATTCAATCACACTAGTAATGGAGACAATTATCATGACATAGTGGAGGAAGGGCTTTCTGCTCCTATCGAAGCCAGTGGTGATGTGAACTCTGCTGAACAAGGCCTTTCGGTTGAAGATGATACCCGTCAGACTGAGAATGGTGGCAGTAACACCCATCTTGCGCATTTTGAGAATGGCCATACTGACAGTATTCAAGCAGTACCCGCTCAAAATGCTGATGACATTCGAACTGAGAAGCATCTGAAGAAGACCCGCACATATCTGTTGCTTCTTGCCATTCTTGCAGTATCTCTAGCATACCAATCAGGTCTGAATCCACCAGGTGGTTTCTGGTCAAGAAGTGAACATCACCATTCAGCTGCTGATCGCATCCTTGAGGACATTTACCATCCCCGCTTTATCGCATTCTTCTATCTCAATGCAGCCGCCTTTGTGGCATCCATTATCATAATTATGATACTCCTGAACAAGTCTGTGAGCAAGCTAATTATGAAATGGCGTGTGTTGCCAATAATCACGATAGTGTGGTCCTAGTTTCCCTGACTGGAGCTTTCGCTGCGGGGAACTACAGGGAGGCAAAGAATCCCATTTTCATATTCCTGTTTGTTTGGATTGTGCTTGCCTATGTTCTTCTTTCTGTCCTAATAGCAATACGCATAGTACATGGAGAATTGAGAGGGCAGATGGCAGAGTAGCTTAAGAAATACAGTACCAGCTATTCATTTTCTGTCAGTGCCGAGTCAATCAGACCACGGCCAGACTGGGGAAGAATACCAGTGAGAAGGAGTTGGAGCAAAGGCGCAGTCTGCTATTAACCCTTGCTATTTTAGCTGTGACTGTCACATACCAAGCTGGCTTGGACCCTGCAGGAGGCGTATGGTCTGATGACAAGGATATCGCTGGCACACCAGGCGATCATATCCTTCAGGATACCCATCCAAAACGCTATGATGTGTTCTACTACTCAAATTCAGTTTCATTTGTCATGTCTGTGGTTGTCGCAATGATGTGCGCCCAGACAGATCGCCAAGGAGGCGCTTCAGCCAGACGCCTTGACATGCCGCAGTAGACGTTGCGACGTACTCTGCCTCGCAGGATGACAGTGTCACTGTCTTCTGTTTCTGCGAGGACCAGGTGATCAGGTTGTCTCCGAGGAAGAAGACGATGCCCATGGTAGTGGTACTTCTTCTGTCATCGACATCACCAGCAAAGTCACTGTCACTGAAACCAGTGAGCCTTGCTTCACTGCCACTCTTATATCGACAGCCATAGTTGAGCGTGCCCTTGAGGTACCTCAATATTTGCTTGATTGCTTCCCAATGCAGGCTGCTTGGAGCCTCCATGTACCTGCTTGCAATCCTCACAGCATGAGCAATGTCGGGCCTTGTGTTCACCAGGTAGCAGAGACTCCCAATCATGCTGCGATACATGGTAGCATCTGTTAGCACAGCCCCGGAAATACTTTCGCCGGGACGTTACGACGAGAAACGACCCGCAACAATCTTCGTACACCGCCGAGTACTTTCCGACGTTGACGACAAAGATCCAACGAGACCCGCACCGTACCAAAACAATCGGCCGACGCTCACGTATAGCTGCTAGCCTAATCGGTACAATCGATTGGAGCTAGTACTACTTGCACTATACGGAACGCGCACGTAGAGCAAGCCAAGGCAGCCAAGCTAGCAGCTTGATTCGATTAGCATACACAATACGCACGTACGAAAGAAGATCTGGTCAGAGGCTCATATCGAGCCTTGCTCTTTTCTATTTCTCACAATCGCACAATTAATTACAGGGGTATACAAGTATATATGTAGTAGTTCTAGTGTAGCTATTCTAGTAGGATTAGGTCTCCTAATTCCTACATCAACCGTGCTACACAAACCTACACGTACTCGTATACTACTTGTATACGACAGAGCGCACCGCGCCGTGCCGGCGTCGGTTTAGACGTGCTTATTCCTAACAATCACCCCCTAAGCACGACGTGCGCTTCATCTCGACCTGGATCCCAAATACGCCAGCTACTCCCCGCGGGCGTTATCCTCGGCATTGCTTTCGCCGCTCCAGGCGTCCTCTTCGATATTGCTTTCGTCGTCTCTTGTGTTACCCATATCGCCGTCTTTGCTCTTGTCGGCTTCTCCATGGCTTCACGCCGACAGTCTTTTTTGTCCGCGCCCTTCACGCTGACTATCCTTTTTGTCCACGCCTTGAGACATTATACTTGGTTTGATGAAGTACTTTCTCATCGATGCCTCACATATTTGATCTACTACTTGCCGGTGCTCTTGGATGCAATAGAACAAATAAGTAGGAGGTAACTCAAATTGGTTTTCTTCTAGCTTCTCTATACCACGTAAAACCTTTTGATGGATCTGCACCCTCTATTGTTGGGTCTCCTCCATCTATCTGGCTACCAGTCCACACTCTTGGACCATCGCCTTCTGGCCTTGCTGGCCTGTTTGCTGGGCTCACTTCAGCTCCCCCTCCTCCTCTAATTTTTGGGCAAACAAGTGCAGGTATCGCTGCGCATGCATCTGTACACCCTTCCAGTTCCGTATCTTCTGGCCACAGACTAGCCTTTTCTTCAAACTCTTTGTCTTCTGGGAGAATCCTTAGTGCTTCTGGCCTGGTGTCCACGCTTGGAGCTGCCCCTAGGCCTTCAATGTCTTCTGGGCCCGAACTTGCTGACAAGGATAAGCTCGATTGATCCATATTTTCTTCATACTCAAGATCCCACGTGACGTGAAAAGTTGAATATTCCGGTTCGTTGTAGCCCCAATTCCATGACTTGTCTTCCTCAAAGATTACGTCTCCCTTGAAAACCACCTTATTGGTATAAGGATTGCACAAGCGGTATGTCTTTGAGCCTTCATAGCCTGTCATGATCATCGGAATACGTTGCTCCGCCAATTCCGCCTTTACATGCGCCACACATCCAAAAGTACGAAGATGATCAACCGAGGGCTTCCATCCGTACCATGCTTCGTACGGTGTTGTACCAACTCCACTCTCAGTAGATTCCATGTTCAGCAAATACACAGCCGTATTGACTGCCTCACCCCAGAATTTTCCTGGCAAGCCTTTACTCTTCATCATGCTCCGTGCCATGGTCAACACAGTTTGATGCAGCTCACCCCCCTCATCAATGCGTACGGCTCTTATCTTTGCCTCCACCTTGAACTCTTCGGCTTCCTTGATCTTCTCGAATGCTTGTTGAGCTTGATCCTTACTTTTCAGCAACACAATCCACATGTATTTACTATGATCATCCACCACAAGCATGAAGAACTTATTGCCAGACGGAGTTGCGGGTGAGATTCCAACGCATAGATCGCCATGAACAAGTTCCGAGGCTTCACTTGCCTCAAACTTGGCTTCACATGGGAACGCGGCACTCTGTTCCTCATGATGCACACACGGTAGATCGTGATCCACTTGCGCCACAATCTCCATAGCCGGTGATGGAGGATCCTCCTCATCCTTTAACTCAGTTACTTCGAGCATCAGCATCATTGGTCCATCATCTCCTTCCTGGGCGATGAGAGCCCTCTCCTTTTCCTTTGGTGCTTTCCGGCAATCAGCCTTGAAGTGACCGAGCTCGCCGCAGTTATGACACCTTACTTTCTTTATGTCAAACTTCCTCCGTGGCGGGGCGTCATCTTCATCCTCCTGCCCCGCGATATACTTTTTTGCTGGGCGTTGTTTCTCCTTGCCGCTCGTGGAGCCTCCTTGCTTTTCTTTTAAAAGAGGCATCCACTGCTGCTTTGTGAGCATCAGGTGCTCAACCTGTTCTGGATCACCGAAGCTGATCCGGATTCTCTCATCGTGTGCCTTGAATCTTCCGACGAGATCCTCAACCGTTAATGTATTAAGGTCGAGACATTGTTCGATCGATGTAACGATCTGCATGTAGCGCGCCGGCGCCGCACGCAGGAACCTTCTGACGTTCTTGATCTCATCCAATTTCTCGCCATATCCCCTGATTGCGTTGACAAGGGTAACGAAACGGGCGGCAAACTGATCAACCGTCTCGCTCTCCTCCATCTTCAGATCTTCATAGCTTTTTGTCAAAGTTTGAAGATGCGCTTCCTTCACGTGGGCATGACCTTGGTGCAAGATCTTGATCGTCTCCCATGCATCCTTCGCCGATTTCTTTCCGACGAGGTGCTGCATCACGTCCTTCGGCACGACGGAGTAGAGCGCCGTTAACGCTTGGCGATCCTTCCGGTACTTCGCGCCTTCCTTGACGTACTCGTTGCCTCCTGGATCGACGGCCTCCCAAACCTCCTGAGCCTCCATGGCCACCTCCATGTTGAGTGCCCATAGCCCGTAGTCCTTGCGATCGAGGCGCGGATACAAAGCCGCCCCCACCGTCTCTGTCACTGGTGCCGATGACGAGCTGTCGCCAAACTTCACCATCGCCATGACCTCCTAGTACTTTCAGCAGATCACGGACGACGACCTTGGCTCTGATACCAATTGTTAGCACAGCCCCGGAAATACTTTCGCCGGGACGTTACGACGAGAAACGACCCGCAACAATCTTCGTACACCGCCGAGTACTTTCCGACGTTGACGACAAAGATCCGACGAGACCCGCACCGTACCAAAACAATCGGCCGACGCTCACGTATAGCTGCTAGCCTAATCGGTACAATCGATTGGAGCTAGTACTACTTGCACTATACGGAACGCGCACGTAGAGCAAGCCAAGGCAGCCAAGCTAGCAGCTTGATCCGATTAGCATACACAATACGCACGTACGGAAGAAGATCTGGCCAGAGGCTCATATCGAGCCTTGCTCTTTTCTATTTTACAGGGGTATACACGTATATATGTAGTAGTTCTAGTGTAGCTATTCTAGTAGGATTAGAACTTCTAATTCCTACATCAACCGTGCTACACAAACCTACACGTACTCGTATACTACTTGTATACGATAGAGCACACCGCGCCGTGCCGGCGTCGGTTTAGACGTGCTTATTCCTAACAGCATCTACCAGATCAGCACCATCTTGCTTTGACATCTTCAAGCGGCACTCCATGGGCGTGTGACAAGGGTTACAGTCACTCATCCTTGTCTGCTCCAGAATCTTTGCTGCATAGCTCTTCTGACTCAGTGTGATTTCTCCATTCTCCTGCTTCACCTCGATCCCAAGATAGTAGGAGAGTAAACCAAGATCACTCATCTTGAACAGGTGATACATCTCACCTTTGAAAGCCTGGATGTCTGTTTCACTGGCCCTGTGATGATTAGATCATCCACATACACTCCCACCAGCAGTACTCCATTCTCTCCCATCCTCCTGTATACAGCATGTTCCAGGGGACTGCGAGAGAATCCAAGGGTTGTGAGAGATGTATCCAGTTTGGCGTACCACACACGCGGTGCTTGACGAAGCCCGTAGAGTGCCTTGTCCAGTTTCAGCACCTTTCTTGGATGCCTGTTGTCAACGAATCCAGGAGGTTGAGACACATAGACTTACTCAGCCAGCTCCCCGTTGAGAAACGCTGATTTCACATCTTTATGATGGACGCTCCAACCATTGTGTGTAGCCAGAGCCAGCAGGGCACGGATTGTTTCCATCCGCGCAACAGGAGCGAAGACTTCCTCGAAGTCCACCCCCTGTCTCTAGGTGTATCCCTTCGCCACGAGCCTCGCCTTGTACTTGATGATCTCGCCGGAGAGATTTTTCTTGACCTTGTACACCCATTTGAGCCCGATCGCTCAGTGACCACCTGGAAAAGCCGTGAGCTGCCAGGTGTTGTTGTCGAGATGGAGCGCAGCTCCTCACGCATGGCCTCTCGCCAGTGCTCGTTCTCGAGTGCGTCGTCGACGCTTGACGGCTCCTCAGCCCCCAGAAGGCAGGACTCAGTCTCCTTCTCCTCGAACTGTATCGGCGCCACATCCTGCAGATCCTCGAGTCTTCGGTAGCGATGTGGTCCATCACCATCAGTGTCGAGGTTGGAGCCATGAGTTGGAGGCGTTGCGAACTGGATGGCGCGTGGTGGTGGAGTTTGCTGATCCTCAGACGCCGCAGGGGCGCCTGCACCACTGGGTGTCCACGGGTCGGCAGCAACCCTGTCGCGGCAGAACTTTCGCCTGAGTTCTCTGCCATGGCAGGGTTTGCAGGATGGCCCTCTACCGCAGTGGCAGTGCTGCGTTCAGCTTCCACAGTGTATTCCACTATGAAAGTGGGGGCGCCGGTGATCTGTACATCGCCGCTCCTCGAGCTCCAGTCCCATGCGCGGTTTTCTTTGAATGTGACGTCACGCGTGGCGTAGAGTCGTTTTCCCACGGGGTCGTACACCCGATAGGCCTTGGAGACGTCCTCGGAGTCAACAAACACTCCCATGATGGAGAGGTTGGCGAGCTTGTTGATTCCTAGGCCTAGTCGCTTGACATGAGCGACGCACCCGAAGATCTTGAGGTGTCGCACGTTGGGTGTTCTCCCGTGCCAAGCCTCATACGGCGTGGTGTCATTCAAGCTCCGTGACGGCACACGGTTCAGGAGGTAGACCGCTGTCTTCACCGCCTCGCCCCAGAACGTTCATGGCATGCCCACTGACTTGAGCAAGCACCGAGCCATCTCAACGACCGTCTGGTTGCGCCTTTCGACTATGCCATTCTGTTGTGGAGAATACGGTGCAGTCGTGTTGTGCTTGACGCCGTTGTCGTCGTAGAACTCGGTGAAGTCCGACGAGTTAAACTCGCCGCCCCGGTCCGATCGGAACGCGAGCATCTTGCAGCTGCGCTCGGCCTCGGCGCATGCCTTCACCTTCTTGAAGAACTGCAGGGCCTCGTCTTTCGATCACAGTACCTTGAGCCACATGAAACGAGAGTAGTCATCGATGATCAAGAGGAAGTACTTCTTACCACCCGCTGTCGGCGGCGTGATCGGCTCGCACAGGTCTCCATGGACCAGCTCCAGCGCACGGCTGGCTCGATATGTCGTGGCCTGCGGGAACGGTGTGCGGTGCTGCTTCCCAAGCGCGCACCCATCACAGAACTCGTCGACGTGCTGGATCAGCGGCATGCCCCGGACCATGACCTTGCGAGATAGCGAACGCAGCGCACGGAAGTGTAGATGGTCGTACCGTCCGTGCCACAGCCATGCCTCGTCATCATGCTTGGCCAGGAGGCTTACCGGCGTGGCGATGTGCAGACGCACAGTGTACAGGCGATTGGATGTCCTGTTCACCCGAGCGAGCACCTTCCTAGGGCGGTCGAGGATGCACATCACTCCGTCGCAGATGGTGATCTTACACCCGTTCTCGTCGAGCTGCCTGAGGGAGATGATGTTGTTGCGTAGACTGGGAATGTAGTAGACATCCCCCAGGGCGCGCTTTTCACATGGCAGGCACTGGAACACGACGGTGCCACGTCCGCAGATCTCAACGACGGAGCCGTCGCCGAACCTGAACTTGCCGCGAACAGCTTCATCCAGCGAGGAGAACATGCCGCGCTCACCAGTCATGTGGCTAGAGGCGCCTGTGTCCAGGTACCATAGGCCGTCAATCGAGGGCATGGGTATGACCCGCTCCTCGTTCAGGTACACCGCGTGTGGAGTGTCGGCATGGATCTCGCCCAGCGCGCACAGCTAGGTCAGCAGCAGTGCTGCTGGCTCCTCCTCCTCGCGTTGCGCCAGGTTGGCTACCTCGCCGCGTTGCTCGCGACCTCTCTTGGCCTTGCGGCACTCCTTGGCCCAGTGGCCGTCCTTGCCACAGTACCGACAGGCACCCTTGCCGCTCCCCCGATCCACTGGCGCCGGTGGCGCTCTGTGGCTTAGGTTTGGCGGCGGGCTTGGCGCCCTTCTCGCCACAAGAAAAGGGTCCTGGCGCGCGTGAGCGTTGCCTTGCCGCCCACTCTTCCTTTGTTAGGAGGAGCTTCTTGATGCCATCAGCGGCATCATCGAGGTCGTAGCCTTCCTCGGCAATGATCAGGCGGCCCGTGAGGTCCTCAATCGTGAGCTCGCGGAGTTTCACCGTCTGCTCTATTGCCATTGTCATCGGCCGATATTTCTTCGGCACGACGCGGAGGTACTTCAGGACGGCCTTATGCTCATCAACGGGATCACCGAGAAGCTCGAGGTCGCTGATGATGGATGTTAGGCGAATCGCGAAGTCCTCGATGGATTCACCAGGGCGGAAGCGCAGTTCCTCGAACTCGCGTCGCGGCGTCTGCGCCTTCGCCTCTCTGATGCGCTCGCATCCTAGACGCATGATCTTCAGGGTTTCCCACGCCGAACTGACGCTGTCCTTGGCGCCCAGGATGCGCACCAGCTCTGGCGGTACCGCGCGGCTGGTGCTGCTCGATCATCTTGTATGTTGTCGGCACCGTACTCGATCACGTCCCACAGGTGCGTCGCCTGCAGCTGGACGCGCATCACCATCGCCCATTCCGCGTAGTTGGAGCGCGTGAGCGTCGGGTATTGGGCAGAGGCACCACTCTCCCTCACGACGCGCTCACGCACGACCACCTCTGTGGCGCCGTGCCTCGCCAGGCTGCGCCCGCGGCGGATCGGGGACAGTGAGGGGCGACGCGCTGCTGGCAGTCTGCTGCTGCCCGTCACGTCCCCTTGCGCCCCCTTCTCCTTCTCCGCCGCCGCCGTTACGGCCGCCACCTTCGCCTTGGTCGATGGTGAGCCTGACATGGCTCTGATACCACTTGTCGTTGCAGAACGCTGCTTCTGCTCTCTCTCTCTCTCTCTCTCTCTCTCTCTCTCTCTCTCTCTCTCTCTCTCTTGGAGACTGAAATGAACAGGAAGAACACACTGGAATTTGTGCTGCGTGCAACAACCTTGCAGCTTTTCTTGGGTTTCCTTTTATTAGAGCCTGATCCTACAAACTCGGATCAACTAACTGAAAAAGGGAAAGACGCGGCGCTGACAGAGATAGCGATCGTGCCATCCCACGATCCTCTGCAAACAGCCCACGAGCGAGTTGACCATGCTATCCCATGATCCATTCGTGGCGCCGAGCTAGACTTGCTACTGCTACTGACTTGGCACTGAACAACCTCAGATGCCAGACTGACGAAACTGACAGAAGACAAAACTTCTACACCTATAACCCTGCACCCAGCTACTACTGAACTTATTGACACTTGGGTGTGGGTGGCTACTGACAGACCAAGATTAGAAGCCAACAGTGCAATGCGACGACCGAATGCCGACGAAGCTTGAGCTCGCCGTCTGTTGAAAAGCTCGTCCCAAATATCGTGGTCGGCCCGTGCTGGTCCGTGGCGTTCCGATATACGAGCCCCATGCTCCGATGGCCCTTTTGCCTAAAGAAACGACCTCGCCGGGGCCAGAATCAACCTTGAATCGGCGGAGGGCGGCCGACTTGATGCGGCGGCTATCGGGGGCGATTCCGGAGACGGCTAGCACCGACAGGGGAGGGGGGGGGGGGGGGGCGGAGGGGAAACAAGCGGCGGGTGTTCGCAGCTACGGGCGGTGGCGGGACAGCGAGACTCAGACGATGAGATGGAGGAGTAAAAATATAGTCCAGCGTCCGCGGTCGGCCATATTTGTGGACCATAGAGGAGCTGGACTAAAAATTCCGCTAACAGCCGCTTAAGGATCGATTCGGTGCATTCCCTTAAGTTAGCGGCTGAAAAGAAGTCCTCTAAAGTCCGAATGGGAATCGGTTAGAGTTGCTCTAACAGACCAAGAGAATGGGGGATCCCTGTCCCCACGTACGTGCCCTTTGGTATAGGTCCTGTATAAATAACTAAAAAGTAAAAATTAAAATGATAATATGATCTGTCCAAACTAGTAAACTACATAGAAGAGAATATATCGGACTCTGAGTGTGCATATATAAGGTGGCAGAGTAGCTAAAGAACTTACCAGTGAGTCATTTTTTGTCAGTGCCGAGTCAATCAGGCCACGGCAAGACTGGGGAAGAATACCAGTGAGAAGGAGTTGGAGCAAAGGCGCAGTCTGCTATTAACCCTTGCTATTTTAACTGTGACTGTCACATATCAAGCTGGCTTGAACCCTGCAGGAGGCGTATGGTCTGATTGCAAGGATATCGCTAGAACGCCGGGCAATCATATCCTTCAGGATACCCATCCAAAACGCTATGATGTGTTTTACTTCCTCCGTTTTAAAATATAAAATATTTTAGGTTTGTAAAGGAAATATATATCTAGACTTTTTTAGTGTGTAGATTCACTCTAAATCTACATACTAAAAGTAGTCTAGATATATTTGCTTCATAAAGCTAAAATATTTTATATTTTAAAACGGAGGGAGTACTACTCAAATTCAGTTTTATTTGTCGCATCTGTGGTTGTGACAATACTACTTGATGAACAAGGAATTCTGTGAGCATAGAATCAAGTCGTAGGCGCTGCCAGTTTGTATGGTGGTGGGTTTGCTTGGCCTTCTCGTTGCCTATGTTACAGCCTGCAGCCTGAAGGAAGTTGCAGCAATATTAAACAGGCCATTTATCTGAGCATAATCACTATGGCAGTTGCCGCAGTTCTAGTCTCCCTTGTGATTCAGGTCATACTCTCTTCGACACTAGGAAGACCATTTGTTCGGTTTGTAACAGAAGTTTCAGACGGAGAAAGTATAACGAAAATGAGACACAAGTATCTGATCCTTCTTGCCAACTTAGCAGCATCGATCGCATTCCAAGCTGGTCTGAACCCACCTGGTGGATTTTGGTCTGATGATGAAGGCCATGTGGCAGGCAATCCAGTCCTTCGTGACATTAATTACCGACTGTACAAGACGTTCTTTTGCTTCAGTTCTTTCGCATTCATGGCATCCATTGTCGTGATCATGCTTCTGCAGAGTAAATCTGTCAGGAAGAAGGATGTGCCACTCGATGTATTGCACTTGATCATGATACTGGATTTTCTGGCTCTCACCACCGCTTTTGCTGATGGAAGCTGTCGCCGTTTGAGGACTTCACCGTGGGTCTATGCGCTGGTTTTCGGTTCTGTGGTATACCTTGTGCCCCTGATTGTTTTGTTAAGTGTAATCGCGAAATATCTGAAGATTAGAGAAGTGGGCTTTGCTCCCGGAGACGTCCTGAACGTGCTTCAAGAACAAACATGGTGGTACCCGTTTGAAGTTCTTTTTTTTTTTAAACGGAGGCAAAAGTTTTGCCTCATCCGTTAATTAGGAAGAAAGTGTTCAATTTTTTTAGAAGAAAAACCGGGCGAAAACCTATTACAACAGAGCAAAATCCCACCCAAACACCAACAACACGGAGGCAAAGCTCACACACGCTGACAACCAAGCCTAAGAGAAGACCTAGAGAGCCATACGAACAAGCACACCAAACACATCAAACACAACACTCCTACAAAGACAGGCCAGGACAAAGGGGGGCATACATCAAGCAACTGTAGATGCAAGAACTATATATAGTTAATTAGGCATCTATTCTGTACAATATGCAAATAATTGGTGTGTTTCCTTCTTGTCAGTATTTTTCTTCATGTTTTGGTTGACTTGAGTTCTAGTGCTGATGCATGTAGTATGTTGTTGGATATCATTTTAGCATACTTGAAATTTGGACTTGACCCTAAAACTGGTAGATCATCGTATAGTTGTCATTCTAATGGAGCTATGAAAGCTGACATTGAGGATCATCCTCATAATTTATTTTTTAGAAATGGGTGTTTTATTACTCAAAGCAATGTTTACACCCGGCCTCTGCATAACTAGGATGCACACAGCCGAAAATCCTCTCAAGTTACAACCAGAAGTAAACGAAAATTAAGTACAAATGTATACATGGCACAACAGGCTGTGACTATGATAACTCTAATCGTAAGTCACGCTGCCATCCATGACTAGAAAAATATCTCGCGCCACGGCGTCCAAACGCCTACACCCTTCCGCAAAGAAGTCTCGGAACTCCACCCGTTGAAGAATTATCCATGATCGCAGGATTGTCGTAGCCCGGAAGATAACCTGCAATGGAGAAGACATCATATTATTAAAAATCTTGTCATTTCTACGTAGCCATAGCGACCAAATAATGGCAAGCGCTCCCACCCTAAAAACAGTCTCATATTTATCATCAATCCCATTCAACCAATTGCCAAAAACATTAGCAACCGATGAAGGGGGAGATAAACCAGAGGCCACTTGGGTGATTGACCATATAGTACGAGCAAATTTACACTGGAAGAATAAGTGTCTAATTGTCTCATTATGATTACAGAAGACACATTGTTTGCTTCCTTGCCAATTCCTCTTAACAAGATTATCTTTTGTAAGAATTACCCCTTTACGAAGGTACTAAGCAAATACTTTCGTTTTCAGGGGTATTTTCATTTTCCAAATTCTACTATTATCATCAACTGGAATATTTGGTTGGATCAAAGCTCTATAAAAAAATCAACTGAAAATTTACCATTATGTAATAGTTTCCATTTAAATTCGTCCACACCATCCGACAACTGTATCGTAGACAGTCTCAATAGGATATTGTTCCATGATAGTAATCTAGGACCAATTAGACTTCTACGGAAAGAGACATTAGGAGGATTATATTCCATTACCCTGAAAAGTGTATCCCCTTTATGCCTAACTATCGAATATAGAGTAGGATATTGTTCTCTAAGGGGCATTTGGCCAAGCCATTTGTCTTTCCAGAACCTAATCTGTGATCCATCCTTAATATTAAAAGAACCAAAGCGTAGAAACTGTTTTTTGGCAGCCATCAGCCCCGCCCAAAAGTGAGAGTCTCCTGACTTCCAGACCACTTGGGACAAAGCTTTGGATCCAATATATTTCCTCCACAAAATGGTTTGCCAGACTCCTTCTTCTGAAAGAAGTTTGAACAGCCATTTACCTAGGAGTGCAGTGTTCTTGACTTGCAAATCATGTATGCCAAGTCCACCGTATTCCTTTGGTCGGCACACCACAGTTCATTTGGCCAGTCGATATTTCTTTTTCACCTCATCCCCTTGCCAAAAGAATCTTGAGCGGAAATAATCCATTTTCTTCAAAACCCCTTTTGGTAAATGAAAGAATGAAATCATATATAGTACCATATTAGTCAGTACTGAATTAATGATTACAAGTCTTCCACCAAGGGAAAGTAGTTTTCCTTTCCAACTATTAAGACGCTTTTGTAGTCTTTCCTCAACCCCTCTCCATTTAGCTATCGTTAGACGCTGATAATGTATCGGTATACCCAGATAGTTAATAGGAAAGAGCCCGTGGCCACAGCCAAATAACTCAGCATATAAAGGTGCCTCATTTTTAGCTTCGCCAAAGCAATACAAGTCACTTTTATGGAAGTTGATTTTCAGTCCTGATAATTGCTCAAAAGCTGAAAGTATTAACTTCAGATTTTTAGCCTTCTCAAGATCATGCTCCATAAAAAGTATTGTATCATCGGCATATTGAAGGATTGATAGACCACCATCTACCATATGTGGAACTAATCCTTCAATTTGACCATCAGCCTTAGCTCTCTCAATAAGGATAGCCAACATATCCGCCACTATATTAAATAATATAGGCGAAAGTGGATCCCCCTGTCTTAATCCTTTGTTTGTCCGGAAATATGTGCCTATGTCATCATTGACATTTATAGCAACACTACCCCCAGAAACAAAAGACTGGATGAGATTACACCACTCCTGAGAAAAACCTTTCATACGGAGTGTTTGCTGAAGGAAAGACCAATTAACCTTATCATAAGCTTTCTCAAAATCAATCTTGAACACTACTCCATTCAATTTCTTTGAGTGTAGTTCATGAATTGTCTCATGCAGGATTACTACACCATCTAAGATGTTTCTTCCTTGCATAAAAGCCGTTTGAGAAGGGCGAACAACATTATCAGCTATTGAATTAAGCCTAATCGTTGCCACCTTTGTAAATATTTTAAAACTCACATTAAGAAGGCAGATCGGATGGTATTGTTGTATTCGCTCTGCATTATTAACTTTAGGAAGCAGAATAATATTGCCAAAGTTCAGTCTGAAAATATCAATCTAGCCCTCATGCATAACATGAAACAAGTGCATCAAATCCTCCTTAATAACTTCCCAGAATTTCTGATAAAATTCAGCAGGAAAGCCATCAGGTCCTGGTGCTTTATTGTGTTTCATTTGAAAAATAGCTTTCTTAACTTCTTCCTCCGTATAAGGGGCAGTTAGAAACTTGTTTTCATCAACAGAAACCTGGAGAATATCATATGTTTGGGATTCCTCCAGTGATATGGAATTTTCCGATGGTGCCCCAAACAATGATTTGTAATACTTTGTAATGTAAGATTTTAGCTGCTCCTGTCCCTCAATCATACCTTCATCCTGAACCAAAGAGTGAATAAGTTTCTTCTTATGCTTGCCATTAGCAATAGCATGGAAGTATCTTGTATTCGTATCTCCTTCAAGGATAAATTTCGCTTTAGAGCGTTGGTACCACTTGAGTTCTTCCTCGCAATAAATTCTAGCAATTTCTGCATTCGATTGCTTCTTAAGCTCAATCTCAGATGCAGATAAAAGCCTTATCTCCGCAGAAGCCTCCAAATCATCAATAATATTCGAAAGACGTATTTTTTCTTTTTTCAATATACCGGCAGTATGTCTAGCCCAACCGCGAAGGAATTTACGAAGAGCTCGCATTTTATTATTCCATCGCTGTATAGGCGTTTGACCAGCCACCGGTTTTTCCCACACGTCTGACCATCTCTTTCAATCCATCCAAGTTCAAACTTGAAGCTATGTTTGGATCTTTGTGATGGTGTTCCAACAGATAAAAGTAATGGAGCATGATCCGATAAAGCCTCAATAGGCTCTAGAGCCCGAACAGTTACTAATGGGAACTTTTCCTCCCACAGTGTATCCATAAGTACTCTATCTAATTTCTCCTATGTCGGCTCTAGGAGACTATTAGCCCAAGTGAACTGTCTCCCAATCATATTAACCTCTCTTAAATCCAGGCTATCTATGACAGCATTGAATAAAAAAGGCCAATGTTCATCGAACCTACCCCGACTTTTCTCATGAGGGAATCTTAGCAAGTTAAAGTCCCCATCTATAAGAATAGGGTAAGGGTTATCCTTAGCTAGATTTACTAGCTCACGCAAAAAGTCAGCCTTATAAACATCCTGGGCAGCCCCGTAGACAGCGACTAGAGGCCATGTGAAATCGTCGGCCTTGTTACGGATATGGAGTTTAATAAAAAAATCTCCAACCGAACTGGCCAAAACTTTCATAGTCTCATTTCTGACGCCTAACAGGATCCCCCCGGATCTACCACGTGGAGGACGTGATACCCACGTAAAGTCCACTCCACCAGAAAGGTGATTGAGCAGAGCTTGTGAGAAATCACGTCGACCGGTTTCAGAAATACCCAAGAAATCCAAGTTATGTTCTCTTACACAATCGGCAAAGAATAGAAGTTTAGCCAAGTCCCGAAGACCTCTGCTATTTGCAAACATTCCATTCATTGAGAAACACTAATGCATTTGGATACACGGGTCCTTTTCTTAGACCTTTGGCTCTTTGATTTACGACCAGAAGCTTTTAGTTCAAACATGGAACCCAGCTCCGTCTCATCAAAGTCAACCTATGATACTTCACCAACTAATTGAGAGAGTAGTTGACCATCTACTGTGGCATGCAACTCCTCCTCCTCAGTTGATAAAGTATCAGGAATAAGAGAGGCCTTAGGAGTAACCGTCAAACGGTCAACCTCCATACGCCTAAGTACATTACTAGATAAATTTACCTGTTTGACAGAATAACCCAGACTAACACCAACGTTTGCTAGTTTTTTAGTCATTACAGGTGTAGAAAAAGAAAGAAATGATTTTGAAGACTTCATACCATCTGAATCAAGATTTAGGCCCAGTTCTTTTGGCGGCTTCTCCCAGAAGCTGTCCTACCCCCAGCTTCCTGGGGAAGCCGGTTCAAATTTTTTGCGAGGCTTCCAAATTTGTTTAGACTTAACTATTCTGAAAGCCTCGCAATTTTTTTAGACCGGCTTCTCCAGGAAGCTGGGGGGAGGGCGGCTTCTCGGAGAAGCCCCTAAAAGAACTGGGCCTTATTGCTGTCTTCCTGCGCATTGCCTTGATCATTGAGTCTTCATCCGTGGGTGTCCACTAGTGCAGAGGCCCCCCTTTAACTCCGGTTGGGAGGGCCCTCTAACAGCGGTTCCTTAACCGCTGTTGAGGGTTCGGTGTTAGAGGGGGGGGCCTTTAACACCGGTTCACGTGGGGCTGGAACCGGTGTTAAAGGTTCTTCTGCCGCGGCAGAGATTTAGGCCGTTTTCCTGCCGCGGCAGAACTCTGCCGCGGCAGGAAAACGGCCTAAATCTCTGCCACGGTAGACTTCTGCCTCTGCCCCGTTCTGGGCGTATTTCTGCGGGAGGGGGGGGAGCGAGGGGGAATCGATCGGGAGCGGTATACACATAAATCGTCATCGGTACATACGAGTACATGAATAATTAAGCAACTATTATTATACACAAACATCGTCATCGGCACATACATCGTCATCGGCACATACATCGTCATCGTTCATTTTGGTGGATATCTAAAGAGTTCTCCGCCAGGCGTGACGACCTCATCAAGTATGAACCCCGCCAATTCCTCTTGAATGGCTCGTATGCGTTCAAATGGTAGGAGTTGGTCCCGCATCCGTTCGATCTGAATATATATGAAGAATGGGTCGTCAATATATATATAAGAATAAAACTCAACACAATTGATGGTAATAAAATAATGTTGTGGACTTTGTTTACTTACCCTAAGTTGTTCTAGTGCGGCTTGGCCCGTCGCACATATCGTGTTGCGAATGAACTCGCAAACATAGTACCCACATAAGTTATTGCCGTGTCCCTGATGCGCGCACTTTACGAGAATAGAGAGTTCAATCAAAATAATAATCAATAAAGCATGATATAATGGAATTGGAAGCTAGCTAGTATTACTTACATTTTGGTCTACAAATTTTAGTTCTTCTGACCATTCACCCACGGCCCTGCGCGTGAACCTTTTCCGAACCCTGTCCGGCAAAGAAAATGGATAAAGGAGTAATTAATTACTTGTTGTCACGAAAGTTGCCGATCTAGTGCGATAATATGATTGAAATTACCTCTGGAGCATCTCTTTAAAGTCTGCCCATATCTCTTTTTCTTTTCGTAACGAGTCCATGACAAGGACTTTTCCTGAGTCAGGTTGAATGAATAGCAGAATAAAGTGGAACCTACGCACGCATAACTCATCATCAGTTACACTTAACATCGAGTAAGCCGAAACAGAATGTGTACAAGAGAGAGGGTAACAGTACTCACGAGAAGTTGTAAGGCAATAGTATTTCCCTTTTGGTTTGTTGTCTCAGTAAAGACTTTAGCAAGTAATATTCTGTTTGCCTGGGTTTGGTTCTTACCACTTCTTCATGTACTCTATTTGGGTCAACGAACCCAATGTCAAAAGGGCCTCCTTTCATGCATTCCATAACCTTTTTCCTGCATAATAGTATATACATATATGGTGAGCATATATATATACATGCAATTAATGAAGTGAATGAGATGAGATAAAAATTACAGAAATAGTACTTACACACAATAAAGGCTGATGGCAGATTTGTCGAGTTCCTTCTGATTGAATAGAAAATGCAAGTCTTGAATGTTCAAGTCGATCGCGTCGTATCCGCACAAGAAAATCTGATCTCTTATATGCGCCGTGATCCATTCTTCTTTTCTCGTCTTGCATAAATCAAGGTACCACTTGTGCAATTTTCGCATCTTTGTTGGTAGATTCTTGAGCTCCTCTTTCTTGATGAGATTCTTCCCATACTTCCATGGTTGTATGGGGTTGGCATCGCATTTGGGCAAGTTGTCTCCCATGACGTTCAAGTATGCAATGTAAGTCATCCCCATCTCATTGGCCTTTCTTTGTAGCTCTGCCTCGTAATCATTTACGGGAGGAGCGTCCCGTGTGTCGAACATTTGGAGCGAGGCGCATGATTGGTTTTCCTGCTCTCCGAGCGTGGGAACTGTTTTCTGGGGTGCCTCACGACTGCTACTTTTAGTCTCCCTACGGCGCCTTGCATCCGCCTTCAAAATCTGGCGCTCGTAGTCCGGCACAAGTGGGGTTTCAGGTTTCAAAAGATTTTTGTAAAACTTCTCCACCATCGCCGGATCTATTTTCTCCTTTGGCTCGGCCCGTCTAGGTGCAAAGAATTTCTTGACCTGTTCTTCCGAGATCCTATTGGTCTCCTCGTCACTGCGATTCCACGGTAAAACCGGCAATGGCTTGGCGAAAGGCTGCGGGACGTAGTTTTTTGAACTCTTTGGCGTAGGTTTCCTGCGGATTTCTTTGTGGCAGTGCTACTGATGCTCTTCGTGGCAGTGCTCTTCCGCTTACGCTGAGGAGATGGCTGAAGCATCGGAGATGGCTGACGGACCGGAGATGGCTGCCGCGCAGGAGATGGCTGAAGCGCCGGAGATGGCTGCCGTGCAGAAGATGGCTGAAGCGCCGGAGATGGCTGCCGTGCAGGAGATAGCTGAAGCGGCTCAGACTGCTGACGCTGCGGAGACGGCGGGGGTGCCAGTGACCTCCAATTTGGAAGCACAATGTGTTCCTTCTTCCAAAGAATGGTTGTTTTCACTGCAAATTTGAGTTGAGTTTCCCCTTCACCTGTAGCATGGTCAAGCTGTGCTTCCTCATATTCCTTCACAACCTCATCCACCCCGACAATAGCATAGCCATCTGGAATCGGTCGCGAGTGGTAAGTTCCACCAGCTACAGGAGGTAAGGCATAGCCGACAGCCACCTTAATGGATAAGCCCATTAATCTCACATGCAGCTCAGCGTGTTCGCTCTCCGTGATCTCATCCACGGGGTATCGAGGACCCGCCATTTCAAGCGTGGGCTGCACGTTCTCCGTGGAAGCCACACTGCTTTTTTGTGCAGATTCTGGGCCGCCGGCAGCTTCCAATGCAGGCTCTTCGTGCCGCTGAGATGGGCCGGTAGCATGATGGCTCTGTTGTGCATTCACTTGCGCCTGCAGCGCCGCAAGTGCATGTTCTATCTGTGTCATCCGCTCTGTACGCTCTTTTTCTTTTCTGTCGCGCCATCTGTAAGAGTCGCTCCAGTCGGCAAACCCATCCTTCCACGTTGAAAGGGCATGTATGCCCCCATGTGTGGTTTTGGTAATTAATGACAATCTCTATGGACTAATGTGTAAATTGAGTTTCACTTGTAGGTTTGTCCATTGGCATCGCTTGGGCCATGTGTTGGTCTCAAGGTTGGAAGATGAAGAAATGTCCAAGGGCTTTGTGCCCATTGGAATCATGAAGAAAGAAGGAGCTTGAAGGTCGATCAAGGCATGTCATCCTCGTGCTCATGGAATGATGAAGACAAGTTCAAAGAAGAGGTTTCCCCATGGAATATGGGGGAGCATTTTGCAAGTCTTCATCAAGCAAGAGCGAGCAAGAGCAAACAAGAACGGTGTTCCCACTATAGAAGAACAAGACGGTCTACATCAAGTTCAAGTGGGACGCTCAAGGCAAAGGTATGTTGATAGGGCTTCTCTTTTGCCGGTCTCGTGTTGTTAGTTGGGAGACCGGGTTTAGGATAGATAGCCGTACTATCAAGAGGGGCTCTCAAGCGGGTGTCTCGTTTGCATCGTTCGGAGAGAGCTCAAACCTTTGCATTCATAGCATCATCTTTCTTGGTTGTTATTTGGTTCTTGTCCATGAGAGGATCTAGAGCTTGTGGTCATCATCATAACAAGCTCTAGTTCATCATCTAAGGATTTCACTTGCATATCTTATTGCGGTTTTTGATCTTGCGAGTTTTCCGGCTCCACACCTTGGGGGATACTTCACATATATATTTATGATATTTTCTCCCAAGGTGATACCCAATATTTCGAAAAAAAATTGAATTCTATTCGTCGTTATCTTTCCAACAAAATTGGTTTCATCCCATTTGGAGTTCGGATGCAAAAGTTATTGCGCTTCTGGTTTTCTGGTTTCTGGAATTTCTCTGACCGGAAGTTCCGGCTTCCCACCGGAAGTTCCGCTAGGGCATCTTTGCCGCCGAAAGTTCCGGTGGAAGTTCCGGGTCTTCTTCCTCTCACGCTCAGTAACCTTCTGTTTTGAAGCGTTCTATTTGCCGGAACTTTGTCAGAACTTGCTCGGAAGTTCACCGGAACTTCCGGTCTGTTTTGACCGGAACTTCCGGTTGCGCTTCTGGAGCGGGCGTCAACGGTCTGATGACCGTTGGAGCCAGGCTGGGCGGAACTTCCGCCCCAGAGCCAGAAGTTCCGGCCATGTTTCGTTTTTTCAGTTTCTCGCTCCGCAGTTTTTGTTCGTTGGCTGGGTGCCACCGGAACTTCCGGCCTCCCACCGGAAGTTCCGGCCAGGTGTCGCGAATGCCCATAACGGGCAGATATGGGAGCCCTTTAAAAGGGGCTCCTCTTCCCCTTCGTGGGCACTAGCTTTTCTTCTTGGTTCTTGGCTTTCTCTCTCTCCTCCATTGTCAACCTTGAAGAAGCTTTCCCTCTCCCTTCCCCCTCCTATGATTCTTGCATCTTTTTGAGGGATTTGAGAGAGGAGATCTAGATCTACAATCCCCCCAAGTCAAATCCCTTCTTTGTGAAGGAATCATTGGGATCTAGATCTTGGAGAGTTTTGTGTTCTCCTCTTGTGTTCTTCCTCCCTTATTCCCCCAATAGCTTTTGTAGCTTTGTTGGAATTTGGGAGAGAAGGACTTGCCCTTGCATTTGGTGCATAGGTTTGAGTTCTACTCTTGTGTTCTTCCTCCCTTATTCCCCCAATAGCTTTTGTAGCTTTGTTGGAATTTGGGGGAGAAGGACTTACCCTTGCATTTGGTGCATAGGTTTGAGTTCTCCTCGGAGATTCGGCGAGTTCAAGCTTGTGAGCTTGTTTCTCTTGGGTTCCTTGGAACCCTAGACGGTTGTGTGGTTGGATTGTTGACCTTTTGTGGTCTTGTTGACCTTTTGTGGTCTTGTAGCCTTTTGTGGCATTGTTGGCCTTTTGTGGCATTGTTGGCCTTTTGTGGCTTTGTTGTTGGGAGCCTCCAATTGAGTTGTGGAGTTAGCCCCAATCTTGTACGGGTTCGGTGACTGCCCTCAAGCGTCCCATAGTGGAGCAAGTGCCCGCCTTTTGTGGTGCGCACTTGGGAGAATAGGGTGAGCCTTTTGTGGCGTCGGTGAGTTGCGTGCTTCCGCATCCGGGGTGAGGCCTTGTGTGGCGTTGGGTGAGCATCGAGACACCACACCTCGAGGTGAGCCATTTGTGGCGTTCGGAGAGCATTGCGCCATCGCACCTCTCCAACGGAGACATAGCTTCTTTGGAAGTGAACTTCGGGAAACAAATCTTCGTCTCCGCGTCCATCGGTTATCTCTCAACTGAACCCTTTACTTATGCACTTTACATTGTGATAGCCATCGTGCTTGAAGTATTTATACCTTGCTATCACCTTGTTGCTTGTATTGCTTAGCATAGGTTGTTGGTGCACCTAGGTGAACTTAGTGGCTAGGTTTTGTGCTCAATAAATTAAACATTAGTTTTATTCCGCATTTACTTGAGCCTAAACCGTAATAATTTTAAAAGCCTATTCACCCCCTCTAGGCGACTTCCTTTGTACTTTCACACGTCATACCCCCTATGCCTCGTGCATGTACAGGGTGTTCTTTTTTACCGATGGCGCGTGTGAGCTGGTCATTCTCTCTGTCGGGATGGAAGGTCCTGGCGGATGTTTCCTCGTATGCCGTGATGAGTTCAGTGACGGGTTTGGCAAGGAGGGTTGGGAAGATACACAATCCTGTTTCTGGGTCCAACCTTGCCCCGATTCCGTAGAACCAAGTCTTTGCACGTAGGTCCCACCCATCTGTCTGGGGTGTGATCCCTCTCTCGCACAGGGCCTTCTCAGCTTCCTCCCACTTAGGCCTCTGAGATATGTAGCCACCTGACCCCGTCCTCTGGTGATATTCCTTCTTCAGGGCATTAAGCGTATTGGTTTCTGACCTCTTTTTAGCTATATCACTTTTTTTATATGTCTCAAATTCGGGCTAGTGAGGTCTTATCTTCGCATAATATGCGTCTTTGAAATTTGGAGTCTCGCCAGATTTGACAAATTTGTTCAATTTTGTCTTCCAGTTGCGGAAAGCGTCAGCCATCTTCTTTAGAGTCCACTCTTTGACCTTTTCCTTTATAACCGGGTTGTTTTCATCCTCCTCTGGCGGAAGGGTGGAATTTACCAACAACGAATTCCAAAGCGTTTCTTTGGATCTGTCATCGACAAAGGTACCGTCGCCCTTCTTTGGCTTATTCCAATTTTCAATTATGATTGGGATTTGGTCCCTAACAAGAAATCCAGCCTGACGTACAAATTTGTCTGCGGCCTTCTTGGGCTCCATCGGCCTGCCATCAACACGGACTGCTTCGATCGTGAACTTTGCACGATCTTTCAACCGCTGGCTCGCGCCTCGCTTGCTCTTTTTCGTAGAAGATGGTTGCTGGCTGGTCGATCTAGAGGGCTAAAAGAAGAAAGAAGCGCTAATTAATTAATACATGTAGAAGAAGATTGTTGGTGGAAGTCAGCTGACATGGTTATACCCTACGGGTACATAACTTCAGCATACCTAGTCCAGCCCAAGGAAGGCCCACTGCAGGCATACGCTGGCCCATGAAGATTTTCGGGTGACCAAGGCCCAAGACATCTTCGGATCCTTGGAGAACAAGACTAGTTTAGATAGGAAACTCAAAAGGGCAAACGCCCTAGAACTTGTAACCGACTAGGACTATGCCCAGGACCTGCCTAAGTCTATATAAAGGCCAGGAGGGCACGTCCTAGGGCAACTCAACCAACCTCGACTCATACTTTCGCACACGCATCCACGCCAGATCGAATCTGCGCACCCTGTAACCTTCGGTTCCGCCATAATCAAAGAGCAGACAAGCAGGAGTAGGGTTTTCCCTCCGGGGGCCTGAACCTGGGTAAATCTTGTGTCCCCTGGTTGCTTGTCTGTTAACCGTGCCACGATCTCCAGCATCCCCATCTTCTCCAAAACCCAAGTCCATAACAATGGGCATTGACGAGATTAAACCTCGTCAATTGGCGCCGTCTGTGGGAATTGGGGCTGCTGATTGTGCGGTCGTGACGGTTCCGACCCGATCGATCTACAACTCTGCGACGACGGAGAATCACCTCCTCTTCGGCACTTTCGACTTCACCGCCCACTCGCCGGACACCATGAAGGATTTCGAGCCCGTAGGCGACGGACTCGAGATTTTGTTCGGGAGCTTCTGCTTCCAGGTGGGACAAACTGGCACCCTCCGCCTCCCTGAGCGGGTGCCCGTGCCGTCAATCAGGCCCGCTTCATGGGCTCCACACCCCGTGCTACGCACGTCGCCATCAACAGATGGGTTCCACAGCAGCAGCTGCTGCAACTCTGATCTGTGCGGTCCACCCTCGGATGAAGGGACCTACGGTTCCGGATCTGAAAGCTGCGGCAGCAGCCAACCAATCTGCAGGCGCTATCTGTGCGCCGCAGTCATCCAGGCCGACGAGGAAACGCCTAACCCGCCGCCCAACCACAACCCGCAGGACGGTAACAGCGAAAACAGGGAAAACAGAGGCCACCTCATCCAACTTAGCAAAGAAGGATGGGTCGAAGCACGCCGCGCCATCGCAGGCGAAATAGTCCTACCTCTGGACTCCCCACGTGATCTGCTAAGGGCATACCACTACCTCCTCATCGAGGAACACAAGAAACAAGTCGAGATGCAGAAGACGCTCGACAAACGCAAGCAAGCAGCCTCTGAATCCAGCGCGCGACGAGCTGCGCTCTCCGCCATGGAACCCGGCTCTAGCACAAACAGAAACCAGGGAAACAAGCACCGTTCTCGGGTGGAAAACATGGACCCCAAGGAGCAGCGTGACGTGACCCGAACTCTCCACACATCATTCATGGATATGGACGCTGACGGCAACATCACCCCGAAGACGCCACAAGCAGCGATCATGGCAGCCACTGCGTATCTCGCAGCTCACCCACCTCCGGAGGGGGACCCGAAAAGGGCCATGCATAAATCCGCACTCACCGGACTAGGACTAATCGGAGCTGCGCTCCACGAAGACGCTCCTGCGGAGCCGAAGAAGAAAGCTCCAGCCAGGCGCGACCGGAGCCCCACACCCTCATCCGAAGAGGAAGAGGAGCACGATCTTCCTCGAAGGAAGAAGAGATCCAACCGCCACAAACGCGACTACGACGCCAGAGACAAGCTTACACAGCGCAAGATCGACAAAGCACGCGCCAAACGCGCATGCTCGTCTGAATCTGAGATGGACGAAGACGAAGGAGAACTCTGCGGGGCTCGATGCTTCAGCAGATCCGTCCGGCGAACGCAGATGCCACGCAACTTCAAGCTTCCTTCGGATACTCTGAAGTTCAACGGCACACAAGATCCAAAGTCCTGGATCAGTGACCATCTGTCGTCCGTCAAGCTTCACGGAGGCAACAAAGAAACCGCCATGCAATGCCTTCAGCTGCAGCTGACAGGCGCGGCGCGAGTCTGGCTCAGCAGCCTATCATCAGGATCCATCCGAAGCTGGGAGGAGCTTTCTTACAGCTTCATCCGAAATTTCAAAGGCACCAGCAAGAGGCCCGCCTCAATCAAAGAATTGCGAGCCTGCACTCAAAGAACGGGTGAATCTATTCGCTCATACATACTACGCTGGTCTACGACCAAGAACTCCGCAGCACACATCTCCGAAGAGAGGGCCATCGACGCCTTCAGGGACCGCGTCAAGCGCCCAGACTTCAAGGAGGAACTTGGGCGTGTAAAGCCCAAGACACTCGATCACCTCATGGAAATCGCCAACAGCTGGGCAGACGGTGAAGATTGCATCCAGCGACCGCAATCAGATGAAGAGGACGACTACGGCCAAAGACGTGAACGCCGCAGCAAGAGGAGATCGCGCGTCTACGAGGATCGCGACGGACCCGACATGGTCGCGGCCGGCTACGCCGACCGCCGTAATGACAACAGCCGCAACAGCGGAGGATATCGCAGCGGAAGCTTCCGCGACAACGGACGACCAACGCAGTCGTGGCAACGCCGCGACCGCGACAACGTACCCTCAGCCTTCGACAAACTTTCGGGTCCATGCACCATCCACTTCTACATCGACAAACAGGATGGCAAAAACAAAGCCAGCCACATGCTCAAGGATTGTCGCGAGTTCCAAAAACTCAGCGAAGGCATGATGCAGATGAGGCAACAAGGTCCAATCCCTGCGTTCGGAAACACACCTGCGCCAGGTGAAATAGCACACGGAGCTCCACCACCGCCGCCTATTGGAGGCCAAAGTCAACCAGTCGCACCAGCGCAAAACAACGCCGGGGTCCCATACCCCCCATCAAAAGGAGCACTCAATATGATACAGAAGGGACGCCCCACAAATAGAGTGCAGAAGAAAATCACTCGACAAATCAACTTGGCCGTGGAAACTCCGCCTGCAATCCCTGAGTACCTCAGCGGATCGGAGTCCTGCATCACATTCACTCGCGCGGACCACCCTTGCCAGATCCCTCGCCCAGGTCATGCTGCCCTGGTGCTGGAAGCGCAGATCGGAGGCTTCGAGATGAGTCGCGTCTTCATGGACGGCGGCAGCGGCATCAACCTAATGTTCGCAAGCACTCTAGCAGCTATGCGGATCCCGCAATGCAGCCTAGAACAATCAGACACGACGTTCCATGGCATTGTCCCAGGAAAGGGCATCTTCCCCCTGGGCAAAATAGGGCTCGACGTCATCTTTGGGAAACCGGACAACTTTCGGCAGGAGCGCCTAGAATTCGAAGTGGTGGACTGGCCGTCGCAATACCACGCCATCCTGGGACGTGTAGCATTCGCACGGTTCCTGGCCGTCCCACACTACGCATACTTTCTACTCGAGATGCCAGGACCAAGGGGCGTCATCACAATCCACGGGAGCTTCACCCGATCGGACCAATGCGACAGGGATTTCAACAAAATCTCCCAGTCCTTCGGCATGCAAGACGAGCTCGTAAGGCTCCGCGAGGAGACGGATAATGGGCTACCCCCAGTCACAAGGCAGAACGCACCCGCCATGTCATTCGACTCCACTATCAACACCAAGAAAGTGAAGGTCCATCCGACAGATGCCTCCAAGACGGCGCTGATCGCCAACGACCTCAGCACCGCATAGGAAGGCGCGCTCGTCGAATTCCTCCGTGAGCGCTGGGAAATATTCGCCTGGTGTCCTGCGGACATGCCAGGAGTTCCCAGGGAATTCGCCGAGCACGCACTCAATGTCTTCCCAGACACCAAGCAGTCAAGCAGTCTATCCGAAGATTGTCGGAGCCACGAGCCGAAGCTATCGGCAAGGAGATCAACAGATTACTCGTAGCAGACTTCATACGGAAAATCAAGGAAAGCGAGTGGCTAGCAAATACGGTGATGGTCCCGAAGAAGGACACGGACATCCTGCGGATGTGCGTAGACTTCACGTCACTAAATAAACACTGCCCTAAGGACCACTTCCCTCTTCCTCGGATCGACCAAATCATCGATTCAACTGCAGGTTGTGAGAAACTCTCCTTCCTCGACGCCTACTCAGGCTATAACCAGATTCGACTCAAGGTCGAAGATCAAGAGAAAACGGTGTTCATCACACCGTTCGGAGTATACTGCTACAACACAATGCCCTTCGGGCTAAAGAACGCGGGTGCCACGTACCAGCGATGCATGCAGGCCTGCCTCAAGGACCAGATCGGTCACAACGTCCAAGTCTATGTCGACGACATAGTCATAAAAACCAAGGAGGCAAGAACACTTATCGACGATCTCTGCGAGACGTTCGACAACCTTGATCGCTACAGGATCAAGCTCAATCCAGAAAAATGCGCCTTCAGCGTCCCCTCGGGTCAGCTGCTCGGGTACTTCATCTCTCAACGAGGGATCGAAGCGAACCCGAAGAAAATCAAAGCTATCATGACAATGGAGAAGCCAAAAAACCTCAAGGGCGTTCAGCAGCTCGCAGGACGAGTAGCGGCACTAAGCAGGTTCATCAGCCGCATGGGCGAGAAGGCCCTACCATTCTACCAGCTGCTACGCAAGGCAGACAAGTTCGAGTGGACACCAGAAGCAAACGACGCATTCGAAAGCCTCAAGCGGCTCCTCTTTACCTCGCCTGTTTTGGTCACGCCAAAAGAGCGCGAGCCCCTGTTGCTGTACATAGCAGCCACACACCAGGTGGTCAGCACAGTACTCGTGGTCGAACGACCCGAAGAAGGCAAGACCCACGGGGTACAACGCCCAATTTACTACCTCAGCGAGGTTCTCACTCCAACAAAACAGCGGTACCCGCACTACCAGAAGCTAGCCTACGGCGTGTTCATGACGGCTCGACAACTGAGCCACTACTTCCAGGAGCACCAGGTGATGGTCGTCAACGAGGCGCCCCTGAACAGCATCCTGAATAACCCAGAGGCCACAGGACGCGTGGCCCTGTGGGGCATCGAACTATCACCCTTGGACATCGTCTACGAGAAGCGACACGCAATCAAATCTCAAGTCCTTCCGGACTTCCTGGTGCACTGGATGGAGCTGCAGCTGCCTGACACCCCAGACATGTCGCAGTCCTGGACAATGCATTTTGACAGCTCCAAACGCGAAGCCGGAGCAGGGGCAGGAGTCATACTGACCTCCCCGCAAGGTGACAAGATGAAGTACGTCCTTCGGATGAAATTCAGAGCCTCCAACAACGAAGCCGAATATGAAGCCCTGATCCATGGCATGAAGATGGCAAAAATATGCGGCGCAACGTGCCTGGTCATCTACGGTGACTCCAACTTTGTCGTACAGCAAACGATGAATGAGTGCGACGCACACGCCGAAAACATGATCGCGTACCGGGCGCTATACAACACACTCGAAGGAGAATTCGACGGCTGCGAACTTCGGCACGTTGGAAGAGAGAGCAACGAGGAGGCCGATAGACTCGCCAACATCGGCTCCACTTATGCCAAGGTACCACCAGGTGTGTTCCTCGAACAGATCTGCGTGCCATCCATCAAGCGGAAATTCCCTAAAGGATCACCCAAAGAAGCAGAGCACTCGGGGGCTACGCTACCCGAAGGTCAGGACGGACCCGAAAAGTTGGATACCGAAGTTGCCATGGTCAACCTGATGCAGGTCATGGCAGTCGAAGAAACTTGGACACGTCCATACCTCCAGTTCCTAACAAACGGAGAATTGCCTGACAGCCCGACAGATGCTCGGCGCATATCTCGTCGGTCCAAAGCCTTCACCATCATCGACGGCGAGCTGTACAAACGCAGCATTACGGGTGTACTACAACGGTGCGTCACCATCGACGACGGCAAGGCCATACTCCAAGATATACATGAAGGCATATGCGGCCACCACGCAGGCAGCCGCTCCCTTGTCGCCAAAGCTCCTCGAGCAGGATTCTACTGGCCAACGGCCAGGAGCGATGCGAAGGACATCGTCCGCGGATGCAACGGGTGCTAGCGGTTCGCCGACAAACCGCACGCACCTGGGTCCGAACTTCGACCCATACCCATAGCCTGGCCTTTTGCCCAATGGGGCCTCGACATGATCGGCAAACTGCCAAAATCCTCAAAGCGAGGACATGTTTTCCTCCTGGTAGCAGTCGACAAATTCACCAAATGGATCGAAGCCATGCCAGTCACCAACCAGAAGGGCACAACCGCCGTCAAGTTCTTCGAATCCATTGTCTACAGATTTGGCGTACCACACAGCATCATCACCGACAACGGATCGAACTTTATCTCCGAAGAATTCCAGGACTTCTGCGAAGGCCTCGGGATCAATATCACGTATGCCTCTGGCACACCCGCAAACAAACGGGCAGGTGGAAAAGGCCAACGGCCTAATCGGCGCTGGCATCAAGAAGCGCCTCATGAGCTCACTCGAGCACAAAGCTGGAAACTGGACGGAAGAGCTACCGTCTGTCCTGTGGAGCTTACGTACTACGCCAAACAGCTCCACCGGCTACACACCGTTCTTCATGGTTCACGGAGCCGAGACAGTGCTACCAGCCGAAGTACGCCATCAGGCTCCACGAGTTGTAGCGTACAGCGAAGCCGAGTCCACGACCGCGCTCGAAGATGCCGTCGACACACTCGACGAAGCGCGGGATATAGCAGCAGCTAGATCAGCGGTGTACCAGCAAAGTCTCCGCAACTACCACAGCCGTCGGCTGCGCCCAAGGTCCTTCTTCGAAGGAGACCTCGTCTTGCGACTCAAGCAAAAGCGACCGAACAAACTCGATTCACCATGGGAAGGACCCTACCCCATCACCGAGGTCATCCCAGGTGACGCCTATCGCCTCAAGCACGTGGAGTCTAGAGTCGCATACTCCAACCCGTGGAACGTCTCGCACCTACGACGATTCTACCCGTAGCAACCTACCCCCCTTTTTTTCAATAAGGCTTTCAGCCAAGGCTATTCAGCCGAACCATGTACCTCCTCCATTACGATATAAATAAAGCTAAGTGTCTCGCCCCCAACCTTCGGTTGACTATTTTTTCTGCAACTTTACTACACGCTACAATCGCACTCGGGGGCTCCCCCCACCTCACGATTTCATCGACTGAGGACCAAACGTGTACACCTGAGTAGCTTACTACGTCAGGCAAACGAAAAGGGCACGTACTCAATCAAAGCATTGCGTGCTCACAAACAAGCAAACCTTTACAAAGGGCACATATACGCCCAGCCGCAATATACAAATTTTACATCTATCTATTTCTTTTCAGATCCTATCTACTCTGAAGAATAACCTGCGCACGCTGCTCAAACAAGTCTACAATTTGCTCGGCATACTGCCTTACAGCCGCGTAATGCGGACGCATGTTCCACTCGCCACCATCTGGTCGAGGAGGTGGCCCGGTCGCCACAGCAGCCAAATCCACGTCAGGGCGGTGCACCCTCACAAGAGACAAGGCAGCCTTCACCCCTGCGACGAGCTGCTGCCGCACCAGCTCCTTGACATTTCCGGCATTCCGAAACTTCGTCAGAAGACCCGCAAGAGTCGTTGGCACGGCATCCAACGGAAACATGACGTGCAGTACCGAAGACAGTGATGTCTGCACCTGGCGGAGCACCCGCGAAACCTGGTAGACGCGATCCTGCACCGTTGCCAGAACCATGGCGCGATCACGGTCCATCCAGAAGAAGCCGCCGGCCTCCATGTCCTGTTGAGTCAAACAATTGACTCGAACAGCAATACGCTCCTTTTCTTCCCTCGGA
Source organism: Avena sativa (assembly GCA_916181665.1). Lineage (NCBI taxonomy): Eukaryota > Viridiplantae > Streptophyta > Magnoliopsida > Poales > Poaceae > Avena > Avena sativa. Next base: position 110,435,129 of record OV702285.1, on the reverse strand, counting down.
GCAATATTGGCACCTGCGACAAACGCACAAAACAAGAGTAAGGCCAGTAGGCTCACCCGAAGAACTGGGCTACAGCCCGAAAGAAGGATCAACTTACATTGCAGCTGGTCGGACAGTCGACCCAGCTCCGCCATCAAATACTCCTCTCTGGCTGCACCACGGTCTGCTTTGGATTTCCAAACGTCGGCACGACCGCATAACCCAAGCAAATCCCTCTCCAAGCTACGCACGCGATCCCGAAGAAAAGCGAGCTGCGAGGAATCATCCAATGATGCTCGCAAGGGCCTTTCGGATGAAGTGTCAACTGGGTCAGCACCCGAAGGAACCTATAGCAGCAGAAAGGCACACAGACATTCAGCCAAGGATAAAAGCACAGAACGGAGGAATTCATTAAAATAAGGCCACTACGTGGCACAAGGATGGTACTACAAAAGATATTTACAATAGAAGCAGACTACAAACTACTCTACGCCTACTATGCCTAAGGTGCAGGACACTGAGTCGCCTCAGAGCCAGACTGCCTAGCCTTAGCCTCGCCCTGCTGCCGCAGCGCGTACTTAGATAACAAGTCAATGAGCTTGGGCCCATATCGTCGGCAGCGAGCGGAGTAGGCGGCGAAGGCTACCTCGGATCCATCCGCGGCCGTCGGCATCCGAGAGGTAATCTGGGGCAGGTCCAGCTCCGCCCCAGCCGCCATGGCCATTGCCAGCCCGACGGACGCGCCGATGCCCTTCTGCTTGCGCTTGTACGCTGCAGGCGCTTCACCCGACAGAGCCTCCGCCAGGGCATCCACATCTTCAAGGGACGCACCCTTCAGGAAGAGCTCCTGGTAGAAGCGACCAAGGACTTTTTTCGCCTTGGCGAGGGAGTTGACAACGGTGCTGCAGCGGTCTTCGACCGCTATAGTGGCATCATCCAGAGCACTCCCGTGCTCCAGAGCACCGCGGTCGAACTCAATGCCTGCGGCATCTGCGACAAAAAGAAGAAAATATGAAGAAAGGCAACATAGAAGAAGATCCGAAGGAAAAGAAGCAAGTACAAAAGCTAAAGCTCACCCGAAATAGCCTTGGCAGCAGCCATGAGCTTCTCCGCCACCCCTTTTTCACGAGCAGCCGCATCGGTGGCCAGCTGCTCTTCACGATCCGCGGCCTCCTGCTGCAGAAGCTCTTTTGCTTCGGCTGCCTTCGTCAGCTCTAGCTCAAGACGCTCTTTCACACCAACGGCAGCTTCGGCCTTCTGCTCCGATTGGCCAAGGCTCTTCTTCAGAGCATCAACCTCACGGAGAGAGTCGTTATGTTCCTCTGCATTTACAAAAAGCAAGTGTCAAAGAAAAGGACCAGGATATGCAAGAAAAGTACTACAAGGCAGACGAATACCTTGCAGCTGCCGCAGTTTTACCTCCAGCGTCAGGCGCTCCTCCACCAGCCGCTTGGCCTCTTGGAAAAAGGCTGCAGGAAAAGTCAACAACAGTAAGAACATGACTTGGGGGCTACGCCCCACACAAAGAAGCAAAAACAACATCAGCACTCGAAAACACTCGGGGGCTTCCCCCCATAACATTCAAGAAGAACAACTTACGTGCTCCGAAGGCGAACCCGCAGGCCCGCCTCCGAAATTCTGGGGCGCAACCACCAGCCTCTCCTGCACAGGAGGAACTGGCGCAGCATCACCAGAAGTCGCCACCGTCTGAGGAGGAGGCGACGCAATGTTCGACTCCCCCATCATCTCGTGCGCTCCATCACTAGAGCCGTCGGAAGATTGCCTGCACACGAACCAATCAACACAGGTGCAAAAACAACAAGGGAACAAAGGAAAACAGAGGCAACAAGAAAACTTACGAGCCCAACGCGCTCAGGTCGAAGATAGGAGAAGCCCTTCGGGCCCTCTTCTCTTCCTTCTTTTCTTCCTTCTTCTCCTCCTTTTCTTCCTTCTTCCGCTTTGCTGGCGGGTGCGGAGCAACAGCTCGCACAGGAATGGCAGGAAGAGGAGAGGAAGAACCCTCATGAACATCACCCTGACGCTCAAGGCCCAGAGGATTCCTGGGAGTCGGAGGAGTCGAGGCATCCGAAGACTCGCTGGAGCTCCGTGATCGCTTGCGCGAATGGTCCTCACTCGACTCGTCGGCATCCTCCGCTGGAGATCGCGCTGACGGTAGCTCGGACATGGAGTCCACGACTTCATTATCCGGGGCATTCGGATACCTTTCGGGCAATGGTGGTGCCATGCCCGGCACTTTGAAGCTCTACAAAAGGAGACGGAACTTTGTTAAGCAAACAAAGGAAAAAGTACACAGCTGACAAAACAAAAGGGGAGCACTACGTGCGCAAATCTACACCTTCGGTACGGCCAACGTCGAAGAAAAGGGAGGAGTCTGCGACTTCCCCGGAATTTCTTCGTCTGCCTTGAACTTCAACAACGCGCGAAGAGTCTTGTCAAGTTCCGCCTCGGAGATTTTCTCACTCGAAACCCTCGTCGGATCACGGCGCCCAGAGTAAAGAAACATCGGATGCGCCCTCGCTTGGAGAGGCTGCACCCAACGCTCAAGAAACGTTCGGATGACGTCGACACCGTTCACCTCCTTCTCAGGAATCAGTTGGAGATCCTCCACTCGACGGTACAGGGCCTCAATCTCCGCCACCTCACCGTCTAAGATTTGGTTTTTCCAGAATCTTTTCTTCTCAATCAACTGGGAGGGGTCAAAAGGAATGAGACCAAAATCTTGCCCAGGCAGTACGGAGTCACGGATGTAAAACCATTTCCTCCGCCAGTACTGGACAGATTCAGACATGGAAAAGGAAAAGAATTGGACATTGGGACTGAGAGAGATGATGAAACCCCCAATGGGATACACACCATCCGACCCAGATTGCCTCTTCACGGAATAAAGCTTCCGGAAGAGGCCAAAGTGCGGCTCAATGCCAAGCCAACACTCGCAAAGCGTGATAAAACACGCAATGTGGAGAAGGGAGTTGGGAGACAGATGATTCAACTGAACCCCATAGAAGAGGAGCAGTCCACGAAGGAAGTCATGAACTGGATACGAGAAACCACGCAAGACAAAGGCAAGAAACATAACCCGATACCCAGCTGGGGGACGGGGGATTACCTCATTGCCGGGGAGTCGCACGGTTGTCGCATCTTGCGGGGTCAGGCTCCGCTCGCGCAGTTTGCGGAGATCACTCTCTCGCGTCTCCGATCGACGCTAGCCACCATTGGTGACGCGAGCAGCGGCGGTGCCCTTCTTGCCTACGGCGGCGCTGGTCCCAACCGCGGACGAGGATTTCTTTGTCTTCCCCATGACGCTGCAGCGGTGGTGGCATTGGCAACGACAAAGAACAAAGGAAGTGCGGAAGGAAAGCTCAAGCGCGCAGCAAGAATCGCTCAAGAACAAGAAGCCAGTGAACAGATGAACTGGTGCGGTGAAAAACAAAACACGATTTCACCCAGGATTATAACAGCGAAGACGACGCACGCCAGCCGTCCATCGAGAATACCTAACGCCAACGATAGATCTGACCGTACACGTGTCAACACCACAACAAACTGTCGTTACCACGCCGTCCACTACGCGCGGAAATCGAGGAGGCGCCGTAATCATCTCCACGCCCCGCGTGACCGGTCAATTCAAAGTCAGCAAGTGGGACCCACGCTTCATCCCGTCAAGTCATCTCTGGCGCAGCAGACGCTTGAGGTCATCAATCATAAGCACTGACGTCATCAAAAGCTATACTAGCACCACTTCGGCTCCACAGCTAAAAGTACTCACTCGAATCTACGATTCGACTAAATACTTGGGGACTACTCCTATCAGGAGCGCTGGTCGTGCACCCGACAGACAAATGAGGACAAAATTGCTTCTCTGAGTCCTACATCGAGTCTACAACTCCACTAAGGACTCGGGGGCTACTCCCATAGGGAGGATGGATTTAAGCATCCGAAAATTTTCGAGTCCTGCGGACCTAAGGACTGAAACAATGCTTGAACTAAAAGTCTCCGTTCGAGTCTACGACTCGAACAGACACTTGGGGGATACTCCCATAGGGAGCGCTGGTCGCGCACCCTATGAAGTCTTCGACTGCGATCTTTTGGATCAGCACGCAAAAACTTTTTGGCAACTCTGCCCCAACAAAACGCTAAGTGAGCAACAATCTCCTTGGCCACCCGAAGCACCTCCGAGGTGATAAATGTTCGGATGCTGCGTCTGCGACGCAAAGATAAGACCTACAGATATCATCTGATGGCCTGGCAACGCACCTGACTGCGCTCTGCTAGTATGAATCCGTACCAACAGGTACGATGAAAAATCCTGACGGACGCGTTGGGTACACCAATTAAAATCACTGGAATTCCTCTCCTGTAAGTCCTCCGCGGCCTGAGTTGAATTACGCCAGCATATGTTCCAGGCCCGGGTTAAGGGAACCGAACCTGAAGAAGATCGTGTTGTTTCGTCCTAAGACAGTTAACTGACCCTGATCCGTCGGGTGAGTCAGGCACACGTATCAACAATCCCTACACATTCTCTTGAAAGACAGAGTTGCACCCGAAGGATTTAAGAGTCCTCAGCCGAATCTACGATTCGACTGATCACTCGGGGGCTACTGACATGGTTATACCCTACGGGTACGTAACTTCAGCATACCTAGTCTAGCCCAAGGAAGGCCCACTGCAGGCATACGCTGGCCCATGAAGATTTTCGGGTGACCAAGACCCAAGACATCTTCGGATCCTTGGAGAACAAGACTAGTTTAGATAGGAAACTCAAAAGGGCAAACGCCCTAGAACTTGTAACCGACTAGGACTATGCCCGGGACCTGCCTAAGTCTATATAAAGGCCAGGAGGGATTGTCCTAGGGCAACTCAACCAACCTCGACTCATACTTTCGCACACGCATCCACGCCAGATCGAATCTGTGCACCCTGTAACCTTCGGTTCCGCCGTAATCAAAGAGCAGACAAGCAGGAGTAGGGTTTTCCCTCCGGGGGCCTGAACCTGGGTAAATCTTGTGTCCCCTGGTTGCTTGTCTGTTAACCGTGCCACGATCTCCAGCATCCCCATCTTCTCCAAAACCCAAGTCCATAACAATGGGCATTGACGAGATTAAACCTCGTCGTCAGCAGAGGCTTAATCAATGCATATACCTCGCCGGACTTTGTAACCATTAAATTGCGTTCACCGGAGTCTTCATCTTCTCCATGACTAGTACTTGAGCTGTCGTCATCATGTCCCTCCAAGTTCAGATATTGTGAGGTGTCCTTATCAATAATGTTCTCCATTATTTCTTCTTCTTCAAGGTTTCTACTAAGTGGATCCATAGTTTCTAAAACAATAATATTATCTAGAGTAAGAGTGTAAACATTCAAGTGGACTTGGATTCATACACAAATATACATATTATTCATACAAAAATACACAAATAAATACACAAATGAAATTAAAACCCTAAGGATGCTTGATCATTTTAAACGAGTTCCGAGGGGTCGAAACCCTAATCAGGATGAGTCAGAGGTCCAATTTGTATACAAGTTTTAATCTATGCATGTAGTACAATTTATCGAGCAAACAAGTTTACAGTAAGAAAAACCGCGGAAGTCTGCTGCAAGAAAAACCGCGGAGAACCTAAACTTGCTGCCGAAGTCAATGAACCAAGATCAGGATGAGTCAGAGCTCCACAACGACGCCCCCAAGAGGGTAACGACCAACGAGACCTATGGTAAAGGGTTTTCACCCGGAGACCTGTGACGAAGAAGGTAGCAGCATCGACGGCCCCAGAGCCCTATGGTAAAGGGTTTTCCCCATCTTCGGCCCCGCCCGTTGTCCCCAAGATAGGCCCTAGACCGAGGAGAGAAGCCACGACGCTCACCAAAGAGCTGCCCGCGCAGTCCACCTTCTTCTAAGGCCGCCACCGACATTGCGAACTCTAGCCACCACTCCGACGACCAACGACACATCGCATCGCCGAAGAGAGGGACGCCGTGCCGTCGTTGCCAGCGGACACACCTGCAACCCGAGAAGGACCATGCATACCCCGACATCGATGGCATACTATACCGCCATGGCCACCACCGGAGCTCGCACCACCTAGGTCGCCCCTGCAGCCGAGAGGGGAGGTCGTCCCCGTACACTAAACTACACTAAATAACCCTAAACTAATACTAACTAATTAACTAAATAAAATACTAACTAACTACTAATAATTAACACTAAACTAACCCAAAAAAAGATACTAAACTAATACTAACTAATTAACTACTAAAAAAGATACTAACTAATACACTAAACTGCTAATAATTAACTAATTAACACTAAACTAACCCAAAAACTAACAAAATAAAATACTAAACTAATACTAACCTCTACGGGGCGGCCGGCCGGCAGCTGGCAGCGCGGGTGGCGGGGCGCCGGTATGGTGGAGGCGCGACTGGGGAAGCGCGGGGCGCGGGCGGCGCGCAGAACCGGTGCGGGGGACGGCGGCGTGCGGCAAACGGGCGGCGGCTGGCGCGGGCGGAGGCGGCGATGAGCGACGTCGGGGCGGCGCGAAGACGACGGACGCGGCGGCGGACAGCAGGGCGGCGATGGACAGCAGGACGGAGGCGACGGCGAGCTCCTCTGCTTATTTCGTTCCTCGTTCGATCGATCTGGCTAGGGGAAGAGAGGAAGGGGAAGGCGCGCATTTAATACACCCCCCCCTTTATTCCGTTTCCCGCGCGCATTTATTACCCCCCCCCCTTTAACACCGGTTCTAGCCACGAACCGGTGTTAAAGGGGGGGGGGTGTGGTGCGCGCGGGAAACGAAATAAATGCCACCCCCCCCTTTAACACCGGTTCGTGTCTGGAACCGGTGTTAAAGGGGGGGCATTTATTTCATGCATTAAAGGGGCATTTTTAATTCAAAAAATATGATATGAATTTAGAAAATTCACATCTTTTTCATTTCAACTCAGAAAAATATGAATAATATATCATAATTTTCAGAAAAATAATATCTATCCATTCATGTAAATCATTTTATATTTACTTTACATGAAAATTTTCAAAATAATTAAAACACTTACATATAAATTTTGATTATTCAATTCAAACAAAAATAAATTGTTAAATCCTAAAACTTTGAACATAAGAAATATTAAGCATCTAAAAATAAATCTAACCCTATTTTATTAGATCAAATCATATTTTAATGCCGCATCTTTTGTATTAACATTTTTGAATTGATTGGATATTTAAATGTCGCATCTTTTGTATACACTTGAATCTCACCAAGCCTCGCTCAACTTGCATTGTTTTTTTGATAAAATAGCATATTGTGAACCTAAAAATGATTTTTGTAGAAAATCATGAGCATCGTATCATGTACCTGTAGTTCATATCTGACCCACTTCCTGCCGATTCGGTAGGAATTTGTCTTTTTCACCAGAGGTGGACGGAAAGGTTTCAGATCCCCCTGTTGGTACATTGTGCATATAAGGTGGTCTAGTATTTTTGTAAAATGTGTTGGTGGTTTTTTGAATTAGAAATTTGGTGGTTGCTTCACAAAACCGTCCGTTTTTTATGTTCGGAAAATGGAAAATGCCTTTTTGGTGCGATAAAAAGAAAAACTTCCTCTTGCAACATTGTTTGCCATGCCATGATGCACATGTATGCACAATATGGCCATATTATCACAAACTATGCCTTGATTCTAGCCATAACATTGGTTATTTGACCCGAAAGCCAAGAAACCTCGAATGAGATAGGTCATTTTGTGAAGGTTTTTTCGAGACATAATCAATATACCAAGTTTGAGATTTTTCCTTCTAACTATGTCCCACAATAAAACACCACGCGAAGGTTTCGCACTGTTTCGATCTTTTTTTATTTTTTTATCCCCGTTTTAAACTATCGACAAACTTTGTCGAACAACGGGCATGATGATTCTTAGATCGGGGTCAAGCCTCGCTCAACTTGCATTGTTTTTTTGATAAAATAGCATATTGTCAACCTCGAATGAGAATGCAACTAATAGTAAGTTACATAAAGCCGAACTGGAACTGAAAATTAAGATACATAAAAAAACTGAAAATTAAGATACATGGCCAGATTAAGTAACAATCGGCCAAACTTGTTTCAGAATGTTGGAGTGATTTAGTCATGCTCCTGCCTACACCTGTAATACTCGCCACTGTAGTCGTCGTACTCGCCGCCGCCGTCATCGCTGTCGTCGTCGGGGTCGCCGTAATTGAACCTCTGGAGAGTACGCGTGGGCTGGACTTGAGGGTAGCGCGTGGGCTGGACTTGAGGGTAGCGCAGACGGGAACTAGAGTCGGCGGCAGTGTCATAGGCCATGACGCTCTGGAGAGTCCGACCACGCCACCATAGCCGACGGCCGGCCTCGTTGAAGTTAGGAGGAGGTGGGCCGTCCTCCTCGTGCCTGGCGAGCGCCCTCTCACGCCGATCCACGAAGAAGGCTTCCCAAGTAGGGAAATAGTCGGGATGCCATCTGGGATTCCTCCGCTGCTCCGGCGTGAGCTCGAAGTAGTAGTGGTTCGTGATGGCCATCCGGCGCGCCACACCTAGAGGGACAGGAGGAACCGGCACGCCTCCGACGCTCAGCATCCAGCCGACGGGGACACAGTAGCCCGGCGGACAGGGGTAGTTCGAGGCGCAAAGCGCCTCCGCCTCCCTGGGGGTTAGTGCTACGGTGGAAGCCATGGGAAAGAGTGATGAGGTTGCAGATATGAGTCTATAGATGTGCAATGACAATGGAGGCCAACCCCCTACATATATATAGTGAACTAGCGGGAAGAACTGGAGGGAAGAACTGGCGGGAAGAAAAATGGCGGGAAGAAGAACTGGCGGGAAGAAAAATGGCGGGAAGAAAAATGGCGGGAAAAAATGGCGGGATGAACCTTTAGTCCCGGTTGGAGACACCAACCGGGACAAAACACGAGTCAGCACTAATAATAGGGGTGAGTGTCGACATTATGTCGTGCGGCGTGTACCTTGTCCCGGATGGTGTCACCAACCGGGACTAAAGATGAACCTTTAGTCCCGGTTGGAGACACCAACCGGGACTAAAGATGAACCTTTAGTCCCGGTTGGAGACACCAACCGGGACAAAACACGAGTCGGCACTAATAATAGGGGTGAGTGTCGACATTATTTCGTAAGTGTCGACACTATGTCGAGCTGCTTGTACTATAAATAGGCATCCTTGTGAGTCCAGTCCTCGAGCCAGTTTGAGGCTATGCCTTACCTCCTTTCGAGAGCAGGGACACCACTACGGCCAGTTTCAGGGAGATGCCGACAGAGCCCAGTCCTCCGGCATCTCCGAGAAACTGGTCATAGAGGCACTCCCTAATATGTGAAATTAGTTAGCTCCCAGGTGTATTGATCTAGTTAGAGAAGTTACAAAGCTGCAAGATGGTTTTCGAGAGCAGGGACACCACTACGGCCAGTTTCAGGGAGATGCCGACGGAGCCTAGTCCTCCGGCATCTCCAAGAAACTGGTCATAGAGGCACTCCCTAATATGTGACCGTGCGCGTTTGGAGATCAGATCTTAATGGTAAGTACGAATCGGGACAACTTCTTCTCATAGTCCCGGTCCATCCACAAAACATGACTAACACTCAAGACATGTATTAATATTAAAAACATGAACTAGAGTTACATAATATGAGCATGAACTTTTTGGCATATGTCCTTCCTTATGATCGCTTCAGACGTAACCATGGAGCATCTTCTTTACTTAACGGAATGCTTGGGTCAGTTTTCACTGTGAAGGGCGGAATTTCATCAAACTTATTATAATCTTCTGACATGTCTGTCTTGTCCTCGATTCCCACGATGTTTCTTTTCCCTGAAATAACTATGTGACGCTTTGGCTCATCATATGATGTATTCGTTTGCATATTTTTTCTTTTTTTTTGGTCTGGAGGACATGTCCTTCACATAGAAAACCTGAGCCACATCATTGGCTAGGACGAATGGTTCGTCTAAGTTCTTGTCTACCTTCATAAGATTGTTGAGATCCACCGTTGTCATTTCGTACTTCTTGTCTACCTCAACCCCTCCTCCTGTTAGCTTCACCCATTTGCATCGAAACAAGGGGACCTTAAAATTAGGTCCATAGTCAAGTTCCCATATCTCCTCTATGAACCCATAATACGTGGTCTTTTGCCCATTGTCTTCTGCTGCATCGAAGCGGACACCACTGTTTTGGTTGGTGCTCTTTTTATCTTGGCCTATCGTGTAAAATGTATTCTCATTTATCTCGTACCCTTGGAAAGTACATACAGTCGAAGATGGTGTCCTGGCCAACAAGTACAGCTGATCCCCAACAGTGGTGTTATTCGTGAGAAGTCTTTGCAGCCAGCCGCCAAAACTCGCCATGTGTTCACTTATAATCCATTCATCAGACTGTCTCGGGTGTTTGAGGCGTATTAAATTCTTGTGTTCATTGATATACGGGGCAACCAAGATAGATCTTTGTAAAACCGTGTAGTGTGCTTGATTGAGAGAATGCCCGTCCCTACATATCATTGCTTTACATCCTAGGGTGCCTTTTCCACGCAGTCTCCCCTCATGTCGTGATTCTGGAACACCAATCGCCTTAAGGTCAGGAATAAAATCAACACAGAACTCAATGACCTCCTCTGTTACATAGCCCTTGGAGATGCTTCCTTCTGGCCTAGCACGGTTATGAACATATTTCTTTAAGACTCCCATGTACCTCTCAAAGGGGAACATATTATGTAGAAATACAGGACCGAGAATGGCAATATCTTCTACTAGGTGAACCAGGAGATGCGTCATAATATTGAAGAAGGATGGTGGGAACACCAACTCAAAGTTGACAAGACATTGGGCCACATCTGTTTGTAACCCTGGTAGGCTTTCTGGATCGATTACCTTTTGAGATATTGCATTGAGGAATGCGCATAGCTTCACAATGGGTACTCAAACATTTTCAGGTAGAAGCCCCCTCAATGCAATCGGAAGCAATTGTGTCATAATCACGTGGCAGTCATGAGACTTCAGGTTTTGGAATTTTTTCTCTGTCATATTTATTATTACCTTTATATTCGACGAGAAGCCAGACGAGACCTTGATACTGCTCAGACATTCAAAAAAGATTTCCTTCTCTGCTTTGGTAAGAGCGTAGCTGGCAGGAGTTAAGTGACATCGTTTACCCTTCTCGTTCTCAGGATGCATAGGCTCTTTAGGGGCCTTCAGACGTTGCTGGTCCTGCCGTGCTTCCGGTGTATCTTTTGTCTTCCCATACACTCCTAGAAAGCCTAGCAGGTTCACACAAACATTCTTCGTCACGTGCATCACGTCGATTGAAGAGCGGACCTCTAAGACTCTCCAATAGGGTAGGTCCCAAAATATAGATTGCTTCTTCCACATGGGCGCGTGTCCGGCATCGTCATTCGGAGCAGATAGACTGCCAGGACCTTTTCCAAAGATTACTTCTAGGTCCTTGACCATACCAAATACCTCCTCACCGGTACGGAGGACAGGCTTCCTCCGGGGTTCTGCGAGACGTTTGAAATGCTTGCCTTTCTTTCTTACTGGGTGCAGGTTCGGAAGAAATCGGCGATACTCTAGGTACACAACCTTCTTACATTTATCCAAATATACACTTTCAGTATCATCTAAACAGTGTGTGCATGCATTGTATCCCTTGTTTGTCTGCCCTGAAATGTTACTAAGAGCAGGCCAATCATTGATGGTTACGAAAAGCAATGCTCGTAGGTCAAATGGCTCCCCTTTGTGCTCATCCCACATACGTACACCTGGTTTGGCCCACAGCTGTAAAAGTTCTTCAACTAATGGCCTTAGGTACACATCAATGTCGTTGCTGGGTTGCCTCGGGCCTTGGATGAGCACTGGCATCATAATGAACTTCCTCTTCATACACAACCAAGGAGGAAGGTTATAGATACATAGGGTCACAGGCCAGGTGCTGTGACTGCAACTCTGCTCATCAAAAGGATTCATGCCGTCTGTACTTAGACCAAACCTTAAGTTCCTTGCGTCACGTGCGAAGTCCGGGTACTCTCGCTCGACTTTTCTCCACTGTGACCCATCAGCGGGGTGTCTCAACATCGCGTCTTTCTTACGGTCTTCCATGTGCCATCGCAACAACTTGGCATGCTCTTTATTTCTGAAGAGACGTTTTAACCGTGGTATTATAGGAGCATACCACATAACCTTGGCGGGAACCTTCTTCCTAGGGGCCTCGCCCTCAACATCGTCAGGATCGTCTCGTCTGATCTTATACCGCAGTGCAGTGCATACCGGGCATGCATCCAAATTCTCGTACTTCTCACCGCGGTAGAGGATGCAGTCATTAATGCAGGCATGTATCTTCTGCACGTCTAATCCTAGAGGGCAGACAACCTTCTTTGCTTGGTATGTACTATCGGGCAACTCATTATTTCTTGGAAGAAGATTCTTCATTTTTACCAACAACTTTGAAAATACGCCGTCAGTCACACCATTCTCTGCCTTCCATTGCAGCAAATCCAGTGTGGCACCTAGCTTTTTGTGGCCATCTTCGCAAGTTGGATACAACAATGTTTTGTGATCCTTTAACATCTGCTCCAGCTTCTCCTTCTCCTTTTCAGTTTCACATTCTTCCTTTGCATCAGTAATGGCCCGACCAAGATCGTCATCAGCGGGACCATCTGCTCCCTCTTGATCTTCATTATCTACCCCCGTTGCATTATCATCATATTCAGGATACATATTATGATAGTTGTCATCATCCTCTTCTCCTTCGTTGTCTTCCATCACAACCCCTTTTTCTCCGTGCTTGGTCCAATTATAGCTGGGCATGAAACCGGATCGAAGCAGGTGGGCGTGAATGGTTCTGGTATTTGAGTAGTCTTTCTTGTTCTGACAGTGAACACACGGACAGCACATAAAACCATTATGACCACGGTTTGCATTAGCCACAACGATGAAATTTTGGAGGCCCGTAATGTACTCGGAAGTGCGGCGGTCACCGTACATCCATTGCCGGTTCATCTGCATTAATATGTAGTTTATATCAAAAAATAATAGGGAGATGACCATTTATATATATAGTACATCAATGACACATGAAACTATAGTTGCCTACCTCGACCGAGACGGAAAGAGCAACAAGAAAACTTATTTTGAGCTCTCGGGCATTTCACCGAACACCTCTTATGCATATGAAAAAAACACAAACTAGCACTCTTCACACCCTCTTGCTAGGCTTCGAAATGTGAAAGAATGGAAGAGTGGGGTGTGTGTGGGCTGGGGTGGTGTCTTATATAGCCTTCCCCCCCTTTAACACCGGTTCGTGGTGCGCGGGCCACTGCTGCAGGGACCTTTAACACCGGTTCGTGGCATGAACCGGTGTTAAAGGGGGCTCCTTTTTTGCCGCAGGGGCCACGCTGGTACGGCTCCCCCTTTAACACCGGTTCGTTGAAGAACCGGTGTTAAAGCTCTTTTTCGGGATCAACAAAAGACCTCGTTTCCACTAGTGGTCGTCCCAAGAGCATCGACCCCATGGCGCGAACTACGCCGCGGCGGTGTCTCCTGAAGTGGCGAAAGCACCTCCAGGGAAACACCCAGCCCCGCCTGAGCCAGGTTTCCCCCATAATTTCTTATTAGCCTTTGTCACTCTTTCTTATAGAATCGCTGAATGGCGAGAGAAACTGTTCCGAGAATATTCTATCATCATCCAGATACGGAAGTTGGCGTCTCTCCATCCACCTTTCTAGATTGTTAGATGTTATTGAATTTTTGTTCCTTCACAAAAGGTACTAGTAGCATGTCCGACGACCAACACAAAGAAAAGAAGATGAAGAACACTTGAATCCTGGGGATGCCGACAACTCCTGTCAGGTAAAACTCCGGTTCAGTCAGCAAGTACTTCAGTGCTGCTATACGCCTCAAAACCAAGATTCCACTGCCTTTAACCCCTCACATGTTCACTGGTTTGCCCTTTTCAACATTCTCTTTGCTGGGCACGATTTGGAAGTCCTGGAACTTTTTGCATTGTCAAAAGAGCCATGACAGGTCATTTTTCTGGAGGATGCTTTGCTAGTACTAGTACTGTGTTTCTTCCATGTGGATTGCACATGAGCTTGTTGTCACTGCATTTCCTGGGGTATTGAAGAGGTTTGATGGTGCCATCAAGAGCACCGTAAGGAAGGAACTCCTCCATGTGACATGTGCTATCACACTGTACCCTGTGCATTTTCCTGTGTAGGGCTCACAAGAACTGGTTCTTTTCAACTAGAAATCGTAGTAGTACTGCTGGCATGGTCTCATCGATGGTGGTGGTGCTTTTAGGAGATCAATTTACTAGTGTACTACTTGTTTGTCAAAAGTCAGAACCAATACCTTTTCAGGATAGGGTGTCGCAGTGGCACAATTATAGCCATGCTAATTACAAACCATTGACCTGTCCAGACAAAAGATGAGTGGTTAATGCGCCCGATGCAGTCGTTGGAACTTGGAATTACAGGCAGGGGTCACTATAAAATATCTCAATTGTCAATGATCTACTGATACTGAGACAGTAGTATGGGCCACTAAACAGGAGCATCTCATTCTCAGCGTAGGCTGTGACTGCCCCGCCGAACCAGTTGAGAGAAGACACTTATGAATGATAGGATCAATGATGGTAGAGAGATGTCGTAGTCAGGCAGTGTGCTAGTAATGTAGTATAATGTGTTGCTAGATCTTTCTAGTGTCTAATTTGTACTAGATGGAAAACTCAGGAAATGATGTAGTAGTATTTAAATCAGCTTGAACGAAAGTGTCTGGATAGACTCAGGGTTTTTGAGAGAACCAACTCGAAATGCGGCAGATTTTTTCTATGAAATTGTAAAGTGGTAGATTTTCGGAAATTTTCTCAAAAAATTGTAGTTTTATGCTAACAACTCGTTTTATAACACTCACTAGTGTTCATGTTTCTCCAATAATAATCCAGTGCAATTTTCTTCAGCAGCACCACCTAACTTTGGGTTCATGAACAACATGCCCCAGTGAAATCCACATTCATTGGATACGCAAAAGGCCACCCCTGTTCATTTCGATAGCAACACCGGGACAGGGAGGAAGAAGCCCTATGTGTTCGCATGCTCGCCAAGTAATTAAATATGATAAAGCTGTTTCGTTTAGACCCATCGATCACGTGTTCTTTGGCGAATTAGAGGATTGGTTGATGGGCACATTGGATGCCTGCCTGCCTCTACAACTGTTGCATTGCATCTCGTTCTCCTAGTCCTAGAGGGAGATTTGCCAAGATTTCAAGGTCCCCCACGTTGATCTTCCGCCTCGGGCCGAACTCCTGCCGAGAACTATGTCCAGTCGTTCACATGGCTTGTTCACTCTTTTCAGAATATATATTTTGTAGGCCATAGTTGCAAACAAAGGATCTAGACACATGCTACTTCGCTAATTTATAGTACACATCAATATCTTATGCTAATTTATGCACAACGATAAGATACAGGAAAGTGAAGAACGAAGCACAACATCATCGATAAGACTATTATATATAGCTACCCTACCCAGATTCTTTACCATCTGCCATTTTCAAATAGTCCAGGCTCCCAAGTTTCTCGATTCCCCACCTCGAACCACGACGATCGTTGAAGAAGACGCGATGCTCAAGCTGTTTAGTTCTTCCGAGAGACGGTGGATGATCAGGTTAACTCAAGCCAGGTGGTCCATGTCAAGATGTAATTAAGCTGTGATTGGGGAGAGGCACCATTGACGATGGGCCACGTCCTAGACTCTAGCTGTTGTAGGCTGCTATCATCGCTGCCCCCTCTATGACTACGATGTCAAACCTGCTTATAATCCGCAAAGTGGCGCACAAAGAGATGCAGAGGTGGGACAATTGGGATAAGTGAGATATCATTTTTAGACTACTAAATTAACTCTAATTTAGGTGAAATAAGTGGAATAAGCGGGATATGTTAAATCTAGCTTATCCTACTTGCCCCATTTAGTTTTAAGTTAGTCTAGTAGTCTAAAATTGTTAGCCCACTTGTCCCAATTGTCCCACTTCTGCATTGAAAATGTCCTGCGCCGTCGCTGTAGGCGGCCCACCCTTGAATGGCATTAGGCACTGTTCGATACTGCTGACAAAAGAGTCAGACACATGCTACTTGGCTAATTTATGCACACCAATTTCTTATTACAAACAAAGGAGCCGGACACATGATACTGGCTATAACGCTAATCTATGCACTGTGGTGTCTTATATAGGTACAGTGAGTTAACAAGTAAATTGTCGTCTATAAGCTAGACCACTGTAACTAATCATATCATTTACCCTCTGCCATTTTTTGCAAGCAGCAGCCTAGAGCGGCGTAGCTCAATCTGTTTGATTCTTTCGATCGGGAGACAGTGCGTTAAGTTTTCTCAAGATGGTCCATGTATGCATCTGTGAGCTAAACGCCATTCCTACTGTCGCTCTCGCCCTTAGACTCGAGGTGCTATCATCACTGCACTCCATGGCTATGATGTCGAACCCGCTTAATTCGCACAATGGGGTAACCCTAATCCAATGGGTCCAACTCATTGGCGATGCTCATCATCAGATCATGAGCTTTGAATTAGTACGTTGATTTTGGAACAGTACTATGCGTCAGTGAGAGGATAACGAACATGTGGTCTTTAGGCACCGCTTCATCCGTTTGTTTCTGTAATGACAATAATGAGGACGCTTTGACCTAGAAATCGATGATAGATTAGCTTTGGATCTGCTAGTCTAGGTATTCACGGTAGTAACTGTATTGTACGAGCTATTGCATCTGAGAGGGAGGGAGAGAGAGAGAGAGAGGAGAAAACCACCTGCGCCCTGGCTCGACATGTATGAGTCAGAGGGGATGACGGAGCTAGTGCCGGCGTCAGTAGCCATGGGAGAAGGGCGACGGCGTGGGTGTGCGGTGGTGGCGGCGCTTCCCGTCGGCTCACACTAACCCTAGATCGGTAGGGGTGTAGGTGGGGTGATTGGCACAACGGTGAACCTCGTGTCCCGTGTTGCCGGTCCCCCACCATTTTATATAGCGCGGCGACAGGGGCCCACCAACCATGATTAGGTTGGGCGCCACCGATCAGGGCGCGGATAAGGGGCTCGAACGAGAGAGATCAAACTAACATTCTCCCCCTTGATCTCGAGTTTTCTTTTAACTTTATACTTTACACTTTACTCGTTTCATCACGGATTGGTACATAGAGCATGTTTTATCGTCTCAGCTCAATTGCCGATAGAATCAGACAGCCACTACATACTTTTCTATTTTGAAACAAATTCTGTTACTTTTGGGCATCTGTAGTACAGGAATCATAGGCTTTCCATTAATCCCATACCGGCCATGTGTTCCTTGAACACATTGGGTGGTAAGCCTTTCGTTAGCGGATCCGCAAGCATATCCTTTGTCCTTATATGCTCGAGACTTATAGTTTGATCCTGGACTTTGTCCTTCACAGCATAATACTTTATATCTATAGACTTTGTAGCATTACTCGACTTGTTGTTGTGAGCATAGAATACCGCGGGCTCGTTGTCACATTACATCTTTAGTGGCTTGCTGATGCAGTCTACCACTTTCAAGTCGGGTAGAAATTTCTTTAACCATAACGCATGTCCCATGGCCTCATAACATGCTATAAATTCTGCATACATCGTAGATGATGCAACTGTTGACTGTTTGGCGCTTCTCCACGAAATAGCACCTCCTGCGAGAGTAAAGACATATCCTGTCGTGGACTTTCTGTCATCTTTATCTCCCGCAAAATCTGCATCTGAATACCCTCTTATTTCTAGGGAATCAGATCTTTTATATGTTAGCATGAGACCTCTTGTGCCTTGCACATAACGCAAAGCTTTCTTTACCATCTTCCAGTGCTCTATGCCTGGATTCTCTTGATACCTACCGAGTACCCTGGTGATAAAAGCTAAGTCAGGGCGAGTGCACACTTGTGCATACTGTAAGCTTCCAACAGCCGAAGCATATGGTACTGACTTCATTTGACCGATCTCATATTGGTTCTTTGAACATTGGAATTTTCCAAAACTATCGCCCTTGACTATGGGAGCAGGTGTTGCATTACTCGCATGCATATTGTATTTCTTTAGAATCTTTTCACAATATGCTTTCTGCGACAGTCCTAACACTCCATTCTTTCTATCTTGGTGAATTTCTATGCCCAAAACATAAGAAGCTTCACCAAGGTCTTTCATGTCAAAATTTGAAGACAAAAACTTCTTTGTTTCTAGTAGTAGACTGACATCACTGCTAGCAAGCAAGATGTCATCCACATACATAATTAGGAAAATATATTTCCCACTTTTAAACTTTGCATAAATGCAATTGTCCTCAACATTCTCTTTGAATCCAAATATTTTAATTGTATCATTGAACTTTAAATACCACTGCCTAGAGGCTTGCTTTAAACCATAAATGGATTTCTTTAGGCGGCATCCCATATGTTCCTTCCCCTCCATGAAAAAACCCTTGGGTTGTTTCATGTAAACATTTTCTTCTAAATATCCATTTAGAAATGTCGTCTTAACATCCATTTGATGCAACTCTAAATCAAAATGTGCAACTAGTGCCATTATGATTCTGAAGGAGTCCTTACATGAGACCGGAGAAAAAGTCTCATTGTAATATACCCCTTCTCTTTGCGTAAAGCCTTTTGCCACAAGTCAAGCTTTGTACTTTTCTACATTCCCATTGGAGTCATACTTTGTTTTGTAGACCCATTTGCATCCTACTGTTTTGGCTCCTTTAGGAATTTCCTCTAAGTCCCAAACATTGTTGGAACTCATCGATTTCATTTCATATTCCATTGCCTCCACCCACTTGGCTGAGTGAGGGCTTCTCATGGCTTCTTCATATGAGGTAGGACCGCTCTCCATATGAACTGTTTTTGTGTTGTAGACTTTGTAAATTTCTTTGGAAATGGCTGATCTTCGTTCTCTTTTAGACCTTCTGAGTTCATCAGACTCTTGCTCATTTCTTGCCTTAGGTTTTAGCACATTTTCAGTATGTGGCTATTCTGGATCCCTTTCGTGCTCAATAGTGGGTTCAGGTGGCTCCTGATGGACAGGTTCCGAACCTTCTCCTATTGTTGTCACGTGTGGAGTCACAATAGGTGCCGTCACCACAACCTCAGGGGTTGTAGATGGTGGCACAACAGGTAGCAAAAAAAATGGCTCCTGAGTCATTGGATTAGGTGCATGCACCCTCTTCTCCTCAAGATCAATTTCCCGAGCTACTGTGCTCCCCCTCATCAATTCGTCCTCCAAGAAGACTGCATGTCTCGTTTCTACAAACTTTGTGTATCTGTCAGGACAGTAGAAACGATAGCCTTTTGATTTATCTGGATAGCCAATAAAGTGGCAAGATACTGTTTTGGGGTCTAACTTTGCAATGTTTGGATTGAAAACTTTTGCCTCAGCTGGGCTCCCCTAGACCCTCAAGTGGTGCAGAGAGGGGACTCTGTCTGTCCACAATTCGTATGGTGTTTTGGGCACCGACTTACTTGGTACTCTGCTGAGAATGTGAATGGCGGTTTTAAGCGCCTCCATCCACAATCCCAATGGGAGGGTGGAATAGCTCATCATGCTGCGCACCATGTCCATAAGGGTACGGTTACGCCTTTCAGCTACTCCATTTTGCTGAGGTTTGCCCGGCATAGAATACTGGGTGACTATTCCATTTTCCTGTAGGAACCTTGCAAAAGCTCCTGGTACTTGACCATATGGAGTATGCCGACCGTAGTACTCCCCCACGGTCAGACCGGACTATTTTAATTATTTTATCATGCTGATTTTCTACTTCGGCTTTGAAAATTTTAAATTTATCCAATGCTTCAGATCTTTCTTTAATTGGATAAATGTAACCATACCGGGAGTAATCATCCGTGAATGTTATGAATGAATCATAACCATCCACACTTTTCACAGGAAACGGTCCACAAATATCAGTGTGGATTATTTCTAGTGTAGCTATACTTCGGTTTGCAACCTTTTAAATTTGCTTTACATACTTTCTTTTGATGCAATCTATGCATTGCTAGATGTCTGAGAACTCTAACGGAGGAAGAATGCCATTTTTAACGAGGATTTCTATTCTTCCCCTCGAAATATGGCCTAATCTGCAGTACCATAACTTCGATGAGTCAAGAGTTCACTTTATTTTATTTTGTTCTTTGTTCGACAAGGGAACTTGTTCATTCACATCACACACAGAAAACACTTTCTCATGCAAGGATAATAAATAAAGCTTGTCATGTAGTGAAGCAACACCCACACAAGTATCTTTCAACCAAATGGCACATTTGCCATGTCCAAAATAACACTCATACATGTCTTTATCCAGGCACGACACACTTATTAAGTTTCTACAGATGGAAGGAACAAATAAAACATCCTTAAGAAGAAGAGCAAAGCCATCAGCTAGCTCCAGAGAAAATTCTCCAACAGCCTCCACTTCTGCTTGAATCCCATTCGCGACTTCAATGAGTATTTCTCTTCTTGGCAAAGTCCTTGTCGAATGGAATCCCTGTAAAGAGTTGGCAACATGAACAGTTGCACCAGAGTCAATCCACCAAGTAGATTTAGAAAACTTTTCATACAAGGATTCATTTACAAAAGAGACTATGTCTTTACCGTTCTTTGCCATTATGGACTTTAGCCATATTGGGCAATCCTTTTTGAAGTGGCTAGGCTTTTTGCAATGATGGCACTGGTCCTTGTCCCCAGGGAGAGACTGTTGATACTGATGCTGGTGCTGTAGGGGGCCCTTGCCATGTGGCTTGGAAGGGGAGCCACCATGGTTGCTGTTGGTGAAGGTCCTCTTCATGTTGTCCTTCACGTAGTTCAAAGAACCACCGTGAATGGACTTAAGCCTTTCTTCCTCTTGAGAACACATACCTATGGTCTTTTCAATGTCCCACTTTTTACGGGACATGTTATAGTTGATGACGAATTTCTCGAAATGTTGGGGAATAGAGGCCATGACAAGATGCACCAGTAGAGCAGGCTTGAGCTCTAGGTCCGTATCCATGGGCTTTAACTTAGCCGCCATGTTGGACATCCTCAATATGTGCTCTCTAATGCCATGTGGCCCTCCCGTATACTTTTCTGTCACCAACTGTTTTAGCAGCTGGGTTGCATACATCTTTGAAGAGCCAGTAAACTGGCTCTTTATCTTTGCAAGGTACTCACCAACAGAGGCACACTTTTCGATTGAGCCTACTATTGCATTCTCAATCGTGTTCTTGACACAAGCACTTTTTGTTTGCATTGACCCACTTTTGGTTATCTATTGAGTAGGCCAGCTCCAATGGAGCATGGTCTCTCTTTCTCTTTTCCCATGCAACACTGTCCTCAGTATCACCCCTCACTTGGTCCTCGGGCTTGACTGGCTGTTTAGTTTCAACAACCCAGTCCACCTCGGCGCAGACAAAGGCCAGGTATACCTTTTTCCTCCACTCAGAATAGCTATCTCCTTTGAGCAGGGGAATGTCCTTCAGGCAGCTCATGAGGTTGAGACCTCCTGAAAACCATAAAAGATGTGAGACAATCAGAAACAACTGTATGCATTAATCCAATGTTGGTATAAATTAAGCATGCAATTGTTTGTGCCATTTAAAGTTATATCACCGTTGGGTAAAGATAAAATTAAATGCACCTTTAACACATAATAAAAGGGATCATAATCATGTTTATTAATAACGTTGGTCAATTAATAACATGGAGCATAATCAACTTTAAATCACTTTATCACATCTTTTAAAACAAAATTTAATACACTTTATTGCATTCTAGCAATTTAAAACAACTATTTGCAGTGGAAACAATATTACAACATTCATAAAACTTTAAACTTTACAGAAAAAATTCTGCCTCTATTGCATTCTGTAAACAAATATTCATTAGAATAAACTGAATAGAGAAAACTATATGGAAAAATGCTTAAATAACTAAGCAAAACGATTAAAATAGCTAAAACAGCTCTGTAAAAAAATAAAAACAGAAAAAAAAATGACAGTGTGATGCCCTATTGGGCCTTTACCGCGCGTGGCCCAGCTCCCTCGCGCTATGGAAAACCGCCCATGTGCGGCGCACAGCGTCCTTTTGGCCCAGCTGCGGCCTGCCTAACCGCGCCGCCCCCGCGTGTCGTTAGCCGCCGCCAGCACTCTGCAGACTCTGCCCAGCTGCGACCCAGCAGCAGCCCGCCAGCGTCCTGCGGCCTGGCCACTTGGCCCGCCAGCGTCTCCGGCTGCCCGCCCTACTCGATCCAAGCCGCATGTTACCTAGGTTTTCGATCGGACGATGGAGCGCGCGGATCGGTCGAATAAAATGCCCCCACCCCCGCGGCCCCCAGAAACCCTAGCCCCATTCGTTGTCTGTCCACCCTGCGTCCCCTTCCCCCTGTTCCTCTCTTGAGCAGGGATCACTGGCGGCTGCCCCCGCGAGGGTTGAGGCGAGGTGGCCCCGTCCTGCGCGGCGGCCCCCTCCCTCTCCTAGCGTGGCGAGGCCCCTTCTCCCCTTGCTCCTCTCTCCTTGGCGGCGCTGGAGAGGCGAGGTGGTCGTCCATCCAGCGACGGCGTCGGCGATGATCCCCTCCCTTTCTGTAACATCCCAGCATTTAGGAACTAATGAAGGGTAGATTTAGGAAATTGGAATGTTGCATGCATTCATCTGTGAAAATGTGGGTAAAATTTTCACCAAATAAAAACCCTTAAATGATCAATGTTTCTTTCATACTTTGAGATTAGGTTTAGTCTTAAAGGATGATTGCTTTAATATTTAATATGATCTTTGAGGAATTATGTGTTTGGAAAGTGAATTTGAATTTTTAAACTTGAATGCTTGAATTATACTTCAAATGAATTAAGAATAAGATTTGAATCTTGATTTAAATTAGAGTTAATTATTATAACTCAAAACTTTATTTAAAGGAAACAATTAAGAATATGAAAACTTATTTCATATTATCTATATATAAACAAGTTACAAAAATGAAACTTATTGAAATCATTTCCAAACTTCACAATAACAAATGAATAAAGGATAATAATATCTCTTTATCAAAAATTATATAATATTTATCACAAAAGAATAAAATGAAGATTACAAAATAATAAAATGAAAATTACAAAAGAATAAGAAAATTACATTAGATTATTCTATAACTAATCTATAAAAGAAAACCTAAACTAAAATCTTCATCTTTATATCTGTACCTGCAAAACAAATAGAAACTAAATAGAAAAATAAAAGGTTAGTGTTAGAATTATTTTTCTCTCATACATGTCAGTGAGGTGCACTAAACAAGTTCATCATTGAGAAATTATCAAAAGGGGCAAGTTTCACCAATATGCAAGAATCCATCTTTCATAAATTTTAAGCCAGAAGTCAAATAACAGCCAAGAGGGGCAAGTTTCACCAGCCAGGTGAAAGTAACCAGATAACAGTAAGTTTCAAAATTCTGTAGATATCCACAAGTGCACAGCAAGCACACAAGCAGGGCACACAACTAACTTCATGTGATGTGCTGTCAGCCTCACAGCAAAGCCCCAAACTCACAAAACCACCAGCATAGTCGTGGAGAGGCACTAGTGCATCTCTCCACTACTTGCACACAAGAACAGCCAGCTTAAACAGCAGCTTGCCAAGCACAACAACCAAACTAAACCACCAAAGATCAACCAAACATCACCAGATGGTGACATAAGGAGGGGGAAGAATCAGGTGGATAGCAAGATCAAGTCCATGAGCTAGGAGGAACAGGCTAGCTCAAGAGCAAGCACAGGAGTCCAGCAAAACCAGATCAAGATCATCACCAACTTACTCCACAGTCATCAGAGTCTGTGGTGAGTATCATAAAACCTTCACATGATCTAATCATATCATCTAGGCAGAGGCATGTGTTATTTTATGAAACAAACTCTCAGAAAACACCCAAGTGGGGTGAATCCATCATAGAGATTTTAAGCTCTAAAAGCAAACATCAAAGTACCAGGATCCAACCAGAGCTCAGAACAACATCATTGCTCTGGTTGTCAAGCTATATATTACATTTCAAGCATAAATATAGCTAAGATCTAATTTCTAGGCACATCCCTAAAGTAAGGGTAGCACCTTAGAAACTAATCCTTTGGATCCAGATAATGATCAGGCTTACTATCAATTTTACCAAGCTTTGATTCAAAAACAATAGCTGGTACCATTACCAGGTCTATCTATATGAATCAACTAGATAAGGCCTGAACCCCTAAGCCTCAGACCAACATCATTGGTCTAGAAAATTCAGAGAAGAGCATTTCTATTTATATTATAAATCCAAGCTTGCTTTTAAGCTTAAACCAACCAAATCAAAGAATAATAATCAATCTTGTGTGCCATACCAAGATGGTGTCACAAGAACAATTCTATATGAATAAGGATAAACATCCAATCATCACAAATTCAACAAGTCAATCTACTAATCATTTTCCTGTCAGGAATCATAAATAAAACATTCCAACGTTTATCTATACTGTTTGAGATCATGATAAACTCAAACCACATATTAGTTTCTAAGCCAACAACACTAGGACAGTGATTACATCACACCATAAACCATGCTCCTAAACCATGAAATGACAGTGGAAGGTTATCAAATCATTAACTTTACCAAGCATGGTTCCAAAGCAACTATACCATCAGAACCATATGCAATCCAAGCATAAAAGCATCTAATCAGCCACCAGAAACATCATAATTCATCTCAAGCAACAATCCTTAGGCCAATAATCATTTAGCATGTTTACAGACCATCCAGACATAATCTAATTCATCCAGTATATGATCAACCACAGGATAAGAACCCTAAATGGATAAATCATCCTAATCAGAACCAGACACTAACCAGAGAGGTCACTGCCAACATCCAGGATGGGATGAGCGAGCACAGAGAACACAAGGGGGAGAGGAAATGAACTCACCATAGGTCCTCGCTGGAGATTAGAAGAGGAAGCAGAGAGGCCGACGACCATGGAGGCACGGGGAGCACCCCAGAGGGGGCGTTGTAACCCATACGGCGCCACGACGGCGACCATGAGCCCGCATAGAGGCGAGGAGCATCACCACGATGCGTGACAGCGGCGGCAGCACCAGGATCCACGCCAACCCCCAAAGCCTAGGGTTCGGGACATCATCGATCCATCGCAGGAGAGCCCTAGGCTCGAATCCAGTCGGATAAAAAGGACAATCATTGTCAATAAACCCCTGTTGCACCATGGCAGCGACCAGAACGGCCCACGACGGCGAGAATCTTCGGCGGCGGCATAGCCGGCCACGGGGTCGGGGTCAGAGGAGGAGAGGATGAGCTCGAGGGAGAGAGAGGCAGAGAGGAATGGGCTGTGTTGGGCTAGACCCTTCGGGGTGGTTATTTTTGTCTATGACTAATGGGCCAAAAGAATAAGCCAGCCAGAAATCTTTTAAGGCCTAATTTAATAAATAGGAAAAGACCAAAATACCCCTAGACTTAATTAAATTCTAGAAAATAAAATAAAAGTCCAAAAATTATAAATAAAATATTTTTGGATTCACAATAATCTACACTATCCAAATAAAATAAGATATAAAATTTTAGTCATTTAAATTTAATTAAGAATTTTGTAATTTTTATATTCCTCATGGAGTTTCACAAAATTAATGAAAGATGATAAAAATAAATAAAAATCACTTTAATTATATAATAATATTGTAGTATTTTTGAAAAATACTAAATAAATAATTAATAACAATTTTTAATGTATAATTGATAATTCCTAGAAGAATTATTAAATCAATAAAAGTCAAATAAAAGGGAAATAAAATAAAATAATTCAATATATGTTATAAATATTAAAAAATTAATATTTATAAATCCTTTATTATTAAAAAGAACTTTTTATAATAATGGAGTGAATGCATATCAAGTTAAATGATGCATTACATTATTGCATAATCATTTTGCTTCTTTAAATATTGTCCTTATCGGGCAATACTGATGTTTTTGTAGAACTAGAAGCTCTAAGTGATGATATAATGGAGCAATAGAACATAGGGTTCTATTTGCAACAATGATGATCAAGTAGGGACTTAATAACCCCTGACATTAGTGATTCTAGCGCCGTATATTACGTGTTAGCCATGAGATTTGGAATGGGACAGAGAAGTCAGCTGTATCTTCTTCCTCTCGCATGAAGCCGGATGTGCATGTCGTGGCTGTTATCACTCGTAGCGTGCATATTAATTGGTAATTCGTAGAGGATATGCAGCATATGGGTGGGAACCCTCATCGTCCCACGATAGTTCTGGCATCTAACGGTTTGTACAAACCATTGCCGTAATTCATTATGTGGGCATGGTGTACACCAAGGAGGCATGCGGGGTCGCGAATGGGGCAGTGATTGGCTTGGACCAACTACTGGGCCCCACATCATGGAATTGTGGATGGGAAAGTACGCTCGGTTGTGCAACAAGTAGTTGTTCTCTCATGGGTAAAGTAACGCACCTCTGCAGAGTGTAAGAATTGTAACTTGTTACTCCCTATTCCGAGAAGGAGCTACGAACGCAGTAGGAAAGGAACTCCATGAAAGTTCTGGTCAACCTGTGAAGGCTGATTGTCATAGATTTTTAGAATAAAATCAATCTTTAGAGAAAGATTTACAAAAATTGCATAGTGTCAAGGATTTATAATCCGAGGTGGTAGTTAGAGCATCAAACTTCCCACCTTGCATATAATTAACTTGTTGGGTAACGCTGTTACTCATCCTTTCCTTTGATCCCTTGCTTAGACTCTGAGGATCCCGAAGACGTGCCAATGTATGCAGCCGAATGTCAAGAAGATGTGTTCTACGAGGAACCTGATCTGTCAGGAGGTGTTGAAGGGGTGGATTACGAAATCCGCTATGGTGTTGACGATACGAGTCCAACTAAGTACCTAGTTAGTAGTAACCAACAGAGCCGAGCAGCATGAACTCTATAGAATAAGCTGCTGAGCTCAACTCCTAGTCGGAGTTGCTACTTTTAAATTCCGCTGAAACACTTTATATTTTGGTTTGTAAGTTGAATCTTTATGAAGTCTTGAACTTCTGGTATTGTAATAATAATGTGTGAATGTTTGTAA
This sequence comes from Avena sativa, assembly GCA_916181665.1. Classification (NCBI taxonomy): domain Eukaryota; kingdom Viridiplantae; phylum Streptophyta; class Magnoliopsida; order Poales; family Poaceae; genus Avena; species Avena sativa. The sequence goes on along the minus strand of OV702285.1, from coordinate 110,407,975 downwards.
TATGGACCCGCAATGTTTCTGTTGTACCACTCTGAGGGATGTGATATTTACGGAACGGTGTTCTATGAGTGTCATGTCAACAACTATAGTGTACTACGCATGCAGTGGTATGCTGGGTCACCGCACTTTCCTATGCCCCCATCCCCTTCTCTTTCCCCTCTGTCCAGCACCCCCCACCCCGCGAGCAACGAGGCAGAGAGGAGTGAGCAGCGGCGGCGCCTCCCCTTGGCTCCTTGCCGATGCGCGCATCCACTCGAGGGTGGTGCGCCGCCGTCAAGTGGACGAGGTGGGGCGGATCTCTTTGCCGGCGGTGGCCGGTGGCTCCTTGGATCTAGGGTTAGGATTTCTTTTTGGTTTTTGGGGTTTTCTTTGGATTTGGGGAAATCTGGGGTGTTCTCTTAGCGTGATCTGGGGAAATTTTGGGGATTTTCTTTGCCCCCGAAGGGGTGTGTTCTTCTTCCAATGCCTCGGCATGCTGATGCGCGTCGAGATAGAGAGGAACGCCGTGGCCAGAGGGGGCAGACGCACTTTAGATCTAGGTTTTTTCACTTTTGCTTTCTTTTGCTTTTCTATCGAAAGAAATCTAGATCTAGGCTAGAATGGTGGCTCTGATACCATTGATAGATTAACTTTGGATCTGCTAGTCTAGGTACTCACGGTAGTAACTGTATTGTACGAGCTATTGCATCTGAGAGGGAGAGAGAGGAGAAAACCACCTACGCCCTGGCTCGACATGCATGAGCTAGAGGGGATGCCGGAGCTAGTCCCAGAGCTAGTGCCGGCATCAGTAGCCATGGGAGAAGGGCGACGGCATGGGTGTGCGGTGGTGGCGGCGCTTCCTGTCGGCTCACACTAACCCTAGATCGATAAGGGTGTAGGTGGGGTGATTGGCATAGCGGTAAACCTCGTGTCCCGTGTTGCCGGTCCCCTGCCACTTTATATAGCGCGGCGACCGGGGCCCACCAACCATGCTTAGGTTGGGCGTCCCTGACATGGTTATACCCTACGGGTACACGACTTTAGCATACCTGGTCCAGTCCAAGGAAGGCCCACAAGAATATACGCGGCCCATGAAGATTTTCGGTGTCTCAAGCCCATGACGTCTTCGGATCCTTGGAGAATAAGACTAGAGTAGATAGAATATTCAAAGGGGCAAACCATAAAACCTGTAAACGACTCGATCTATGCCCGAGACCTACCTACTTCTATATAAAGGCTAGGAGGGCACAACGAGGAGGGCACTTCATACCACCGCATACACACCTCCACGCCAGATTGCATCTGCGCACCCCTATAACTTTCGGTTTCGCTGTAATCAAGAGCATACAAGCAGGAGTAGGGTTTCCCCTCTGGGGGCCTGAACCTAGGTAAACCTCGTGTCCTCGTGTTGCTTGTTTGCTAACCGTTCCGCGATCTCTAGCATCCCCATCTTCTCCAAACCCAAGCTCATAACAATGGGCATTGACGAGATTAAACCTCGTCAATTGGCGTCGTCTGTGGGAACTGGGGGCGCTAATTATGCGATCGTGACGGTCCCAACCAAGGCGATCTACAACTCTGCGGCGACGGAGAGCCACCTCCTCTTCGGCGCTTTCGACTTCACCGCCCACTCGCATAGCCACCCTGAAGGACTTCGAGCCCGTTGGCGACGGGCTCAAGATCCTGTTCGGGAGCTTCTGCTTCTAGGTGGGGCAGGCCGGCACTCTCCATCTCCCAGAGCGGGTACCCCTGCCATCGATCAGGCCTGCTTCATGGGCTCCACATCCCGTGCTACGCACATCGCCATCGACAGATGAGTCCTATGACATCAGCAGCTGCAACTGAGATCTGTGCGATCCGCCATCGGAGGAAGGGACCTACGGTTCCGGATCTGAAAGCTGCGGCAACAGCAATCCGATCTACGAGCGCTACCAATGTGCCGTAGTCATCCAGAGCAACATGGATCAGGAGCACAAACCGCCACCCAACCCGCAGGGTAGAAACGGCGAGAACAGGAGAAACCAATCCCCCCGCCCAACGAGGAGGACACCGGTCCCAATCGAGGCATCCACCTCAGCGAGGAAGGATGGGCTCAAGCACGCGAAGCCGTGGAATGCAACAAGATCCTGCCTGTGCGTGCCTCACGGGACCTAATGATGGCGTACCACCTGCTCCTCGTCGAAGAGCACAAGAAGCAGGTGAAGATGCAAGAAGTGTTTGACAAGCGCAAGCAAGCGGCCTCAGAGTCCAGTGCGCGGCGAGCTGCGCTCTCCGCCATGGGAGGCTCCAGCTCGCATGGCAACCACAGCAACAATCACCGTTCTCGCATGGAGAACATGGATCCCACTTCACGTCGCGAGGTGACTCGGACCCTCAACACGTCTTTCATGGAGATGGATGCCGACAGCAACGTCATCCCGAAGACACCGCAAGCTGCGATCATGGCAGCCACCACATACCTCGCGTCCCATCCACCTCCGGTGGGGGACCCGAAAAGGGCCATGCACAAGTCCGCACTAACCGGACTCGGACTCATTGGAGTTGCGCTCCACGGAGAAGCTCCTGCGGAGCCAAAAAAGAAGGTTGCGGTCAGGTTCAACCGCAGTCCCATGCCTTCATCCGATGAGGAAGAGCACGACCTACCTCGAAGGCACAAGAGCTCGTGCCATCACAGCCGTGATTACGACGCTCGAAGCGAGCTCACCCAACACAAGATCGACAAAGCGTGCGCCAAGCGTGTCTGCTCGTCTGAATCCGAGGAGGACGATGATGAAGGAGAACTCTGCGGAGCCCGATGCTTCAGCAGATCCGTCCGGCGGACACGGATGCCACGGAACTTCAAGCTTCTTTCGGACACTCTGAAGTTTGACGGCACACAGGACCCCAAGGCGTGGCTCAACGATCACCTGTCGTCCGTCAAGCTCCACGACGGAAACAAGAACACCGCCCTGCAATGCCTTCAGCTGGAGCTGACAGGCGCAACCCGGATCTGGCTCAGCAGCCTATCCTCAGGATCCATCCGAAGCTAGGAGGAGCTGGCACTACTAGGAAATGCTTCATCAGTGGCGCATCAATATTGGTCTTCTGTGGCGCATGGCTGGGACGCCACTGTTATGTCGCCACTGATAAAAACTTCTGTGGCGCATTCCGAAATGCGCCACAGAAGTCATGATACTTCTGTGGCGCATCGGTTGATGCGCCACAGGACTCTGTTCAGTGGCGCATTATGAACAATGCGCCACTGAAACACTATGCGCCACATAAGGTTAAAACGATGCGCCACTGGTTTGAGTATCAGGTATTAAAAAAATTGAAACTTGTCCAAATATACAATATTATATAGGTATTATACAGTATTATACAGAAACAGTATATTTGACTTAGTATATGAAAACAAATATAATACAAACATGAATATAGTGTCATCACACTACTTAGAGCCCGAACGAGATAGACAAGTGATCATCACATTACAATACAAGTCAAATGAAGTGGTTTGTTACAAGTGTTTGTTACAAAGTTCACCATCTCATCACATTACAAATGAAGTGTTCATCTCGCCTACACTAGAATCAAACAGAATACAAATATGACGACGGTGAGCAAGAGCAAGAGCACTAGCAATATCTTCATCCGGTTCTCCTTCCATAGGTGGTTCCTCCACTTGGCTACCTCCTCCTCTCGAGTCGCGTATCCTTTGTAGCTGTTGCCGCTAAACTTGTTCACCTGTTTCTGACAGTCCTCCCACTCATCGTAGACTCTTGGAACCCAACCCTTGTACACCACGTACCACTTCGTCATCTCTATAGATAAGGCATATTAGTAAATCATGCAACAGAAAGAACTAAATTGGTTCACATGCATATATATTCACATAAACTAAAGCAAAAGATCAGTAAACATAGAAGATAGCACATCGATCATAATCATAGAACTTCGACGACAACGACCACAATAGTGAAGTTTACAACATACGACCACGGTATTATATAGTTTGTGACACAACACTACACACAGACATCTATGATAATTCTAGGCGCACACATCTATCAATGTTGAGAACTACTAACGCTCGGCTTCGGGAATGGTAGATAGCCATCCTTCGTCATCCACGTCATGCTGTCACCCTGTTGACGAAGAATATTTTCAATCTCCCTCTTAGTCAACCCTCTGTTGTGTTTTAGGACCCCTCCCCTCATGTTGACATCTTCCACGATGATTTCCGACAACTTAACCTGGATGCGATGGAAGTCTTCTCTAAGATCATCATCGTCCCTTCGCGCCAAATTTTCGGCCCATGCTCGGAAACTAGATGGCAGAGTTAGGTTTTGGCAATCCCGGACAAACCCTTTAAGGTGATGCATGGCGTAGAAGGCCTCCTTTGCGCCGCCAGTAGCCGACTCCTTGACGCAGGGGAACTCGAGCACATGCTTGAACACGTGCTTGCCATCCTTGATACATTCCCCCTTGTTGACGAAGGGGCATCCCTTTTTAGCGTAGCCCTTGAGAGTCTCATTCAAAACACCCCTTATTCTGGTGTAGTCCTTCTTCTTCTTCTTACTCGCCGAGTCGAAATACGATGCTATCGAGTACTTTGTGCAAATGACGATGAGTGTGCAGTATTTGTCTCTACACAACACGATTGAAACGGGATGTTGGAAAAGGGCAAAGGAAGAAAGCTATAAGAAATCCTAAGTTAACAATGCTATGGGGTGTGTGTACTTACTCGGGAAAGAAAGGCAAAAGAAGTGTGTTCGTCCTCTTGTGGTCCACCATGAACTTCTCTAGATACGCCCTCCCCTTGGCACACGTCTCAGATCCTTCCCTCAACTGGCTATCATGCATGTAGTAGGGATCCACTATCGTGATGTAGGGGGTCTGCTCTCTCTTGGTCTTCATCGCCATATTGAGCGCGAATAGGCGGACCATGTTATAGTCCAGCCGTTTCGAGAGAAACAGCTTGAAGACGTCCTCGTACGATATGAAGAACACATCCGCGGGGGCTTCATGGACGAAGTCCACGTCCGATGGCACCTTGATAGTGAAAACCGGGTAATTTGGATCTTTGTCTTTAAGAAGAATGCCCTCTAGTATCTTGATACTATCACTCAAAGCGAGCATTTGTCCACCAGCAAGGCGAAGCAGATCCAGAGTCAGTATCGCTTCACCGGCTATATGTATCCTGGGGCAAGCCATCCTCGCGGGCTGGTACGACGTCATCCTTAGCCTGGATCCTCTTCGGAGGAGGTTGGCTCTCAGCTTTCTTACCTCTCTTCCTGTGCTTCTTCGTCTTCTGAGCAGGCTCTTCCACTGGGGATGCTAAGTGCTCAATGGCCGCCTTTTGGAGTGTGTCAGGGCTAAAGATGAATCCAACTGGTTTCTCATGTTGATCGGCGGGCGGAGGCATCTCTTGAGATAAACCTCCGAAGACCAGGCGTTGTGTGCATGTAGTGGGACGCCCACCTTGACCCTCGCGAGCGATGAAGGGTTCTTCATCCACAGCAGGCATGTACAATCCTATGCCGGCGTCGGTGTTGATGTAGTCGTCGATGTTGACAAATTCTTCATCATCATCGTTGTTGCCGCCATGCGGTGATGGTGGTGGCGGGGGCGACTGTGGTTGCGTTGCGACGGCGGCATCGCCTTAGGGCGGCCCACACGCTCCCAATAGTTGTTGGTGGCGACTGGTGGTGGCGACGACGACAGGTGGCTTCCTAGGTGGTGGCCGGAGGATCGAGGTGGCGCCGGTGACAGGTGGCATCCGAGGTGGTGGCCGGGCGATCGAGGTGGTGCTTAGGTGCCCCGTAAGACGAATCTGACTCTTCGGCCATGTCAAGGGCCAGCCGTGGCATTCTGCAAGGGTCTTGTGTTCGTTGGCTCCCTAAGGTTGAAAGGTGGGGGTCCATGTCGTCGCACCCGGGCAACACCCGAGCAATCCGAACCCTCATCACGGCATCGTCCATTGCATTGTTGTGCATCGTGCGGTTCGCCGATTGTATGATATTGCCCTTGGCAAAATCCTTCAACTCGCCGTCGGCAACTTTGTGGAGTAGTACGCAAGCAGCGTCCTGAATATCGACACATATGTGTTGGGCATCATGATTGAGGTGGCAATCATCAAAGGCGCATAAAGAAGATGAAGCGGATTATGATATTAGTTACCTTGGTGAGGGCGTTGAGCTCGGCTAATGTCGACACACGGCCGATCCCGGCGGCAGGCCGATCATCAGCATTCTCTCGCGGTACTGGTGCCACCGCCGGCTGTGCGATACTGGTATTTTTGGCGGGAGCAGCAGGGGCAGCTGTGCGACAACAAGCTCTTGCGGCTGCGTCGCGGCGATGGTGGCCGGCGGGGTCACCAAGTCCGGCGACGCGTTAACATTGATGCTCGTGTTGCTGCCGCTAAAGCTGGGCACGTTTATCGGCCCCTGTCGACCTCCCGCAATCCAAACAGCTAGCCCCTCCATCAACCCAGGGGGGATGATCGCGCGAAGCTTCTCCTCCAATAACTTGTCCATTGCTTTCTCGTCCACTTTTGCCTCTAATGTCTTCACCTTCAACTTCAGCTCTTCAACCTTGGCTTTATCTTTAGCCGCCGACTGGTTCTTCCTCTCCCTCCTATTCTTTGTGTCCTCTTTGTAGTACTCGATAAACTTCATGCTTGTACCGAAGCCGGACACACGGCCAGCTGATTTTGGCGGCAACTTCTTCTCCCTCTTCTTGTAAGTGTTCGTCGCCCTGTTAAAAACAGTGTCCCATGGCTCCGCCGCCGAATCTTGGGACGACAAGTCCTCGCTAGCGTTCAATTCCTTCTCCTGCAGAGATACAAGGAGAGGTGAACCCATGCATGCATTTAGATTCTTGGCTTAATTATTTTAATGAGAGATCCACGGTAAATTCCTTACCAGCTCATGCTCAAAGGCCTTCACATCCGGGTCGTCAGTGACGAACTCCCCTGTAACAGGGTCCAGGTAGTAGCGGGCCCGGACAAATTATCGGATCTGCAGGTCTGTAATTTTATGCCATGGGTTCTCTTTACCCAGACGTTCAAGCTCGGCGTCCTCCTTGTCCAAAATGGGTTGTTTCCCTCTGTATCCGCCGCTTCCAAGCCGGTGGTTACCTATGTTCTTCTCTCACATAGTCTTTCCCCACTTAGTCCATGCTTTAGAGGCAGCGGTATCTAAGTCCGCCTTGAATATCTTGAACTCTTCTTCGTCGAGCATCGGATTTTTCCTACTTATAATCTCCCAGCTTTCACCTTTGTCAATGATGTTCTTTACCCGGGTTTTCCAGCTGCTCAAGGCGTTGCTCATCTTTGTCAGTGCTAGTTTGTTCACCGTGTTCTTATTACTCTCCAGGTTTCTGAACTTCTCTGGGAATGTGTATCGCTTGTGAAGCTTCTTAAGGAGGTTCTCAACCAAAGCATGATTATGTCGGATGTACGACGTGTTGATCGACATGCTTTCCCAGACGATGCACCCGAGTTTCATGCCGTACCCGCAGGCAATCAATGAAGGCGCAATGGGTTGGCCACCTTCTGTGACCTCGGTGAACTCATCACAGACGTTGGTGAGCACTTGCGGCTTCCGATCCTTAATATCCTTCTTCTTCTTCTGTATGGTGGTCGGGTTGCCGCTACCACCATCTGTGCGCTCGCCACCATCCGTGGTGGTGTTACCCTCCTCCCCGCCTTCACTAGTTCCATCGTAGTCGTCGTCGTCCCCCTCGTAATCTGGATCTTCCTCGCCCCCAGCACCTCCGACGACGGTCGTCGGTGGTGGTGTCATTCTCATCTCCTCCGCCTCCTAATGCTCTTGGGACGGCCCCTAGAACGATTTGTTGGCCTCTCGGGCTAGATCCTCGACGCTCATTTGTTTAGAAGGACCGGCCTCGTCGTTAGTCGACATGTTTGTGCTTTATTACTAAAAAAAGAGACAAAAGTTTAGCACAAATATCGACCGAAAAATTCGGCATGACCTTTGCTAATTTTTGGACCTACGAGTGCCCATTTATCAACCGAAATGGAAGTGAATCAACACTTCGGGAGAAACGGGCAACTCAATTGAAATCCCTGCAAGAAAAAACACCCTAGCCCCATTGATAACCCCATTGACACCATCCATCATCATCCAACACCATCTCATTCACAAAATAAACAAACCTCTGCAGCACCATCTCATTCATAGATTCAAATGAATATACATAATCAACAGCACCACAGATCATAACCATATCATATTAAATGATTCAGTTAAACAGCAGCATCTCTACAACGAGTTCATAAACAGATCATAAACAGATCATCATATAAACCAGATCATCATAACTAGATCATATAAACCAGATCATCATAACCAGATCATCATATAAACCAGATCATATAAACCAGATCATAAAGATTATTGCTTTCTTTTTATATCATATATAACCAGATCATATATAACCAGATCATTTACAACCAGAGCATCTCTACAACCAGTTGTTTCAGTTTTAAAGGTGGTGTGTGTGTGCAGATATAGCCATCAGCCCTGATGCAGATATAGCCATCAGCCCTGATGCATCACTTATATGAATAGTTCTTTGCAAGAAAGTGACAGATTACACAATAGAGGTAAAGTACGAAAGCAGCTAGATTACACAACATTGATGTCTTGTTCTGCACGGACGTGGATACAACACTATATTTACATCACTCTCATTGACACCACGCAACGACTTAGTAACTTGATAAAGTTAAAAAAATTCACAGAACCATTTTAGCACCATTTCACAGAACATGAACTAAAAAATTCAAACTTGAACTAAAAAATTCAAACTTTACACTGAGTGAACTAACTGAGATTTGCAAAAATTAGAACTGAACTTAAATGTTCAAATTTTCCACTGACTAAACTTTGGCAAACACTCTCAAAAGGCAAGCTCACTCTCAAAAGGCAAGCTCACTCTCAGTTATTCCTTGCCAGGATCATCCTTCAAAAGGCAAGCTCACTCTCAAGTCTGATCATATACTTACTCGCAAAAAAAAACCACCAAGGTGCATGCATCAAACAAGAACCCTATCCCACTATTCAAATTGGCACATACTAATCAGATAAATATATACAAAGGACCTATAAATCTATACACAGCACCTATAATTCTATACACAGCACCTATAAATCAGACCTAATCAGATGCTCACCTAATCAAATGCTCACCTAATCTTTAAACAAGTCCAGACCTAATCAGATGCTCACCTGGCATGGACGGCGAGGTGGAGCAGGATGGGGAGGTGGTCGTCAACGGTGGTGTGCGCCGCCCTTCTCCTCCTCGGGGGCGGCTGGTGTACGCTGCCCTTCTCCTCCTCGGGGGCAGCTGGTGTGCGCTGCCCTTCTCCTCCTTGGGGGCGGAAGCAGGTGGCTCCTCCACGGTCTCCGGCGGGGAAGGTGGCTCCTCCTCCACGGGCTCCGGCGGCTGCAGGTGGCTCCTCCTCCACGGGCTCCAGCGGCGGTAGGCGACGGCAGGTTTGTCGGGGGCGCGCGAGTAAGCTAGGGTTCGTCGGGGGCGCGCGAGTAAGCTAGGTTCGTCGGGGGCATAGCAGGTTGGGGAAAGAAAAGGGGAAGGGGCGAACAGTTATTTGGCTAAGTGACAATATTCTGTGGCGCATATCGCTCGAATGCGCCACAGAACATTGGCACTTAGTCAAAAGAGCCGTGAGGCTGTAGTTGGACATCAAACACAGATTAGCCTAGTGGTTATGATGCATAGACAAACCTTTCCTAGCCAGGTTCGAATCCTGGTTGGGTCACTTTTTTTTTCTTTTTTTCAAAATTATATGTTACTAATATATTTAAAACCAAGCACATACTAATGTATATTTATACACTCCCCGAATTATTGTATCTATTGTGCTTGTCACAAACACATGTCAATTTGTATACCCACACGAATATCACGATATATTTTTAGTCTCTAACTAATACACAAAAAAGGTCACACATTGTCGTGTGATATTTCGATCTAGCTAGCCTCTCTTTACAATCTTCTTGCCTTTTTTCTTCGCAGTTGAATACTTTAGCCCGGGCACTATGAGATTTCTTCTCGTGAACGGACAACCTTTAGTAGGTAGTGTGGTCTTTCTTCTTACTGTAGTAGTAGTAGGCATGTTGAAGTACTTGTCGAACTCCTCTTCGATCTTCGGATCGCCATTCTTGTCGAAGTCTTGCTCGTTGGTGGATCCTTCCATTCCGATGATGCTCCTCTTGCCCCTCCTCACTACAACACGACTGGGCTTTGATGGGTCGGTAATAAATAAACATTGATCAACTTGGCTAGCGAGTATCCATGGCTCATTTTTCGTGGAGGCCTTCTTTGCCGACTTGGCATCTGGTATAACGCAGGTGGTGAAATATCGGCCTTATTTTTCGACGTTCTTGGCCCATCTAACACGGAACATCGGTACCGTCTCTCCACAGTAGTCGAGCTCCCATATATCCTCGATCCTTCCATAGAATCTTTCCATGACAGTAGTCTCGTCATCAGCGAAAGACATCATAGTAACTCCTGAGTTTTGATATTCACTATTCATGTCCTTTTCCTCGGTGTAGAATCTGTAACCGTTGATGTCGTATGACTGATAGGTCTTTACGTTATGCGCTGGGCCCTGTGACAAGGAGAATATGAGTTGTTGATCTTCCGTAGAAGATGTCTGTGGGGGATTGTCCAGCGGCCTTTTCTTGAACCAACCCGTGAAGGTGGAGTTGTGTTCTCTTGTTACGTCTCCTTTCTTCATCGGGCGGGCCAGGTCCACGTACTCCTGCTCGATCAAGCTTTTGTGCTCTTCCACCCAAGGGCTGACCAATTCAATGTGTTGTAGTGCGACTCGGTGTGCCCTGGCAAAGTCGGCGCGTCAATTAGAAATGCCGACATGCAGTGAGCGGTGGCCCTCGCGGTGACCATACCCAGCGAGCCTGCCGAGGTGCTTCTTGGTGGGTATTCCAACATCCTCGTTCTCGGTGGTTAGATGGTTCTGGCAGAAAGAGATGCACTCGTAGATCAGAAAGCCCTTGGCTATGCTTCCATCTGGACGGGACCTGTTGCGAACGAACCCTTTGATTACACCGTTCAGCCTTTCAAACGGCATCATGTTATGCAGGAATGTCGGCCCGAGCTGGATGATGTCATCCACGACATGGACAAGTAGATGCACCATGATGTCGAAGAATGCGGGCGGAAAGTAAATCTTGAGCTCGCATAGTATCACCATGATCTCTTCCTATAGCCTGTCGAGCTGCTTCATGCCGATCGACTTCCTAGAGATGACGTCGAAAAAGTTGCACAAGCCAAACAGCGTCTCACGGACGTGCTCGTCTATTATCCCTCGTATGGCAACTGGAAGTATCTGTGTCATCATCACGTGACAGTCGTGGGACTTCATACCGCTGAAACTATTCTTCGCTACGTCGAGATACCTGCTTATCTTGCCCGAGTAACCGTGAGGAACTTTGACTCCTAGGAGGCACCTGAAAAACTGCTCGATCTCCTCCTGACACAGAGTGAAGCAGGCAGCGCGAAGCACAACCACCTCATTCTTCTTAATCCTTTTGCGGCGACCCTGAGTCCCTTCCGTTTGATCGTCATCATCATCACTATCAGGGTACTGAAGCTCCTTCTTGATGCCAAGCAATTTCAGGTCATTTCTTGCTTTCGGCCCATCCTTGGTCCTCTCCGGCATGTTGAGGAGAGTGCCAAGCAGACTCTCGGTAACGTTCTTCGTGATGTGCATTACATCGAGGCTATGGGGTGTGTGGAGGACCTTCTAGTACGGCAGGTCCCAGAAAACAGACCTGGCTTTCCATACACCCAGAAGCGGCTTTGTCCTTGGTCGCTTCTTCCCTGGCGCTGGGCACTCATCCCAATTATTCATAAGCTCCTCGATTTCTTCGCTGCTCCTCATACGCGGGTCACCGCGTTTTCTCCACGGGTGATCCATGCGAAGCCACTTTCGAGTCTCTTGGAACACGGTTTTCAAAGACCCGAGATCCTTGGGTAGCTGGAGATGCGGGGTCTTATCCATGCACTTGACACATGCATTGTGTTCGTGGTTCACCTGGGCCGATACATATGCGTAACCAGGGTAGTCCTGCACCGTCGTGAGCAACGTGGCTCTCAGAGGGAAAATATTCTTTAGTGTAGGCGTCCCACGTATGGGCCGGCGTCTCCCACAACGTGGCTAACTCCTCTTTCAACAGCCCGAGATAAAGATGCATATTGACACCTGCCTGTTTTGGCCCCTGAATAAGAATGCTCATGTGTACGTACCTTTGCTTTGTGCAGAGCCACGGGGGATGTTGTACGGCCATACAAACACGGGCCAGGTGCTATGCGTGCTACTCTGGTTGCCAAAAGGATTGAGTCCATCGGTGCTCATACCCAGCCTGACGTTCCTTGCATCGCTCCCGAACTCTTCGAACTCGATGTCCAATGCATTCCACTGGCTAGCGTCTGAAGGGTGTGTTAGGATCTTGCCCTTCTCTGGATCATCTTCGGGTTTCTCCCTTTCCGCGTGCCATTGCATTAGCTTTGCTTCCTTAGGATCTACGAAATATCTCTATAGACGGGGAGTGATAGGAAAGTACCATACCACTTTTCGAGGAACTTTCTTGTTCCCTCTCTTGTACCGTCCATGGTCGCACACCGGACATGTGGTTCTCTCCGCGTACTCGTTATGATAAAGTGCGCAATCATTGATACATGCGTGGTATTTAACGTGTGGTAGGTCGAGAGGGCACACGATTTTCTTGGCCTCCTCTATACTTGTCGGCAATGTGTTCCCGTTAGGAAGACGATCGTGCCAGAATTCCATGTTAGCATTGAAGCTCAACGTCGGTCCATTTGTGTTCCGCCTTCATCTCTAGAGCCTTGAGCGTTACACTCAGGCGTGTATCCTCGGGCCGACACCCAAGATATAATGGAGTCATCCCATCTAACTCCATTTGCGCCAGCTTGGCTTTCTCTCTGGCTGCAGCTTTGGCGTTGCTCGTCTCCTTGAGAAGCAGTTCCTGAACATGAGGATCCCTTAACACCGAAGTTAGCAGCGTCTGGGTGTTCGCTTCTTCTCCTTCTTCATGATGGTCATGCCCGTCGACATCTCCTTCTTCATCATGATGATCATGCCCGTCGCCGGTATATTCTTCGTCATCATTACCATGCCCGTCGGGAGACTCTTCATCTTCTCTCTCGCCCAAGTCTTCATGATGACCAACACCATTTACTGTCAGCTCCTCATCGAAGTCGTCACGCATGAAACCGCGCCTGAGCAGGTGATCCTCCAATTGTCCAGAATCAGGGTCGATCCAGCGCTGGAGTTTGCATGTTCGACATGGACGTCTTATCTGGGTCTTGTTGTTCCGAATCATGTCCGCCTTGGCGTCTTTCTTATACCTAGTAACTCGACCTTCGCTCATGCTGACGACCATGGTAGCCTGCGCGGTATGCACATATAGAGCAAAAAGACAGAGAGTAGGTTAATTAGAAATATACACACACATGCAGGGTCGTCGCCGGAAAAATTCGGCATTACCTTTCCTAAAAGTAGGACATATGGGTGGTGCAAAAATTTTCTGAAATGGAAATGAATCAACATTTCGGCAAACATCCATGCACCACACCGGGACAGAGACAAGCAAAAACAAGAATCTTCTTCCCATGCAAGCATTCATGCACCACACAAGCTTCATGCACAAACATCATCTTCGCGCCATGCATGCATCGCATATACACACCGCCCGCGCGACAAGCTTTACACCTACAAAACATGCATATTCATGGCCAATTACTCACCGGGTAGATAGAATACCGAGTCGAGAGCGCGATGTGAGAGAGTGTGGATCAATAGATCTATAGAGAGATAATAGTACACAAATAGAGATGTGGAGGAGAAAAGTAGGTGTGTTTTAGATCAACTAGTTGGAGAAAGGCTTTCCCTAACCAATCTATCAACTATAGTAGGTTTAAATACAACAAAATATAGAAAAGTATAGACACAATGGGGTGGGAGAGAGGAGGAAGACGAGCTGGGAGGAGGGGGAAGACGGATGTGAAATGGATGGTGGGAGAGAGGAGGAAGCAAAGCTGCCACCTTTATGTAGATCTGGTCGAAGGATTCTGTGGCGCATACAGGCCGTATGCGCCACAGAAGTTCAATCTTCTGTGGCGCATAGGGGCTGCATGCGCCACAGAACCTTGGCCATAGGGTGCAGTGGGCCAAGTGGGCCCCTGACTCAATGTTCTGTGGCGCATGGCCAACGAATGCGCCACAGAACCTGTGGGCCCGGCACTCAGTGTTCAGTGGCGCATACTATGGTTATGCGCCACAGAAGGTTAAACTTCTGTGGCGCATATCCCACCCATGCGCCACAGAACACTGAGGCACAGATCTGCACCAAATAAAGGTGGCAGATAGAGCTCTTTAATGACACCCCTCTATATATGCCACACTCCCTGTCCAAAGCAACATACATGCCCTCATGTCTTCTTCCCACAACTCGTCGGAAGACTCGCTAGAGAGCACAGCCCGCTCGCGTTCCCTGCAGCCTACTCGCAGTGGAGGGGCGAGGTCGAGGGGCAGTGCTCGGAGTCAGCCGCCACGAGATTCAGAGGTCAACCTAATCGAGGAGGAGGCCAGACTGCGTCACGAGGCCCTCTACAACAAGGCCATGAGGTTGTACGCCGTGCTCGCGTCTCCGGAGGAGAAGGCGCGCATGGCGGAACCAATCGGGTGGCGGCCGGTCCTCGACCCCAACGTGTCCATGGAGGACCACGTCCGCAGGCTGCAGGCGCGCGTGAACAGGGAGGTTTGGCATCTTCCACCGCCATCGCCCCCACCAGCTCTTTGAAGGGATTTGCAATGTTGTAGTTTGTGTATTTGCAATGATGTATGGCATTGTTGTTTTGCTGTTCAAGGTTATGCGCATGTGAATTTTGCAACGATGTATGTGTTGGAATTATGCCCTAGAGGCAATAATAAAGATGTTGTTATTATAATTCTTGTTCATGATAAAGTTTATATTCCATGCTAGAATTGTATTAAGCGGAAACATTAATACTTGTGTGGTTTGTGAACAACACCGTGTCCCTGGTACGCCTCTAAGGACTAGCTCATTGATCAATGATGGTTAAGGTTTCCTAACCATAGACATGAGTTGTCAATTGATAATGAGATCATTTCATTGGAGAATGATATGATGGACAGACCCAAACTAAGCAAAGCAATTAGATCGTGTCATTGTGTTCATCTTTGCGAAGCTTTTCCTATGTCAAATATTGTATTCCTTAGACCATGAGATAATACAACTCCCTGGTATCGGAAGAAAGCTTTGAGGTCATCAAACGTCATCCTATGAGAGGGTGATCATAAAGGTGTCTCTCAGGTGATCGGAAAGTATCTGTTGGGTTGTATGTATCGAGATGGAATTTGTCCCTCCCAAGTCGGAGAGATATACTTCGGGCCCACTCGGTAATCGATATCAACACCGCTTGCAAGCATGTGGTTAAGGAGTTAATCACAAAGTGATATCGGATTACGGAACGAGTAAAGTACTTGCTGTGAACGAGATTGAACTAGGTATGACGGTACCGACGATCGAATCTCGGGCAAGTAAAATATCGCGAGACGAAGGGAATATATATGGGATTGTTTGAATCCTGACATCGTGGTTCATCCGATATGATCATCGATGAATGTGTGGGAGTCAATATGGGTGCCCAGACCCCGCTGTTGATTATTGATAGAAGATCATGTCTGCATATTCTCGAACCCGTAGGGTCACACACTTAACGTGTCTCGACGCTAGGATAGATTGGATAATTGGTTTATGAATTTTTGTTCGGAGTCTCGGATGGGATCCGGGATATCACGAGAGGTTCCGGAATGTTCCGGAGAATAAGATTCATATAAGGCAATGCAGTTTTTGGAGTTCGGAATTGTTCCGGGTTAATCGGTATTGTACCGGAAGCTTCTAGAACCTTCCGGAGGGGGACCAACGTGGCCCCACCTTCCGGGAGGGGGCATGGGCCTATGAGGGAGTGTCCTGGCCGCATTGGGCCAGGGGCACAAGGCCCCATAGGGCCCAGCCGATCCTAGAGAGTTTAAATCGTTTAAACTAGAGATAGGGTTTCTAGAAGAGGGGAGAGTCCATGCCCCCCACTCCTTATCCTTTGGGCTTGGGGGAGGGGCTAGGGCTGCGCCCCCCCTCTATATAAAGAGGGGTGGGGGCGCACCAACCCCCCACACCTCTCCTCCAAACCCTAGCCGCCTTGCTAGCTTTCCTCTCTCCCTCCCGACTGTTTGTAGGCGAAGCCCTGTAGCAGAAATTCTCCACCATATACACCACGCCGTCGTGTTGTAGATCCAATCTATCTCTCCACCATACTTGCTGGTCCGAGGAAGGAGGAGACGTCGAGGTGCTGCACGTGTGCATCTCACGGAGGCACCGCCACTTGTGGTGCTAGATCGGATCGGATCGCGAGGAGGAGAAGCGAGTACGACTACATCACCCACGTTTCGACGAACGTTCCGCTGTGCGAATCTTCAAGGGCATGAAGATCTAATCCAATCTCTCTCGTTGATTGCATATCCTAGATTAGATCTTGGCTTTCCCTCTGTTCGCATCCGTAGAAAATTTTGATTTACTATGCCGCGAAACCCTTCAGTATGCCACTGCACATGTCTATCTACTAGATTGTCTAGTATATTCTACCTATTCCACTGGTACTTGTTTAGTTGGGAAAAGCACAAGAGGAAAATGTGTGTGCTAGGAAACAAATAATCTGAGAAGCACGAAGCTTTCTGTGGCGCATACTACACACATGCGCCACAGAAGTTTGTTCTTCTATGGCGCATACGCAACAATGCGCCACAGAAGCTTGTACATAGGTGTCCAGAGAGTGGGGCCCACATATATCTTCTGTGGCGCATATCGCAATATGCGCCACAGAAGATATAAACTTCTGTGGCGCATCTCCTTGTATGCGCCACAGAAGTTTGGTCAGAGCACGGTCAGACCCCACCTGCTGTGGGTCCTACCAAACTTCTGTGGCGCATACAGAGTAATGCGCCACAGAAGATTCATGGTCCAACGGCTGGTGTGGGTCCCACCAAACTTCTATGGCGCATGGCTCTGGAAGGTGCGCCACAGAAGTTTGGTGGTTCTGTGGCGCATTTCTACGGATGCGCCACTGGCTAACTTTTGTGGCGCATGGTCAGGACCATGCGCCACAGAAGGTATGTCTATCTATAGCTAGTTTCCTAGTAGTGTGGCGTACAGTTTCATCCGAAACTTCAAAGACACCAGCAAGAGACCAGCCTCGATTGAGGAGCTACGAGCCTGCACCCAACGAACGGGCGAATCCATTCGCTCGTACATATTACGCTGGTCCAACACCAAGAACTCCGCGGCGCACATCTCTGAGGAGAAAGCGATCGACGCCTTCAAGGATGGCGTCAAGCGCTAGTACTTCGAGGAAGAACTTGGGCGCGCCAAGCCCAAGACACTCGACCACCTCATGGACATCGCCAACAGGTGGGCAGATGGCGAGGACTCCGTCCACCGAGCGCACTCGGAGGAGGAAGATGACTACGGCCGCCGACGTGAATGCCGTAGCAAGAGAAGATCGCGCGTCTACGACGATCGCGACGGACCCGACATGGTCGCGGCTGGCTACGTCGACCGCCGCAGCGACGGCAACCGCAGCAGCAGCGGATACCGTGGAAACAACTTCCGCGACGGAGGACGCCCAGCGCAGTCATGGCAACGCCGCGGCCGCGACGATGGACCCTCAGCATACGACAAACTGTCGGGTCCATGCACCACCCACTTCTACATCGACAAGTAGGATGGTAAAAAGAAGGCAAACCATATGCTCAAGGACTGCCGCGAGTTTCAGAAACTGAACGAAAGCATGTCCTAGATGAGGCAACAAGCCCCGAACCCCGGGTACGGGAACGCGCCCGCACCAGGTGACATCGCCCACGGAGCTCCTCCACCACCACCCATAGGACCTTCGAATCATCCAATCGCACCTGCGCAGAACAACGGCGGAAACGGGTACCCCATGCCAAAAGGATCAGTGATGATCCAAAGAGGGCGCCCAACGAACAGGGTGCAAAAGAAAATCACGCGTCAGATCAATCTGGCCGTGACCGCTCCACCCACCATCCCTGAGTACTTTAGCGGTTCGGAGTCCTGCATCACGTTCAGCCGTTCGGATCACCCCTGCCAGGTCCCTCGCCCCTGGTGCTCGAGGTGCAGATCGGAGGGTTCGACATGAGATTAAACCTCGTCAGCCCCCGATCAGGGCGTGGATAAGGTGCTCGTTCGGGTCGTTGGGTTGGGCTTGAACAGGAGAGATCAAACTAACAATCGATACTGCTGTTAATTTTTTTTCACTTGCAAGTTTGGGTTAATGCTAGAACAGGTACGTGCAGGGTGGCAAAACACAAACGCCGGAGAACATTAGAATGGTGAAAACCTGGATTTTTACTGTCAGATGCGCGGCTGCGCCGATCGGTTACTGTCAAACAAACAAAAAGCAAAAAAAAAAAAGTGTGCCCGTATATCAATTTTTCATTTGAACATCTATACTAGCGCGACAGGGAGGAGAATCCAGCCCATAATAAAGAAACCATGAATGAATGAATGCTGGAGTGAGAGTGCCAATACGCTGTACCTCATCCATACGGCCAAATTAGGATTCAAAAGATTCCGGGGACGGGACAGCAAAATACTGTATGTCTAGCCTGCAAAGCTCCGACCATGTCCAGCCAATTTTACCCAGGCACGGACTGTAACCCAAAGCTTCCTTTGCCTGCAACCTGAAAACGTCTCATGCCTGCATCTGTTTTTACAGCCAAAAATAGCAACAACATTACAAAAAAAAAACGAACTTTTTTTTGTAATGTGTTCTACATGCCAAAATCTCCGAGAAAAGAAATATGTAAATGGTTTGTGCAAAAACAAAACGAATCCAAGTGTTGTGAGCAACAACTCTGAATGCTCTAAAATTCTGCGAGAAGTCGGTAGGCCGTACGCGTCTGAAACCTGCTGGTATCTGCCCCGACTGCAAGTTCTGGCCTCTGGGGGTGCCGACAGGAAGACCGGGGGCAGCTAGCCATGTCAATTTCGGGATAACTCCGTCCACGTCGTCTCCCCATCAACCGGAGGGAGCCCCGACATTTTCGACAGGATCATTACGTCCGCGGACGAATCCACGGCCATTTTAGGGTTGAGGGGGAGAGGACGAGGGCGAAAGCTGGCCTTTCCGTTCCCTCCATCCCGGCGTCCCCTTTCTTTACCACTTCCGCGGGCGGCCACTACTACTACTACTGCCCACATCACTCGCAGCTCCCAACTCCCAAGTCGAGGCGGCACGAGAGCCCACACAGAGCTTCTTCCTTCCTGGTCAGACACTCAGACACCCCGTGACTCTCGATCCGCCTCCCCCGGGCGCTCCTTCTTCTCCCTCCTTGTCTCGCTCCTGGACGCGTGAAAGAGGGACTGAAGATCCGTCTCTCAAGGTTTCCACCCCATTTCCGGTAAGATTTCTTCTATTTTCTTCTCTAAGGAGAGTACGCATTTCCCTCCCCGGTTTCCATTTCTGGTTCTTGTTCCGCAGCTACCTGATGTAGATCTGCGCCGCCCGGACGGTTCCGTGTTGCCCCGTTCCTCGCTCTTCCGTAGGACGGACGAGCGCGAGGTTCCGCCCGCGCCCTCTGCATTTCTGCAGATCAAAGCGCATCCTGGCTTTCGCGGGTCTCATGATTTCTCGCTTTCTTTCTTTCTTTCTTTCCTCAGTTTTTTTTTTAATCTCTGCAAGAAAGTTGGCGTTCCGATGTGACCGGGAATCGGCAACGGTAAAGGACGCCATCGATTGCAATGCGCCTGCGAGTGCGAGATTGGGAGCCACTTTTTCTCTCTCTTCTTTCTTTGGGGGGTGGGGAAAGAAAGGGAGATGGCGCCTTTGATTGATTGACAGGACAAGACCTCTTTGCCGATCCCTGGCAAATCCTTGTTTATTGCAAAGTGGGGATACTGTCGTATGATTACAGTTAGTGGGCGGTTAGACAGGTTCAGTGCTTCTGTGAACGCCATATGGTGGACTAGGAGGGGTGACATGGACTTCGTGTTAGTAACTTTATTATCAACTCCAGTTGTGACCAGGTCTCGCTTCTCACTGTCTCTGTGGTGGAAGGCTGATGGATCTGAGTGTAGAGGTTCTTTCCTGACTTTGTTTGCTTGATGAGTTGATGACTGCTCTAGTCATGCAATTCTTGGGCTGCATCATTGTATCTTCAGATTTTCTTTTGACATGGTATCTTCAGATTTTAGTTTATATAAGATTTTTTTTCTCCTTTTGCAGATTTTGAATGTAAGGCCATCAGTGGTCCATCCAAGCTCAAATCTTTGATTGACCAGTAGAACTGCAATCTGGTCTCCAGGTTTCTGTTTTCCGAGCAATGACTTCCAAGACAACGCCCCCGACTCTCCCAGCAATCCCCAACATAGAAGAAAGGAAGCAGCATCCACAGAATGATTCCTCTCTTGATATCACCGGTTCAGGTAAACCGGGTGCAGCCTTGCCAAGGAAGTTGCCGGAATCAGCTGTCTCGAGCAATCCAAGCAAAGAAGTCGAGTCCAATGACCAGAAACCGTCTCACAAGCTACACGAGTCCGTTGTTGATGTTACGTCGAGCAAGGTTCTTGCAGATGACGAGAAGGGTATTGTGGAAAATGGAAATGTGAAATCAGACTCGATGTCAGACAAGGAGCATGGTGCTGCAACGAGTGCGAGTGGATCAAGTGCCAGGCTGATGGGAAGATGCGAGACCGGAGAAAGAGGTGTTAGCAGCAGATGCAGGCCGAGCACAGGCAGTGATGTCAGTGAGGAAAGCTCCTGCAGCAGTTTTAGTGGCACCAGCAAGCCTCACAAGGCAAATGATTCAAGATGGGAGGCGATCCAGATGATCAGGACTAGAGATGGGATCCTTGGCCTGAGCCATTTTAAGCTGCTGAAGAAGCTAGGCTGTGGGGATATCGGCAGCGTGTATCTTTCAGAACTGACTGGGACCAAGAGTTATTTTGCAATGAAGGTTATGGACAAGGCGTCACTTACAGGCCGCAAGAAGTTGCTTCGAGCCCAAACTGAGAAGGAAATCTTGCAGTGCCTGGATCATCCTTTTCTTCCGACATTGTATACACACTTTGAAACTGATAAGTTCTCATGCCTGGTTATGGAGTTTGCTCCTGGGGGAGACTTGCATACTCTTCGACAGAAACAGCGTGGCAAGTATTTTCCAGAACAAGCTGTTAAGTACGTCTGATCTATATTTTATCTTGTGCATAATATACCTTCCTGTCTTCTAGTCCTTTAGGATTTAGCATTTTGTTACTAATATAAACAATAGGTTTTACCCGTATTGTGTGTTCTGATATATTGTGGAAATGAAGTACACTGAGGAAAGGTTATGGCCTGTAGCAGAATGCATAATATATGTATATAATCAGTAAATTAGATAACTGGAGACACACCGCATATGAAGCTATCTTGTGCAAATTGTCAACGGGAAAGCAACAGTTGCAACTTTATTTGCCGCTAGGAAATTTATTTAATTGGACGAAAATTACATCCATGTAAAAGAACTAAGCATGCATCAATTTTAATGAAGCAAATACAACATATAGTGAAAACAATATCCTAGTAATATTCATATCAATTAAAAACCCAGTACATCTTGATTTAACTAGTTTTGCAACTTAATTTATTTCTACTAAATAAATAATACAGCACACTAATCTGATATTTCATTTTCTTCTAATTGCAGATTTTACGTAGCAGAGATCCTCCTTGCAATGGAGTACCTGCACATGCTCGGTATCATATATCGTGATCTCAAGCCTGAAAACATCCTTGTTCGTGATGACGGACACATCATGCTATCCGACTTCGACCTCTCCCTTCGCTGTGCAGTGAGCCCGACTCTTATCAGATCATCTAATCCTGAAACAGAAGCACTTCGGAAGAACAGCCAGGCCTACTGTGCTCAACCAGCTTGCGCAGAGCCATCCTGCATGATACAGCCATCTTGCGCAGCCCCCACAACATGCTTTGGCCCTCGATTCTTCTCCAAGTCGAAGAAAGATCGGAAACCAAAGCCTGAAGTTGTGAACCAGGTCAGACCATGGCCCGAGCTCATGGCAGAACCAAGTGATGCACGCTCAATGTCATTTGTTGGCACACATGAGTACTTGGCTCCTGAAATCATCAAAGGCGAGGGCCATGGTAGTGCTGTTGACTGGTGGACCTTTGGTATATTCATATATGAGCTTCTATTTGGGAAAACTCCTTTTAAAGGTTCAGGAAACCGAGCGACACTGTTTAATGTCATAGGTCAGCCGTTACGGTTCCCTGAATACCCAGTTGTGAGCTTCTCGGCAAGAGATTTAATCAGGGGCCTACTTGTTAAGGAGCCCCAACAACGATTGGGCTGTAAGCGTGGTGCCACGGAGATAAAACAGCATCCATTTTTTGAGGGTGTCAATTGGGCATTGATACGCTGTGCGAGCCCTCCAGAGGTTCCAAGACCAGTTGAGATTGAGAGGCCTTCAAAGCAGCCTGTGTCAACATCTGAGACTGCTGGTGCTGGTGCTGCCCAGAAAGGCTGTGACAACTATTTAGAGTTTGATTTCTTTTAGTGAACAGAATGTTTTTTTTATTTGTTTGCATCATTGGAAGTAGTAGGCTTTTCACACCTATGTCTGGCAGATGAACGGTATGTAGATTTTTGTCTCTGTCATCTGTTTTCTGTTTCTAGTGAAAGAATTGGATGTTTCAAATTTATATTCATCCACGAGTTTTGATGTGGTTAATCTTCTAGTGAGCTAAAGGCCTCTACTTTCTGTGATGTGCAGAATTAAGTTCATCTTTGTACAGCTTATATCTGTCATGATAATTACTGTCAGAAACAGTTCTGTCTTAACCGGCTTGCCAATTATAATGTTATTGGCCATATTCCTGATGGCTTTATCATTATGTGCAACATCCTGATCACATCCAGGAGGCAAGTCTTTGCCTAGTATTGTTTGTGTGAAGTAATATACATGGTCCAGCACAACAGAAGTATAATTATGATGATAAGAGTTTGCACATGGTACTAATGACTTCTTTTGACCACTATGTAAGTTGATGTTCACATGAAGAAGCATTTTCAGCTTCCCAAATATAACTTGCTGATTGTCGTAATATTTTTCTAGGATTCACTGCAACTTCTACTTAGCCATGTTCTCCGCAATCAGTTCTAGTTATGCATCTGGTACAAAAATATTCGTGAAGTCTTAGCATGGCTGATGCATTCACACTTTGTTTCCATTTGCATCTTTCACGAAGCGCCATAGACATTAGAAAAAAAAATACAAGCTTTATTACAAATAAAAGAACACTGCACATATATGCTGAAAAGGCTCCCATACATTACCAAAATGTTTCATTTTTACACCATAAATCCAGGTGATAAAAAATAATAACATGGCAAAACTGTTATTCACAAACATTTTGCTCTCTGAAAGTGGTGCATACAGTTTTCCAGCTGTGGCAGTGATTGAAGCAGCAAATCAGATGATGAATCAAAATGACAGGCACCTGAGAAACATAGGAATTTTCCTTCTTTCTTTTGTTTTGCCATCATTTTTGTCTTCAACTGCTGTTTTGCTTTCGCGGTTTGGTGTAGATGATGGCGGAGTCGGAATGTGAGATCTGCTGCCATTGTTTACAGGAGAAGGTGAAAATGGTGGTGTCGGACTAGTCGTCGCCGCTGTTACTTCTTTGCCTTCACAGACAGTCTTGACTTCGCAGTACATAGGTGCGTTCTTCTGTACCTGTCCTGCTATTGTGTTTCCTTTCTTCAACTTCCTGTGTTCATTCCACGAATTAAGTACATATTTCACAAACTGCGAGCAAATTATTTGAAATCGCGCTAACATTGCATCTGCCTCGTGGTATATATATAAACCTCACCGCAAGTTGGACTTTGAAACCCCCAGTACTAGCTGCTTAATAGTCAGAACAGAAATAAGTTCGACGACCGCGTCAGCGACTTGATCGCTCTCGATTAGGTGCACATCGACGTTAACCTGAACATATTTGCAAGAAACAGAAATTAACTAGTATGAAATTTGGAATGTGGATGCTAGCTCAAAGTGTTGTAAGAAGTAAAACAAGATGCCAAGAATTTGAGAGTACCTGAAAGTTGCGGCAATGGTCCAGAAATTTCTGCAGCATTTCTCGCCTCTTCGATCTCTCTTGGTTCATGTAACTTTCTACCTGCTCTGGGGTTGCTCTACTCTTTTGCATCATTCCTACTATTTCACAAAATTAATGCCACATGTGTCAGATTCCGCACAACATAAAGACCACCTTAACCAAATGTAGTATTATTCAGATTTATACATTCAGAAAATTCTGATAGTCAGTCCCTAACGGTCAAATTTCATGTTAACTACAGCAATGGCATTGTGATAGAGGAAAAGGAAAAATATGAAACAAATTAAGCGCATACGTTAGTATTTCGGGTTACATGTGTCAAAGTAAGAATCCTAGCAGAATGGAATCTGAAGTGAGCCTGAAATAGTTCACCCTTCAGTGCCAGGCTATCATCAGAGAATAGTATGGTTCCTACTCTTGCCGGCATCTCTGGAACCTAACCTATAAAGATTGACATCAAATGTACTCCACATATCCATTACCCTTTACCTGCCTTGAGCTCAAAAGTTTAATCTGATAGCTGAGAATATATGCTTCGCCCAGCTGAAGCATTTATTCTTCCTTTCTGACTAACATTGGACATGTAAGGTGGGACTCTTTTCATCGAGAACCGGGTGACTCATAGGCTCACAGCATTAACCATGTAGTAATGCTTTCCAAATGGGCCATCTAATCAGTGAGCCTGAGAAATCGATCAATCCAACAAAACACATGTCAGCATCAAAACTTCAGAACTTTCTTGTTTGGAGCTTCGTGACAGGCCAATTTTTTCAGTTACTGTTCATCACGGAAGCTCCAAAGAAGTGCAGGTCCATGTGAAAGCGCCAGCTTTGAAATTTTCAATCACACGGTCCAAAATCTCGTAAGAATAGTCCAAGAACATGACCTTGTTGGCAACCACCCTTACCGATCTCTTGTGTTACTGGGACCCATCGGTGTCCCAAGACGAGAGTTGTTTGCCAAATGTAATGTTACCATCTAGTACTGCATACTCTTACCGACTGTTTTTGGGGAATAGCCCTTAGAATTTAATAACCATCTTAAGTCTGAAGATAAACAGATTAATCGGGTAACTCCCTCACTTGGCTTTTACCATTTCATCTTGCTAAAAAAATTATTGATTCTCTGATAAGCTCAAGAAATTATAGCTTCATGCCACAATGCTAATTAAGGTGGAACTAAACCATGTTAATTTGATCGTTGGATCAAAGGATACTGTACTTACATGGGGTGGGGATGCTGGTGACGACGGGGAAGACGTGCACGAGGTAGACGAAGCACCGGGGCCTCGCGAGCTGCCGCAGCGCCCACGACAGCGCCGCCATGCTGGACCCGCCCTTGCCCACCGCCACGTACACGTCGTCGGCGTCGGAGGCCGGCGCGGCCTGGGGTGCCGCGGGACGAGGAGGAGACGACGGGCCGGACACCTCCTCTATCTCCCACGTGCTGTCGTCGTTGCCGTTGCTGCTCGGGTGCCGGTGCCGGCCCGCGTTTGCGACGTCGATCGCACCGCCGCCGCGTTGGTCGTCGTCTCGGACTTCCTGGGCCATTTCGATCTGCGTTATGGGACAGTAGTACTAGCTTGTTCTGAGAGAGGGAGCGACGGAGACGAATGGGAGGATGCCTCGGCGGAGGTGTCTCTGTGTACTTCGTGTCGTGTCAATGAGGCCAGTTTGGAGGGGGTCGTTCTATTTGACTTTTTCCTCGATATATTTTATGTACTTATGAAAGTTTGATTTTGGAACATCATGTGTAAAGAATAGTACTATGTGGCATATTCTGATGCCAAATTTTGTTGAGCTGTTGCAGTTGCAGCACATATCAAATGTCGGATGATACAGTACATACATGTACGGATTGTAGATGGAAGAACATATAATGGTCTTACCTCGGGGATAATTTCTGAGTTAGAGGAGAGAAAGAAAAAAAGTTTGCCATCTCAACAATGATATGTCAACACATATTTACCGTCGTTAGAGATAAGACGAAAAAAATGACCAATGTTTTGTTGACATATCAAAATTACGTGACATGTATATTATAAAACTAAGACCGTCTTATCAACTATTGTGCGATGCCTGTTGCCCGATCTTGCAAGGACCTAATTAACTAAAGCATCCGCGACGACTCGGGCAGAAACCCTATCTGCCATCCCCAGACCCTTCCTCGCTCTCCCCCCTAGCGGCGGCGAGGTTGTCTCCTCGTGTGGCAGCTTCTTCCCGGCAGGAAGCCTTTCAGTCACGACGGAGCGGTCCCTCGGACGTCGCGTTGAAGGCGACGAAGATTGGGAGCCGGGAGCTGGTGGTGATCCTCCCATGGTAGATGGCGGCGTGGGCCGTGTTTGTCGACGGGGACATGACACTTGGCGAGGGGCGTGGCAGGGTGGTCCTATAGAAGTGGCGCGGACGCGTGGCTCCGTATCGACGGCGTGTGGTGGCCTTGCCTCCAGCATGCTCAAAGTCGGGAATTCCATCTAGCACAGGATCTAGGCAGCGCGAGTCGCCTTCTTCATTGTCAGCCCGGACTACGGGCTAGTGGTGGTGGAGATCAATGCGGCCGATCCCGCAGGAAGCCTGGCCGGCGGTGTGGGGGTTGCTTGCTTGGACCTAATAATAGTGGGTTGTTTCTATTTCTCTTCTTCCGCCAAGTCGTCATTATGGTTGATGCTGCCCTCTTGATCGGGTAACCGATGAGTTCCGGTTTGGTGACTTGCAACAGCGGCCTCAGCATCACTAGAGGACATCATTTTTGGTGGTGCTCCTCGAGTATTGAGTGGGTTTTTCAGGTGAAAACTACCAATGTGGCATTTATTTGTTGTACCTGACAATGACCTTATTTTAGACATTGGATCAACCACAACTTTTGTGCATTGTTCTTTTCTTAAAGACATTGCTTTTGGAGAACTTATTTGTAAAGCTCGGGTGTTGTCTTTGGTGGTGGTTAGAGCGGTTGATTAGCGTGGCCGGATTTTTGTGTGTGTGTGTGTGTGTGTGTGTGTGTGTGTGTGTGTGTGTGTGTGTGTGTGTGCATCTTTGGTTTCCTTGGGAATCTTATTGATAGAGAGGCCGAGTGTAATTGATAACTTCGCGATGTTAATATATTCCCTCCGATTCATAGTAATTGTCACTGAATTAGATGTATTGTGTGTGTGTGCATCTTTGGTTTCCTTGGGAATCTTATTGATAGAGAGGCCGAGTGTAATTGATAACTTCACGATGTTAATATATTCCCTCCGATTCATAGTAATTGTCACTGAATTAGATGTATCTAGCACTAAAACATGTCTAGATACGTTTATTTTTGCGAAGTAATATGGACTGGATGAAGTATTCTTTTTATATTAACAGCGCACGAATTAGTTGTGAGTGTGGCGATTTAGCCAACAAAATAGCAGCATTATTGATCGTAGTAGAAGTTGATTATATGTATATCCTGGTTCCTGCAGGCAGTTGAGTGGAACACGTTGTGTACGGAACGGGGATTAGACTTAGCTGCTCATGCATGGCGGGTGACGCAGATTGATTAACGGATTGTATAATGCGGGGACGGTTATTGTAATGCGGATTATTGCAGGGCAGCGTTGACCGGAGGGGAATATGCTGGGGATCGCGGTCGGATCCCTTTGTAGCTTCTTCTTCTCTCTCCTCGATGGTGATTGGCTGATTGCGATCGGCTGGCCGCGTCGCGGCAAGAGGGACAGCTGACGCCTTTGAATCGTCCGTCCTCCGGTGACGACCCGCCGGCCGGCGGATCGGCAAGAGGAGAGAAAGAGTTGAAATGCATATATCGTCGAGTACAGCTTGATAGGCTCAACTATCGATTCAGATAAGAACAGACAGTTCAAACTGTTCGAATCAGATAAGAGGACAATTCGCGCTTTCGTGTAATTGTTGTTGGCAAACTGGCCGGCAGAGGCTCGTTTATCGTGGTCTCTACCATGTTAGGGTTAGCTCATGTAGATATCTTATCTTCCGTTAGGCTATAACTAAAGGAGCAATCATTGTACGTGACTTTGGTACCAAAGACATATCAATAAGATCGCAAAAAAAAAAGACATATCAATAAGGCTTCTCCTTCCCTATGTCAATTTCTTGTGTACTCTTGTGTGCCTTCGACTCTAGTTTTCTTTCTCGGGTGTGGAGCAGCCTCGGGACCGGCCAGCCGGCAGGGTTGTTCAACACGTGTCTCTCCGTCGAGCCTCCGTTAAGCCATCGTCGAGCCTGCATCACCCAGACTTTTGTTGAAGATAATCCGAAATTGACCGTAAAAATGGATTCGTTGCGCGGTTTACTATCAATTTTTGCGTTCAGCACGTTTTTTAGATCTCATCTAGGGTACGGATTTTCCTCCCGGGAGTCGAGCTGACCTGCTATCGCCGACCAATATCGATTTAATAACTCTCGGCTTATGATCTTGTTGACTGTACCATGCACCTGCTGTGCCGATCTAGTTTTTTTTATATAGATCGGATTGATCTTGGACGTTTTATTTAGTAGATCCGATCGATCTACATTTTTTTCTGTACTTTTTGCACCCGTACGCTCGCGCCATGGCTGTCGAGCAGGCCTCGCTGGCCGCGCCAAGGTGGCCGTGCCCGCGCAGCTAGCCCACCCGCGCACCGCACCACGCGTTGCCTGCCGCGCGCCACCCGCCGCCGGCGAGGCCCCGCTGGCCGCGCCCGTGCCGCTGCCGCGCCATGCCGGCCGCCCGCCCGCGTGCGCCGCCCGCCTCGGTCCTGCTGGTCGCGTCTCGCCGCCGCCGCACGCTGGCCACGCGCACGAGCTGCTAGCCGCCATGGCTGCCTCTGGCCGCGGGGCACGCGCGCCGACGAACCCGCCCCCACCCCGGCCTGCCTCCCACCCCGCTGGCCACGCACGCCGCCCCGTGCCCCGCTGGCCGCGCGCCGCTGCGCGTGCTGGCCGCCGCCGCGAGCTGCCGTTGCGCGCCCGCGCCGCGCTGGGCGTGCTGGCCACTGCTGCTGCGCCCGCTGGTCGCCGCCGCAAGCTGCCGCGCGCCGCTGCGCGCCCGCGCTGTGCTGCGCCCGCTGGCCGCTGCCGCCACGCGCTGCCACGCCAACGCCGCCCCCACCCCGCCGCCCTGCAGCCTTGCTGGCCCCCCGCGCGCATGCCGCCACCTCGCCCCGTCACCGGAGCGGCCGGATGCCGCCGCCGCCCCACTCGAGAGCCTCGAGCTCTGTCCCCCCGTTTCTCGGGCAGGGACGGTGTGGGGTGGGCCGGCCCACGGGGAGACCGAGCGTTTGGGCCGTTTTTGGCCCATAAAAATACCCCTGTCAAATAAAAAACAGTGGGGTGTGGAAGCACACGTTGGCTGAGCTATTGGCCTGTTTTTTGTCCTATTCTCGGCCTGTTTTTGCACAAGCTTTTGTACTATGTTTTATTAGAGCTATTAATTATCGCATGATTTTAATACTTTGTATCTCATAGTTAGCTTGTACCGTTATTAATTTAAATTTTGGAATGCCGTCATATTTGAATAATTGTATCGATTATCGCATTTATGCAACCGATTACCTGCTGTAATCTTACACACTTTGCATAAATTGCAGATGACCGGAATCGTCAGCCGCGAGTTCCCGGAGTTGACCCAGGATGGACTGAACTACCTGACTTGGGCCTCGGACGTTGAGATCGTCCTCGAGGGCCGATGCATCAAGGATGCGCTGATTGCGGGGACCCCGACGGCCCCCAGCACCACCATCCCGGCGGACAACGCCAAAGCCCTGCATTTCCTCCGCCATCACATGTGTGAGACTTTTAAGAACGAGTACATGGCAGAACGGAGTGCTTCTGCCCTTTGGACCGCCCTCAACAAGCGGTTCTCTAGGCTTAAGTACACCATTCAGCCACATGCGAAGGCAGATTGGATTCGTTTGAGGTTTGCGGACTTCAATACCGTGGGAGAGTACAACTCCAGGTTACACCGGATTTGTACCATTCTTCAGCTGTGTGGAACCAGTACCACAGATCAGCAGAAGATAGACAAAACTCTCTCCACGTTCCACCCGGACAACATCCAGTCCTCGCGAAACTTTCTCCAAGAAGGATTCACGGAATATGCAGCGCTTATTGATGCTCTCCAGGTGGCCGAGGCACATGATAATGTTCTCAAAAAGAACTTCTCCGCGTAACCCTTCGCGGGGGGCCCAAGTCATGAGGCTAATGCCGGCTCCTACAAGGTGCGCAAGCCTATCCACAGGAGGCGAGGCAAGAAGGGCAAGAAGGGCCCCAACTCCTCCAACACGGCCAAGCAACGCAAGGCGAGCAAGGGGGAGGAAAGGCCCCAGGAATGCTTCCGTTGTGGCTCCAAGACTCACTTCTCCAGGCAGTGTTTGGCCCCTAAGCACGTCATGGACGCGTTCAAGGCCAACAAGAAGGCGCGCGAGGCGCACCTCGTCCAGGTTGAGGCACCACTGGCTCCCGGAGCGGCGCCCGTGCACAACGTCGCGCCCGTAGTGGCGCAGGACGTAGCACAAGTGGCAGCACCTTCGGCGGTTCCCACGAACGCCAATGTGCCCATGGAGGTTGAGAACGTTGTGCCCCCTCCCCAGCCCCAGCTAGACATTTCTTCTGCCTCGATGATCATAGCCGACGAAGAGAAGCTCAACAATCTTGAGATACAGGCTGAGATTGATGGTTTCTTTGCAGAATCCACCTGAGCTCTTTTTTATTGTTATGATTTCTTTCCGCAAATAATCTGATACAATTTTTCGATATGGTTGTAAGCTCTATGAGAGCATAACATTTATTTGTTTTTGGCGATTGGATGACATTTATTTCATTCATTTATTCTATTATTTGGTTGTGTTATGTTCTGAAATGTTTATGTGTTTTACTTACTTGATGTAGCATCTTCCTCGCTCCATTATATTAATTAGGCACTATATTTTAGAAAGAGTGTGGCGCCCAAAGAGAGGAAACGTGCCTTGCTGATAGCAACACCACAAATACCATCTTGAGAGAAACAAAGTACTTTGAGTCTATTACCAAAAACTCCGGTAACATAATAATGATCGCCGGCTGCGGTCCGAATGTAGTTGGCTTCGGAAGAGCAACTATCATACTCTCAAATGGAACAACTCTGATCATTGAAGAGGCATTGTTGTATCCGAAGTCGACTCATACTCTCTTGAGTTTTAGAGACATCCGCGCAAATGGTTTCCATGTAGAAACCAATGATGATGAGAATGGAAAGGAGTTCCTACTCATTACCAAGCGCGACGAAAATGGTAAACATGTTGTCGAAAGACTCCCTTCATTAGCTACTGGGTTGTACTACACTAAGATAGTAGCACCACCTATTTACACTACCCTTAAGACTGTCTTTAGAAGCTCTGAACTATTCTGCCTTTGGCATGATAGGTTAGGCCACCCGGGTCTT
Organism: Avena sativa; assembly: GCA_916181665.1. Taxonomy (NCBI): domain Eukaryota; kingdom Viridiplantae; phylum Streptophyta; class Magnoliopsida; order Poales; family Poaceae; genus Avena; species Avena sativa. The sequence goes on along the minus strand of OV702285.1, from coordinate 110,376,304 downwards.
AGGATCATGAGAAATATAATTAACAACTCGAATGGTCATAATGTTAATGTGAAAAATTTCCCGAATCCCGATGATTTCGTGTGCTCCGCATGCGCTACGGGGAACTTGATCATTAGACCGTCCCCCCTAAAGGTGAAGGATGAACTCCCCGTGTTCTTGGAACGTATACAAGGGGATATATGTGGTCCAATTCAGCCCCTCTCATGGCCGTTTCGGTACTTCATGGTGCTCATCGATGCTTCCTCTAAATGGTCCAATGTTTGCCTGCTCTCAACAAGGAACCATGCTTTTGCAAAGTTGATCTCTCAGATCATACAAATAAGGAATAAATTCCCTGATTATTGTTTAAAGTCTATTCGAATGGACAATGCCGGAGAATTTACTTCAAAGGCATTCGATGATTATTGCATGGCAACAGGAATCAAACTTGAGCACTCTGTACCGCATGTACACACTCAAAATAGACTTGCGAAGGCATTGATCAAAATAATTAAATTCATTGCCCGACCACTCCTTCAGGGTTGTAATTTGCCAACTACATGTTGGGGACACACGGTGTTACACGCTGCTAATCTCATCAACTTTTGACCATCGGTCTACAATATCCACTCTCCTATTCAACTTGCGCAAGGGTCGGCACCGAAAATTTCCCACCTACGTAGGTTCGGCTGCCAGGTATATGTACATATACCACCCCCCAGCGATCAGCAATGGGACCGCTCCATAAGTCGGGGATATACGTTGGTTATGAGACTGTGTCCATAATCAGGTTCTTGTACCCCTTGACAGGTGACTGTCACACGGCCCGTTTTGCTGACTGCATCTTTGACGAGGATCTTTTTCCGACTTTGGGGGGAGGTAATCAACCCTTGGATGACAAAAGTAGAGAAATCACGTGGAAAACCACGGGGATCCACGCTCATGACTCGCGCACTTTTGAGTCTAATAGAGAAGTCCAAAAGATACTAGATTTGCACTCCCTAGCGAATCAACTGCCTGATCATTTTAGTGATTTAAAGACTGTGACAAAGAGGCATGTGCATGGACGCAATGCACCGGAAATGATTGAAATACCAAAAAATGATGGTATACCCGCTCCTGTTCCAAGGCCTAAGAGGACGCGGAATCCGGTTTCTCAAATCCCAAGTACCTGGGGACGCCCGAAAAAAAAGGATAAGAGAGATTTATTACAGTTTGCCCCTGTTGAGGGGAGCCAGTTGAGACCTGGCACAAGTACAGATATTTCAGTGCACGAAATTCCGGACTTGAATTTCCCTATATCGGAAATACCCAACGAAGTTGTGTGCGCACACATCGGAGCGGGAAAGCTAAAGGACCTAGCCCCTGGATTGGGAAATGCGGTGGAGAAAGAGGATGTGCCTGATGCACTCCATGACGAAATGGCCATTAACTATGTTAATTCGGGCGAGTCATACAACCGAGTCATGGCAAATGTCGACGTTAATTTTGCCAAGAAAATTGCCTCAATCATAGATCTTGACCCTGAGCCTAACACGCTCGCTGATTGTAAGAAAAGGCCGGATTGGAAAGATTGGCAGAAGGTAATCACTGCTGAATTATTATCATTAAACAAAAGAGAGGTATTTGGACCTATTTGTCTAACTCCTCCCCACATTCGCCCCGTTGGCCATAAGTGGGTTTTTGTTCGAAAGAGAAACGAGAATACTAAAGTAGTAAGGTACAAAGCAAGGCTCGTTGCTCAAGGTTTCACTCAGCGACCAGGTGTCAACTTTGAGAAAACTTACTCCCCGGTCATGGATGGAATTACCTTTAGATACTTGATCTCAATGGCAGTAAACATGGACTTAAAAATGAAACTGATGGATGTTGTCACCGCTTACCTATATTGTAACTTGGATTCAGACATATACATGAAAGTACCAGAAGGTATCCCTGTCCCGAACCAGGATAGAGCAAACAAGAGCTTATACAGTGTTGAGCTTAAGAAGTCATTGTATGGACTAAAACAGTCAGGTAGGATGTGGTATAATCGTTTAAGCGATTTCCTTCATCAGAAGGGATACGCGAGCAATGAAGATTTCCCATGTGTTTTTATACGGAGATCCCAGGATGGTTTCTGTATTATCTTGGTGTACGTGGATGATTTGAATATAATCGGTACACCTGACGATATTCAGGAAGCGAGTTCCTACCTGATGTCAGAATTCGAGATGAAAGACTTAGGCAAAACCAAGTTCTGCCTGGGTTTGCAACTTGAGCATTCCCCTGCTGGGATTCTAGTTCACCAGTCGGCCTACACCCAGAAGGTGTTGGAACGATTTGGGTTTGAAAAGGCATATCCTTCTAAGACCCCGATGGTCGAAAGATCTTTGCAACAAGACAAGGACCCATTCAGGCCTAACGAAGAGGGAGAGGAAATTCTGGGACCGGAATTCCCCTACTTAAGTACAGTTGGCGCACTTATGTACCTCGCAAATTGTACACGGCCGGATATTGCATTCGCCGTTAATCTTCTTGCTAGGTATAGTTCTGAGCCTACCAAGAGGCATTGGAAAGGCGTTAAGGACATCTTTAGGTACATACAAGGGACCAAGGACCTTGGCTTGTTTTACCAAAAGAACTAAGACCTATCTGTTGTAGGCTATGCAGATGCTGGGTACCTTTCGGACCCGCACACATCCAAGTCGTAGACTGGATATGTTTTCCTTTATGGTGGAACAACGATTTCCTGGAAATCGTCTAAGCAAACTCTTGTGTCAACTTCGACGAACCACTCGGAAATCATAGCATTATATGAAGCATCACAAGAATGTGTATGGCTTCGACGAGTAGTCAGCCACATCCAGATGTCATGTGGACTGAACACCGTACAAACCCCAACAATTATCTATGAAGATAATGCTGTTTGTGTTGCACAAGTCCAGATGGGTTACGTGAAGAGTAATCTCACAAAGCATATAAACCCCAAGTTCTTCTATGCACATGAACTGCAAAAGTTGAACGAAGTAAAAGTCTTGCATACTAATTCATGTGAAAATCTTGATGGGGATATGCCTACCGGGGTATACCCAGCAGGACGTTTCCGACTGGCCCAGGAACTGGCGAGTGGGCCTGCAAGATGGCGACTGGATCAAGACCTGGCGTGGATCCAAGCGACTGGAAGCTGAAGGCCCAGGAGAGTAGATAGGCCCAGTCGGATTAGGTTAAACGAGTACCGAAACCTTAACTGATTCGGTTGAGATATGTAAACCTTAGGGGAGGGTGAGTCTATATAAACCTCCCTACAGGGCGTGTAAACGTACGTTCCATCATCCACCCAAGCGACTCGCCACCTAGCTGCCGAGCTCGCCCCATTGTATCTCCATCATAATACAATCTAGCAGGAGTAGGTCTTTACCCTCAGGGGGGCGAACCTGGGTAAAACCCTGTGTCTCCGCCCTCATCTCGCACCGCAGATGGCTGGCCGCCCTTGCCCTTCGTTCTACTACTCGCTGCCGATTGCAGCATCTGTCGTGGTCACTCCCACGATAGTGGCGCCCACCGTGGGGCCTGGCCGGTCTGGCCGGTGTTCTGCGGCGAGATCCAATCTGCCCATCAACGAGTCGGTCGCCACCGGCCGCATGATAGCGATCGGCGAGATGCTCCAGATCTTGCAGAGCAGCTACGTCCCGGCGGCGCGACCCATCACGCACAACATGATCTTGCCGGTCGGCACGATCAGCCTCTTCGTCGGCCTCACCGACGTCATCGTCTCGGAGGACTCGGCTCGCATAAGCGAGTCGCCGCCATGCGACCGGCTCTCCGAGAGCCAGGTCCGCACGATCCATCGCCTCGCCTCCGAGTACAACTCGGCCCACAGCAATGTGGCTGAAAACTCCGCGGCCGCGGAAGACGCGGCCCTCAACGACGACGCCGACTCGGCGACCCCGGCGTCACTCGCCGGATCCATCACCGCGGCTTCGCCTGCAGGCTCCATCACCCAGGTCTCCAACGTGGGAGACTTCAAGGACCCCTCCATCCTTGGGATCTTCGACTTCGACTCCGGGTCGGAAAACTCCGCCGATCTCCGCATCGGGACCGGTCGCCACGCCGCGATCTACATGGCGACTGGCACCAATCCGCCGGAGGATCCCGTCTCCACCCCGATCCCTCCTAACGCCACGGCAACGGAGGTCGAGGAACTCCGCCTGAAGCTGGCAGAGGCAGTCCGCAAGGAGCAAGCCGAGCGCGAAAAATTTCGCCTCGAGCAGGTGACGGCGCAGGAGCTGTCGCGCTACCACCAGCAGCGAATCAGGTCGCGCTTGAACCCCACCGTCCAGGGGCGCGCCCTGAACTTCGACGACGAGAACGACCCGGCCCGCGTGGTCGAGCGCGGGATCTACGAGAACGCGCCACCAGGAGGAAGCGCCCGGCCCCCACCAGGGTCGACGGCGATGGGCGCCCCACCTCCACCCAACCGCACACCCCCCAGGGATCAGCCACGGATAGTGGTCTCCTCACGGGAGCGAGACGAGAACGGCCTACCACTGTTCTCCACCCCGATGGATAACCTCGTGGCAGGTCGAGCAGCGGCCGACAACATCACGGCCACCGGCGACGGCACCCTACAGATCCAGTACGTCAGGGCCCTGCTCGCAAAGGCGGTCGAGCAGCAAAACGCAGGAGCCGACTCGCAGGGTCGGGTGTACTCGCGTTCTTCGGGCAAGAGAGCGGCCTCAAGCGGCCGCCCATTGGCGGCAAACACCCTCAATTGCCCGCCACCCGAACCACTGCAGCTCCAACACCGACCCGCGAACGCGGCACTCTCCACCAACGACCCCCGGCCAGCGACCAACCTCGTCGCCGCCAACGGTCAGCCCGTCGACGCCCGCACCCACATCATCAACAACCAAAGCTGGCGCGCACGCCAGCCCGACGACCTGCGACATACCCTAACCAATCGCCGCGACGGCGAGCCAATGGGGTCGCTAAGCCGACTCGGGCCTCGGTGCTTCGGACCGATGATCCGAGGCGAAAAATACCCGACGAACTTCAAAGCTCTGAAGGAAATAGAGAAGTACGACCCCTCCGTGTGGCTAGACACCTACCTCATGGCGATGGGGATCGCTGGCCACACCGACCTGCTAGCCGCCCGTTACCTCCCCCTGATGATGGAGGGAACGTGCAGGCAGTGGATCAACACTCTTCCCCCGGACAACATCGACTCTTGGGAAGAGATGCGCGACGCCTTCGTCAGGCACTTCGAGTGCTCCTGCACCCGCGCTACCACCATCGAGGACCTGGAACAATGCGTTTAGGGACCCCGCGAGTCGACCCACAACTGGGTCCAGCGGTGGCAAGAAGTATGGTACAACGCGGTCGGCATCCACCCGGACACCGCGATCCACTGCTTCAAGACCTCGTGCCGCTACGAGCCCTTGGTCGCCAAGCTCAAGCGATATTCCCGCACACTCGACAACATACCGGACCTCCTCGAGATCGCCAAAAGATACGCGGAGGAAGACCCAAACTAGGAAACCGACGACGAGTCGGGAGGTCAACACCGCACGAGCGACAACAACAACGGACGACGGTCCGACCTACGCTACAGCAACACTCGCCTCATCGGCAAACGCCGAAGGGACGGGCGAGTCGACTTCGTCTCCAACGCCAGGCACGCGCAGCGCGAGCCCAAAAGCTTCCGCCGCGACGGAGGGCAACGTCGTGACGACGACAACTACAAGATGAAACCAAGGTTCGACCCCGCGGCCCTCCTTAACCATCCTTGTGTGTTTCACAGCAGGGAAGGGAAGCCCGCCACGCACATGACCGCCGACTGCCACTCTCTCAAGGAGATTGAGAAGGCACGGCGAGCACGGGAGGACCCCGACAACAACACGCCAAACGGCGGAAAATTCGGCAGTGTGGCCGGCTCGCTCCACACCTTCACAGGCTTCAACACGAAGCGTGAGAAGAAGGTTATCGCCCGCGCCGTCGCCGTCAACACGGTGGCCCAGGTGGACGTTCCCTAGTTCCTTAACTGGTCGGAGCATCCCATCACCTGGAGCCGCCAGGACCACTCGCCACGCATCGAGTACCTAGGCCGAGTCACCCTAGTGGTCAAGCCTAAGGTGGGAGACTACTGGCTCCCCAAAACATTGATGGATGGCGGCAGCTCCATCAACATCTTGTACCTGGACACCTTCAGGCGACTGCGGCTCCCACAGTCGATGGTCGAAACGACATACACCATGTTCCACGGCATCGTCCCCGGTCGGAAGGCGTACCCGATCGGCAAGGTCACGCTGCCAGTCACCTTCGGCACACCAGCAAACTTCCGCACCGAGCGGATCGTCTTCGAGATGGTACCCTTCGACAGCCCCTACCACTACGTTCTGGGGCGCCAGGCGTTCGCCAAGTTCATGGCAGCTCCCCACTACACGTACAACGCGATGAAGCTCCCTGGGCCGCGCGGCGTCATCACCATCAACGGCAACCCCGACATGGCCGCCGAGTGCAAGGCCAAAGGAGCCGAGCTCGCCGACGTCGTCATTGCGGCAGAGGCCAGCCACGCCAATGAGCTCGCTAAGTATGCGAGCGGGGTCAACAACGACGACCCCACCATACTCAAGAAGCCCAATTCTGAGGGTGCCAACACCTCAGCCTTCGAGGCAACGACGCACACCCGCACCGTCGAGCTGGTCCCAGGCGACTCCAGCCAGACGGTGACGATCGGGACGGGCATGAGCCCAGCCTAGGAAGGCGCGCTCATCGAGTTCCTCTGTGAGAACAGGGACATCTTCGCATGGAAGCCATCTGACATGCCTGGTGTCCCTAGGGAACTCGCTGAGCACAAACTAAACGCTGACCCCAAAGTGCGACCCGTCAAGCAGTCGCTGCGGCCCTTCAATGAAGAGCGCCGCCGAGCCATCGCTGAGGAGGTGCAGCGTCTACTTGCTGCAGGCTTCATCCGGCCAATCAAATACTCCAAGTGGCTGGCAAACCCAGTCCTGGTCGAGAAGAAAAATGGGACCTGGAGGATGTGTATCGACTACACAAACTTAAACAGCGCCTGCCCGAAGGAGCAGTTCGTCCTCCCGCGGATCGACCAAATAATCGACTCCACCACGGGCTTGGAGTCGCTGTGTTTCCTCGACGCCTACTCTGGGTACAACCAGATCAAGATGGCTGTCGAGGACGAGGAAAAGACGGCGTTCATCACGCCATTCGGAGCCTTCTGCTGCACCGCCATGACCTTCGGCCTCAAGAACGCCGGGGCGACCTACCGGCGGTGCATGCAGGAATGCCTTGAGCCAAATTGGCCGCAATATCCACGTCTACATCGACGACGTGGTAGTGAAGTCCGCTCCCCAGGGAGATCTACTCGCCGACCTGGCGGAAACATTCGCCAACCTGCGGAAATACAAGATAAAGCTCAACCCAGGCAAATGCACCTTCGGTGTACCAGCAGGGCAACTATTGGGGTACGTCGTCTCCAAGCGCGGGATTGAGGCGAACCCCACCAAGATCGACACGATCGCTCGACTCGGCAAACCCGAGTGCCTGCGCGACGTCCAGAAGCTGGCCGGCGAGTCGCGGCTCTCAGCCGCTTCATCCCCCGATTGGGCGAAAATGCGATGCCCCTATACCGCCTGATGCGAAAGAACCCCACCTTCCAGTGGGACAAGGAGGCGGACGACGCACTCCGCGACCTCAAGAAGGTGCTACTCGCAGCACCACTACTCACCGCCCCCGTCGACAAAGAACCCATGCTGGTCTACGTCGCGGCTTCCGAGCGCGTCGTCAGCGCCGTCATGGTCGTCGAGCGGCCGGAGGAGGGAAAGGAGCGCCCGGTACAGCGACCGGTGTACTACATTAGAGAGGTCCTCACCGAGTCGCGCCAGCGATACCCGCAATACCAGAAACTGGTATGCGCGGTCTTACGAGCACAGCGGCGACTGCCGCACTACTTCCAGGAGCACCCGATCACGGTCGTCTCCTCAGCACCGCTGCAGTACATCATCCGCAACCGCGAGGCGACCGTGCGAGTCGCCAAGTGGGCCGTCGAAATCGGCGTCCACAACATCAAGTACGAGCCACGAAAAGCAATCAAATCGCAGGCCCTCGCGGACTTAATCGCCGACTGGGAAGAGGCCCAGCAGCCGAAAAAACTGCCATACCTCCACTACTGGAGCCTACACTTTGATGGCTCCAAGAACACGGACGGCGCAGGAGCAGGGATCGTGTTGACCTCATCGAAGGGCGACAAGATCCGCTACGTCCTCTGCCTCGACTTCACCCCCTGCACCAACAACATGGCCGAGTACGAGGCACCACTCCATGGCATGCGAGCGGCCAAGGAGATGAACGTCAACCGCCTACGTTGCTACGGAGACTCCGACCTCGTCGCTAGGCAAGTCGCTGGTACTTGCGACGCCGTCTCTCCCACCATGGTGGCATACCGCCAAGCAGTGGACAAGCTGGGAGGACACTTCGCAGGCTACTCCGTCGAATGGATCGACAGGCGGAAGAACGAGGAGGCCGACGCACTCTCTCGCATCGGGTCGGCTTGACTCGCACCACCCGCCGGCATCTTCCTCGACACGATCACGAAGCCATCAGTCTCTCCCCCAAGGGAGATCGACATTGGAGTCCCGCTGCAACCAGAGGCAGCCCTGGTCGCACTCATCGCCGCGCCAGACGACTGGACCAAGCCGTACATCGCCTACCTGGAGGCTGGCACCTTGCCGGCAGACGAGACAGACGCCCGAATGATTGCACGTCGATGCAAATCCTTCACCATCATCGATGGCGAGCTCCACAAGCGCAGCGTGACCGGCGTGTTCCAACACTGCGTACAACCCGCCGAAGGACGCAAGATCCTCCACGACATCCACTCCGGCGACTGCGGCCACCACGCCGGAGCCCGCTCTCTGGTCGCAAAGGCCATGCGGCATGGCTTCTACTGGCCCACCGCACACGCCGATGCCGTCGACATTGTCCAGCGATGTGCCGGGTGCCAGAAGTACGCCAACCAGACACACGTGCCGAGTTCAGCACTCAAGACAATCCCCATCACCTGGCCATTCGCCGTGTGGGGTATGGACATGGTAGGCCCTTTCAAAAAGGCCCCCTCCGGCTTCACCCACCTCCTGGTCGCGGTCGACAAATTCACAAAGTGGGTGGAGGCCAAGCCAGTCCGGAAATGCGACGGGAAGACCGCCACTAAATTCCTACGCGAGCTCATATATCGCTACGGGTTCCCAAACAGCATCATCACGGACAATGGCACCAACTTCGCCAAAGGATCCATGGCTGAGTTCTACGAGGAACACCACATCCGGCTCGACCTCGCGTCAGTCGCCCACCCAGAGTCCAACGGCCAGGCGGAATGGGCCAACCAGAGCATCCTCCACGGCTTGAAGCCGCGGCTCCAAGTACCGCTCGAGCGCACTGTCGGGTGCTGGGTCGAGGAGCTACCCTCCGTCATCTGGGGCATCCGCACCTCAATCAACAGGTCGACAGGGTTCACCCCCTTCTTCATGGTGTACGGCACCGAGGCAGTCATGCCCACTGACCTCGAGCACGACTCGCCAAGGGTCGTCCACTACACGGAGGCGGCGAATGAACTCGCACGTCAGGACGGAGTCGATCAACTCGACGAGGCACGCGACCTAGCTCGCTCTCGCACTGCCATCTACCAGCAAGGACTCCGCCGCTACCACCAATGTAGTTATTATTATATCTTTGTGTTTATGATAAATGTTTACATTCATGCTATAATAGTATTAACAAGTAAACATTAATACTTGTGTGATTTGTAAACTTAAAAGAGTCCCTAGTAAAGCCTCTTTATAATACTAGCTTGTTGGTTAATAAATGATTGTGGTTTCCCTATCATGAACATTGAGATGTTATTAACAACAGGATCATATCGTTATGAGAATGATATGGTGGACATACTCCTGTAGATAAGCGTAGCATAAAGATCAAGTCATTTTAATAGTTCAATTGCTATATGCTTTCTGATACATAGTAACCTAATTCCTTCGACCATGAGATCATGCATATCACCTTTACCGGATGGATGCTTTGATGACATCAAACACCACACCGTAACTAGGTGGCTATAAAGGTGACATTGAGTGTTCGGAAAGTACCGGTTGAGACACATGGATCAAGAGTGGGATTTGTCCATCCATATGACGGATAGATATACTCTGGGCCCTCTCGGTGAAATGTCATCCAATTAGCTTGCAAGCATGTGACTGGCTCACAAGGGATCACATATCACGGGAATGAGAAAAGAGTACTTATCAGTAACGAGGTTGAACTAGGTATGCAGAGATACCGACGATCATAACCTCGGATAAGTAAACTATCGTGAGACAAAGGGAAATTGGTATCGTATGTAAGTGGTTCATTCGATCGCAAAGTAATCATAGAAATACGTGGGAGCCATATGAATTTCCAGATTCCTCTATTGGTTATTGTTCGGAGAAGTGTCTCGATCATGTCCGCATAATTCACGAACCGTAGGGAGACACACTTAAGGATTTGACGTTGTTTGAGTAGTTATGGAATGATGAGTAAGAGACCGAATGTTGTTCGGAGTCTCGGATGGGATCCGGGATATCACGAGGAGATCCGGAATGGTCCGGAGAATAAGATTCATATAAGGAAAGTCCTGTTTCGGGGTTGGAGAATGGTTCCGGTGTTTTCATCGGGAATGTTCTAGAAGGTTCCGGAATGTCTAGCACTCCGGAGGGGAAGGGTACATGAATGTGTCATATCAAGTGGGAATGATTGCATCATGTACTAGGTGTCATCGCTGAACAAAATAAAGGGTTTAATCAAATCCTAGTTTGAAAAGTCAAACGCCAATTTGAAAAGTCAAACGGCTATTTCGGAAGGTGGAGGGGAAGTAGGAAACCTACTTGAGGAGGAGTTCCTCCCCTCCACCGCCGGCCCCCTTGGGAAACCGAGTTGGGGAGGGACTCCCCTCCCCTGGCGCGCCCCCTCCACCTATATAAGGAGGGGCAGGGCTGCCCCTCCTAGTACACAACACCTCCACCCAAAACCCTAGCCCGGCGCCGCCACCTCCTGCTGCCGCCGCCTAGGGCAAGCCGCCGCCGCCTAGCTAACCCTAGCCGCCGGCCAAGCCTCCTCCTCGGTGCGTCTAAACCCTAGATCGCCAAGGATCTCTCTCATAGTCCACCATACTCGCTCCGGCTTAAGGCGAAGCCCTGCGAGATATCCCCTCTACTTCCGGTACCACGCCGTTGTGCTGCCGGAATCGCGAGGAGAGTGCTACAACCTCCGCTGCCTGCTGGAACAAGGGAGAGGAAGGTCTTCGTCGAGTACCGAACGTGTGACCGACTGCGGGAGCGCTGCCGGAACGCAGCGCCGGAAGGATCGTCTACGCGATCTTGAGATCGGCAAGAGTACGACTACATCACCCACGAGAATCCGCTCTCGTTTAAACACTTTGGAATCTTCGAGGGTGAGTTATTCCATCGACTCATTGCTACAATCTAGTAGATAGATCTTGGCTTGTTTGTTTGTTTGTATGCGGTAGAATTTTTTTGTTTTCCATGCTACAAAACCCTACAGTGGTATCAGAGCCGTGTCTATATGTAGATCTGTTGCACGAGTAGAACACAATGGTCATTATGGGCGTTGATGCTTTTATTGTCGATTGCTTCTTGTGTACTTTGCATCTTGCGGGATGGTGGGATGAAGCGGCCCGGGCTAACCTTACATGACATCGTTCATGAGACTTGCTCCATGCTTGACATGCAACTTGTATTGCATAAGTGGCTTTGCGGGTGCCTGTTTCTCCCAACATAGTTAAGATCCAATTTACAATGGGTGATTGACAATACTAGTATCAATGTTGTGGTTCTTGTTCGTAAGTTAGAACGACACTTATTGAAAGCCCCAAACCACGTAAAACATGCAAAGAAAGTAGAGGCGTCTAACTTTGTTTTGCAGGGGTGTGCTGTGATGTGATATGGCCATGATTGTGATTATATTTGATGTATGCAATGTTCCTTATTGTAAGTTGGCAACCGGCATGAGCCATATGGTTGTTTTTAATTTTGTTAAGACCCGCGTGTCTATTCAAAGTAGTTGTAATAGTTGAAGCCGGTGGACGAAAACCATGGAGAAGCGTCATTGACCTTGATGCAATGCCGGTGATGATGGAGATCATGTTCGTGCCTGAAGATGGAGATCGAAAGCACAAAGAAGAAAGGCCATATCATATCACATATTATGAATTGCATGTGATGTTAATCCTTTATGCATCTTATATTGCTTAGTTAACAATGGTAGCATTATAAGATGATCCCTCATGCACATGAATTTCAAGTTCTAAAGTGTTCACCCTTAGTTAGCACTGTTGCTAAAGCTTGTTGTTTTGAAGCACCACGTGATGATCAGGTGTGTTAGATTCTGCAAGTGTATACAACGTGAGCAAGCCAGATTTGCTCATGCGGAATCTAAGGTTTGATCTTGACGAGCCTAGCATGTACAGACATGGTCTCGGAACGCGGATCACCGAAAGGTAAAGCATGAATCATATAGTAGATATGATGAACATGTCGATTGTTCGCCATTGAAACTATATCAACTCTCGTGATGATCGGTGTTGATGTGGTGGATTTGGTTCGTGTGATCACTAAAACAATGTGAGGGATATTGTTTTGAGTGGGAGTTCACCTAGATTAATTTAACTATTAATTAGAACTCAATTTGTCATAAACTTAGTCTAAACTATTGCAAATATGTTGTAGATCAATGGCGGCCCCTACCATCAAATTTAATGCGTTCCTAGAGAAAGAAAAGTTGAAAAACAATGGAAGCAACTTCGCGGATTGGTTCCGCAATTTGAGGATTGTCCTCACAGCTGGTAATTTGACCTATGTGCTGGATGCACCGCTAGGTGACCCACCTGCAGCTACTTCTACCGATGAAGTAAAGAATGTTTACCTCGCTCGGAAGACTCAGTACTCCACAGTTCAGTGTGCTATCTTGTATGGTTTATAATCGGAGCTTCAGAAAAGGTTTGAGAATTTAGACCCACATGATATTGTCCGTGATCTCAAATTGATCTTTGAGACTCACGCGACAATTGAGAGCTATGAGGCTTCTGCAAAGTTCTTTAACTGCAAGATGGAAGAGGGCAGCTCCGTCAGTGAGCATGTGCTTAAGATGTCTGGGCACGCAAACAAACTTCAAAGCTTGGGTATAGTGATTCCTAATGCTTTGGGGATTTACCGTGTCCTCCAATCACTACCACCAAGTTACAAGAACTTTGTGATGAACTACAATATGCAAAACATGAACAAGCAGTTGCCAGAACTCTTTGCCATGTTGAAATCTGCAGAAGTGGAGATCAAGAAAGAGCACCAAGTGTTGATGGTCAATAAGACCACCAAATTCAATAAAGGCAAGTCTAAGCAAAAGGGACACTTCAAGAAGGGTGGTAAGAAAGTTACCGCGCCGACGAAGAAGACCAAGGCTGGACCTAAGCCTGATACTGAGTGCTTTTACTGCAAAGGAGAAGGTCACTGGAAGCGGAATTGCCCAAAGTACTTGGCGGATTTGAAGAACGGCAACATCAAGAAGAAAGGTATATCCGATATACATGTTATTGATGTGTATCTCACTAGTACTCATAGTAGTGCCTGGGTATTTGATAATGGTTCGGTTGCTCATATTTGTAACTCGAAACAGGTGCTGCAGAATAAACGGAAGCTAGCGAAGAATGAGGTGACGATGCGCGTGGGAAACGGATCAAAGGTTGATGTGGTCGCGGTCGGCACGCTGCCCCTTCATCTACCATCGGGATTAGTTTTATACTTAAATAATTGTTATTTGGTGCCTGCGTTAAGCATGAACATTATATCAGGATCTTGTTTATTGCGAGACGGTTACTTGTTTAAGTCCGAGAATAATGATTGTTCGATTTATATGAGTAATATGTTTTATGCACATGCACCTTTGATAGATGGTCTATTTTTATTGAATCTCGATAGTGGAAATACACATATTAATAACATTGAGGCTAAACGTTTGAAATCGAGCGATAACTCGACCTATATGTGGCACAGTCGTCTTGGTCACATTGGAGTGAAGCGTATGAAGAAACTCCATTCCTATGGACTTCTTGAATCACTTGATTTCGAATCACTTGAAAGATGCGAAGCATGTCTGATGGGTAAAATGACTAAGACTCCATTTTCTGGTATGATGGAGCGAGCTACGGACTTATTGGAAATCATACATACCGATGTGTGTGGTCCAATGAGTGTAGCATCGCGCAGTAGTTATCGTTATGTTCTTACCTTCACGGATGACTTGAGTAGATATGGGTATATCTATTTCATGAAACATAAGTCCGAAACTTTCGAGAAGTTTAAGGAATTTCAAAGTGAGGTAGAGAATCAACGTAACAAGAAGATTAAATTTCTACGTTCTGATCGTGGAGGTGAATATCTAAGTTATGAGTTTGGCGAGCATTTGAAGAAATGCGGAATACATTCACAATTGACACCGCCGGGAACACCACAGCGTAATGGTGTGTCCGAACGTCGTAATCGAACTCTCTTAGATATGGTTCGTTCTATGATGTCACTTACAGATTTACCGCTATCATTTTGGGGTTATGCATTAGAAACAGCCACATTCACTTTAAATAGGGCACCATCTAAATCCGTTGAAATGACACCGTATGAATTATGGTTTGGGAAGAAACCTAAATTGTCGTTCCTTAAAGTTTGGGGTTGCGAAGCTTATGTAAAGAAGTTACAGCCGGACAAGCTTGAACCCAAAGCGGAAAAATTCGTCTTCATAGGATACCCGAAGGAAACTATTGGGTATACCTTCTATCATAGATCCGAAGGTAAAATCTTCGTTGCCAAGAATGGATCCTTTCTAGAGAAGGAATTTCTCTCGAAAGAAGTGACTGGAAGGAAAGTAGAACTCGACGAGGTTGTCGAACCTTCTCTCGAACTTGCGAGTAGCACAGCACCGGAAGAAGTTCCTGTGGTGCCTGCACCAATAAGAGAGGAAGCAAATGATGATGATCATGAAGCTTTGATTGTAGTTGCTACAGAGCCTCGCAGGTCAACGAGAACTCGTACCACTCCTGATTGGTATGATCCCGTTATGAGTGTCATGTTGGTGGACAACACCGATGACCCTGCGACATATGAGGAAGCGATGATGAGCCCAGATTCCAATAAATGGCAAGAAGCCATGAAATCCGAGATTGGATCCATGTACGAAAACCAAGTATGGACTTTGGTGGACTTACCGGATGGCCGGAAGGCTGTCGAGAACAAATGGATTTTCAAGAAGAAAACAGATGCTGATGGTAATGTTACTGTCTATAAAGCTCGACTTGTCGGAAAAGGGTTTCGACAAATTCAAGGAGTTGACTACGATGAGACTTTCTCACCTGTAGCGAAGCTAAAGTCTGTGAGGATTATGTTAGTAATCGCTGCATATTATGATTATGAGATATGGCAGATGGATGTCAAAACAGCATTCCTCAATGGAGACATTGATGAAGAGTTGTATATGATGCAACCCAAAGGTTTTGTCAATCCTAAAGATGCTAACAAGGTATGCAAACTTCAACGGTCCATCTATGGACTGAAGCAAGCATCCCGAAGTTGGAATCAATGTTTTGATAAGGTAATCTAAAGTTTTGGTTTATTACAAACTTATGGAGAAGCTTGTATTTACAAGAAAGTGAGTGGGAGCTCTGTAGCATTCTTAATACTATATGTAGATGACATATTGTTGATTGGGAATGATGTAGACCTTCTTAATAGTGTCAAGGAATATTTGAATAATAGTTTTTCAATGAAGGATCTTGGCGAAGCAGCTTACATATTAGGCATAAAGATTTATAGAGATAGATCGAGACGCCTAATATCATTGTCACAAAGTACATATTTGGACAAAGTTCTAAAGAGGTTTGGAATGGAAGATAGCAAGAAAGGATTCTTGCCCATGTTGCCCAATACGACCTTGAGTAAAACTCAAAGTCCGACAATGGCAGAAGATAGAGAAAGGATGAGTAAGACTCCCTATGCCTCAGCCATAGGATCTCTAATGTATGCCATGCTATGTACTAGACCCGACATTGCATATGCTGTTAGTTTAACTAGTAGATATCAAAGTGATCCAGGAGTGGATCATTGGACAGCGGTCAAAAACATCCTTAAGTACTTAAGAAGAACTAAGGATATGGTTCTTTCTTATGGAGGTGATGAACAACTCGTTGTTAATGGTTACACCGATGCTAGTTGGAACACCTATCCGGATGATTCTAAATCACAATCTGGATACATATTTACTTTGAATGGTGCAGCAGTTAGCTGGAGGAGCGCAAAGCAAAGCGTTGTGGCGAGATCTTCAACTGAATCGGAATACATGGTTGCTTCGGAGGCTTCACAAGAAGCGATATGGATGAAAGAGTTCATTACAGAGCTGGGTGTGGTTCCTAGTGCGCTGGACCCAATGTCTATCTACTATGATAACATGGGTGCCATAGCCAATGCGCAAGAACCAAGGTCACACAAGAAGCTGAAGCACATCAAGATACGTTTTCACGCTATTCGAGAACATGTCCAAGATGGGGACATAAAGATTTGCAAAGTACACACAGATATGAATGTGGCGGATCCGTTGACTAAACCTCTCCCGAGGGCAAAACATGACCAACACCAAACTGCCATGGGTGTTCGGTATATTACCATGTAATCTAGATTAAATGACTCTAGTGCAAGTGGGAGACTGTTGGAGATATGCCCTAGAGGCAATAATAAATGTAGTTATTATTATATCTTTGTGTTTATGATAAATGTTTAACTTCATGCTATAATAGTATTAACAAGGAAACATTAATACTTGTGTGATTTGTAAACTTAAAAGAGTCCC
Source organism: Avena sativa (assembly GCA_916181665.1). Taxonomy (NCBI): domain Eukaryota; kingdom Viridiplantae; phylum Streptophyta; class Magnoliopsida; order Poales; family Poaceae; genus Avena; species Avena sativa. The sequence goes on along the minus strand of OV702285.1, from coordinate 110,359,387 downwards.
TAGTAAAGCCTCTTTATAATACTAGCTTGTTGGTTAATAAATGATTGTGGTTTCCCTATCATGAACATTGAGATGTTATTAACAACAAGATCATATCGTTAGGAGAATGATATGGTGGACATACTCCTGTAGATAAGTGTAGCATAAAGATCAAGTCATTTTAATAGTTCAATTGCTATATGCTTTATGATACATAGTAACCTAATTCCTTCGACCATGAGATCATGCATATCACCTTTACCGGATGGATGCTTTGATGACATCAAACACCACACCGTAACTGGGTGGCTATAAAGGTGACATTGAGTGTTCAGAAAGTATTGGTTGAGACACATGGATCAAGAGTGGGATTTGTCCATCCATATGACGGATAGATATACTCTGGGCCCTCTCGGTGAAATGTCATCCAATTAGCTTGCAATCATGTGACTGGCTCACAAGGGATCACATATCACGGGAACGAGAAAAAGAGTACTTATCAGTAACGAGGTTGAATTAGGTACGCAGAGATACCGACGATCATAACCTCGGATAAGTAAACTATCGTGAGAGACAAAGGGAAATTGGTATCGTATGTAAGTGGTTCATTCGATTGCAAAGTAATCGTAGAAATACGTGGGAGCCATATGAATTTCCAGATTCCTCTATTGGTTATTGTTCGGAGAAGTGTCTCGATCATGTCCGCATAATTCACGAACCGTAGGGAGACACACTTAAGGATTCGACGTTGTTTGAGTAGTTATGGAATGATGAGTAAGAGACCGAATGTTGTTCGGAGTCTCGGATGGGATCCGGGATATCACGAGGAGATCCGGAATGGTCCGAAGAATAAGATTCATATAAGGAAAGTCCTGTTTCGGGGTTGGAGAATGGTTCCGGTGTTTTCATCGGGAATGTTCTAGAAGGTTCCGGAATGTCCGGCACTCCGGAGGGGAAGGGTACATGAATGTGTCATATCAAGTTGGAATGATTGCATCATGTACTAGGTGTCATCGCTGAACAAAATAAAGGGTTTAATCAAATCCTAGTTTGAAAAGTCAAACGGCTATTTTGGAAGGTGGAGGGGAAGTAGGAAACCTACTTGAGGAGGAGTTCCTCCCCTCCACCGCCGGCCCCTTGGGAAACCGAGTTGGGGAGGGACTCCCCTCCCCTGGCGCGCCCCCTCCACCTATATAAGGAGGGGCAGGGCTGCCCCTCCTAGTACACAACACCTCCACCCAAAACCCTACCCGACGCCGCCACCTCCTGCTGCCGCCGCCTAGGGCAAGCCGTCCCCGCCTAGCTAAGCCTAGCCGCCGGCCAAGCCTCCTCCTCGGTGCGTCTAAACCCTAGATCGCCAAGGATCTCTCTCATAGTCCACCATACTCGCTCCAGCTTAAGGCGAAGCCCTGCGAGATCTCCCCTCTACTTCTGGTACCACGTCGTTGTGCTGCCGGAATCGCGAGGAGAGTGCTACAACCTCTGCTGCCTGCTGGAACAAGGGAGAGGAAGGTCTTCGTCGAGTACCGAACGTGTGACCGACTGCGGGAGCGCTGCCGGAACACAGCGCCGGAAGGATCGTCTATGCGATCTTGAGATCGGCAAGAGTACGACTACATCACCCACGAGAATCCGCTCTCGTTTAAACACTTTGGAATCTTCGAGGGTGAGTTATTCCATTGACTCGTTGCTACAATCTAGTAGATAGATCTTAGCCTATTTGTTTGTATGCGGTAGAAATTTTTTATTTTCCATGCTACGAAACCCTACACCTTCTAGGAAGGCAACCTGGTGCTGCGCCTCATCCAGGACAAGAAGGGCATGCACAAGCTCTCCCCCCCATGGGAGGGACCATTCGCCATCGGGCAAGTACTCGACAACGACGCCTACTACCTCATCGACGTCCGCGGGGACGGCAAACTCGACGTCAAGCGACCATGGAATGTAAACCTCCTACGGAAGTTCTACTCCTAGAACTCCACATATGTATCCTCCAGTCGCTATGAAATAAAAAATATTGGTTACCGCAAATTGCGTCTACTCTCCGTGTCTTGTGCCACTCGCACTCGTAGTAACAGCATCAAGCTAACTGCAGAAGTCAACCTCTGGTACAGCAATCGACAGGGTCAAGTAGTGCGCTACAAGGGCACTGGGTTACCCCAGGCCTTGTAACGTCCACGAAAAACGCCTACCCGGAGCCCCATTGGAGTCGCCTAGCTCGACTGGCTTAACGAACCAAGACAACTGCCTTCGCTTCTTACAGCGACCATGATCCTCCGCATCCTCGACATAGCGACTCGAACGGCCAAGTACCACGCTCGGGGACTGACGACCAGTTCAACGCGAGCGGCTAGGGAAAACGCCAAGTATGAGAGCATGCCCAGGACTCGCCATGCGACTGACCCAACGGGCCAGGCAGGAGTGATGCGCTTACTCTAACGCGACCAGTCCTCACCCACCCTAGAGTTGCGCCTAGAACAACCAAGTACCACACTCGGGGACTCGGCTACCCGACCTCGTTCGCGCAAGGAAAACGGTGAAGTACAGAGCATTCATGGGAGTCGCCTTGCGACTGGCTTTCCGAGCTCGGGCGAGTCGACATCAATAACAACACGTTCAAAACCACAAACACATAAACAAATGAGGTAAACCCCATAAAAAGGGCGACGCGCTCGGGGACTCGTTCAACCCTCGATCAGAAACACACGACAATTCACAAAATAACACGATGTTTCGTTATAGCAGATCGCAATCATTACAAAGTACAATATGCGCCCAAAGGCCGAACTGCTACTAACGCCCTAGGGCACAATGTCTTATTCCACAGGCTTCGATGACGACTCGCCGCCACCCTTGCGATTGCGAATGAAGGGAGTGTACGGGTTCGACGGGTACGTCGTCAACTCACCCGGCATCGCCGCATGAAAGGGCTGCTCGATCTTGAAGTCTCGGTGCTGCGGCTCGGGGTCGTTGGGTGCGACGATCGTCTCCTGATAAGGAAGGAGGTCGCCCATCGCCCAGACGCACTCGGAGTATACCGCGGCACGGTCCGTCAGCTTCAGCACCTCGGCGATCTCCACCGAGCCAGTCGATGATGGGTAGCCACTCGTCACGTCGTCCAGGTCGAAATCCTTCGGGAAGTGGGCGAGCCCAAGGCTAAGAGCCGTCGCCGCCTCGCGCCGGAACGCCGACCGCGTCATGAACTCGATGACCGATGGTGCCTTCTCCAAGTATCGCCACACCTCGACGAGGTCGCCGGGAATCACTTCTGTGGGCGACATCTCCTGAAGATACGCCCGAATACACGCCGCGGACAACGTGGCCGAGTCGACCAGCGTGGCTACACATTGCCGCGCGTCGAATGACTACGCCTCTTCCGCGCTGTCGATGATCCGACCTGTGGATAGAGGGTGACAGTGAATACATCAAAGATTACACAATGCCAATATTACAGGCAGAGGCAGGCACACTCACCAATCAAAGGACGGGATAGATCCGTGATGAAGCTTTGAAGAGAGGAGTAGTCGTCCTGAAGCCCAGCAACAAGGGCGTCAGAGACCTTACGCTCCTCAGCGGCGGCTGTAATAGAAGCCTTGGCTCGCCCATCCGCCGAACTCGCCTCCTCCTTCGCTTCCTTCAGCTCGCGCTCAAGGTCGACGATCCGCTTCTCAGCCGAGCTCAACGCAGATTGAGCTGCCGTCAATTCACTCGCTGGGACAAGGCCCTGGCGGACCTCCTCTGCCTTCGCAGCAATTGCCTGGAGTCCCTTGTTCGCCTCTTGGACGGCGGCAAGTTCCTTCTCTGCGCGACGTTTCACAGCAAACCGGTCGGCTGACTCACGTTGCAAACCCTGCGCAAAAGTCAAACAGTTAACAAAAACGAAGACCTAAGAGCCCACCCGCTGAAATTCAGCGAGTAGGCACTCGGGGACTGGAGACCAAAAATCCTAAGTGCCCACCCGCTGAAATTCATTGACTAGGCACTCGGGGACTGGACGCGAGAAATAAAAACGAGACACTAAAAGAATCCGACCACTACAACTCAGCGGCCCGATCCTCGGGGACTGGACATACCTGGATGGCTGCGCCAAGCATGCCATGAAGCTGTATCGCGTCCACGGATGCGAGAAGAGCCGAAGTGTGCCCGCGACGCTGCTCAACCTCCGTCTCGGCGATCCCAGGTGCGCGGCTCGAGGGCGTGGTACCACTCGCCGTAGCCGCTCTGGCCATGAAGCGCGGGAAGGTCGCGATAGATGCGCCGGCACCAAAAGAGGCCGGCTCGGCCACCCCAGGCGAGGGAGCACCCTCCTTGATCGCCGAGGCCGGCCCCGCCGCAGGATCACTCGGAGCCATCGTCGTGTCGTCAGACACCGTGATGACCTCGTCGCTCTTGGCCTTCTTGGCACTGTCTGTGGGGGCAGCGACCTCACCAGCCTTCCTCTTCCGAGAGGGTTCCTCCTCGGCGACGACTGGCGGCACCTTGGCCATGGACGGATGGCCTATCTTTTTAACTCCAGTCCTGCAAATTGGTTACATGAGCAAAGAGGTTCGAGTACAACGGAAAATAAGACAGGTGAATAAAACTCACTTGGCGACTGGTATGAACCGTAGTCCCGTGCGGATGCCAGCCGACTTCTCTAGTTTGGGGCCCAGTTTATGACTGAGACCCATCTCCAGGACATCATGCTCTCAAGACACGGACGGCTTCTTCGTTGTCGAGGCCGCGACAGGAGCCTCCGAAACATTTTCGGCGGGAGCATCCCTGGGAGGCGAAGCTGCCGCGACCGGAGCAGCCCCCGACCCAGAGACTGGGGCGAACGGGGGAGGCATCGAGGCCAGAGGCACCTCACTCAGGACGGCGGTGACATCCGGCGCCGCCATCGTCTGTGGCGCTTCATCCCTGGCCAGGCTGGTGGCGTCGGAGCTGCTCGGCGAATGAGGCGGAGATGCCTGTCTCGCTGGCTTCGTCTTCCTCTTTGGAGGGGACTTCACCTCCTTCTTCGTCTTCTTCTTCGACGTAGTGGCTTCGCGACGCGAGGTGAGCTCGGGAAGCTCGTCGTCGTCATCATCATGACGTTCGAGGCTTCTACTCTCCTCGAGTTCGCGCTGATGCTGCCCGCGAGTTTTGCGAACCAGCGGGGCGACCTCTTCCTCGGACTCGTCGTCGTCGTCGCTCCTGTCGCTCTCGACGCCGCCTTTGGCAGGAGGCGACTCGCCCCCGTCCTGGACGGACGAGTTCGAATTCTCGTCGTCTGCGGACGGAAGCCACCCTTCCACCACTTGAAATAACTGCAATAGGCGTGAGACAGTATCAGTATAACCGCGACAGCATTAACTGCGACTGCGAATGATAGAAAGTGACTTACCGTTGGGGTTGGATGCTTCGCGGTGTAGGGGGCGAACCCGGCCTTCGCGTCCAGGTAAACCGCCTGGGTGATCTTCTTCAACGCTGGGATGTAGTCCTCGAGTTTCCACTCGGCTAGGCAGGATTTCGTCAAGTCCTCCCGGCCCGTGTACTCGTACATATAATGGTCACGGCGGGCCAGGGGGACGAGTTGCCGCCCGAGCCAGCAGTTGTACAAATTGATGATCTGGAGACCTTTCTTCTTCAGGCCGCGGATGGTCTGAAGCATCTCATCCACAACCATCCGCTGGTCTGTTGGAAGCTTGCCGACTTGGAGTCGGCGCGGTTCGGGCCGGTCGGCGGAGTATCTTGGGATCGCCACCTCACCGTCTGGAGTCGCCTCGGTGACATAAAACCAAGACTTCTTCCACTCGCTCGCCGCCTTGGCAGGTAGCATCAGATCAAAAAAGGAAGCCTTCGACTTCAGTTGAAATGTCAAGCCACCCGCTGCAAGCATTGGGCCGCCTGCTTCTTCGCGACTGATCCTCCCGTGGAACAGATCCTGCCATAGGGGGAAGTAGGGCCTGCAGCCCAGGTAGCACTCGCAGAACGCCACGAAAATGGCGAGTTGCTCGATGCTGTGCGGGCCCAGGTACGATGGCTGGATCCCGTAGAAGGCGCAGAAGCGCCGGAAGAAAAGAGATGTGGGGAATCCCAGCCCCTGTTCCAGGTGGCTGGTGAAGCAGACGAATTCTCCCTCGCGCGGGTCCAGAGTCACCTCTCCGGCTGCAGGGATGCGCCACCTGCCGGCGCGAAGGATCCTGGCCTCCTCAAACGATGCCAGTAGCGCTCTCGTACACTTGGACCTGCCCCATGGTTCGGTGGAGGGGGCCATTGGCGGAAGGGTTCGTGGAGGTCGGAGGATTTTGGTTCGGCTGGATCGCGATGCGGAGGAAAACGGAGGTGCGCGCAATCGGAGGCAATGACGAGGAGGTGGTTTCCCGATCGCCTACCATTCCCTTTATATAGAGGTTGTTACCCGCCAAATCAGGGAGCCGTTACTACGCGGTGATTACGCTAAAAGTTACCGTTGGATTATCCCAACAGCTAGTTTTGACTGCGTTTGACGGTCCAACTTCAGCCACTCGGCTCGCCGACCCGATCACTACAACAGTGACTAACTATTTCGCCGACCCGTTCGCCGAGCTGCGACCAGAATGATTAGTTGTTTCCTTTATTCAGGAGCCCGCCACCGATTCGACTGGGTGTCCGTATTGGACCCGTATGCTCCGACTGCCGGCAACCACCTGCGTCCAATCGACGACGGCCTCGGGGACTACTGATGGGGATATGCCTACCGGGGTATACCCAGCAGGACATTTCCGACTGGCCCAGGAACTAGCGAGTGGGCCTGCAAGACGGCGATTGAATCAAGACCTGGCGTGGATCCAAGCGACTGGAAGCTGAAGGCCCAGGAGAGTAGATAGGCCCAGTCGGATTAGGTTAAACGAGTACCGAAACCTTAACTGATTCGGCTGAGATATGTAAACCCTAGGGGAGGGTGAGTCTATATAAACCTCCCTACAGGGCGTGTAAACGTACGTTCCATCATCCACCCAAGCGACTCGCCGCCTAGCCGCCGAGCTCGCCCCATTGTATCTCCATCATAATACAATCTAGTAGGAGTAGGTCTTTACCCTCCGGGGGAACCTGGGTAAAACCCTGTGTCTCCGCCCTCATCTCGCACCGCAGATGGCTGGCCGCCCTTGCCCTTCGTTCTACTACTCGCTGCCGATTGCAGCATCTGCCGTGGTCATTCCCACGACAAATCTCGCTGATTTGTTCACCAAATCATTGCCAGCATCTTCTTTTGAGAGATGTGTCCGTGGGATCGGCATGATGAGACTTAGGGAGATGCAAGGTTCAGGGGGAGAATCTTCACAAACTCAACGCTGAAATCTTGATCCCGATGATTGAGTGCTTAACTTTATAGTTAAGTGAATTGTACTCTTTTTCCCTTAGTGAGTTTTATGAAGTTTCTCACATGAGGTTTTTAATGAGGCAATTCGTGCAACATAGCAAGAAGTATGCATGCCATGTGCTTTTCTCCATATTTTTCCCACTGGGTTTTTCGGAGTTTTGAGTCATGGTTATACAGATAAGATACCCAGGGGGAGTGTTGGGAAACTGGACCGGTAGAGGCCCATTCATTGTGGCCTCTACCAGGATAGGGTTAGCCCATGTGGGTATCCTATCCCCCGTTAGGCTATAAATAGAGGAGCAATCATTGTACATGACTTTTACCAAAGACATATCAATAAAGCTTCTCCTTCCCTGTGTCAATTTCCTCTGTACTCTTGTGTGCCTTCGACTCTAGTTTTCTTCCTCGGGTGTGGAGCGGCCTCGGGACCGGCCAGCCGGCAGGGGTTGTTCAACAATTGTGTCGAATATGCGTAGGTTATATTTGGACTTGGATTTATGTGTTTGAATCAGATACTTGTAACCTGCCATAATATATAAAGGCACCGGAAATAGGAAAAATAGACTAGACTCGATCTAGGTTAGACACAAGGTCGAGTTTTCGAGGACGGTCTAACGCCCGTGGTAGGGGCTAGATCAGCGTGGGGTTATAAATCCGATGTGTTTGTACACTGTGACGGACTTGTCGTTGACGGTACAATGATGAATACCTAGGGATGAGCGCTTGTAAAGCATACCCGTAGATGTAGGCATTTATCGTTAACTTGTACCAAACATCGGCTCATGTCTATTTTCTGCAATGATCTGGTTGTGTATTATACTAATATAAGTGGTATCAGAGCTCCATGTTACAGATTAACTTCATGGTGCAGATGATCTAGAGGAAGACGAGGTGACGATGGTTCTGATTGGAGCCAGACTTTGTCCGAGCGGGGGCCGGAGGGAGCAAGGTTCATTATGCACAGCCGCCCAAGTTGTTGACGATGACATAGGGGTGCGGGGGGTGTCCCTCATGATACATTACACGTTGTTTATGACGGTGGAACACCGTCAACAAAGGACGACATTGATCGCGGGCGTGACGACACGAGGCGGCCATGTCGTCGAAGTAGATCCGGTTGGCAAGCACCGTCAGTTGGATGGCTTGGTGCGCAAGTTGGGGGTGATCGTACCGGCTAATGTGAAGCAACGTGTTCGGGCGGTTAGATGGATTGTTTGAACCGGAGAAGCCGGTCCGACGACAAGAGACCATGTGCAGTTCAATGAGAAGACACCAGTTCGACAAGGGCCTAGCGAGTTCTGATGTCATCATGGTTATGGTATCGATGCGCGTACAACAAGCGTGCGTGTTTGGCTCTAAATATTTAGAATATTTAGTGAAGCTACATGGGTTCGATTCGACAAAGACGTGGACCGACTTATTTTTAGGTGCACACAAGAGAACAAAGGAAGACTCAGTTGGATGATACAATGCATGACTTGGAGCTTAGAAAAGTCACGTGGAGTCGGATTGAAGGTGAAGATAGATCTCAACAATCTCGAGGTCAATAAAAGGAGGGTTGTAGGTTGCAACGAAAAAGGCTCATGAGTTGCCTAGCCGTAAATCCTGATCACGTAATTTCAGAAGTGACGCGGCACTACAAGATGGCTTTCCTAAACCGAAGGAGAGGCTTGGGTTAATTCGATGAGATTTGATCAGCGGCTATTTCATGGGAGATCAGTGGGAGGATGAGATGTCTTCCATAACTAGGTTAGAGATGATGAAGTTCGATGGTACATGCAACTTCCCTCTATGGCAGTCGAGGGTCAAGGATCTATTGGGACAATAGCATCTCCTGAAGACAATCAAAGCTGATGCGACGAAATCTGCCAAGATGGATGTTGATGACTTGGCTGAGATGCAAATCAAGCCGTTGGTTCTATAAGAATGAGTCTATCTGATCATTGCATGTATCATGTGATGGACGAGGAGTCACCAAGTGTAATTTGGAAGACGTTGGAGGAGCAGTTCCCGAATAAAACCACGTCCAATAAGATGTATCTAAATTAGGAACTGTATTGCATGAGGATACAAGAAGGGGCGACCTTACTAAAAGCATCAACGCCTTCAACCACGTGATCTTAGACTTGGAAAGTATTGGGGGCAAGGTGGAGTACAAGTATAGGGCTTTGCTCATTCCTACAAGTATAGGTTGGCCATTGCAAGCTATAATGTGAATGATCAAGAAGAAGTTAGGAGAGTATATATTCTTAAAGGTCCATACTAACCATATGCACATCACTTTAAATCGAGGGAAACTGGAGGTAAATATCGGCATTTTCAGTATTATTTGTTTTGAAAGGTACAGTTTGCTTGAATATAGTATTAAGAAGCATGCGGCATTTTGCTTTGTATGCTAATTTTTTAGATAGAAGAAAAGTAAGAGGATGGGTACAAGAATATTTATTGATGGTGGTTGAAGAAATTGTAATAAGGATGATGCACTTGAGAAAGATGTGGGTGGTATACAAGTGTGCATATAAAGCTCAAGAGAGATACAACTTATTTGTGAATCCCAATGCGGCAATTGATGATCGTATTGTGAAGGTAAATCATGAGGAACTACGTCATTACAAGCTCAGATTGCTTTATTCTCTTAGATGCTTGAGATTTCTTCTAGGTCAAGTGTAAGGATACAGATGTCGCCTAGAGGGGGGTGAATAGGCGATTAAAACTTCCTAGAGTGGCTCAACAAAGGCGGAATAAAGCTAGTGTTTACTTTGTTAAGCACAACCTAGAACAACTAAGGTTCACCTATGTGCACCAACAACTTATGCTAAGCAATACAAGCAACAAACTGATAGCAAGATATATATTACTTCAAGCACGAAGGCTATCACAATGTAAAGTGCATAAGTAAAGAGCTCGGGTATAGAGATAACCGAGGCACGCGGAGACAACGATATTTTACCGATTTCCTCCCAACATGGAGTACGTCTCGTTTGGAGAGGGGGTGGTATCAAACCACCAACGCCACAAAAGGACTCCCTTATTCTCCGGTGAATCTCACCCCAATGGGATCGATCCACGCTTCCACTATCGGTGCACTTGTCGGTGGCAACCGGAACCTCTCACAAGGTTGGGGCACTTCTCCACAACTTAATTGGAGGCTCCCAACAAACGCCACCAAGGCCACAAAACCGTCTAGGGTTCCAAGAACCCAAGAGGGACAAGCTCCAATGGGTAACACGAACCAAATCCTCCGAGAAGAACACAAACCGATGCACCTAATGCAAATGGCAAGAACACCATAAAGATGCTCTAATCCCTCACCCTCAAGTTCCAACAAAGCTACTAAAGCTATTGGGGGAACAAGAGAGGAGGAATCAAAGAGGGACACAAAATCCCCCAAAATCTAGATCCCCAAAGATACACTCACAAAGAGATGTTTTGGTTTGGTCAAAGCATGGATCTAGATCCCCTCAAACTTCCTCTCAAATGTGTGCAAGAATCATTGGATAGGGAGGAAGAAATCAAGCAAGATATGTGTCAAAGCAATAGGGCAAAAGCTTGAAGAGAGAAGGGAAGAAGCTACCAAATAAAAGATGGAGAGGGACAATATATATGGCCACTTAATTTCTGCCCGTTGGGGCCTTTCCAGCCAGACTGGGCCGGTAGTACCGCTAAGGCCCGATACTACCGGACCCATCCACCCAGCCAACCCCGGCCCAGGCAAAGCAGCCCAGCTAGGGAGGAATCAACGCCAGCGAGCAGCGCAAGCGATGTGGGCGCACGCGTGGGAGGAGCAGCGGCAGCGCGCGCGGGAAAAGGCAGCGTCTGGCGAGGTGGGAGCGAGCGCGCGCGAGCGACAGTGGGACCAGCGAGGCGGAGTGGGTCAACGCAGCGCAGGCACGCACGCGCGAGCCAGCGAGGGAGTAGGGGCAGCGGGAAAGCGGCGGCGGCATCGCGCGTCGCCAGCCAAGCGCGCGGGAGAGAGGTCTGGCAGCGGGAGCGGCACGCTGGGCTGGCCCAAGCGGCGGCAGAGCTCGCGCGAGCCCAGGCGCGCGGCAGCGAGCGAATCAGAGAGCAGGCGCGCTGCGGGCTGGCAAGCTGGAGAGGGGATGGGCCTGGCGCTGGTGGCCCGGTACTACCGGTCGCCCGGGGCGGTAGTACCGCACGAGCCGGTAGTGCCTGGCTGGACTACCGGGCAGTACTGAGAGCGAGCGGGCCGAACCAGGGGTGTTCGGTACTAGGCCAGTAGTACCGGACAGCCCAGTAAAACTATTTTTCCTTTTTCTTTATTAGAATCAAATCGATAAATATTCAAATGGTCATAACTTTTGATTGGAGACTCCGATCGACCCGATTCCAATTGCGTTGGAAAGAGGATGACAATAGCTCACCAAGTGATAATGTATCAAGTATAATAATGTGAGATACCTCACTTGGTGAGAAACCGAAAAAGCGCATAGATCAAAATTGTAACAAGATACAAACAGAAGATCCTAACGATGATGCAAGTATGCAAAGGTTTGAGCTCTCTCCGATCGAGGTGACCGAATTACTCATTCGAGAGCCCCTCTTGATAGTACGGTTATCTTTCCAAAACCCGGTCTCCCACACACAACATGAGACCGGCAAAAGGGAGAACATATCAAGATTATACCTTTACCTTGAGCATTCCACTTGAGCTTGATGTAGACAATCTTGCACTTCTCAAGATGGAACGCCTTTCTTAATTCCTCATCATAGATCCATGATCATCGAGGATGGCAAGCATAAAACATAAGATCTTCTATAGATGGCGCATATTGAGCTTGCAAAACATATCTTCTTCGCATTTCATCGACCTTGAAGCCAACACATGCTCCAAGTGATGCTAATGGACAAATCCTACAAGTATAACTTAATACACACATTAGTCCATAAATATTGTCATTAATTACCAAAACCACACATGGGGGCCCACATGTTCTTTCATCAAGGATTGGCATTCCGTGGGCATGATGAAAAGGACGATTTCCTGAATAAAGCTAATTTTCTTGAACTTCTAGAATGGTTTGCAGCAAACAATGAAGAGGTGAATAAGTTGGTTTTAAAAAAGTTTAAGGTAATTGTACCTTAATTTTTCCCGACATACAAAAGGAAATTATTCAATGTTGTTCCATACACTGTAGGAATCAATTTATTGAAGAACTTGGTGATGAATATTATGCAATTCTAGCTGACGAGTATAGTGATGTATCACATAAGGAATACCTAGCAAGCTGCTTGTGTTATATTGATAAAGTCGGAAGGCCAAATGAGTGTTTTCTTGGAGTTTTTCATGTGCATAATACTACATCTTTGTCACTTAAAGGATGCAATTCATAATCTATTTACTCATCACCATTTGACTCTCACTCAAATAAGTGGGCAAGGTTATGATGGGGATAATAACATGAAAGGGGGATCAAAGAATTGAAAAAATTCATCATAAAAGAGTATCCTTCTTCTTATTATATCCGTTGCTTTGCACATCAACTCCAATTAGTTCTAGTTGTTGCTATTAAGGACAATACATATTTTTCATGGTTGTTTGCTCAAGTATCTCTCTTAATGAGTATTGTTGGAGTGTCATGTAAGCGTCATGACTTGCTTCGGAATGTTAGAGCATATAATCTCTTGAAATCCCTTGAAATTGGTGAACTAGAAACATGAAGCGGATTAAACCAAGATATGGGGTTAGCTAGGCCCGACGAGACTCGTTGGGTCTCTCACTACAAAAATATTCTGCACATCATTGCTATGTATCCCACAATTCATGATGTGCTCATGATTCTTGGTGAATATCATGTGCAGAAGGGTGATTGGCCAAAAATACATGATGTGCTTAGTGTCTTGAGTCATTTGACTTTATTTTTAGTGCCAAGTTAATTCTCGTCATATTGGATACACAAATGTTATCTTATTGTTTACAAAGGAGAGAGCAAGATACTCTTGGTGCTATCTCACTTGTTGGTATGGCAAAGAGAAGATTGCAAGAGATGAGGTCCGATGGGTGGAACTCATTTTATGATAAAATGATTTTGTTTTGCAATGAACATGGCATCCAAGTTCGTTCACCAGATGGTAAGTATGTGCCCTATGGGATATCAACAAGGTTTTCTTCTGTGCAAACAAATAATGATCATTTTAGAAGATAAATATGTAGGGTTCGCAGCATAGAAAACAAAAAAATTCCTACGATGGGAACAACTATGTACCAAGATCTATCTACTAGATACAAAGAACGGGCGGATGTATATCCGTAGAGAACATACCCTTGAAGACCGACAAAGCTTAACGAGTCCAAACTCGTGGTTGATGTAGACGATCTCTTGCCGATCTCAAGATCGAGAGGAAGTCCTAGCGCCGCAAAACAGCAGCACATCCGTGCTCGCACACACGTTCGAGGCACCGAGCAACCTCCGCCTCCTCGCTCCAGCGATGCAGCGGAAGCACAACTCTTTCTTGTCGAATAGCCACCGGGAACATGTATCTCGCTAGTCCGAAACCATGGGGGATAAATACTAGAGGGGGAGAGAGATCCTTCACGAGGAGGTGTAAGTGAGAGAGAGGGAGGGGCTCCTTTTATAGGGAGAGGGGGGCACCCAAGGGGCCATGCGCCCAGCCATGGGGCTGCCCCCACCTCTTCCACATTCATGTGGGTGGACACTCCACTCACTCAAATGCCTTTCAATTCCCTCCACTCAAAAACCCACTCAAATTCCCATTAAATTTCCACCAAATTTAATGCAAACTCTTATTAAATAAAACTCCTTTTATTTATTCAGAATTTTGTCAATTACTTTAATGACAAACATTCACATATAACCCCTTGCTAGTATTTCATTTCACATGCAGAAACACTTTCTGCAATTTCACCCAAAAACCCGTTTCGGTATCTAGTGAAATAAATTCCAGCGCTTGTTATTCTTTTCGGAATGAAACTTTTGCTCCAAATGGATGTCGGTGTCTCTTAAGTGTGTCACCCTACGGTTCGCGAATAATGCGGACATGATCGAGACCCCTCTCGGATGAATAATCAAAAGCGGGATCTGGAGACCCATACTGACTCCCACACATTCAACGATGACTTTCTTCTGATCGTCGGAACCTTTTACGCTAGTATCTTAATCCTTTTGTTTCGCGATATATTACATGTCCGAGATTCGATCATCGGTATCTCCATACCTAGTTTGATCTCGTTACTGACATGCACTCTTTTCTCGTTCCCGTGATATAACATTCTAGTGATCAAATCACTTGCTTGCAAGCTAACCAATGTGATATCACCGAGAGGGCCCAGAGTATATCTATCCGTCATCGGAATGAACAAATTCCACTCTTGATCCATGGGCCTCAACATAACACTTTATTAGTTCTGAATCCATCTTTATAATCACCCTGTTACGGTGTGACGTTTGATGTTATCAAGAAACTCTTCCGGTGTTAGTGATTGACATGATCTCATGGTCTAAGGATTAGGATCACTTCGTAAGTTGTTATAGCAATATAAACTCAATGACTTTGATCGTAATGCTATACTTCGGATGATTGTTCATCACACCATTACACTAATGTTGTGACCTCGTTATTAACAACATCCAATGTCCATGATCAGGAAACCTATGATCATCTTGTTAATCAACGAGCTAGTTTATAAGAGAGGCATAACTAGGAACTTTCTTTTTGTTTATTAAACACACATGTATTAATGTTTCCGTATTAATAAAATTATAGCATGTAAAATATACATTTATCATAAACAAGGAATACGATAATAACCACTTTATTATTGCCTCTCGGGCCTATTCCCTTCAGTCTCCCACTTGCACTAGAGACAATAATCTAGTTTGAAAACTTTGCGTATTGAACACCTATGGCTTTCTGGTGTTCCATATACGCAACTACAAGTGGTTAACATAATCTACGGATCTGACACTTTCAGGTCCGTGTGTATTTGCATGTCTTTGCGTCTTCACGCATCACTCATTCTTCAATGAGATGGCATTGTATAAATTTGGTCTTTCGGTGAGACCTTTAGTTCCTTGGGGTTAAAACACGTCGATACTATTGTCATACAATATATATTTAGTGTTAGCCCGTTGCGAACCACACCTTAGTTTGATAACAAACTACTTGACACAAATTCCCTCCTTTGCTGCTACTATAGCAGTCATATACTTAGCCTTTTGTCGTAGTATTCGTCACAGTGTCTTAACTTTGGAATTCTTCCAAATCCATCATGGAAACTCCTTTCCATTACATTGCGCCACCCATAGTTTAAATTGAGATAAACTTAATTTGTATCTTGTGACAAAACTAGTATCAATGTAACGCTTTACAATGAACTATTTGTAATTGTTTGTTACCTCTACACAAATATATTCTTAGTTCTTCCAAAAGATCATAAGAATTTCCTTACTATTGCCCAATGATCATTTTATGATTCATTCTGGTATATGCTCATAACACTTAGAGCATAGGACATATCTGGATGTGTACATATCATGGTATGATTGATCAAATCATTCTTGTGATCTTACTCATCAAGTGTCAAAGCACTTGAATCTTGTTTCACTTATCAAGTGTCGATACACTTGAATATTGATTCAATTCATTTCCATGCGACAAGAACCATTTCTTGTCGTTTCTATATTAAACTCCTTCAATATCTCATATATGTACGTTTGGCACAACCATATTAGCGTCGTGGTCTATCCACTATAGACATTCATGCTAAATATTCGGGTTTTGCCTAAGTCTTTCATCGAAATGAAATTCTTAACCTTTGTCAATAAAAGATATATCATTTCTAATCAACAAAATGTCCTCCACATAATGTATTAGAAATATGTCTTAGCGCTCTCACTTAATTTCTTGCAAATGCAAGCATCTTCATCGTCTCCTGATGAAAAACTCCTTTTTCATCATGGTGAAGATTCCAACTCCGCGATGCTTACTTCAACCATTGAAGTTTGCATGCCCCTTTTAGCATCTTTTGAATTAACAAAACCCTTTGGATCGTGTCATGTACACGTCCTAGGTAACCATTCTATTAGAAGAATTTTGTTTTGTTTATTCATCTACCATATACCAAATTATATGTAGTGGTTGCTACTTTAATCCGTTCAGACTAAATATGGCTATGAAAGATCAAATCTTGTCATAGTCAACTCCTTGAACATTGTCGTAAAATACTTTACGACATGTCGACTATTTCATAGATGTGAAACATCCATGTCTGTTTCTTTATAGATCCAAATACGACCGATAGGTTTTTACACCTTTCCGAAGGGTCTTCCAAGTTCAAAACTTGATTTCTCGTGTATGGAACTATCACAGATTTTATGGCTTCAAGCCATTTGACGGAGTCAGGGCCCATCATCGCTACTTTGCATGTAGTCGGTTCATCATTGTCAAACAATAATGATTTACTCTCAAATCTTAGCATTTGATTGTTTATCCGACTAACTTGGTTCAATAAGAACTTAGATCTCCGTGACCACAACCTTTGAGGCACATAAGCTATGAGCATTATAGCTGCCTCCGGAACAATTTGCGGCGCTGCGCAACTCAGCACATTTAGCTAAGGTTCGTTAACCTTATCAAAGTTCTATTGTCCTCCCACTTAACTTTTATGAAAAATTCCTTCTTCAAGAAACTTCACGTTTCAAGCGACAAACCCTTTTATCCTTGGTGTTATGGAGGAATAACCAATTGTTATTCGAAATAACCTACAAAGACATGCTCATACGACTTAGGTTGTAAACATCTTACTTATGTTTAGCATACCAAAATTTAAGAAATGACAACTTGGGTTTTACCCCAAACCATAACTTCCATGGTGTCATTTCAACGGATCAAGATGGAGCTCTTTTCAGTGTAAAAGCGGAAGTCTCTAAAGCTTTAATCTTTTAAAACATAATGACAGTTTTATAAATAACACCTTTGATCCAACCATGTCAAACAAGGTTTCATTACAAATCTCAAACACTCCATATTCCTATGGTGTTTCGGGATATGTAAATCTAGGTGTTTTGCTAAACTTGCAACTCAAATAAATCCCTTTATGATAAAATCATAATTCATTTATTTTTCTTGTTACACTTGTAACTCAAATAAATCCCTTTATGATCAAATCATAAATAATTTATTTTCTTGTTATAATGATTTTGCACTTCCATCTTGAAAATCTTTGAAACGTTTTCAAATATTTCATACTTCTTTCTCATTAAGTGAATATTCACTCAAATTTCCGGAGAAAGCATATGAAGTTGAAACCCATCGCTTACGACTACACGTAATGGAATACATACATCGATATGTATAAATTCCAATAATTAAGTTGTTCGTTCTTCTTTGGCATTTGAACGAAGTTTTAATTATCCCGAGGAAAGTCTCACAGGCGTCAGTTGATCAAATCAAAGACTCCAAAAATCCATGAATATGGAGATTCTTCATGTTTTCTTTCCAATATAATTTAAACGGCGATGTCACTTTGTAAGTGATCTTTCAATCATTTGTCTTGCGACATTTTAGCATTAGGTTTTATGGATGTGATTTCTCCAACTAGATTTGTAAATCATCCATCTTATATGGAATACGGTAATTATTTGAACAACCTTTGTTCTCATAATACCTTGATTTAAATAACAATTATTAAAACAAATCTTGAAGTCAAGCTTTGATGTCAACGAGAAATACAAACAACGGTTTGTTTGTTTTCGATGAACATCATCACATATTCTCTTGCTAGTTACTTAGGCCATTGTGGTTCATGAATTGCGTTGTTCCGTATGAAATTTCATACCAACCAATTCGGTATCCAATACCCAAGAACCACATTGTTTAACAAGCAAATAATACAACCATAACATGTATATCATCCATATACCTAAATTGGATATTTCCAATCTTTTCTTTTCTGCCAAATATATTTTATAGATTCTCTTTCAGCATTTCCTTTTCCTTTTTAAAAGAATCTATCAACATCAAAAGTGGCACCATATACATGACACATAGTCCAAAGCGTGTATATGCAAATAATAATACCTTTGGACTTGCACTTTGAAGTAGATCATCATCATCAAATGATCGGTGTTCTTTCAAAATCCATTCTTTAGTAATCTTTTAGTATAGTAAACACTTTACATACATCTTCTATTCATCCTTATCATGACGACTTTCATGATCAAGCTACTGTAGCTTATAAAGGTGAATCGTGAGTATAACATTACTTTCCAAAACCCTTTTGGATGATTAGGATGTCTAGCATCTCCAACCTTTGTAAATTCTCATCCAATATGAGAACATATACTATACTCTATCATATTGCAACCAAAACATTGTTTCAGATATCGTTATATCTGCCACACATGATGGTTTCTGAAACAATTCTTTCAGCTCCTAGATAAACTTGATATTAAAACAATCAAGAATCATGGAGGCAAAACATGATACTTAAGATACTAACACTGGAATTGTTACTCTCGATTTAATACTAATTATTAAATTTCACGGAGTAAATAGAGTTTTCTGAAAGTTTGTAATAGGACTTTAAACTTTAGATTGACACTCAACACAATACGATACCAGTTCGTAAAGTATATATCCAGAATTCTATAGTTCTATTATCTCAATTACAACTATGCATAAGGTGGTGAACGAATGCCAATGACTACAACAAATTATGCAAATTCACTTTGATTTAATTTATGATAAATTGAGTTCTAATAATCCAAATTATAAATGAACTCCCACTCAAAAACAACATCCCTCGTGCCTTTTTGCTGATTACATGAACCAAATCCACTACACCAAGTCCGATCATCACGTGAGTCGGCGTAGCTTCAAAGGCGAGCATCCATATGGTCATCATATCTACTATATGACTCATGCTTAACCTTTCGGTCCGTGTTCCGAGGCCATGTCTGTACATGCTAGGCTCGCCAAGTAAGAACCTTAGTATTCGTGTGTGTAACTATCTTACACCCGAGATATGCTCGTGGATTCAAGTACACCCGATCATCACGTGATGTCTTGAAGCGACGAAACATTGTCGGTGCATACTTAAGGAAGAACACATTTTTATCTTGATATCTAAATGACGGATCATCTTATTATGCTAATAAAACGCCAAACAAGCAATATAAGATGCAATCAAAACATCATATGTTTATAAGTGAAATTATATGGTTCCCTCATATGATCTCCATCATGTGCACCGTGGTATGATCTCTATCATACCTCTATGTGTAAGGCAAAGGTCTATGGAACTTACACGTTATGTGTGTTGTAAGAGTATCATCTTATACTTCTACTTACAACATCACCATATCATAACACTAGCCCAGCAACAATCTAAACTAGACGCCTCTAATTTATCCATTGCAAGTTTTACGTGGCTTAGGGCTTTCGAAGATAGAACCGTTCTTACCTACGAACATGAACCACAACGAGGATAACCAAATTGTTGACAACTCGTTGCAAATTAGATATTTACTATAGTTTGAGAGACAGACACCCGCTAGCCACTTATGCAAAACTAGTTGCATGTCAAGCGTGGAACAGGTCTCATGTGCGAGGACATGTAAAGTTTGTCCGGGCCGCTTCATCCCACTATGCCACCAATATCCAAAGCACAACTAAGAAGCAATAAAATGATCATCATCGCCCACATACTCATATGTGTACTACCCGTGCAAAGTATCTACGCATAGATCCGGCTCTGATACCACTGTAGGGTTCGCAGCATAGAAAACAAAATTTTTCCTACGATGGGAACAACTATGTACCAAGATCTATCTACTAGATACAAACAATGGGCGGATGTATATCCGTAGAGAACATACCCTTGAAGACCGACAAAGCTTAACGAGTCCAAACTCGTGGTTGATGTAGACGATCTCTCCGATCTCAAGATCGAGAGGAAGTCCTAGCGCCGCAAAACAGCAGCGCATCCGTGCTCGCACACACGTTCGAGGCACCGAGCAACCTCCGCCTCCTCGCTCCAGTGATGCAGCGGAAGCACAACTCTTTCTTGCCGAATAGCCACCGAGAACATGTATCTCGCTAGTCCGAGACCATGGGGGATAAATACTAGAGGGGGAGAGAGATCCTTCACGAGGAGGTGTAAGTGAGAGAGAGGGAGGGGGCTCTTTTTATAGGGAGAGGGGGGGCACACAAGGGGCCATGCGCCCAGCCATGGGGCTGCCCCCACCTCTTCCACATTCATGTGGGTGGACACTCCACTCACTCAAATGCCTTTCAATTCCCTCCACTCAAAAACCCACTCAAATTCCCATTAAATTTCCACCAAATTTAATGCAAACTCTCATTAAATAAAACTCCTTTTATTTATTCAGAATTTTGTCAATTACTTTAATGACAAACATTCACATATAACCCCTTGCTAGTATTTCATTTCACATGCAGAAACACTTTCTCCAATTTCACCCGAAAACCCGTTTCGGTATCTAGTGAAATAAATTCCTGCGCTTGTTATTCTTTTCGGCATGAAACTTTTGCTCCAAATGGATGTCGGTGTCTCTTAAGTGTGTCACCCTACGGTTCGTGAATAATGCGGACATGATCGAGACCCCTCTCGGATCAATAATCAGAAGCGGGATCTGGAGACCCATACTGACTCCCACACATTCAACGATGACTTTCTTGTGATCGTAGGAACCTTTTATGCTAGTATCTTAATCCTTTTTTTTCGCGATATATTACATGTCCGAGATTCGATCATCGGTATCTCCATACCTAGTTTGATCTCGTTACTGACATGCACTCTTTTCTTGTTCCCGTGATATAACATTCTAGTGATCAAATCACTTGCTTGCAAGCTAACCAATGTGATATCACCGAGAGGGCCCAGAGTATATCTACCCATCATCGGGATGAACAAATTCCACTCTCGATCCATGGGCCTCAACATAACACTTTATTAGTTCTGAATCCATCTTTATAATCACCCTGTTACGGTGTGACGTTTGATGTTATCAAGAAACTCTTCCGGTGTTAGTGATTGACATGATCTCATGGTCTAAGGATTAGGATCACTTCGTAAGTTGTTATAGCAATATAAACTCAATGACTTTGATCGTAATGCTATACTTCGGATGAATGTTCATCACACCATTACACTAATGTTGTGACCTCGTTATTAACAACATCCAATGTCCATGATCAGGAAACCTATGATCATCTTGTTAATCAACGAGCTAGTTTATAAGATAGGCATAACTAGGAACTTTCTTTTTGTTTATTAAACACACATGTATTAATGTTTCCGTATTAATACAATTATAGCATGTAAAATAAACATTTATCATAAACAAGGAATACGATAATAACCACTTTATTATTGCCTCTCGGGCATATTCCCTTCAAAATATACATTAGTGTTGTTGATAAAATTAGTTAAGAGCTTAACAACCAATTTGATGAGATCAATATGGAGTTGCTTGGTGGCTTTGAATCCTAGCAAATCACTTGCTTCTTTTGATGCATACAAGGTGCACAAACTTGCTGAGTTTTATCCCATGGATATTTCAAAGGTTGATTTGATAAGACTTGAGACACAACTGGTTAACTACATTGATGACATGAGAAAAGATGAGAACTTCAAAGGCCTAAAAAATCTTGTTGATCTCTCTATTAAGATCGTTGAAACAAAGAGGCATATTGTTCATGATGAGGTCTACTCCCTTCTTAGATTGGTATTGCTTCCACTTGTGGCAACGACAAGTGTTGAAAGGGCATTTTCTGCAATGAATTTAGTGAAGCATAAGTTGAGGAACCAAATGTATGATGATCTTTTGGATGATTGTCTAGTCACATTCATTGAGCAAGATACCTTCTCAATGATAAAAGATGATATAATTGAGACTTCCGTGTCTATGTGAAAGCGCTACCCCGACAACAAGAAAAAGTTCATCTAAATTATTACCGTTACATCATATTTCTATATGCATATTTTAGATGTAATCATTAAATTCTATGCTGCTCATGAGACCCTATAATTATATTTTTATTTCTTTTATAAAAATTTATACATGTACAATTGCACGTTATTTTCATGATATTGAATTTTTTGTCTAGTTGCCCCACCCTAGAGCAAAATCCTAGATTCACCACTGGTTGAGGTGGAGCCAAGTACGAAGCCAGCGCGCTGCTAGAACATAGGTTTTGTAGGAGTGGGAGAAAAGAGTAGATGTGTTCTTTTACCAAAAAAAAAATTTAGAATGATTCTGTTTTTAAAATGGTTGCAACCCACGGGTATTCAGCTAGTTTATAAGAACAGTGGAATCTAGTTTATAAGAATAGAGCAATATGGTAAGGGTCTATTAGCTTCCCTTTTCATCGCACGCGCCGATTCATGTCCCTGCCTTTTCTTCTTTCTACCGTTGGGCTCAAAAGCTAGGTCAAGTGGTTTGGAATGAGCATGCTATTTTTGTGACACCCTACCCTCACAAAGCAAAGGCTTTTGACAGCCAAGTAAATTAATCTCCCACCACCACCACCATCAGTCCTACCATGCCTATTGTCGTACTACGGATTTCTACTTAAAAATCATTCGATCTTGTGAGCCATACGGAGGGAAAAATGCATAGGGTACAGTGCATAGTTTTAAAAACCGGACCGGACCGCCGGTTCAACCGGAACTGGAGAAGCCTTCGGTTGTTTAAGCGCAATGGACCGGGATAAACCGCCTGAACCGAGGTTGAACCGTCGGTTTTTGTCATTAAACCGGAAAACCGGTCTGACCGGCTCAACTCTCTGAGTTTTATAGGAGTTGAACCTTGGACCTACCTGTGCAGGCAACAATGCATTAACCAGCTGATCCTCACATCTTTGTTGTTTATAAGAGACACGTACCTATTTTGTAATTAATCTAGCAGTACTAATGGATCCACTCGTTGTTTTCAAAACTACTTGTGGTTGTCATCTGTGAGGGGCAGGTTGTTGCGATGGAGGCCCAGGATGATTATCTCTCGTGAAAGATTACATGTCCCTGTACAATGGACTCTCGAGAACACAAATTTCTTGTTTGAGTCTTGCGATGGTTAATTCAACCGCACGTGAAGATTCATGTATATTTTAGACAAACGGGCCTAGTGATATATATATGTGCGAGAACTTGGAAAAAGTTTTTAAATTGTTGTCTGAAACTATCAATTCATCCGAGACACACCATGTTAGAACTTACGATTTGGAAAGTTATGAAATTGGCATTTGAGACTATTTTTTTAGATCAACAGGGAATCATCCCCGGTTCCATTTCAGGAAATGAAACCAAAACATCAACCAGTACTTCAGGTGCCGATACAAACGAAAGAAACTAAAAGCTAAACTGAAAAACTACTAATTCCAGGACCCTTAAGGGGAAGCCAGAAGGCACAAAAGCGAGCAGAAAAGCTAGATATTCAGAAATTTAAGAGATTACATTCAGAACAGAGGGAGACAGAAGAGAGAACAGGCTAAGCTCACGAAACTCTGACTCAAAGAACCACATGAACCTCATCAGCAGCCTCAGGATGTGTCTCCAGGAACGACAGAGAGGCACGTCCCCCATAGCTCGACGAAGCAGTGGTTTTCCAAGTAGAGATCCACTCGAAGCCATTGCAGATCAGGTTGCCATGAGCTCCAGTGGGTTCCTCAGCCTGTTTATCATCCGTTCCATAAACAGAATGAACCTCCCCTCCTCCAACTCTTTGAATGGGACCTTCCAATTCCTTAGATACGAAAGGACGAGACGCCAGACCTGTTTCATGTTAATCCAGGGGGCATGATTAAAGACTATGTTATTCCTATTATTCCAGATGCCCCAAAGAACTGCAGCAGAAACTACATTAAACTACAAATGTTTCTTACTAGCAAGCCATCTTGAAGCAATAGATTCGAAATTAACAACTAAAATGCCAAAGATATCCTGAACATCAGTCCAGATCATCTTGGAAACCACACAATCAAAAAATAAATGTTTAACAGATTCAAATTCTTTACATAGAGAGCATTCCATTGGTTTTGGGACACCTCTGGCTCTAAGATTATCCCTAGTAAGAATTTTGTTTTGAGAAAAGAGCCAAAGAAAAATCTGAATCCTAGGGGGAACCTTGAGCTTCCAAACTGCAGGCAAATAAAGAGGAGTAACCCCTCTAAAGTTTACCAAAGCATACATGGAGCTAGAGGAATAAACACCCTTAGACTCATACTGCCAAATAAGTTGATCCTCATCCTCTGTCAGAGAAATCGATTGGGCAATTCCTAAAATTTCCTGCCACTGGACCATCATCTGGTCAGTAAAAGTTCTTCTAAAGTCACATCTAAGATTACTACCATTCCAAAGATCAGCTATAGTTTTGGTTTGTTGATTGGAAACCAAATAAATTTCCCAGTATTGAGTAGCCAGAGTAGAGTTACCAAACCACACATCTTCCCAAAATTTGATAGATTTACCATTACCTACTTGCCACTTATAACCTACTTCCACAGCTCTAGAAGCCCACATCACACCTTTCCAAAAAGTAGAAGGGTGAATATCATGACAACAAAGAACATTAGGATTTTTAGTTCTATACTTAGCATCTATAATTTTCTTCCAGAGTGTTCCTTCACCCTGAATATACCTTTTAATCCAAGATCCTAGCAAACACAAATTAAGGTCTAACAAATTTGGAATTCCCAGAACTCTTTTTTCATACAGACTGAGGGCCAATTAGCAAGGTGAATTTTATGTCTATCTTCTTCATCATTCCAGAAGAAGTTAGCCATATGGGAATCCAGGAGCTTAATGGCCCATTTGGGGAATTTAAAGAAAGAAAGGAGGTAAATAGGGATGCTTGATAAGCAAGCCTGAATCAACACTCTTTTAGCAGCATAGGAAAGGAGTTTACCTCTCCAGCCAGTAATCCTTTTGAGAAGGTTTTCTATAAGAGGCCGAAGATCCTCTCTCCTCAGTTTATCAAAATGCAGAGGTATCCCCAAATATTTAACAGGAAAACTACCCCCAACACATTCTAAAATATCAAGAAAAGGTCTAAACTCATCATCATCTAAATTAATTGGAATGAGCTCACTTTTATGATAGTTGACCCTCATTCCAGAAATTTGCTCAAAACATGTGAGGATCCATTTGAGATTGATGGCCCCAGAAATATCAGGTTTCAAGAAAAGTAAAGTATCATCAGCATATTGTAAGCAACTAACACCTCCAGACACAAAATTAGGGCAAAGACCCACTATGGCTCCACAGACAGAGCCCTCAGACAACATTCTAGAAAAAACATCAATCATAATGTTAAAAAGCAGGGGTGCAATGGGATCACCTTGTCTAAGACCTTTCCCAGTCAGGAAAAAGTCACTCTCTAAATCATTAACCCCGACCCCTATGGACCCCCCCAGAGTGATTTGTTTAATGAACCTAATGAAAATAGGACAAAAACCTCTGAGCTCTAGAATTTCAACCAAAAAATCTAAATTGACTCTATCATAAGCTTTTTCATAATCTATCTTAAGGACCAGCCCTTGACTCTTACTACTATGCACCTCATGAATAATCTCATGAGCTGTCACTACACTTTCTAAAATAAACCTACCTCTAATAAAAGCAGATTGATTAGGGGTGATAATCCTACCTATCACTTTAGCTAATCTGTTAGTCAAAACCTTAGTAAAGATTTTAAAAGAACAATTTAGCAGACTAATAGGCCTAAACTTCTTCATAGTCCTAGCATCATTCTCTTTTAGGAATCAAGGTAATCATGGCAAAGTTCAATCTAAAGATATCAAGATGATCCTCATGCCATTCATTAAACATGGATAGCAGGTCATCTTTAATAATATCCCAAAAAGATTGATAAAACAAAAAGGACAAGCCATCAGGCCCAGGAGCCTTCAGCATAAGAGCCAAAAACTGCCCCCCTAACTTCCTCTTCAGTAAAAGGAGCACCCAAGCCAAGATTTTCCTCCTCACTAATTTTCTCCCCTTCAGAGAAAAAATCATGCTTAAGCCTTAACTCAGGCCTAGGTTCCCAAGCAAAAAGATTTTTATAATAGTCCACAGCAATTTTGGACATGCCACTAATCTCTGTAACTGGGCCATCAGGGCCTTCTAAAACAGGAATTAACTTTTTCCTCCTTCTCTGATTAGCTACAGCATGAAAATATGCAGTATTCCTATCCCCCTCTAAAATGTTCCTATCCCTAGATCTCTGCCTAGCTTTTGTTTCTTCTGCAACCCAGTAGGACTGGAGTTCTGTAAAAATCCAGGCTAGTCTATTCCTCTCATCATCAGAAAGAAATTGAGATTCAGCTTTAATGTCTAAAGAATCATACTCCTCCATTAATTCTCTCTTATTCTTCCTAATGGCAGCTTCAATATTAATGCTCCAACCTTTGGCTAATTTCCTAAACTGCCTAACTTTACCTTGCCAAACATCTAAAGGATTAGGACTAAAAATCCTGAGAGACCAGGCCTTACAAACAATATCTTTAAAATCAGACCTAGCCAACCACCACTTCTCAAATCTAAACCTGAAAGTCTTTGGGATACAATGCTCACCAGAATCCCAAACAATAGGGGTGTGATCACTACCCAATCTAGGAAGAGCTCTAGCACTAGCTAAAGGAAAATGCATGTCAAAACTAGTAGTACAAAAGATTCTATCTAATTTACACATAGTAGGGTCAGCCTAGTTATTACCCCAGGTATAAGCTCTCCTAGATAAACCAATCTCCATGAGAGCCCAAAGATCCACCCAAGTATTAAACTTATCTACCCATCTATAATCTATGTTACTATTATTTTTGTCCTCAGGGGACCTAATCAAGTTAAAATCCCCACCAATCATGGCAGGACCATCCCAACTAATGAATAGTTCATGCAACTCATAGAGAAAAGCTTGCTTGCCATCCTCATAAGCAGAACCATAGACAGTGGTAATCCTACAAACAAAATCAGTAACCTTATTCTTAACTACTACACTAACAGAAAAGGATTTAATATCCCAAACAACTACATCAAAAAGGTCTAAATTAACACCTACTAAAATGCCACCAGCAATGCCACAAGAAGGCAAGAAATTCCAAGCAAAATTTCTATTTCCTAACAGATTCTTCAAAAAAGAATGACTAAAACTATCTTTTTTGGTCTCTTGAAAGCCAATATAGTCTATTTTTAAAGGGAAAAAAGTATCCTCTATATACTTCTGTCTACCAGGAGCATTTAAACTCCTACTATTCCAGAACACACTAATCATAAAGACTTTTTCCTGGGGTGCTTGCCCCGAGACTTATGTAAGACTTCAATCCATTCATCTGCTTCTTCATCTAAGTTCCTAGGACCAGATGAAGTAGCAATAGAACTAAGACTATCCTCTACATCAACATGAGCACTAGCATCAACTGCAACACCTATTTTATCAGATAAAACTTCTAGCTCTACAGGGGAAAGAACATTGAAAGGATTAGCAAGCATTATACCTTTCAAGTTGGGAACCTCTAAATTATTCTTCTTCTTCAAGTCAACAGCTCTAGCAAGAATGTTCCTGGACCTATCCACTCTTGTACTCTGTCTAGTGGGTTGAACAGGGCCCCATTGCTTCTGCATCTTGATAGCTTTTGGTTCTATATTGGAGTCATCTCTCTCTCTCACACCCAGATCCTTAAAGCTAGGCATAATATCATCAGGTAACTTCAGACAGTCCACATCCTTGCTGTTAGTTTCTGACTCCAGTTTTTGAGCAAAATTCTCTTCCTCATGCTGCCCCTGTATCCAGAACTGATGCACCTCAGAGTCAACATCAGCTGGAGCCTGAGGATTATCCCAAATGAAGTTTCCTTCAGAATCCACAACCCCTTTTTGGACCATCAATTGGAAAACAGCATTAGCATTTAGTTCAGAATTAGCAGCCATCCTAACCCTGCTAGTCCCTTGACCACCATTCCTTGGTAAATTTCCAGAGCTAGTTTGAAGAGAGGGCAGACCATTTCCAGACCTACCTTCATGGTTCATACCATCCCCTTGGCCAGTAGAATCATCAGTACCTTTCTGATTCTGATCATTCTGATCCTCTTTATCTTGAACCTCATCACACACCACAGCAGGGACATTAACATCTAAACTAAAGCCTAGGTGAAACAAGTGATCATGAAAATTGAAAAGTCTGCCAGCAGGTAACTTGGAAGGGTCTTTACACTTAACCAAGACCCTGACTTCTTTAGCATTATTTCTGAAGATGCTCAGCCAATCAACATCCTCCAGAATGCCACAAGTAGATACAGCTTGATCCAAAGTACTCCATTCACACCACTTAGTCTGCAAGCCAGTAATAACCACCCAAACTTTCTTCAAGGAGTCAATTGGTTCTGGGTCATCATTCCAAGCCTCAACTTTGACCCAAACCCCAGGTTTTGACACACCAAACTTGGGGTAACCAATGACCTGTTCCACACCAATGTGTGGAGGGAACTTGACAATAAAGGTATTGTCCATTCCTAGCTCTCTGATTTGCCATGGCCAGTTTGTCTTGTAGATCTTGGAGAACTCCTGGGCCAGTTCAGCAGCAGTCAAGGACCCCTCCTCAACCAAGACAATACCACAATTTTTTGTGGATGCAATAGGATGCATAATCACTTCAGGGACCTCAATGTGATAAAAGCCAAGACCAGGAGCACCACTGCCAACATATCTAGCCATCTGATGAGGCCTCTTCCTAACAGGACACTTCTCCACAGCATGAGAGGAACTTTTACATATGAAACAGAGAGGAGTCTTCTCACAACTGCTCTGCAGGTGACCTGGCTCACCACAACACAGACAAATTGCATCCACATAGTTCCATTGATTAATACTACTTACAGGGGTAGCAGCCTCCCTCTGAACAGGCCCCTGTTTCTTCTTAGGCTTCTGCTGAACTTTACTTTTCTCAATCATCTCATTGTTCTGAGGAACTTGCTGTTGTTGTGGAGCAACCCACTGATTGGAAGGCATGTTGAAAGGCTGTTGACCAGGGAAAGTAGGGAAAGGAGCATTGAAACCCCAAGGTGGTTGCATACCTGGGATGAAACCAAAGGGAGGTTGATTGGGGTAGAACTGAGGATTGAACTGCCCCATCTCAAAAGGATTCTGCTGGAACTGTTGCTGGCCTCCCTGCTGAGCCCAGCTCTCATGTTCCTTGCCTCTCCCTCTGCCTCTCCCCTGGTTCCCCTGCCTCGATCACCCATCTCAACTTCTCTGGTTTCTTCAGGCAGCCAGTCTTCAAGCCCCAAGCACTGTAGTCCAGATGTGAGCTCCACAACCGCCGCCACCAGGAGGGGGGAAGAGTATACCCTAGGACCAGGAGCAGCCTTGGTTATAAAGGAATGGACAGGTGTCCTGTGGGGAGTAGGATAAGGTGGAGGTGGTGGAGGTTGCAGAGGCTGTGGTGGTGTTGTACAGCACATGGGCTGCAAAGGACAACCCCACAGCTGTATGAAAAATTCATCCAAGCTCTCAACACCACCCATTCCAAGCCCATCTGACTCCATCCCAGACTGTTTAACAAGCTTGGATTTCTTCCTCTTCTGGCCACAAGGCACCAAACCAACACGTTCCCACCATTGCTCCTCAAGCTCCACTATAGAGCTTCTCGATTCCGGACCGAAACCAGGACATTGCAGAGCAGAGACGCTTGTACCTGGAGATCTAGCAGGCCCACTGCAGCCTCCATTTCCTTCCTCGAGAAACCCGGCACCATCTGGATTGTGGCAAGCTGTTTGAGCAAAGGACTTCTCAGGACCTGTACCAGTCTCGAGATGGGAGACGAAGCTCTGCGCGGCCTCCCCCGCTTGCAGGGGCTGCTCCGAGGATCCGATAGAATCCGCCGCAGCGAACCCAACTTCCGTTTCGCTCGCGGGAGCGAGGTCAGAGCACTCAGCCGACGAGGATTCGGCCCCAAAACAGAGTGGCAACGACCCAAAGCATAGGTTGAAGCCTTCATCCAGCCGACAGGGAGAGCGGGCTTCAGCGAGCGCACCTTCCTCAAACCCCAAATCACGTCGATGCGGAGAATGCGGCCGGTTGCTCCCGAGCAGCTCTCCATCTCCGACTTCGCCTGGGCCAGCAGCCTGCTTCGCACCTTCTCCTTCCTCCAGATTCCTCTCCTCATCGCTTGACAGCATCAGACAGCGGGAAAATCCAGAGCGAGAAGCAAGTCTCAGCAAAGGGGGAGGGGTCGGCGATGTCTGAGCCTTGGGCGAACGGGAGAAGGGTGGAGTAGGTGGGGAGGAGAAGCCCGGCGACGCGTGGCTACCTGCGCCAGCTCCGGACCAGCCATGAGCGGGAATCGAGGTTCCGCCATGAACAGGGTCGTAGCTTCGGTGCGTGGCGCGCACGGAAGGAGCGTGTCGGGCCATCCTCACACGTAATAGTTGTACTGGCTGGTTCAGGAAACTCCATTTGAGACTATTAACAACTTTATATGTGAATTATTGTTTTTGTAAATTCCAAGTGTAGACACACTACAATTATTTTGCATGTATATGTATCTATTTATTGTGGTATTTATCAGTAAATATATATGATTTTGTAGCTTAAAAAACCAGACAGTGAACCAGTGAATCAGCGGTCTGACCAGTAAAAACCTAAACCAACAACTTCACCGGTTCGATCACCGGTCCGGTTTTTTAAACTATGGTACAGTATAACAGCACATGTCAGATGGAGGAGTTCCTTTCGGTGTTCTTTGATAGTGCCATCAAAGCTCTTCAAAATCTTGGGAAATGCGGTAACACCAAGCTCTGCCTGTCACTCAAGGTAGTACTCTCACCGATTCATAATAATAAGTGTCGGGCTTTAGTTCAAATTTAGACTAAAGCGCCGACATTTGTTACGGATCGGAGGTAGTACTAGCATAACACATTCAGAAAATAATATGTCATAGCTTTTTTACAACGGCAGAGTTCCAGGACTCTGCAACGTACCAGCAAAGAGAATGTTGAAAATCGCAAACCAGGAAACATCAGCTACTACCATACCATATGTGTTTTTTGTCATCAAGATGAGACAATTCGCCATTTATTCTTTCATTGCAAATTTGCTCGCTTTATATGGTCATTCATCCAAATAGCTTCTGGTTTATCTCCTTCACGTTCAGTAACCAATGTTTTTGGTAATTGGTTGCATGGAATTGTTGATAAATACAGAACTTTGTTTAGGGTGGGAGCGCTTGCCATTATATGGTCGCTATGGCTTTGTAGAAATGACAAGATTTTTAATAACATTGTGTCTTCTCCTCTGCAGGTTGTTTATCGAGCAACGGCTATTCTTCGATCATGGAATATTCTACAACGCATGGAGCTTCGCGACTTATTTATGGAGGGATGTACGCGCTTGGAGGACACGGCGAGAGATATTTTCTCCCGACATGGATGGCCGCGTGATCAGAGGATTGGTCTATCTTAGATTCTAGAATTTTATTTTGTAGTGTATTTTTGTAATGCTGGTCTACTTTTTGACTTAGTCTGTCGTTCGTGTGGCTGTGTGCATCTTGGTTATACAGAGACCGGGTGTAAGCATTAAACAGTTTGGTTAATAAATGCGCCCATTTCTAAAAAAAAATAAAAAAAATACCATATGTGTGAGGGAATTTAAAGGCAGTCGCATCTTGTATCTGAGTTCAGAGGCATACAGCAACACTGAAAATACCTGCAGACTGAACCGGCGTTTAACCTGACAGGAGCTGTCGGCGTCCCCAACGTTCAAGTATTCTCCATCTTTTTCTTTGTGTTGGTCCTCCAACATACTACTAGTACCTTTGCTAAAGGAGAAGAAATGCAACAACATTGAACAAATGGATGGAGAGATACCAACCTCAGTATCTGAACAAAGCTCGATATACTTGGAACAGTTTCTCGGCATAAAACAATTCTATAAGAAGAGGTCACAGAGGTATGCAGCAAAGGAATAACGAAAATGATGCTCATAGCTCCATTACAATGACAATTAAGTACATGACCACCCACCAGATATGCAGTTTTAGGATCCAGTCAATTTCCTACAACACACTACAGGCAGCAGCACTAGTACCCAAGTCAACCAGAACATGAAGAAAAACCCTGACACGAAGGAAATACACCGATCGTTTGCAGATAATACAGAAAAATAGACCCCAAATTAACCAAGCAGAGTTCTTGTGAAAAAGAGAGCTTCAAACTTGTGGTCCAGGTTCGGGTATCGCCGCTGTGTTTGTTGTTGAAGAACGTTCAAGACGTCTCCAGGAGCAAGAGAAAAGCCCACTCCTCTCTAGCTTTTTCAGATATTTTGCAATTCCACTTAGCAAAACGATCACGAGCACAAGGTATACTACAAAACCGGCGACCAGCCCGTAGACATACACTGAAGTCCTCAAATGGCGGCAGCTTCCCGCAGCGAAAGCTGTCATGAGAGCCAGCAGGTCCAGTATCATGATCAAGTGCAGCACCTCAAGTGGCACATCCTTCTTCCTGGCGGATTTACTCAGCAGAAGCATGATCACGACAATGGATGCCATGAATGCGAAAGAATTGAAGCAGAAGAATATCTTGTACCGTAGGTGGTTAATGTCATGAAGGACCGGATTGCCTGCCACATGGCCTTCATCATCAGACCAGAATCCACCAGGTGGGTTCAGACCGGCCTGGTATGCGATCGATGCTGCTAAGATTGCAAGAAGCATCAGGTACTTGTGTCTCTTTCTCGCGTAATCTGAAACTTCTGGACTCCCGGAAGTAGCAGTATTTTGTCCATCATAAGTACTGAATAGAAGACTTTGCAGAAATCCTATAAACCGGCCCAATGGTTTTCCGATTGCCAAAGAGAGTAGGACCTGAATCAAAAGGGAGACCAGAACTGCCATAGCAATGATGCTCAGATGAATGGCCTGCTTAGTATTTCTGCAACTTCCTGCAACATAGGCAATAAGGAGGCCAAGCAAGCCCACCACCAAACAAACTCGCAGCGCATATGACTTGATTCCATGCTCAAAGGACTCCTTATTCACAAGTAATATTGTGACAACCACGGACGAGACAAATGAAACTGAATTTGAGTAGTAGAACACATCATAGCGTTTTGGATGGGTATCCTGAAGGATAGGATTGCCTGGTGTGCCAGTGACATCCTTGTCATCAGACCATACGCCTCCTGGAGGGTTCATGCCAGCTTGGTATGTGACAGTCACAGCTAAAATAGCAAGGGTCAATAGCAGACTGCGCCTTTGCTCCAACTCCTTCTCACTGGTGTCATCCTCAGGATTTTCATGCCATGGTTGACTCGGCACTGGCCAACAGTGATAAACTGGTAAGCACTTTAGCTTCTCTGCGACCTGCCCTCTCCAATCTCCAGGTATTACATGTATTGCTATCAGAACATGAAGAAGAACATAGGCAAGGACGATCCATACGAACACTAATATAAAAATTTTCTTTTTTGCCTCCCTGCAGTTCCCCATAGCAAACGCTCCAGTCAGGGAAAGTAGGACCACTATCATCATTCCTGGCAATACACGCCGTTTGGTAACCATCTCGCTCATCTTCTTGTTCAGGAGCATCATGATGATGATAATGGATGCCACAAAGGCGACTGCATTGAGATAGAAGAATGCGATAAAGCGGGGATGGTAAATGTCCTCAAGGATGCGATCAGCAGCTGAATGGTGATGTTCACTTCTTGACCAGAAACCACCTGGTGGATTCAGACCTGATTGGTATGCTAGAGATACTGCAAGAATGGCAAGAAGCAACAGATATGTGCGGGTCTTCTTCAGATGCTTCTCAGTTCGAATGTCATCAGCATTTTGAGTGGGTACTGCTTGAATACTGTCAGTATGGCCATTCTCAAAATGCGCAAGATGGGTGTCACTGCCACCATTCTCAGTCTGACGGGTATCATCTTCAACCGAAAGGCCTTGTTCAGCAGAGTTCACATCACCACTGGCTTCGATAGGATCAGAAATCCCTTCCTCCACTATGTCATGATAATTGTCTCCATTACTAGTGTGATTGACTGACATATTTTGCTCAACAGGAAGAACGGTCATTTTAGGATCATGAGTTGAAGATTCATGTCTCATACTTGCAACTTGCTGATTGTCTGCAGGCTGATCTTGCGGTTCAGGTGATGGATTCTCTTGCTCAGTGATAGATTTAGCCACCTCCATATTTGCAAGTTGCTGGCAGCTTGTAGACCCATACTCTAGGTTAATTACAACATCCTCGGTATTATCTGAATGTTGACAGTTCCCTGATGGATGCTGAGAGCTGGATGCATCCTCTTTTATATTTGCAAAATGTGGGTTATCTGTAGACTGATACTCCAGGTTGGACACAACGTCCTCAACATATGCTGATTGTTGGTTGTTCTCTGATGGATGCTCTGAGTTGGACACAGCCTCCTGAATATCAGAAATTTGTTGATTGTCTGCAGGTGCATGCTCCTCATGGGGCTCACCCTCTTTGATACTTGGAACTTGCTGGTTTTCTACAGGCTGGTCTTTAGGTTCAGGGGTATTATCTTCTGCTGGTCCATCTGTTAAACGGAATGAAGATTGATGGCTTGCATGAGAATTCTCCTGCTCTACATTTCTCAATCTGTTGTTCGACGAGAGTGCCCGGTCCACTGCATCCATGCACCAGCGGCTCCTTGATCTGACCTTTTTTAGCAAACTTGCTACAGGACTGTACACAAAGAATGCAGCTAAAAGTGCAAAGGATGCCAAAACTATGATGATGATAAACACCACATAGAATGATGTGGCTACCTCTCTGCAGCATCCTGCAGCATACGCAGCAACTAGGCACACTAGGTCAGCTACCACACACACAATCACTGCGTTGGTCCTTATTCCATGCCCACTCAATTCCGGGCTAAGAAGCAATATGATTATGACCAAAGATGCCACGAAGGAAGTCGAATTGAAACTGATAAATGTAATATAACGGCGAAGGTAGTTACTCCGGAGAACAGAGGTAGCTGGATGATGCTTGTAAGGAAGAAGGGCCAAATATATACTGGAACCATGCTCATTTTCAGCCCAAAAGCCGCCCGGTGGATTCAATCCTGCTTGGTATGTGATAGTAGCAGCAAAAGTCACAAGCATCAAAATGAACTTGCGAGTCTCCTCGACGTCTTTCTTTATATGGCTGCTTACTTGCCTGTCACGGACACCCAATCTGGTAAGAATTTGACGTAGGACTATCTGCAGCCTCTCTGTCAATGTTTGTGGAATAACCTTTGTGGATACTAGGATATGAATCACAATATATAAGAAAAATGCAAAGACTAGAATCCAGATGAAAATGGATAATTTGACTGCCCTGCAGCTTCCAGCGGCATAGGCCCCCAGCAGACTGAATAGATCAAGTATCATGGTCAACTGCATCGAGCGGAGCCATATCTTCCGCCTTGTCACGCGCTTACTGAGAAGCAAGATGATCAAGACGAGAGATGCAGCAAAGGCCGCTGCATTGCAGTAAAAGAACACCTTATATCGTCCAGAGAAGGCATCGCGCAGGATAGGGTCGCCAGCATGATGGCCATCCTTGTTTAGTGTCCAAAAACCCCCTGGTGGTGTTAATCCAGCATTGTATGTCACACCAACTGCTAGGACTCCAAGCAGTACCAAGTATTTACGCAGTCCCCACAAGAGCTCAAAATCACCATTGGTGTTGGATCCCTGGTCCCTGGTGCTGCCACTCAAATCAGTCCCTGGTCCCTGACTCTCAGACTGGCTGCTGCTTGCCATATGTTTGCCCTCTGGCCGAAATTGCAAGTCTCAGGCTCCGAATTGCTCTTTATACTTCCTTCTGCAGAAACATGTAAGAGTTTCTTGGATGAGAGAAGATATCTAAAGGATCCACAGATGATTCAAGGATGGTTCTGAACAAGAAAAAGCAAAGGAGGCTGCTAGGAAGAAGAGGGACTTGGTTTAGTCTGTGTCCCAAACGAAAACAACAAAAAGAGTGTGTGTTAAAGGCTACCTTACCTGCTTGACCCCAGCAATGATAACCACAAAATATGGTTTATTATTTAGTACAGTCACCACCATATGAATCTTAGCTGTGTATATACCCTTTTCGAGAAAGAAAGGTGTGAGTTAGTGTTGTACTTAGTGGGCCCAGTCAACAATGGGAGTCTAGTTGCAAAAATGAAATCTATGGGAGTCCACACTGGTACTGGGTTGGTGTAACGGCAAAAGCAGATCGTAAGCCACGCCTAAAGTCTGAAAAAAGGATAAACCCCATTGTTAGATCCTAACTAGATCGTAAGCCAAGCCAAGCCTAAATTACATGCAGTCCGTGTTGTAGCAACGGACAAAGCAAATGCACATTATGATGACATAACTTGTGAACTTGTAGAACAGGTAGGTAGCAATTTGTAGACTTTTTGCAATGGTAAGTGGCCAGGGCCAGGGGGGTTATCCTCCTTTGGAAAGAAAAGGACTAACAATCGAAGGCAGGAAGTGGTAATGAAAGCTCGATCATACCTGGCACGGGAGGAAGGCTCTGCAATGCTCACAATCACAAATCAAGGCTGCACTCTGAGCTTGTATCGAGAGGCGATAATCAAAATCAAGGATGCTTCCCTCTCATTCCTCTGAACACCTAAATCCGACTGCCATCACCAAGAAAGAAACATATATACGTATACAAAATAAGTATTTGCTGGTGGTCGAGACACGGAACACATTTTGCAGGGTAACCAGTAAAATCTAGGTCGAAGAAACAGAAACAGAAGGACAGGGGAGCAGGAAGCAAGCAAGAACCAAATACCTGCCATGGGAGGGCATCGCGAAGCTCAGGGAATGGCAGCGCCCATTAGCCGCCCTACACCAGTTCCCGGCAAGCTCAGCTCAGCCCAGCTCGGTTCGGACAAATGTGCTGAGCTGAGGGTTGCGAGGTTGAGCCCTGCGTGGAGAGCGATGGGCGAATGTTGTGCTCAGCTCTGACCAGTGAGGACTGAGGAGGACGCCTAGTAGGGCGTTCAAAGATAGTACTCCTAGTAGCTGAGCTGTTCTTGGAGGGTCAACAATGGTGTGAACGGGACGCTGGCCGAAAGGGAGGAGACGACCGGCCAGGTCAATCAATCAAACAAATGGCGGAAACACAGCCAAGACCCCACGGCGATGTACTGCTGCCTCTGATAACTTAATGAGTTGTTGGCCAACAGTCATACGACGCACACACACAGTCGCAATCCAGCGGATATACTCGACGTGGATATGGCCTCTGGGAGTGACCAAAAATGAGAGGAATTTAATGCTAGAAATGTCATCATCGCCGCACGAGGTGGTACGAGGAACACACCCGGTTGGTAGATCCAGCTCCGGCGCCCGCCCTGCCAGGCATTGGCGCGAACACCTGACGGGCACGGCTGTGCTGCGGTGGGGGAGCAGAGCAGAGCAGAGCCGCAGGCGTTCCCTCGTTCCGCGCGCATTGGTCTGGCAACACTGCGACGTCGCGAGACACCGGCCGGACAAACGTGCACTGATGGGATAGGGTCCGAGTGTCCTACCGGGGGCCCCGCCCGCCCGCCCGTCGGCGTGGACGCGGGCGTTCAATTCCAACGTCATCCAGTCGACGTCAGCTGGCTGGCCGCAGGCCCGTACGGCATGCATGTGTAGAGTGTGCAGAAGCTGCTCAGGGCCTCCAGAAATTTAGGACCCCAAATTTTGTTTATCACTAATCATATTTACAGAACCTAAACAGGTCACTCCTACCAATCACTAGCTAAACATGTCCTCCTGTCTTTACATTCCTAGAGATAAGTTCCTCGCTCCTACCAATCACTAGTTATGGAGTACATTTCTAGTACTCCTTCCGTTACTGTTTGGAGGGATTTTATAGAGATTGTTGGAACATAGGTAGACGCTGATTGGAGTCAGATTTGTGCCATAAACATGCCCTATTAATTATTTGGCGCTCTATTAAACGTAATTACTTAATGGAAACGAGAAGTTTAGACGCATGCATTGGTAGGGTTGCATGCAAGAATTAATTCGTTGACTGCACGGAGAGTATGAAGTGGAGAGTAAAAATGGAAGCATTAATTCGGTAACTAAGTTTAACGCATCTAGAAGGAGAGGAGTTTTGAAAACGCATGGCTTTTGTAAGACACCCTCCAAACCATGACGGAGGAAGTATGTCTTTAAATTAAATACTAGTACCCCCTGACCCATATTAGTTGACTCAAATTTGTCTAGATTTGCATGAATCTAGACACTATTTAGCATATAGGTTCATCCAAATTTTGAAAATTTAAGTCAACTAATATGGGTCGGAGGGAGTAGTATAAGGACTTTCTCTGTTTTAGTAAAATATATGATGTTTTAGCTTTGTGAAGCAAATGTATCTAGATTTTCTTTTAATATATAGATTCACTCAGGAGAGTAAATCTATACATTAAAAAAGGTCTAGAGTAAATCTATACATTAAAAACGGTCTAGATACATTTTCTTTATAAGCCTAAAACATCTTATATTTTAAAACGGAGAAAGTAAGATTTATTAAATCTCACTTATCAAACTTTGTCTAGAGTTAAACTGGAGTGTAAAAATGAGATCCCACCTCAATGTGCCTGTCACCGATCGGTGGATTCTGGATTGGCCAGGGAGCGAGAAGATGCTGAAATGCATAGATCAACGAAGTACGGATTGTTTCATATTCTTTTTCAGATTTGAGATTCTCATACAAGAAGATAATTAACCAGAACTATTCGATGGACTCACGTGTTTGTGGGTTTTTTCTTCTTCTTGAAACAAGCCAATTACATTAATGAATTAAAAAATTGCTCAGTTAATTAACGAAAAACAGAATAAAAAGCTATTGACCCCAGCCCGAGCCTACACGACACGGTAAAACCAAGACCATGTTGTGGTATTTATTTTTCTAGTCCTTCCTCGATCTCAAAAATAGATATCTTAGATTAGTACTAGTATAACTGTTGCATCAAATTTGAGATATTACCGAGCTATATCATTCCAGGCTTGTTCAACCACTTCAAGGAAACCTTCTTTATTAACCCAATGAGCTTCAAACCTGAACAGAGAACTGCTTGTTAAGTTGAAATTCGGGGACAGTGATCGAAGATAGCAGATGAAGTTCCCTGGAAACTAGTACTCTCTCCGTCCCAAAATAGATGTCTCAAATTTATTAAAATTTAGATAATTCTAGATACTATTCAATATATAGGTTCATTTAAATTTTGAAAAATCTAAGACATCTATTTTGGACGGAGGGAGTACTGCCATTCAACCGATCCTAAAACCCTGTCAAGGCTGGTTCTTTTGATCAGTCCATGGTCATAACTTTTAAAGAACAAACACCGTGCTAGATCAGTCCATGGTCATAACTTTTAAAGAACAAACACCGTGCTATCCAGATTGGAGACAGAACTCCCCTCGTGTTATGATCGGTCTGAGTTACGTGAGGAGGGGTTCCAACCATGGGTCCAACTAGGGGCTTAGCCCATTATCAGTTTAGGGTTTTAGCTCTTTATATATTGGTTGTAAACGAAGCAAACATCAAGCAATAATAATATTCATTATTGCCGACTCCCCGAGGAGTTGGTCTCCTAACCCTAGCCGCCGCCCCTCCTCTCCAGCCCGCACACGACGGCGCCCTGCCGCCTCGCCCGCACGTCTCCCCCTCCTTCCCCTACAAGCTACGGCCTAGGGCGGGTAGACCCGTTGGTTCTACCAATTTGGTATCAGCTGGCTCGGCTGCGATCATGTCTTCTCCGCCGCCCACCACCACGTCGTCCGCGCCTCCGCCCGCCCCTTCCGTCATCGCCACCACGGAAGGCTCTCCGTTGGCTGCCAGGTCGGCGGGCTCCGCCGCACCGGCGCTCGTCCTCTACACGCCCGAGCAGATGAGCGAGGTCATCAACGACCTCGTCACCGCGGTCCAAGGAATCTGCCTCTTCTTGATCGGCTCCCAGGGGCCCCCGACGCTGCCGCAGCCAGCCGCCGTCTCCACCGGCATCGGCCCAGCCCTGGACGTAGTGGCCATCGTCCGCACCCACCAGCCCGGGTGCCGCCGCTACGGGGGGTGTTCCCATCCACCAGATCCATCCCCCCCCCTTCGCCGTCTCCGCTGTCGGCGTGGCTCGCAGCGTCGTCGACCCAGCCGGTCTACACCAACGCCGGCGAGCCGCCGGTTCCCTCCCTCCCCGGCGCCGCCCCCGGGGGGTATGCACGCCCCCATGAGGCGCGCCCTGACGCGCACGGCCCCGGCGGGGTTACACAGCCACCGCCCCGCTACACCAAGGTCGACTTCGCCACCTACGATGGGTCGGCGGACCCCCTGAACTGGCTTAGCCAGTGCGAGCAGTTCTTCCGCGGGCAGCGCACCCTGGCATCGGATCGCACCTGGCTTGCCTCCTATCACCTCTGGGGCGCCGCCCAGACGTGGTACTACTCCCTCGAGCAAGACGAGGGCGGCATGCCTCCTTGGGACCGCTTTTGGGAGCTATGCCTCCTTCGCTTCGGGCCGCCGATCCGAGGGAGCCGCCTCGCGGAGCTGGGGCGTCTCCCCTTCACGTCCACGGTGCAGGACTTCGTCGACCACTTTCAGGCACTCGCCTGCCACGCCCCGGGTGTCACGGGGCAACAGCGCGCGGAGCTCTTTGTCGGGGGACTTCCGGACCACATAGGGTGGACGTGGAGCTCCAGCCCCCCCACGACATGCAGACGGCGATGCACTACGCTCGGGCGTACGAGCGCCGGGCCCAGGCGCTGCAGCCGCCTCCCCCGAGTCGCGGGGCCCGCCCACCCGCCCACCCCCCGCCGGCCGCGGCGCCGACCACGCGGCCACCACCGCCCGCTCCAGCAGCGACGCAGCGTACCTTCCGGCGCCTCACATCGGCGGAACAGTTAGAGCGTCGTCGCCTCGGCCTGTGCTTCAACTGCGACGATCCCTACGCGCCAGGTCACGTCTGCCCGCGCCTCTTCTACTTGGAGATAGTAGACGACGGTGACGCGGACACGGGCGTCGACACAGCGACGAAGACCGCTCTCGACGCCGCGCCTGCCACGGCGTGCGTGGTATCGCTCCATGCGTTGGCGGGCATCCGCAACGAGCAGACTATGCTCCTGCCGGTGACGATACACGGCGAGCAGCTGGTGGCCCTCCTCGACACCGGCTCCACACATAACTTCCTGCCGGAGGCCACCATGCGGCGCTTGGGCTCCAGCCGAAGGGCGACGATCATCTCCGCGTCACTGTGGCCAACGGCGACCGCCTTCGCTGCCACGACGTGGCGCAGCATGTGCCGCTCTCCATCGGCGATGAGCACTTTGTAGGGTTTCGTAGCATGGAAAACAAAAAAATTCTATCGCATACAAACAAACAAGCCAAGATCTATCTACTAGATTGTAGCAACGAGTCGATGGAATAACTCACCCTCGAAGATTCCAAAGTGTTTAACGAGAGCGGATTCTCGTGGGTGATGTAGTCGTACTCTTCCCGATCTCAAGATCGTGTAGACGATCCTTCCGGCGCTGTGTTCCGGCAGCGCTCCCGCAGTCGGTCACACGTTCGGTACTCGATGAAGACCTTCCTCTCCCTTGTTCCAGCAGGCAGCGGAGGTTGTAGCACTCTCCTCGCGATTCCGGCAGCACAACGGCGTGGTACCGGAAGTAGAGGGAAGATCTCGCAGGGCTTCGCCTTAAGCCGGAGCGAGTATGGTGGGCTATGAGAAATCCCTCGACGATCTAGGGTTTAGACACGCCGAGGAAGAGGTGCTAGAGCCGGAGACTAGGGCTTGGTGGTGCCCAAGTCGGCGGCAAGGAGATCCCTAGGCGGCGGCGGCTTGGAGGGCGGCGGCGGCTAGGGTTAGGGTTTTCGGGGCAAGGGACTTGTGTGTGTCTAGGAGGGAGCCCTGCCCCTCCTTATATAGGTGAAGGGGCCGGCCGGCCAAGGGGAGGGAGGGGAGTCCCTCCCCAACTCGGCTTGGGTGGTGCGCCGCCGGTTGGAGGAGGGAAACCCTCCCCAACTCGGTTTCCCACTCCTCCTCCTCTTTCCAAAACTTGCCGTTTGACTTTCAAACTAGCCGTTTGACTTTTCAAACTAGGATTTGAATAAACCCTCTATTTTGAACAGCGATGACACCGAGTACATGATGCAATCATATCAACTTGATATAACACATTCATGTACCCTTCCCTCCCGGAGTGCCGGACATTCCGGAACCTTCTAGAACATTCCCGATGAAAACACCGGAACCATTCTCCATCTCCGAAACAGGACTTTCCTTATATGAATCTTATTCTCCGGACCATTCCGGATCTCCTCGTGATATCCCGAATCCCATTCGAGACTCCGAACAACATTCGGTCTCTTTCTCATCATTCCATAACTACTCAAACAACGTCGAATCCTTAAGTGTGTCTCCCTACGGTTCGTGAATTATGCGGACATGATCGAGACACTTCTCCGAACAATAACCAACAGAGGAATCTGGAAATTCATATGGCTCCCACATATTTCTACGATTACTTTGTGATCGAATGAACCACTTACATACGATATCAATTTCCCTTTGTCTCACGATAGTTTACTTATCCGAGGTTATGATCGTCGGTATCTCTGCATACCTAGTTCAACCTCGTTACCGATAAGTACTCTTTTCTCGTTCCCGTGATATGTGATCCCTTGTGAGCCAGTCACATGCTTGCAAGCTAATTGGATGACATTTCACCGAGAGGGCCCAGAGTATATCTATCCGTCATATGGATGGACAAATCCCACTCTTGATCCATGTGTTTCAACCAATACTTTCCGAATACTCAATGCCACCTTTATAGCCACCTAGTTACGGTGTGGTGTTTGATGTCATCAAA
Source organism: Avena sativa (assembly GCA_916181665.1). Classification (NCBI taxonomy): domain Eukaryota; kingdom Viridiplantae; phylum Streptophyta; class Magnoliopsida; order Poales; family Poaceae; genus Avena; species Avena sativa. Next base: position 110,316,217 of record OV702285.1, on the reverse strand, counting down.
GCATCCATCCGGTAAAGGTGATATGCATGATCTCATGGTCGAAGGAATTAGATTACTATGTATCAGAAAGCATATAGCAATTGAACTATTAAAATGACTTGATCTTTATGCTACGCTTATCTATAGGAGTATGTCCACCATATCATTCTCCTAACGATATGATCTTGTTGTTAATAACATCTCAATGTTCATGATATGGAAACCACAATCATCTATTAACCAACAAGCTAGTATTATAAAGAGGCTTTTACTAGGGACTCTTATTTTAGTCTACAAATCACACAAGTATTAATGTTTCCTTGTTAATACTATTATAGCATGAATGTAAACATTTATCATAAACACAAAGATATAAAAATAACTACATTTATTATTGCCTCTAGGGCATATCTCCAACACACTTCACCATCGCGTGCGCCGGCATCGACTTGGGTTGTTTCGACTTCATCCTCCCCGCGACCCTTCGGGCCCATACTGTGGGACTTCGCCGCCTTGACGATGACCTTCTGGCGCTAGGGCCGCCGCGTGTGTTGGACGGGCATTGGGGGCGCCACCCCGGCACCGCAGCTCCAGCTCACCACGGCTAACATCGACTCCGAGCACCCTCTGTTGGCCCACCTCCTGCAGCAGCACGCCGACCTTTTCGACGAGCCGCAAGACCTCCTGCCTACCCGGGTGTACAATCACCGTATCCACCTCGCCCCGGACACGGCGCCGGTGGCCGTGCGGCCTTACCGCTACCCCCAGCTGTAGAAGGACGAGCTCGAGCGACAGTGCACCCTCATGCTCGCCGTGGGCGTCATTCGAATCTCTACGTCACCCTTCTCGGCGCCGGTGCTGCTCGTCTGCAAGACGGATGGCACATGGCGCTGTTGGGAATATGCCCTAGAGGCAATCATGTATGATGATATTTCCCATTGTATTCATAAAGATATTAAGTAGTCCTTGTATAAACATCTGATGTGTATCATTGAATATGTGATTCGGTTGTGGAACTATGCATTCATGTTGTTTGTACTAAATATCCTTAGTCATTGAGGTTGTGCTGGACACACAACTTAGACCAATGTGAAAGTTGGCTTGATGACTCGGTTCCACTTGTCATGGGCATGGAGATGCTATTCCAACTTACACAGATTCGACTAAAGAGTTTAGCGAGTCGGATTGACCCATATTGAGGTACAACGAACTAGCTGTCATGTGTATATCTCAATCAATGTAATCCTTAGACCTAAGGTTGTTACATAGTCCGAGTTGAGGATCACCGACTTAGGTTCTGTCAAACGCTGATCCGTAACTGGTCAGTTATAAAGGCAGAGTTCGGGTCGATTGAGAATCAAGCTGCGCGATGTGAATAACCAAGATGGGATTTTGCCCCTCCACTCGGAGAGATATTCTCTGGGCCCTCTCGTGAGATATGATTCGGAAAGCATGGCCATACACGACTCGGTTAAGTGTTAACCGAGGCGATCGACTAAGAGTTAGTTGGGTGAATCACTTATCTCGGATCAAGAAGAGAGTCGGACTATTTAAGGGATGACAATTATTCGCCTATAGTCTGACAAGGTATATCGTGAGGCAAAAGGGACTCGGACGTAAGTCGCATTGGAAAGGCAAGTCGTCATGACTCTTTGGTACTTGGGAGTCGGCACGTTCTGCTAGGATCCGCTACCGACTGATCGATTGAGAGTCGGACTCTAATCGTGTCCAAGTAGCCATGAGCCTGCAGGGTCACACACTTAAGAGCGGGAGCAAGTTCGGATTGGATCTGAACCTGTAATCTGGTTGGGTTGGACCTAAACCGGATTAGGACTGAGTTAGTGAGTTGGACTCACGATGACTAGTGTTATATAGGCTTTAGTGAATGGGTCGCGCGAGCAGAGCCCACGTTCACTCCCTATATATAGTGGAGCACCGTAACCTAGAAAGGTTAATCGTTGTTCGGTTAGGTCATTCCATGTGTTGGAAACCCTAGCTCCAAAGTAGTCCTACCGACGGTACGAATCTAGCAGTTCGCCGATGCCGCTCCTCCTTGTATGTGTGGATACCAGCGGAGGTGTTGTACGATCAGCACCAGGACGATCGGATCGCAAAGGACTACACTACATCAGCTGACGCGCTTCATCAGTAATCCGCAACTGCGCGTCTAGTGGTAAACCTCGTGGCCTTCTACCTCAGCTGAATCTTGGGATCACCACGTTAGAGGAATTTTTTTGTTTTATCTCTGCGTGGCCCAACAGGAGCTTCTGCATTGACTACCGCGCCCTCAACGCACTCATGCTGAAGGACAAGTTCCCCATCCCGGTGGTCGACGAGCTCCATGGGGCGCGCTTCTTCACCAAGCTCGACTTACGGTCGGGCTACCACCAGGTGCGCATGCACCCAGACGACATCGCCAAGACGGTGTTCCGGACCCATCATGGCCACTTCGAGTTCGTGGTATGCCCTTCGGCCTCACCAACGCGCCAGTGACATTACATGCCCTGATGAACGATGTCCTCCGCCCCTATTTATGTCGGCTTGTGCTCGTTTTCTTTGACGATATTTTGATCTACAGCGCCTCGTGGGCGGAGCACCTACAGCACGTCGCCATCGTCTTCAACGAGCTTCGAGCGCATCATCTTCACCTTAAGCGCTCGAAGTGCTTGTTCGGGACGACATCGGTCGCCTACCTCGGCCACGTCATCTCCACCGAGGGGGTGGCCATGGACGCCAACAAGGTGGTGGCCGCCTCCTTGTTCGCCGCGCTCTTCGCGGCTTCCTGGGTCTCGCCGGGTACTACCGGAAATTCATCCGCGACTTCGGCATCATCGCGACGCCTCTCACGCGGCTGCTGCGTCGCGACGCCTTCGCCTGGGATGACGAGGCCACCACCGCGTTCGAGGCCCTGAAGGGGGCCCTTACGACGGGCCCCGTTCTCCAGATGCTGGACTTCGCACGACTGTTCATCGTTGACTGCGACGCCTCCGGTGTGGGGTTCGCTGTCGTGCTTCACCAGGGTGATGGCCCGCTTGCCTACTTCAGCAGGCCTTTCGCCGCACGCCATCTCAAGCTTGCGGCGTACGAGCAGGAGCTCATTGGCTTGGTGCAGGCTGTGCGCCATTGGCATCCCTACCTTTGCGGGCGCTCGTTCCAGATTCGCACGAACCACTACAGCCTCAAGTACTTGTTGGATCAGAGGCTCTCGACCGTTCCGCAGCATCAGTGGATCAGCAAGCTGTTCGGCTTTGATTTCACCGTGGAGTACCGACCAGGGCGCCTCAACACCGTTGTCGATGCTCTCTCTCGCCGCGACGCTGACGATGAGGACGGCGCACCCGAGGGGACGGCGATGTGCATTCGTTCGGGACCCTCCTTCGCCCTCTTCGACACCATCCGCTAGGCTACTGCGGCAGCGCCTGACGCCTAGCTCCTGCGGCAGCAGCTCGAGGAGGGCGAGTTGGAGGCGCCATGGCGCTGGGCTGAGGGGCTCCTCTTGCACGGGCGCCGTATCTTCGTGCCCGACCACGACGATCTTCGACACCAGGTGCTCCTGCTGGCCCATTCGTCAGTCCATGAGGGTGTCCAGAAGACCCTCCACCGTCTCCGCGCCGACTTCTACATCCCCGGGGATCGGGCCTTGGTCCAGGACTAGGTGCGCTCTTGCGAGATATGCCAGCGCAACAAGACGAAGACGCTGCGACTGGCGGGGATGTTGCAGCCGCTGGAGGTGCCCTCCCAGGTCTCGGCCGACATCTCCATGGACTTCATTGAGGGCCTCCCCAAGGCAGGCGGCAAGTCCGTCATCCTCACGGTGGTCGACCGCTTCTCCAAGTACACACACTTCATCGCGCTTGGCCACCCGTACACCGCCGCGTCCGTTGCTCGTGCCTTCTTCGACGGCATCGTCCGCCTCCACGGTTTTCCCGCGTCGATCGTCAGTGATCGGGATCCGGTGTTCACGGGGCACGTCTGGCGTGACCTTTTCAGGATGGCGGGCGTCAAGTTCCGGTTCAGCACGACGTTTCATCCTCAGACGGACGGCCAGCCCGAGGTGGTTAACAAAGTGATCGCCATGTACTTACGTTGTGTTACAGGTGATTGTCCTCGCGCATGGGTGGATTGGCTCGCGTGGGCGGAATATTGCTACAACACCTCCTACCATTCCGCCCTGCGTGCCACGCCATTTGAGGTGGTCTACGGTCGGCCGCCACCGCCCATCTTGCCGGTCGATCCGGCGACTGCTCGGACGGAGGCTGCAGGGGAGCTTCTCCGCGACTGCGACGAGATGCTTGCTAAGGTGCGGCAGCGTCTCGTTCAGGCTGAGTGGCTCGCCAAGCACTACTACGACGGCCATCATCGCGAGGTGGCCTATGCGATGGGTGACTGGGTGTGGCTGCGCCTTCTTCATCGATCCACCCAGTCCCTCGACCCGCGTGCGAGGCGCAAGCTTGGGCCTCGCTACGCTGGCCCCTTCGTCATCTTGGAGCGTGTGGGCACACTTGCATATCGCCTTCAGCTGCCCGCCGGATCCCGCATCCATGATGTCTTTCATGTGGGTCTGCTGAAGTCTTACCGTGGGGAGCCACCGGCCGCGCCGCCGGCATTACCACCGATCGCCGATGGCCGTCTTCTTCCGACCCCGGCGAAGGTGTTATGCGCCCAGCTTCGTCGCGGCATTTGGTACTTGCTGGTGCAGTGGGAAGGCCTTCCGGAGGAGGAGGCCACTTGGGAGAAGCGCGAGGAGTTTAGCCAGCACTACGCCGACTACCAGCTCGAGGACGAGCTGTTTGCACAGGCAGGGAGAGATGTTATGACCGGTCTGAGTTACGTGAGGAGGGGGCCCAACCATGGGCCCAACTAGGGGCTTAGCCCATTATCCGTTTAGGGTTTTAGCTCTTTATATACTGGTTGTAAACGAAGCAAACATCAAGCAATAATACTATTCATTATTGCCGACTCCCCGAGAAGTCGGTCTCCTAACCCTAGACGCCGCCCCTCCTCTCCAGCCCGCGCACGACGGCACCCTGTCGCCGGCGTCCGCCGCCTCGCCCGCACGTCTCCCCCTCCTTCCCCTACAAGCTACGGCCTAGGGCGGATAGACCCGTTGGTTCTACCACCTCGACTATTCCTTTCTAAAGGTAAAATTCATATCCAAAATTGGTCAAAGAAACATTGAAGGCAGCGTCTACTCAAATAAAATACTACTGCAGTTCTTTGCCTTTGTTTGACTAAATAATGGTAAGAAATGGAAGAGCTGTTGAACGAAGATTTTGCCATAAATTGCAGAACCTGGTGACACCATTCTTTCAACAGATACATATAGGCCACAGATCTTTTTATGTGAACCAATAAATGTATCAAGAAGACTCCTTGACTGATAGAAACTGGGGTTATTTGTGCAAACCTGATAGTGTAACAATATCCAATCCATTTGCTTATGCATGTGCACCATTTAGTACTTCACCAAAGCACGAGAAAATCAGGAGTTCCAATCTTTCTTCGTCAAACCAACCTGCTGCAGAGATGGCGTAATTCTAAGCATGTTCAGCCTCCACATCCACACCATAACTCCATATCAAAGGAGAAGTCAACTAGTATGTCCTAATCAATCAAATGCTTTACTGCCTGAAGACCTCTGTCCTAACAAAACATTGATGAATATTTATTCAAAGAACATAAACTAAACGTTTGTATCCCGAATAAAAGGCATATGCCAAAAATACAACTTATAGAAACCTAAAATTCCAAGTGAGGTACACAAATAGACATTACAATGACGAAGAAGAAAGATATTCAAACATCGGGTACAGTTGGCAGCGTGTGCGTTGCAGTGACATGCCTAGGACATCCCCTGCAAGGAAGCCACCTTTCTTTCCTTCTCTTCAGCCATCTTGCTACGCCACTTGACAAAATAATAACCATCATAAGGTATACCACCACGCAGCATACTACCGCCAAGACGAATATCGAAGTCCTAAACTTTCTGCAACTTCCAGCTGCATAAGCTGCCATCAGAGCCAAGAGATCCAGTATCATGATGACGTGCAGCGCTTGGAGCGGAACCCTCTTCTTCCTCACGGATTTACTCAGCAGAAGCATGACGACGGTGATGGATGACATGAAAGAGATGGAATTGAAGACAAAGAACACCATGTAGCGCCAGGAGTGTATGTCTTTAAGCACTGGGTTGCCAGCCTTGTAACCGCTGGAGGTGTCATCCGGCCAGAAGCCACCAGGTGGGTTTAGGCCAGCTTGGTACGCGATGGATGCAGCAAGAGTCGCAAGCAGCATCAAGTACTTTTGTCTCTTTTTTTCCTTCTTCTCTTTGATCTGGGGGGCTGACCCTGGAGCCTTATTCTCCTTGTTTGCCTCTTCTGAACTTCCCAGCAACATATCAGGATCAGTCTCTAGATGAAAAATCTTCTGCAGCCATGTCCTTAGCCAGGTCAGTGGCCCTTCTAGTGCATCTCGTGTTGATGAGAGCACAAGAACTTGGATCACAAGACATATCAGAACTGCAGCAGCAATGACAATGAGATAAATTACCGATTTCATTTTCCGGCAGCTTCCTGCAGAATAAGCAACCAGGAGGCCGAGCAAACCCAGTATCAAGCACACACGTAGTGCATATGACTTGATCCCTTGCTCACATGATTCTCTGTTAACAAGCAGTATGATGACAGCCACAGATGACACAAACGAGACACTGTTCGAGTAGTAGAAAACATCGTACCGCTTTGGGTGGCTGTCTTGTAGAACTGGATTGCCTGGTTGGCCACCCTTACTGTTCTCATCAGGCCAAGTGCCTCCTGGAGGGTTCATACCAGCTTGGTACGTGACAGTTGCTGCCAGAATAGCAAGAATAAAGAGCAAATTACGCCTTCGCTCCAAGTCCTTCTCACTAGCATCTCTTAACTTCTTATTATCTGTCCCAGGTGATTTTGGCAGTACACGGTCTTTCCATCCAGGGATTATCCTTTTGGCAACACATTCTTTCCATCCAGGGACAATACGCTTAGATACTAAAACATGAAGACAAACATATGCAACAACAGGAAATATCACCACTGATATGTAGATAGATTTTGTTTTTTCCCTGCAGCTCCCAACAACAAAAGCCCCCATCAGAGCAAGCAAGTCAGTTATCATTGCTGTCTGTACTGCGCGTCGTTTTATAACCCTGTTGCTCATCTTCCTACTCAGTAGCATAATGATAATGACAAGGGAGGCTGCAAACGCAGTGCCATTGAGATAAAAGAAGGCAAGGTATCTCTTATGGTAATTATCCTCAAGAATGGGATCACCAGCCGAGTGATCAGTGGCATTTGATGTCCAGAAACCACCTGGTGGATTTAGACCAGCTTGATATGTCAAAGATACTGCAAGAATTGCAAGAAGCAACAGGTAAGTTCGTGACTTCTTCAGAAGAACATCCTCTGGATTTCTGTAGCTACAATCAATACTTCTCTCTTCATGTTGTGCAGCTTGACAACTCTCTGCAATTTCACCACCACTCTCTGCACCACTATGGTGACTGGACATTGGCTGAGCATGATTTTCTACACCGTCCCCATGGCTGCTGGGTATTATAATTTGCTCCTCAGAGGATATCTCCATCCTCAGGTCATCAGATGCAGCATTCTGGTCCACCGAGCCGTCCGATGGCATAATACCCTGGATGGAATTGCCACAATCGCTTGGTGAAGATGGTCGCATGGGGATTCCAACATGTTGACTGCCAGCAGATTGTACTTCGATGTTTTTCGTGTGAATTTCCTCAGTAGTTAGGGCATCTGTCGATGACGAGTATACAGTTTCAACAGCTTGCTCACTCTTTAGCATACTGGGCATGATTTCCTTCGTGCTATTCAAATCACTGGCTGATGCAGATCTCATATCTGCAGTTGATACAAGATTGCCCTCAGCAGAGTAGGACTGCAAATTGGACATGCCACGTTTTAGTTCTGTATCTCGACTTGAATGCTCTGTATCTTGCTGGTAAGTTCTCTGAGAACCAAGTTCTGCATCTTGCTGGTAAGTTCTCTGAGAGCCAAGCTCTGTGTCTTGCAGGTGAGTTCGGTGAAAATCAAGTTCTGTGTCTTGCTGGGTAGTTTGCTGAGAATCAAGCTCTGTATCTTGCTGCTGAGTTCTCTGAGAATCATTTTTCTTCAAATTAGATAGGTGACTGTCCCGTCGCAAAGACATCATACTCAGAAACTTATTAAATGCTGGCTTCACCTTCTTCTCTATCAAGATTGTTGCAGTTTCAGATTGAAGAAACATAACAAGGACCAGAACACAGATTAGAACCACAACAATTATGGATACCACTGAGAACGATGTTGCAACATCCCTGGAGCTCCCTGAAGCATAAGCGCCAATGAGGCCAAGCAGATCAGCTATGACACACACAAACAGTGCGTTGGTCCTTATCCCATGCATGCTTAACTCCTTGCTCAGAAGCAGTATGACAGTGACCAAAGATGCCACAAAAGAAGTGGCATTGCAACACGTGAAAATATTGAAGCGGGGGAGGTTGTGCCTGCGGAGAACAAAAGTACCTTGACGGTAGCCATGACCATTTTCACCCCAAAAGCCACCAGGTGGACTCATCCCAGCTTGATATGTGATAGTGGCAGCAAAAGTCGCAAGCATCAGTATGAACTTGCGAGCCTCCTCGATTCCTTCCTCCTCACCTTGGCTGTTCCTTTGACTGCCAGCGCGGTAAGAGACGTGGCAAACGGATAGCATCTGATTTAGCAAGCCTTGCAGCTTCACTTGAATGCGATGTAGGATTCTCAGCACCTGTTCCTTTAACCACTTTGGAACTACCCTTATGAATACTAGAATATGAATCCCAACATAGACAAACACAGCACATACTAGTACCAATATGTAAATAGAGGACCGTAGTGCTCTACAACTCCCTGCAGCATATGCCCCCATAAGGCTGAAAAGGTCCAATATCATGGTCGCCTGCATCGAGCGAAGCCATACACGCTTACTTGCCACTCCCCTACTCAGAAGCAAGATGATCAACACCAGAGAAGCAGCAAAGGCTGTGGCGTTGCAGTAGAAGAAGGCTTCATATCGCCGGAAGAATCTAACAGGAAGGAGGGGATCACCGGCGACGGCGCTGTTGTCAAGAGTGTTGACCATCTGAAAACCCCCTGGCGGGCTCAATCCAGCATTGTAAGTGACACTGACAGCTAACACGGCCAGAAGCAGCAAATACTTGCGCAACCTCCACAAGAACTCAAAATTAGCCTCGGTTCTGGATTCAGGGCTACTGACTGCTGCTGGCCTGCTGGGCGAGCCACTCTGAGAACCTTCCCCGCCAATGTTGATGGCTTCCTCAGCATCTTGCATGTTTCCTTTCTCGGCTGCTTCATCTGCCATCTGACCATTGCCTGGTTCAGAAGTAGCCATGCCGTTCATCATTGGTCTGGTGACAGGCTCGGGCTGCTCGCTGCCGGCCGCAGTATGATCATTCCCAAGCTGAGGCTGAATGCTTGTGCCGTGCTCCATCATAGCATCAGGACTGATCGATGGGCACAAGCTCAGGCAAGTGGACAGCCCAACACACTTGTTCCAGCAGGCAAAGATACTTCGAGGTTAGTGTGATGTGAGAATGGTACACGCAGCAGAGGGCCGGTGAAGTCAATGACCAAACGAGAAGCACATAGAACATCAAGAGGAAAAAGGGGAAATACAGAGAAATGCGTGGGGGCCCGCGGAGTGCTCAGCTCTGAGTTGCTCTCTATGCTTCCATCTGCAGAAACATGTAAGAGTTTCTTAGACGAGAGAATATACTTGAAGGATTCAAAGACAATTCAAGGATGGTTCTGAAGAAGAAAATGCAAAGAAGGCTGGTAGGAAGGAGAGGGACTTGTTGAAGCCTCAAACGAAAACAACAACCAAAAAAGGAGGGCGTTAAAAGGCTACCTAGTCAGCTTGACCCCCGCAATGATACCCATAATATGTATTGGTATTTCTTAGAACAGTAACCACCATATACTGTATATGAATTATTAGCTGCGTATATAGACTTCTCCAGAAAGGAAGTGGGAATCCACGCTGGGTTGGTGTAAAGAGACAAAAGCAGATCATAAGCTTAAAGTAGCATATACCCCCATTGTTATTATGTCATAACTAGGCGTATTCCCTGTGCAGTTTGCGTGGCTAGATATCATAATACATATGCTAATATTTGAGAGTAGGAATCTACTCGTTATATTATTGTTGAAAGAAAACCCAATAACAGCTATATAGACGAATGAACTGCATCGTTATAATCTAACCCACCAAAATTCTAGATACTCCCTTTTTCTTTTCTCTGGATATGCAGACCGATTGCTGTCACCGAAAACGTGCATATCGATAAACAAGTATTCGTTGGTCGCTACGCTAAAAGATTCTGCAGGGTAATTAACTAGTAAAATTAACTGCAAGTGGATAAGTGGTGGACTATTTGCAAGGTTTAGTTGGACGCGTCCAGGACTAAAGCAAGAACAATACCTGGCATGGGGAAGAAGTGCAGTGCTCACAGAGTCGCACCCCGGATCATCCACCAGTCCCAGGCCGAGGCTGCCGGTTCGAGCTCGTATCCAGAGCCATGGACAAATGTGCTGCTGCTCAGCTCAAAGCCTCGGACTAGTGAGGAGCGCACTTGTATGCTTCAAAGATGGCAGTAGCTGAGCTCTTCGTCCGGCGTCAACAATGGTGTGCACGAGTAGTATGAACCCTGCGCAAGAGGGGAAAGACGACCCGGCGAAGTCAATCAAACAAATGGCAGAAACAGAGCAAGACCCCACAGCAATAACCTCCCCACATACTGTACTTATTGAGTTATTGGTTGGACCCAGTCATAGGTAGACACAGTAGGCATTCAGATTCCATAAGGGAATACATATGGATATCATATGACCTCAGAAAGCAATGGAGTATTTAACAATATAATGGTAGTACAGTACTAGAAATGGTACAAAACGAGGTACTACATCTTGAGCAAACACGCACCCGGTTGCTAATCAGTTTGGAATACGTAGATCGGTAGATAAGCAAAATCTAGCTAGCAGTAGAATACAACAATACCTGTCGCTGTGAGGAAGTGAAACGGAATCTGTGGACTGCTGATGATGACAGAACGAAGATGTAGCGCAGGGCCAGGTTGAGACTGGTAGATGACGATCGACCTCCATGCGCCGTGGCTTCACACCAGTGGCCGCCAATCATCACAAAAAAGCCGAAACGGGTCGTCCCACTTGTCTCCGACAAGTCACCCCCACCTCCTTCCTCTTGACATGGCGTTTGTGCGAGCACCGCGCCTTGAAGCGCCGGCGAGCCGCTCTTGCGCGCACTCCGGACACGGATGGGAGTTCAGCGAACCTCGGACGGAGCACCGCCCTCCGTAGCTCCTAGCAGCGCAGCGCTTGTCAGCTTCTCGCCCGCTGAGGCCTTTGCCCGAACAACTGGCGGGCACGGATGTGTTGGGCCGGGAGGGCTCTTGGTCGAGCGACCGGCGGGGATGCCCTGCTCCGCCAGCATCTTTCGTCGCGCCCTTGTCCCGGCGACCTGCCAGACCAGCGTGCACCGATTGAATCCGACTGGGCCCGTCGGCCGTCGCCGTGGAAACGGGCGCTCCCCGTCCATCGACGTCTGCCGAGCCCGAGACCAGTCAGTCATTTGTTTACTAATACCCATAAGTGATTTCTTCTACTCTCCATTTCAAAATAGATAACAGGTGTCTCAAATTTGTTAAAAATTAAATAAATCCAGATACTATTTAATATATAGATTTATTCAAATTTTAAAAAACCTAAGACATATATTTTGAGACGGAGAGGCTACTTCCAACCTTTGTCATAAGACAAACTCAACAAAATTTGACCAATTTTATAGAAAATATAGTAACACTCATGATAGTTAAAAAGTATCATTGGATCCGTTTGAAATATAGATTCATTATATACGAATTTTATTGTATATATGGTATTGCATTTATCTACAAATTTTGTCAAATATTAAAAAGTTTGACTCAAAACAAAAGCTAGAAGTACACTTACGGAGCAGGTATTAATAAAATCATGTTAAATCTAAAGTAGTTTAACTTAGAATAGACCTAAAACTTCGGTTATTTTGCAATGGAAGAAGTAGCACAAAGAAATTTCTATTTCCAGCATTTGTGAAAGAGAAAAACGCACCCGCGGTCCCTATTCTTTCCCCTGCGCGTCAGTTTAGTCCTAATTCTATCAAACTGCACATACAAGTCCTAATTGTTTTGAAAGTGGGTCACCGCAGGTCCTAAATTGGTTCTAACCTGCCACGTTGGCTGCAGGACAGTTTGGCGGGAGTTTTCCCACGGCTGGCGGTTGCGTTTTTTTGTAAATGAACCCCTATAACTACTTGCCTTCCTATTCCACAGCCCTCGGCTGTCTCTGTCTCTCTATCTCTCTGTCTCTCTCTTTGCTCTCTCGCCCCCGCTGTAGCACCATGAGAAGCTCGGCGAGCTCGTCTGCTGGCACTAGGCCGAGGAGGAAGCCAGCTTCTACATCCCCCTCGCTGGCATCTCCTACACTGGCCCAACCCGCAGCTATTGTGCCGACGGGAAATTTGCCGTTGGTGCCATGTCCCTGTTATGGATTTAGGAGGACAATCCGTCTTGTCTCTCAATCAGCAAATCCAGGGCGAGTGTTCTACAAATACCCTAATCATCGTGTAAGTTCGTTGGTTGATGGATCTGGACACTGTTTTGGCTGCAGTTTCTGAATTCTTATGAGTTTTGCTGATTTCTGGCTCAGGTTGGTCCTAATCCTTGCAACCACTACTACTGGGAGGATGGTGAAGATAGCTATGTTGATTTTCTACTAGCTAATGGTTATACTGTTGATGGAAATGAAGAAAAAGAGTAGGAGGATGGAAATGCTGGGCTGCAGATGATGAATGGGGTGATGCAGAAGATGGATGAGCTCATCAAGTTGTGCAGAATAATTTGTGCTGGCCTAGTTGTTGTCATTGTTGTACTGGTGTATGATGTACTTGCTAAATGATGGATGAATGAATGTAATGGATAAATGATGGATGAATGCAATATTGTTTTAATTGCCAAGTTCAAATAAACTGTCATTAGAACAAACATAATTGTCTGGTAAGTAGGCAGATAAACTGTCATTATAACAAGCATAGAGGGATAGTTTTGGGACCAACAGGTTTGGTTGAAACCAGAGATAGAACTAAGCATCAGGTTTCTGACAAACCTATTCAAAGTATGACAGACCAAAATATTGCAACCTAACTAGTGAGCATTAGTAGAGCTACAACTAAGCATCAGGTTTCTTCCTAGAGACAGACTTCTTCTTCTGCCTTGGTAAACCCAGTGTCCTGGTACCTGCCCTTGGAGGTGGGATGTTTCCTCTGCAACTGACTATGAACTGACTCTCAGGTAGAGGACCTGGTGGTGAAGTCTGGGACATTTGTGTTGCTACTGCCTATAGATAAAATTTAGCACTAGTTATTTAAACAGAAATGAAGAAATTGAAACGGAAATGAAGAAATGAGAATATGACTAACTTGTTCCTGTAGAACTTGCATAACAGTGGATGTTGTGATGTCATAGCTCATTGCAGATGCTACAATATTTGTTGTCGCACTTGTGGCAGTGTGTGGCATTATTTGTTTCTACACAAATATGACAAAATGTCAGATAGAGAAATATGCAAGAAAATAATAGAATTGGTAGTATTTTACCTTAGAACTGCACTTCCTTTTTACTGGCATTTTCTTAGGAGGCTGTGCTTGCTCTTCATCATCAGGAAATACTACCATAATGGGCTCGGGCTGATTTGTTTGCTCCTCTGTTACTGCAGTTGTTCCATCGGGAAATAAAGGTGCTTGCTCCTCTCTTGGTGCTTCTTTCTCCTCTGTTGCTGCAGCTGTTCTATTGGTGCTTCTTTCTCCACTGTTGGTGCTTCTTTCTCCCTTGTCTCTGCCAAGTGCTGGATATTTTCTCTTGTTGTGTCCAGTTTCATTGCACACACTGCAATGTCCAATTATGCCATGCCTATTGATCCTTATGCCACCTTCCTCCTCTAGTGGGCATTTTCTTCTCTTCTTAATAGGCCTTCCCGCTTTCTTATCATATTTAGGTGGTTTTATTTCAGGTCCATTCATTTTCTTCCAAACTGTAGGATCACTACATGGCATGATTACCCCACTATAAGCTGATTTGAAGGCATCTAAACTATAGCATTTATGCACACATGTTTCAGGTTTTATCCTTTCATGCCTCATTGCTGCACAGGCATGTCTACATGGAATTCCAGAAAATTGCCAAGCCCTACAGGAGCATTCCATCTTCCCAATGCTAACCTCATATTCACCATATAACCCAGTAACTTTGAAAAGATCTTCTGTTGCAGGCAATTCTTCATAATTATTGGCAAAGTCTATATTTTTGTCTAGTTTTTTCCTTATCTTAGGACAAATTGAGCCACACATTTCATCTAGTTCCTTCCTTTTACTAAAAAACCTAAGCATTAATTGATCTTTAATTTTTTTCAAACCAGTAACTACAGACAGTTCTCTAGCATCTAGTATATACCTACATAGATAAATATATATAAAGATAAATAAATGGCAATCAAGGTAATAAACAATGCAGTAGCAATCAAGGTAATGAGGCATGCAGTAGCCAATCATAGAGAAACTCACTTGCTGAATACTTCACAAATTTTGTTCAAAAGCAAATCACATTTGGGAAAATCTTCAAAGAAAGCCTTGCACCATTGTCTAGGATCAATAGCATTCAAATATTCAAATGCACCTTCATCCAGTGCTTTCATTTTATCCATGTGTCTCTGTCAGTCACACTCTCTTGTTGCTCTTGCAATTTGCCACAATTTGTTTTTTAAAATGTCTCCTCTCCATCCAGCTCTAGCAAAGTTCTGGTGTAAATGCCTTACACAAAACTTGTGTTGTGCATCAGGCCATAATGCATTGACTACATTGATCAAACCCTGCACTCAGAATAAATGAACAAGTCAAACAATGCATAAAGATAACTCAACTGTCCCACAGCTTAATAAAATGAACAAGATTTTAGATTACCTTTTGTCTGTCACTAATAAATGTCCAAGGCCTGGTGTTTTCAATGCCAAGATAACGCTTATGTGTGTTCAGAAACCATTTCCAATTGTTTGTGTCTTCCACTTCTACAATAACAATGGCCAGAGGGTAAATGCAATCGTTTGGATTAACTCCCACAGCTGCAAGCAACACACCACCAAATTTATTTTTCATGTGGCAGCCATCAATACCTATAATAGGCCTGCAACCTATCATAAAGCCTCTTTTGCAAGCATCCAGTGACATATAGCAATTCTGAAACACACCAGCATGTGCACTGACAAACATAGTGCTTCCTGGATTTGATTTTCTAATTTCAGCAGCAAAATCCCATAGCAAATTATACTGTGCCAGTTCATCACCATGAATTTGCTTCAGTGCACACCTTCTGGCCCTAGTTAACTTGCTTCTTCTGGCTGACATGTTGAAATCTTGCTCAACTAGCCTAGAAAAATTCTTCAATGACATCTTGTCATCAACCCTAAATTTCTCCAAGTATTTGCCAGCTAGGAATCTTGCTGTGAATTTCTTGATCTTGAAATTTCTCTCACTGTTGTGTTGAGGCTGGTACTTCTTGATAGTCCAAGCTTTGGTAATGCTAGAAGGTGCAGCATACAGGTACCATGGGCATCCTTCCTCACATCATGCCCTAATTCTCTGCAAATCATTTTTGACATAATGCACACCAACTCTCTGCCTCACAATGTATTCCTGTATTGCTCCTCTAAGCTCAATTACTGACATAAAAAACATTCCAATCTTGAATTCCAGTTCTTTCATATTCTCTGGTCTCCACCTTCTAAGCTTAACTTTCTTCTTCAGCTTCTTCCTTCCTTGCTTGTCCTTCACTTCCACTTCATCTCCTGAATCTGCCTCTAGAATGTCTGAATCTTCAAGCTCCTCCAAATCTGCATCTATGTCATAATCACTGTCTTCTTGAAATTTGCTTCTATTATTTTTGCCATCATATGTTTCATCCACCCATTCATCAAACAGATTGTCATCATCTGCCTCTAGCTCATTTTCAGAGTCCACCCAATCAGAATCAACATCACTGTCTTCACTGCAATGTGCTTCCTCTTCTACATACAGCTTCCTCCTGCTTCTTCTGGTCTCATGGCCATCATGTTGTTGCTTTGATGCACTGCCAGTACCTGCATTGTTACTACATGCTGCTGTTTTGCCCATATTTTTCAGTGTATTTGGACTCAAGACAGAAGGAAATTCACGAGATCCACATATTATAACATCATCAATTCTTTCAGCTCTGCCAGGATTCAGATTCTTGTGATCCACAAACAACTGAAAATACTGAAATTTTGGTACTACCGCAATCATATGCAATGTATCTACATCACTGTCTACTATGCGCAGTCCTGATCCTAGATCTTTACCAGGGAGCAACCAATACAAACTATATTTCACTGGATTTTTATACCCTAGTTGCTCCATAAAATCAGCTAGCCACAAAGGCGACCATGTGTCTGCCTCGCATTTGTCGAATTGAGCCACTGTACCATCTACATAGCTCTTAGCTGCCCCAAATCCGCAAAAAAATCCACCATGATTTATTTCTACCATGAAATCATCGTCAAATACACCTACGACCTAGAAAAATCATCACTTTTTGTGGCTAGAGTAGGGACTAGCAGATGCTCGCATTGGGGATTAGGGTTCAGATAACTGACCGTAACGCGGCGAAGCATCACCAGGCTGCTGCAGCTTCGGGCCCTTGCTCGCTGGCGCCATCATCGACTCCTCCGTCCTGCGGCGCCGCCCGCCGCGGGATCGTCACCGGTGCCGTCAACCTCCTAGCACCACCGCCTCCAAATCGTCGCCTCCTCTGTCACGGAAGCTCCGAGGAGAAGTGGAAACGATCGGGGGTGGAGATATGATGAGAAATGAAAGGCACGGGGCTTTTTGCAAAAATGTAGCACCGACAGTTGCTGCTGCTGGGCCCCGCATCCTACGTGGCAGCAGTCAACGGTGGTGAAACCAATTTAGGACCTGCGGTGACTCACTTTTGAAACAATTAGGACTTGTATGTGCAGTTTGATAGAATTAGGACTAAACTGACGCACAGAGAAAAGAATAGGGACCGCGGGTGTGTTTTTCTCTTTGTTAAACTAGGGGTGAAAATGGTATGGATTATTTCCGACCGACCGACCAAAGTCTTACAAAAGGCAAATACGGATTTGGTCGGATAGTTGTCAGATACGGTCATGAATAGGCTAGTGATTAACATAC
Source organism: Avena sativa (assembly GCA_916181665.1). Taxonomy (NCBI): domain Eukaryota; kingdom Viridiplantae; phylum Streptophyta; class Magnoliopsida; order Poales; family Poaceae; genus Avena; species Avena sativa. The sequence continues at coordinate 110,298,865 of OV702285.1, read as the reverse complement.
ACGAAAAGGATATTATTTTACTAATATCCATTCGTATCCAAAAAATATACCATATTTGATGGTAATATCTGGCCAATATCCGACAATTGTAACCCAAGCCTCGGGGCATCTCCATCGGGCCGACCTAACCGGTCGACCTAAACGGTGCTCCAGCTCTGGCGGGGTTGAGCGCGACTGAGGCAGAAGCCGCGCACCGGGCGACAGAGCTCGCCGACCAGGAGGTGAGGGACCACTGGACCGCCTAGATGTAGAAGGCCCTGGCGAACCAGACGGTGAAGGACCGTAGGAAGGCGGCGCGCAAGGCGGCGGCTCGCGTCCATGCCCGCGACCGTTATCACGAACACCTCCAGCAGCGGGCCATCTGGTTCGCTAGGGCGACGATCGACGGGGCCGGCAGCAACGGCAATGGTGGTCGTGGCAACGACGGCGAGTAGCCGTAGCGACGTCATCCTCCGGTAGCAGCAGTAGCAGTGCCAGTCCCACTTTATTTTGTTTAAATGTGCCTTTTTTGTAACCGACAGGGCTAATCTAATGAAAATCTATCTTTTAAGTGCTAATGTTTTACTCACATATGGGCCCCGAGTGGCCGACTGGCAGGACACGTCCTTCGTCCACGTGCGTCCGGACCAACGCAACCATTGTCTAGATTTGGTCCGTATGAATGGGTGGTGTCGCGCACATCTCGCTCGTCCACACGAACAAGACGCGCTCGAACGAGTTGGTTATACCCAGTGGAGATGCCCTCAAGCCCACTAATATATAAAATTGCAGCCCAACCAAACTTGGTGACCCCTTAAATATTTTGTTATGTCATTTGATCAATATGATCAATGGATCATTGAGCATTAACTATTGCAATTATATGATTTGTCAGATCTATTTTCAATCGTCATTCGACAAAAAGTCTATCCGCAAACGAACCTTATCCGCCCCGTATTCGATTTGTATACACAATCGGCAGGCTCCAATTCCATATTTGTATTCTCACACTATTCGTTCCGACTCTGTATCCATAAAAAATATGGATATAAATATGGTTCCACTACTGTTTGACTGTATTCGCTCCGTTTTCACCCATATGTGGAACCCTCGTGTATTTCTCGCACACATTGAGTGTTCTTCAGATAATAGGATGATACTCCTTCCGCTCCGAAGAAATGTCACAGGTTTATCTAAACTCGTATGTATTTAGACGCATTTTAGTATATACATAAATACGAATTTATATAAATTTTTGATATCTTTTATAGAATGAAGAGTGGTAAATTTTATCAATAAAGAGAATATATTAATTTAAAATTATCTCAATTACACCAAGCCTCTCCACCAACGCAGTATCCTAAGCTAAGACATAAAAAATGCACAGTTTAAGTATTACTAAACAAGAAAAAGATCAACAAAGTGGTTGTAGTAAACATTAGCATCAACCACCAATGGCAACAACTCTAGAGTAACAAGAGAGGTGCTTCAAGCACAACGCCACCAAAAAGGAAACGACACACGACGCAATCATTGTATCAACCGTGTATATCAGATCATGAGTTTTCACTTGAAGAGAAGTCTGGGGTAACTAGAGGCAATGCCTTCAACACACATTATCATGTTCAACCAATAAAATTTAGACCTATAGCTCTCAACATGTACTCAAGGCCACCCATTGTTCCATCATCGCACAATCAAGCATGCATGAATCTCAAAAAGCCTCGAAGCAGGATTTCATCTAGCTTTATAAATAAAACAACATCCATACAATATCCAGTCCAAGCCAACATAAAGCAACATAAACGAGAAAAACAAGGGGCTAGGGCAACCAGCACAAACAGGCCCAGGTCCAGAACAAGCGAACAGAACACAACACAGAACACGATACACCTCCCTCCGGGAGAACCACTCAGCGACTAGACGATGTAGCGAATTGGCGGGCTGCCACTATCAAGTGCATCAACAACTGCAAGATGATCTGGTGGATCACCTGTGTAGGCTCAAAGGCAACACCTAGTTTGAGCTTGTTTTGTTGAATTATTTGTGTCAAAATTATGCCAAAACTCGACGAATAATGGCCAAACTATGGAATTAAATTGTTTCTGCGAAATTTGTGTCAAAATTCAGCCAAAATTTATCTAAATCACCGACTTGGGCGTGGCCAGCCGAGATACTAGATGGGAAGAAATCGTTTGAATATATGGATGGTTTGCTAATTTTTTAGACTTTATTTTATAATTGTTGAAGATAGCTCTTGGACATGTATTATTTGTTACGATAAATTGTAAACAAAAAATCCATAGCATTCGCACCAGCCGGCCAAAACAGCACCTCTCAACGTCTCAAATTTGCTCTTGTGTTTCTGATGGCGTGTCGCTGGCATCACTACTACCAGGACAGCACCGCCGTACAAGATCAGTTAAGCTCCGGTAGCTCGTCCCGCCGGCGGCCACGGCCCTCGCCGCATCCGCCCGGACGCACGCTGCCGCCTTCCATGACCGATTTCACCATCTCCGCGACCTCATCCCCTTTCACCACCCCCTCCTCCCCTTCCCAGCTCCACCTCTCCACCCACACGCCGGCGCCGCCCCGAGCCACCACGCCGGCGTTCACCCGCTGGTCCGCGAACCTCGGCCACGCCAGCACCGGCACACCGGTCGCCAACGCCTCGGTCAGCGAGTTCCACCCGCAGTGGCTGACGAACATCCCTACGGCCGGGTGCTTCAGGACCTCCCCCTGCTCCACCCACGCCTTGGTCACCAGGCCGCGGCCCTGCACCCGTTCCAAGAACCCTTCCCCGAGCAGCTCGCTGAGCCCCGCGCCGTCGTCTCTGTCCACGACGGCCCCCTTCACCACCCAGAGGAACCGGCAGCCGCTCGCCTCCAGCCCGCGGGCGAGTTCGCCGAGCTGCTCCCGTGCTAAGGCCTTCCGGCTGCCGAAGCTGACGTACACCACCGACCGCTCCGGCTGCGCGTCGAGCCACGCCGTGTAGCCAGCAGGTGCTCTTGCCGACAGAAAGCTCACCGGGCTGAGAAGCCCTACGGTGAATACCGGCGGGAAGAACCCAGGCCGGGAGCTCACGTCGCCGCGCCGGAGCGCCGCCACGGCCTCCGGCTCCAGGGCGTCGAACGTGTTGACGAGGATGCCGTCGGCTCTCAGGAGGCTCCGGCCGTTGGCGACGAACTGTTGTGTGAAGAGGTTGCCCGGGTCGCGCAGCGCCTGAGGAAAGGAAGACCTCGGGATGCGGCCCACGCCGGGGACATCGGCGTCGCCGTCGACGCCAGCGGCGGCGGCCTCGAGGTAGGCCGGGTAGTACGCGTAGAGAGAGAACATGGTGGCGGAGGAGGTGAAGAGGACGTAGCACGGGAGGCGGAGATCGCTGGCCATGGGGATCGCCACGGAGGCCAGGGAGATGTCGGCGATGAGCGCGTCGGCGCCGGCGAGGAGCGGGGGCAGTAGAAGGGGCGTGGAGCGGCGGGAGGCCTCGTAGTGGGCGTAGAACGGGTCGGCTCCGGAGAATTCGGGCGCGTCGAGCGGCGGGAGGCGGAGGTCGAGGCGGCTCACGGACGGGAGCGCGGCGAAGAGGGGGTCGAGGTGAGCGGACTCGGCGGAGGAGACGGTGGGGAGGAAGACGACGAAGGAGACGTCGCAGGCGTGGACGGTGGAGAGCGCTACGGCGAGGCGGCTGAAGGGTGCCAGATGGCCCATGCCGGCGCTCGGGACGAGCACGATCCGCGGGCGCCGCGCTGCTCCCGCACGGTCGTCGCCGGAGGCCATGGTCCAACACTTGGGGCGTGTTTGGTATCCCCGTTCCACCCAGAATCTCCCATCTCATACCGAATTCGCGTGTTTGTTAGGTCGGGTCGATGGTCTGAGCACTGCCCACCTCATGCAAAAAAGGCCTTTGGGCACTGTCCAGTTGAGAAGCCGAAAACGAGGTTCGCGGTTGGGCATGGCTGAGCTCGTCCCGAAAATCGCCCCCCGTCGAGCGAGACCAACAGGGGTCAACCGCTCCCCACCTCATTCCCCCCTCCCCAGCCCCGCAACCCGCTCTCTCCCCTACCCAGAGCCGTCGTCACCTCCTCCCCATCTCCCTGCCTCCTCTGGACGCCGGCCTCCGCCGCCCCCTCTCTGACGTCGGCATCCTTCGCCGGACCGCCTCCTCTCGCCGGACCGCAGCAGGCCGGCTCGATCTGCTCCGCCTCCGCCGCGCGAGGTCCTCCGCCCTGTCGCGTGGCCAAGCTCGGCCTCACCGCGCCGCCACCCAGCGACCCAAGCTCCGCCTCCGCCGCGCGAGGTCCTGGCGAGCGCCGCCGCGCGAGGTTCTGGTGAGCTCCGCCGCCCCGTCGCGTGGCCAAGCACCCGTCACGGCAGAGCTCGCAGCAAGAAGATGAACTTAGGAGGACCCGATTGCTTTTATATTTTTCTGTCTAAGGGTCCGATTGCTTTTTTATTTTCTGTCCAAGGATCTGTGTGTAAATGTTTTGACAATAGCAAAGTCTCAACTCACACGGGCCACCAAACAACATCTCGGTCCAGATTATTTTAGCAAACCCGGGCCACCAGACACACGAGAAAATCTGAGATGAGCTTGTCTAAGGGCAGCATGTATCGGTGGAGATAGTGATTCTGAGTTGACACAAACACACCCTTGGTTTCTGCGAGGCGCCGATTTGGGGTGTTGTTGTGGACGCTATTCTGAGACTATCTCCGTGTTATCTTTACTTGACAGAGTGGTCACTGGATTGACTTCCAAGATGGCGGCTAAAAGTAGCTGCGAAAATCGAAATCGAATACCAACTCTCAAGTACGGGACGGTCGACTGATCAATTTCGTTTAGCTATCATGTATTTCCACCCTCCATTTCACCCAAGAGCATCTCTAACCTGTCATGTAAAATAAGTCACCCACAACAGGTCATGTAAAAATTATACTCTACATCACCAACATGGGTGTTTTACGTTACCTCCTCACTTTCTGCTTTTCCAGATGATGATGTAAAGTGATGTAAATTAGGTTACCTATTTTAATCTCGATTTTACAATTTTAACTAAACAATGATCACCACAAGCATATGAACATCAATACAAACTAAAATTATCACCAAGATCATGACACACATAAAAATACTTCACAAATCCACATAGCATAGCATAGACTAGTTCACCATCTGACATAGTTCAAGATAAACACAAACGGAATACATAGTTCAAAGCATAGCATAAACTAGGAGACTCGGCATAGTTCAACACAAACGAATAACTCTCATGCATCATTGGTATCTTCTTGTTGCTCCAAGTTGTCGTTTACAACATTGGTGATGTTGGTCACATGGGAGTTGCAACCTCCACCGCCGGTGGACATGCCACCTCCCATAGTTCCACCCAAGCCGCCGACCACGCCACCACCCATAGTTCCACCTGAGCCGGCCATGCCACCGGCGACATTTCATCGGGCGCGTCTGGGGCGACCAACAGAGGCATCGGGAGAACCTCCTCTTCCTCCGTTAGCGGCTGCGACAACTTCATGAGAACATCCTCCACGACGGCGACCTCGGGGACGACTGTCGTCCTAGGTCCACGGGAGGCCGTGGCCTTTCTCTTTTTCGGTTTCTCGCCAGTGGCCGCGACATGTTTCCACTTTGTTCCATCGCCGGCGGTCGGCTTCCGCCCTTTTGCCAACACTTCCCCTGCCGCGGGGACGGTTTGGGAAGGATTTGTGGCCGCGGTGACCGACCGAGTCATGGCAACAAAGGGCGGCAGTGAAATCATCCCGAAGACACCGCAAGCTGCGATCATAGCATCCACTGCGTACCTCGCGGGCCACCCACCTCCGGAGGGGGACCCAAAGAGAGCCATGCACAAGTCCGCACTCACCGGACTCGGACTCGTCGGAGCTGCGCTCCATCAAGAAACTCCTACGGAGCCGAAAAAGAAAGCTACGGTCAGGTTCAACCGCAGCCCCACTCCTTCATCCGAAGAAGAGGACCATGACCTTCCTCGAAGGCACAAGAGCTCGCGTCATCGCAGCCGCGATTACGACGCCAGAGACGCGCTAACACAACGCAAAATCGACAAAGCGCGAGCCAAGCGCGCATGCTCGTCTGAATCCGAGATGGACGAAGACGAAGGAGAACTCTGCGGAGCCCGGTGCTTTAGCAGATCTGTCCGACGGACACGGATGCCGCGAAATTTCAAGCTTCCTTCGGATACCCCGAAGTTCGACGGCACACAAGACCCCAAGGCATGGCTCAGCGACCACCTGTCATCCGTCAAGCTGCACGGTGGAAACAAGGAAACCGCCATGCAATGCCTTCAGCTGCAGCTGACAGGCGCAACTCGGATCTGGCTTAACAACCTATCCTCAAGATCCATCCGAAGCTGGGAGGAGCTGGCTTACAGTTTCATCCGAAACTTCAAAGGTACCAGTAAGAGGCCCGCCTCGATCGAGGAGTTGCGAGCCTGCACTCAACGAACGGGCGAATCCATTCGCTCGTACATCCTACGCTGGTCCAACACCAAGAACTCCGCAGCGCACATCTCCGAGGAGAGGGCCATCGACGCCTTCAAGGACGGCGTCAAGCGCCAGGAATTTAAGGAGGAACTTGGGCGCGTCAAGCCCAAGACACTCGACCACCTCATGGACATCGCCAAGGTGGGCCGACGGCGAAGATTCCGTCCACCAGGCGCACTCGGAGGAAGAGGATGATTACGGCCGACGACGGGAACGCCGTAACAAGAGGAGACCGCGCGTCTACGACGATCACGATGGACCCGACATGGTCGTGGCCGGCTACGCCGATCACCGCAACAGTGGCGGATACCGCGGAGGCAACTTCCGCGATGGAGGACGCCCAGCACAGTCGTGGCAACGCCGTGATCGCGATAACGAGCCCTCAGCATACGAAAAACTTTCGGGTCCATGCACCATCCACTTCTACATCGACAAGCAGGATGGTAAGAAGAAGGCAAGCCACATGCTCAAGGACTGCCGCGAGTTCCAGAAGCTCAGCGAAAGCATGGCTCAGATGAGGCAGCAGGCTCCACCCCCTGGGTTTGGAAACGCACCCGCACCAGGTGAAATAGCGCATGGAGCTCCTCCACCGCCACCTGCAGGAGGCCCGAACCAACCAGTCGCACCAGCATAGAACAACACTGGGCACGGGTATCCCCCGCCGAAAGGAGCACTGATGATCCAGAAGGGGCGCCCGACGAATAGGGTGCAGAAGAAAATCACCCGTCAGATCAACCTAGCCGTGACAACTCCACCCGCCATCCCTGAGTACCTCAGCGGATCGGAGCCCTGCATCACGTTCAGTCATTCGGATCACCCTTGCCAGATCCCTCGCCCAGGTCATGCTGCCCTGGTGCTAGAGGCGCAGATCGGAGGTTTCGAGATGAGCCGCGTCTTCATGGACGGCGGCAACGGCATCAACCTGATGTTCGCAAGTACTCTAGCAGCAATGCGGATCCCGCTGTGCAGCCTGGAACAGTCAGACACAACGTTCCACGGCATCGTCCCAGTAAAGGGCATATTCCCCCTGGGCAAAATATGGCTCGACATCATCTTCGGCAAGCCGGACAACTTCCGATGCGAGCGGCTCGAATTCGAAGTGGTGGACTGGCCATCACAATACCACGCCATCCTCGGGCGTGTAGCATTCGCAAGGTTCTTGGCTGTTCCACATTACGCATACCTGCTACTCAAGATGCTAGGACCCAGGGGCGTCATCATGGTCCACGGGAGCTTCACCCGATCGGACCACTGCGACAGGGACTTCAATAGAATCTCCCAGTCATTCGGCATGCAGGATGAGCTCGTAAGGCTCCGCGAGGTGACGGACAATGGGCCCTGCCATTCTACCAACTGCTACGCAAGGAAGATAAATTCGAGTGGACGCCCGAAGCGGACGACGCATTCGAAGATCTGAAGCGACTGCTCTCCACCTCGCCCGTCTTGGTTACGCCAAAGGAGCGCGAGCCCCTACTGCTGTACATAGCAGCCACACACCAGGTGGTAAGCACCGTGTTGGTGGTCGAACGACCCGAAGAAGGCAAGACCCATGGGGTCCAACGCCCAATCTACTACCTCAGCGAGGTATTGACGCCAACAAAGCAGAGGTACCCTCACTACCAGAAACTCGCCTACGGCATGTTCATGTTGGCTCGACGGTTGAGCCATTACTTCCAGGAGCACTAGGTGATGGTCGTCAATGAGGCACCCCTGAACAGCATCCTGAATAACCTAGAGGCCACAAGACGCGTGGCCCTGTGGAGCATCGAGCTGTCACCCCTAGACATCGTCTACGAGAAGCGACTCGCAATCAAGTCTCAGGTCCTCCCGGACTTCCTTGTACACTGGATGGAGCTGCAGCTGCCAGACACCCCAGACATGTCGCAGTCATGGACGATGCACTTCGACGGCTCCAAGCGTGAAGCTGGAGCAGGAGCCGGGGTCATACTGACCTCCCCGCAGGGCGACAAGATGAAGTACGTCCTTCGGATGAAATTCCGAGCTTCCAACAACGAGGCCGAATACGAAGTCCTCATCCACGGCATGAGGATGGCAAAGATCTGCGGCGCAACGCGCCTGGTCATCTACGGTGACTCCAATCTTGTCGTCCAACAGACGATGAATGAGTGTGACGCACATGCCGAAAACATGATCGCGTACCGCGCACTCTACAACGCACTAGAAGGAGAATTCGACGGCTGCGAGCTTTGGCACGTTGGAAGAAAGCAACGAGGAAGCCGACAGACTCGCCAACATCGGCTCCACCTGCGCAAGGGTGCCACCAGGTGTGTTCCTCGAACAGATCTGCGTGCCATCCATCAAGCGGAAATTCCCCAAGGGATCACCCGAAGAAGCAGAACACTCGGGGGCTACGCTACCCGAAGGTCATGAAGGACCAGAAAAACTGGACACAGAGGTCGCCACGGTCAACCTGATGCAGGTCATGGCAGTCGAAGAAACCTGAACACGACCGTACCTCCAATACTTGATAGACGGAGAACTACCTGATAGCCCGACAGATGCCCGGCGCATATCTCGCTGGTCAAAAGCCTTCACCATCATCAATGGCGAGCTGTACAAGCGCAGCATTTCGGGTGTACTGCAAAGGTGCGTCACCATCGGTGACGGGAAAACCATCCTCCAAGACATCCACGAGGGCATCTGCGGCCATCACGCAGGCAGTCGCTCCCTTGTCGCCAAAGCTCTACGAGCTGGATTCTATTGGCCAACGGCTATGAACGATGCAAAGGACATTGTCCGAAGATGCAAAGGGTGCCAAAGGTTCGCTAACAAACCACATGCACTCGGGTCAGATCTCAGGCCCATACCTTTGGCCTGGCCCTTCGCCCAATGTGGCCTCGACATGATCGGCAAACTACCAAGGTCCTCGAAAGGAGGGCACCTCTACCTCCTGGTCGCAGTCGGCAAATTCACCAAGTGGATCGAAGCCATGCCGGTAACTAACCAAAAGGGCAAGACTGCCGTCAAATTCTTTGAATCCATTGTCTACAGGTTCGGCGTACCGCATAGCATCATCACCGAAAATGGATCGAACTTCATCTCCAAACAATTCCAAGACTTCTGCGAAGGCCTCGGAATCAACATCACATACGCCTCTGTGGCGCACCCGCAAACGAACCGGCAGGTGGAAAAGGCCAACGGTCTAATCGGCGCTGGCATCAATAAGCGCCTCATGAGCCCACTCGAACGACTCGCCGGAGCCTGGACGAAAGAGCTACCCTCCGTCCTATGGAGCTTGCGTACCACGCCAAAGATCTCCACCGGCTACACGCCGTTCTTCATGGTGCACGGAGCCGAAGCCGTGCTACCAGCAGAAGTACGCCACCAGGCCCCCCGGGTCGTCGCTTATAGCGAAGCCGAACCCACGGCTGCACTCGAAGACGCCATCGACACACTCGACGAGGCACGAGAAATAGCAGCAGCTCGATCAGCGGTGTACCAACAGAGTCTCCGCAACTACCACAGCCGACGGCTGCGCCCAAGGTCCTTCGTCGAAGGAGACCTCGTCTTGCGACTCAAGCAAGAGCGACCGAAGAAATTCGAGTCACCATGGGAAGGACCCTACGTCATCACCGAAGTCATCCCAGGTGGCGCCTATCGCCTCAAGCACGTGGAGTCTGGAGTCGCATACTCCAACCCATGGAACATCGCACACCTGTGACGATTCTACCCCTAGCTACCTACCCGTTTACTTTCAATAAGGCTATTCAGCCAAGGCTACTCAGCCGAACAATGTACCTCCTCCATTACCATATAAATAAAGCGAAGTGTCTTGCCCCAAAAATTTCGTTTTTTCTATCCGCACTTTTACTTCATGCTACGGACGCACTCGGGGGCTCCCCCACCTCACGATTTCGTCGACTGAGGATAACACGTGTACGCCTGAGTAGCTGACCACGTCAGACTAACAAAAAGGACACGTATGCGAACAAAGCACTAAGTTCTCAAACAACAACCAAACCTTTATAACAAAGGGAAAAACACGCCCAGTCAAATAAATACAAATTTTACATTTATCTATTTTACAGGAACTACCTATTCTGAAGAATAACCTGAGCACGCTGCTCAAATAGATCTACGATCTCTTTGGCATACTGCCCTACAGCCGCGTAATGCGGACGCATATCCCACACACCACCATCTGGTCGAGGAGGTGGCCCAGCCGCTACAACGGACATATCTATATCAGGGCGATGCAACCTAACAAGGGACAGCGCAGCCTTCACCCCCTCGACGAGCTGCTGCCTCACCAATTCCTTGATATGATGCACGTTCTTCGACAGAAGACCAGAGAGGGTTGAAGGCGCAACATCCAGCGGAAACATCACATGCAGAACCGACGCGAGCGAAGTCTGCACCTGACGAAGCACCCGCGATACTTGGTGAACGAGATCTTGCACCGTCGCAAGGACCATAGTGTTGGAGATATGCCCTAGAGGTAATAATAAATGTAGTTATTATTATATATCTTTGTGTTTATGATAAATGTTTACATTCATGCTATAATAGTATTAACAAGGAAACCATTAATACTTGTGTGATTTGTAAACTTAATTTGAAGTCCCTAGTATGGCCTCTATACTTCACTAGCTTGTTGGTTGATTGATGATGTGGTTTCTTTGTCATGAACATTGAGATGTTATCAACAACAAGATCATATCGTTAGGAGAATGATATGATGGACATACTCCTATAGACAAGCGTAGCATAAAGATCAAGTCATTTCAATAGTTCAATTGCTATATGCTTTCTGATACATAGTAACCTAATTCCTTCGACCATGAGATCATGCATATTGCCTTTACTGGATGGATGCTTTGATATCATCAAACACCACACCGTAACAGGGTGGCTATAAAAGTGGCATTGGGTGTTCGGAAAGTATTGGTTGAAACACATGGATCAAGAGTGGGATTTGTCCATCCACATGACGGATAGATATTCTCTGGGCCCTCTCGGTGAAATGTCATCCAATTAGCTTGCAAGCATGTGACTTGGTCACAAGGGATCACATATCACGGGAACGAGAAAAGAGTACTTATCAGTAACGAGGTTGAACTAGGTATGCAGAGATACCGACGATCATGACCTCGGATAAGTAACATATCGTGAGACAAAGGGAAATTGGTATCGTATGTAAGTGGTTCATTCGATCGCAAAGTAATCGTAGAAATATGTGGGAGCCATATGAATTTCCAGATTCCTCTATTGGTTATTGTTCGGAGAAGTGTCTCGATCATGTCCGCATAATTCACGAACCGTAGGGAGACACACTTAAGGATTCGACGTTGTTTGAGTAGTTATGGTATTATGAGAAAGAGACCGAATGTTGTTCGGAGTCTCGGATGGGATCCGGGATATCACGAGGTGATCCGGAATGGTCCGGAGAATAAGATTCATATAAGGAAAGTCCCATTTCGGAGTTGGGGAATGGTTCCGGTGTTTTCATCGGGAACATTCTAGAAGGTCCCGGAATGTCCGGCACTCCGGGGGGGGAAGGGGTACATGAATGTGTCATTGCAAGATGGAATGATTGCATCATGTACTAAGTGTTCTCGCTGTCCAAAATAAAGGGTTTATTTAAATTCCTAAATTGGAAAAGTCAAACGGCTAATTTGAAAGTCAAACTGCCAATTTTGGGAAGTGGGAAAAGAGGAGGATTGGTGGAGGCCGAATTGGGGGAGGACTCCTCCCTTGGCCGGCGCCCCACCAAGCCGACTTGGGGAGGGACTCTCCTCCCCTTGGCCGGCCAGCCCTCCCACCTATATAAGGAGGGGCAGGGCTCCCCTCCTAGACACACAAGTTCCTATCCTCTAAACTAGAAACTAGACCTAGACCCCGGTTTAGAGCTGTTTCGGTTTAGAGCCTTCTAATTGGTTTAGAGCCCTCTAATTGGTGTGTCTAATTACTAGACCACTAATAGCCTCTCTCATAAGCTCCACCATACTCGCACCGGCTTAAGGCGAAGCCCTGCGGGATCTCCCCTCTACCTCCGGTACCACGCCGTTGTGCTGCCGGAATCGCGAGGAGAGTGCTACAACCTCCAATCACTCCCCGGTTTAGAGCTGTTTCGGTTTAGAGCCTTCTAATTGGTTTAGAGCCCTCTAATTGGTGTGTCTAATTACTAGACCACTAATAGCCTCTCTCATAAGCTCCACCATACTCGCACCGGCTTAAGGCGAAGCCCTGCGGGATCTCCCCTCTACCTCCGGTACCACGCCGTTGTGCTGCCGGAATCGCGAGGAGAGTGCTACAACCTCCGCTGCCTGCTGGAACAAGGGAGAGGAAGGTCTTCGTCGAGTACCGAACGTGTGACCGACTGCGGGAGCGCTGCGGGAACGCGGCGCCGGAAGGATCGTCTACGCGATCTTGAGATCGGAAAGAGTACGACTACATCACCCACGAGAATCTGCTCTCGTTAAACACTTTGGAATCTTCGAGGGTGAGTTATTCCATCGACTCGTTGCTACAATCTAGTAGATAGATCTTGGCTTGTTTGTTTGTATGCGATAGAAAATTTTTGTTTTCCATGCTACGAACCCCTGCAGTGGTATCAGAGCCGTGTCTATATGTAGATCTGTTGCACGAGTAGAACACAATGGTCATTGTGGGCGTTGATGCTTTTATTGTAGATTGCTTTTTGTGTACTTTGCATCTTGCGGTATGTTGGGATGAAGCGGCCCGGGCTAACCTTACATGACATCGTTCATGAGACTTGCTCCACGCTTGACATGCAACTCGTTTTGCATAAGTGGCTTTGCGGGTGCCTGTTTCTCCTAGCATAGTAAAGATCCAATTTACAACGGGTGATCAACAATGCTAGTATCAATGTTGTGGTTCTTGTTCGTAAGTTAGAACGACACTTATGGAAAGCCCCAAACCACGTAAAATATGCAAAGAAAGTAGAAGCGTCTAACTTTGTTTTGCAGGGGTGTGCAGTGATGTGATATGGCCATGATTGTGATTATATTTGATGTATGCAATGTTCCTTATTGTAAGTTGGCAACCGGCAGGAGCCATATGGTTGTCTTTAATTTCTGTTAAGACCTGCGTGTCTATTCAAAATAGTTGTAATAGTTGAAGCTGGTGGACGACAACCATGAAGAAGCGTCATTGACCTTGATGCTATGCCGGTGATGATGGAGATCATATTCGTGCTTGAAGATGGAGATCGGAAGCACAAAGAAGAAAGGCCATATCATATCACATATTATGAATTGCATGTGATGTTAATCCTTTATGCATCTTGTATTGCTTAGTAGACGACGGTAGCATTATAAGATGATCCCTCATGCACATAAATTTCAAGTTCTAAAAGTGTTCACCCTTAGTATGCACCGTTGCCAAAGCTTGCTGCTTCGAAGCACCACGTGATGATCGGGTGTCTTTGATTCCGCGGGTGACTACAACGTAAGCAAGCCAGATTTGCTTATGCGGAAGCTAAGGTTTGATCTTGACGAGCCTAGCATGTACAGACATGGCCTCAGGAACACGGATCGCCGAAAGGCAAAGCATGAATCATATAGTAGATATGATGAACATGATGATTGTTCGCCATTAAAACTATATCAGCTCTCGTGATGATCGGTGTTGATGTAGTGGATTTGGTTCGTGTGATCACTAAAACAATGTGAGGGATGTTGTTTTGAGTGGGAGTTCACCTAGTTTAATTTCATTAATTAATTTGAACTCAATTTGTCATAAACTTAGTCTAAACTATTGCAAATATGTTGTAGATCAATGGCAGCCCCTACCATCAATTTTAATGCGTTCCTAGAGAAAGAAAAGTTGAAAAACAATGGAAGCAACTTCGCGGATTGGTTCCGCAATTTGAGGATTGTCCTCACAGCTGGTAATTTGACCTATGTGCTGGATGCACCGCTAGGTGACCCACCTGCAGCTGATGCTACCGATGAAGTAAAGAATGTTTACCTCGCTCGGAAGAATCAGTACTCCATAGTTCAGTGTGCTATCTTGTATGGTTTAGAATCGGAGCTTCAGAAAAGGTTTGAAGAGTCAGATCCATATGATATTGTCGAGGATCTCAAATTAATCTTTGAGACTCATGCGGCAATTGAAAGTTATGAAGCTTCTGAAAAGTTCTTTAACTGCAAGATGGAAGAAGGTAGCTCCGTCAGTGAGCATGTGCTTAAAATGTCTGGGCACGCAAATAAACTTCAAAGTTTGGGTATAGTGATTCCTAATACTTTGGGAGTTTACCGCATCCTCCAATCACTACCACCAAGTTACAAGAACTTTGTGATGAACTACAACATGCAGAACATGAACAAAGAGTTGCCAGAACTATTTGCTATGTTAAAATCTGCAGAAGTGGAGATCAAGAAAGAGCACCAAGTGTTGATGGTCAATAAGACCACCAAATTCAAGAAAGGCAAGTCTAAGCAGAAGGGACACTTCAAGAAGGGTGGTAAGAAAGTTACCACGCCGACGAAGAGGACCAAGGCTGGACCCAAGCCTGATACTGAGTGCTTTTACTGCAAGGGAGAAGGTCACTGGAAGCGGAATTGCCCAAGGTACTTGGCGGATTTGAAGAACGGCAACATCAAGAAGAAAGGTATATCTGATATACATGTTATTGATGTGTATCTCACTAGTACTCGTAGTAGTGCCTGGGTATTTGATACTGGTTCGGTTGCTCATATTTGTAACTCGAAACAGGAGCTGCAGAATAAACGGAAGCTAGTGAAGAACGAGGTGACGATGCGCGTGGGAAACGGATCAAAGGTTGATGTGATCGCGGTCGGCACACTACCTCTTCATCTACCATCGGGATTAGTTTTATACTTAAATAATTGTTATTTGGTGCCTGCGTTGAGCATGAACATTATATCGGGATCTTGTTTATTGCGAGACGGTTACTTGTTTAAATCCGAGAATAATGGTTGTTCGATTTATATGAGTAATATGTTTTATGCACATGCACCTTTGATAGATGGTCTATTCATATTGAATCTCGATAGTAGAAATACACATATTAATAACATTGAGGCTAAACGTTTGAAATCAAGCGATAATTTGACCTATATGTGGCACTGTCGTCTTGGTCACATTGGAGTGAAGCGTATGAAGAAACTCCATTCCGATGGACTTCTTGAATCACTTGATTTTGAATCACTTGAAAGATGCGAAGCATGTCTGATGGGTAAAATGACTAAGACTCCATTTTCTGGTATGATGGAGCGAGCTACAGACTTATTGGAAATCATACATACCGATGTGTGTGGTCCAATGAGTGTAGCATCGCGCAGTGGTTATCGTTATGTTCTTACCTTCACGGATGACTTGAGTAGATATGGGTATATCTATTTTATGAAACATAAGTCCGAAACTTTCGAGAAGTTTAAGGAGTTTCAAAGTGAGGTAGAGAATCAACGTAACAAGAAGATTAAATTTCTACGATCTGATCGTGGAGGTGAATATCTAAGTTACGAGTTTGGCGAGCATTTGAAGAAATGTGGAATACTTTCGCAGTTGACACCGCCGGGAACACCACAGCGTAATGGTGTGTCTGAACGTCGTAATCGAACTCTCTTAGATATGGTTCGTTCTATGATGTCACTTACAGATTTGCCACTATCATTTTGGGGTTATGCATTAGAAACAGCCGCATTCACTTTAAATAGGGCACCGTCTAAATCCGTTGAAACGACACCGTATGAATTATGGTTTGGGAAGAAACCTAAATTGTCGTTCCTTAAAGTTTGGGGATGCGAAGCCTATGTAAAGAAGTTACAGCCGGACAAGCTTGAACCCAAAGCGGAAAAATGCGTCTTCATAGGATACCCGAAGGAAACTGTTGGGTATACCTTCTATCATAGATCCGAAGGCAAAATCTTCGTTGCTAAGAATGGATCCTTTCTAGAGAAGGAATTTCTCTCGAAAGAAGTGACTGGAAGGAAAGTAGAACTCGACGAGGTTGTCGAACCTTCTCTCGAAATTGCGAGTAGCGCAGCACCGGAAGAAGTTCCTGTGGTGCCTGCACCAATAAGAGAGGAAGCTAATGATGATGATCATGAAACTTCGGTTGAAGTTGCTACAGAGCCTCGGAGGTCAACGAGAACTCGTACCACTCCAGATTGGTATGATTCCGTTATGAATGTCATGTTGGTGGACAACACCGATAACCCCGAGACATATGAGGAAGCGATGATGAGCCCAGATTCCAATAAATGGCAAGAAGCCATGAAATCCGAGATTGGATCCATGTACGAAAACCAAGTATGGACTTTGGTGGACTTACCGGATGGCCGGAAGGCTGTCGAGAACAAATGGATTTTCAAGAAGAAAACAGATGCTGATGGTAATGTTACTGTCTATAAAGCTCGACTTGTCGCAAAAGGGTTTCGACAAATTCAAGGAGTTGACTACGATGAGACTTTCTCACCGGTAGCGAAGCTAAAGTCTGTGAGGATTATGTTAGCAATCGCTGCATATTATGATTATGAGATATGGCAGATGGATGTCAAAACAGCATTCCTCAATGGAGACATTGATGAAGAGTTGTATATGATACAACCCAAAGGTTTTGTCGATCCTAAAGATGCTAACAAGGTATGCAAGCTTCAACGGTCCATCTATGGATTGAAGCAAGCATCCCGAAGTTGGAATCAACATTTTGATAAGGTAATCAAAAGTTTTGGTTTTATACAAACTTATGGAGAAGCTTGTATTTACAAGAAAGTGAGTGGGAGCTCTGTAGCATTCTTAATACTGTATGTGGATGACATATTGTTGATTGGGAATGATGTAGACCTTCTTAATAGTGTCAAGGAATATTTGAATAATAGTTTTTCAATGAAGGATCTTGGCGAAGCAGCTTACATATTAGGCATAAAGATTTATAGAGATAGATCGAAACGCCAAATATCATTGTCACAAAGTACATATTTGGACAAAGTTCTAAAGAGGTTTGGAATGGAAGATAGCAAGAAAGGGTTCTTGCCCATGTTGCCCAATACGACCTTGAGTAAAACTCAAAGTCCGACATCGGCAGAAGATAGAGAAAGGATGAGTAAGACTCCCTATGCCTCAGCCATAGGATCTCTAATGTATGCCATGCTATGTACTAGACCCGACATCGCATATGCTGTTAGTCTAACTAGCAGATATCAAAGTGATCCAGGAGTGGATCATTGGACAGCGGTCAAAAACATCCTTAAGTACTTGAGAAGAACTAAGGATATGGTTCTTTCTTATGGAGGTGATGAACAGCTCGTTGTTAATGGTTACACCGATGCTAGTTGGAACACCGATCCGGATGATTCTAAATCACAATCTGGATACGTATTTATTTTGAATGGTGCAGCAGTTAGCTGGAGGAGTGCAAAGCAAAGCGTTGTGGCGAGATCTTCAACTGAATCGGAATACATGGCTGCTTCGGAGGCTTCACAAGAAGCGATATGGATGAAAGAGTTCATTACAGAGCTGGGTGTGGTTCCAAGTGCGCTGGACCCAATGTCTATCTACTGTGATAACATGGGCGCCATAGCCAATGCGCAAGAACCAAGGTCACACAAGAAGCTGAAGCATATCAAGCTGCGTTTCCACGCTATTCGAGAACATATCCAGGATGGGGATATAAAGATTTGCAAAGTACACACAGATCTGAATGTGGCGGATCCGTTGACTAAACCTCTCCCGAGGGCAAAACATGACCAACACCAAACTGCCATGGGTGTTCGGTATATTACCATGTAATCTAGATTAGATGACTCTAGTGCAAGTGGGAGACTGTTGGAGATATGCCCTAGAGGTAATAATAAATGTAGTTATTATTATATATCTTTGTGTTTATGATAAATGTTTACATTCATGCTATAATAGTATTAACAAGGAAACCATTAATACTTGTGTGATTTGTAAACTTAATTTGAAGTCCCTAGTATGGCCTCTATACTTCACTAGCTTGTTGGTTGATTGATGATGTGGTTTCTTTGTCATGAACATTGAGATGTTATCAACAACAAGATCATATCGTTAGGAGAATGATATGATGGACATACTCCTATAGACAAGCGTAGCATAAAGATCAAGTCATTTCAATAGTTCAATTGCTATATGCTTTCTGATACATAGTAACCTAATTCCTTCGACCATGAGATCATGCATATTGCCTTTACTGGATGGATGCTTTGATATCATCAAACACCACACCGTAACAGGGTGGCTATAAAAGTGGCATTGGGTGTTCGGAAAGTATTGGTTGAAACACATGGATCAAGAGTGGGATTTGTCCATCCACATGACGGATAGATATTCTCTGGGCCCTCTCGGTGAAATGTCATCCAATTAGCTTGCAAGCATGTGACTTGGTCACAAGGGATCACATATCACGGGAACGAGAAAAGAGTACTTATCAGTAACGAGGTTGAACTAGGTATGCAGAGATACCGACGATCATGACCTCGGATAAGTAACATATCGTGAGACAAAGGGAAATTGGTATCGTATGTAAGTGGTTCATTCGATCGCAAAGTAATCGTAGAAATATGTGGGAGCCATATGAATTTCCAGATTCCTCTATTGGTTATTGTTCGGAGAAGTGTCTCGATCATGTCCGCATAATTCACGAACCGTAGGGAGACACACTTAAGGATTCGACGTTGTTTGAGTAGTTATGGTATTATGAGAAAGAGACCGAATGTTGTTCGGAGTCTCGGATGGGATCCGGGATATCACGAGGTGATCCGGAATGGTCCGGAGAATAAGATTCATATAAGGAAAGTCCCATTTCGGAGTTGGGGAATGGTTCCGGTGTTTTCATCGGGAACATTCTAGAAGGTCCCGGAATGTCCGGCACTCCGGGGGGGGAAGGGGTACATGAATGTGTCATTGCAAGATGGAATGATTGCATCATGTACTAAGTGTTCTCGCTGTCCAAAATAAAGGGTTTATTTAAATTCCTAAATTGGAAAAGTCAAACGGCTAATTTGAAAGTCAAACTGCCAATTTTGGGAAGTGGGAAAAGAGGAGGATTGGTGGAGGCCGAATTGGGGGAGGACTCCTCCCTTGGCCGGCGCCCCACCAAGCCGACTTGGGGAGGGACTCTCCTCCCCTTGGCCGGCCAGCCCTCCCACCTATATAAGGAGGGGCAGGGCTCCCCTCCTAGACACACAAGTTCCTATCCTCTAAACTAGAAACTAGACCTAGACCCCGGTTTAGAGCTGTTTCGGTTTAGAGCCTTCTAATTGGTTTAGAGCCCTCTAATTGGTGTGTCTAATTACTAGACCACTAATAGCCTCTCTCATAAGCTCCACCATACTCGCACCGGCTTAAGGCGAAGCCCTGCGGGATCTCCCCTCTACCTCCGGTACCACGCCGTTGTGCTGCCGGAATCGCGAGGAGAGTGCTACAACCTCCGCTGCCTGCTGGAACAAGGGAGAGGAAGGTCTTCGTCGAGTACCGAACGTGTGACCGACTGCGGGAGCGCTGCGGGAACGCGGCGCCGGAAGGATCGTCTACGCGATCTTGAGATCGGAAAGAGTACGACTACATCACCCACGAGAATCTGCTCTCGTTAAACACTTTGGAATCTTCGAGGGTGAGTTATTCCATCGACTCGTTGCTACAATCTAGTAGATAGATCTTGGCTTGTTTGTTTGTATGCGATAGAAAATTTTTGTTTTCCATGCTACGAACCCCTGCACATAGCACGGTCACGATCCATCCAGAAGAACCCGCCGGCTTCCATGTCCTGTTGAGTCAAACAATTGACCCGAATAGCAACACGCTCCTTCTCCTCCCTTGGTGCAAGTTTAGCACCTGCAATACTTGCACAAAAGTAAGATGCAATGCCAGCAGGCGCATCCGAAGAAATAGGCAAAAAATCGAAGAAACTTACACTGAAGCTGCTCGGATAATCGAAGCAATTCCACCATCAAGTACTCCTCTCTGGCAGCACCGCGATCCGCCTTGGACTTCCAAACGTCGGCATGGCCATGCACCCCAAGCAACTCCTTCTCGAGACTACGAACACGGTCTCGAAGAAAAGCAAGTTGTGATGAATCATCCAGGGAGGGCCGCAGCCGTGCGGCAGGCGAGGTGTCAACGGGATCAGCACCCGAAGGACCCTAGATCAGCAGAAAGGCAAAGACATGAACACTCAGACGAAGAAGCACCCAACTCAACAAATTCATTAAGTGCATCAAAAGCCACTACGTGGCACAAGGATTTGTTCATCAACATAATTACAACAAAAGAGACTACAACTATCCTACAGCTACAGCGCCTAAGATGCGGCACCCTGAGTAGCCTCGGAGCCGGATTGCCTCGCCTTGGCTTCCCCCTGCTGCCGTAGCGCGTACTCGGCCAGCAGATCAATCAGCTTTGGCCCATATCGCTTACAGCGAGCAGAATAGGTAGCAAAGGCTACGTCGGATCCATCCGCAGTCGTCGGCATCCAGGAGGTGATCTGGGGAAGATCCAGCTCCGCTCCAGCCGCCAAAGCCATTGCCAACCCGACGGATGCGCCGATGCCCTTCTGCTTGCGCTTATACGCCGCAGGTGCTTCGGCTGACAATGCCTCCGCCAGAGCGTCAACATCATTAAGGGCCGTGCCCTTGGGGACAAGCTCCTTGTAGAAGCGTCCAAGGACCTCCTTGGCCTTGGCGAGCGAGTTGACGACGGTGCTGCAGCGATCTTCGACCGCTGCAGTAGCATCATCCAGAGCACTCCCGTGCTCCAGAGCACCGCGGTCAAACTCGATGCCCGTGGCATCTGAGACAATAAAGAGAAGAAATAAGCGAAAGCACCTCAGAAGAAAGACAAGAAAACCAACAAAGACGCAAGTGAAGATACTCACCCGAAACAGCTTTGGCATCCGCCATGAGCTTGTCAGCCACCTCCCTTTCACGCGCAGTCACAGCAGTGGCAAGCTGCTCCTCGCGATCCATGGCCTCCCGCTGCAGGTGCTCCTTAGCCTCGGCCGCAGTGGCCAGCTCCAGCTCGAGGAGCTCCTTCGCACCAACGGCGGCCTCGGCCTTCTTCTCTGCTTGACCGAGGCTCTTTTTGAGAGCATCAATCTCACGAAGGGAGGTGTTGTGCTCCTCTGCATTCAAAAAATACAAGCGTCAGATAACAGGACACGAGTACACGAAGAAGCAAACATCAAGGCATAACAGTACCTTGAAGCTGTTTGAGGCTGGCCTCCAGCACCAGGTGCTCCTGCACCAGTCGCTTGGCATCCTGCACAAAAGGCTGCAGGAAGACGACCTACTAGTCAGGAAAAGGACTCGGGGGCTACGCCCAACAGAAAAGAACATAAGCAAAATACACACACGAAAACGCTCGGGGGCTCCCCCCGAGACTCGAAGGAAGAACAAAACAAGAAAAATCTTTTACAGATGCTCGGGGGCTCCCCCCGTGGCAGGAGACAGAACTACTTACATGATCCAATGGCGACGCCGAAGGTCCGCTAGCAAAATTCTAAGGCGCAACCACCTAAACCTCCTGCGGAGGAGGGTTCGGAGCAGCGCCCTCAGAGGTAGCCACCGTCTGAGGAGGAGGAGACGCGACTTTCGACTCGCCCATCATCTCCCGAGCACCATCGCTAGAGGAGTCGTTGGAAGAGTGCTTGCACATGGACAAATTAGTACAAGTACAAAGTAAACAGGCAACAAATGCAGAACAAAGGAAACTGACGAGTCAAGCTCGCTCAGGTTAAAGACAGGAGGGGTCCTCCG
Source organism: Avena sativa (assembly GCA_916181665.1). NCBI lineage: Eukaryota > Viridiplantae > Streptophyta > Magnoliopsida > Poales > Poaceae > Avena > Avena sativa. Next base: position 110,276,648 of record OV702285.1, on the reverse strand, counting down.
GACCTTCTTCTCCTCTTTCTTCTCTTCCTTCTTTTATTCCTTCTTCCGCTTCGCCGGCAGGTGCGGCGCTACAGCCCGCACGGGAACGGCAGGAATCAGAGTGGAAGAGCCTCCATGCCCATCACTATGACGTTCAAGACACAGTGGGTTCCTAGGAGTCGGAGGAGTCGAAGCATCCGAAGACTCGCTGGAGCTCCGTGATCGTTTGCGAGTGTGGTCCTCGCTCAACTCATTGGCATCTTTAGCCGGAGACCGCGCTGACGGCAGCTCGGACATGGAATCCACCACATCATTATCTGGAGCATCCGGAAATACTTCGGGTAATGGAGGCGACATGCCCGGCACTTTGAAGCTCTGCACAAAGAACAGAAAATTGTTGGAATTATGCCCTAGAGGCAATAATAAAGATGTTATTATTATAATTCTTGTTCATGATAAAGTTTATATTCCATGCTAGAATTGTATTAAGCGGAAACATTAATACTTGTGTGGTTTGTGAACAACACCGTGTCCCTGGTACGCCTCTAAGGACTAGCTCATTGATCAATGATGGTTAAGGTTTCCTAACCATAGACATGAGTTGTCAATTGATAATGAGATCATATCATTGGGAGAATGATATGATGGACATACCCAAACTAAGCGAAGCAATTAGATCGTTTCATCGTGTTCATCTTTGCGAAGCTTTTCCTATGTCAAATATTGTATTCCTTAGACCATGAGATAATGCAACTCCCTGGTACCGGAAGAAAGCTTTGAGGTCATCAAACGTCATCCTATGAGAGGGTGATCATAAAGGTGTCTCTCAGGTGATCGGAAAGTATCTGTTGGGTTGTATGTATCGAGATGGAATTTGTCCCTCCCAAGTCGGAGAGATATACTTCGGGCCCACTCGGTAATCGATATCAACACCGCTTGCAAGCATGTGGTTAAGGAGTTAATCACAAAGTGATATCGGATTACGGAACGAGTAAAGTACTTGCTGTGAACGAGATTGAACTAGGTATGACGGTACCGACGATCGAATCTCAGGCAAGTAAAATATCGCGAGACGAAGGGAATATATATATGGGATTGATTGAATCCTGGCATCGTGGTTCATCCGATATGAGCATCGATGAATGTGTGGGAGTCAATATGGGTGCCCAGACCCCGCTGTTGATTATTGATAGAAGATCATGTCTGCATATTCTCGAACCCGCAGGGTCACACACTTAACGTATCTCGACGCTAGGATAGATTGGATAATTGGTTTATGAATTTTTGTTCGGAGTCTCGGATGGGATCCGGGACATCACGAGAGGTTACGGAATGGTCCGGAGAATAAGATTCATATAAGGCCGTGCAGTTTTTGGAGTTCGGAATTGTTCCGGGTTAATCGGTATTGTACCGGAAGCTTCTAGAACCTTCCAGAAGGGGACCAACGTGGCCCCACCTTCCGGGAGGGGGCATGGGCCTATGAGGGAGTGTCCTGGACGCATTGGGACAGGGGCACAAGGCCCCATAGGGCCCAGCCGATCCTAGAGAGTTTAAATCGTTTAAACTAGAGATAGGGTTTCTAGAAGAGGGGAGAGTCCATGCCCCCCACTCCTTATCCTTTGGGCTTGGGGGAGGGGCTAGGGATGCGCCCCCCCTCTATATAAAGAGGGGTGGGGGCGCACAAACCCCACACACCTCTCCTCCAAACCCTAGCCGCCTTGCTAGCTTTCCTCTCTCCCTCCCGACTGTTTGTAGGCGAAGCCCTGCTGCAGAAATTCTCCACCATATACACCACGCCGTCGTGTTGTAGATCCAATCTATCTCTCCACCATACTTGCTGGTCCGAGGAAGGAGGAGACGTCGAGGTGCCGCACGTGTGCATCTCACGGAGGCACCGCCACTTGTGGTGCTAGATCGGATCGGATCGCGAGGAGGAGAAGCGAGTACGACTACATCACCCACGTTCCGACGAACGTTCCGCTGTGCGAATCTTCAAGGGTATGAAGATCTAATCCAATCTCTCTCGTTGATTGCATCTCCTAGATTAGATCTTGGCTTTCCCTCTGTTCGCATCCGTAGAAAATTTTGATTTACTATGCCGCGAAACCCTTCAGTGGTATCAGAGCTAGATCTATGCGTAGATGTGTTTCACGAGTAGAACGCAACATGGTTATTGCGGGCGTTGATGTTTTCTGTTGCAAGCCTCTTGTTTGTGTTCTTATTATGACACGGGATAGTGAGATTGAAGCGGTCCAGGCCAACCTTACGCGACGTCGTTCGCGAGACCGGCTCCGCACTTGACGTGTGGCTTGTTCCACACATGCGGCTGGTGGATGTCAGTTTCTCTCACTATAGTTGTCATGGGATTAACACCGGAGTTTGGCAACCATAATATCACCGTTGTGGCTTTCCGTAGGTAAGAATCGTTCTTAGCATCTACTCCCATAAGCCACGTAAAACATGCAACAACAAAGTAGAGGCGTCTAACTTGTTCTTGCAGGGAGTGTTTTCTGTGATATGGTATGGCCCAAGATGTGATGTGTATATTGTATGCGATGATCATGTTTTGTAATGTTTCACGACTTGCATGTCGATGAGTACACAACCGGCAGGAGCCATATGGTTGTCTTTATAATTGTGTATGACCTGCGAGTCAACTTCTTATACGCCATGTAATAGCTTTACTTTATCGCTAAGTAGTTAGCAATAGTTGTAGTTGCTATTCGTGGTGGAGGCAATCATGGTGGAGTGATGGAGATCATGCCGGAACGCACAAGATGGAGATCATTGCGCGAGGATTGGCTATACCATGTCACATAAAGTTATATGCATGTGATGTTTATCCCTTTATGTATCTTATTATGCTTAGATCGCGACGGTAGCATTATAAGATGATTCCTCACTTAAAGATCAAGATAAAAACTGTGTTCTCCCCAAGTATGCACCGTTGCGAAAGTTCGTCGTGTCCAAGCATCACGTGATGATCGGGTGCTATAGACTCTACGCTCACATACAACGGGTGCAAGCCAGTTTTGCACACGCAGAAATACTTGGGTCTAGCTTGACGAGCCTAGCATGTACAGACATGGCCTCGGAACACAAGAACCGAAAGGTTAAGCATGAGTCATATGAGTGATATGATCGACACTTTGTTGTCCACCATTGAAACCACATCTCTTCTCGTGATGATCGGATTAGGTGTGGTGAATTTGGATCGTGTTCACTAAACAACTTGAGGGATGTTGAATTTAGTGGGAGTTCATCTAGTAATTTGATTAAATTGAACTATTTATCATGAACATAGTCTAAATTGTACTTGCAAATACTGTAGATCACATGGCCAAGTCCAACTTCAACTTCAACGTTTTTGCTGAGAAGGAAAAGCTTAGAAACAATGGGTCTAACTTCACCAATTGGTTCCGCAATCTAAGAATCATTCTGTCTGGCGGACAAAAGGACTATGTCCTTGGGAAAGCGTTAGGTGACCCCCCTGCTGCAACTGCGCCGGCTGATGAGAAAGCTGTCTATCAGTCGCGCACAGATGATTATGGTGTGATTAAGAGCACCATGTTGTTTGCTATGGAACCGGAGCTTCAAAATCGTTTTGAAGAGTATCCTGGGCCCTTCGAGATTCTCGAGGAGCTGAAAACCATGTTTCAGACTCAGGCCCGTTCTGAGAGATATGAGATCTCCGAGAAGTTCTTTAACTGCAAGATGGAGGAAGGGAGTTCCGTTAGTGAGCACGCCATAAAGATGTCGGGCTACACTCAGCGTCTTGAGCAACTGGAATGCACGATTCCAGAGGAGCTCAAGATTGACAGGGTTCTGCAATCACTCCCTCCTAGCTACAAAAGTTTTGTAGTGACTCATAATCAGATTGGTTCCACTGATACGATCACCGAGCTCTTCGCAAAGCTGAAGGCTGCAGAGGTGGACATCAAGAAGGATAATCATGTGTTGATGGTCAACAAGCCCTCCTTTAAGAAAGGTAAGGGAGCAAAGAAACCCTTCAAGAAGGGCGGCGGCAAGCGCAATGCCCCTGCTGAGAAGAAGCTCAAGTATGGTCCTAAGCCCGACATTGAGTGCTTCTATTGCAAGGACAAGGGTCACTGGAAGCGCAACTGTCCGAAGTACTTAGCGGACAAGAAGGCTGGCACCATCAAAGGTATATTTGATATACATGTTATTGATGTTTTCCTTACTAGCCCTCGTTGTAGTGCCTGGGTATTTGATACCGGTTCAGTTGCTAATATTTGTAACTCGAAACAGGAGCTACGGAATAGACGGCGGCTTGCGAGGGATGAGGTGACGATGCGTGTTGGCAACGGATCAAGAGTTGATGTGATGGCCGTCGGCACGCTCTCCTTAGTTTTACCTTCGGGATTAGTTTTAAACCTTAATAAGTGTTATTATGTGCCTGCATTGAGCATGAACATTATTTCTGGATCGTGTTTATTGCAAGACGGTTATTCATTTAAATCGGAGAATAATGGTTGTTCTATTTATATGAGTAACATCTTTTATGGTCATGCACCTCTTGTGAATGGTTTATTTCTTCTAAATCTCGAAAGGGATGAAACACACATCCATAACATTGAGGCTAAGAGATGCAAAGTAGATAGTGATAATACTACTTATTTGTGGCACTGTCGTCTAGGTCATATTGGTGTAAAGCGCATGAAGAAACTCCATTCTGATGGACTTTTGGAGTCTCTTGATTTTGAATCATTTGACACATGCGAACCATGCCTCATGGGAAAGATGATCAAAACCCCGTTCTCCGGTATGATGGAGCGAGCAACGGACTTGTTGGAAATCATACATACCGATGTATGCGGACCGATGAGTGTTTCGACGCGAGGTGGATATCGCTATTTCCTCACTTTTACCGATGACTTAAGTGGATATGGGTATATCTATTTAATGAAACAAAATCTGAAACATTTGAAAAGTTCAAGGAATTTCAGAATGAAGTGGAGAACCATCGTAACAGAAAGATTAAGTTTCTACGATCCGATCGTGGAGGTGAATATTTGAGTTATGATTTTCTCACGCATCTTAAAGCAAGTGGAATCGTTTCACAACTCACGCCACCCGGAACACCACAGCGCAATGGTGTGTCTGAACGCCGGAATCGAACCCTATTAGATATGGTCCGATCAATGATGTCTCTTACTGATTTGCCGTTATCATTTTGGGGTTATGCATTAGAAACCGCTGCATTCACTTTAAATAGGGCTCCATCTAAATCCGTTGAGACGACACCGTATGAACTGTGGTTTGGTGCTAAACCTAAGTTGTCGTTTCTTAAAGTTTGGGGATGCAAAGCTTACGTCAAGAAGTTGATGCCGGACAAGCTCGAACCCAAAGCGGAGAAATGCGTCTTCATAGGATACCCTAAGGAAACTATTGGGTATACCTTCTATCACAGAACCGAAGGCAAAGTGTTTGTCGCAAAGAATGGTTCCTTTCTTGAGAAGGAGTTTCTCTCGAAAGAAGTGAGTGGGAGGAAAGTAGAGCTTGACGAGGTTATTGAACCTTCTCTTGAATTGGAGAGTAGCGCAGCACCTGAAATTGTTCCAGTGCCGCCTGCACCAACAATAGAGGAAGCTAATGATAAGGATCATGAAGCTTCGGACGATGCTGCTACTGAACGTCGCAGGTCGACAAGGTCGCGTGCCCCTCCTGAGTGGTACGGCAACCCTGTCTTGACTGTCTTGTTAGTAGAAGACAGTGAACCTACGAACTATGAGGAAGCGATGATGAGCCCAGACTCTGAGAAATGGCTAGAAGCCATGAAATCCGAATTAGGATCCATGAGCGAAAACCAAGTATGGACTTTGGTGGACCCTCCTAGCGACCGAAAGGCCGTTGAGTGCAAATGGATCTTCAAGAAGAAAACGGACGCGGATGGTAATGTTACCGTCTATAAAGCACGGCTTGTCGCGAAAGGTTTTCGACAAGTTCAAGGTGTTGACTACGATGAGACTTTCTCTCCCGTAGCGATGTTTAAGTCCATTCGGATTTTATTAGCAATTGCTGCGTTTCATGATTATGAAATATGGCAGATGGATGTCAAGACTGCGTTCCTCAATGGCAACATTGATGAAGAGTTGTATATGATGCAACCCGAAGGTTTTGTCGATCCTAAGGATGCTAGTAAAGTATGCAAACTTCAGCGTTCCATTTATGGACTGAAGCAAGCATCTCGGAGTTGGAACCTTCGTTTTGATCAAGTGATCAAGAGCTTTGGATTTGTTCCAAATTGCTACGAAGCTTGTATCTACAAGAAAGTGAGTGGGAGCTCGGTGACGTTTCTGGTACTATATGTGGATGACATATTGATTATTGGAAATGACATCAACATGCTTAACGATGTGAAGAGTTATTTGAACAAGTGTTTTTCAATGAAATACCTAGGTGAAGCTGCTTATATATTGGGCATCAAAATCTATAGAGATAGACAAAGATGCCTGATAGCTTTAAGCCAGAGTACATACCTAGACAAAGTTCTGAAAAGGTTCAGAATGGATAAGGCAAAGAAAGGTTCAGTGCCCATGTTGTCAGGTAAGATATTGAGCAAGGCTCAGTGTCCAGCTACGGTAAATGATAGGGAAGCTATGAGCAAGGTGCCTTATGCCTCGGCCATAGGTTCCATCATGTATGCCATGCTGTGTACTAGACCGGATGTGTCCAATGCTCTTAGTTTGACGAGCAGATATCAAAGTGATCCAGGAGTGGAACACTGGACAGCCGTGAAGAACATCCTAAAGTACCTAAATAGAACTAAAGAAATGTTCTTAGTCTATGGGGGTGATGAACAGCTTGTCGTAAAAGGTTACGTCGATGCTAGTTTCGACACCGACAAGGATGATTCCAAATCTCAGACAGGATACGTTTATATTTTGAATGGAGGAGCTGTGAGCTGGAGAAGCTGCAAGCAAAGCGTGATCACGGGATCTACAGTGGAAGCGGAATACATGGCTGCTGCAGAAGCGTCAAGTGAAGGAGTTTGGATCAGAAACTTCATCACTGAGCTTGGCGTGGTTCCAAGTGCATTGGACCCACTGGATATATTGTGTGACAACACTGGCGCCATAGCACTCGCTAAGGAACCAAGATATCATCCAAAGACCAAGCATATCAGCCGCAAGTTTCATATAATCCGAGATTATATAGCAGATGGAGATCTGAAGATTAGCAAAGTACATACGGATCTGAATGTCGCAGATCCATTGACTAAACCTCTTCCACGTGTAAAACATGATCAACACCTCAGTGCCATGGGTGTGAGATTGTTGCCAGATGTAAACTAGATTATTGACTCTAGTGCAAGTGGGAGACTGTTGGAATTATGCCCTAGAGGCAATAATAAAGATGTTATTATTATAATTCTTGTTCATGATAAAGTTTATATTCCATGCTAGAATTGTATTAAGCGGAAACATTAATACTTGTGTGGTTTGTGAACAACGCCGTGTCCCTGGTACGCCTCTAAGGACTAGCTCATTGATCAATGATGGTTAAGGTTTCCTAACCATAGACATGAGTTGTCAATTGATAATGAGATCATATCATTGGGAGAATGATATGATGGACAGACCCAAACTAAGCGAAGCAATTAGATCGTTTCATCGTGTTCATCTTTGCGAAGCTTTTCCTATGTCAAATATTGTATTCCTTAGACCATGCGATAATGCAACTCCCTGGTACCGGAAGAAAGCTTTGAGGTCATCAAACGTCATCCTATGAGAGGGTGATCATAAAGGTGTCTCTCAGGTGATCGGAAAGTATCTGTTGGGTTGTATGTATCGAGATGGAATTTGTCCCTCCCAAGTCGGAGAGATATACTTCGGGCCCACTCGGTAATCGATATCAACACCGCTTGCAAGCATGTGGTTAAGGAGTTAATCACAAAGTGATATCGGATTACGGAACGAGTAAAGTACTTGCTGTGAACGAGATTGAACTAGGTATGACGGTACCGACGATCGAATCTCGGGCAAGTAAAATATCGCGAGACGAAGGGAATATATATATGGGATTGATTGAATCCTGGCATTGTGGTTCATCCGATATGAGCATCGATGAATGTGTGGGAGTCAATATGGGTGCCCAGACCCCGCTGTTGATTATTGATAGAAGATCATGTCTGCATATTCTCGAACCCGCAGGGTCACACACTTAACGTATCTCGACGCTAGGATAGATTGGATAATTGGTTTATGAATTTTTTTTCGGAGTCTCGGATGGGATCCGGGACATCACGAGAGGTTCCGGAATGGTCCGGAGAATAAGATTCATATAAGGCAGTGCAGTTTTTGGAGTTCGGAATTGTTTCGGGTTAATCGGTATTGTACCGGAAGCTTCTAGAACCTTCCGGAAGGGGACCAACGTGGCCCCACCTTCCGGGAGGGGGCATGGGCCTATGAGGGAGTGTCCTGGACGCATTGGGACAGGGGCACAAGGCCCCATAGGGCCCAGCCGATCCTAGAGAGTTTAAATCGTTTAAACTAGAGATAGGGTTTCTAGAAGAGGGGAGAGTCCATGCCCCCCACTCCTTATCCTTTGGGCTTGGGGGAGGGGCTAGGGCTGCGCCCCCCCTCTATATAAAGAGGGGTGGGGGCGCACCAACCCCACACACCTCTCCTCCAAACCCTAGCCGCCTTGCTAGCTTTCCTCTCTCCCTCCCGACTGTTTGTAGGCGAAGCCCTGCTGCAGAAATTCTCCACCATATACACCACGCCGTCGTGTTGTAGATCCAATCTATCTCTCCACCATACTTGCTGGTCCGAGGAAGGAGGAGACGTCGAGGTGCTGCACGTGTGCATCTCACGGAGGCACCGCCACTTGTGGTGCTAGATCGGATCGGATCGCGAGGAGGAGAAGCGAGTACGACTACATCACCCACGTTCCGACGAACGTTCCGCTGTGCGAATATTCAAGGGTATGAAGATCTAATCCAATCTCTCTCGTTGATTGCATCTCCTAGATTAGATCTTGGCTTTCCCTCTGTTCGCATCCGTAGAAAATTTTGATTTACTATGCCGCGAAACCCTTCAAAAATTTGTTAGCAAACAAAGGCAAATACAATGCAGTCAAAAATAGCGCGACGCGCACGGATCTACACCTGTGGAACAGGAAGCGAAGAAGAAAACGGAGGAGTCAGCGACTTCCCTGGGATATCCTCTCCAGCCTTGAACTTCAGCAGCGAACGAAGGGCCCTGTCGAGATCTCCCTGGGAGAATTTCTCAGTCGAAACCCTCGTCGGATCACGCCGGCCAGCATAAAGGAACATCGGGTGCGCCCTAGCCTGGAGTGGCTGCACCCTACGCTTAAGGAAAGTGCGGATGATATCCACACCATTCACTTCCTTCTCCGGAATCAACTGGAGATCCTCCACTCGACGATAGAGAGCCTCTATCTTCGCCACCTCGCCATCCAAGATCTTGTTTTTCCAGGACCTTTTCGGCTCGATCTTTTGGGAGGGGTCAAAAGGAACAAGACCAAAATCTTGCCCAGGCACTAAGGAGTCGCGGATATAAAACCATAGCCTCCGCCAGTACTGGACAGATTCGGACATGGAAAAAGAAAAGAAAAGCAGATTGGGCTTGAGGGAGATGATGCAACCCCCAATGGTATAAACACCATCCGAACCGGATTGCCTCTTCACGGAATAGAGTTTCCGGAAGAAGCCAAAGTGCGGCTCAATACCGAGCCGGCACTCGCAGAAAGTGATAAAACAAGCAACGTGAAGAAGAGAATTAGGGGGAAATATGGTGCAATTGGAAACCGTACAGAAAAAGCAGTCCACGAAGGAAGTCGTGGACTAGGAAGGAAAATCCGCGCATGACAAAGGCGAGGAACATAACCCAAAACCCATCGGGAGGACGGGGGATTACCTCGTTGCCTGGGAGTTTGACGGCCTCCCTATCCTGCGGGATCAAGCCCCGCTCACGAAGCTTGCGGAGATCACTCTCCCGTGTCTCCGATCGCCGCCAGCCACCGTCGGTGACACGCGTAGCGGCGGCGCTCTTCTTCTCTCCAGCAGCGCTGGTACCAACCGCAGAAGAAGACTTCTTCGGCTTTCCCATTGCGGTACGACAACGCCGGCGGCGAGAGCGCAAGATGGAAGAAGGAAATGTGGAAGGATATTCCAGCGCGCAGCAAGAACTCTTAGAGAACAAGGAAGCAGTGAAACGAGAATAGCCGCGGTGAAAACAAACTAAAGTTTTCCCCAATGATTATAAAGATGAAGACGATGCACGACAGCCGTCCATCGAGAAGACCTAACGCCAACAGCAGGATCTGGCCTTACACGTGTCAGCATCGCAACGAACCGTCGCTAACACGCCGTCCACTACACGCGGAAATCGAGGTGACGCCGTAATTATCTCCACGCCGCGCGTGACCGGTCAATTCAAGGTCAGAAAGTGGGACCCATGTTCGTCCAGTCAAGTCATCTCTGTCGCAGCAGACGCTTGAGGTCATCGATCGTCAGCACTGACGTCATCAAAAGCTACACTAGCAGCAGCTACAATTTCTTCGGCTTCGAAGCTAAGAGTACTCACTCGAATCTACGATTCGACCAATTACTCGGGGGCTACTCCTATCAGGAGCGCTGGCCGCGCACCCGAAGAATGAACAACACGTTACAAAACCGAATTGTTTCTTCGAGTCCTACGTCGAGTCTACGACTCCACTACGGACTCGGGGGCTACTCCCATAGGGAAGACGGATTTAAGCATCCGAATTTTTTTGTGTCCCACGGACCTGACACTGAACAATGGCCGAATTAAAGTCTCCGCTCGAGTCTACGACTCGAACAGACACTCGGGGGCTACTCCCATAGGGAGCGCTGGTCGCGCACCCTATGAATTCTTCGACTGCGATCCTTCGGATCAGTATGCAAAAACTTTTCGGCAACTCTGCCCCAATTAATGCTAAGTGAGTAACATTCTCCTGGGCCACCTGAAACACCTCCGCGGTGACAAAATTCGGATGCTGTGTCTGCGACGCAAAGATAAGACCTACAGATATCATCTGATGGCCTGATAACACACATGACTGCGCTCTGCTAGTATAAACCCGTGCCAACAGGCACGATAAAAAATCCCGACGGACGCGTTGGGTATGCCAATTAAATTCACTGGAATTCCACTCCTGTAAGTCCTCCGCGGCCTGAGTCGAATTACGCTAGCATATGTTCCGGGTTCGAGTCGAGGGACTTGAACCTGAAGAAGATCAAGGCACATGCATCAACAATCCCTACACATTCTCTTGAAAGACAGAGTTGCACCCAAAGGATTGAAGAGTTCTCAGCCGAATCTACGATTCGACTGAACACTCGGGGGCTACTGACATGGTTATACCCCGCGGGTACATGATCTCAGCATGCCTGGTCGATTCGAATGAACACTCGGGGGCTACTGACATGGTTATACCCCGCGGGTACATGATCTCAGCATGCCTGGTCCAGCCCAAGGAAGGCTCACGGCAAATATACGCCGGCCCATGAAGACTTTCGGGTGGCGAAGGCCCATGACGCTTTCAGATCCTTGGAGAGCAAGACTAGAGTAGATAGGAAATTCAATGGGGTAAAACCCTAGAACTTGTAACCGACTAGGTCTATGCCCGGGACCTGCCTAAGTCTATATAAAGGCCAGGAGGGCACGACCTAGATCTCTCGACTCATACTTCCGCCTACACACCTCCACGCCAGATTGCATCTGCGCACCCCTGTAATCACCGGTTCCGCCGTAATCAAGAGCAGACAAGCAGGAGTAGGGTTTTCCCTCCGGGGGCCTGAACCTAGGTAAATCTCGTGTCCCCGTGTTGCTTGTTTGCTAACCGTTTCGCGATCTTCAGCATCCCCATCTTCTCCAAAACCCAAGTCCATAACAATGGGCATTGACAAGTCGAAACCTCGTCAGGCGGAGAGGCGGCCCCATTGGGTTTGGAGGAGGGGCGACAGCGTCAGCTAGGGCCGGCGAAGGCGCGAAATCAGCCGGCGGATGGGTGCGAGGGGCGTCTGGGTCAAGTTGGAGCCGTCCATGGCGCCACGATGGTCGGCGGCAGCGGAATCGCGATGACAGACGGGAAGGCGCACGAAGGTGGGAGGGAAGAAGGAACATTCAAAACTGCGGTTGGGAGCTCTCGCATGTGTGACTTTGTTTTTACATCACCTAGCCATGTTTACCTAGGGCCAAATATACATCACGATGTAAATTTTTAAATCACCATATAGGTCTAGGTCACCTGTTGGGCATTTTTGGGTCTACATCACCACTGCTTTTATACATCACCTATTAGAGATGCTCTCATAGGCGTACACATGGGTGGGGCCGGGTGGGCAGAATTTTAAAGAATAAATAGACCATCACTAATCTAATGTTTATCATTAAAAAATAATTTGATGTTCAGATCGTAGACTACTTTGGGAGTATTAATTTTTCAGTCATAGAAATAGTTGATTGTATAAAAATAGGGACAACACTAAGTGTCCCTAGGTTGATGGTGTGTTGCAATCGTCATGGTTCTCCTACTAACACTTGTCTTGTATTTTTTTGTTAAAACCCCGCTTTTGCTACAAAATGTGTTGTTTTTACTACAAAATATTCCGCTTTTGCATGTAAAAAAATTCACCCATGGGACAAAAATTAAAAAACATATCTTGTCAGATACATTTTTTTAGAACAAATATCACTTTTTAGACAATCATCACGGGCGTGTTTAGTTGGGCCGACGCCCGTTTCTCGCACGATGCATGAAGAAATAAGCTCGTTTAGAGAGCTGGGCTGCATAGAGTTGATGCACCGCACGGTTTTTAAAAGCAGGCCAAAATTTGACCCGCCGAGAACACTGAAATCCGCAGTTTCCATGTAGACAGTCCCTGGCGAGCGCCGCATGCCTACCGCTTGCACGCGTGGGGAAGCGCATGAGACATAACGTTTCCGGCTTAACTCCCAGGCCACTCCCTTTACCGCCCAGTTCCACTCCCCTCACCACGATCCCCGGCCATGGCTAAAAAGCATCATTTTCTAATTGTTTAATTCTACTGTTTACTTGTCTATGGTGTACCATAACTCACAAAATGAATATATATTTTTGACCTGAAAATTGGAACATATTATAGAGCTATAATATTATGAGATTCCACTGTGATATTTATATTACTTTTTAGGCAGATTTTGTCTTCTACATGGGCCAGCGCAAAAAAATTTTGGAGTGTGCCCACCGTCCAATTTATTCCCGCGTCCGCCACTGGATGCTCTAGTCTCCACATTTTTCATCATTTTCCAATCTCTTTTGGTTACTTTGAAATTCAGGATGGAAGGGGATGGTAGGTAATTTGGATCAACTATTAAAAACAGAAACTTTACACAACTTGATAATGTACATATTTGCTCAAATAAAAATTAAATCATCGCAACAAACATATAGAGTGGCTATCAAACTTTGCAAGGAAAGACAAGGAGAAACAAAAATATCACCTCAGTGCCATGCAAAATGTGTTGCACCAAGCTTAACTATATTCTATGAGGAAGGCATCAAATTATGCAACTGAAACATTATTACAACCCGATCATGTCCGATTTGTAACTAAGAAGTCTTGATCGAATGGTGAAACACCTCATTGCCTTGATAACGACACAAGAGCAGCCCTCAACCTTCCTTGTCTTGCCATCAAAGTTCATCTTGCAAACTGGTAGATAAGATCATATAATCAACAACAACAATACAATTAGTACAAGCTACAAAGGGGATCATATAAGGCATAGACATGAATAATATCTGGTTATAATAGAGTGGTTCTTTACAAATGCAAGTGCAATTAATTTTTAGAGAAAGTTTGGTAAAAACACCAACCCAAAATCTAGAAATATGATGGTTATATTACAATCATTTAGTATGATTTAGATATGTATGTTAACAAATGTACATAAATATCTTTTGACAATAACTATAAGTTAATGTTTGGTGATGGACCATATAAGAGAAGAGTTATCTCAATGGCGACGACCGCCGTTGTGGTCGCCCCTTGAATTCCTTCTTCCTCATCTTCTTCAGGAGATATGTTGCCAGACTTGTCAAGGTTCGAGTTTCTGGTTCCCATGTATCTCGCCTCTCAAAAAAGACTTGAGGCTTCCTGATAAGTTCACCCGAGCGTACCTCTCTCCGTTAGAGCATTTCTAGCCGCACTCCTAAAAATCCATCCTTTAAAATGCGGATATAGTCTACTGATTTGGAATTTTTCAGTCTCAAAATTCATCGCACGGAATAGGCGCAGTATACCAAACTATAAATTTCAAAACCCGGCATTCACAGGAGATTCATAGACAAAAATTGGTACGTTCAAAGAAGAACGTACGCATCCGTGACATATAAACATCGTCCATGTCAATCAAAAGCATCGATTACATGTGGAAAACTAACATATTTATGCGTCGGTGCCCAAACCCCAAACAACCAATATTCGGCTAACTATAGCTTGCTGGTGCGACAACGATGCAGCGGGCGGACGCAACTCATTCGGAGTCGATGGCGATGACCTCCTTCTTCAAACGCGCATCGCCGTCTCCTTCTCCATGGCTTCGCACGCTGCCACCACCATGATGGCTTCACGCGACGAGCGTAAACACCAAAAATACATATATGTAATCAAAAAGATCAAATAAACCAAAATAAATCTATAATAATTTTTTTATTTTATTATTACAATACTAGCAAATAGTACAAGAACAATAAAACAACTTGTCCATGAACAATACAACATATTGTGTGTTCAACAATACAACAAACATACAAATAAGTAGACATTAATTGTTTTGTTGTCCATTTCATTTCCATCACTCAATGAGATCATATTGAAGCTCGTCATGCACGTCACCGTACTGGCGGGGATGAATCATCGTGGAGGTGGCGCCGGAGTGGGTGAGAAGAAATGGAGAAGGTGAGGGCGTGGGCGCTGGGAAATTTCATCGCAGTGGTTGGCTCTCCGCGCACGAGTCAGAGCGTTGCAGCGCGCTGTACTCGACGCATCAATTATGGTGCTCCGAATAGCCCAATATGCCACGCGCCTAAAAGAAACACGTGCTCAACTATACAACGCCTATTGGAGTGCTTGAAATTGCTATCCTCGCACTACAATAGCAGTTTTTACCGCGTGAACACGATATGCAACGGCTATTGGAGTTGGTCTAACAAGCGGATACCGTGCAACTTACCCCTAGCTATCTTGCCCTTTCAAATGAAATACTCCAATCTTTTTCACTGATTGCACACATTGAATATCTCTATCTCACCATCATGCATGTATGGCAACAAATCCCGCAGATTCCTGAAGATAGTCCACATTCCTAACCAGGAGTATATATTTCATATAATAGTAAATGCATATCATTTTTTGGCATTGGGATAGTAATGCATATCTATGTAGTTCTTCGGTTTCATAATATAAGATGTTTTAGCTTTGTAAAGATAATGTATCTAGACGCCTTTTAGTGTATAGGTTCGGAGAGATTCACTAAGAATCTATACACAAAAAGATATCTAGATACATTACCTTCACGAACTAAAACATCTTATATTTTGAAATAGAGAGTACTATATAACTATAATTGTGTGATTTGCAAATCGTCCTGCAAACTTTTCTGGCTGGCATGTATGCGATGTGCCATTATATCCTTTTATCAGTCGATAACTTGCGTATATATAATTGGGCTGGTGGGGCGTCCTGGCCATTGCCTCCTAGCGATCTCTATATCAATAATAGAAAAAAACAACGCATAAATCAGATCCATCATGAAGGAGGGCATCTTGGTGTATGTGATTGCTCTTTTGTTCATTGGGTGTCTTCTTGTGGTCGGACAATGTAAGCATGTCATCCCTATCACACTATATCCCCTTTTGCAGCTAGTTCAATATCTTCAAGAAAAAATTCTTTCCTCCACTTGTATGTATCTATACTGGTATATTGAGCTTTCACAGTCATTTACTATTTGCGTGTTTTATGTAAAACAAATACTATTTGCGTGTTTAATAGGTTGTCCTGATGCTGGAAGCAATTATCAAGATGGTCATGCCCATGCGACTCCGGTGGCCTTGCCAGTAGATGAGAGCAAATTAAATTTGAAAATTTGTGTTTATAGGGATTGCAAGACCAAGGGCGAGCCCATGTATTTCCACTGCGTCTGTTGCCTCAATGATCGATTGGGCTCACCGTGTTTTTCTTCCGTAGGCGAGTGTCAAGCAAATTGCCCACCCCTGTAAGCCATGGAATTACATGCATGAGTAACTGCAAAATAATCGTACGCTTTACACTAATATATATAACGATCATATTGTTATATGAATGAAATAATGTTTAGATGCATGTGATATATTTTCCGTGTTATTGGTTTTTGTTTGTTTGAATCGCTTCTTTTGAAAAAAAAAACAGTTGGAGTTGGACTGCTGGTGAGAACAAACATAATTGTCTAGCATGTAACAAAAGTTTAAAATTCCTCTTTACTAAAAATATGATGTGCTTAAGTCCCACTAAGATCTTGTGTTTAAGTCCCAATTAAGTACGTTTGATCTGTTTGCACAACTTATCTTACTAGCTATATGCCCGTGTTTTACTACGGAATCACAATAATAATAGCAGAAAACTAATTTGAAATGTGAAAATTTTAAAATATTACTAGAATGTCTGACGAATGCACATGCTCAATTAAATATGCCTGAGATTGGATGATATTTGCAAAGCGACTGTCCACGTGACTATCTTTTTTCACGAGGATAAGTTGATAAATTGTTGATACATGGTCGCTTTGCTCCAGTCTAAATGTTGCTAAATAAAGCTTACACTGCTTAATTAGAACATGCACTCATATGTAGTGAATCTGTATATGTAGCGAATCTGTAGTATTTATAGGTTATTATGATTCCTTCTATTGTGCCAAATTTAAACACATATATATTCCTGCAAAACAAAAAACTCAACATGCACTATATACAAGGCAGTAGAGTTTGGTTCACTCCTCTCCATGCAGCCTCAACAAAAGAAGACAAGAATAATTTCAGTTATTTCCATAGAGCCTGACGTTGAACCCGCTGAGCCAGGTGGAGTCCTACAACTCAAAACTTCCATCTAGTTTTTATGGCAAATGAGACACCTTCTGCACAAATAGCAAATCAATCTGTAACTATATAACTATGAATATTTGAGGAATTGTTGGAGTCTCCTGATACAAGTATAATTAAAAATCATATGAAAAATGTCGTGTGATATTAATAAAAGAAATATGAATATGGTTTGTAGCAGCTTATAGGATGGCAAGACAGACTGGGCGAGGTTGATGCACTGTGGAACGACACTGCACCACTCTAGGCAAGAGAACGACGACCATGCCGGTGCAAGTGGACGGTGACAACGGTGTACCACGCTGGGCAGCTAGGGATGAAAGAGGAGAAAATTTTGATGGAGTTAAGTTTTGCCATATTTGTTTTCATATTTTGTTGCGAAAGCGGAAAAGAATACATAAACACTGGTAATTGTTACCCGTGACGCACCACGCACAAGTATAATTAAAAATCATATGAAAAATGTCATGTGATATCAATAAAAGAAATACGAGTGTGGTTTGTAGCAGCTTATAAGATGGCAATGCAGGCTGGCGAGGTCGATGCACCGTGGAACGACACTACACCACTCTAGGCAAGAGAACGTCAACCATGGCAGTGCAAGTGGACGGCGACTACGATGTACCATGCTGGTAGCAGCTAGGGATGAAAGCCGAGAAAAAATAGACAAAATTAAGTATTGTCATATTTGTTTTCATATTTTATTGTGGAAGCGGAAAAGAATACAAAAACACTGGTAATTGTTACCCGTGGCACACCACGCACAAGTATAATTAAAAATCATATGCAAAATATTGTATGGTATCAATAAAAAATACGAGTGTGGTTTGTAGCAGCTTATATGATGGCAATACAGGCTGGGCGAGGTCGATGCACCATGGAACCACTTCACCACTCTAGGCAAGAAAACAGCGACCATGCCAGTGCAAGTGGATGGTGACAATGATGTATCGCGCTGGTAGAGCTAGGGATGAAAGCAGAGCAAAAAATTGGACAGAGTTAAGTTTTTCATATTTTATTGTAAAAGCAGAAAAAAATATAGAAACACTGATAATTGTTACCCGTGGTGCGTCACAGATAGTGCCACAAGTAGCATACGTGGTGCGTCACGAGTAACATTGTTGATATTTGTAAATTGAGCAAAATAAGTTAAAATATTACTCAAAATAAATGGTAAAATTATTTAAAATATTTTAATTGTTTGACCATTTAGTCACACCGGGAACTTACCCAAATTCGCGCTGGGCCAAACACGTTTAGCTTCAGTCCAAAGTGCTCATTCTTGTACACCAGGAACGAAGTTGTACCTTGTTAATATTAGTATCCTATCAATCCTACTAAGTCTAAGACCATAATATTACATGTTTTTATTGTTTGAATTTCAAATAATTATTTAAATAAACAACAATGATTAAGTAGTAATAATCTTTATTAAATAAGTAATATGACTTCCATTCCACATTACAAGGCATATAAATTTAGTCAAAAGTCAAACAGTACAATGTTTGACTACTATAGTTTGATCAATCTTATTAGATACATTTTCATACTATAGCTATGTAGTACCATAAATGTTTAGAGTTTATTATTATTATTTACAATTTTTTGCAGTAAAATCTAAAACCTTAAAAAACCGTATTTTTCCTTTAAAATTTGAGGACTCTAAAAAAAGTAAAGATCGAAGGCCATTGAATTTGGATGCAACTTTTCGTGTAGATGTTTTTCATATAATTTTTTCGATCAGATAACATATGTAAAAGTTATAGCCGTTTTACCGAAACATGAATTTTTGTGCAAAACATATCGAAATTCATGTTTGTTATTTTTCCTAACAGGTCATGTAATATAACTACATATTAAATCATTTTAAAATTTGAAGTTTTTGTATTTTTATTTTCAAACTGAAAAGGCCATTCATACCCGTGACACTATTTTCAAACTGAAAAGGCCATTCATACCCGTGACACAACTATTATGTAAACTAAAATCTGCCCCCCTCCCCCCCACACTACACATATCCCTAACGCGGGATGCGTCACGGGTAATAAATATACTTGTGGTGCGCTACGAGTAAGCATGTCATCCTACCAGCCTAACCCAAATATACCGTGACATATTATTTTTCACATTGGGCCATGGGTAAGATGCTACCTATGACACATCTAATTATGGTGCATCACGATATATACCCATAGCGCATCATTTTTTCATGTGCTACACGTGATGAACAGTTAAAATGCTATTAGTAGTGTAAGAGCATCTTCACTCGCCTATCCAGGACACCGATTCGAACGCCGAAATTCGGTCTGGACGTCGAAAATCGGCCCAGTCGCATACCCAGGGACCTGTTTTCGTCCGGATTTTGGCGTGTTTTGGTCCGGCCTACCCAGGCCAAACCCAGGTTCCCGGCTACACCCTGGGGACGCCGGACGCAGCAAAAAAGGGCGTGGGCTAGCTCTGTCGGCGAGACATTCCCATTCCCACCCACTCCACTCGCCTAGACTGCCGCGAAGAGCTCCTAGCGCCCATGTCGCCATGACCGCCGGCGGAGCTCCTGCACGCCGAGGCATGCCCACGCCTCTAGCTACGCTCGCCGTAGTTGACGCCCACCACCATGTCTTCCACGCCGCCGATCTCGCCGACCTAGCCTCGCCGTAGCTCTGCTCTGCTACGTGCTCCCACCACCATGCCTGCCAAGTGTTCGGCATTTGGCCGGATTCGGCCATGGACTCCGACGACGAGGAGATGCTCGTCGTTGACTACGACGAGGACGAGATACTCTCCATGGACTCCGACGATGAGGAGATGCTCGCCGTACTCCTGGAGGAGGAGAGCGCCGAGGTCGCCGAAGGTGAAGAGCACTTGCAGATCCTCGCATCACTGGCCCAGCTGTACATGCAGATGGCAAAGCCGAAGCGCGGTGGTTCGGCGCCAGGTCGCCGGAAGTGCAAGGCGAGACAAAGGATAGAGGGCTACTGCATGTTGTACGCCGACTACTTCGCCGATCAGCCACTCCATGGAGAGGACGTGTTTCGCCGCCGTTTCAGGATGAGCCGGAAGCTCTTCCCTCAAGATCGTGCATGCCATCCGGGAGTTCGACCCATATTTCCTTTGCAAGAAGGACTGCACCGTCTTGGTTGGGTTTTCCTCGTTTCAGAAGTGCACCGTGGCGATGAGGCTGCTTGCATATGGAGCGCCGGCTGATAGTGCCGATGACTATCTCCGCATCGCCGAGTCCACCGCCCTTGATTGCTTGTATAGGTTCTGCAGGGCAGTGATTGCAGTGTTCGGAGAACAGTACTTGAGATCACCCACTCTTGAAGACACTGCTCGGATCCTCGCAGTCAATAAAAGTAGAGGATTTCCTGGTATGCTTAGAAGCATAGATTGAATGCATTGGGAGTGGAAGAACTGTCCATTTGAATGGCAAGGAATGTATAAAGGCCACAAAGGAGGATGCACTGTGATACTTGAGGCAGTTGCTACACATAATCTTTGGATCTGGCACTCCTTCTTTGCCATGGAAGGATTGAACAACGACATCAACATCCTCAACTCCTCAACTGTCTTTTTCAAGCTTGTTGAGGGTCATGCTCCCCCCGTGGAATTTGAGATCGGTGGGCATCACTACAACAAGGGATACTATCTAGCAGATGGCATCTATCCAAGATGGACAACATTTGTGAAGACTATCTCAAGCCCAATGCTCCCCAAGATTCTCACTTTGCCAAGGAACATGAAGCTTGCAGGAAGGACGTGGAGCGGGCATTTGGTGTGCTCCAGCAGAGGTTTGCAGTTGTCTGGTTCCCTGCTATGACCTGGTCGAAAGATCAGATGTGGGAAGTGATGAACTGTTGTGTGACCTTGCACAACATGATCATTGAGGATGAGAGGAAGGATCCAGTGAGTTTGCTCGAGGAGGACGAGCCATACTACAGACAGGGTCTCTTGCCGAGCCTGATCATCAGGTGCCTCCAACATGGGCTGCATTCATCACAATGCGTCAGGAGATCCGAGATCCAGCGATGCATCAACAGCTGCAGGATGATCTTGTTGAGCACCTATGGATATGCAGGGGCAACACATCGTAGATGCCCAGCGTGAACTAGGCCGAACTTGGCCGAAATATGTTGTATTTTCACTTCTGGCCAAACTATGTTTACATTTACGCCGAATTCTATTTAAAATTTCACCGAACTTTGGTCTTAAAATGTTCTGTATTCATTGTATGACGAACTATACCGAAATCTAGACGAACTTAAGCCGAATTTGAGCGGAAACGGGCGATCCGGAAACTCGGCCTAGGTACGCAAGTGGGAAACTGGGCGTACCCAGACCGAAAACTTGCGCCGTCTAGCCAAAGTTTGGTTTGAATTTCGGCCTAAGTGCGTCCAACGAGTTGAGACGCTCTAATGCCGCGATAGTACTTGTTCTATTTTTGCCTAGATTCTTGGTTGAGACGTGGCTTATAAGACCTGTTAAAATCTTCTCTTAAAATTCTCAAAAAAAAAATCTTCTCTTAATGGCAAATCTTTTATCTTTTCAAAGGAAAAAAAAACTCCAATGCTCCTCACCATTTTCGTTATTCAAGTGGTAGATGACATTAACATTTCAAAGAATACGCTTCTAGTGTAGCGACGACGTACTACTTTGTCACGCTTCCATCGCGGCACCGCTGCACGAATTGGGCCAAATTCTCGTAGCTCGTGCCGCTGTCGGCAACTGCCTTCGCCGCGGCATCCCTCACGCCCGCCGCCTTCTTCCTCGCCGTCTCGTCTGCCATTACCGCTCTCACCTTCTCCGCGATCTCCTCCCCTTTCACCAGCGCCTCCTCCCCCTCCCAGCTCCAACTGTCTACCCACAATCCGAGCCCGCTGCGCGCCACCACGCCGGCGTTCACCCGCTGGTCCCCGAACCTCGGCCACGCCAGCACCGGCAGCCCGCTCGCCGCCGCCTCCGTCACCGAGTTCCAGCCGCAGTGGCTCACAAACAGCCCGACGGATTCCTGCTTCAGGACCTCTTCCTGCTCCACCCAACCCTTGGTCACCACGCCCCGCCCCTGCACACGCTCCAGGAACCCTTCGCCGAGCAGCTCGCCGAGGTCGGCGTCGTCGTCTCTGTCCAGGACGGTGCTCTTCACCACCCACAGGAACCGGTGCCCGCTCGCCTCCAGCCCGGCGGCGAGCTCCCTGAGCTGGTCCTTGGATATGGCCTTGCGGCTGCCGAAGCTGACGTACACCACCGACCGCGCGGGCTGCGCCTCCAGCCACCGCATGTAGTCGGACTGGTTCTTCGCCGGCTCGCCGGCGGAAAAGCTCACCGGAGCAAGCGGCCCGACCGAGAATACCGGCGGGAACCCGGCGACCACGGAGCCGTTCTGGAGGGCAGCTATGGCTTCCGGCTCGAGCGCGTCGAAGGAGTTGACAAGGAGACCGTCGGACCTCGCGAGCTCGCGGCCGTTGGCGACGAACTGGCGGGTGAAGAGGTGCTTGGGGTCGTGCAGCGCCTGCGGGATGGAGGCCTTGGGGACGCGGTACACGCCGGGGACGTCGACGTCGCCGACGGGACCGCCGGCGCTGGCGTCGAGGTAGGCGGGGAAGTGGACGCAGAGGGAGAGCATCGCGGCGGAGGCGGTGAAGAGGACGTAGCAGGGGAGGCGGAGCTCCTTGGCCACCGGTATGACCACGGAGGCCAGCGCGATGTCCGTCACGAGCGCGTGGGCGCCGGCGAGGAGCGGGCCGAGAAGGGGCGCGGAGCGGCGCATGGCCTCGAAACGGAGGAAGAACGGGTCGGCGCCGGGGAACTCGGACGCGTCGAACTGCGCGAGGTGGAAGTCGATGCGGCGCACGGCCGGGCACGCGGCGAACAGGGCCTCGAGGTGCGCGGACTCGGCGGAGGAGACGGTGGGGAGCACGGTCGCCACCGAGACGTCGCAGCCGTGGCCGGAGGTGAGAGCCACCGCGAGGCGGCTGAATGGGACGAGGTGGCCCATCCCGGCGCTCGGTAGGAGGACGACGTGAGGCAGGGCAACCGAGCCATCGCCGGAAGTCGGCATTGCCGTGGAGAGCGTGGTCGAACGATTGGGGTTCGTTTCTACTAGGAGTGGACGGTGTAGGTGCTCTGCTCTTTTAAATCGAGGTAGCTCGGGCTTATAATACTAGAGGACGTACGTGTCACCTTTTTTTTGGGGGGGGGGGGGGGGGGGGGGGGGGGGGAGGATGTAGATGTGCTCTGCACCGCAGGATCCAACAACCAGTCCACAACGGGACGCAGTAGGTGCAGTGTCCGGACAGAGACGGCCGTTCGGATTAATCATCGCGGTTCGGATTAATCATGTACATCTGGAAGTATCATTTTACAGTAGCCAATGTTAGTGGAGTAATTTTTTTAACGGGAGGAGGGGTCACACACGACCCCGAATTGCTCCATTATATGATCATCGGTGGGATACATTTTACGACCCTCATAAATTAAGAAGATACAACGCAATCCTAGAAATTTGCATAGAGGACCCTAGAACAAAATATCGAAAAGCAATCGAGTCCTTGGCCCTGTCCACCGGATCAGAAGCACCACCGCCGGCCACCTTGCCGCCACCGCGGACATACCATTTTGGGGCGAGAAGATGCCGAACGCGACGAGAGTTACCGACAGAGGCCTTCGCAT
This sequence comes from Avena sativa, assembly GCA_916181665.1. Lineage (NCBI taxonomy): Eukaryota > Viridiplantae > Streptophyta > Magnoliopsida > Poales > Poaceae > Avena > Avena sativa. The sequence continues at coordinate 110,252,876 of OV702285.1, read as the reverse complement.
AGGAGGTTGAAGAAGCGCTGAAACTTGGCGCCTAGAGATGCCGTTGTATCGGCCAAAGATCACGGCGGCGAAGAAGGCCACCATGTAGTATTCTCCCGATTGCAGCACAACCTGACCTCTCCCCTTCCTCCAGCTCCAAAAGAAAGCACTATGTCCTTCTTCACCTCCTCTCCACCATGGGCGGACACGAGAAAAAACACAAAAGCGCCGCTCCAGATCCAGAAGAAGAACACCATACCAATGGACTTATTGAAATGGCCTTGGCCATCTCTTTCCCTGCAAGATATCCACGATGGGTGTGGACTGCAGGAGGGGAGTATCCTAGATCCTGCATCGTTGGGGGTCGCGGGAAGCCACCAAACTAGGAAGAAAAAGAGCGGCATCAAGCCGAAAACCAACATGAAGCTGAATAAGAACGTGCATCTACTATGTACAATAGCCACCCCTCGTCCTAGCATACATTGTAGTTGGGCAGCGAGGCCACCAGCGGCAGGAGAGGTCGAATCTGGTGCAGCTAAGAGGGAGTCGACTCTCAAAGGCGACGTGGTAGGTGAGACGTGTGAAGGGAAAACTCCTTACCTAAGTAAGTTTTGGTGTTCATGACATGTGATTAGGGAACTAATGTTTTTATTTAGTTCCATGCTAGGTTTTGTACAAGCGGAGAAAGGTGCTAGATGGTTGTAGACCCCCCTCCCCCCCCAATTCTAAGAAAGGGAGAAAGAAGCATAAAAGTTTATTTTTCGGTTTCTCTTATGCTTCTTGCATCGTAGGAAAATCCACACTATTAAGAGCGGACTCTCTTTGAACTTTTAGGGGATGATACTTCTTCATATACCTTGTTTTACACTTACCCCATGTTCAAAGATTTGTCATACAATCACATCTTTAGCCCCCTTTGTCCCCATCCCTTGTTCCGCCATTTTGTCAGCCAATGCCACGCCAAGTCCATGCTAAGTTTGGGTGCTCCTAGTATTGGCCCTAGCCTTTGCGCGACATTAGCATGACCAGTCCAGAGTGTTGCGAATCTGAGTGGTAACGGTTCGATTGTGGGCCACTATATAAGCTCTTCTTCTTCCCCAAACCAACCACCCCTCTGATTGACTTTGTTCCACCATTGTTGCACCTCCAAAGCTCGAATCCTCTTGATTCCTCCACTCAAATCCACAAATCTTTGTGGGAATCAAAAGAGGAGCTCCAGATCTACATTTCACCAATCAAAAGTTGATTCCCCTTGGAGCTCATTGAGATCTTGTTACTTTTGGGTTTGTTGGGGAACCCTACGCGGTTAGGGTTGCCCGGAAGCTTCTGGTGTGTGGAATCACTTCGGGAAGTTTGTAAAGGTGCGAGGATCACCTCAATATCCGATTAGTAGAAAGAGCTCCCACTAAGTGTGGGGAACTCAAGGGTTCTCACTTGCACTAGTGGAAACAGGGCCATGTGTCCCAGTTGGTAAGGGGCTTTAGTCCCGGTTGCCCAACCGGGACGGGGCAATCGGGACTAAAGCCCCAACCTTTAGTCCCGGTTGCCCCACCAACCGGGACAAAAATGAGTACACGTGGCCACGACAGAGGGCGAGGGGGGGGGGGGAGGGGGGAGCAACCGTCCCGGTTGGTAACACGAACCGGGACAAATAACCATCTGCCGCGGCAGAGATTTGACACATTTCTCTGCCGTGGCAGAGAATTCATTTTGGCAACTTTTGTTGCCGCGACAACATTTTGGCCACTTTTTGTGCCGTGGCAGAGAATTTATTTATGTTGTTTTATTGTTTATTTAGTGTTTTGCACTCATCAATGAAGGATAGCCTGTTTTCTACTAGTGTTGGTTTGGAGAGCTCATGGAGAAGAAGGCTTGGATACGATTCAGGGATCATGTGGACTTTGTGTTGGAATTATGCCCTAGAGGCAATAATAAAGATGTTATTATTATAATTCTTGTTCATGATAAAGTTTATATTCCATGCTAGAATTGTATTAAGCGGAAACTTTAATACTTGTGTGGTTTGTGAACAACACCGTGTCCCTAGTACGCCTCTATGGACTAGCTCATTGATTAATGATGGTTAAGGTTTCCTAACCATAGACATGAGTTGTCGATTAATAATGAGATCATATCATTGGGAGAATGATATGATGGACAGACCTAAATTAAGCAGAGCAATTAGATCGTGTCATCGTGTTCACCTTTGCGAAGCTTTTCTTATGTCAAATATTGTATTCCTTAGACCATGAGATAATGCAACTCCCTGGTATCGGAAGAAAGCTTTGAGGTCATCAAACGTCATCCTATGAGAGGGTGATCATAAAGGTGTCTCTCAGGTGATCGAAAAGTACCTGTTGGGTTGTATGTATCGAGACGGGATTTGTCCCTCCCAAGTCGGAGAGATATACTTCGGGCCCACTCGGTAATCGATATCAACACCGCTTGCAAGCACGTGGTTAAGGAGTTAATCACAAAGTGATATCGGATTACGAAACGAGTAAAGTACTTGTTGTGAACGGGATTGAACTAGGTATGCCGGGTACCGACGATCGAATCTCGGGCAAGTAAAATATCGCGAGACGAAGGGAATATATATATGGGATTGATTGAATCCTGGCATCGTGGTTCATCCGATATGATCATCTATGAATGTGTGGGAGTCAATATGGGTTTCCAGACCCTGCTGTTGATTATTGATAGAAGATCATGTCTGCATATTCTCGAACCCGAAGGGTCACACACTTAACGTGTCTCGACGCTAGGATAGATTGGATAATTGGTTTATGAGTTTTTGTTCGGAGTCTCGGATGAGATCCAGGACGTCACGAGAGGTTCCGGAATGGTCCGGAGAATAAGATTCATATAAGGCGAAGCAGATTTTGGAGTTCGGAATTGTTTCGGGTTGTTCAGTATTGTACCAGAAGCTTCTAGAACCTTCCGGAGTGGGACCAACGTGTCCCCACTTGTCGGGAGGGGGCGTGGGCCTACGGGGGAGTGCCCTGGCCGCATTGGGCCAGGGCACAAGGCCCCATAGGCCCAGCCGGCCAAGCCTAGGGGAAACCCTAGGGGAGCTTCTAGAAAGGGGGGGGGGGAACTTGCCCCCCACTCCTCCCTCCTTGGCCGCCGACCCTAGGGCTTGGGGGAGGGGCAAGGGCCAGCCGCCCACCCCTCTATATAAAGAGGGCTGGGGGCGCACCCTCCACACACCACCTCCTCAAGCCCTAGCCGCCCTGCTGCCCTCCTCTCTCTCTCCCTCCCGACCGCGCGTAGGCGAAGCCCTGCCGCAGAAACTCTCCACCGCTTGCACCACGCCGTCGTGTTGTAGATCCAACCTATCTCTCCACCCCACTTGATGGACCGAGGAAGGAGGAGACGTCGAGGTGCCGCACGTGTGCATCTCTCGAAGGCATCGCCACTTGCGGTGTTGGATCGGATCGGATCGCGAGGAGGAGAAGCAAGTACGACTACATCAACCACGTTCGTTGAACGTTCCGCTGTGCGAATCTTCAAGGGTATGAAGATCTCATCTATACCCTCCTCGTTGTTTGCATCTTCTAGATTAAATCTTGGCTTTCCCGTTCGCATTCGTAGAATTTTTTTTATTTAGTATGCTGCGAAACCCTTCACTTTTTTTGCCATTGCCTCTCCAACAGAGATTAGATTAGAGTCCTCCCAAGGGCTTGAACTTCGGGATACATCATTGTGTCTTTGCCTCCTCTACTTTCGGTTATTTCTATCCTTGCCTTTACTTATTATATCGTGTATCCAGCTTGTTCCTTTGCATCATGTAGGATTGTTCACCTAGTTGTTTTAGGCTCACATTTATTTTTCCGCAACTATCCCAGAAAACAACAAAATTGCCTAAAATTTGTAGTCGTCTGTTCACCCCCTCTAAGCTTCCAGTCCGTATCGCATCAGAGCCAACGTTAACTTAAAGAGGGCCTAGGTTCAGTAGAGGTTATTTGCAAATGATGCAAATATGCCTTAGAGGAAATAATAAATTGTATTATTCTATATTTTTTTGTTCATGATTAAGTTTATTAGTCGGCGCTATAATTGTATTGGTTCCAGATAATGAGTAATTGGAGGAAAAACCTAATACATGTGTGGAATCATAAATACCGTTTAGATAACCCTAGTCTCGCCTTTAAGGCTAGTTCACGTATCATTGATAGTCTCAGTTTCCTGACTATGGGCAAAACGACAATGTAGTGTGGATTTGCCGATGATACATGAGAACGGAGTTGTTGGGAGAACAACGATGATGGATAGAACCAACATGATGTACCGTGAAACACATCGTCAATATTGTTACCGGTAGTTTCTCATAAACAATGTATTGTCTTTACTAAAGATTGTTTGACCGCAGGACACATGTGAACTTGGGTACAATATAGACATGTCAAGGTTCTTCAAACGTTTATCTTAACAGAGTAATCATAAAGTTGATACTTGCTATTACTGAATGAGGTGCTTGCAGAAATTTCTACTCATGTATGATGGAGCGATACACTCTAGACCCACTGATGTACTATGATGTTTGTTATCGTATGGCCGGACACGTGATCAATTTGTTGAACACATGAGCATTGGTATTGCGGTATGAGTAAAGAGCACATGCCGGGTAACGAGAATAATCTAGTGTTTCATCTCGGACAATGTAAATTATCGACGGAGCAATACGATATGTATCGGTCTTAATACTACGATTCACACGATAAAGATCTTCGTGTTATTTGCGGGGCTAACTATGTGTATCAAGACACCAATAGTAATCATTATCACGGAATGAGTTCCAGACATGCCCGAAAATATCTAAACCCATAGGGTCACACACTTAAGAGTTTAATGGCATTTATAATATGAGTGCGAATGAAAATTTAGTGGAGAAGTAATTCCGAAGGTGTTCGGAGTGTCTCGGAATATATCCGAGGTGTCCAGAATATTGTCGAGAGTGTTCGAAATAAGTTTTGAGCATTAATGAGATGAGATAAGGGTTCTGAGAGTGTCTCAGATGGTCTAGAATGGTTCCGAGAGGTCCCGGATGATCTCGGAAGTGTCCAGACTGGTCTCGGGAGTGTCTAGAATGGTTCCACACACATATGGAATGTTTTGGAAGGAGCGGAAGGTTATGGAAGGTTCCAGAATGTACCGGGGTGACCTGGGTCATCTTTGGTTGTCCGCAAGATTCCAAAATAGGTGCGGTCATCTTGATGTAAAGGGCAAGAAAAGATACACTAGTCAATTTTGGACTTTCAAAAGGAAGCTGTTTTTGACTAGGTTTGGATTGACCTACACCTAACGAAACTCGTACGAACTATGGGGCCGAGTCAAGTAGGGGTGGGTGAAAGGATCGTATGGCACCTAGAGGGGGGGGTGAATAGGTGCTACTTCAAATTTTACTCTTTTTTCAAATTAGGGTTTGACAAGAAAGGTAAATTCTCTAGAATATGCAACTATGGTGAATTTACCTATATGTCAATCAAGCACAACTAACACAACACTAAGCAAGAACAAGTAAGTAAAGTGCGGTAAAGGATAGAAGTAACCGAGGGAGTGGACACGGAGACACAAGGATTTGTTTCCCGTAGTTCCTTCCTTTTGAGGGGAAGTACGTCTATGTTTGGAGAGGGGGTGGTTTCAAACCACCAACGCCACGAGAGGCCTCCGTTGTTCTTCGATGAACCTCACCCCAACGGGCTCGATTCACCTTCCACTATATCGGCAACCTTCGAGGTGGAAGTCGGCACCTTTACAACAAGTTCAGGGCACACATCCACAACTGAATTGGAGGCTCCCAAATACAAGCAAGCTGTCAAGACAAATCAAAGACAAGCTTGTAAGAACCAAATCAAAGTTAGGGTTTCCAAAGAAACACTAGAGCTTGGGGGCCCTCAAGTGAATGAGGGGGAAATGAAGATCTCTCTTGGTGAAGATGTAGATCAAGGCCTCCTCCTTCGATTCTCCAAAGATCAATGACTTTGGATGGTTGGATGAAGAGATCTTGTAGATTTGGTGGCTCTAATGGGGTTGGTGTTCTTGAGCAGCTCGAGCAACTGGAGGAAGAAGATAAGGGTCCCTTTTTATAGGCAGCCCCCTCCACGAACCGTTTTCTGACCGTTGTAGAAAAGTCAGACCGGAGACTCCGGTCTGGAGACCGGAGACTCGGTCTACACCGGAGACTCCGGCCAATCTCCGGACCAGTCTCCGGACTGCCCTTCTTTCTGACCCAGGCCAATTCTGCACCAGCAACACCGAAGACTCCGGCTTTCCAACACCGGAGACTCCGGACTGACCAAAGTCCAGAGACTCCAGAGTAACCTCTGGTGCAGCCTCCGGACCACTAGTCAGACTGTCCTAGCCAGGTCCTGGGAAGCACCACCAGAGCCAGAACCGGAAACTCCGGACCACACCGGAGACTCCGGACCACACCGGAGACTCCGGTCTTGGCAGACCGGAGACTCCGGTCTGGAGTTTCCAGATCAGTGACAAATGAATGTGGTCTTTTCCCAAGAATATGTGTGCAGTTTATCAATGATAATACCAACCTGTGGACAATAACAAACAGTAAAATGATCTACTTGTTGTTAACGAACACCAAAAGTGATTATGACAATAAATGCCCTTTCAATCTCCCCCTTTTTGGTGTTCGATGACAAAAGTGATTTGCATGGAATAACATATAAGTGTGCCCCCCCTGACTATGTGCAGCAAGATAATGAAGTAAATCATGTAAGGAAAATAATATCAACGATAGCACACATAGATCTCACATGAGTTACAATAGGTGTTGCACACAAGCACATAGTCATAGACACACATAAGAAAGATAACACACATAAAGTTCAAGTTCGAATATCCAAATAAAAGGCAAATAAAGGCAGATAGTCGCAAATCCCAAGTCCCATGCAAAGCGATGAGAATGTCTTCTCCCCCTTTGGCATCGAAACGCCGAAAAAGGGAAAGGACCTATACTAACGCCCCAATAACTCAGTAGTCATCGTCATCCTCGGCATCCTCATCCTCATCCTGGTCACCCTAATCCTGGTCATAGTCATCATCATCATCATCCTCAGGGATAGCAGGCCCTTTGCCGTGAGGGCGAGAAGAGGACGTACCCTGGTATCCAAACCCTGAGGTGACATCAGCAAACGTCTTCCAGTCCACCAGACTATCCTGTTGGGCATTCCATGCCCCAAATGAGAGAGTGTGATCAGACTCTGTGGACTGCAGAGCCCCTTGCTCATCATTGTATTCATCTTCACCTTCCTCAGTATCCGCAACACCCTGGTCCTTGATCTCTTTGAGAAGCTTCTCAATGCGGCGGTTGCTTTGGTAGGATGCATGCTGCTGCTTGCGAATGTCAACGTTCATGCAACAGAGGGTCCTCTCCCAAAAGATGGCCTTCTTGACCCTCTCATGTACATAGTCTCGAGTCATAGTAGGCATAGGGGCATTGGAGGCATTCTTCCTCCAAACTCTAGGTGGAGAGGGATCCCTCTCCGTCTCAATCTCCTCATCATCATCATCATTCCCATAGCGACGCCTTGGAGCAGGCCCCATGTGCCCCTTCTGCTGCAGAGAGACCAGAGTGTGCACAGTGAGGTGTGGTGGTATGCCATGTGGAGAATCATGCTCCTGGGAGTTGATGAGCCTCATAACCAAGGGTGCATATGGAGGAGATTTCTTGTAAAGAATGGCATGGAACATCTCCTCGAAAATGAAGTATCACATCAATGGGTGCAGCATCGGCCTCTGGTACAACATTGAAGGTCCGGTGAGTATGGTACATGAGGTTGACAAGCCCACCCCTGATAGCATCATCATTTCCAGCACTTGGAGCAATAGTGTGACGGAAAATCCTCAGCATAAGGTTGTAGAGGGTCTTGAGTCCCTTGGAACCCCCCACAACACCATCATCATACAGAGGTGCCAGCTTCATCTTGGTCTCACCCAAAGCTGCCGAGTGCATGCGCATCCCCACAGGAGTGGATACACCATGGAAGGTCTCAAAAATGACATTGGCAAAGTCGTGAAATGTAGCTGTGCAGCGGGTGGTGCCAGTCATCCACACCATGGTCCTGTCAAGGTCAGTCCCAAACACAACTGTGGCATAGAACTGCTGGACAAGATGGACATTGTAGTCTTCACGCAGCTCCATCAAGTTGTAGAGACCCAGCTTCTCACAGATCCATAGGGCATCATTGAAGTAAGGGCTTTGGCGCATTTGCTCAATATTCATGAACTTCTGAGGGCAGACAGGTGATCTGTTGAGTACACCATACACATCCTTCATGAACACAACCTGTTCTTTCCTCCATAAACGAGGGTCATCACTGGTACAAGGCAACGCATAGAAATCTGTCTTTCTCAGCTCATGGTACTCCTCTTTAGACATCTTGGCTAGGGACTGGAGGTTGTCATACTTGGCTCTCTTTGCACGTTCCTCCCGTTCAGCCCTCTCCTGATCCCTCTTCATGTAAGCTGCATCATGTGCCCGCTGTTTCCGGTTGGACGGAGGCACGATAAACTGACCCTGTGCTTCATCATAGCGAGGATTGCCTCTTTGGGACTTGGCCTTGGTATGAAGAGGACGACCAGAACCATCACCCGTGAACAACATTGAGGGAGATAGCATGGAGATGAGTATATATGTCCCAAAGATGCAGTACAAGAGCTTTGATGCATTTCTGGACTACTTTGATTCACCCAACACCGGAGTCTCCGCACCAGATACCGGAGTCTCCGGCTCAGACTAGAGTCTCCGGCCTGGACCGGAGTCTCTGGACCTAAGTCCGGAGTCTCCGATCAGGAGGCTCGGGTATGAGATGGGAAGACGCTGGTGAGGGTGAATCTAGTAGATCGGGCAATGCAACAAGGCTAAAGTACAAGAGTGCACGCAAACAAGTGATTCCAATGGACAAATCAGCAACAATCCTCAAAAACACATCTAGGTATGAACCCTAGGAGAAAAAGGAGAGGAGAGGTACCAGATCTGTCCATGGGATCAATTCCTCCGGTGGGAATGACCCAATGGAGGAGAGGGGAAGGTTGGCCGGCGGCACGGCGGATCCCGGGGGCTTATTGACCTCCGGGGAGGATTTTTGGAGGAGGAGGCGACGGGTTTGGAGGTAGGGGACGGGGTGAAGAATGAGGAACTGCTGTACCAGTTCACCCCGTGCCCCCTTCTTTAAGTGACAGAAACCGTCCAGACCGGAGACTCCGACCACCGGAGACTCCGGTGTTTGTACACCGGAGACTCCGGTACTCCTCGACCAAAAGTTCCAGGAAAGGTGTTTGGGGACATATATGAGAGATAGATGGTTTTTAAGATAGGGAAAGGGCTTGGGTTGAGACATCAAACTGTGAAGAACCAACAAGAGCCATAGGGATTCAAAAAATGTTCAGAAAAGCTTCAAGAGACTAGAATCAAGCAAATGACAAACATGAGTAAATGCCAACCTCTCAAATGAGAGAGGGCGGTGGCCTAGGCCACCATATTTGAGTATACTTGGCTTGGCACCACGAAGATATATCTTGGGTTCATTACCAAAACTCATCATTAAGCTCACATATCACTAAATGATATTAAGAGGAATGATTTTGATTGCTTTGGGCATAATGGGGGGAGGGATGGTCCAATCAATTAGGACCGCACTCCCCCTATATCCATGCCTACACCTAAACCAAATATGAGATGAAACATAGGTGAGGGTGCAAGAATATCAAGTCAAGATCCTTGAATCTACGATATTTAGCTCATTCCTCAAGTAGCAAAACCTTGCTTCATCAAGTGGCTTCGTGAAGATATCGGCAAGTTGATCCTTGGTTGATACATATGATAGATCAATATCACCTCGAGCAACATGATCTCTAATAAAGTGATGGCGAATCTCAATATGCTTTGTCCTTGTGTGATCCACCGGGTTGTAGGCAATCTTGATGGCACTTTCATTGTCACATATAAGAGGCACTTTGTCACAATGGACACCGTATTCCTTTAAAGTTTGCTTCATCCATAAAAATTGAGTGCAAGCACTAGTAGCTGCCACATACTCGGCTTCGGCGGTGGAGAGAGATATACAATTTTGCTTCTTGGAAGACCAACATACCAAGGACCTACCAAGGAATTGGCAAGCCCCGGATGTTGATTTTCGATCATCCTTGTCACCTGCCCAATCCGAATCCGTGTATCCACAAAGAGCAAATGTTGAGCCTTGAGGATACCAAAGACCATAAAATGGGGTATGAACCAAATATCGAAAGATTCTCTTGACCGCCATTAAATGGATTTCTTTAGGAGCCGCTTGATATCTTGCACACACACCTACACTCAACACAATATCGGGTCTAGATGCACAAAGGTAAATCAAAGAACCAATCATAGACCGGTATACCTTTTGATCCACATCTTTACCATTTGGATTTTGTTCAAGATGAGTCTTTGTAGCCATGGGAGTAGGAGCTCCATTTAAATCTTGCATTTTGAATCTCTTGAGAATTTCTTGAGTATACTTGGCTTGATTGAAGAATGTCCCTCCTCTAACTTGCTTGATCTCAAAACCAAGAAATACTCTCAACTCTCGCATCAAAGACATCCGGAACCTACTAGTCATAAGCTTTGAGAATTCATCATTAAAAGCTTTGTTAGATGAGCCAAAGATAATATCGTCAACATATATTTGGCATACAAAAAGCTCCCCATTGACCCTCTTAGTAAAAAGAGTGGGATCGATTTTCCCAACCTCAAAGCCACGGTCAAACAATAACTCTCTAAGGTGCTCATACCACGTGCGTGGGGCTTGCTTGAGACCATAGAGCGCCTTATTCGAGTTTGTAGACATGGTTTGGGAAGTTGGGGTCCTCAAATCCCGAGGGTTGCTTAACATATACCAACTCATTTAATGGACCATAAAGAAATGCACTTTCTACATCCATTTGTTGCAACTTAAAGTTATGATGTGCCGCATAAGCAAGAAGGATACAGATGGACTCAAGGCGAGCCACGGGCGCATAAGTCTCTCCATAATCAATGCCTTCAATTTGAGAATACCCTTGTGCAACCAATCTAGCCTTGTTCCTTACTATAATTCCATGCTCATCTTGCTTGTTCTTGAATATCCACTTTGTTCCAATAACATTGCGGCAATCCTTTGGCTTCTCAACTAATTTCCATACTTTGTTTCTCTCAAAGTTGTTGAGCTCTTTATGCATAGCCTCTAACCAATCCGAATCTTCAAGAGCTTCCCACACTTTCTTTGGTTCAATCATGGAGATGTGAGCTTGGTGTTCACTGAACCTCTTCAATTGTGCTCTTGTGGAAATACCTTTCCTTATATCACCAACTACATTTTGTAGAGTGTGATCTCTTAGTTCCAACATTCTTTCCTTTCTAGCTTCGCGGCGAGCGTGGATCTCTGTGTTGTTTCTTGGAGGACCCTCTTCATCATTTTGATCCTCGTCTTGACCATCAACTTGACCTTGATCATCATTGGAGTCATCCTCTACATTGGGAGACAAAGATTGACCTTGGTCTTGATCAAGTGCTCTTCTAGCATCAATTTGAGCTTGTCTCAAAATAGTTTGGATGGATCTTCCTTGACAAATTGACTTGTCACCACTTGACAACCCATCGAATGGACCAAGCTCCCTTTGACTAGAGTTCACACATTGATCACTATGTTGAGGGTCCACATCTTGTCTTTGGATTGAGTCAATGTCCTCTTCGGTAGATGGAGCATGTTGAGGTTGTGAAGATGAGGGCTCCACTCGAGTGGAGCATAGTTCTTCTCGATCCGCCATAAGGGGTTCCTCAACGGGGCGGATATATCCCACACCCATTCTTCCTATGGCATCCTGAGGCATTTCATCATCTGCGTCACAAGCATCAACACGCCCCCCTTGGGGACCATCATATTCTTCGAAGGTCACACTACAAGATTCTATGACGGCTCCAGAGAGCTTGTCATAGATTCTATAAGTGTGAGATTCGAGACCATATCCAACAAAAATACCCTCTAATGCTTTAGACTCGAATTTAGACAAACGAACACCTTTGATGAGATAGAAACACTTACAACCAACACCCAGAAATAAGATATGTTGGGCTTGTTATCGGTAAGTATCTCATATGGAGTCTTGTTGATTTTCTTGCGGAGGTAGAGTCGGTTTGAAGCATGGAAAGCGGTGGAGATGACTTCGGCCCAAAAGTTGTATGGAGATTTAAACTCCGCCAACATGGTCCTAGCCATCTCAATAAGAGCCCGGTTCTTCCTTTCGGCCACACCATTTTGTTGATGGGTGTATGCAGCGGAATATTGATGTTTAATCCCCTCATCACTAAGGAAATCATTCAAGGTGTAGTTCTTGAACTCGGTGCCATTGTCACTTCTTATAATCAAAACCGGAACATTGTATTGCCGTTGAATCAAGTTGATGAAGTCGATAAAATTCTTTTGAGTTTCACTCTTCAACTTGAAGAAATAAACCCAAGAGTATCTTGAAAAGTCGTCAACAATCACCAAACAATATTTCTTCCCTCCAAGACTTGCATGAGATGGAGGACCAAATAGGTCCACATGGAGGAGTTCCAAGATCTTGTTAGACTTGATTTGGTTCGTGGGCTTGTGAGGAGCGTCATGCAACTTCCCTAGAACACGTGCCCTGCAAACACGATCTTTGGCAAAGGAAACATTTTCTTTTAGTCCAACTATATGGCCCTCTTTATGGAGACTTTGCAAAGTTCTCATATTGACATGGGCTAGTCGGCGATGCCATAACCAACCCACATCGGCCTTTCCGAATAAGCACATCGGACCTGTAGTGGTTTGCTCCGAGAAGTCCACCACATACAAGTCATGTTCGACGTGCCCAACGAAAGCGACCTTGAGAGACTTGCTCCACAAGAGGACCACAATATCTACATCAATGAAGACGGCAAAGCCCATCTTACCAAGAGCAAGGACAGAAAGTAAATTGTATCCAAGGGTCTCAACAAGCATGACGTTCACGAGTGTAATGTCGTGAGCAACCACAACCTTGCCGAAACCCATTACCTTAGACTTTGATTTGTCGGCATATGTCACGGTAATTTGATCATCATTAGGCTTTAACTCCTTGACAATAGACGAGATTCCGGTCATATGACTTGTTGTCAACACCCGGATTTTTAATCCCAGATGCCTGTTATGCCATACATCGCAATCCCAGGATTACCATTTTTGCGAGACATAACAGAATTGGATACCATAGTACATCATCCATTACAACCGTACATAAGTTCTTACACAAATAGGGATCTCATGATCCAGTTCTTAATACAACATCAAGCAGTGGAATACGTAATAATAACGGTAGCGTAGGAGAAGCTCCATCTTCGGGGTCACAGGCAATGCTGACGATGGGAGATGATCCTAGTTGTCGTAACCTTCCTGGGGTCCATCCTCCAGGTACTCCTCTTTATAGTCTGGCCATGGGAATAGCTAGGGACAAAGCCATGAGTACTCTTTAAGTACTCGCAAACTAATACTAACAGGTAAAGGTTTTTTTTTGGATAATAAGACACTAGGCTCTAGGGTTGTTTTGCAAAAGCCAGATTTATCTCTACTAAGTTTAGAAGCAGCGAATGCTCGTCACAATTTTATAACTCCTAAGTGGGAACTTGTATTTCATATCACAAATCTGTTGTGGTCAAGTCAAAGTTTCAAATCATTTCACAAGTCCTTTTGAAAAGTCTGACGGGGGAACAGTATGGCCACTCCAACTGTCCATAACCGCGGACGCGGCTATTCGAATAGTTTGACACTCTGCAGAGATTGTACACTTTCACCACAACATTCGATACATCCGTTAGGAACAAATCCTGAATTCACCATACTCAGTATGCAGATAATCAATCCTAACCTTTCGATTACACGCCCTAGTATAAGCACCTCTCCTGTGAGTTTGGCCTCCTAACAACGACCAGCTGTCATCTTGGGTACTGCATAGGTGGACAATCTTCACAAGGTAGCCTCAACTCAGACCTTGGCCGTGAGGGAACTAATACTAAGGTATATAAGTTTCCAGTCAAGCCCTACCCAATATTCGGGTATTGTGGTTATACGATAAAATTGGAATGGTATCGCATCCAGACAACCATCAGTTTTATAAAGGGCTAAGGCTCATGCCTCAACATTTTCATCACCAAAATCATCAGGTGTTCGGAAACACATGTCCAAAACATTTCAATAGAATGATCCATCATTCCAAGGTTTTCATAACCATTTTCCACCATGTATTCCCATCTAAAGTTGATCAAGTTTTATGCTTAGCACTAGCATCTACAGGTGGGGGTAAGCAATAATGAGGGGTAGTAAACTAGTGGAGTTCTAACTAAGTTCAATCTCATGCCTTAAGATGACGTCAAGATTATCTAGCTTAGTCCAAATTTTATGCTCTTTATGCAACCTTCAGATATCTTTCTAGTATCTATAATTCACTTAAGTAAACTCTAAGGAATAGCTTTGATAAAGAAATAAAGTATAAAGCTTGTAAGTAAAAACTAGGATTGGTCTGTCAAGTGGGTATGATCATATATGCTTAAGGCATATAGTAGGCATAGTAACAAGTAGTGGTTTGTTGCATCAGTAGAGTATCTTGCGAGTGTTAGCTTGCACAATCACTAGTAGTATTAGGCTTGCATTAGTGTCAATATAAGCTTGCTAAATTGCAAGTGTTAGCTTGCAAGGTTAATAGCTTGCCTTGAGCAGAGCAGTGGTTGAAGTTCTCCTCGGCTTCTTCTTTGTAGTATCCTCCTTCCTCCTCGTATCCTTGGTCGGTACTAGCGTCTATAAATAAATACGAGGTACACAATCACCAAACAATACTTAACTACTTGCAATCATCACACACAAGGGTCCTATAGATGATCCAACATCATCACTAATATTACAAGATTAAAGCTTGGTTTAATTCCTTTTTATTTCTAGAAAAGTAATTTCTACTCATTGAAAAACTACTTAAGATTTAATATTCTCCAAACCAAACATGGGATCATGTTGACACATGTCATCACCACATATTGTAGTCCAAGGGAATGTGATTTAAAGTGGTGTCACAATTTAATAAGGTTTTACCCTTTTATTTTAATTAATTAAAGTGGCTAGAAATGCCTATGTAGCATTCTTTTATTACTTGAACATTATTTCTGCAACTAAACCTATATATTTTTATATATTCTGAAAGGTATGGTTAAATGTGATTTTTTAGAGTTGGAATCAACTCAAAGGCTATTATGGTTTAAATTGGAAAAATGTTTGAATGCAGAAAAGCTTCTGCCTTGTTATTTTTACCATGGGTGATCTATAGATCCAAATGACTTGAATCCAACGGGCTTGGATTCAGCATTCTCAGGCCTTTCTAACAAAATTGGTTTCATTCAATTTGGTGCACTGAATCGATCTGGGTTGATTTTTGAAGTTGGGTACAGAAGTGAGTTTGAAACAAAATGAAAAAGGTTTTAATTCAAATAACTGGGCTGCACGGGAAAAGTTAACGGGCCGGCCTGCTAAGCGCAGTGCTCCTGCGGGCTGCTTAAGTGGGTGTCCCCACTCGTCAGTGAGACAGGGAGGGGCGAAGCGGTACGGGGCGATGTGGATCGTTCGATCTTGTTCTAATCCAACGGCTGAGAGTCATCGTCGACGTTGAGCAACGCCGACGAGAAAGAAACCTAGCGCGACCAGTGAGGGGTGCTGGGGGCTCACCGGGGTGCAGGCGAGGGTCGGCGAGGCGGGCGAACGATGAAGTCAATGACGACGAACTCAGGGGTGTTCGCGGCAGCTCCTGGGGTGGACGAAATCGATGGCGCCCTTCTTCTCTAGAGGCGGAGAGCTCCAGTGAAATTCCGGCGATGTGGTGCTCGCCTTGCTCCGGGAACGGTGTGGCACGATCAGTGAGGAGAGGGGAGTGAGATGGTGTGAAGAAATCGAGAGGGGGTGGCCTCTATTTATAGTCGAGCGAGGGGACCGACGGGGCGCACGGTGAGCTCGTCGGGGGCGATGGTACAGACGGCTATTGGCATGGGCGAAGGTAGGAGGCGGTGCGATGTTCCCTGGCGATGCTCAACGACATGGTTTTGAGGCGTGGGGCGGTGCGGCTTGGTCTGGAACATGCGATGCTCTGCGCGGCAGAGGCGGCGTCTTCGACGGCGAGCGGTGGCTGTGCGTCACGGGGCGGCGAACGAGGATGTCTGGCGGTCTCCTGGGTCGGTGGGGATTGTGTATGCATGCGGTGAGGGCGGCGCGCGGTCTGTGGGCGCTGGTCGAGGGTGGCGCTCTGGCGCACGCTCGACATGGTCACTGGCGGTCTATGCGCGGTCCGTGCGTGTGGTCCAGGGCTTGGCAACGCTCGCGGCTGGGGCAGTGAGTGGCGGTGGACGGTGGGCTGCCTCCCAGACATGCTGGATAGGCTTGCTGCTGCTCATAGCTTGCTGTCGACTATGGGGTGGCAAGGGTGTGCTCGGCTGTTCACGATTGATGACAATGGCAAGCTCACAGTGGTGCTAGTGCTTGGTTTAGTTAGCTATATGATCTACTGAGATGGTTGTGAGCTAAAGAGGGGACAAGTTTGGCTCAAATCACTGCTCCAAATAGTGTTTAGATTTTGTATGATTTGTGTCTGTAACCTGTTTGATGAAATGGCCGCATGAAATCAAGTTTTGAATTTTGAAAATATTTTTGGTGGGTTTGCTAGATTGGTGCTAGTGAGTCTGCAGATGCTTGGGTTTTGAAAGTTGAGCTTGTTTGAGTGGTTTTTGAAAAAGTGGGATCTTCCCATATGATAAAGATTCAATTTTGAATTGTCATTTAAACTATGCATTTGAAAGTTTCTGGATGATCACAAAGTGGGCCTTGATACCTTGTTATGAGTACATTCAAGGGGTGCAAAGATCCAGAAAAGTTTCCATTAGGTTCTGAAAGTTTGAGACAGCCAAAGTAGGCATGGGAGTTAAATTGGTCAAAATGACCATTCCTTTATTTTATTGGTTTTGATTTATTTGTCTTTAGGAAAAGTTTGGGAAATGTTTAGATGATGTTTATTTCACCTAAGAAACATTTTACAAGCAAGGAAACATACAAACAAGGTGGTTCAAAAGAATTTCAAATTAAATGCATACACATATGCATGCCTTCATAATTTTAATTAGAAAAGTTTTTGTTAACCCTAATTTTGATGATTAGAGTTTGATGATTTAAGTTTAATATTTTTGGGATGTTACACTTGTGCAACCACTATCAAGCACCCACTCTGACCCTCCGGAAGCATAAGTCTACAAAAGATCAAGCTAATTTTTAGGTACCCATTTTTCAATGGGTCCTCTTTTGTTAGCAACAAGGGTCTTGGGAACCCAAATAGACCAAGCAATATAACCATCATAAGGGCCAACATATTGTGCATACACATCACCATAATAATCATGCATTAGAACATAGTGAGGGTTAGCACTTCCCGCAAAATCATCATGAGACATAGTTTTACCACTTGTGGTCTTACTTTCCACAATGGTCTTGTTGGTCTCTTGTGCGGGCTTGTCCTTCTTCTTCTTATTGTTCTTCTTCTTGGTTTTGGAAACAAAACCAATGCCCCCTTTATCACTACTACGCCTTTGCTTGCTCAAAAGATCATCAATGGACTTGTTGCCTTGTGGAAATGTGGCCTTAGCAAGCTCCCCCTTCAACCTAGCATTCTCTTCAAGAATAGTTGTGCTACTAGATGGAATGAAGTTACTAGGTGAAGGAATATTGGCCAATTGAGTTTGAAGTGTTTCATGGGACTTTGTGAGTGACAAGAGTTCACTCTCGAAGGCCTTGTGAGCCTTGTTAAGCAAACTAAAGTCCTCGGCAAGTTTTTCATGAACCACACCAAACTCAACTTTGTCCTTTTTAGCCCTTTTGTATTTAGCAATAGCATGATCACGCTCTTTGATGAGTTTGTTAACAATAATGTCATTTGCCTCATCAAGCCCTTCAAGTTTTAATTCAAGTGACAACCTAGTTTCTTGTTCTTCTTCTAGAGCATTGTTTAAAGCCTCTAGCTCAATCATATGTTCATGCCCAAGTTTACATCTTACATCTAGAAGCTCTTGAGTATGTGATAGTTGATCTAAGATGTTTCCAAAATGTAGCTTAGCATCACCTTCTAGGTTAGTCATAAACTCATCAAAGGCAATTAATTCCTTTTTAACATCAAGATACATCTCATCATCAATTTCATCATTATGTAAGTGAGTAGAGCGGGATGATGAAGATACCTCCGTTCCTCTTGCCATAAGGCAAGTGGCGTTCTTGGTGGAAGAGTTCTCATTTGGAGAATCGAAGAGTGAGAATGTCGGAGTAGAGGTGGTGGCAAGAGCAGCCACACCATGAGAAGTTTCCTCTTCGTCATCTTCATCATCTTCATTGTCGGAGGAGTACTCTTCATGAGTGATCAAGACAATTTCTCCCGGCTTCTTGTTGATGGGATTCTTTTTGATGAAAGGTTTCTTGTATGGTCCCTTGAGAGTCTTCTTCAACACAAGCTTACCACCATGATCTTCTCTCTTCTCATAGGGGCAACTAGCCACAAAGTGGTAGCGGTCACCACAATTGAAGCAAGTTCTCAACCTTGTGGTATTCTCTCTTTTCCCATTTGGATTGCTTCTCCGTTCCATTTCCATCTTGGCCTTGGCGGGGTTCTTCCAAAAGTTCTTTGCATAGAAAGCCATATATTGACCATGAGAAATCTTGACTTCATCGGGATGGTCCATGGAAATCCCTTCATCACTATCATCTTCATCCCCATGGTCCACAACTTTGGCCTTCAAAGCAACATTGACAACATTGCTCATACTAAGGGCACGAGCACGGGCATCTTTGGCATTCTTAGCGGCAACCTTGAAAGCAGCCATCTCTTGCATAACTTCATTTGAGGTCATGAGATGGTAGTTGTGTCTTCCTTGTAGGCTCTTCAAGTCGGTGGGCTCAAAAGGCATGAGTGCACTCACATATTTCCTTTTTATCCATGCATCATCTACATGTGAGGCACCCACATTCCTAAAAGCAGTGGCGGTGGTCTTGAGCCTTTGGTACATGTCTTCGTGATCTTCACCTTCTTTCATGTAGAAGCCTTCGGCTTCATTGCTTAGAGCATCATATCAGTTCCTCCTCATACTCTCATTTCCAATAAACAACACAGTGAGAGCATCCCAAGCTTCCTTGGCAATGCTAAAGTGCTCAATGTGTGGGTAATCCTTTGTTCCCAATCCTTGTTGAATCATATGCAAAGCAGTGGCATTGAGTTGACTATTGACAACCTCTCTTCTTGTCAAGTTGTTTGGATCCCCAATAAAGAGTCCATGCTCGATGATGTTCCATAGTTCAATGCAAGAGCTGCGCACATGAGTTCTCATTAGTGATTGCCATTGAGCAAAAGTAGCAGACTCTTCTAGCTTAGGTGGGTCACCTCTATTGTACACATGAGGGTGAGGGACGGTAGGATCGGGAGAGTACCAAGAATCACGGTGCTCACCCTTCCCCCATCAAGTTGTGTGGAGGAATTAGCGTTGTCTAGTTTGCCCCCTACCACCATACCCTCGGGGGATACCGAAGTATTCCCTTTAGGTACAACGGATGGTAGATCCTCTTGAGGAGATGGGGGTGATGAGCCATCTTTGTCTTTAAGAAGTTGCTCAAGCATCTTCTTGACTTCGTTGACCAAGGAAGAGCTCAATCTTGTTTCCAAGTTTCTGAGATCTTCCATGGTCACCGGGGTCGGCTCACTACCACCATCCCCTTCTTGGCTACCCATATTCTCTTAGGCGGTAAAGCCCAAATAAATAGCCGAGGCTCTGATACCAATTGAAAGGATCGTATGGGCACCTAGAGGGGGGGGGGGTGAATAGGTCCTACTTCAAATTTTACTCTTTTTTCAAATTAGGGTTTGACAAGAAAGGTAAATTCTCTAGAATATGCAACTATGGTGAATTTACCTATATGTCAATCAAGCACAACTAACACAACACTAAGCAAGAACAAGTAAGTAAAGTGCGGTAAAGGATAGAAGTAACCGAGGGAGTGGACACGGAGACACAAGGATTTGTTTCTCGTAGTTCCTTCCTTTTGAGGGGAAGTACGTCTACGTTTGGAGAGGGGGTGGTTTCAAACCA
This sequence comes from Avena sativa, assembly GCA_916181665.1. NCBI lineage: Eukaryota > Viridiplantae > Streptophyta > Magnoliopsida > Poales > Poaceae > Avena > Avena sativa. The sequence continues at coordinate 110,232,712 of OV702285.1, read as the reverse complement.
CCAACGCCACGAGAGGCCTCCCTTGTTCTCCGATGAACCTCAAAAATCTTTTCAAAATTCAAAACTTGATTTCATGCGGCCATTTCATCAAACAGGTTACAGACACAAATCATACAAAATCAAATCACTATTTGGAGCAGTGATTTGAGCCTAACTTGTCCCCTCTTTGGCTCACAACCATCTCAGTAGATCATCTAGCTAACTAAACCAAGCACTAGCACCACTGTGAGCTTGCCATTGTCATCAATGGTGAACAGCCGAGCACACCCTTTCCACCCCATAGTCGACAGCAAGCTAGGAGCAGCAGCGAGCCTAGCCAGCATGTCTGGGAGGCAGCCCATCGTCCACCGCCACTCACTGTCCCAGCCGCGAGCGTGCCAAGCCCTGGACCACACGCACGGACCGCGCATAGACCGCCAGCGACCATGCCGAGCGTGCGCAGAGCGCAACCCTCGACCAGCGCCCACGGACCACGCGCCGCCCTTATCGCGTGCATACACAATACCCACCGACCTAGGAGACCGCCAGACATCCTCGTTCGGCGCCCCGTGACGCACAGCCACCGCTCGCCGTAAAAAATGCCGCCTCTGCCGCGCAGAGCGTCGCATGTTCCAGACCAAGCCGCACCGCCCCACGCCTCAAAACCATGTCGTTGAGCTTCGCCAGGGAACACCGCACCGCCCCCTACCTTTGCCCATGCCAATAGCCGTCTGTACCATTGCCCCCGACGAGCTCACCGTGCGCCCCGTCGGTCCCCTCGCTTGACTATAAATAGTGGCTACCCCCGCTCGATTTCTTCACACCATCTCACTCCTCTCTCCTCACTGATCGTGCCACACCGTTCCCAGAGCAAGGCGAGCACCACCTCGCCGGAATTTCACCGGAGCCTGCCGCCTCTGGAGAAGAAGGGCGCCATCGATTTCGTCCACCCCAGGAGCAGCCGCGACCACTCCTGAGTTCGCCGTCGTCGACTTCGTCGTTCGCCCGCCTCGCCGACCCTCGCCTGCAACCCGGTGAGGCCCCAGCACCCCTCATTGGCCGCGCTAGGTTTCTTTCTCGCCGGCGTTGCTCAACGTCGACGATGACTCCCAGCCGTTGGATTAGAACTAGATCGAACGATCCACATCGCCCCGTACCGCTTCGCCCCTCCCTGTCTCACTGACGAGTGGGGACACCCACTTAAGCAGGCCGCGGGAGCACTGCGCTTAGCAGGCCGGCCCGTTAACTTTTCCCGCGCAGCCCAGTTATTTGAATTAAACCTTTTTCATTTTGTTTCAAACTCACTTCTGTACCCAACTTCAAAAATCAACCCAGATCGATTCAGTGCACCAAATTGAATGAAACCAATTTTGTTAGAAAGGACTGAGAATGCTGAATCCAAGCCCATTGGATTCAAGTCATTTGGATCTATAGATCACCCATGGTAAAAATAACAAGGCAGAAGCTTTTCTGCATTCAAACATTTTTCAATTTTAAACCATAATAGCTTTTGAGTTGATTCCAACTCTCAAAAATCACATTTAACCATACCTTTCAGAATATATAAAAATATATAGGTTTACTTGCAGAAATAATGTTCAAGTAATAAAAGAATGCTACATAGGCATTTCTAGCCACTTTAATTAATTAAAATAAAAGAGTAAAACCTTATTAAATTGTGACACCACTTTAAATCACATTCCCTTGGACTACAATATGTGGTGATGACATGTGTCAACATGATCCCATGTTTGGTTTGGAGAATATTAAATCTTAAGTAGTTTTTCAATGAGTAGAAATTACTTTTCTAAAAATAAAAGGAATTTAACCAAGCTTTAATCTTGTAATGTTAGAGATGATGCTAGATCATCGATATGACCCATATGTGTGATGATTGCAAGTAGTTAAGTATTGTTTGGTGATTGTGTACCTCGTATTTATTTATAGACGCTAGTACCGACCAAGGATACGAGGAGGAAGGAGGATACTACGAAGAAGAAGCCGAGGAGAACTTCAACCACTGCTCTGCACAAGGCAAGCTTATAATGATACTGTGCAAGCTTTATTAACTAAGTGGACCACTGCAAGCTAACCCTTGCAAGATACCCTACTGAGGCCACAAACCACTACTTGTTACTATGCCTACTATATGCCTTAAGCATATGTGATCATACCCACTTGACAAACCAATACTAGTTTTTACTTGCAAGCTTTAGACTTTATTTCTTTATCAAAGCTATTACTTAGAGTTTACTTAAGTGAATTATAGATATTAGAAATATATTTGAAGGTTGCATAAACAGCATAAAATTTGGCCTAAGCTACATAATCTTGATGTCATCTTAAGGCATGAGATGGAACTTAGTTAGAACTCCACTAGTTTACCACCCCTCATTACTTCTTACCCCCACCTGTAGATGCTAGTGCTAAGCATAAAACTTGGTCAACTTTAGATGGGAATACTTGGTGGAAAAATGGTTATGAAAACATTGGAATGATGAATCATTCTATTGAAATGTTGTGGACATGTGTTTCCAAACACCCGATGATTTTGGTGATGAAAACGATAAGGCATGAGCCTTAGCCCTTTATAAAACTGATGGTTGTCTGGATGTGATACCATTCCAATTTTATCGTACAACCACAATACCCGAAGATTGGGTAGGGCTTGACTGGAAACTTATATACCTTAGTATTAGTTCCCTCACGGCCGAGGTCTGAGCTGAGGCTACCTTGTGAAGATTGTCCACCTGTGCAGTACCCAAGATGATAGTTGGTCATGGTTGGGAGGCCAAACTCACATGAGAGGTGCTTATACTAGGGCGTGTAATCGAAAGGTTAGGATTGATTATCCGCATACTGATTATGATGAATTCAGGATTTGTTCCTGACAGATGTATCGAATGTTGTGGTGAAAGTGTACAATCTCTGTAGAGTGTCAAACTATTCGAATAGCCGCGTCCGCGGTTATGGACAGTTGGAGTGGCCATACTGTTCCCCCGTCAGACTTTTCAAAAGGACTTGTGAAATGATTTGAAACTTTTACTTGACCACAACAGAGTTGTGATATGAAATACAAGTTCCCACTTAGGGTTATACAATTGTGACGAGCATTCGTTGCTTCTAAACTTAGTAGAGATAAATATGGCTTTTGCAAAACAACCCTAGAGCCTAGTGTCCTATTATCCAAAAACCCCTTTACCTGTTAGTATTAGTTTGCGAGTACTTAAAGAGTACTCATGGCTTTATCCCTGGCTATTCCCATGGCCAGACTATGAAGAGGAGTACCTGGAGGATGGACCCCAGGAAGGTTACGACAACTAGGATCATCTCCCATCGTCAGCATTGCCTGTGACCCCGAAGATGGAGCTTCGCCTACGCTACCGTTATTATTACGTATTCCGCTGCTTGATGTTGTATTAAGAACTGGATCATGAGATCCCTATTGTGTAAGAACTTATGTATCGTTTGTAATGGATGATGTACTATGGTATCCAATTCTGTTATGTCTCGCAAAAATGGTAATCCTGGGATTGCGATGTATGGCATAATAGGCATCTGGGATTAAAAATCCGGGTGTTGACAAGTTGGTATCAGAGCCATCCTGACCATAGGAGACCCTAGTTAGACTGGACGTTTGAATCAAAAACTTAGTTTCAAAACCAAAGAAAACAAATATTTACAAAAACTTATTCTCATTCTTATCCCTTCGACTCTTTCATGAAAATTCATGTTCCTCAAAAACTCTTGCAAAATACATAAAATTTTGACACACTTAATCACTCTACTAACTTACTCATCCTATATTCTTATAGATGGACGTGAAGTACAACAAGTTTTACCAACTTGGGAATGGAGGAGAACTGATCTTTGAGAGGGATTTGGACCAGCTTTCGGAACTTCTGGAGCATCCGCACCCCGAGTTCTTCGGAGCTCAGCTCAATGATCAATGATGAGAAGATCTGCAGTGGCTAATTGTTGCAAGTCTCCGAGGAAAGATTGAACCTCCCACTGCGGAGGGAATTCAGTTTACCTTGAGGGAAAACAACTGGCTCGTTGGACTTGCCAGAGCCATGCAGGAAGCTCTTTCTCGTCTGTGTGGGAAGAGCATCAATGAGATCAAGGGAACTCGCCTTGAGTTTTGCCCAAGGCGTGATGCAAATGGACAACCCCTGGAAGCCCGATACCACCCCGAGCTGAAGACCCAATTGGACCACCTTAGCTTCATGATGTACGATCATCAGCAGGAGTTGGACAACTGCCGTGACTACTGCAACCACAAGTCTGCCATCATCAAGACGAAGGACCAGACCATCGCCCTGCTAGCAAAGGATCGCAACTCTCACCGCCGTCAGCTCGACAAGAAGGAGCGCATTATTGCCAGTCTTCGCCACCGCATCTCATCTCTGGAGGAGACCATCCACGAGAGAGACATGCAGTTGGAGGAAAGGGAGAATGCAGGAGATGATCTTCGTGGAGACCCCTACTCCTATCTTAGCGATGACGACGATTTTCGGGAGGATCAGGCTATGGATTTCTTCACCGATGAGTATGATTTCGCCTTCATCGATGATGATGAAGATGACGAAGCCACAGATTCCGAGGAGTAGTAGCACTTGAGCACTAGCATAGTGAATAGTATTCGGTCCCACTGTATCGTAGTTCTCAGAATGGTTCTTAAAACCATCTGCTTTTCTTTGTTGTGGTGTGTGTTGTATCGTGTGAATGAATGAATGAATGAATGAAAAAGCAAGTTGCTATAAAATCCGATTCAGACTTTAATTTTTTTTCAAAGACCCAAAACTTTAGAAATTTCCCTCTTTTCTCATGATCTACCTCAATCTTCAGATGCCACGTGGAGGAAGTGGTTCATCCCCGGACCCGATGTTGCAGATACTGCAAATGTTGACTTCTGACCGTGAAGCTGAAAGAGCGGAACGTCAAGCCAACCTAGCCACCCTTCAGCAGATAGCCCAGCTAGCCCACAACAACCAAGGCCACGGAAATCAGGACAACCACGGATCTAAACTCAAGAATTTCCAGAATACCAACCCACCTGTTTTCACTAAGTCCGAAGAGCCCCTAGACGCCGATGATTGGCTGCAAACCATGGAAAATAACTTAGAAGTAGCCGGAGTAGAAGCCAACGAGAAAGTCCTGTTCGCCACCCACTATCTAGCCGGAGATGCCAGAGCATGGTGGAACAGTGTTCGCGCAATGACCGGAGGCCAGATGATGACCTGGGAGGAATTCAAGGTCAAGTTTAGCAGAACCCATGTGCCACCGGGTTTTATCAAGAGAATGAGAGACGAGTTCAGAGAACTGAAGCAAGGAAGGATGACTGTAGTGGAATACCGTGACAAATTTTTGTCATTAGCTAGCTATGCCCCGGATGAAATAGACACTGAAGCCAAGAAGAAAGAAAGATTCCTGAATGGTCCGCATGACGAGATGCAGACGGTGTTAGTCAATATCCCCTTTGCGGATATTGAAGCCCTTGTCGACTCTGCTATCCAGATGGAAGGAAATATCAACCAAGCCAATGAGAACCGCAAGCGTCGTATGATGCATCAGCCAGGAACCCATCAGACCCCAAAGTATCGCCCTAACCCATCTTCAGGATTTGCCCCAAGGACCAACAGACCCCCGATGAACCGTCCGACCTATCCCAACCGTGGAAACCCTAGACCCGGAGGAAATCACAACAACCCCGACAACTCTAGCAATTTCAATCGTGCCCCACCCAAGTTGAACAACAACAATGTTACCGCCAACACCAACACTGCCCCGAGGACTGGAAAAAATGCTGTGCCTGTAGCAGCCAAGGACAAGTCGCAAGTGACGTATTATGACTGTGGAAATAAAGGCCACTATTTCAACGAGTGCCCCAACAAGAAGAATGCTACAGCCCCCAACGCCAATGTCCCAGCTCAGCAGCAGCGTCGTGTTCATCCAGGAAGAAGATTTGCCCCAGGGAATTCGCTCAACCGCAACGGCCGTCTTTTTCTCATGCATGCTGAAGAAGCTCAGGAAGCGCCAGATGTCGTGCTGGGTATGTTTTCTGTTAATTCAGTACTTGCAAGAGTGTTGTTTGATTCTGGTGCATCGCATTCATTTGTCACCGAAAGAATTTGCATGCACTAGTAAAATTCAACCAACCAAACTGAAGCATGTTATGATTGGTCAAATTCCTGGATCAACCACCAAGGCTAGGCAAATTTGCAAAGCCGTTCCTATCCGAATCCATGGCATAGATTTTTATGCAAATCTGATAGTACTCGGAACTAAAGGTTTGGAAGTACTACTAGGAATGGATTGGATGTCCAAACATAAAGGATTGATTGACTGTGCCAAGAAAGCCATAACTATGACCAGTACCGCCGGAATATCAGTCGAGCATATATCTGAAACCTTACCTCATCAATTCAAATGCAACAAGAGTATAGCCCAACCTACCATTGACCAAGTCCGGATAGTCTGTGAATACCCCGATGTATTTCCAGATGTTTTGCCCGGTATGCCCCCAGATCGGGATATCGAGTTTATCATCGAACTAATCCCCGGAACTGGACCCATAGCCTAGAGACCATATAGTATGAACCCGTCAGAGCTCGCGGAACTGAAGAAGCAACTGGATTCCATGCTGGAAATTGGATTGATTCAACCAAGTGCGTCACCTTGGAGATCACCTGTCTTGTTTGTGGACAAGAAGGATGGAGGTAACCGTTTGTGTACGGATTATCGGAAATTGAATGATGTCACCATCAAGAACAAGTACCCCTTGCCCAAGATAGAAGATTTGTTTGATCAGTTGACCGGTGCCAAAGTGTTTTCTAAGATTGATCTTAGAACTGGCTATCATCAACTCAAAATTCGTGCAGAGGATATTCCAAAGACTGCCTTTACCACCAGATATGGATTGTATGAGTATACAGTCATGTCTTTTGGATTAACCAATGCCCCCTCTTATTTCATGAATATCATGAATAAGATTTTTATGGACTTCCTGGATAAGTTTGTCGTTGTTTTCATCGATGACATTCTGATTTATTCCAAATCGGAAGAAGAACATGAGCTACACCTAAGGACCATTCTTGGAACCCTTAGAGAGCATCAGCTGTATGCAAAGTTTAGCAAATGTGAATTCTGGTTACAGGAGGTAGGATTCCTCGGTCACATTGTATCAGCCGGAGGAATTGCCGTTGACCCTACCAAAGTGAAAGACATAGAAGATTGGCAAGCCCCAACCACTCAAACCCAAGTTCGTGCATTTCTCGGATTGGCAGGATATTACCGCAAATTCGTAGAAGGATTTTCTAGTATCGCCCGACCCATGACCCAATTGCTGAAGAAGGACAAGAGGTTTGAATGGACCGACAAATGTGAAGCGAGTTTTCAAGAACTCAAGAGGAGATTGATTTCAGCCCCAATCTTGATCATGCCAGATATCACGAAGCCCTTCGATGTGTATTGTGACGCATCCAAGATTGGTCTCGGATGTGTGCTAATGCAAGAAGGCAAAGTTATATCTTATCTATCGCGACAATTGAAGCAACATGAGCAAAACTACCCAACCCATGACCTCGAACTCGTAGCCGTAGTTCTAGCCCTGAAGACATGCAAACACATTACCTGATGGGAAACCGTTGTGAGATCTATACGGATCACAAGAGCCTAAAGTATATTTTCACTCAGAAGGAGATGAATATGAGGCAGAGAAGATGGATTGAGCTAATCAAGGATTACGACCTGGACATTCACTATCACCCTGGTAAAGCCAACGTAGTAGCAGATGCCCTTAGCAGATTGCCGTGCCGCTTGAACTCCATGATTTTGAAGGAGCAACCAAGTCTGCACAAAGAGCTAGAAGATTTTCGGATGGAATTAGTAAGTGAAGGATTTTTGGCTAGCATAGAACTCCAGCCCACTTTGATCAGTCAGATTAAAGAGGCACAGAAGGGAAATGCCAGTATTGACGGAATCAAGCGCCGTATCGGTACAGGCAAAGTACCCGGATTCACCGAGGACGAAGAAGGAGTTTTGTGGTACAAAGGACGCCTTTGTGTACCAGCAGATTCCGAGTTGAAAGGAGTTATTTTGAAGGAGGATCATGATACTCTTTATTCTATCCATCCAGGAGGAACTAAGATGTATCAAGATTTAAAAGAGCAATTTTGGTGGCATAAGATGAAGAGAGATATCGGAAGCTATATCGCCAAGTGTGATATATGTCAGCGAGTCAAGGCAGGACATCAAAGACCCGCTGGATTGTTGCAACCCTTGCAGATTCCGGAATGGAAATGGGATTCTGTAGGAATGGACTTTATCACTGGACTACCTACTTCTAGTAGGGGAAATGACTCTATTTGGGTCATAGTGGACAGATTGTCCAAATTCGCCCATTTCTTGCCTGTCAAGACCACATATAAGAGTTCGAAACTAGCGGAGTTATACATCCCTAGAATCGTCAGTTTGCACGGAGTCCCCAAGAACATAGTATCGGATCAAGGAACTCAGTTTACCTCGAGATTCTGGAAGAAAGTCCAAGAAGGTTTAGGAACCCGTCTAGATTTCAGCACCGCGTATCACCCTCAGACCGATGGACAAATAGAGCGAGTAAACCAAATACTCGAAGATATGCTGAGAGCATGCGTGTTAGAATATGGATCCAAGTGGGAAGACTGTCTGCCGTTTGCAGAATTTTCATACAACAACAGTTATAAAGCCAGTTTGCAAATGGCCCCATTTGAATTTATGTACGGAAGGAAGTGTCGCACCCCTTTGAACTGGTCGGAAGTAGGAGAGAGTCAGATTTTTGGACCCGACATCCTACGAGAAGCAGAAGAGAAGGTTCACAAGATTCGTGAGCACCTCAAGACCGCCCAATCCCGACAGAAGAGTTACGCCGAAAAGAGACGTTGAGACCTCGCCTTCAACATAGGAGATTTTTTTTATCTGAAAGTGTCACCATTGAAGGGAGTGCAGCGTTTCCAACTCAAAGGAAAGTTAGCCCCCAGATATATCGGACCTTTCAAAATTCTGAACCGTCGAGGAGAAGTGTCGTATCAATTGGAACTACCTGAAGAGATGTCAGCCGTGCACAATGTGTTCCATATCTCGTTACTTCGCAAGTGTCTCGAAGTCCCCGAGAAGACCGAAGTGTTCAAGAATATCGATCATCGGACCATAGAGATCAACGATGACCTGACCTATCCCGAAGTACCCATCTGTATTTTGGAAGAAGCTTTTCGAACTACCCGAACCCGAAGCATCAAGTTTCTCAAGATTCAGTGGAGCAACCACAAAGAAGAGGAAGCTACCTGGGAACGCGAAGATCACATTAGGACGGAGTTTCCCGATCTCTTCAAATCATAGGTAATCTTTTCGTCCTTTTTCAAATCTCGGGACGAGATTTTGTTTAAGGGGGGAAGGTTTGTAACATCCCAAAAATATTAAACTTAAATCATCAAACTCTAATCATCAAAATTAGGGTTAACAAAAACTTTTCTAATTAAAATTATGAAGGCATGCATATGTGTATGCATTTAATTTGAAATTCTTTTGAATCACCTTGTTTGTATGTTTCCTTGCTTGTAAAATGTTTCTTAGGTGAAATAAACATCATCTAAACATTTCCCAAACTTTTCCTAAAGACAAATAAATCAAAACCAATAAAATAAAGGAATGGTCATTTTGACCAATTTAACTCCCATGCCTACTTTGGCTGTCTCAAACTTTCAGAACCTAATGGAAACTTTTCTGGATCTTTGCACCCCTTGAATGTACTCATAACAAGGTATCAAGGCCCACTTTGTGATCATCCAGAAACTTTCAAATGCATAGTTTAAATGACAATTCAAAATTGAATCTTTATCATATGGGAAGATCCCACTTTTTCAAAAACCACTCAAACAAGCTCAACTTTCAAAACCCAAGCATCTGCAGACTCACTAGCACCAATCTAGCAAACCCACCAAAAATCTTTTCAAAATTCAAAACTTGATTTCATGCGGCCATTTCATCAAACAGGTTACAGACACAAATCATACAAAATCTAAACACTATTTGGAGCAGTGATTTGAGCCAAACTTGTCCCCTCTTTAGCTCACAACCATCTCAGTAGATCATATAGCTAACTAAACCAAGCACTAGCACCACTGTGAGCTTGCCATTGTCATCAATCGTGAACAGCCGAGCACACCCTTGCCACCCCATAGTCGACAGCAAGCTATGAGCAGCAGCAAGCCTATCCAGCATGTCTGGGAGGCAGCCCACCGTCCACCGCCACTCACTTTCCCAGCCGCGAGCGTTGCCAAGCCCTGGATCACACGCACGGACACGCACAGACCGCCAGCAACCATGCCGAGCGTGCGCCAGAACGCCACCATCGACCAGCGCCCACAGACCGCGCGCCGCCCTCACCGCGTGCATACACAATCCCCACCGACCTAGGAGACCGCCAGACATCCTCGTTCGCCACCCCGTGACGCATAGCCACCGCTTGCCGTCGAAAACGCCGCCTCTGCCGCGTAGAGCGTCGCATGTTCCAGATCAAGCCGCACCGCCCCACGCCTCAAAACCATGTCGTTGAGCATCGCCAGGGAACACTGCACCGCCCCTACCTTCACCCATGCCAATAGCCGTCTGTACCATCACCCCCGACGAGCTCACCGTGCGCCCCGTCGGTCCCCTCGCTCGACTATAAATAGAGGCCACCCCCGCTTGATTTCTTCACACCATCTCACTCCCCTCTCCTCACTGATCGTGCCACGCCGTTCCCAGAGCAAGGCGAGCACCACCTCGCCGGAATTTCACCGGAGACCGCCGCCTCTGGAGAAGAAGGGCGCCATCGATTTCGTCCACCCCAGGAGCTTCCGCGACCACCCCTGAGTTCACCGTCGTCGACTTCGTCGTTCGCCCGCCTCGCCGACCCTCGCCTACACCCCGGTGAGCCCCTAGCACCCCTCACTGGCCGCGCTAGGTTTCTTTCTCGCCGGCGTTGCTCAACGTCGACGATGACTCCCAGCCGTTGGATTAGAACTAGATCGAACGATCCACATCGCCCCGTACCGCTTCGCCCCTCCCTGTCTCAATGACGAGTGGGGACACCCACTTAAGCAGCCCGCGGGAGCACTGCGCTTAGCAGGCCGGCCCGTTAACTTTTCCCGCACAGCCCAGTTATTTGAATTAAACCTTTTTCATTTTGTTTCAAACTCACTTCTGTACCCAACTTCAAAAATCAACCCAGATCGATTCAGTGCACCAAATTGAATGAAACCAATTTTGTTAGAAAGGTCTGAGAATGCTGAATCCAAGCCCGTTGGATTCAAGTCATTTGGATCTATAGATCACCCATGGTAAAAATAACAAGTCAGAAGCTTTTCTGCATTCAAACATTTTTCAAATTAAAACCATAATAGCTTTTGAGTTGATTCCAACTCTCAAAAATCACATTTAACCATACCTTTCAGAAAATATAAAAATATATAGGTTTACTTGCATAAATAGTGTTCAAGTAATAAAAGAATGCTACATAAGCATTTCTAGCCACTTTAATTAATTAAAATAAAAGGGTAAAACCTTATTAAATTGTGACACCACTTTAAATCACATTCCCATGGACTACAATATGTGGTTATGACATGTGTCAACATGATCCCATGTTTGGTTTGGAGAATATTAAATCTTAAGTAGTTTTTCAATGAGTAGAAATTACTTTTCTAAAAATAAAAGGAATTAAACCAAGCTTTAATCTTGTAATGTTAGAGATGATGCTAGATCATCTATAGGACCCTTGTGTGTGATGATTGCAAGTAGTTAAGTATTGTTTGGTGATTGTGTACCTCGTATTTATTTATAGACGCTAGTACCGACCAAGGATACGAGGAGGAAGGAGGATCCTACGAAGAAGAAGCCGAGGAGAACTTCAACCACTGCTCTGCACAAGGCAAGCTTATACTGATATTGTGCAAGCTTTATTAACTAAGTGGACCACTGCAAGCTAACCCTTGCAAGATACCCTACTGAGGCCAAAAACCACTACTTGTTACTATGCCTACTATATGCCTTAAGCATATGTGATCATACCCACTTGACAAACCAATCCTAGTTTTTACTTGCAAGCTTTAGACTTTATTTCTTTATCAAAGCTATTACTTAGAGTTTACTTAAGTGAATTATAGATATTATAAAGATATTTGAAGGTTGCGTAAAGAGCATAAAATTTGGCCTAAGCTAGATAATCTTGATGTCATCTTAAGGCATGAGATGGAACTTAGTTAGAACTACACTAGTTTACCACCCCTCATTACTGCTTACCCCACCTGTAGATGCTAGTGCTAAGCATAAAACTTGATCAACTTTAGATGGGATTACTTGGTGGAAAAATGGTTATGAAAACCTTGGAATGATGGATCATTCTATTGAAATATTTTGGACATGTGTTTCCAAACACCCGATGATTTTGGTGATGAAAACGATAAGGCATGAGCCTTAGCCCTTTATAAAACTGATGGTTGTCTGGATGCGATACCATTCCAATTTTATCGTACAACCACAATACCCGAAGATTTGGTAGGGCTTGACTGGAAACTTATATACCTTAGTATTAGTTCCCTCACGGCCAAGGTCTGAGCTGAGGCTACCTTGTGAAGATTGTCCACCTTTGTAGTACCCAAGATGATAGTTGGTCATGGTTGGGAGGCCAAACTCACAGGAGAGGTGCTTATACTAGGGCGTGTAATCGAAAGGTTAGGATTAATTATCCGCATAGTGAGTATGGTGAATTCAGGATTTGTTCTTGAAGGATGTATCGAATGTTGTGGTGAAAGTGTACAATCTCTGCAGAGTGTCAAACTATTCGAATAGCCAGTCAGCGGTTATGGATAGTTGGAGTGGCCATACTGTTCCCCCGTCAGACTTTTAGAAAGGACTTGTGAAATGATTTGAAACTTTGACTTGACCACAACAGAGTTGTGATATGAAATACAAGTTCCCACTTAGGGTTATAAAATTGTGACGAGCATTCGTTGCTTCTAAACTTAGTAGAGATAAATCTGGCTTTTGCAAAACAACCCTAAAGCCTAGTGTCCTATTATCCAAAAACCCCTTTACCTGTTAGTATTAGTTTGCGAGTACTTAAAGAGTACTCATGGCTTTGTCCCTGGCTATTCTCATGGCAGACTATGAAGAGGAGTACCTGGAGGATGGACCCCAGGAAGGTTACGACAACTAGGATCATCTCCCATCGCCAGCATTTCCTGTGACCCCGAAGATGGAGTTTCGCCTACGCTACCGTTATTATTACGTATTCCGCTGCTTGATGTTGTATTAAGAACTGGATCATGAGATCCCTATTTGTGTAAGAACTTATGTATCGTTTGTAATGTATGATGTACTATGGTATCCAATTCTGTTATGTCTCGCAAAAATGGTAATCCTGGGATTGCGATGTATGGCATAACAGGCATCTGGGATTAAAAATCCGGGTGTTGACACTCCGGTCTGGAGTTTTCAGATCAGTGACAAATGAATGTGGTCTTTTCCCAAGAATATGTGTGCAGTTTATCAATGATAATACCAACCTGTGGACAATAACAAACAGTAAAATGATCTACTTGTTGTTAACAAACACCAAAAGTGATTATGACAATAAATGCCCTTTCAGTGGGCGTTCGGTCTAGACCGAAATTTCGGTTTTTGAACTTTGGTCTTTTTTGAATTCGGTCTCCCAAATTTGAGAACCGAATGAGGCTTACAATTTTTGATAACCGACCATTTCGGGTACCCGACATTTCGGTCTTTTATTTCGGTCATAACTGATTGTCGAAGACATGCTAATATCTCCAAAAAAAAGCTACGGTTCATAGTATTTTGACTATACTTCTGACAAAATATCAATGCAGTGCAGTCATATCTAATCATCAATTCAATGAGGGGACATGCTCATATTCAGAATTTAGAACACATGCCTCAAAATATTATTTTTACATTGACCAGATCGCACAGTGATAATAAAGTAATAATAGGAGAAGAGCATTAACATGTTTGCAACTTGTTCTTGTTCTGATGCAACTAGGTACTAGTTGCAGCCACCTACATCTTGTTCTCATCAGGGCACCCACAGTGTATAGCCAAAAGTGGTTCCATATTTGTCTTTTGTCTTTTGGAACTAGTTCCCTACATTGTGGAGGTGGTTCTAAATTGAGCAAAAGAGGGAACCGGAGCAAGAGGGTGCTCCGATGCCAAATATGGTTTTAAATTGATTAGCCAACCTGCTTGTGACATGTTCTCTGCTGTCATATCTTAGCCAAAATATAAGGCTATTCTTGTCAGGGTGGGACCGCATGGTGCAGGAATTTGGAATAGCTACATTGTGAAGCTGTAGCCAAATTGCATGGTGAAACCATATTCAGCTTTTTGTCAGATTTAGCTATAGAAACATTGTGGCTACCCTCACCAAGACACCAACGACTTGCAATCTGCACAATATGACACTTCTGCAAATTAAAACATGGCAGGAAAGAAGCAACGTCTTGCAATTATCTACAAAATTAGTGTCGAGACCAACTCGAAATTGTGAATGGAACAAACACAGATTACATACAACGTAGTACTCACCTCGTAGATTCACAGTAGTCGAGACAACCTCATAGAGTCGCAGTAGTCAAGACAGCCTAGGCGCCTGGTGAAGTCGAATACCCGGAGGCCGGAGTGGCGGCCTGGGTGCCTAGCGGAGCGGTGGAAGTTCGTGGGCAGCGCCGCGGAAGATCTGGAATATAGGCATATATAGAATGCAGGCAGGGGGATCCGGGGAGGCGGGGTCTGCGGAGAGGGAGGGGAATCGAAGGGGGGACTAGGAATTTGGCATGGGAACTTGGGATGCATCACCGATGGGGAAGGAATATTATCGGTCATTGACTGCTTTCTTGGGAAGATGTACAATATCGATGCTTACCTAGGCCTAGGTGGGAGTCGTACGAGCTGGTGATTGACTGTTTTTTTTATGCGGCCCTTGCTTATACAGACTATCGGGCTCTTCGGTTTGATCGGTCTTTTTGATGTGCAAACCGATTGGACCGTACTAAATTCGGTCTAAAAATAGTTCTACCCAAATTTTTAATCGGTCTTTTCGGTGTCGGTCCTTTCGGTTTCGGTCTCGGTTTTTTCGGTTTCAGTTTTCTGTCATCGGTTTATGTGCCCATCCCTAGAGTCAAGGACGACCCAAGGGGCCTTGCTGCCCATAAAATGGCACCAAGCGGTACCCCAAAAGGCACTCAAGTAGTAGCCTAGCCTCCCGCAATCTGCCGCCTCCTCCTAGGCCAAAACCCTAGAGGGCGCCGCCGCCGCCACACGCCGCTCCGCCGCCACCCTCCTCTCTCCTCCATCACCATAGTGTGGTGCTAAACCATAGGGTGGTATTCCCTAGGTATTCTTCTACTGTGATTTCGGAGCGCTGCCCGAGTTCTACTTTCATTTGGATCTAATCTAGAAGGAATGTGGAAGCGATGTTGGATTTTCATTGACATGTTCCTGCTTCGATCGTGTGTTCTTGATCACACCTCGATCCGGTGCCGCTGATATTGTACATGTGGATACCGGTGGAGGTGTGATACTTGGAGCACTTGATCGTGCGGATCCTCACAAGGAGAAATCTTATCGCGGCTATTCGACTAGCTGCGGGAATCGACGTTTTGACTACTTCGATAACGATGTCTTCATTGGTGCATGATCATGGGATCCGTTCGTGGGATAATATATCTCCTCGCGACTCGCTAAGCCTTGTTGTGGGGATCGATGCACGACCAACCTCGTCATCAACAAATTCCGCTAGTTCGATCTTCGAGGGTGATGATCCATTGCGTCTCCCCTTACATATGATCCTGGTTATGCGCTAATTTTTTTATTTTGCGTAGCGCGTCCCCGATAGCAAAACCCACCCTTCTGGAAATAGCTTTCTTCTCTAGCATCTTCCTCCTCTGTCTCACGGTCTCACCCAAATCTCTCGATCACTTTGTCGGGTCATCCTATTCCTGACTGCTCCACACTAGTACTCCTCTATCAATAATTACATAGCATGTTTGTTTCGTGTCATTTAACTTTGACTATTAGTTCATGAGATGTGTTTCATATTAATTACCATTGTATTTTTAATTTAAATTTGACAATATATCTTTTGTAATATATAACGCATATTTTTATGTGCCAAACTGATGGTCGAAGTTGAACTTTAAAACTTATTACAAAATGTAAATAGGGACAATGGGAATATATTTCAAGATAGATGGGCGCGAGCACACACTTATTCATCTAAACATCAACAATCATGAGTAACTCTGAACGCGGACATATTTAACCTTCCGTTTTTCTGGTGCCCTGACTATACTTAATTTATTACTCACGTGCGTGCACAAATACAACACTTGGAGTATGTTCTTTGGCAGCTCTTCTCACATTATCTTCGCAAAGTATTGCCAACTTTTCTGACATTGTCTTTAAAAATCTTGATAACATTTGGCCAACAAAAGGGTCATGTAATCTCTAGCCAATACTTTGGCTAGCCAATGACAACCAAATTTTGATAGGACATGTGCTATGACACGAGAAAAGCATACCCTTGATCTTTCTCAATAAATGTTACTCCTTAATATATATGAATTACGCTCTATATCATAAACAATGTGATAAGACAATATACTATAAAATAATATAGTACATTCCAATTTTTACCCCCTGTCTTGATATTTTGACACTAATTTCCCTATTTAGCACATCTTTTCATCTGTATTATCCCATTTAGCAAAAGTTTTGCAAGTTTTTATCCTCCCTAAGATTTTTGTACGTGATTTGTCACCGAGCAGATGGCTCTTTTTTTCTAAAAAAAGGGGTAAAAACTGATAAAACTTTTGCTAAATGGGGTAATAAGGATGAAAAATGTTAAATGGGGTAATAAAGATGAACAATGTTAAATGGGGTAATTGGTGTAAAAAATATTAAAAGGGGGACGTAAAAACTGGAATTTACTCAAATAATAACCATTGTAAGAACCAATAACAAAGTTGCGACCATAGAAAAGGGTCCTAATTACACTTTGGTTAACTAAAAGTACACATAGATAATCATCTGAAACTAGTTTTGTTCAGCACATGTCGAAGCAGAGCTACCGAGGATACCACTGAGACAACTCGAACTCTTTCTCCATACTATATTGTGTCTTGTGGATGCTTCGCTGCTTCTCATTTTGTCAATTCCTCCTAGAACCACATTAGGTAGCTGCTTTGGTGATTGAAGGCTTTCCAATGTCAACTCCACTTGTCTCATGGTTGGGCGATCCTCCGACTTCTCCGACTTCTTTGCCTCCCTCTTGTATAACCTGTGGGTCTAATGTTTGCGACAGATCATCTTCTCCATACAAGGTAGAAAGTAGGACAAGACCATCACCTTCCGGAGACACATATAAAAATGGCTTCCGTCTAGTCGGTAGTTCTACAAGCATGACACCGAAATCGTAAACATCGCTCTCACTGCAGGAAAACAGAACGTTGCACTGTATCCAGTATACACGGCAATGAACCATTTATACACGGCAAAGACGTTGCCATGCACCACCGCACGGCAACGCTCGGATGGCAATGTTCGGCTTGGCAATGTCTCTTTGCAATGTGCAATAGCCAATTTGCACGGCAAAGCGCTTTGCCGTGAGCCCTAGACCACCACACGATATAGTAAAGTAGATAACGCCCGCCGTCGCCTAGACGGTGTCCGGGGATCGTTGCCGTGTGATGCCTTGCCGTGCGCAATTTGTCGTTGCCGTGCAATCGCGCGTTGTCATGCACCTTATCCCTTTGCCGTGCGGCACCTTTGCCGTGTGATGTGCGCCTTTGCCGTGCACCTGTTCTGCGCCGTGCGCCCTTCGCCTACACACGACAAAGCCCTATGCAGGCACCACACAGCGTTTCCAGGTTGCCCAGCTAGCTGCCACCTGGCGCCAAATGTCCTTTGCCGTGTGCATACACACTGCAAAGGCCTAGTGGTTTCTTATTTTTTATTTAAATTTGATTTATTCCCGTTGTTAAATACAAAATATGAATAATATGAATATATGTGCTTCCAAACCAACATATCTAGCACCGGACACATATCAAATACATAAGAAGATCAACATATGTCTCATACAAATTGCATATGGAACACATAGTCCAACTATTCTCGACATAGACTCATAGTTCATACAAATTCAATATAGCATAGCAAACGAATACACGTTCAATACACATAGCTACTCCACATGTTCTCGACAAACGGCGACTATCTCCTTCCCTCATGCACATCCTACAAATTCGAAAGCAAAAACATGAGACTCACAAGCCACACTAGATGTGAAGATGTATGATATATATGAAATGGTCAAAATTTGGACAAGTAAAGGATACATGCTCTAAATTATGACAAGTCGAGTAAATTCAAGGAATAATGACCATGATCAAACGAGAAACTTAGAAACCATCTAAAAGTGGCTCACATGAGAGTAAATTCAATATACAAGTTATAAGTACTACTTCTATGGAAAAGTTCATGTTTTCCTCTATGGCTAAGTTTCTCTATGGCTAAGTTTGGCTAAGTTTTCTCTATGGAAATCTTGGCAAGTGATGAATGTAGAAGAACTAACCTTTATGGTAGCTAACCGTGTCCTTGTCCATGTCCATCTTCTTGTCCTTCTCCTACATTTTCATAAGATTGCTACATGAGATTGCTAAATTTTTCATAATGACATGGAATTGAACATAATGGCATGGAATGGCCAAATTTTGAACAAGTCCCCAACATTAGAGTAAATTTTGCAAGTGACGCAAGTGTAGGAGAACTCACTTGGAAACTGCGTTAAGCTCCGGACGATGTTCGGATTGGTGAGGGTATGAGGCGTCACCGGGCTCTAACCATGCGGTGCCTGGATGAGCGGCATATTCGATCCACTCGTCGACCCACCTTGCATCCCCGGCAACTACAACATAGGGAATATATTGCGAGCATTAGACAATAAGACAAGAGAAAAAATAGATATATTAAGTTAACCACTTACCCACCAGAAGGCGAAAGGAGGAGTAGGAGTAGTCCCCGGTGGAGCAGACAGAAGCTATTGGTTCACAAACCAGCCCATCATCTGCTGTTGCTGCATCATCTACTGCTGCATCCGCTCCTGCTGCTGGTACTCCCTAATCTGCTTCTCCAGCTACGCCTGCCGCTGCTCGGCCTCCTCACGGATTCGCTGTTCACTTGCATCCATATCCGCCTACATTGTGTTGCCACGATGTCATTAACATTGCAATGAAAAACATGTAATTAAGCGTAGAGGACTGAGGAAGCACATACCCGTAACCGGTCGACAGCTAGATCCGAAGTGGGCGGCGCTCAACCTGAGGCTTGTCGCTCGTACAACCACGATGGGTGTGGCATAGATAAGGAATGGTTGACGGGTCGACGGACCCGTCACCAATATATAAGTGACCATTCTTCAGGCCTTGTCCTGCAAGCACCGCAACCTCAGGGTCAAACTCCTCGGTGTGTGGCTGGGAGTCATCGTCCTGCTTCTGCTTGAACTTCGAGATGTATGACGTATACCGGGTGCTCGGCCACCTGGTTGACCCACATGGACCCCGTCGTAGGATGCGACGTCTTCCTGGTCTTCATCTTGTTATATAAGCCAAATAAGCTTTGGCTTCACGCCTGTCGCAAGTTCCTGCAAAAGAGAACATCTAATTAAGTGAAGGGGGATACCCTTGCGGAGTGAATAATAATGTGAAAACAAAGAATGAATGAAGCATTTGGTCACCTCTCTTTGAAGGTGAAGGGCGAGATTGATGATGCTTGGATATGTGATCCACCTCCCATCTCGGCCCTCTTCTGCTTTCCTTCCTCGTGCTTCTGGATGCACTGGGGGCACGTCCACCACATCACCATTGCCAAATGGCACATCCAGTCATTGACGACATACTGATGAGGGTTCTACATACATAAGATAGACCCATTATTACAACAGAAAGTACATGGAGATCAAGAAATCAATAACATAGAAATGCAAAATACCTGTAGGTACTGCCACGGGTGCCATGACCATTTCCCAAGCCTCATCCTTAGACATCCAAACTTTATGGTCGGCGTTCCAGTCGCGGACCCTCCAAACACGTGCCTTGTAGTGCATGCTTTTGAGGTGACATGCACCATCACAATCTTGATCAAAAATTTCAAAGCATTGAAAGCTAGGGTCAAAGTACTCTAAACATGAGCATGAAAGATGATTTTTTAACAATAAGACAAAGCAACTATGTTGCAACATGAAAACATACAAACAAGATCATGAATAACAATGCATTGAAAGACGTTTGTTTGTTTCACATACAGAAAACATAGCATAGTGGCATTCAGCTTGTCGCTCATGGAGTAGCAAAACATAAATGCATAGGACACCTTCAAAGTTCATAAGGGTGACTAGATACAAATAGTTCAAGAACAAGCAATATCAACATTATGGATCAATCAATATGTTTTGGGACAATGCACTTAGAACTAAGAATGACAACTATGCTCTCCTAATTGGTTCATAAAGATAGAAGGTGGAGACTCAATATAAAAGTAGGAAGAAAGGACCTTCACAGGGAAGCAGGGATTTCAAGTTTTATAAAAAGCTTCCAAAAATTGTGGTACTTGTTGATACGTCAGAAACGTATCTATAATTTTTGATGTTCCATGCTTGTTTAGTATCTACTTTTCTTTGCTTTGTCTATACTTTGAGGTGTTTTTATATATTTTCTGGAACTAACCTATTAACAAGTTGCCACAGTGCCAGTTGTCTATTTTCTTCTCTTTTTGGTTCCAGAAAGGCAGAAAATCAATATTCTTGGAATTGGACGGGACAAAACCCAAAGTCAATATTTTACCGTGGGCGACACGAAGTCCAGAGGAGAGACGGAGATGCAGGCCAGGGCGGCCAGACCCCCCTAGGCGCGGCCAGGGTGGGCTCGTGCCTAGGCAGGGTGTGGCCCCCCTGGTTGCCTCCGAGCCTCGCCTCTTCGCCTATAAGAAGCCCCTGATGCAGAAACCCTAGGCACTCGATCAAAACTCCACGAAACCGTTTGTAGCCGCCGCCACCATCGTCCCTAGATCGAGGGGATCTGAAGTTCTTCCCGGCACCCTGCCGGAGGGGAGATAATCCCGGAGGCCTTCTTCTCCGGTATGATGCGTGAGTAGTTCCACCTTGGACTATGGGTCCATGTAGTAGCTAGATGATTGTATCTCCTCCTTGTGCTTTCATGTATAGATCTTGTGAGCTCCGTTCATGATCAAGATCTAATCTTTTTGTAATCGTGCATATTGTGTTTGCGGGGATCCGATGGATATTGAGATTACTATGTCAGATTGATTAATAGTTTTGTCTTTATGATTTTATCATGTCTGTGTTGTTTGTGATCTTGCATGCTCTCCGTTGTTAGTAGCTATCTTCGCCAAGTAGTTGCTAGTGACTCCAAGAGGGGGTGTTTATGCTCGATAGTGGGTTCATGCCTCTAGTTTCCAAGGGAAGTGACAGAACTCTCTTCGGTTGTAGATGTGTTGTTGCCACTAGGGAGAAAACAACGGTCTCTTGTTGATGGAACAAGTGGATTGTTTACCTTACACACTTTTCTTAAAGCAGTTGTCTGTTGCTTGCAACTTAATACTGGAGGGGGTTCAGATGATAACCCAAAGGTGGACTACTAGTCATAGATGCAGTTGGATGGTGGTCCATGTATCTTGTTGTATTTCCCAATCGAATCTCATAAGATCTTTTTGTCTGGTATTGCATTATTATGCCTTGCTCAGTTCCTGTCAATTGCCATGCTGTAATTTGTTTACCCTTCATGCCATGTTGTTTATCTAAGGAGAGCACCTCTAGTGAACTATGGACCCCGGTCCAATCTTTACCATTGATACATCTTCCACTGTTACTGTTTACTTGCTGCAAACCATCATCCCTTTCGACACCATACATTTAATCCTTTGTTACAACAAACCAGTGAGATTGACAACCTCACTGATTCGTTGGGGCAAAGTCTTGAGTTTGTGTTGTGTAGGTTTCCGTGTTGCTTGCAACACCTGTGTGATGTTTCCTTCCACCTACTAGTTCGATAACCTTGGTTTCTTACTGAGGGAAGGCTTGTTGCTGTACTGCTTCACACCTTTCTCTTGGGGTTCCCAATAAGCTCTCAGGCGCCATCAATAAGCTTTATGGCGCCGTTGACGGGGAGGCTAAGAACGTCTTCACAAGGGGAGTCCTCCACTTCCTTTCTCTTTACTTTTTTTTAGTTTGCTTAGTTTCTTTTGCTTGGTTTTGTTTGCCTCTTGTTTTCAAAAACTCCAAAAAAATTGTTTAGTTTGGTTTGCTTTCTTGATTCAAAAACACAAAAAATTAGTTCCTACTCTAGTTGCCACCTTGCTCTATCTCATCATATTGTTCCCCAAGTTCGCCCTGAAATATCTTGCAATAGGTAGTGGCTCCATAATTGGGAAAGATAATATTGAATAATTCTTTAATCATGTTAGCAAGCATGGGGATATTGAGGATAAATCTATAGCAGAGCTTTCTCCTAATTATGAGATTTCTACAGCTTCTTTAGTTCATATGTTGGAGGCTAGGTTTGTTAGCCTTAACCCCATGATACAATCCTTGTTCCTAAAACTAAAAAAAAGAAAAGAATGCTGAAAAGAGAGAATTCATTCTTGAAACTTTGCTAAAAGAGTTCAATGATGTTGCTAGGGAAGCATTTCAATATGCTAGGCTCAAGTGTAGATTTTGTGGGTACTTATGATAAAACTAAGACTAGAGAGGAATTTAAGATACCCATACCCTTTAAGCTTGTTGGAATGCATGAAGAATTTGAAAAGAATTTTGATTGGATTGCTCCTGAAAATCTTTTTGATGAAATTAGTAAACCAAAGAAAGATGAGAAGGGATCCTACAAAAGCCATTTGTATGAGATACCTTTCATAGTTGAAGACTTTGCAAGTATTGATATTAATGCCTCATTTGAAAATACTTGATTCTTCTTGCTTCTTTCGTTAGTTCAACTTTCGTAGTCTCTGTAACTCGAATTGAGCTGATAATTTACTAATAAATCCCCCAGTATGTTAACTAACTTTCATTAGTTCAACACTTTTTGAGTTGAGCAACAAAAGATTTTCGAAAAAATTGGTTTCTACCTACTGGTCTGTTTTGACAGGTTTCTGCCATTATATGCATTTGCTTCTTATTGATTCCTTTTTGAGTTCTCTTTTGAGTAATTGAGCTTTTTGAAGGAGTTGCTACAGTAGCTTGTGTTTTTAGTGAAAAGTTTTTCTGTTCCAAAGCTTTGCCTAAAGGTCTAATATCTTTTGAATACACTAATGTTGCTAATGAAGATTGTGTGAAGTTTTGTATGAAGGAAAAATTTCAGGTGTAGAGAGAGAATGATGTAATAAGATGAAAAATGGACAAAATCTCAAGCTTGGGGATGCCACCCGATGTGGAGCAAGAGGATCTTGCATTGACTGTGATTTGGACATTAGCATGACATGCTGTAGCACCCCGGGTAAAACCACTATCAGAAAATTGTCTGCTGTTTATACTTTGTGCATCATCATGACATCATGCATATATTTTGCATAAATCTATTTTCTTAAAAGCCTATGCTGTTTTCTAAATAGCCCTCTCCTTTAATCTCAAACTAAAACATTGGTCTGTTCAGATCTTTTATTTATCTAAAAAGTATTTACAAAAATATTTTAAAAATAAAACAAATAATAAAATATTTTGTCCAGGAAGACCGCCACCGGTCAGGCCCAAGGCCCAACCGTCGGCCCGTCTACCACCCAGACCAAACCCTAGCTAAAGCAAACCTAACCCTAATCCCACCCACCCAACCACCTAGTCCTACCCCTTTCGCCGCCAGAACCACTCTCGCACTCGCGCGCAGCAGCCGAACCACCCAGCGTCGCCCTCTCCCTGGCCCCACCCCGCGAGCCTGGCCCACCACCCACGCCCACCAGCGACCGATTCCCTCTCTTTCTTCTCCCTCGCGTCGTGTTCCCCCACCCTGCTCGACTCCTCCTCGCGCGTAGAGACGCCGCCGCCGCCTGGCTCTCCTTCCGACGCCGTCGCCTCACCCTCTCCTGGGGCTCCCCGCCTCCCCTGTGTCCCCCTCGACCTCCTCGCCTTGGCCACATCTCGCCACCCCGCGCGGGACACCCGGCGCCCCTCCCTCTACTCCAGCCGATGCATCGCCGCCCTTCTCTCCTGTCTAGCCGGAGCCCGCCTCGGGCACGCAACCCTGCGCCCTTCCGCGGCTCCCCTGCATCGCGCCTGCATCGTCCCCTTCACCTCTCCGTCGCCACCAGAGCGACGTAAGCAGCCGCGCGCCTCCTCCATCGACCTCCGCTGGTCCTCCTCTGACCCGCCATGGCGCCGTTGGCCTCACCTCTCCACCGTACGCGCGAGCCACGTCTCCCTCCGCGCGAGCACCCGGGCGTGCCGTTGCATCCTCCTGTGGCCCCGCTGCTCCTCCCTGATGTACCTGGATGCGGCATCTACTCCTGTTCCACACCCGTCGGCGTGGTGCCTTAGTGTTTTACCACCACAAGAGCCCCATCTCAAGAACATATGGGTACATCAATGATGTTGGGCTTCAGGTATTTTGTCCTTTAAGTGCAGGTTGCCCTGCTGCTAATCGTTGTTTCCTTGTGACCTTCTCATTCCAAGTCTTTTTGTCTGTGCGATCGCCTCGCGGATTAGATGGAACCACGGTATTCCAAGTTCTCCTTCTCAAAATGGCAAGTTCAACATGGACCCGGAGAATTCCCGGCACCAAGATCGCCACACGGCACCCGTTCCCTCGGAACATCAGGCTCTTCTACACGGATGTCGGAACCCGAAGGCGATGGAACCAAAGACCCCGGATCCGAAGATCGGACCCGAACCCCTCCGAGCCTCTCCAAGATCTTCGACCGCCATGTGTGAACCCAAACCGAGGCCCCTATTTTTATAATAAAATGATGTTATCACTTGTTGCATATGAATTGAGCATGCTTGCATACACATTGTGGTTCGGGGTATTTTGTTGACTCACCTAATAATCAAATATGGCATTTATATACGGACTTTTCTAGTCTTATATTGACTCCATTTAAATTTGTGTAGCAAACCGGTGCCATATTTTTTTTCCTTGTTAAGCCAACATTTAAAATGTGCGGTATCTAAACAGCATGAACCATCTAATAAATTGTCGGGACTCCGGTTCCGCTTAATATTGCCTAATTGCATCGCATCCTTGCCATGCCATACATCATACTTCCATCATGCCCGATCTTTTGCTGTAGTATTAAATAGTGCATCCGGTGTTTCTTTTAGTGCATTGCTTATTCACGGATTAGGCTGATGAGTTGATGCGAGTGTCGACCCGATCTTCGGATGAACCTTCGACAATGTTTTTCAGGCGAGCATTCTCCCCCTTTCTACCTATTTTACGTTTCTAGTCTTTATTTCCTCTTGTTGATCTATTGCTATCTGTGTTGCGATGCTCTAGTTTTCGTACCCGTGGTATCCCTTGCAGCCTTATATTGCCTTGAACACATCCTATTACCTGTTGTTTGGTAGATAGTTGGACTTGCGTGTCGTAGTCCCTTGCTCAAGTGCTGTTGCGTGTCGTCAAGTACCACCGTTGTTGGAGTAATGCCGCATGTTTAAATGTTGGAGATGATCATGGCTTTAATTACCGTTTAATAACTAAAATTGAAGTAGGTAAATAATGCAGAGGCATAGGTGGGCAATAAATGTTATTTGGTTTTTAACCATCCACTTGTGTCCCGTAGGACCCCGAGTACTTGATACCTATTCTTTGAATATTCTCACTATCCGCATGTGGGACCATGAATCCCCCTAGCCAGAGCTTGAGTCATATCTTATTTCTTGGGGACACAAGTAGTTTGGGGCTTTATTACTATCCTGTACTTATGCCATGCTTTACTGCTTTATTTACGATTGCGCGTGGAGCGCCTGTACTGTTTTGGAACCAACGTGGAATGTTTTCGCGGTATCGACAAGCCTAGTCACACTTTTGGGTTCCTAGTCGTTTACATCCATTGTGACAAACCTCTAGGTCCGTCTCGGAGCCGGCCAACTTCGTCGCGGGTAGCTTAGTGGGGTGCCCC
Source organism: Avena sativa (assembly GCA_916181665.1). Classification (NCBI taxonomy): domain Eukaryota; kingdom Viridiplantae; phylum Streptophyta; class Magnoliopsida; order Poales; family Poaceae; genus Avena; species Avena sativa. The sequence goes on along the minus strand of OV702285.1, from coordinate 110,206,522 downwards.
CCTGAAATCTATATGAATCTTGCAATTGCTCTGTCGTGATGCCTCGTTGGGTTTTCATTTAGTTTTTCTCGAGGTTGATCGTGCGTGTGTTGCTATTTGTGCCCCCTGCAGGGTAAAACTTTCTGAAAGCCGTGTCCGCGGTTATGGATGACTTGGAGCACAGTATCTCGATCATAGATAACTATAACTAAAGTAGTGCTATAAATTTGACTTTATAATGACTAGTAATCAGCTTCACTATAATGGAATGGCTAAATGAAAGTGCCAATAACTGCTGGGTTTGGGATGCCTCATGCTATATGTATCTGACTAGTAAGTACTACAACTACACCGGAATGGTTAACTAAAACTGCCCACTGCTTATTATATCAGGATGACTCATGCTATCTATATCTGACTAGTAATTGCCGTAACTATAATGGAATGAATAAAACTGCCAACTGTGTGAGTTCCTCGGTTGACTTCCTCGTTTGGTCTCGAGGGGGAAATACCAGGATGGGTATGCTTGGTGATAGTTTTAGGTTGGATCCGAATAGGTATTTCTTATCCCTATCTGATAGCCGCCAGCTGTATTGAGTCTCTATAGGTTGTTTAGTGCATGCTGCGCTGCCGCTTCAGTCCACCATACCTATGTAGGCGAGGACCGCCAAATTCTAGTCTCGCCGTGTACTGGCCTCAGTACTGACCGCTCTCTTTTTCCTTTGCCCTTTGCCGGCACCCCTTTTGTTTAAGTAGGTTTAAGATCGACGTTGTTAGCAGGGTTACCCTTCCGGCTTGGCCTGGGCAGGGTTATGGACGCCATTGGTTATTCTTCAGGGCTCTTAGCTCAATTTGCATCTTGTCCGTACTCGGACGCTGTATCGTTTTAAAGGTGATTTGGATCTTTGTATTGTATATCTGTATTCTTGACTCTTTGAGTCATTGTTGTATATATCTGTTCTGTGGGTTCCATCATGGAGTATTGTGTAATTATATTACTTCATTTTCCACCTGCACAAAAGTGCCTGGTGGGCACCTTTGAATCGTTGCTATGCGGGTTTGTCGGGATTCACTAAAACTTGCATAGGGCCGATTCTGAGGGTGTTACACATGCTAGGTGTTTTTTGACTGTATGCTTAGTGATTATTGTTGTAGAATGTTTTGTTCCAAACAATTGGGATTGCTTAGTCTGCCTTGAAGAAATTATGCGTTGTTTTAGCATGCAAAAGCATAGTATTGCGATATTCTCCTTTGATGCTTTGTTTGGGTTGACTTGGCACATGGTCACACCATGTTATTACTATGACAAGTCACCATAGCCTCCATGATCATTTAGTTCTTGACTTGTAGTACCACTCTATGCTTTGATTAGTAATGTTTTGTCGCTCTGCATGATTATGGCCACTATTGATCTCTTAGTTGGTTGCTCCCAGTCTTTTGCTAGCCTCCACTTGTATGAGTAAGCTCTACTTATGCTTCCAACTCCCAAGAAACCAAGTTATTCCAAAGTGTCCACTATAAACTCCTATTCATGGTGTGTTACACCATTCCAAGTATATTCTTGTTTTCATCTATCTTCCAATTAATAACTATTTTGTTATGTGAAAACTTAGTGATTAAAGCCCTCACAAACTTGGTGGCACACTTTATATTCTTTGCCCCTAATAAACTTGAACCATTGTGTCTCTATGTTGTATATGCTTGCACTTATACGTTGGAATTAGCAGAACCATGCTGTCATGGGGAACGTTTTCAACATTGCACTTGTACTTTATACTCAATTGATATCATGCTCTTTTTTCTATGGATGTCACCGGTGTGAAATAAAGAGGGAACTTGTAAGTCCATGGAGTAGGTATTTTGTGTTAGAGAAACGCCTGGTCCGCTAGCCTAAGCCATGCCTAATCATGGTGGAAACTTGCAGCATCACCATAGTGAGCTATCTATGAAGCATCCTCAATAAAAAGCTATGCACATAGTAAATAAAAACATCGCTGAGATGCTCATTGTCTGCTTGCCTTGTCATTTTGGTTATGGGATAGCTCATGTACCATGTGCAAGGGGTACCCCGTTGGCGGTTCTCTATGATACGCATGTACTTACAATGACAAGAACTTATAGGTGACTGAAGTTGAGTAGAATGAGGTGTGGCCCTCATATTTAAGGGACTTGAGATTTCCAACTTATACTTTGTCAAGCATATAATCCATAGTTTGTTCACTTTAACCTTAATCACTTCAATATGCTTATGATAGGGGCAATGAGGGCTGAAAGCTAACAAGTACCATAATTTTTGGAAGCTCTTTTTGAAACTTGAAATCCCTGCTTCCCTTAATGAAGGGCCTTTCTTCCACTATTATATTGAGTCTCCACCTTCTACCTTTAGGCACCACTAATAGAGCATAGTTGCCATTCTTAGTTCTATGTGCAGTGTCCCAAAACTTATTGATTGATGCATATTGTGATATTACTTGTTCTTGTGCTACATGTTTATAGTCACCCTTGTGAACTTTGAAGGTGTCCTATGCATCTATTTGATACTCTATGAGGGACAAGCTGATTGCCACTATGCCATGTTTTCTGTATGTGAAACAAACAAATGATTTTCAATGCATGTTATTCATGATCTTTGTTTGTAGCCTTTCATGTTGCATGCATAGTTACTTTGTCTTATTGTTAGAACTCCATATTTCATGCACATGTTTAGAGTTCTTTGATCCCAGCTTGCAAATGGTTTGATCTTGGTTTTGATGGGGCATGTCACCTCAAAAATTATTCTTTTATCACTTACCTACTCGAGGACGAGCAGGAGTTAAACTTGAGGATGCTTGGTACGTTGGAAATGTATCTATAATTTTTTATGTTCCATGCTTGTTTAGTATCTACTTTGCTTTCCTGTGTCTATACTTTGAGGTGTTTTTATATCTTTTCTGGAACTAACCTATTAACAAGTTGCCACAGTGCCAGTTGCCTGTTTTCTTCTGTTTTTTGGTTCCAGAAAGGCAGAAAATCAATATTCTCGGATTTGGACGGGGCAAAAGCCAAAGTCAATATTTTACCGTGGGCGACACGACGTCCAGAGGAGAGACAGAGAGGCAGTCTAGGACCCCCCTAGGCACGTCCAAGGTGGGCCCGCGCCTGGGCAGGGTGTGGCCCCCCTGGTTGCCTCTGAGCCTCGCCTCTTCGCCTATAAGAATCCCCCGATGCAGAAACCCTAGGCACTCGATCAAAACTCCACGAAATCGTCTGTAGCCGCCACCACCATCATCCCTAGATCGGGGGGTTCTGAAGTTCTTCCCAGCACCCTGCCAGAGGGGAGATCATCCCGGAGGCCTTCTTCTCTGGTATGATGCGTGAGTAGTTCCACCTTGGACTATGGGTCCATATAGTAGCTAGATGTTTGTATCTCCTCCTTGTGCTTTCATGTATAGATCTTGTGAGCTCCGTTCATGATCAAGATCTAATCTTTTTGTAATCATGCATGTTGTGTTTGCGGAGACCGATGGATATTGAGATTACTATGTCAGATTGATTAATGGTTTTGTCTTTATGATTTCTATCATGTCTGTGTTGTTTGTGATCTTGCATGCTCTCCGTTGTTAGTAGCTATCTTGGCCAAGTAGTTGCTAGTTACTCCAAGAGGGGGTATTTATGCTCGATAGTGGGTTCATGCCTCTAGTTTCCAAGGGAAGTGATAGAAATATATTCGGTTGTAGATGTGCTGTTGCCACTAGGGAGAAAATAACGGTCTCTTGTTCATGGAACAAGTGGATTGTTTACCTTACACACTTTGCTTAAAGCAGTTGTCTGTTGCTTGCAACTTAATACTGGAGGGGGTTCGGATGATAACCCAAAGGTGGAATACTAGTCATAGATGCAGTTGGATGGCGGTCTATGTATCTTGTTGTATTTCCCAATCGAATCTCATAGGATCTTTTTGTCTAGTATTGCATTGTTATGCCTTGCTCAGTTCCTGTCAATTGCCCTGCTCTAATTTGTTTACCCTTCATGCGATGTTGTTTATCTAAGGAGAGCACATCTAGTGAACTATGGACCCCGGTCCAATCTTTACCATTGATACATCTTACACTATTACTATTTACTTGCTGCAAACCATCATCACCTTCCACACCATACGTTTAATCCTTTGTTATAGGAAACATGTGAGCTTGACAACCTCACTGATTCGTTGGGGAAAAGTCTTGAGTTTGTGTTGTGCACGTTTCTGCGTTGCTTGCAACACATATGTGATGTTTCCTTCCTCCTACTGGTTCGATAACCTCGGTTTCTTACTGATGGAAGGCTTGCTGTTGTACTGCTTCACACCTTTCCCTTGGGGTTCCCAACGAGCTCTCAGGCGCCATCACTTGTTAGCTTTCATCTCTCATTTCCCCTATCATAAGCATCTTGAAGTGATTAAGGTTAAAGTGAAAAAAGTATGGAGTATATGCTTGAAAGATCATAAGTTGGCAATCTCATGTGCCTTGAGTACGAGGGCCGTTCCTCATGCTACTTAACTTTAGTTACAAGCAAGTTCTTATCATTGTTAGTATATGTGTACCATAGAGAACCGCCAATGGGGTACACCTTGCCCCATGACACAGGAGCTATCCCATATCAAAATGACAAGGCAACAGATAGTGAGCATCTCAGCGATCCTTTTATTTACCATGAGCTATTTTTTCTTTTTCTCTCTCTTTTTTCTATTTTTTTCTGAGGACGCTTCATGGATTGCTCACTATGGTGATGCTGCAAGTTTCCACCATGATTAGGCATGGCTTAGGCTAGCGGACCAGGCGTTTATCTAACACACATACATAACTCCATGAACTTACATGCTCCCCTTTTATTTCACACCGCTGACATCCATAAATAAATGAGCATGATATCAACTGGGTAATATGTAGAGGTGTTGAAAGCGTTCCCCGTGACAACACGGTTCTGCTAATTCCCAACTTATAAGTGAAATCATATACAACATAGATGAGACAATGGTTCAATTTTATTAGGGGCAAGAAAAATAAATTGTGCCATGAAGTTTGTGAGATATTTAATCACTAATTTTCACATAACAAGTTTAATTTTAAGATAGATAAAACAAGAATATACTTGGAATGGTGTAACACACCATGCATAGGAATTTATAGTGGACTCTTCGGAATAACTTGGTTTCTTGGGAGTTGGATGCATGATTAGAGCTTACTCAATACAAGTGGAGGCTAGCAAAAGACTGGGAGCGACCAACTAAGAAAGCAATAATGGCCATAATCATGAAGTGCGACAAAACTGTAGGGTTCGCAGCATAGAAAACAAAAATTTTCCTACGATGTGAACTATATACCAAGATCTATCTACTAGATACAAACAACGGGCGGATGTATATCCGTAGAGAACATACCCTTGAAGACCGAAAAAGCTTAACGAGTTCAACTCGTGGTTGATGTAGACGATCTCTTGCCGATCTCAAGATCGAGAGGAAGTCCTAGCGCCGCAAATCAGCAGTGCATCCGTGCTCGCACACACGTTCGAGGCACCGAGCAACCTCCACCTCCTCGCTCCAGCGATGCAGCGGAAGCACAACTCTTTCTTGCCGAATAGCCACCGGGAACATGTATCTCGCTAGTCCGAGACCATGGGGAATAAATTCTAGAGGGGGAGAGAGATCCTTCACGAGGAGGTGTGAAAGACAAGTGAGGAGGGGGCTCCTTTTATAGGAGGAGGGGGGGAACCCCAAGGGGGTGGCCGGCGCATGGGGCTTCCCCCTTGCCCTCCCCTCTTCATGTGGGTGGACACTCCACTCACAAATCTCCTTTAAATTCCCTCCACTCAAAAGTCCACTCAAATTCCCATTAAATTTCCACCAAATTTAATGCAAACTCTCATTAAATAAAACTCTTTTATTTTATTCAGAATTTTGTCAATTACTTTAATGAAAACATTCACAAATAACCCCTTGCTAGAATTCTATTTCACATGCATAACCACTTTATGCAATTTCACCCGAAAACCTGTTTCGGTATCTAGTGAAATAAATTCCTGCGCTTGTTCATTCTTTCGGCATGAAACATTTGCTCCAATTGGATGTCGGTGTCTCTTAAGTGTGTCACCCTACGGTTCGTGAATAATGCGGACATGATCGAGACCCCTCTCGGGTCAATAATTAGAAGCGGGATCTAGAGACCCATACTGACTCCCACACATTCAACGATGACTTTCTTGTGATCGTCGGAACCTTTTACGCTAGTATCTTAATCCCTTTGTTTCACGATATATTACATGTCCGAGATTCGATCATCGGTATCTCCATACCTAGTTTGATCTCGTTACCGACATGCACTCTTTTCTCGTTCCTGTGATATAACATTCTAGTGATCAAATCACTTGCTTGCAAGCTAATCAATGTGATATCACCGAGAGGGCCCAGAGTATATCTATCCGTCATCGGGATGAACAAATTCCACTCTCGATCCATGAGCCTCAACATAACACTTTATTAGTTCTGAATCCATCTTTATAATCACCCTGTTACGGTGTGACGTTTGATGTTATCAAGAAACTCTTCCGGTGTTAGTGATTGACATGATCTCATGGTCTAAGGATTAGGATCACTTCGTAAGTTGTTATAGCAATATAAACTCAATGACTTTGATCGTAATGCTATACTTCAGATGAATGTTCATCACACCATTACACTAATGTTGTGATCCCATTATTAACAACATCCAATGTCCATGATCAGGAAACCTTGATCATCTTGTTAATCAATGAGCTAGTTTATGAGAGAGGCATAACTAGGAACTTTCTGTTTGTTTATTAAACACACATGTATTAACGTTTCCGTATTAATACAATTATAGCATGCAAAATAAACATCTATCATATACTTGGAATACACATAATAAACACTTTATTATTGCCTCTCATGGCATATTCCCTTCAGTCTCCCACTTGCACTAGAGACAATAATCTAGTTACATAGTGATAAATCTAACACCCATTGAGTTCTGGTGTTGATCATGTTTTGCTCTAGGGAGAGTTTTAGTCAACGGATCTGCTACATTGAGATCCGTATGTACTTTACATATCTTTATATCTCCATCCTTGACATGCTCGCGGATGGAGTGAAACCGGCGCTTAATATGCTTGGAATGCTTGTGAGACCTTGGATCTTTGGCATTGGCAATGGCACCATTGTTGTCACAATAGATCACCATTGGGTCCAACGCGTTTGCCACCACTCCTAGTTCGGATATGAACTCCTTCATCCAAACTGCTTCCTGAGCCGCTTCTGAAGCAGCAACATATTCGGCCTCCGTTGTTGATCCCGCTACCACAGGTTGTTTGGAGATCCTCCAACTAACCGCTCCGCCATTCATGAGAAATACGTATCCGGATTGAGACTTAGAGTCATCCGGATCGGTGTCAAAGCTAGCATCGACATAACACTTAGCGACGAGCTCTTCTTCACCTCCGTATACAAGAAACATATCCTTAGTTCTTCGTAAGTACTTAAGGATATTCTTGACCGCTATCCAGTGTTCCGAACCTGGATCCGATTGGTACCTACTAGTCAAACTAATAGCATGTGCCACATCCGGTCTTGTACATAGCATGGCGTACATTATAGAGCCTATGGCTGAAGCATAGGGGACTTTGTCCATTATCTCTCTTTCTTCCGCCGAAGCCGGACTTTGAGTCTTACTCAATGTCTTGCCTTGCAACATAGGTAAGAACCCCTTCTTACTTCCATCCATTTTAAACTTCTTTAAAATCTTATCAAGGTATGTACTTTGCGATAGCCCTATTAGGCGCCTAGATCTATCTCTATAGATCTTTATGCCTAATATGTATGACGCTTCACCTAGGTCCTTCATTGAAAATTTGCTGTTTAGATAACTTTTAACACTGTTTAAAAGATCTATATCATTTCCGATCAATAATATGTCATCCACATATAATATCAGAAATGCCACATTGCTCCCACTCACTTTCTTGTAAATACAAGCTTCTCCATAAGTTTGGACAAATCCAAACTCTTTGATCACCTCATCAAAGCGGAGATTCCAACTTCGTGATGCTTGCTTCAATCCATAGATGGATCGCTGAAGCTTGCACACCTTGTTAGCATCCTTAGGATCGACAAAAACTTTTGGTTGTATCATATACAACTCTTCTTCAATATTACCATTGAGAAACGCGGTTTTGACATCCATCTGCCATATCTCATAATCGAAATATGCAGAAATTGCTAACATAATCCTAACTGACTTTAGCATCGCTACGGGAGAGAAAGTCTCATCGTAGTCAACTCCTTGAATTTGTCGAAACCCCTTTGCGACAAGTCGAGCTTTATAGACGGTCACATTACCATCAGCATCAGTTTTCCTTTTGAAAATCCATTTGTTCTCCACGGCCTTTCGGTCGTGAGGTAATTCCACCAAGTTCCAAACTTGATTTTCATACATGGATTCCATCTCGGATTTCATGGCTTCTAACCATTTGTTGGAATCCGGCTCATCATCGCTTCTTCATACGTCGCAGGGTCATCATTTTCATCAACCATGAAATTCATGACAGAATTTCCGTACAGCTCGGGAGCTGCACGCGTCCTGTTTGACCTGCGAGGTTCGGTAGTACTCTCTTTCGGAGTTTCATGATCATTATCATTAGTTCCCTCTTCAACAGGTGGAGCCAACTCCGGAACAACTTCCGGCGCTGCGCTACTCGCCATACTTTGAAGAGAAGGTTCCACAACCTCTTCGAGTTCTACCTTCCGACTACTCACACCTTTCGTGAGAAACTCTTTCTCTAGAAAGGATCCATTCTTGGCAACAAAAACCTTGCCCTCGGATCTGTGATAGAAGGAATACCCAATAGTTTCTTTAGGGTATCCTATGAAGACGCATTTTCCGCTTTGGGTTTGAGTTTATCCGGTTGAAGTTTCTTCACATAAACATCGCATCCCCAAACTTTAAGAAATGACAGCTTAGGTTTGTTTCCAAACCACAATTCATACGGTGTCTTTTCAACGGATTTAGATGGTGCCCGACTTAAAGTGAATGCAGCAGTTTCTAGTGCATAACCCCAAAATGACAACGGCAAGTCCGTCAGAGACATCATAGATCGAACCATATCTAATAAAGTACGATTACGACGTTCCGACACACCATTTCGCTGTGGTGTTCCGGCAGGTGTGAGTTGTGAAACAATTCCACACTCTTTCATGTGAGTGCTAAACTCGTAACTTAGATACTCACCTCCACGGTCGGACCGTAGAAATTTGATCTTTCTATTACGATGATTTTCCACTTCATTCTGAAATTCCTTGAACTTTTCAAAGGTTTCAGACTTGTGTTTCATCAAGTAGATATAACCGTATCTACTCAAATCATCCGTGAAAGTAAAAAAATAACGATATCAACCTCGCGCCGACACACTCATTGGACCACATACATCAGAATGTATGATTTCCAATAAATCTGTCGCCCGTTCCATTGAACCGGAAAACGGCGTTCTAGTCATCTTGCCCATAAGGCATGGCTCACATGTATCAAATGATTCATAATCAAGTGATTCCAAAAGTCCATCCGAATGGAGCTTCTTCATGCGTTTAACGCCAATATGACCTAGACGGCAGTGCCACATATATGCGGATATATCATCATTAAGTTTAATCCTTTTAGAATCAAAATTATGAATATGTGTAACATTATCATCGAGATATAATAGAAATAAACCATTCATCATCGATGCATGACCATAAAAGATTTCATTCATATAAATGGAACAACCATTGTTCTCGGATTTAAATGAATAACCACTTCGCATCAAACACGATCCAGATACAATGTTCATGCTCAGTGCAGGCACCAGATAACATTTATTCAAGTTTATAACTAATCCCGACGGTAAGTGGAGAGGCAGCGTTCCGACGGCGATCACATCAACGCTTGATCCATTGCCGACACGCATCTTGACCTCACTCCTTGATAGCGGTCGCTTGTTCTGCAGCCCCTGATTCGAGTTACAAATATTAGCAACTGAACCGGTATCAAATACCCAGGTGCTACTGCGAGCACTAGTCAAGTACACATCAATAACATGTATATCATATATACCTTTGTTTGCCTTGCCGGCCTTCTTGTCTGCCAGATACTTGGGGCAGTTGCGCTTCCAGTGGCCAGTCCCCTTACAATAGTAGCACTCGGAATCAGACTTAGGTCCAACTCGGGGTTTCTTTTCAGGCGCGGCAACAGGCTTGCCGCCCTTACTTCCCTTCCGTTTTACCTTCTTGTCTTTCTTGAAACCAGTGTTCCTATTGATCATCAACACTTGATGTTCCTTTTTGATCTCCACTTCTGCAGTTTTAAGCATTGACAAAAGCTCGGGGAGAGACTTCTTCATGCCTTGCATATTATAGTTCATCATGAAGCTCTTATAGCTAGGTGGCAGAGACTGCAGAACACGATGGATGCCTAAGTCAATGGGAATCGATATTCCCAAGGACACAAGCTTATCGTCGTAACCCAACATCTTGAGTACATGCTCACTAACGGAGCTGTGCTCTTCCATCATGCAGCTAAAGAACTTTTCTGAAGCGTTGTAGCTCTCTACAACAGCATGTGTGTCAAAAATCATTTTCAACTCACCCATTGTATCAAATGCATTGCCGTTTTCGAAACGCTTTCGAAGTTCCGGCTCTAGTCCATACAATATGCCGCAACGAACTAAGTTGTGGTCCTCCTGACGAGTCTGATAGACATTCTTCTCCTCATCAGGGGCATCATCTAAAGGTGGGGGGCCTAACGGCGCTTCTATCACATATTGGTTTTGTGCAGCAGAGAGGAGAATCCTCAAATTCATGGCCCATTCGGTAAAGTTGCTACCGTTCGTTGCTAGTTTCTCTTTCTCCATGAACACATTGAAATTAAAAGCAGGTGGTGCCATCTACAACAGAATTTGTAAAGTTTAGACTAAGTGTATGATAGATTGAGTTCAACTAATCTATATTACGAATGAACTCCCACTCAAAAACGACATCCCTCGTGCCTTTTTGGTGATTACATGAACCAAATCCACTACACCAAGTCCGATCATCACGTGAGTCGGTATAGCTTCAAAGGCGAGCATCAAATGGGCATCATATCAACTATATGACTCATGCTTAACCTTTCGGTCCGTGTTCCGAGGCCATGTCTGTACATGCTAGGCTCGCCAAGTTAGAACCTTAGTATTCGCGTGTGTAACTGTTTTACACCCGAAATATGGTCGTGGATCCAAGAACACCCGATCATCACGTGATGTCTTGGAGCGACAAAACATAATCGGTGCATACTAAAGGAAGAACACATTCTTATCTTGATATTTAAATGAGGGATCATCTTATTATGCTAACAAAGCGCTAAACAAGCAATATAAGATGCTATCAAACATCATATGTTTATTAGTGAAATTATATGGTTCCCGCAGATGATCTCTATCATGTGCATCGTGGTATGATCACTATCATACCTATATGTGTAAATCCAAGGTCTATGGATTTTACACGCTATGTGTGTTGTAAGAGTATCATCTCATACTTCTACTTACAACACTACCATATCATAACACTAGCCCAGCAACAATCTAAACTAGACGCCTCTAATTTATCCATTGCAAGTTTTACGTGGCTTAGGGCTTTCGAGATAGAACCGTTCTTACCTACGAACATGAACCACAACGAGGATAATCAAATTGTTGACAACTCGCTTGCAAAATAGATATTGACTATAGTAGGAGAGACAGACACCCGCTAGCCACTTATGCAAACTAGTTGCATGTCAAGCGTGGAATAGGTCTCATGTGCGAGGACATGTAAAGTTTGTCCGGGCCGCTTCATCCCACTATGCCACCAATATCCAAAATTACAACAAAGTAGCAAAACCATGATCATCATCGCCCACATACTCATATGTGTACTACCCGTGTAAAGTATCTACGCATAGATCCGGCTCTGATACCACTGTAGGGTTCGCAGCATAGAAAACAAAAATTTTCCTACGATGTGAACTATATACCAAGATCTATCTACTAGATACAAACAACGGGCGGATGTATATCCGTAGAGAACATACCCTTGAAGACCGACAAAGCTTAACGAGTTCAACTCGTGGTTGATGTAGACGATCTCTTGCCGATCTCAAGATCGAGAGGAAGTCCTAGCGCCGCAAATCAGTAGCGCATCCGTGCTCGCACACACGTTCGAGGCACCGAGCAACCTCCGCCTCCTCGCTCCAGCGATGCAGCGGAAGCACAACTCTTTCTTGCCGAATAGCCACCGGGAACATGTATCTCGCTAGTCCGAGACCATGGGGAATAAATTCTAGAGGGGGAGAGAGATCCTTCACGAGGAGGTGTGAGAGACAAGTGAGGAGGGGGGCTCCTTTTATAGGAGGAGGGGGGGGGGAACCCCAAGGGGGTGGCCGGCGCATGGGGCTGCCCCCTTTCCCTCACCTCTTCATGTGGGTGGACACTCCACTCACAAATCTCCTTTAAATTCCCTCCACTCAAAAGTCCACTCAAATTCCCATTAAATTTCCACCAAATTTAATGCAAACTCTCATTAAATAAAACTCTTTTATTTTATTCAGAATTTTTTCAATTACTTTAATGACAAACATTCACAAATAACCCCTTGCTATAATTCTATTTCACATGCATAACCACTTTATGCAATTTCACCCGAAAACCTGTTTCGGTATCTAGTGAAATAAATTCATGCGCTTGTTCATTCTTTCGGCATGAAACATTTGCTCCAATTGGATGTCGGTGTCTCTTAAGTGTGTCACCTACGGTTCGTGAATAATGCGGACATGATCGAGACCCCTCTCGGATCAATAATCAGAAGCGGGATCTAGAGACCCATACTGACTCCCACACATTCAACGATGACTTTCTTGTGATCGTCGGAACCTTTTACGCTAGTATCTTAATCCCTTTGTTTCACGATATATTACATGTCCGAGATTCGATCATCGGTATCTCCATACCTAGTTTGATCTCGTTACCGACATGCACTCTTTTCTCGTTCCTGTGATATAACATTCCAGTGATCAAATCACTTGCTTGCAAGCTAATCAATGTGATATCACCGAGAGGGCCCAGAGTATATCTATCCGTCATCGGGATGAACAAATTCCACTCTCGATCCATGAGCCTCAACATAACACTTTATTAGTTCTGAATCCATCTTTATAATCACCCTGTTACGGTGTGACGTTTGATGTTATCAAGAAACTCTTCCGGTGTTAGTGATTGACATGATCTCATGGTCTAAGGATTAGGATCACTTCGTAAGTTGTTATAGCAATATAAACTCAATGACTTTGATCGTAATGCTATACTTCGGATGAATGTTCATCACACCATTACACTAATGTTGTGATCCCATTATTAACAACATCCAATGTCCATGATCAGGAAACCTTGATCATCTTGTTAATAAACGAGCTAGTTTATGAGAGAGGCATAACTAGGAACTTTTTGTTTGTTTATTAAACACACATGTATTAACGTTTCCGTATTAATACAATTATAGCATGCAAAATAAACATCTATCATATACTTGGAATACACATAATAAACACTTTATTATTGCCTCTCAGGGCATATTCCCTTCAAAAACATTATCAATCAAAGCATAAAATGGTACCACAAGTCAATAAACTAAATGATAATAGAGGCTAAGGTGACTTGTTCATAGTCATAACATGGTATGAGGATGTGCCAAGTCAACCCAAATAAAGCATCAAAGGAGAATACCACAATATGATGCTTTTGTATGCTAAAACAACGCATGATTCTTTCAAGCCACATTAAGCAATCTCAATTGTTTGGAACAAGTCATGCTACAACAATAATAACTAAGCATAAGGTCAAAACAACATCTAGCATGACATGATAAAGTCTAAGCCATAGTCAAAACAAGCTCCCTTTTGTACCACTTAAGCATGAAACTTTCTACTCTTTTCCAACACCAATCAACTTATTTGAAACAACACAGCGAAAGCGGGGGTTCAACTACTTTATTCAAGAAAACTAAACAAAATAAAACCAAAAATGAAAACTAAGACGCTCCAATAACAACACAACAGTGCGTGAAACAATAAAAACGAAGTGTCTAGAAAGAGACCTGAGATTTTATTAATGAAGAAGGGGATGCCTTGGGCATCCCCAAGCTTTGACGCTTGTACCTCTTGAATATTTCTTGGGGTGACACGGGGTGGCATCCCCAAGCTTGATATTTTGTCCATTCTTCATCTCATCACATCATTGTTCCCCTACACTTGAAAATTTCCTTCATACAGAACTTCACACAATCTTCATTAGCAACATTAGTGCATTCAAGATAATAAACCTTTGGGTTTAGTTTAAACACAGCAAAAATTTCATTAAAAACACAAGATACTGTATCAATTCCTTTAAAAAGCTCAAGTGATCAAGAAGAAGTCAAAAATATACCGATACAGAGGCAAATGCAAATAATTGCAAAAATCTGTCAAAATAGACCAGCAGGTAAAAACGGATATCTTCGAAGACGTTCTGTTGCTCAAATCGAAAAGTGTTGAACTAATGAAAGTTATATAACAACCTGGGGCATTTACTCAGAAAATTTCAGATCAATCAGACATACAGATATGTTTCACCAATTTTTACAGTGAAGCACAAAAATCTATTTCGGGACAACAACTTCCCCAAATCTTACTTCTCTCTTATTAGAGGTTATTCTTGGCACAAAAATCAAACAAAAAGGATAAGGAGAGGTTATTACAGTAGTAATAACTTCCAAGACTCAAGGAAACTATTGGGTTATCTCCCAAGAAGTACTTTTCTTTAACGCCTTTAAGTTAGGCACAAGAAGCAATAATCAAATATTTTCAAATGAAGAAGCATTAAACATCAATACTCGAAATTTCTTCAACTAGGAAAGGTATCTCATCCAAATGAGTTGTAGAGGATCCTCTCTCAGCACTCTTGGGTTCACTTCGTTCATCAAACGGTTTATCAGGAACAATTCAATCAAAATTCTTTTCTAAGGCTCCATGCATTCCTACAAGTTTAAAAGGTATGGGTATTTTAATTTCCTCTCTATTGGGTTGGGTTTTGTCCAACTTTTATAAAGTACCCATAAGATCTACACATGAGCCTAGCATATTAAAATGATCAAAGACTTTTTAGCTTCTTTAGCAACATCATTGAACTCCTTTAGCAAAGTTTCCAAAATAAAATCTCTCTTTTCAGTGTCCTCAATATCTTTAAGTTTAAGAAACATTATTTGCATCATGGGGTTAAGGTTAACAAACCTAGCCTCCAACATGTGAACTAAAGAAGATGCAGCAATTTCATAATTAGGTGCAAGTTCTGCTAAGGATCTATCCTCAATATCCTCATGTTTGCTAATATGATTAAAGAATTCTTTTATATTTTCTTTCCCAATTATAGAGCCACACCTATTGAAAGGTCTTTCAGGGTGAACTTAGGGATCAACATGGTGGGCTAGAACAAGGTAGCAACCATAGGGAGAACTAATTTTTTTGTGTTTTTGATAAGAAAAGGCAAACCAAACAAAAATACTTTTTTTTTGTAATTTTTGATAAAAAGAAGCAAGCAAAACAAAGCAAAAGTAACTAAACAAAAAAAGTAAAGAGAATGGTTGTGAAAGACTCCCCTTGTGAAGTTGTCCTTAACTCCCCAGCAACGGCGCCAGAAAAATCTTGACGTGGCTCAGTCAATTGCAGAGCTTCGTTGGGATACCCCAAGAGGAAGGTGTGATGAGCATAATAGCAAGTTTTCCCTCAGTAATGAAACCAAGGTTATCGAACCAGTAGGATGAAGGAAACAAATCCAAGGTGTTGCTAGCAACTTGGAATCCTGCACAACACAAACTCAAGACTTTTCCCCAACTTATAGTGAGGTTGTCAATCTCACTGGTTTGCTGAAAAAACAAAGGATTAAATGTATAGTGTGGAGGGTAATAGTTGCTTGCAGAAAGAAAACGATAACAATAGGGAATATATCAATGGTAAAGATTGTACCGGGGTCCACAATTCACTAGAGGTGTTCACCTTAAGATAGATAACATGCTAGGTGAACAAATTACAGTGGGGTAATTGACAGGACTGAGCAAGGCATAACAATGCAAATAATAGACATCATGATTCCTATGAGATTTTATCGGGCATTACAACAATATACATAGACCTTCATCCAACTACATCTATGACTAATAATCCACCTTTAGGTTATCATCTGAACCCCCTCCAGTATTAAGTTGCAAGCAACGGATAATTGCATTAAGCAATGTGTGTATAGTAAACAATACAATTGTTCCATGAACAAAAGATTGTTGTTTTCTCCCTAGTAGCAACAACACATCTACAACCTTAGAGATTCCTGTAAATTCCCTAGATTACTAGAGGCATGAACCAACTATCGAGCATAAATACTCCCTCTTGGAATCACTAGCATCTACTTGGCCAAGATAGCTACTAGCAACGGAGAGCATGCAAGATCACAAACAACACAGACATGATAGAATCAATAATCAATGAGACATGATAGAATCAATAATCAATCTGACATAGTATCTCAATATCCATCGGATCCCTGCAAACACAACATCTATGATTACAAATAGATGATCTTGATCATGAACAGATCTCACAAGATCTAAACATGATAGCACAAAGGAGGAGAAACAAACATCTAGCTACTATATGGACCCATAGTCCAAGGGTGAACTACTCACGTATCATACCGGAGGCTGGCATGGTGATGAAGAAGGCCTCCCGGATGATCTCTCCCCTACGGAAGGGTGCCGAGAAGAGCTTCAAATCCCCCTTATCTAGGGACGATGGTGGCGGCGGGTACAGACTGTTTCATGGAGATCTGATCGGGTGCTTAGGGTTTATGCATCGGGGGCCTTTTATAGGCGAAGAGGCGAGGAAGGGGGCACCTGAGGCGCCCACACTAGGTGGCGGCGCACCCTAGGGGGGCCCGCTCCACCCTAAGGTGTGGCGGCCTCATGGCCCTCCTTAGGTTGCCCTTCGGTCTCTGTGTTCATCCCGGTAAAATATTGACTTTGGCTTTTGTCCAATCGAATTCCGGGAATATTTCCATACTAGCTTTTCTGAAACCAAAAATAGCAGAAAATAGGCAACTGGCATTGCGACATCTTGTTAATGGGTTAGTCCCAGAAAATGTATAAAAATACCTCAAAGTGTAGGCAAAGCATATCAAAGTTGATACTAAACAAGCATGGGACATCAAAAATTATAGATACGTTTACGACGTATCATCCAGCAATCTTGCATAACACACCCCACCTCCCTCCAGGTCGTGCATTGTAGCAAAGCTACTGTACCACCCCCTCACTTTGTCTTTTATGCTTGGAAGAGGGAGGAGACATCACTTGAAAAACAACTCTTGTCCCCCTCTTAATATCTTGGCTACCACCACCCTCTCTCTACCCCAGCATGACCAGAAAACCATTTCCCTTGCCCACAACATCTAGCCACTGGTTTCCCCTCCTCTCCATGCCCACCATGGACCATGCCCATCATGAGCCATGTTGCTCTCAAATAAATAGAGCAGAGGCCCCCTGCCCTCCATTTGCCTTCATTCACCCTCACTCTGTCCACCTACATACACCAGTCACCCCTCTCCTTCTTCTTCCTTGCCTCACCCACAAGAAAAAAAGAAACGGCCTCTCCAATATTACTCAAAAACTGAGCACCACCCCTTCTCCCCTGCACCTCTTCCTCTGCATGTGGCCTCAAGGATACCCCAACCCCTGATCTACCCTTCCCCAGCTCCCCACCTTCTCCCCTACTCTCCTTAGCCAGTACCAAGCTTCTTGAGATCGGGAGGCTGCCAGTATTCCAGGGACGGTGTGCCCGCCATACTCCACCTATCCCTCCGATTTTTGTTCTTACGTGATCCCCTTATCAAGCCCTATCTAACCCCGCCCCTTTTCTTACGCAAGAACCCCTCGAACGTCGCCCCTGGTGAGATCCCGAAGGTGTACCATGGCCTCCTCACGCAAGACCCTCCCCGATGACGAACCCATTGTGTCGCCCACCCCTAAACTTGTAGAGGTCCCAACCTTTAATAAGGTAGAGATCCCTGTGTTTACAATGCTAGTCCCTGGATCAATAGCTAGCATCCACAGTTAAGATGTAATATCAAGAAACAAAGGTCATAATACAACTTTAAAACCAGGAATAAAATAATTCATTACATCTTACATAGCTCATTTGGCTATCTCAATACAATGCAGCAGAAATAACTATAGCATGGGGTCCTTCATCTTCAAAGTACCACATGCAAACATGTTGGTTGTAGACTTGTAATCCTAATCAACATTTTTATTTGGCTAGAAATGCTTTTATTCAAAGATTTATTCCTTAGCATCTCAAAATAAGTTTTTAAAACCAAAAGTTGGTTTCTATGGTCAGTAGGTTCAAAACAATCCATTTGCCAAAGATTTTATCACAAAAATAATTTTAGAATGAATTTTATATTCAAATTATGCCTACACAAGTTTCTGCAAAAACAACCATTTTACCCGAAGCAATTTACTAAACGAAGGGCATGGTTGGAAATTACTTGTCTTGCTGATTCCATTGATACAAAATTTGTAAAATTTGGACATGTGGTTTGAAAGTTATGCAATTTACAAAATCAAACATCTAATAGATTAGTTTCTGTTTTTAAAACAAAGGCTGGCCACGCGTCTTGTCCTGATTGGTCCATACCGGTTCATGCGGATCAAGCGTTGCGAGGCGTTGGATTAAAATGAGATCGTGCGGCACAGATCGCTCCATACCGCTTCGGGTTAAATCTATTCACACTCGTCAGATCAAGATCCTACGGTCCTCAACGCTTTGACCAAGAACCAGCGGCGCTGGCGGCGGCGACTGGTGGCGCGCGGTCAGACGGAGGCGTTCCCGGCGATTCAGGAAGCAGGGAAGGGAGAGAGGTAGCTCACAGGGTTCGCATGGCGATGCTGATGCTCAACGTTGTCGTCGCAGGGCAAGGGGAGCACGGGGTCATCTTCAATCTCTCGCCGGAGTTGGCAATGGCGTCGGGCACGCTCTGATGTTGACGGGGGCGAGGCTACGAAGTGTGCTAGGACATGAAACATGCGGTGTGAGATGCGGACGAGGTCACTGGCCACACGTGAATCATTTGAAAGAAGAGGAGCGGTCAGAACGTTACCGGGGGCGTCGCCGGAGTTGAAGCAGACGACAACGGTGTTCGGGTGTGGTCGTTGTCGATGATACGGTGCTCGCGCGGATGAACGGAAAGCACAGGGAGATGCGCCAGGGGCTGGGGATCACGCTCGCATGAAGCAGGGCTTGCGGGGGTGAGGGTGCTGGCCGGAATTGCTCGGAGTCTTGTCGGAGGCTGCGGTGGTGCAAACGCAAATGGGGACGGCCTGGGGGCGCTCTTGCAGCGGTTTCTGAGGGGAAAGAGGGGGGTAAGAGGGAGGTGTTTAAACGAGCTTGGTCATCAGGAGTAATCGTCGCAGCATTAATGTGTATTGAATCAATTTTTAAGAAGGCAGAAATGGCCGGCGAGGTGAGGGGCGAGGTCGTCGCGGGGTTGAAGACGCTGACGGGGCAGGTGGGGTCTCGCGGCAGCGAGAGAGAGAGAGGTGAGGTGGGTCCAGGTATTCAGCGAGTGAGCGGGTCGTTTCTCCGGTGCGAAGCGTTTTCCGCGGGGAGAGAGGGAGTGTGCTGATGTTGGGCTTAGTGGGCCAGGTCTGGTTGGGCTGCTCTGTTTTATTTTTTTCTTCTCCTGTTTATTTTTTCTTTTTCCAATTCTTTTATTCTGTTTTAATTTTTTTTAATCAATTCAAACATCCATTTGAATTCAAATTTCTTCCAAACTTTATGTATATTCAAATACTGTTTATTAATACATTTTAAAGTCAAATTTAGAATATTCCTTTTATTCTTTTTAGGGTCTTTCAATTATTTAAAATAGGCCCTTGCATTTATTCAAATAAGATTTAATAATGTTTTCAAACTCCATTTGAAATCTAAATCTTTCCAAATCTTTTCAGTAGGTTTTATTTATTTATTAGGGTGTCAAATAATTATTTGGAATATTTTTAATATGATTTATAAATCATTTAAATTGGGTATTTGTCTTTATTCCAACGAAATCAATTATAGTTTTAATTCCATTTTATTTAGGTGATTTCCTTGATTCCATTTAAGTTAATTAATTAACTTTTATTCTACTTGGGTAAATTCCAAATACTATTTTCCCATGATTTATTTAATCATTCTTATTAGGGATTGTTTTTATTCAAATAGAAATAGAATTTGGTTAATGCCATTTTATTTTATTTGGAAATTTCTTTATCCTTTTATTTTATTTGAATTTGGATTATATTTATTCCATTTGCTTATGGATTAGGCCAAGATTTAATTTGGTATTTTAAATATTTCTCATTTAATCTTTCTTTCTTTATCTCATAAAATCCACATCTTTTTATTTATAGATCCAAACTTGGTGATTCCAATTTGTAAAATATTATTTAGTATTTGTTTATCCTTTTAAATCTCTTTAGGATTATTTTCTCATCATTTGGTATGGATTTCTAGATAGGTGCTTTATTAGCTTTGGAAATTCAATTTCATTATCTTATTAAATTCATAAGATTTTATCTATGGCTCCAAATTAAGTGAAACCAATTTCTATGGTTTTCTAATATTTCTATTTGTCATTCTTGATCATTTGTAAATGTTTGTTGACAAATTTTTATATGGGTCTAATCCATGGTCTTAGAGGTATATTTGAAATTATTTTTCCTCCACTAGGGTTTTAGGGTTTTGGTTTATTTTCCAAGTGTTTAAATTTTCAAGATGCTTTTATGAAGGAAGCATTCCACTTGATTTGAATTTAGTTGGATTCAAATATTACTCAAGTTTGTTCAAGATGGGATTTTAAGTTTCCTGTTAGAAATAAAAAATTTGTTTTTACCCTAAATCTCAATAATTATTTATTTTGTTTATTTATTTTTCATATTACAAAATTTGGAAAATTTTGGGATGTGACAAAACTCCCCAGCGAGCACCGCGTCGCCCCACCGTCTTTCCCTCCGGCCTCTATGCCCTAGGTGAGCTCCCCATCCATCGCCCGTGAGAGCTAGGGTTCCCTCCCCGTCCATCGCGTCGCCCCGAGGAAGACGACCCAGGGTCGTCCATCGGGTTTTAATCCGACGGCTCCCGCCTACCCATACCGCTTCGCAGCCGCCCCATTGACGGGATGGGTCGGCCCTTCGGGACTCGGTTTCCTTCCGCCGTGCACGCGCTGCGCGAGCTGGGCCGGCCAGCCTCGAGCAGCCCACACCCAAGCCAGAGCAAGCCCAGGCGTCCTCCTTCCCATTTATTTCTCTAGATCGGAAAAAATAAGCAGTGAGGATTAAATCCAACCAAAATAGAAAACCACATGGTTTGGCCAGATCCAATTTTATACTTGTAACACATGTCATCCTCACCCTGCAAAACCAAAAATTGGACAAAATACCCTATGGGTATTTCCTGGAAATTAGTCTTCTAAGATGTGTCCTTAACACTCATAATGACTTCTAGGGGGTTTGGTAAAACCAAATGGAAGGACCCTAACTCCCTCGGGATGATATTTGAAATACCCAACCAATGGTATTGTTCCCATACCAAGGTGTACAATTATTTACCAGTACTAAAAATAACAAAAACAGGACAATATTGCATTTAATAAATTCTCTAGGCCAAACCAATACTGGTTCTGACCTAATTCCAACTCTTAGATGACATACATACCAATATCCATCAAATCCCAGAACATCATAAATTATTTAGCTTTTATTGAATTTTGGTGAATTAAATATTTCTGTGCATTGTTTATTCACCAATAAATTCATCACAGTAGCTTTGCTCATCCAAAAATGTTGATTCCAATTTCTATAGAAAGTTATTCCAAATACCTAACATATTTAATTGGAATCACATCAAAATCTTATATAGTAAATCTGGATAAAAAGACAAATATCATCCAGAACTGACTTGGGTATTTTCCCAAGGGCATTCTGGAAATTATTTTAGGATGATTCCAACTCCCACTGAATCAGTCCATCAAATACTACCTAAATCACCCAAGTAAATAATTTTAGGAACTCCAGAACATTTCTAGTGAATTCTTTCCTAAAAATAGAGCTTTATTCACTATAAAAATCATTATAAATCAATGGTAATTGATAAAATAGTGAAACCAATTTTGTTGGTTTCATTTTATCAATACCTTTCTGATGATATAATTTTTGTATATTGAAATCATATAGAAAAGGGACCTTGATCTAAAAATCCTCTGCTAACTAGTTTCTAGATAATAAAACCCATATGGATTCCTTCAAACGTTCCAAGACAATATCCCTATCCTTCTAATCCATCATCTCAACATCCTACTAATTTGTAACCTATATATCTTGTTTGTTTGTTGTATGGTATGATGATTATATGCCTTGTGTTGATGGTGTCTTTGTTTTTTTGCATGTATGATCCTCGATGGTAATAGTTGCGATTGTCTGACGATGAGAAGAAGAGATATTTTATTATTATTGGTATTATGGTTTTCTAAGAAGAAGTCCAGGGACAATTTCCATATGGCTGATCATTAGGCAAGCCACCTTATTTCTCATAAGCCCTTGTCCTATTTTTATACCTGTGCATGTTTTACCAACTGATTTATGTAAATTGCATGTTTTTACTTAAATGTGTTTTACATGTGGGAATGTTTGGCCCCTCCAAGCTATTACCACTTTAGTACCACTAGTTACAACCCTTGTTGGTTATACCTACTTTCCCTTAGTAGTATAGATCGTGTTTAACACCATACCCTTTGGAGACCCCGTTTTTAGCCTAAGCAAAAGTAGATGATGGGAAGACCCTGGAAAAAGGGTTTATAAAAATGTTTTACGAGAAAACCTTGGTGAGGTTTGACCTACCAAGAGAATTCTAGAAATGAAAAAGGTTTTGGTTTTACATAAAGGTTGTACGAATGATGGAGGAAAAATGCTTACAAAACGCATCGGGCTGTGCATGTTTTTCCCGAACAATTAACCCGTGCAACCATATTACTCTGAAATGGGACAGGGCTGGGCTATAAGTTTGCCTATTCTGGTATAGGTGCCTCACACTACTACAAGGGCAAACAATCCCTAGAGAGTGGGCCTTGCTCCATTTCAACGGTCCATGTGTAGCATCGACCGGGAGAAGGAACGAAGGGTCTACGGACCTCCATGCGTAACTATGAGCCCCTCATTGAAAGAGCACACCCGTCGAGGTGCAAAACACGCTCCGGTTGGCTTGGGAACTATATAGTGTGTCCTAGTTTTGAGGGGGTTAACCTCATAGGGTAGGCATTTGTACTAGAGTGGACATCTGGAAGGTCTTGACCGGTTATTCGACCCACGATCGGTGTAGATCAGGGACGGGTAATCGAATGGTGTGGGTAAAGTGTACAACCTCTGCAGAGTGTAAATCTATTCGAATAGTCATGTCCACGGTCATGGACGGATGGGAAGGCTGCTGTAGAGCGGTGCCGGTTTTGATTTCAAAAAGGACTTCGGAAAAGCAATTATTTGGAGATGTTTTGACCATGAGATGATCAGAAAGTGGAGGAAAGGAGTTTGGTCATGTGATGAGCGGGAAGGAATAACAAATGGGTGACCCAATCCTAGTGTTTTACAAAACTTTTCAAAAAGGTTTCCAAAATGTTTTGCAAAAGATTTCAATAAAACCTTGTAGATGCTATATCTACAAGAGAAAATACTTTAGAAAAGAACCTCTCATGGAGCCATCCTACCACTATAGCCATATTGCATATCTTATTGTTGTTATTTCCAAATGTGGTTTGCGAGTACATTCCAAGTACTCACCGGCATTTTCCCTGGCTGTTAACTTGGCCAGATTACCAAAAGAGCGAGGAGCAAAGAAGAAGCTGACGTCTATGCTAGCTAGGGCTTATCTCCGAGTCGGGAACCCTGTTGGGTTATGGCTTGACTTGGGTCCTTCGCGAGTAGAAGTTCCGTTGACATTATGTATTTTATCCCTTAGTGGCATTATGTAAGTTAATTATGTAAACATTGTTGTAATCAAAGCTGTAATGGATGTACACTTTGATATCTGTCGGTTATACTCGACGATGCACTGACCATGGGATCATGGTGGTATGCATAAAGGGTATTCCCGGACCGTAAATCCGGGGGTGCCACACATGACGCCATCAGTAGGTCGTCCATCAGAACAATGGCTATTACTACATGACTTAGTAACATAAAATTGAAATACTTTACCTTCATAATGACCATGACCATATCAAATCACATGCCCCTCCTGCAAAATAAAGTTAGACGCCTCTACTTTATCTATTGCAAGTTTTACATGGTTGTTACGACTTTCGTAATAGAACCGTTTCTAATCTACGAACTTTACAACCACAACATGGATCCATACAGTTGTCTCTACTACGCCCCTTTCGGGGCCCTCCGTTGTAAATGCTATATCAACTATTGTAAGAGAGACAGGCACCCGCTAGCCACTTATACAGAAAAAGCCGTATGTGGAGCGTGGAACCAGTCTCGCATAAGAGTACGCGTAAGGTCGGTCCAGGCCACTTCATCAAACAATCCCGCGATATAAACAAGTACACATGGGAGGGTAACAACTATAGCATCAATTCTCGCACAACACATGTGCGTACTGGTCATACAACACTGCTACACATAGATCGGCTCTGATACCACTGTTGGGGCTACAGGCAGAAAATCAAAAAAATTACTACAACGGATTGCCCCGATGCCCAAGATCTATCTACTAGTAATGCAGTAATGGCCTTGGTTTCGGATACATACTCTTGAAGTCCGAAAGCGGTTAACGTTATGAGGGGAACGTGGTTGATGTAGTCGTGCTTCCTTTGCTCCAACAACGTGCAGTAGTGCTGCTTACGACATCACAGTGCCTCAAGTATTGAACCTCGTGGCTTCGTACACATATGGTGTATGACAAGAACCTCTGTCTCCCCGATCACACCAGGAGTGCGGAAGTAGATCTCCGGCTTGAGAATTCCCGCAGCGCAACGGCGTGCTGCGGATGCGTTATCTCTTGCTCGAACAGCCCTGGGCCATGCCAACACATGGAGACAAATATAGAGAGAGATATTGGAGAGGAGGAGGAATTCCCAACTCATGGGATCTGTAGATTGATATGTGCCTCCAAGGGAAGAGGGGGGCCTCTTTATATAGGGGGCAGGGGGCATCCTTGCCCCTCCCCCGGCCCAAGCCATCTAGGCGGCGGCCCAAGGGAGAAGGGGCAGCGGCCAAGGGGGGCAGACCTAGGGCACCCCAAACCCTAGCCGCCGGCCAGGGAGGGGGCAGCCCTATGTAGGGGTTCGTAGCATGGAAAAGAAAAAATTTCTACCGCATGAACACACACAAGCCAAGTTCTATCTATTAGATTGTAGCAACGAGTCGATAGAGTACTCACCCTCAAAGATTCCAAAGCGGTTAGCGAGAGCAGATTCTCGTGGGTGATGTAGTCGTTCACTTGCCGATCTCAAGATCGCGTAGAACATCCTTCCAGCACCGTGTTCTGGCAACGCTCCCGCAGTCGGTCACATGTTCGGTACTCGATGAAGACCTTCCTCTCCCTTGTTCCAGCAGGCAGCGAAGGTTGTAGTTATCTCCTCGCGATTTCGGTAGCATGACGACGTGGTATTGGAGTTGAGAGGGGAGATCCCGTAGGGCTTCGCCTTAAGACGGAGCAGGTAGGTGGAGTAGAGGGGTTCCTCAGCGTCTAGGTTTAGAGGCCGAAGAGGATGAGTTGGGGCCGGGGGCAGCTAGGGCGGCGGCTTGGGCTAGGGTTTGTGGCGGTGTATTGAGCGGCAGCCCCCTCCCCTCTATTTATGAGAGGGAGGGATGGCAAGGGGAGGGGGAGGTCGAATCCTCCCCCAACTCCCTCTCCTCCTTGGTGCGCGATCGAGGGAGAGGAGGTTTCCTCTCCTCCCTCCACCAGGAAACATTGTCCCAGTTTGACTTTTCAAACTTGCCTTTTGACTTCCAATTTTGGAGTTTGATTTCTCTCTTTTATTTACCCAACCTAGTGACCTAGGACATGATGCAACCATTCCACTTTGTCATGACACATTCATATACCCTTCCCCATCCGGTTTGCTGAAACTTCTAGACCCTTCTAGAATATTCCGATGAAAACACCGAAATCATTCCCGAACTCCGGAATTAGACTTTCCTTATATCAATCTTATTCTCCGGACCATTCCAGATCTCCTCGTTATATCCCAGATCTCATCCGAGACTCCGAACAACATTCGGTCTTCTTACTCACATTCCATATTGTAACATACCAGCATTAGAGCTTAGAAATAAGCTGAACACAGGAGTGTGCATTGCATTCATGCATAGAATCCAAATAAATTTCGCGCTTTTAAAGAAAACTTGTCAAAGTGATTGAAGCTTCTCTTAACTTGATGGAATAAGAAATAGATCATCAAGTTGACTGCGATAAGTTTCAATAGGACCCTTTCTAAAACCTTATTTTGTGTAAGGGAGATTTGATCTAAGGATAGATCAAATGAAATAAAAGATAAAACCTAATACAATATGATTTAGATTTGATCCTTAGGTGATCATATCATAGTATCCATTATATCACTCATGAGTACCAATTTAAGGATATATGGAAGTTATGAAATATGTTAGTATCAAACTCATTGGATTCATCCATGAATTTAGAAGAATAAAAGGTGAATAAGGATATTTTGTAAAGTAAAGCTCATTATGTTAATCATGATAATGAATAGGAAAATGTAGTATATCTAGGAAAGGAATTCCTTACTTAAAGATCCATAATGGTGAAATATGGAAAATAGGCATTCTTGGTAAACAACCAACTCTAAATCTCAAATCAAATATAATATCCATCTCATGCTATTGATCCATCATCTGATGTCTATAACACTTTATAGAAATATTTCCCTATATAAAATTACATAAGCACATCTCTGTTAATTCCAACCATCATAACTATATGTGCTTAAGTATATCCTTATTAATTCCATTCTATAAAACATTCAAGATATAATTTTCAAGTACCAAAGGTGATGACAACAAATATCCCAACAAAAAACCATATTCTTAGTTATTGAATCTTTAACCATATCCATAAAAAGTCCAAGTATTTTAAGAAAAGAAAACCCTAAACCCAAAGGTAAATAATCATAATTCAAAATCCTAAACTTCCTTTTCTATCATAAAAGAATAGATGCAATCACCATTTTCCAAATCAATGGAAGTAGTAATGAACATATTAATCTCTTTCATATTTCATGCAACCAATGATGATATAGGATCAAAATACATATAAAAGTTTCTATTCAAACTATGAGCCAACTAGAGATAAGTTTATAAACAAATAAAAATATATCATTCAATAAATTCATAACTAAAATAGGAGAGAAAAATAATAAGAAAAGTTTCTACAAACTATTAAAAGGGGTTTCATATTGAGTAAATAAAAGAAATATAAAAAGAAAACATAATAAAAGTTCACAAAAGATACCAAATATTTTTTAGTATTGCTGCAAATATCCAGCAAATAAATCATACAAAGAAAGGTTCAAAATCTAATTCAAATTCAAATCTGAATAAGAAAACAGAAAATGGAAAAAGAATAAAACAAAGAAAAAAACCAAACCTGGCCGCAGCCCAACCCTATCTGCTTACCTGACACCCAGGTGCAGCCCACTTCGGCCCGCGACCAGCCCACCAGCAGCCCGTACTGCTTCAGCCTTCTATTTCTCGTCGTCTTCCTCGCCGGCGGAAGCAGCTGCGTGGCTTCACGGCGGTCGTCGATCTCCGACGCGTTACGATGCGCGCCGCCGTCAGTGGGGAGGGGGGTAAGAACGCCCTCGAGCTCCTCTATCCATTCGTACCCGAATCACTCTCTCTCGTCCTCTCTCTAAAATTTCCCCAACTATGATGAAACCCTAACTCGCCGGAGTTGCTCGTTGTCGTTGTTCAAGACCACCCCAAGGCCAACTGAAGGTTCCACTAGCATCGCCATGGTGGATTTCGTCTGCTAGGAGGAGGAATCGAGCCGGGAAGCCTAAAACCATGTGCATCGAGCTCGTCTGTCCTTGTCGTTGCCACTACAAGCTTCCTGGTGAGCTTCTGCTTCTGCTCGTTCTCTTCGATTTGATCCTAGTCATCTGTAGCGCTTTGTACGCATGCACCCGAGTAGGTCACCGTCGGAGCTCGTCGGAGCTAGTGCTCCGGTGACCATTCCGGGGTGGCACAACCATAGTCGGCGACCTTGATCTGGTGGTGTGGTCACGCTGACGTCAGCGTGACGACGTGCTGGGGTCAGCCTGGACCCAGTTCCCGGTTTGACCAGTCTTTGCTCACGTGGCTGATGACATGGCCTAGGGCCCATATGTCATTGACTGGGGGGGGGGGTAAAGACTGGGTCAGTAACTAATACATTTCTTTCATCTGAGAGATGAGGTGGACCATGGCCCACTAATCAGTGAATGGGGCTAGGTCTGGGTACGGTGTAAAAAGTATTTTCTGTTAGGAAATAAGTAAAATGTTATAATTCAATTAATAATATTCCAGAAATCAAATAAATGATTAAATCTTGTTTAATTAATAACTTTTGATTTATAATTCAGAAAAATGTGTATAATATATGAAAATTTGTAGAAAAATAAAATCTACAACTTAAATCTATTATCAAATATTAATATAATGATTATTTAAATAAATATTATTTAATAAAGGTTTTATATATAATAAAACTTTAATAATGCAAATTTTAATAATAGAAAAATGTGAAAAATATAAATCAAATACCAAAAATCTTAGAAAAACAAGAATTACAATTTAAAATTATAATCATACATTATAATTCAATTTAGTCAAGTATTTGTTATTTATTAACTATTTATAAAGAAATAAATCTTATAAAAATCATATCTTATTATTTATAAATCACAAAAATAAATGTAATATACCAAAATGATCACAAAAATAATATCTACATGTTAAAATCTAGTATTCCACTTTTGAGTTAAATAAAAAACTGAATTTTTTAATAACACAAATTTGAACTTATTTACTTCATTAATAATTTATATAAGGATAAATAAAATTTATTAATATTTCTAAAATAAGTTAGATTAATCTAATAAATAGTATTAGTCTTAAATATTAATAATATAAGATCATAATGGTTTAACACTTTATAAACACCTTTTTATTACATTACTTTCAACCTTAAATGAAAATCATAATCTAAAAGATTTCCATTCATAATAAAAACCTTAAAGAACAATTTAAAGATACATCAAATCCTTTCTATTTATTTCAACCACCAGATTACAAAACCACCATCACACTATAATTAATCCATAAATAGTTAAGGAATATTAACTATAACTACTTATTTATAAAAGGTAAATGGTACTACTCCATTATAAAATCAAGAAACCACTACACTAAGTAGAAGAATCACCACTATTAAGTAACCTTAAAGTAACATTACCAAATACACCAAGTACAAAGATTATAAATATTATACTTTCAAACTGTCTTTGTTTTAAAGTTAACTTAAGTCTACAAGGATTTAATTATAGCATTATAAACATTATCATATGTTTTATAGTTAACTTTGGTCTAAAGTAGTCAAGTTATAAAACAACTCAAGTCAAACCATTTGAGCAAACTAATAACATCAACCACCACTAACTAACCACAAAGCTTGTTCAGACCTTAGAAGAGAAACCTTTTCTTCAAATGTTATTCTTTTGCCACTTCAAACAAAAACTCTTGCATAGCAATATTGACTAGTACTTCATAGGCATATATATTTTATTACTACATATGTGTTGCTCACAACCACTTATAAGTTCTAATATAACACAAATGTGAAACCTATCTTAAAAAACCATGCATTCCAAAGTAATCATTTCCGGAATCCAAACCGTAAAGCAACGTTACCTCCTGTATTCGCGTTTAGAACGTGCATCACATTACTTATGCATAAAGGCATATTGCTTCTTTAAACATTAGTCCTTACCGGACCAATGATGCTGATTTAAGATTTTGGATCTTATACTGACTCGAAGACCGTGAGTGCATAATCTTGCAATCACAAAAGGCAAGTTCACACTTGCTCATGTCCTTTTCTTATTTTCTGTAAAGTATTTTACAAATCCAGTGTTGTCCTCACCTGCATTTGAAAAAGGTCAGAAAACACTATTTTCAATAATATT
Organism: Avena sativa; assembly: GCA_916181665.1. Lineage (NCBI taxonomy): Eukaryota > Viridiplantae > Streptophyta > Magnoliopsida > Poales > Poaceae > Avena > Avena sativa. The sequence continues at coordinate 110,176,165 of OV702285.1, read as the reverse complement.
GTGAACTATTGATTACTGATCCAGGGTGATCAGTTAATCTATTAAATCTGACAGTTAGAATAACACTGTTCAGAACTATATCACCTAGGACATAACAACCAATGTCGCCAGTGATTCTTGCGCCGTATCTTACGCGTTGACCATGAGATTTGGAATGGGACGGAGAAGTCAGCTGTATCTTCTTCCTCTCGCATGAAGCCAGATGTGCAGGTCATGGCTGTTATCCTCGTAGCGTGCATATTAATTGGTAATTCGTAGAGGATATGCAGCATATGGGTGGGAACCCTCAACGTCCCATGATAGTTCTGGCATCTAACGATTTGTACAAACCATTGCCGTGATTCGTTATGTGGGCATGGTGTACACCAAGGAGGCATGCGGGGTCGCGAAGGGGGCAGTGATTGGCTTGGATCATCTTCTGGGCCCCACATCATGGAATTGTGGATGGGAATAACCTGCCCGGTTGTGCAACAAAGAGTTGATCTCTCATGGGTAAAGTGACGCACCTCTGCAGAGTGTAAGAACTGTAACTTGTTACTCCCTGTTCCGGGAAGGAGCTGCTGTAACATCCCAAAAATATTAAACTAGAATCATCAAACTCTAATCACCAAATTTAGGGTTACCAAAAACTTTTCAAATTAAAAATATGAAAGCCTTCATATGAGTGTGCATTAAAATTTGGATTCTTTTGAATTTCCATGATTATGTGTTTCTTTGCTTGTAGAATGATTCTTAGGTGAAATAAATATCATATAAACAATCCCCAAACTTTTCCCAAAGATAAACAAATCAAAACAAACAAATTAAGTGAATGGTCACTTTGGCCAATTTAACTCCCATGCCTACTTTGGCTATCTGTAACTTTCAGAACTTAACAGAAACATGTATGGATCTTTGCACCCCTTGATAGTACTCATAACAAGGTACCAAGGCCCACTTTGTGATCATCCAAAAACATTTAAATGCATAGTTCAAATGACAGTTTAAAATTGAATCTTTTTCATATGGGAAGATCCCACTTTTTCAAAAGCCACTCAAACAAGCTAAATTTTCAAAACCCAAGCATCCACAGTATCACCAGCACATGCCTAGCACACCCACCAAAAATAATTTCAAAATTCAAAACTTGAATTCATGCGGCCATTTCATCAAACAGCTTGAAGATACAAATCAAACAAAATCAAAACACTATGTTGAGCAGTGTTTTGGGCCTAACTGGTACCCTCTCTAGCTCATAGCAACCTCAGTAGATCATCTAGCAAACTTAACTATGCTCTAGCCCCACTATAAACTTGCCAATGTCATCAATGGTGAATAGCCCGAGAGCACCCATGTCACCCCAGTGTGGACAGCAAGCTAGGAGAAGAACTAGCCGTGCCAACCTTGTCTAGGAGGTAGCCCATGGTTCACCGCCCCCTCTCGACCAGCCCTGCCTCGTAGACAGCAACCAGAACCGCCAGGAACGCCGCGCCCGCGCCGCTGTCGCCCATGCTGAAGCGCACCGCAGAGCACGCGCCGTTCCCACGCAACCCGACCACCTCGAGCCCTCGCCGCCCGCCAGCATGCACCCCACCGTCCCAGGAGACCGCCAGACATGCCCATTTCACCGCCCGTACCCCGTAGCCACCGCTCACCGCAGAGTTCGCCGCCTCTGCCTCGCAGAGCATCGCGCGTTCCTGACCGTTTGGCACCGCCCCTACAAGCGCATTCAAACCTTAGAGCATCGCAGGAGACCACCGATCGATCGCCACCCTCGACCATGCCTCTAGCAACCCGTAGCCATGTCGCCACCATCGCCTTCCCATCCCTCTCGGTCTCGCCGTCGAGCCTATAAAAGGAGGCCACCCCCAGCCGATGGAAGCACACCATTTCACTCCCCTCACCTCACTGATCGTTCCAACCCGTAGTCGGAGCAAGGCGAGCAGTGCATCACCGGAATTGTGCCGGAGCAGGCGCCTCTGGAGAAGAAGGGCGCCGTCGATTTCGTCCACCCCAGGAGCTGCCGCGACCACCCCTGAGTTCGCCGTCGTCGACTTCGTCGTTTGCCCGCATCGCCGACCTTTGCCTGAGACCCGGTGAGCCCCCGACGACCCCCACTGAGCTGCTAGGGTTCGAGCTCGCCGGTGACTAGTTCATCGTCGACGACAACCCTCAGCCCTCGATCTTCATTCTAATCCAACGCACCACATCGCCCCGTACTGCTTCGCGTGTTAAGAGTCGCTGACCAGCAGACCCGCCCTGTCAGTCGCGCCCCGCGTCGTAGAGTGACACTGGGCCGGCCCGTTAACCTTTCCCGCGCAGCCTACTCGTTTGAATTTAGATTTTTCTATTTAGATGCAATCTCAGTTCTATACCTAGTTTCAAAAATCAACCCAGCTCGATTCAGTGAACCAAATGGAATGAAACCAATTTTGTTAGAAAGATATTGAAATGCTTAATCCAAGACCGTTGGATTCAAATCATTTGAATCTATAGATCAACCTTGGTAAAAATAACAAGGCAGAAGCTTTTATGTATTCAAACATTTTTCAAATTTAAACCACAATAGCTTTTGAGTTGATTCCAACTCTCAAAAATCACATTTGATCATACCTTTCAGAATATATAAAAAATATGGGTTTACTTACAGAAATAATGTGCAAGTAATAAAAGAATGCCACATAGACATTTCTAGTCACTTTATTTAATTGAAATAAAAGGTTAAACCTTATTAAATTAGGACACCACTTTAAATCACATTCCCATGTACTGAAATATGTGGTGATGACATGTGTCAACATGATCCCATGTTTGGTTTGGAGAATATTAAATCTTAAGTAGTTTTTCAATGAGTAGAAATTACTTTTCTAAAAATAAATAAATAATGCAAGTGCTTTAATCTTGAATGTTAGTGATGATGCTAGATCATCTATAGAACCCTTGTGTGTGATGATTTAAAGTAGTTAGGTATTATTTGGTGATTGTGTACCTAGTATTTATTCATAGACGCTAGTACCGACCAAGGATACGAGGAGGAAGAAGGATACTACGAAGAAGAAGCCGAGGAGAACTTCAACCACTGCTCTGCACAAGGCAAGCTAACACTTGCAAGATACTCTACTTATGCAAGCCTATACTGATACTGATGCAAGCAAATACTTGCTTGCTACCATGACCACTAGATGCCTTAAGCATCTGTGATCATATCCACTTGATACCCCCTCCTAGTTTTACTTGCAAGCTTTATACCTTATTTCTTTATCAAAGCTCTTGCTTAGAGTCTACTTGAGTAAATTGTAGATATTAGAGAGATAATTGAAGGTTTCATAAAGAGCATAAAATTTGGCCTAAGCTAGATAATATTGATGTCATCCTAAGGCATGAGATTGAACTTAGTTAAACTACACTAGTTTACCACCCCTCATTAGTACTGACTCCCATTTTTAGATGCTAGTGCTAAGCATAAAAGTTGATCAACTTTAGATGGGAATACTTGGTGAAAATGGTTATGTAAACCTTGGAATGATGGATCATTCTATTGAGATGTTTTGACATGTGTTTCCGAACACCAGATGATTTTGGTGATGAAAATGTTGAGGCACGAGCCTTAGCCCTTTATAAAACTGATGGTTGTCTGGATGCGATACCATTCCAATGTTACCGTACAACCACAATACCCGAGAATTGGGTAGGGCTTGACTGGAAACTTATATACCTTAGTATGGGTTCCCTCACGGCCAAGGTCTGAGCTGAGGCTACCTTGTGAAGATTGTCCACCTGTGCAGTACCCAAGATTACAGCTGGTCATGGTTGGGAGGCCAAACTCACAGGAGAGGTGCTTATACTAGGGCGTGTAATTGAAAGGTTAGGATTGATTATCCGCATACTGAGTATGGTGAATTCAGGGTTTGTTCCTAACGGATGTATTGAATGTTGTGGTGAAAGTGTACAATCTCTGCAGAGTGTCAAACTATTCGAATAGCCGCGTCCGCGGTTATGGATAGTTGGAGTGGCCATACTTTTCCCCCGTCAGATGTTTTAAAAATGACTTGTGAAATGGATTGAGATTTTGACTTGACCACAACAGAGTTGTGATATGAAATTCAAGTTCCCACTTAGGTGTTATAAACTTTCAACTAGCTTTTCTTCCTTCTGAACTTAGTAGAGGTAAATCTGGCTTTTTGCAAAACAACCCTAGAGCTTAGTGTCCTACTACAAAAAACCCCTTCACTTGTTAGTATTAGTTTGCGAGTACTTAAAGAGTACTCATGGCTTTGTCCCTGGCTATTCCCGTGGCCAGACTATGAAGAGGAGTACCAGGATGATGGACCCCAGGAAGGTTACGACAACTAGGATCATCTCCCATCGTCAGCATTGCCTGTGACCCCGAAGATGGAGCTTCGCCTACGCTACCGTTATTATTACGTTATTCCGCTGCATGATTTGTATTAAGAACTGGATCATGAGATCCTTATTTGTGTAAGACCTTATGTATGGTTTGTAATGGATGATGTACTGTGGTATCCAATTCTGTTATGTCTCGCAAAAATGGTAATCCTGGGATTGCGATGTATGGCATAACAGGCATTTGGGATTAAAAATCCGGGTGTTGACAAGTTGGTATCAGATCCATCCTGACCATAGGAGACCCTAGTTAGACTGGACGTTTGAATCAAAAACTTAGTTTCAAAACCAAAGGAAGCAAATATTTACAAAAATTTATTCCCATTCTTATCACCTTGATTCTTTCATAAAAATTCACGTTCCTCAAAAACTCTTACAAAATACATAAAATTTGACACACTTGATCACTCTACTAACTTACTCATCCTATATTCTTATAGATGGACGTGAAGTACAGCAAGTTTTATCAATTGGGGAATGGAGGAGACCTTATCTTTGAGCAGGATTTGGACCAGCTTTCGGAAATTCTGGAGCGTCCGCACCCCGAGTTCTTCGGAGCTCAGCTCAATGATCAAGGAGGAGAAGATCTGCAGTGGCTAATTGTTGGAAGTCTCCGAGGAAAGATTGAACCTCCCACTGCCGAGGGAATTCAATTCACCTTAAGAGCGAACAACTGGCTCATGGTGACCGTCGGGGCGCACGGTGAGCTCGTCGGGGGCGAGGTTACAGGCGGTTAATGGCATGGGCAAGGGTAGGGGGCAGTGCGGTGTCTCCTGGCGATGCTCAACGACATGGTCTCGAGGCATGGGGCGGTGTGGTTTGGTCTGGAACGGGCGGTGCTCTGCGCGGCAGAGGCGGCGTCTTCGACAGCGGGTGGTGGCTGTGTGGCACGGGGCGACAAACGGGGATGTCTGGCGGTCTCCTGGGTCGGTGGGGATTGTGTATGCACGCGGCAAGGGCAGCGCGCGGTCTGTGGGCGCTGGTCGAGGGTGGTGCTTTGGCGCATGCTCGGCATGGTCTCTGGCGGTCTGGGCGCGCCTTGCGCGCGTGGTCCAGGGCTTGGCAACGCTCGCGCCTTATGTCTCAGGCTGATGTCAAGGTTTCTAACTTAGGCCAAATTTTATGCTCTTTATGCAACCTTCAACATCTTTCCAATCTCTACCAGTCACTTAAGTAAACTCTAAGTAAGCTTTGATAAAGAAATAGAGTAAGAAGCTTGCACATAAAACTAGGATTGGTTTATCGAGTGGGTATGATCACATACGCTTAAGGCATATAGTAGTCATAGAACAAGTATGGGTTTGTTGCATCAGTAGGGTATCTTGCAAGGGTTAGCTTGCATAGGTCAACTTGATTAGTAAGGCTTGCATAGGTATAGTATCAGCTTGCATCAATATCAGTATAAGCTTGTCTTGTGCAGAGCAGTGGTTGAAGTTCTCCTCGGCTTCTTCTTCGTAGTATCCTCCTTCCTCCTCATATCCTTGGTCGGTACTAGCGTCTATGAATAAATACGAGGTACACAATCACCAAACAATACTTAACTACTTGCAATCATCACACAAAAGGGTCCTATGGATGATCTAGCATCATCCCTAACATTACAAGGTTAAGGCTTGATTTAATTCCTTTTATTTTTAGAAAAGTAATTTCTACTCATTGAAAAACTACTTAAGATTTAATATTCTCCAAACCAAACATGGGATCATGTTGACACATGTCATCACCACATATTGTAGTCCATGGGAATGTGATTTAAAGTGGTGTCACAATTTAATAAGGTTTTACCCTTTTATTTTAATTAATTAAAGTGGCTAGAAATGCTTATGTAGCATTCTTTTATTACTTGAACATTATTTCTGCAAGTAAACCTATATATTTTTATATTTTCTGAAAGGTATGGTTAAATGTGATTTTTGAGAGTTGGAATCAACTCAAAAGCTATTATGGTTTAAATTTGAAAAATGTTTGAATGCACAAAAGCTTCTGCCTTGTTATTTTTACCATGGGTGATCTATAGATCCAAATGACTTGAATCCAACGGGCTTGGATTCAGCATTCACAGACCTTTACAACAAAATTGTTTTCATTCAATTTGGTGCACTGAATCGATCTGGGTTGATTTTTGAAGTTGGGTACAGAAGTGTGTTTGAATTGAAATAGAAAAAGGTTTAATCTGAATAACTGGGCTGCGCGGGAAAAGTTACTGGGCCGGCCTGCTAAGCGCAGTTCTCCCGCGGGCTGCTTAAGTGGGTGTCCCCACTCGTCAGTGACACGGGGCTAGGCGAAGCGGTATGGGGCGACGTGGATCGTTCGATCTAGTTCTAATCCAACGGCTGGGAGTCATCGTCGACGCGAGACAACGCCGGCGAGAACGAAACCTAGCGCGGCCAGTGATGGTTGTTGGGGGATCACCGGGGTACTGGCGAGGGTCAGCGAGGCGGGCGAACGACGAAGTCGATGATGGCGAATCTCCTGGTACCGGTGGCTTCTCCTGGGGCGGCTCCAATCACTGGCTCCCTTCTTCTCCAGAGGCGGCGGGCTCCGGTGAAATTCCGGCGGGGTGGTGCTTGCCTTGCTCTGAGAACGGTGTGGCACGATCAGTGAGGAGAGGGGAGTGAGATGGTGTGAACAAATCGTGCGGGGGTGGCCTCTTTTTATAGTCGAGCGAGGGGACCGTCGGGGCGCACGGTGAGCTCGTCGAGGGCGAGGTTACAGGCGGCTAATGGCGTGGACAAGGGTAGGGGACGGTGCGGTGTATACTGGCGATGCTCAACGACATGGTCTCGAGGCATGAGGCGGTGTGGTTTGGTCTGGAACGGGCAGTGCTCTGCGCGGCAGAGGCGGCGTCTTTGACGGCGGGTGGTGGCTGTGCGGCACGGGGTGGCAAACGGGGATGTCTGGCGGTCTCCTGGGTCGGTGGGGATTGTGTATGCACGCGGCGAGGGCGGCGCGCGGTCTGTGGGCGCTGGTCGAGGGTGGTGCTCTGGCGCATGCTCGGCATGGTCTCTAGCGGTCTGGCCGTGGCTTGCGCGCGTGGTCCAGGGCTTGGCAACGCTCGCGGCTGGGACAGGTAGTGGCGGTGGACGGTGGGCTGCCTCCCAGACAAGGTTGGCACGGCTAGTTCTTCCTCTAGCCTGCTGTCCACAATGGGGTGACAAGGGGGTGCTCGGCTGTTCACCATTGATGGCAATGGCAAGCTCACGGGGGTTCTAGTCCTTAGTTAAACTTCCTAGATGATCTACTGAGCTGTGTGTGAGCTAACTAGGGAACAAGTTAGGCTAATTTTACTGCACACTAGTGTTTGATGTTTGTTTGATTTGTGTCTGCAACCTGTTTGATGAAATGGCCGCATGAACTCAAGTTTTGAATTTTGAAAAGATTTTTGGTGGGTTTGCTAGATTGGTGCTGGTGAGTCTGCATATGCTTGGGTTTTGAAAGTTGAGCTTGTTTGAGTGGTTTTTGAAAAAGTGGGATCTTCCCATATGATAAAGATTCAATTTTGAATTGTCATTTAAACTATGCATTTGAAAGTTTCTGGATGATCACAAAGTGGGCCTTGATACCTTGTTATGAGTACATTCAAGGGGTGCAAAGATCCAGAAAAGTTTCTGTTAGGTTCTGAAAGTTTGAGACAGCCAAAGTAGGTATGGGAGTTAAATTGGCCAAAATGACCATTCATTTCATATATGTGTTTTGATTTACTTGTCTTTAGGAAAAGTGTGGGAAATGTTTTAGATGATGTTTATTTCTCCTAAGAAACATTTTACAAGCAATGAAACAAACAAACAAGGTGGTTTTAAAGGAATTCAAAATCCATGCATACACATATGCATGCATTCATGATTTCATTTAGAAAAGTTTTTGTTAACCCTAATTTTGATGATTAGAATTTGATGATCCAAGCTTAGTATTTTTGGGATGTTACAAACCTTGTCCAAACTTGAGTATCCTTGTCCACCCAGGTGGTTCATTGAGTACTTGTTTTATTATATAAAACATAAGTCTTTTTAACTCTTCATATAATCATAACATGTATCCCATCCCAATATATAGCAGGGCTAAGCATACTACAACTACAATGTTTCCACTAAGGAAGATATAGGGGTATCCTATTAGGATTTAGCATAGCATACAATATAGAAATCCATATCATGCATGTTTCAAAAATCCACTCAGTGTAATGAAAATAATAGGACTTGGATGATAGTGTCACTTGCCTTTTTAGTAGAGAATGTTGGTTCACTTCTTGATCTTGCAAATATCACTCTCTTCTAATTCCACTACAATACAATCAAGCAAACACATATTCAACACAACATTCAAACAACTTAACACACATAAAATAACAAAAACAAGGTCATGCATGCAAGCATGCAAAAGATAGTTTTATTTGCAAAAATGGTTTCTGCTAGGATCTAAACATTATAAAGTTCAAACTGGTCATTTACTAAAGTGGTAGAACCATTTGCAAAAGGTTTTATCTATACACCATTTTTAAATCAATTCATTATTCTATGTGGTTGAAAATGCTTTTATCAAAGCAATAATTTTATATTGTTCCTGAAATAAGTTGTTAATTCACAAAACTTGTTGTTTAGGGTCAGAAGGTTTGAATCAAATCATTTCCCAAAGGTTTTACTCAAAAATCATTTCTAAATCATTATCAATATTTTTATTTGACTAGAAATGAGTTAATTCAAATATTTATTCCTAAACTTCACAAAATATATTTTTAAATCCATAGGTTGGTTCCTAGGGTCAGTAGGTTCAAAAAAATCCATTTTGCAAAGATTTCACATTAAAAATTTATCTAGAACAATTTTTATACTCAAAATAAGCCTACACATGTTTCTGCAAATTCAACCAATTTACCAGAAGCAAAACATTAAACAAAGTTCATAGTTGCAAAGTACATGTTCTGCTGATTCCATTGATATAAAATTTGCAAAATTTGGACGTGTAGATTTAAAGTTATGAATTTTACAAGTTTGCATATCAATCAGATTCAAAATTCTGTTTTAAACAAAACTAGTGCCACGCGGGGCAATCTAATTGGCCGGTACCGGTTCACACGGATCGGCCTCTGCGAACTGTAGGATTTAACTAAGATCGAGCGGCGCTGATGCACACATACCCCTTCGATCACGTTCTATCATATCCGCTGGATGAGGATCTAACGGCTACGGCGCTATGACCAGGAACTGGCGGCGCTGCGCGGCGGCGACGGGCGGAGCACGCTCTGCTCGCGGTGGAGCCGGCGATACAGGAAGCGAGGAAGAGGGGGAGAGGGCTCACCGTGATCGCAGAGGTGTGGAGAAGCTCAACGTGCGGTTGTCTTGGCGAGGGGCGCTGAGATGCGACTGGGATTCCTCGCTGGAGTGCTTGTCTGCGTCAGGTTCCTCTGGTCGTCGACGGGGGCGAGGCTAGAGGTCATGTCGAGGCAAACGGAAGGGGGCATTAGATGCGTACGAGCATGGGGAGTACGGGAGTGTCAATAGAAGGGCTCGGGGCGGTCTGCTCTTACCAGGAAAGTTCGTCGGAGGCGAGACAGACGGCGGCGGCGAGTGGCGTTGAAGTTGCCGATGTTCTGGAGCGGGCGCGAGTGAATGGAGCACATGGGCAGGTGCGCCTGGAGGTGGGGAACAGGCTCGTGAGCAGTGTGAGGCGAGGGGCGGCTGGACGGCGCCGGAATTTCTCTGGGACGTCGTCGGAGACAGTGGGATGCGAGCTCGAATTGGAGTAGCCTAGGGGCGGTGGGGAGGCGGTGTTTGTGGGGAAAGAGATAGGAGACAGGGGCGATTAAATGGGCATGGTCATGGCGAGATATAACAGCGGCAATAACGCGAATTCATTGTCGCAATCAAAGGCAGCAACAGCACGGCGACGAGGTCGTGGTGGAGACGATGAACAGGAGTGTGGGGCCGTGCTGTCAGCGAGGTGGAGGAAATAGGAGTGGGGCCGGGCGTTCAGTGACCTCGCGGGTGCGCGTGTAAGTGAAAAACGATTCGCGCGTGGGGGTTTAGTTGGGCCTGCTGGGCCTGTTTGCTGGGCTGGTTCGTTTCACTTTTTTTATACAGTAAGCTTTTTTTCTTTTTCCATTTGATTTTCTGTTTTGATTTTCAAACAAACAATTCAAACAACAAATGAATTCAAACCTTTGCCAAACTTTGTGTAGTTTTTAATTCTGTTTAACAACACAAATCAAAGTCCAAAACAAAATAACTTTTATTCTTTTCAGGTTCCATTTATAATTAAATAAAATAGACCTTAGTCATTAATTCAAATAGGATTTGATTTATTTAAAATCTCCATTTGAAATCTAAATAATACCCAAAATCATTTCAGTAGGGTTTATTTGAAAATATAAAACACTTGGGAATCACATTTTAAAATAAATTAATAAGTTTTAGTGTTTATTTAAAATGGAAAGCCTTTACTTTAATAAAATTGGATATTAATAAAACTTCATTATTTCATTTAAATAAACCTTTACTCTTTTATCAAGTAGAAATATTTTATTTCAAAAGCTTGGCCAAGATTTAATTTGGCTTATAAAATAATCTTTATTTATAATTCTACCTTTCCTTTTTAAACCTAAATCTTTTTGTTAAAAGATCCAAAAATTGTGATTCCAAATATTTTAACTTTATTGTTTATTTATCTTTTTAAATCCCTTTAGGATTTTATTTAATCAAAGTAGGTTTTGATATTTCCCATTGGAATCAAAAAGTTTCTTCTCACCCTGAATTTCAACAAAGTTTTATTTTGTTTATTTAATTTTTCACATTTCAAAATTTGGAAAATTTTGGGATGTGACATATCACCACGAGCTGAAGACCCAATTGGACCACCTTAGCTTCATGATGTACGATCATCAGCAGGAATTGGACAATTGCCGTGACTACTCCAACCACAAGTCCGCCATCATCAAAACGAAGGATCAGACCATCGCCATGCTAGCAAAGGATCGCAAGTCTCGCCGCCGTCAGCTCGACAAGAAGGAGCGCATCATTGCCCGTCTTCGCCACCGTATCTTGGATTTGGAGGAGACCATCCACGAGAGAGACATGCAGTTGGAGGAAAGGGAGAATGCCGGAGAACATCTTCGTGGAGACCCCTACTCCTATCTCAGCGATGATGATGATTTTCTGGAGGATCAGGCTATTGATTTCTTCACCGATGAGGATGATTACGCCTTCATCGATGATGATGAGGATGATGACTACACCGACTCCGAGGAGTAGTAGCACTTGAGCACTAGCGTAGTGAGTTGTATTCAGTCCCACTGTATCGTAGTTTCCAGAATGGTTCTTAAAACCATCTGTTTACCTTTGTTGTGGTGTGTGTTTGTATCGTGTGCTATGAATGAATGAATGAAAAGCAAGTTGCTAGAAAATTTGAGTCAAACTTTAAAAACTTTTCAAAGTCCCGGAACCTTAGAAATTTCCCTCTTTTCTCATGATCTATCTCAATCTTCAGATGCCATGCGGAGGAAGTGGTTCATCCCCGGACCCGATGTTGCAGATCCTGCAAATGTTGGTTTCTGACCGCGAAGCTGAAAGAGCCGAACGTCAAGCCAACTTAGCCACCCTTCAACAGATAGCTCAGCTAGCCCACAACAATCAAGGCCAAGGAAACCAAGACAACCATGGATCTAAGCTCAAGAATTTCCAGAATACCAACCCACCTGTTTTCACTAAGTCAGAAGAGACCCTAGATGCAGACGATTGGTTGCAAACCATGGAAAACAACCTAGAAGTCGCCGGAGTGGAAGCCAACGAGAAAGTTCTGTTTTCCACCCACTATCTAGCCGGAGATGCCAGAGCATGGTGGAACAGTGTTCGTGCAATGACCGGAGGACAGACGATGACCTGGGAGGAATTCAAGGTCAAGTTCAGCAAAACCCATGTGCCACCGGGTTTGATCAAGAGAATGAGAGATGAGTTCAGAGAACTCAAGCAAGGAAGGATGACCGTAGTGGAATACCGTGACAAATTCTTGTCATTAGCTAGGTATGCCCCGGATGAGATTGACACCGAAGCCAAGAAGAAGGAAAGATTCTTGAATGGTCTGCACGATGAGATGCAGACGGTGCTAGTCAATATCCCCTTTGCCGATATTGAAGCCCTTGTCGACTCTGCCATCCAGATGGAAGGAAAGATCAACCAAGCCAATGAAAACCGCAAGCGTCACATGATGCATCAGCCAGGAACCCATCAGAACCCAAAGTATCACCCTAACCTATCTCCAGGATTTTCCCCGAGAACCAACAGACCCCCGATGAACCGTCCGACCTATCCCAAACGTGAAAACCCAATGCCCGGAGGAAATAACAACAACCCCGGCAACTCTAACAATTTCAACCGTGCCCCACCCAAGTTCAACAACAACAATGCTACCGCCAACACCAACACTGCCCCGAGGACTAGAAGCAATGTTGTGCCTGTTGCAGCAAAGGACAAGTCGCAAGTGACATGTTATGACTGTGGAAATAAGGGTCACTACTCCAACGAGTGCCCCAACAAGAAGAATCCTGGAGCCCCCAATGCAAATGCCCCAGCTCAGCAGCAGCGTCGTGTTCAGCCCAGAAGAAGATTTGCCCCAGGAAATTCACTCAACCGCAATGGCCGTCTTTTTCTCATGCATGCTGAAGAAGCTCAGGAAGCGCCAGACGTCGTGCTGGGTATGTTTTCTTTTAATTCAGTACTTGCAAGAGTGTTGTTTGATTTGGGTGCATCGCATTCATTTGTCACTGAAGAATTTGCCTGCACTAGTAAGATTCAACCAACAAAACTGAAGCATGTTATGATTGTTCAAATCCCCGGTTCAACCACCAAAGCTAGGCAAATTTACAAAGCCGTCCCTATCCGAATCCATGGCATAGATTTTTATGCTAATCTAATAGTACTCGGAACTAAAGGTTTGGAAGTAGTACTAGGAATGGATTGGATGTCCAAACATAAAGGATTATTTGACTGTGCCAAGAAAGCCATAACCATGACCAGTACAGCCGGAATATCAGTCGAGCATATATCTGAAACCTTACCTCGTCAATTCAAGTGCAACAAGAGTATAGCCCAACCTACCATTGACCAAGTCCGGATAGTCTGTGAATACCCCGATGTATTTCCAGATGTTTTGTCCGGTATGCCCCCAGATCGGGATATCGAGTTTATCATTGAACTAATCCCCGGAACCAGACCCATAGCCTAGAGACCATATAGTATGAACCTGTCTGAACTAGCAGAACTGAAGAAGCAACTGGATTCCATGTTGAAAATTGGATTGATTCAACCAAGTGCGTCACCATGGAGATCACCTGTCTTATTTGTGGACAAGAAGGATGGAGGTAACCGTTTGTGTACGGATTATCGGAAGTTGAATGATGTCACTATCAAGAACAAGTACCGATTGCCCAAAATAGAAGATTTGTTTGATCAGTTGACCGGTGCCAAAGTGTTTTCTAAGATTGATCTTAGAACAGGCTATCATCAACTCAAGATTCGCGCAGAGGATATTCCAAAGACTGCCTTTACCACCAGATATGGATTATACGAGTATATTGTTGTAACACCCTCGGAATCGGCCATATGCAAGTTTTAGCGAAACCCGCCAAACCCGCATAGAAACGATTCGAAGGTGCCCACCAGGCACTTTCGTGCGGGTGGAAAACAAAGTAATAACATTACACAACATTCCTCGATGGGACCCACAGAACAGATATATATATACAACAGCGACTCAATGAGTCAAGAATACAGATATAATATACAAAGATCCAAATCACCTTGAAAACGATGGAGCGTCCGACTACGGACAAGATGCAAATGGGGCTAAGAGCCCTGAAGAATAACCAATGGCGTCCATAACCCTGCCCAGGCCAAGCCGGAAGGGTAACCCTGCTAACGACGTCGATCTCAAAACCTGCTTAAACAAAAGGGGTGCCGACAAAGGGCAAAGGAAAAAGAGGAGCGTCAGTACTGAGGCCAGTACACGGCGAGGCTAGAATTCGGCGGTCCTCGCCTACAAAGGTATGGTGGACTGAGCGGTAGCGCAGCATGCACTAGACAACCTATAGAGACTCGATACAACTGGCGACTATCAGAGAGGGGTAAGAAAAACCTATTCGGGAACAGACTGATACTAACACCAAACAATCCCACCCTGGTATTTCCCCCTCGAGACCAATCGAGGAAGTCAACCGAGGAACTCACACAGTTGGCAGTTTTACTTATTCAGTTATAGTTGCGGCAATTTACTAGTCAGGTAAAGATAATCATCCTGATAAAATAAGCAGTGGGCAATTTTATTTAATCATTCCGTTGTAGTGGCATCACTTACTAGTCAGATACAATTAACATGAGATAACCCAAAACCCAGCAGTTGTTGGTACTTGTATTAGCCATTCCGTTGCAGTGAAGCTGATTACTAGTCATATCGGATACAAGTCAAATTATAGCAGTAAACTTTAGTTATAGTTGTCTATGATCAAGCACTGTGCTCCAAGTCGTCCATAACCGCGGACACGGCTTCTCGAAAAGATTAAACCCTGCAGGGGTGTACCAAAGTATCCACACGCACTTCGACCCTTTTTGCCAGATCAGTTAACATACACCCATCGGTATGTCGGCGGGGCCTAAGTCATGACGTTTCCCAGACCCAAAGCAAGCACGGGGGGCCACCCCACTAAGTACACCCGCAACGAAGTCGGCCGGTCTCCGAGACGGACTCAGGGTTTGCGACAGTGGCTGTAAACGAAAGCAAATCCCCAAACGGGGACTGTCGATACCGCGAAAACACTCCGCTTCCAAAACAGTACAGCGTGCTCCTCACACGATCGTAAATAAAGCAGTAAAGCATGGCATAAGTACAGGATAGTAATAAAGCCCCAAACTACTTGTGGCCCCCAGTACAATACTTTGAAATCAGGTACTAAATCGATGGGGGGCCCATATCTCCCCACATGTGGTTAGCGCGCTCGATCTCGGAACAGGTGTCAAGAACTCGGGGTCCTACGGGACACAAGTGGGCGGTCGGAAACCAAAATTATCTATCACCCACCGGTGCCTCTGATTACCTACTTCAATTTTAGTTATTAAACAATAATTAAAGTGAACAATAATTAAAGCCATGTTCATCTCCAACCTTAAACATGCGGAAATTCCCCAACAACTGTGGTACTTGACGACACGCGACAACACTTGAGCAAGCGACTACGACGCGCTGGTCCAACTATCTACCAAACATCAGGTAATAGGATGTGTCCAAGGCAATATACGGCTGCAAGGGATTTCACGGGTATGGAAACTAGAGCATCGCAACACAGATAGCAATAGATCAACAGGAGGGAATAAATACTATAAAAGTAAGATAGGTAGAAAGGGGGAGATGCTCGCCTGAAAACATTGTCGAAGGTTCAACCGAAGATCGGGTCGACACTCGCATCAACTCAACGGCCTTATCCGCGAAGAAGCAAAACGCTAGAACAAACATCGGATGCAATATTTAGTACAACGGCAGAAGATCGGCATGATGCATGTATGATGTATGACATGGCAGAAGTGCGATGCAATTAGGCCAGATTAAGCGGAACCGGGGTCCCGACAATTAAATATATGGTTCAAGTTATTTAGAACCCCCGCAATTTAAATGTTGTATTAACAAGGCAAGATTACATCATCGGTTCGCTACACAAATTTAAATGAGGCCGATATGAGACTAGATTTGCCCGCATATGGGCCCCATATTTAATTATTAGGTGAATCGGCATAAGGCCCCCCAAACCACAGACAAGGATGCATGCAAGTATGACAATTCAATATGCAACAATTTATATAGTTGACCATTTATAAAATAGGGTTCTCGGATAAGAGGTCACACATTAGGGTCTCGACGGTCTTGGTGTTTCCGGGTTCGGGGTTGGTCTCAGGGTTCAGGGTTCGACGGATCGGTCTCGGATATCTGAGGTAGATCTTGTCGCATCCGGGAAGCCGAACTTGGGTCGGTGTCGGGGCGCACCGGATCTGTCCTGGTCGGTGTCGTTCTTGTCGCCGCGAAGATCTTGACGGGGCCGCGTATCGGGTCAGTCTTGTCGTACCGGGCCGGCGTCCGTGGCATCCGGGTTCTCGGCAAACTTGGCATCCGGGAAGGAGTACTTGGCGTATCCGCGTGGACGACCTTGGCGCCCGAGAGACGATCTTGTCGCACCCGCGGTCTTCGGGTTCGGGTAGCGGATCTCGGTGTCCCGTGACGAAGTCTTGATGGTGCCGTCTCCGTTGGTCGATGTCGGGTTTGGGTCGATGTTGGTATAGTCTTCATGTGGTACCCCGGCGGTTCTCGTCTGTCTCGCTATCAGAAAAGTTAAGTTCCTGCGAACGGTGTTGTCTCATAGGCAAAGGACCTAGGCGAGGGGACTTGAAGCTCAGCCTGCCTGCACGAACTGGGACGTCGGCGCGGACGGGTCGGCGGTGATGGAGGGCCCGCAGCGGCCTGCGCAGGAGGGGACAGAGCCGACCTCGCGAGGGGCGCCGGCCGGAGGCGGGATGAGGGAAGCTCCTGGCGGCGGACGTGGCTCGGCGAGGCGATGCGCGCGGTCGGGGTCGGCGGGGAGCTCGCGGCCGGCGAGCACGGGGCGAGCGACGGGCTCCGGGCGGGGACGGTGGCGAGGGGGTCGCCGGAGTGGAGGTTGAAGGGGTGGGGCGCGACGGGGGAGGCGGCGCTGGAGGCCAGAGGGGGATGGCGGCTGGCGGTGGAAGGTGAGGAGGCGGGCGCCGGCGGGGAAGGAGGCTCGGGCGGCCGCGGGGAGCGGCGAGGAGGGCGAGGGCGGAGGCGGCTCGCCGGAGAGGGCGGTCGACGCGGGGGGCCGCGCGGCGGGGAGGCTCGGGAGGGCCGGCGGGGTTGCGGAAGGTGGACTCCGGCGGCGGCGCGGACCGGAGCGGGGAGGTAAGCTTGAGCGGCGGGCGGTGGAGGGGCGGCCGCGGCTGCCGGCGGTTGGTGGGCGGCGAGCGGGGAAGAGAGAGGTAGGCGGGGACGCTCGGGTCGGGTAGGGAGGTGGGGAGAGGAGCGGCAGGAGGTAGGAGAAAGGTGGGGAGGAGAGAGGTTGGGGCAGGCGGGTCCCGCGGGCAGGGGGTGGACCGGGGCGAGCGGGTCTGGGGTGGGACCGGTGGTGGGACCGGCGCCGCGTGGGGGTGGGTGTGGCCGGCTGGGTGCTCTGCGTGTGTGCTGTGTGGTGTGTGTTGAGTGGGTGGTGGGGAGAGGGTTGGTCTAGGTGGCAGCATGTGAGTGGTGGAGGGTTTGGGGAGGGGTGAGGTGGCGACATAGGATAGGCTGGGGTGAGGTGGCCAGAGGGGTGGGTAGACTAGGTTGGGTAGTTTTAGGATTTAGTTGGACCGTTTTAAATTCCTGGGGGTGGTCGTTCGGGTCGAATCGGCCCGTTCGACTGCTCCCCTAAAAATAATTAATATTTTATTTGATTAAAACAAAACCTCTGCAAACCAATAGCAGACAAAACAAAATAATCCGGAGACCCGGTTTTGGTGTTTGAATAAAGATGGGGCGTTTTAGAAAACACAAAATAGGTTTCCTGCAAATAGTTTTATGCAAGCAAATGAAAGATGATGACGATGCTCAAATGCAATGTGGCATGATGACATGAGCATGCGGTCATGATGATGCAATGCACAAAAACAACGCGATTTTCTAGTAGTGGTTTTTGCGGGATGCCACAATTGTCATGTCTTTTGGATTAACCAATGCCCCCGCTTATTTCATGAATCTCATGAATAAGATTTTTATGGACTTCCTGGATAAGTTTGTCGTTGTTTTCATCGATGACATACTGATTTATTCCAAATCGGAAGAAGAACATGAGCTACACCTAAGGACCATTCTTGGAACCCTTAGAGGGCATCAGTTGTATGCCAAGTTTAGCAAATGTGAATTCTGGTTACAGGAGGTAGGATTCCTCGGCCACATTATATCAGCCGGAGGAATTGCCGTTGACCCTGCAAAGGTGAAAGATGTCGAAGATTGGCGAGCCCCAACCACTCAAACCCAAGTTCGTGCATTTCTCGGATTGCCGGGATATTACCGCAAGTTCGTAGAAGGATTCTCGAGTATCACCAGACCCATGACCCAATTGCTGAATAAGGACAAGAAGTTTGAATGGACCGACAAATGTGAAGCGAGTTTTCAAGAACTCAAGAGGATATTGATTCCAGCCCCAATCTTAATCATGCCGGATATCACGAATCCCTTCGACGTGTATTGTGACGCATCCAAGATCGGTCTCGGATGTGTGATAATGCAAGAAGGCAAAGTTATATCTTATCTTTCTCGACAACTAAAACAACATGAGAAAAATTACGCAACCCATGACCTCGAACTCGCAGCCGTGGTTCTAGCCCTGAAGACATGGAGGCACTACCTGATGGGAAACCGTTGTGAGATCTATTCGGATCACAAGAGTCTGAAGTATATATTCACTCAGAAGGAGCTGAATATGAGGCAGAGAAGATGGATTGAGCTAATCAAGGATTACGATCTGGACATTCACTATCACCCCGGTAAAGCCAACGTGGTAGCAGATGCCCTTAGCAGATTGCCGTGCCGCTTAAACTCCATGATTTTGAAGGAGCAACCAAGCTTGCACAAAGAGATGGAAGATTTTCGAATGGAATTAGTAAGTGAAGTATTTTTGGATCAGCCAGATCAAAGAGGCGCAGAAAGGAAATGCTAGTATCGATGGAATCAAGCGTCGTATCGGTACAGGCAAAGTACCCGGATTTACCGAAGATGAAGAAGGAGTTCTGTGGTACAAAGGACGCCTTTGTGTACCCGCAAATTCTGAGTTGAAACAAGTTATTCTGAAGGAAGCTCATGATACTCTTTATTCTATCCACCCCGAAGGAATGAAGATGTATCAAGATTTGAAGGAGCAATTTTGGTGGCATAAGATGAAGAGAGAAATCGGGAGCTATATCGCCAAGTGTGATATATGTCAGAGAGTCAAGGCAGGACATCAAAGACCCGCTGGATTGTTGCAACCATTGCAGATTCCGGAATGGAAATGGGATTCCATTGGAATGGACTTTATCACCGGATTACCTACTTCTAGTAGGGGAAATGACTCTATCTGGGTCATAGTAGACAGATTGTCCAAAGTCGCCCATTTCTTACCCGTCAAGACCACATATCAGAGTTCGAAGCTAGTAGAGTTATACATCGCTAGAATCGTCAGTTTGCATGCAGTCCCTAAGAACATCGTATCGGATCGAGGAACTCAATTTACCTCGAGATTCTGGAAGAAAGTCCAAGAAGGTTTAGGAACCCGACTAGATTTCAGCACCGCTTATCACTCTCAGACCGATGGACAAACAGCGCGAGTAAATCAAATACTCGAAGATATGCTAAGAGCATGTGTGTTAGAATATGGATCTAAGTGGGAAGATTGTCTGCCGTTTGCAAAATTTTCATACAACAACAATTATCAAGCTAGTTTGCAAATGGCCCCATTTGAATTCATGTATGGAAGGAAGTGTCGCACCCCTTTGAACTGGTCGGAAGTAGGAGAGAGTCAGATTTTCGGACCCGACATCCTACGAGAAGCAGAAGAGAAGGTTCACAAGATTCGTGAGCACCTCAAGACAGCCCAGTTAAAACAGAAGAGTTACGCCGATAAGAGACGTAGAGACCTCGCCTTCAACATAGGAGATTTTGTGTATCTAAAAGTGTCACCATTGAAGGGAATGCAGCGTTTCCAACTCAAAGGAAAGTTAGCCCCCAAATATATCGGTCCCTTCAAGATTCTGAAACGTCGAGGAGAAGTGTCGTATCAATTGGACCTACCCGAAGAGGATGTCAGCCGTGCACAATGTGTTCCATATCTCATTACTTCGCAAGTGCCTCGAAGTTCCAGAGAAGACTGAAGTGTTCAAGAATATTGATCACCGGACCATAGATATCAATGATGACCTGACCTATCCCGAAGTACCCATCCGTATTTTGGAAGAAGCTTTCAGAACTACCAGAACCCGAAGCATCAAGTTTCTCAAGATTCAGTGGAGCAACCATACAGAAGAGGAAGCTACCTGGGAGCGAGAAGATCACATCAGGACGGAGTTTCCCGATCTCTTCAAATCCTAGGTAATCTTTTTCATGCTTTTTCAAATCTCGGGACGATATTTTGTTTAAGGGGGGGAAGTTTATAACATCCCAAAAATATTAAACTAGAATCATCAAACTCTAATCACCAATTTTAGGGTTAACAAAAAGTTTTCAAATTAAAAATATGAAAGCCTTCATATGAGTGTGCATTAAAATTTGGATTCTTTTGAATTGCCATGATTATGTGTTTCTTTGCTTGTAAAATGATTCTTAGGTGAAATAAACATCATCTAAACAATCCCCAAACTTTTCCCAAAGACAAACAAATCAAAACAAACAAATTAAGTGAATGGTCACTTTGGCCAATTTAACTCCCATGCCTACTTTGGCTATCTCTAACTTTCAGAACTTAACAGAAACATGTATGGATCTTTGAACCCCTTGATAGTACTCAAAACAAGGTACCAAGGACCACTTTGTGATCATCCAAAAACATTTAAATGCATAGTTTAAATGACAGTTTAAAATTGAATCTATTTCATATGGGAAGATCCCACTTTTTCAAAAGCCACTCAAACAAGCTCAATTTTCAAAACCCAAGCACCCACAGTATCACCAGCACATGCCTAGCACACCCACCAAAAATAATTTCAAAATTCAAAACTTGAATTCATGCGGCCATTTCATCAAACAGCTTGCAGATACAAATCAAACAAAATCAAAACACTATGTTGACCAGTGTTTTGGGCCTAACTGGTTCCCTCTCTAGCCCCATTATAAACTCGCCAATGTCATCAATGGTGAATAGCCCGAGAGCACCCATGTCACCCCAGTGTGGACAGCAAGCTAGGAGAAGAACTAGCCATGCCAACCTTGTCTGGGAGGTAGCCCATGCTTCACCGCCCCCTCTCGACCAGCCCTGCCTCGCAGACAACAACCAGAACCGCCAGGAACGCCGTGCCCGCGCCGCTGTCGCCCATGCTGAAGCGCACCGCAGAGCACGCGCCGTTACCACGCAACCCGACCACCTCGAGCCCTCGCCGCCCGCCAGCATGCACCCCACCGTCCCAGGAGACCGCCAGACATGCCCATTTCACCGCCCGTACCCCGTAGCCACCGCTCACCGCAGAGTTCGCCGCCTCTGCATCGCAGAGCATCACGCATTCCTGACCGTTTGGCACCTCCCCTACAAGCGCATTCAAACCTTAGAGCATCGCCAGGAGACCACCGATCGATCGCCACCCTCGGCCATGCCTCTAGCAACCCGTAGCCGTGTCGCCACCATCGCCTGCCCATCCCTCTCGGTCTCGCCGTCGAGCCTATAAAAGGAGGCCACCCCCAGCCGATGGAAGCACACCATTTCACTCCCCTCACCTCACTGATCGTTCCAACCCATAGCCGGAGCAAGGAGAGCAGCACATCACCGGAATTGCGCCGGAGCAGGCTGCCTCTAGAGAAGAAGGGCGCCATCGATTTCGTCCACCCCAGGAGCTGCCGCGACCACTCCTGAGTTCGCCTTCGTCGACTTCGTCGTTCGCCCGCATCGCCGATCTTCGCCTGAGCCCCGGTGAGCCCCCGACGACCCCCACTGAGCCGCTAGGGTTCGAGCTCGCCGGTGACTAGTTCATCATCGATGACGACCCTCAGCCGTCGATCTTCATTCTAATCCAACGCACCACATCGCCCGTACCGCTTCGCGTGTTAAGAGTCGCTGACCAGTAGACCTGCCCTGTCAGTCGTGCCCCGCATCGCGGAGTGACACTAGGCCGGCCCGTTAACCTTTCCCGCGCATCCCACTCGTTTGAATTTAGATTTTTCTATTTAGATGCAAACTCAGTTCTGTACCTAGTTTCAAAAATCAACCCAGCTCGATTCAGTGAACCAAATGGAATGAAACCAATTTTGTTAGAAATATATTGAAATGCTTAATCCAAGCCCGTTGGATTCAAATCATTTGAATCTATAGATCAACCTTGGAAAAAATAACAAGGCAGAAGCTTTTCTGTATTCAAACATTTTTCAAATTTAAACCACAATAGCTTTTGAGTTGATTCCAACTCTCAAAAATCACATTTGATCATACCTTTCATAATATATAAAAACATATGGGTTTACTTACAGAAATAATGTGCAAGTAATAAAAGAATGCCACATAGACATTTCTAGTCACTTTATGTAATTGAAATAAAAGGTTAAACCTTTTTAAATTAGGACACCACTTTAAATCACATTCCCATGTACTGAAATATGTGGTGATGACATGTGTCAACATGATCCCATGTTTGGTTTGGAGAATATTAAATCTTAAGTAGTTTTTCAATGAGTAGAAATTACTTTTCTAAAAATAAATAAATAATGCAAGTGCTTTAATCTTGAATGTTAGTGATGATGCTAGATCATCTATAGAACCCTTGTGTGTGATGATTGAAAGTAGTTAAGTATTGTTTGGTGATTGTGTACCTAGTATTTATTCATAGACGCTAGTACCGACAAAGGATACAAGGAGGAAGAAGGATACTACGAAGAAGAAGCCGAGGAGAACTTCAACCACTGCTCTGCACAAGGCAAGCTAACACTTGCAAGATACTCTACTTATGCAAGCCTATACTGATACTGATGCAAGAAAATACTTGCTTTCTACCATGACCACTAGATGCCTTAAGCATATGTGATCATATCCACTTGATACCCCCCTCCTAGTTTTACTTGCAAGCTTTATACCTTATTTCTTTATCAAAGCTCTTACTTAGAGTCTACTTGAGTAAATTGTAGATATTAGAAAGATAATTGAAGGTTGCATAAAGAGCATAAAATTTGGCCTAAGCTAGATAATCTTGATGTCATCCTAAGACATGAGATTGAACTTAGTTAAACTACCCTAGTTTACCACCCCTCATTAGTACTCACTCCCATTTTTAGATGCTAGTGCCAAGCATAAAACTTGATCAACTGTAGATGGGAATACTTGGTGAAAATGGTTATGTAAACCTTGGAATGATGGATCATTCTATTGAGATGTTTTGACATGTGTTTCCGAACACCAGATGATTTTGGTGATGAAAATGTTGAGGCATGAGCCTTAGCCCTTTATAAAACTGATGGTTGTCTGGATGCGATACCATTCCAATGTTACCGTACAACCGCAATACCCGAGAATTGGGTAGGGCACCTTAGTATGGGTTCCCTCACGGCCAAGGTCTGTGCTGAGGCTACCTTGTGAAGATTGTCCACCTGTGCAGTACCCAAGATGACAGCTGGTCATGGTTGGGAGGCCAAACTCACAGGAGAGATGCTTATACTAGGGCGTGTAATTGAAAGGTTAGGATTGATTATCCGCATACTGAGTATGGTGAATTCAGGGTTTGTTCCTGACGGATGTATTGAATGTTGTGGTGAAAGTGTACAATCTCTGCAGAGTGTCAAACTATTCGAATAGCCGCGTCTGCGGTTATGGACAGTTAGAGTGGCCATACTTTTCCCCCGTCAGATGTTTTAAAAATGACTTGTGAAATGGATTGAGATTTTGACTTGACCACAACAGAGTTGTGATATGAAATTCAAGTTCCGACTTAGGTGTTATAAACTTTCAACTAGCTGTTCTTGCTTCTGAACTTAGTAGAGGTAAATCTGGCTTTTTGCAAAACAACCCTAGAGCTTAGTGTCCTACTACAAAAACCCCCCTTCACTTGTTAGTATTAGTTTGCGAGTACTTAAAGAGTACTCATGGCTTTGTCCCTGGCTATTCCCGTGGCCATACTATGAAGAGGAGTACTAGGATGATGGACCTCAGGAAGGTTTCGACAACTAGGATCATCTCCCATCGTCAGCATTGCCTGTGACCCCGAAGATGGAGCTTCGCCTATGCTACCGTTATTATTACATTATTCCGCTACATGAGTTGTATTAAGAACTGGATCATGAGATCCTTATTTGTGTAAGACCTTATGTATGGTTTGTAATGGATGATGTACTGTGGTATCCAATTCTGTTATGTCTCGCAAAAATGGTAATCCTGGGATTGCGATGTATGGCATAACAGGCATCCGGGATTAAAAATCCGGGTGTTGACAGCTGCGAACATGTCGGGAAAGGAACTCCATGAAAGTTCTGGTAAACCCGTGAAGGCTGACGGACATAGCTTTTTAGAATAAAAGCAACCTTTGAAGAAATGTTTATGAAAACTTGCATTGCCTACGACCTACGGTCTGTGGCTATAGTTATAGTGCATCAAACACTCCTTTTCTAGTCAATTTGCTGAGTACGCTCGTACTCAAAGTATCTTCTTAACACTTGCTAGATTCTGGAGCCGGATTAAACAACAACCACATCAAGATATGCTCCAGGACTTACCATGCAAAGATAAATCTCTTCAATGAAGACAAGGAAGTCAACTTATACCTCAACTCAAGTGAAGATAAAGCTACTGATTAGATAGGAATATAATCTCTATCCAAAGAACCTAACTCTGTAGAGTATTGCAATAGCAGCAATGCCAATCCCTTAGTTAAAATTCTAGTTCTAGTAGTATCATAGTTCTTGCGTTGTTTACATTTGATTCTTCTCCGTAAGAAGTTCTTTCTCTCTCTTTAACCTAGAGTGTTCTCTGGATCTTGTGTAAAGAGTGAGTTGTAACCTTTAGCCATGTATTGGACCCGCTGTGTTTCTGTTGTGCCATTCTGAGGGATGTAATACTAGTGAACGGTGTTTCATTGGTGTTATGTCAACGACTATAGTATACTACATCATGCAATGGTATGCTGGATCACCGCACATATCTACTAAACAACATTGAATCCTTAAGTGTGTCTCCCTACGGTTTGTGAATTATGCAGACATGACCGAGACTCTTCTCCGATAAATAACGAATAGAGGAATTTGTAAATTCATATGGCTCCCACATATTTCTACAATTACTTTGTGATCGAATGAACCATTTAAATATGATACCAATTTCCCATTGTCTCGTGACATTTTACTTATCCGAGGTCTGATTGTCGGTATCTCTGCATACCTAGTTCAACCTCGTTACCGATAAGTACTCTTTACTTGTTCCTGTGATATGTGATCCCTTGTGAGCCAGTCACATGCTTGCAAGCTAATTGATGACATTCCACCGAGAGGGCCCAGAGTATATCTATCCGTCATATGGATGGACAAATCCCACTCTTGATCCATGTGCCTCAACACATACTTCCCGAACACTCAATGACACCTTAATCACCACCCAGTTACGAAGTGGTGTTTGATGTCATCAAAGCATCCATCCGGTAATGGTGATTAGCATGATCTCATGGTTAAAGTAATTAGGTTACTATGTATCTAAAAGCTTATAACAAACGAACTATTGAAATGACTTGATCTTTATGCTATGTGTCAACACCCGGATTTTTAATCCCAGATGCCTGTTATGCCATACATCGCAGTCCCAGGATTACCATTTTTGCGAGACATAACAGAATTGGATATCACAGTACACCATCCATTACAAACCATACATAAGGTCTTACACAAATAAGGATCTCATGATCCAGTTCTTAATACAATACAAGCAGCGGAATAACGTAATAGTAACGATAGCGTGGGCGAAGCTCCATCTTCATGGTCACAGGCAATGCTGACGATGGGAAATGATCCTAGTTGTCGTAACCTTCCTGTTGTCCTTCTTCCTCATACTCTTTTCCATAGTCTGGCCACGGGAATAGCCAGGGAAAAATCCATGAGTACTCTTTAAGTACTCGCAAACTAATAATAATAAGTGAAGGGGGTTTTTGTAGTAGGATACTAAGCTCTAGGGTTGTTTTGCAAAAATCCAGATTTACCTCTACTAAGTTCAAAAGCAAAGAAAGATGGTTGAAATTTTTATAACACCTAAGTGGGAACTTGAATTTCATATCACAATTCTATTGTGGTCAAGTCAAAGTCACAAATCATTGAAAACATCTGACGGGGGAACAGTATGGCCACTCCAACTGTCCATAACCGCGGACACGGCTATTCGAATAGTTTGACACTCTGCAGAGATTGTACACTTTCACCACAACATTCGATACATCCGTCAGGAACAAATCCTGAATTAACCATACTCATTATGCGGAAAATCAATCCTAATCTTTCAATTGCACGCCCTAGTATAGGCACCTCTCATGTGAGTTTGGCCTCCCAACCATGACCAACTGTCATCTTGGGTACTACACAGGTGGACAATCTTCACAAGGTAGCCTCAGCTCAGACCTTGGCCGCAAGGGAACCCATACTAAGGTATATAATTTTCCAGTCAAGCCCTACCCAAATTTCGGGTATTGTGGTTGTACGGTAAAATTGGAATGGTATCACATCCAGACAACCATCAGTTTTATAAAGGGCTAAGGCTCATGCCTTAACATTTTCATCATCAAAATCATCTGGTGTTCGGAAACACATGTCAAAACATTTCACTAGAATGACTCATTGTTCTAAGGTTTTCATAACCATTTTCACCAAGTATTCCCATCTAAAGTTGATCAAGTTTTATGCTTAGCACTAGCATCTACAAGTGGGGGTAAATACTAATGAGGGGTGGTAAACAAGTGTATCTTATCTAAGTTAAATATCATGCCTCAGGATGACATCAAGATTATCTAACTTAGGCCAAGTTTTATGCTCTTTATGCTACATTCAAATATCTTTCTAGAATCTACAAATCACTAAATAAACTTTGGATAGAAAGCTTTAATGAAGCAATAAAGTACTAAACTTGCAAGTAAAACTAGGATTGGGTATCATCAAATGTATCTAACCAAGCATGCTTAATGCATTGCATAGGTTATCTAACTTTCATAGTTGCAAGTGTTAGCTTGCTAGGATGTTCACTACAAGGAATCTGCTGATACATGACCCTCCATTTTCGTCATAGAATCATCATTGTCTACAATATATGACAATCTTATGACAAAAAACATATCGTCAAAACCTAAGCGTCAGTAATTGCACACAATGACGTTTTTTGCGAAATCGTCATAACGTTCTATGACGATATTGGATCGTCATAACCGTTATGACGATCCAATATCATCACGGGACATCTAGCCAGGCCAGGTCAGATCCTACGTGGCCGATCCGACATGGCAAAACCATGACGAAATGGGATGGTCGTAATGCAAATTCAGTCTAGTCCATTTTGGTTGTCTAAACGGGCCAGCCCAATAATTCCAGCCTTTTTTTTCTTTAGGTTTGGCCCTTTAGTGTGCATTTTATTTTGGTCCTACTTTTCGTCTCTAGGCCAAGCCCAATAATTCCGTCCTATTACCATCCATTTATTTTGGGCTTTAGCCTTACTACGATTCTTGGGCCTCAAGCCTTTTTTTACAATCAATTTGTTCATAAAAGATTGTTTTGATTTTTCATTTTACCACTAGACCAACTTGTTAGATTCCAGGTTCACCATTTTCACATAAAGTATATAGTATTTCAATCAAAACAAATAGCATGAGAAAAATTCAAATGTCAACAAAAAATGTCTATTACAACAGTTACATGGTTCATGAGACAAACATGACCGATCAATCACAGTACAATATAATTAGTTGGAGCTCTAGTTGCTGGACAAACTTTGTTCGGTAGGACTTCTAGCTTCTTCACTTCTTCAAGCTGGAGCACTGGTTGCTGGCCAAACTTCATACACATCCTACAGTTAAGTAGTGCACTGAGTTGTTAAATACTACTCCAAAGAAAGGACAGATGAATCTGAAACAAAAGGCTTCCACAAGTTAAGTTACATCTAAAGAACCAGATCGGTATAGAAATTGCTACTCACATTTGTACTTTATCGAAATAAAACAAGTATATATGTGCTAAAGAACCATACCAGTATATAAATTGCTACTCACATTAGTTCTCTATCCGTATGTGAAGCACATCCTACAGTTAAGTCGAGAAATTGCTACTCACATTCTACAAGTTACATGAATAACAGTAACAGCCACACGGAGAACTAGATAACAAAAACAAGGAACAATTGCTTATTTCCACACAATACACCATATAAACAATATCAACAGATAGTCACTTGTAATATATTATCTACTGTAGTTGTGATACATTATAAGATCATTAAAAGAACAAAGAACATGTAATTTATGCTAATTTAGCTATTTAATCTGTCACTATTCTTATTGTACTAATTCTGAGTATTCTAATCTAGCAAATGTATGCAAATCAACCTTAATTTGGATTTTCACAATAAAATGGTTCCATTAATTAACAAGAAATCAACATAACAGCAGATTCCTTGACGATTCCTTGACGATTGAATCTTAATGATCCCCAATTTCATCTGTACCATCGTGCCTCATCTGTAACATCAACGTTTATGG
Organism: Avena sativa; assembly: GCA_916181665.1. Lineage (NCBI taxonomy): Eukaryota > Viridiplantae > Streptophyta > Magnoliopsida > Poales > Poaceae > Avena > Avena sativa. Next base: position 110,147,327 of record OV702285.1, on the reverse strand, counting down.
AGTTTATTGCACTACCACCAACCGAAGCTTGACTACCTGCAGAACATGCCATGCCGGAATCTTACCTCCTGCCAGCCCCAGCAAATCAGCAAGCAAGAAGCAAATCAGAAGATGCCATGCCGGAAGCAAGCGAGAACCATGGCGGAAGCAAGCAAAGCAGGCGCAACACGCACAGGCACGCACAACAAATCAGAAGATGCCATGACGGAAGCAAGAGAGAACCATGGCGGCATCAAGCAAAGAACGCGCATCACGCATAGGCACAGGCACAACAAGCAAGCGAGAACCATGGAGGAAGCAAGCAAAAGCCAAGAACCAGGAAGTGTACCTTGCTGCTGGCGACGAGCGGGAGCGGAGGCGACTCCAGGTGGTGTGGACGAGCGATTCCGGCGGTGGCGTGAATCGGGGGTCTGCTCGCGACTCCACGCAGCGGCTAGAAAGCAAAGGAATGGAGAGATCACGCGGGGGGGGGGTTAGGGTTGGTTTCATTTTCCCAGGTAGTAAAAAAGTGGGCAAATTAAAGCAGCGAGATTGGAGGCCAGAGGGGCACTCCCCTCTTTTAATTATGCATCCTTACTAAACAGAGAATCATACCTTGTATATATATAGCATAATTATGTGACTGTAGTATCCATGACTCTGAAATAACAATGATTTAAGATTATCAGCATCATGAGTTATTGCAAAATAAAACAGGAGGAAGATGAAAAAGTGAGAAATTCAGTAGCACACATAAACTAAATAGTATTATTTACAAGTTATAATAGAAACAGCAACAGTCTTACAATTAATAGCACCAAGTATCAGTTTCAGGTGATAAATTGCCAATACATATTACTTATTTAGATACCAAGGTAGCCATTTAAAAAGAACTATATGACTGAAATTGTGCAGACAGGGGTTCGAATTCAGGTTTTACATGCGCAAAGATCACAGGGACAGCCCCCTCTATATGCTAACAAAACACTTAGTCTACTATAGCTTTGAACCTTCTCAGGGTGCAGATAGCAAAATGGAAAAGACCAACAGTCTTTGTAACATGTAAAAGGAGCTAAATGTATATGAATGGAATGCAATCTTCGTAACTATAGTCTACAAGAGAAATAGACAATTTTATTTGATCACAGAAGCCTATATATATCATACATAATCACAAACACAATTACAGGTCAATAAAAAGGAACCAAAGGCCTTTATATTTGTCTACTTCCTTCCTCAACTGCTATCATCTTCTCTCCACCCGCGGAAATCACCTCCACCACTAGCAAAAATCCAGTGACTAATCAAATACTATTCGAGATTTCATGAAAACAGAGCTTGAAGGAAAAAAGATTGCCACAAGGTGATCAATGCATGTAGATGGATCAATGGAGTTACCTGCGAATGGATCTCGACGGCGAACTCGGTGTAATAGAGCACGGATGTTGTAGCGGACGACAGTGGCACTTTTATTGTGGAGGTGTCCGACTGAGAAGGGCCATGGGCCGTGGATCTGTAGTCGTCGGGAACAACCTTGGTATCCACGAGCAGGTCGTCCTCGGGAGGGAGCACCGGCACGGTGGCTCATTCTATGATTGCAGCCGCGGAGCCCTGGGAGGGAGAGGAAGGCGCCGAGCTCCTCCATGCCACCAGCCGCCTCGGGAGAAGAGGCCCTCTAGGGTTACGGGTGGACGATTATGTATTGGAGAAATATTTGATGCAGGAGGAGAGACCGTCTAGGGTTGCAGGAGAAGGAGATCAGAGCGGCCGGGAAGGGTTAGGGCAGTCCACCGCCGACGCGGGAAGGGAGGGATATGGAGCAGCGGGGAAGGGAGGGATCAGTGAGAGGAGACGAGGTGGGGGAGACGAGTAGCGGCGGTGCGCGTGGTCTGCGGGATGGGGTGGCCGGGTGGGTAGGGTTTGCTATTGCGGTGCGCGTGGGTCTGCCTGATGGGGTGGCCGGGTGGTTGGGTTTGGTCTCCCACGGTGGTGAAAGAAGTGAGTTCTGAAGCGCTGGATCAAGCTATTGGATGGCTAAGATTAGTTTCAGTTGGTGATCCGTGGGTAGCATCCTCCCGGCATTTTGATTGGTTGGTCCATAAAACACCTTTTTGCACTTGAATAATGGAAAATCACTTCCTTTGCAACAACCAATATTATAGGTAGAATCGCGTTATAGTTTGTGATAGTGTGTCCATATTATGCACACATGTGCATCTTGTGATGCGAACAATGTTGCAGAAGCAAATTTTCCTTTTCGTCGTATGGAAAAAAACATTTTCCATTTTTCGAGCGCAAAAAACAGGGCGTTTTGTGAAGCAACCACCAGATGAAAGTTTCAAAATGCTACCATACCATTTTTCAAAAATAATAGGCCACATTACATGGACAAATGTCCCAACCGGGGTATCTGGAACCTTTTCGTTCACCCCTGGCGAAAAAGACAAATTCTTGCCGAATCGGTAGGAAGTGGGTCTGATTTGAAATACAGGTACATGATATGATGCCCATGATTTTTGCAAAAAATGTTTTTTAGACTCACAATATGCTATTCCTTCAGATATCCAATGCAAGTTTAGCGAGGCTCATCCCCTAGCTAAGAACCTTAATGACCGCCGTTTTGACCATAGTTTGAAACGGGCATAACAAATTTAAAAACGGTCCGATCAACGCAAATCCTTCGTGTGGTGTCTTATTATGTGACATATTTGCAAGAAAAAATACCAAACTTGGTAAATTGAGTATGTCTCAAAAAAACCTTCACAAAATGACCTATCATGTTCAAGGTTTCATGGCTTTCGGGTCAAATGACCAATGTTATGGCTAGAATCAGGGCATATTTGTGATAATGCACCCATATCATGCACACATGTGTATCATGGCATGGCGAACAATGTTGCAGGAGGAAGTTTTCCATTTGGTCGCACGGAAAAACCATTTTCCATTTTTCGAGCGCAAAAACCGGGTCGTTTTGTGAAGCAACCACCAAATGAAATTTTCAACATGCTACCGTCCCATTTTCAAAAATAATAGGACACCTTACATTGACAAATGTCCCAACCGGGTCTCTAAAACCTTTCCGTCCATCCCTGGCGAAAAAGACAAATTCCTGCCGAATCAGTAGGAAGTGGGTCCGATTTGAACTACAGGTACATGATATGATGCCCATGATTTTTTGCAAAAATTATTCTTAGACTCAGAATATGCTATTTCTTCAGAGATCCGATGCAAGTTTAGCGAGGCTCATCCCCTAGCTAAGAACGTTCATGACCGCTGTTTTTGACCATAGTTTAAAACGGGCATAAAAAATTCAAAAATGGTCCGACCAACACAAATCCTTCGCGTGGTGTCTTATTATGTGACATAGTTGCAAGAAAAAACACCAAACTTGGTAAATTGAGTATGTCTCGAAAAATGCTTCACAAAATGACCTATCATGTTCGAGGTTTCATGGCTTTCGGGTCGAATGACCAATGTTATGGCTAGAATCAGGGCATAGTTTGTGATAATGCACCCGTATCGTGCACACTTGTGCATCATGGCATGGCGACAATATTGCAGGAGGAAGTTTTCCATTTGGTCGCACGGAAAAACCATTTTCCATTTTCCGAGCGCAAAAAACGGGTCGTTTTGTGAAGCAACCACCAAATAAAAGTTTCAACATGCTACCGTCCCATTTTTCCAAAATAATAGGACACCTTACATTGACAAATGTCCCAACCGGGGTCTCTAAAACCTTTCCGTCCACCCCTGGCGAAAAAGACAAATTCCTACCGAATTAGTAGGAAGTGGGTCTGATTTGAACTACAGGTACATGATCTGATGCTCATAATTTTTTGCAAAAATTATTTTTAGACTCAGAATATGCTATTTCTTCGGAGATCCAATGCAAGTTTAGCGAGGCTCATCCCCTAGCTAAGAACCTTCATGACCGCTGTTTTTGACCATAGTTTGAAACAGGCATAAAAAATTCAAAAACGGTCCGATCAACGCAAATCCTTCACGTGGTGTCTTATTATATGACATAGTTGCAAGGAAAAATACTAAACTTGGTACATTGAGTATGTCTCAAAAAAACATTCACAAAATGACCTATCATGTTCGAGGTTTCATGGCTTTCGGGTCAAATGACCAATGTTATGGCTAGAATCAGGGCATAGTTTGTGATAATGCACCCATATCATGCACACATGTGCATCATGGGATGGAGAACAATGTTCCAGGAAAAAGTTTTCCATTTGGTCACACGGAAAAACCATTTTCCATTTTCCGAGCGCAAAAACGGGTCGTTTTATGAAGTAACCACCAAATAAAAGTTTCAACATGCTACCGTCCCATTTTTCAAAAATAATAGGACACCTTACATTGACAAATGTCCCAACCGGGGTCTCCAAAACCTTTCCGTCCACCCCTGGCGAAAAAGACAAATTCCTTCCGAATAGGTAGGAAGTGGGTCTGATTTGAACTATAGGTACATGATCCAATGCCCATGATTTTTTGAAAAAAAATGATTTTTAGACTCATAATATGCTATTTTTTCAGAGATCCAATGCAAGTTTAGTGAGTCCTAGCCCCTGTATAAGAACCTTCATGCCCACCATTTTGACCATAGTTTGAAACGGGTATAAAAAAAATTCAAAAACGGTCTGAGCAAAGCAAATCCTTCGCGTGGTGTCTTATTATGTGACAAAGTATCAAGTAAAAATACCAAACTTGGTATATTGAAAGTTTCTCAAAAAAACCTTCTCGGAAATGACCTATCATGTATGAGGTTTCATGGCTTTCGGGCCAAACGACCAATGTTATGGCCAGAATCGCGCCATAGTTCGTGATAATGTGTCCATATTGTGCATGTATATGCATATTGTGATGGCAAACAATGTTGCAGGAGAAAGCTTTCCTTTTCGTTGTACGTAAAAACCATTTTTCATTTTCCGAGTGCCAACAAACGGGGAGTTTTGTGAAGCGACCACCAAATACAAGATTCAAAATGGTACCACCCTATTTTTCAAAAATAGTATAGCACCTTACATGGACAATGTTCCAATCGGGGTATCTCAAACCTTTTCGTCCACCCCTGATGAAAAACACAAATTCGTGCCGAATCGGTAGGAAATGGGTCCGATTTGAACTACAGGAACATGATATGATGCTCACGATTTTTAGTAAAAATTATTTTTAGATTCATAATATTATATTTATTCAGAGATCCCATGCAATTTTAGCGAGACTCAGCCCTAGCTAAGAATTTTTATGACCGCCGTTTTGACCATAGTATTATCCTTACTATGGACTAATGTGGGATTAGTAAATCCACTACTTCAAAAAATTAAAGTATTGATAATTAACAACATAAGATGATATACTGATTTTTTTTAAAAAAATGGACAAAAATTATTTCATTTGGACACCTTATGAAAAAGATAGAAAATAATAATGAAAAAAAAGAAAAAAAACTAACCTAACCGGACCAACCGAGGTGGCCCGAACCTAATCTACCAGACGGCCCATGCAGACACCGATCGCCGCTTCCCTTCCCAGGATGGCCCATTCGGTGTGGAATTCTTGAAAAAATAAAAGGGAGAAGATGGCCCATTTGGTGTGGAGTATATTGTTTGTCAGTTAATAAAGGGTGGGCGCGGAAGTTTGACACGAATGTCCCCCTGTGCATGTGGTTAGCTGTTTCGCTATTTATCCTATGAGTCCGCTTGGTCGCGGGTTCGATACCCCGGGCGCACATTTTTTCCATTTATTATTAATCTACGAAGGAGCCATTTATTCATTTATAAGGAGATGCGGGTGTCCGTCCAGTTTGGTATATTGATTTACGCACTATAACGATTTAGATTGGTCATATTAGGCCAAAAATAAGATTCTAAGCTGTATTGAATAGACTATAACGATTTCATCTGATGAAATTACGATTATTTAGACAAAAAAGTCGTAATTCTAGAGGGTTTAACCTCTTCAAACGGTCTATGACTATCTTATGCGAAATCGTCATAGATCTATGAATATTTCATTCCCCGTCACTATGAGAAGGTCACAAGTAAGCACATTTCTTGTAGTGGTTGGTATAATCTTGCCTTGTGCAGAGCAGTGGTTGAAGTTCTTCTCGACTTCTTTCTCGTAGTATCCTCCTTCCTCCTCGTATCCTTGATCGGTACTAGCGTCTATAAATAAATACGAGGTACACAATCATCAAAAAAAACTTAATTATTGCTAATCATCACACAAATGTTCACACTAGATGATCTAGCATCATCACTAACATTACACTATTAAAGCACTTGTTCCATTTATTTTATTTTATAAAAGTAATTTCTACTCATTGAAAAACTACTTAAGATTTAATATTCTCCAACTCGAACATGGGATCATGTTGACACATGTCATCACCATATATTTCAGTATATGGGAATGTGATTTAAAGTGGTGTCACAATTTAATAAGGTTTAACCTTTTTATTTTATTTAATTAAAGTGACTAGAAATGCCTATGTGGCATTCTTTTATTACTTGATCATTATTTATGTAATTAAACCTATATATTTTTATATATTCTGAAAGGTATGATCAAATGTGATTTTTGAGAGTTGGAATCAACTCAAAAGCTATTATGGTTGAATTTTGAAAAATGTTTGAATGCAGAAAAGCTTCTGCCTTGTTATTTTTACCGGGAGTGATCTACAATTCTAAATGGTTTGAATCCATTGGACTTGGATTACGCATTCCAGTACCTTTCTAACAAAATTGGTTTTATGCATTTTGGTTCAGTGAATCAAGCTGGGTTGATTTTTGAATCTAGATACAGAACTAAATTTAGAACTAAATGAATAAAACTAAATTTGAATTGTTGGGTCGCGCGGGATGTCTAACTAGGCCAGCCCACTACGCACAGCACACGCGCGGGCTGGTTAAGTGAGCGACCCCACTTGTCAGTGAAACATTGAGGGGCGAAGCGGTATGGGGCGATTAGGACCGTAGGATCTAACTCTAATCGAACGACTCTGGTTCATCGTCCATGTTGGGCAGCGCCGACGAGACAGAACCCTAACGCGGCAGGTGGGGGTCGTGGGAGGCTCACCGGGGCTCAGGCGATGGTCGGCGACGGGGGCGAACGACGAAGTCGACGACGGCGGTTCTCCTGGTACCGAAGGCTCCTCCTAGGGCGGCTCTAATTGACGGCTCCCTTCTCCTCCAGCAGCGACGGGCTCCGGCCAAATTTCGGGGAGAGAGAGAGCTCGCCTTGCTCTGGGAAGAAGTAGGGGTGGTCAGTGAGAGGTGGGGAGTGATATGGTGTGGAGGAATCGGGCGGTGGAGGCCTCTATTTATAGTGGCTGAAGGGGACCGACGGGCACGGGCTGAGCTCGTCGTGGTCGACGGCACAGAGGGCTAATGGCATGGCCGATGATAGGGGCGGTGCGGTGCTCCCTGGCGAAGCTCAACAGCGTGGTCTTGCGGCGTGGGGCGGTGCTGAACGGTCGGAACACGCAGACGCTCTAGACGGGTCCGACGGGAATTTTAATGGCGCACAGCGTGCGTGTTCCGCGCGGCGGCAAACGAGCATGTCTGGCGGGGTGCTGGGGTGCTGGTGATCACGTCTGCAAGCGGCGAAGGCGGTGCGTGGTTTGTGCGAGCGTGTCGAGCGCGACGCTTTGTCGCGCTCTCGGCATGGTCGTAGAGGAACTAGGCACGTGCGTTCTAGGTGGTCCAGGGGCTAGCTGCGCTCGGGGCTGGTACAGGGAGTGGCGATGGACGGTGCTGCGTCTGTGAGACAAGGTTGGCGAGGCTAGATAGGCATGTAGCTTGCTGTCCACATTGGGGGTGACAAAGGGGCTCGGCATGGTCACCATTAATGGCTATGCCAAGCTCACAGTGGTGCTAAGGCTTGTTAATTTGGCTAGTTCATCTACTGAGAGTGTAGTGAGAGCTAGAGAGGGAACAAGGTTGGCCAAAATTACTGCACACTATAGTGTTTGATGTTTTGTTGTTTGTTTCTAACAAGGTGTTTGATGAAATGGCCGAAAGAAATTCAAATTTGAATTTTGGATTCAAACTTGGTGGGTCTGCTAGACACATGCTAGGGAGTCTCTGGTTAGTTGGATTAGTCAAGGGGCATTGGTTTGGTTGGGTTTTGAAAATGTGTGATCTTCACATATGATAAAGATTCAATTTTGAATTGTCATTTGAATGAGGTTGCCAAATTTTTCTGCAAGTTTGAAAGATGGGCTTTGATTCACTTTTACATGGTCTAGCAAGGGGTGAAAAGAATTGGAAAAGTTTCTGTTTGAAATCTTGGACTAGAAACACTCAAAGTGACCTAGTGAGCAAGATTGTCAAAAATGACCATTTGCCTTAATTGATTTGTTTTTGATTTTCCCTTTATTTGTTTCTGCTTGGAAATGTTTTAGATGATGTTATTTTCATCTTTAAACCATTCCTTACTATATGGGTTAATCACACAAGTCCATTCATGCATTTATCAAATCATCACATACATATATGCATTCATATGAGTTTAAATTAATCAAAGTTTTTATTAACCCTAATTTTAGTGATTAGAGTTTGAGGATCATTATTTCATATTTTTGGGATGTTACACTACGCTTATCTATAGGAGTATGTCCATCACACCATTCTCCTAATGATATGATATTGTTGTTAATAACATCTCAATGTTCATGATCAGGAAACCATGATCATTTATCAACCAACAAGCTAGTATTATAAAGAGGCTTTACTAGGGACTCTAATAAGTTTACAAATCACACATGTATTAATGGTTCCGGTTAATACAATTATAGCATGAATGTAAACATTTATTATAAACACAAAGATATAATAATAAGTACTTTTATTATTACCTCTAGGGCATATCTCCAACAGTCTCCTACTTGCACTAGAGTCAACTAATCTTGATTACATGGTAATATCCCGAACACCCATGGCGATTTGGTGCTGGTCATGTTTTGCCCTCGGGTGAGGTTTAGTCAACGGATCCGCCACATTCAGATCTGTGTGTACTTTGAAAATCTTTATGTCACCATCTTGGACATGCTCTCGAATAGCGTGAAAACCATAGCTTGATATGCTTCAGCTTCTTGTGTGACCTTGGATCATGCGCATTAGCTATGGCGCCCATATTATCACAATAGATAGACATTGGGCCAGGGCACTGGGAACCACACCAAGCTCCGTAATGAAATCCTTCATCCATATCGCCTCTTGTCAAGCCTCCGAAGCAGCTATATATTCTGATTCAGTTGAAGATCTCGCCACAACGCTTTGCTTTGCACTCGTCTAGCTCACTGCTGCACCATTCAAAGTAAATATGTATCCAGATTGAGATTTAGAATCATCCGGATTGGTATTCCAACTTTTATTGTTGTAACCATTAACAATGAGTTGTTCATCACCTCCATAAGATAGAACCATATCCTTAGTTCTTCTCAAGTACTTAAGGATGTTTTTGACCGCTGTCCAATGATCCACCCCTGGATCACTTTGATATCTGCTAGTTAAACTAAGGTAATCCTTTCTCTATCTTCTTCCGTAGCGAGACTTTGAGTTTTACTCAAGGTCCTATTGGGCAACATGGGCAAGAACACTTTCTTGCTATCTTCCATTCCAAACCTCTTTAGAACTTTGTCCAAATATGTACTTTGTGAAAGCGATATTAGGAATCTCGAGCTATCTCTATAAATCTTTATGCCTAATATGTAAGCAGCTTCGCCAAGATCCTTCATTGAAAAAACAATTATTCAAATAATCTTTGACACTTTTAAGAAGTTCTACATCATTCCCAATTAACAATATGTCATCCACATATAGTACTAGGAATGCTATATAGCTCCCACTCACTTTATTTTAAATACAAGCTTCTCCATAAGTTTGTATAAAACCAAAACTTTTGATTACCTTATCAAAATGTTGATTCCAACTTTGGGATGCTTGCTTCAATCCATAAATGGATCATTGAAGTTTGCATACCTTGTTAGCATCTTTAGGATCGACAAAACCTTTGGGTTGTACCATATGCAACACTTCATCAATGTCTCCATTGAGGAATGCCGTTTTGACATCCATCTGCCATATCTCATAATCATAATATGCAGCAATTGCTAACAAAATCCTCACAGACTTTAGCTTTGCTACCGGTGACACTACTAGGAAAATGGCTATAGGTAATCAGCACATCGGTGGCTCACATGGTTGAAGTGCCCCACTGCTAAAACAGGCGTGGCTCACCTATGGGCAGTGCCCTACTAGTAACTAGAACAACCGTGGCGCACATGACCATAGTGCACCACAGATATGTGTGGGCCAGGGCCCTGTTGGCCGCACGCCAGATATCCGTAGCGCACATAGGGTAGGTGCCGCTACGCATGTTGGTGTTATCCGTGGCGCACGTTGGGGGGGTGCGCTACGGCTAAGCGCATGCCCCTCTGGTCTGTAAAACGGTTAGACACATCTGTGGCGCACTATGGCATGTGCGCCACGGATGTTACTAATCCCTGTGGCGCACTAGGGCCGAGTGCACCACGGATGTGGCGACCTTTTTTTTTGGCAGCTCCACTTGTGCACATGTGTGATCATCCACCTCCCCACACTTCACTTTCCCCTTCTTCTTACTCCTTAGATCTAGTCGGGATCCTTCTCCTTCCCACCTCAATTTCTCCACTCATTCACCATTTTTAGCATGTAGAACTTGCCTTGGATGTTACATAAGTAATAGAGGAAGCTCTCCGGTCTCTCATCTCCTTCTCCGGTCTCGCGCGCACCTCTCCTTTCCATCTTTCTCGCGATTGGTCTCTCATCTCGGTAAGTTGTCCATGTAAGGATGTGTTCATGTGTATATGGATGATATGCTCATATGTATGTAGATGATCGATGCTCATGATGTGTGTATGAGAGGATCGATGGTCATATGTGTGTATATGGAGAGTATCGATGATGCTCATGCATGTGTGTATGGAGAGGATAATGATATGTTCATGTGTGTATGGATCGGTCTCTCTCTGTCTTGTGTTTGTATGTGAACAAGTTGCCATTTGTTTTGCCAAAATGTTGATTCATTTCCATTTTGGAAAGACTTCGGCATTTCGCAAAGGTCCTAATTTTAGTATAGGTCATGCCGAAATTTTCTATCAACCATTGCATGCATGCATTGCTTATGTGGTTCCAATAGACTTATAATTGTACCGTGTACACAGTGCAGGCAAAAATGGTGCTCATAATGAGTGAAGACATTGTGGCTAGATTTTTGAAATGTGCGACGGCCGACATGATACGAAATAACAAGACGGAGATAAGATGTCCGTGCAGAAGATGCAAACTCAACTGGGTGATCGACCCAGATTCCGGTAATCTGCAGGTGCACCTTCTCCGCCATGGTTTCATGGATGGATACACTCGTTGGACAAGCGATGACGAAGACGATGGAGACGGTGAAGGTGGGAAACATGACGATGATCATCATCACGGCGAGAACGGGCGAGATGATGAAGAGTCTCCTGGAGATGGTGAAGGTGGGGATGCAGACCGGGATGATGATGATCTAGATGCCGGAGGAGCAGACGACGATGGAACAACGTCAGGCTGGGTGCGGGACCCCAATGTGCAAGAGCTACTTCTCAAGCAGAAGAGTAACGCCAGGGCTGCCGCTAGAGAGAAAGCCAAGCTTGCGCAACTTGAGAAAGACGCGATTACTCCATTGTATGAAGGATGCAGGCCGATGATACCCGGTTGAATGTAACGCTCAAGGCTATGGAGATGAAGGAAAAACACAAATTGAGCGACGCAAGCTTCGACGATATGATGGCATTCTGGCACGATCGTCTCCCGGAGGGGAATACATGTCCAACTAGTATCGAGGACGCCAAGAAAATCGTCTGTCCCTCGATCTACCGCACGTTAGATATCACGTATGCATCAACGATTAAATCATTTATCGGCGCGAGGACGCGGAGAAAACCACATGTCCGGTGTGCATCGTGAGTCGATACAAGAAAGGGAAGAAAGCACCTCGAAAACTGGTATGGTACTTTCCTATCACTCCTCGTCTGTAGCGCTATTTCGCGGACCCTAAGGAAGAGAAGCTCATGCGATGGCATGTGGAAAGGAAGAAGCCAGGAGATGACGATGATGACCCCGAAAAGGATGAGCTGCTAACGCACCCTTCAGATGCTAGCCAGTGGAAAGCATTGGACCTCGAATTCCCAGAATTCAGTGGAGATTCGAGGAACATCAGGCTTGGTGCGAGCACCGATGGACTCAATCCGTTCGGTAGCCAGAGCAGCACGCACAGCACTTGGCCCGTGTTTGTATGGATGTACAACCTCCCTCCATGGTTGTGCATGAAGAAGAAGTACATACAAATGAGTATGCTAATTCAAGGGCCGAAACAACCTGGTACCAACATCAATCTGTATCTCGGGCTGTTGAAAGAGGAGCTAGCCACGTTATGGGAATCTGGAGCCAATACTTACGACGCCGTCGCACAAGATTATTTCACTATGAGAGCCGCGTTGGTCACTACGGTGCAAGACTATCCAGGTTGCGGGTATATCTCGGGGCAGGTTATCCAAGGATTCTGCGCATGCGTTAGGTGCATGGATAACACAAGCTATCTCCAACTAGAGAAAGATCCAGGTTCATCGAAAACCATGTTCATGGCGCACCGGAGGTGGCTCGGTAAGAATGATCCATGGAGAAAATGTGGAGACCTGTTCGATGGCAAATCCGAGACCCGAGGAATCCCAGAGCGTAGGAGCAGCGAAGAAGTGGAAGAGTTGCTGAAAAACTGGAAAGATTCTCCTAAGCCTGGAAAGAAGCGAAAGAGGCAGCAACAAGACAAGCCGCTGATGAAGGTATGGAAAACAAGGTCTGTTTTCTGGAAGTTTCCATACTGGAAGTTTCTCCGCACGCCTCATAGCCTCGACATCATGCATATCACGAAAAACGTGTGCGAGAGTTTGGTCGCCACCATAATCAACATGCCAGATAGGACGAAAGATGGTCCAAAAGCAAGGCATGACCTGATATGCTTGGGTATCCGGAAGGAGCTTCACGGAGGACGCACTACTCCTGATGATCAGGAAGATGACGATGATCATGAGTCGGAGATGACACAAGGTCGTCAGAAGGGTAAAAAGTTCAAGAAGAACGAATATTACTACCCTCCTTCTTGCGTCACTCTAAGCCAGGATGAGATCAAACAGTTTTTCAAGTGCCTTCTAGGAGTCAAATTTCCTTATGGCTACGCGGGCAAGATAAGCAGATACCTAGACGAGGAGAAGCAGAGGTTCAGTGGCATGAAGTCTCACGACTGTGCCGTGCTAATGACGCAGGTACTTCCGGTCGCACTAAGAGGGATAATGGACGAGCACGTCCGTGAAACGTTATTTGGCCTCTGCAAGTTTTTCGATGTCATCTCTAGGAATTCGATTGGCGTGAATCAGCTCGGGAGGCTACATGAGGAGATCGTGGTGATACTATGCAAGCTTGAGGTCTACTTCCCACCCGCATTCTTCGACATTATGGTGCATCTGCTGGTCCATGTCGTGGAGGACATCGTCCAACTCGGGCCGATGTTCCTCCACAGCATGATGGCGTTCGAAAGGATGAACGGACACATCAAAGGATATGTTCACAACAGGACCCGTCCAGATGGAAGCATAGCCAAGGGCTTTCTGGCCGAAGAGTGCATCTCTTTCTGCATGAATTATCTAGACATCGAGAGCCCTATCGGTCTTCCCGTCAACAGGCACCTTGGCAAGCTCGACGGATCTGGTCACCGAGAGGGTCGTCGCATACTGCATGCAGACTTCGATTTTCGACGCGCAAACTTTGATCGAGCAAACCTCGTCGCACTACAACATTTAGAACTGGTCGATCCTTGGGTACAGAAGCACAAAAGGTTAATCGAGAAGAAGTACAGTGACCGGGGCATACAAAGGACGCAGGGAGAAATAATCAAAGAGCACAACTCAGATTTCACGCGTTGGTTTAGGCAGACGCTCCTTGATAATCCCCCGCGATCGCATTCTTCTGACACGGAAAAGATCATATTCACCTTGTCGCAGGGACCGATGCAAAACCTGGTGACCTATCAGGCGTATGATATCAACGGATACACATTCTACACGGAGGAAAAGGACAACAAGTGTGATTATCAGAACTAAGGCGTAACGTCAGAATTCTACACCGATGACAACGTGAAGGAAAGATTCTATGGAAGAATCGAGGAGATCTGGGAGCTCGACTACTGTGGAGAAAAGGTGCCGATGTTCCGTGTCAGATGGGCAAAGAGCGTCGAAAGAGAAGACCGGTATTTCACAACCATGGTTATACCCGAAGCAGCCAAATCCAAGGCCGTCGGTGCGAATGTGGCCGCGAAAAATGAACCGTGGGTACTGGCTACCAAAGTGGACCAATGTGTTTTCAATACCGACCCGACAAAGCCTAGCCGTGTTGTCGTGAGGAGAGGAAAAAGAAACATCATCGGAATGGATGGAGTCGCCAACGAGCAAGACTTTGACCAGTACGGCGATCCAAAGATTGGAGATGACGACGACTACGATGCAGCAACATACATCACAAGAAGAAAAAGGATAACCCTACCCAAAAAAGGTAGCCCGTTCGAAAGAAGAAACATTAAAGTGCCGGGGCTAAATTATTCAACCGCGACAAAGAAAGGAAATAGATTGTAAAACGCTATCTCAAAAAATATTGTAAAACGCGTGGTCAAAAAAGATTGTAAAGTGCGGGTGGTCGAGTAGGGCCGTGCCCGATTCATATTATTATGGACAAATTATTATGAAATTTAGTTATACTTTGAATCATATCATTTGTACCACTTTTATGACATAAATTATCACTTTTGGGCATTTTTGGAACATTTAAAAGTATTTATAAAATAAAAACAACACAAATATGACATATATTACCACTTTTGGGAATTTTTGGAACATTTAAAAATATTTTTAAAATAAAAATAAAAAAAGAGGGGCACCAGGATTCGAACCTGGGTGCTCAGAAGTTCAAAATAGAGCAGTGGGCAGAACCAGTGGGATAGGATAGTGAATCTGTTAGATAGTAGGACGCTCTTTTCTTATACAGTTGCTAGAGGAGATAGGCGTAGCTCACTCTGGCATAGTGCGCTACGGATATCTGTAGCGCACTATGCGACAGTGCGCTACGCCTATCTGTGCCTTATCCACGTGCACGCAGGCACACGTCCCTCATCCCCATTCTCAACCGCGCCCACCGCCGCCGCTGTCGATCCTGAGCCCGAGCCCCCGCCGCCGCTCTCTCGATCCGCCGCCTCGCCAGCCGCCGTCACTAGAGGAGGAGGCCGTGGAGCAGGAGGAGGCCGTGGAGCAGGAGCAGGAGGAGGCCCGCCACCTCTCGAGGAGGAGGCCCGTGCGCCAGCCATCGTCGTCCGCCCGCCCGCCCGCCCGCCATCGTCTTCCGCCCGCCCGCCATCGTCGTCCTCATCTCAGAGGTGAGCGTCGGCCCTCCCCTCTCTCCCTCTCTCTCCCTCTCTCCCTCTCTCTGCAGGCCATGGTTAGGGTTCCTATAACAATCGACATGGTTATAGCATGCTGCTTGAATACAACCAGGCCTCCTGGTACTGAAATGGGGTCAACCGACAGCGTGGTAGCATTGTGATGTTGCTAGTTATATATGTCCTGGTTAGAATTTTTTATTGGCTGCTTGTAGACAGTGTGAAACATTTTCTAGCTAGAGTGTTGTCAGTTGGACACCTGTGATGTTTGCCTCAGGATCTACCTTTTCCTTAGTAGTTTCAGCGTTTGCCTGGAAGTTTAATCGGTAGTAGAGAGGAGAATATGCAAGTTTCACATAGCTTGTTTTATTCTTTGAAATTTGTCAGTCTTATCTAGATGTTCAAGTTCAATGCTTTTGTTGAATTTGGAGTGTGCACATCAGCAGAGTCATTTAATCATGATCCGTTGTAATTGATTTATGTAGGTTTAATGAGATCATTATTATAATTGATGAGACATGGAAATAAAACTATTCCAGTCCCTTCCCATGATATCTTAGTTGAAGCTTTAGCTTTGCAAGAACATATATGAATGAGTCATTGTTTGAGGTCTTAAGAAAGAATCTGTCTTCTTGTATTTTTGTATGATTCCTAGAACACTTGCTAGGAAAATGATTTATTTTAATTGGGTTGTCATTGTTGCTTAAAGAGATATCTTATGTCATATGGCTATGCTATTGTGGAATCTCCTGAGAGTGAGCACAGCAGCATAGATCATTTGCATGATCTGCTATACTTTTGCACAGCAGCATAGATAGCTTCTATCATTTGCATGATCTCCTTCTGTCATATGGCTATGCTATTGTCATTGTTGTCCATGTCCTTTCCTATAATGCCAAGCCCGAGGCTCCAGTTTTAAGAATAAGAACAATTTCTATTAGTGCCTTAAGCAATCCTCCTGATGTGATGTACATACCAATAATATGTAAATCTGAGGCTTAATTCCTGGTATGAATAGATTATAATTGTTTTTATAGCTCTAGGATGATCTAGCATAACACTTCTATGCTAACTGAGAACTCCCTCCCCTCCAAACCTTTTCCTTTAAAAAAAAATTAAAAGAACAGATGTAACATTTGTTTTCTAGTGTTAACAACTTAGTGGCTTCTACTGCCTTTGCATCTGCTACTGTGGTGCCTCCATGTTGGAGTGTGCATAGTAGTGGGTTCAAACAGCAGGATTTGCTACTCCTTTCGGGTGGGTGTGAATTTGTGCTGGTTGGTAATTGAACAATGGATTTATTTGAAATTATTCCTAGTGACCATCACTAGGAAAATGATTTAGCTTATTTAAGGTTTTATAAAGTTGATGCTTTGATATGTTGGTTATGTCCTATATGCAAGACTTGTGGATTTAGTTGATGATCTAGATGCATGTTTGCTTGACCAATATTTGGTTCAATTCTTTCTAATGATGCAATAGTTTAAGGTCAAATTGATAACAAAAGTATATATGGTTGTGGCACTATGCTGGGACTGGATGGATGTGGTTGTGAAATGGTTTGGAAGGAAAAATAGAGTAGTGTTGGTTTTGCTACTATCTGTGCTGGGACAACAGCACCTTGAAATTGTGCTTGTGCTTATATATGAAGCACTTTATTATGTCGTGTATGCAGGCTCTTGTATGAAATGAGTCCCGATTTTGCCGGAATGTTGATTAACTTCCGTTTCAGCAGAAATCGGGCACTCCTAGTTTAAGAAAATTAGCAAAGGTCATGCCGAATTTTTCCGTGAATTTAACCAATTATTTGTTTTTTATTAGTGCAAAGATTTGTGACAACGACGAGGCTGGATGTTCTAAGCGCATCAGTGCTGAAGGAGAACTCAGACCTCCGAATAAACAATTGACATTCTGGGAGGCGGCCCAGCGGCTAGAAGACGATGAAGAATACCATCCTTCGAAGAGCGAGGATGATGAGATGGAAGACGCGGAGGAAGAAGCCGAAGGAACGGCGGACGATGAAACCACTAATGGCGGCGAGGGCACAGGGAGTGGTAGCAATCCTCCTAAGAAGAAGAAGAAGAAGCCGAAGGAACGGCGCCCGAACACGGTCGGCACGGTCAGGGAGGAAATTACCGAAGTGAGCCCATCAGGGGTTCCTTTGGAGCCCGACCTTGTCGTCAGAGGGTACGGTGGGCAAGTGGCGGCGATCACCCGGACAACCATCTCGATCAACACCGAGAATCTCCGGCATAAATATAATGGCCACTTGCGCACACTCCTCTTCGAGAAGCTGCACGCAAGATACAAGTTCCCCGCTAAGTATCAGAACACAAATTATCATGGGAACGAAGTAAACAAATCCGCCCTCACAAAGATGAGCACCGCCCTGGCCAGCTGGAGAACCCGGATAAAGAAGAAGATCTATAAAGAAGGCAAAAGTCTCAAGGAGATCCAGAAGATTGACTCGCAGATCACCGAAGATCAGTTCCGGGAGTTCAAGGAGAGGTGTGAATCCGAAAGATCCCTGGCCAATAGTAATCGGGGAAAGGCGCTGCAGGCGATGAATATAGGTCATCACCATCTCGGATCTGGTGGATACAGAACCGCAGAGGCCAAATGGAATAAGGAGGATGAAGAGTATAGATCAAAGGGGATAGAAAACCCCTTTGCGAAATTCAAACCCGGGCAGGTTCGAAACTTCATCAGGGCCTGTTACCATGTGGACCCAAAAACCAAACAACTCGCCGCGAATCCCGCGGTGAAGGAATTCGAGGAAATTGTGGTAAGTATAATCTAATTACCACGGATCAACTCGATTGCATTCTAATCGATGATCTAAACGATTGACTGTTACTTCTTCTGCAGGAGGAGGAAATTGTTGCTAGTCATGGATCCCAGGGTCCCTCATCCCAGGGGTCGACGGCGGCCACCCGGTGGGATAACCATTTTAACAGGGCGATAAACCGGGCCAAGAAAATAGAGCCGGTTACGAAGAAGCCGTCGTTGGCTGGCCGTCTGACCGGCCTCGGGGTAAGAATTGGGTGGATCATTTTGGTCAACCGCCGAGGACGCATGTGGCGCCGTCGGGAAGGAGCGAGGAGGAAAACCGCGAGGTTCAAGAACTTAAGGAACAAGTGGCGCGGATCCCGCAGATCGTCCAAGACAACCTGGTAATCACCCTCACATCCTTCCTGCCTACCTTGGTGGAGTCAATAGCGAACTGGAGTGCGGGTGGTCGAGTAGGGCCGTGCCCGATTCCAAGCATGGTCAGCAGCCACTCAAACAACGCGGCGCCGACGAATCAGGCGAACTACATGTTCGTGACTCCGCCCGCTAGCACCGCGGCACCGCAAGTGTTGGTGACTCCCCCTGCCATCACCGTGGCGCCAGAGTACATGTTGGTGCCCCCCTGCCATCGTCGCGGCGGCACTGGAGCTCCAAGCACCCGGCGGTAGGGAGAATACACCGGCGGCCAGCACCGCAACATCAAGCAGCCCTTCCATCTCTTGCACGCCCGTCGCCGTATGCGGTGCGTCGACATTAGCCGATCTCGATGCCATCACGGTAAACAAATTGCTTTACCGCCTTTCACGCCATCTATTACTCTTATGGCATCTCTAACGACGCCGTACATGTTTTCCGCAGACGGATGTTCCTTGCACTCTCTTATGCTACGTGAACAACGAGCTGAGGGATGTTGCCAAGGGTACCATCGTTCAACCCTTGCAGCGCACGTTCCACTCAAGGCCGATGCCAGATAGCATGCACAGGGTTAAAATTAGTCAGGTGCTAAGGGGCTGCGATGACCTGGAACCTCCCATTCAACCCACAGGAGCGGATGAAGAAGAGCCGGCTGTCCTCAGAACTTGCTTCGGCTTATTCTTGCAATGGCCAAAGAGCATGATCCGTTTGGGGACAGCGGGGGCCATCACACCACAGACAACAGCACCGCCTATCGTGCCAGCGACAAGCGGTGGCAAGGCCCCCTTACCGCCCTCGCCGTCACCTCCACGCGGTGGGTCGGATGATCATGTTGATGATATGCACATGGCACAGGATCCGTCCGAGGACGACGAAGACTAGAATGATCACTTCTTCAACACTCAGTTTAGCAACGAAGACCTAGCTAGTGGCCCCACAGAGAAAGCCACTATCACCAAGCGTCTGTTTGATTCTCAGGAGACGCCTCCAGCTTGCGCCTTTACAGAGCCAGCTGATACAACCAACCGGCACTACTAGAGAAAAGGCTATAGGAGACATGCTTATGCGAGGCACATTGAGACCATATGCGCCTCCTATAAAATAGGCGAGGCACACTCCTTCTCCATGCGCCTCTAGTATAAAAATAGGCGAGACGCATATGATAAGAATGCGCCTCCTATAATCCCTGTACGGACTAAATCTAGCAGCCCCATATTATGCGAGGCGCATTCCAGTCATATGCGCCTCCTATATATTAGATAGGCGAGGCGCATATGGGCAGAATGCGCCTCGCATAATCTGTGTGGGCCCGCGTGTTGGTAGGTGCACGAATATGCGAGACGCATATGGTTATATGCGCCTCCTATATTTGATAATATGCGAGGCGCGTATGGTCATATGCGCCTCAAGTAACTCCTGCGGACCCCGGGCGGAGGTACGTGGCCGCATATGTGATCGGTGAATTTTCTCCTAGGTCAGCCCGATTTGATCGAGACCAGCACCAGTCCCCCTACCTCTACCCAACGCCTCTCTCCCTCCCGACGCCTCCCATCCTCATGCGCCGGCGGCCGCCCCAGCCCCTCCGTCTCCCCCACCTTAGGCTACCATCGCCCTCCCCTCTCTACCGCAGCCCACCACCTCTCTCTCTCTTGCATCCCACCTCTCTCCCCGTTCTCTCCGGCGCGCCGCCCTCCACCCCGATCCAGATCAAGCCGCCGGCCAGCATCACCCAGCCCAGCCTCGCCGGCCACCTTCACCTCCATCTCCTGCCGTGTCCTCCCGGACACCGGGTTCCTACCCTCCGACCCACTGCCCCCGGGCCCGGAACCCTAGCGAAGCAGCAACAGTAGGGGATCCCGTGTCCACTTCGAGTACCTCACCTACTTCGACGCCCGCGTCACGGGGGTCCTCCGCTACGGCTCCCTCACCGAAGTCGAGGGCGTCCAGGTCCGCCGCTTCCTCTTCTGGTTCGACATCATGCGCGTCAAGGTCGACCTGCCCCCGCCGCCGCGCTACGTCTACCTCGACATCGGATGGATCACGCGCAAGCTACCCGCCAGCGACTTCCAGACCCTCCACGACTGCGAGGACTCCAAGAGGAGGTGCCGACTCTCCTCCGCGCTCGCCACCGCCGCCACATGGTTCCAGGTATGATGCGTTGACTTGATTTCCCTCCCCCCTGCTGCTATTTCAGTTTGATAGATTGTTGATCGACTTATTGTATAGTACTACCTAGTTCTGTCGGTAAATTCAGTCCTGATTAGATCATGCTAAGATTGATCTATCATTTAGTTTCGTGCGTGACTGATATTCTTCCTAGAGACTTTACTTTTGTGGTAGTTGGTTTTGACTTGCTGTACATTTCTGAGGGTGTACTGCGTAATGCTCAAGGAGCTCATAGATGCTTCCTTTGTCCAGATTTTACATGGAAAATGATAGATGAGACATATTCAATTCCAAATTAATGTGTGTGGTTGTGTTGTCGGCAAGTTTCCTAGAGTGGTCATAAACAAGATACTACTATATCTTATAATTGAGAGATCTATTTCACATTTACTTGAGAATGAATATAATACTATACTGCAAAACGTATTTAAGTAAACAAGGGTGATTGTTGGTAGTGATATAAATGAAGTGCAATAAGCAGGATGTATTCTTGCCAGTGTTTCCTTTGTGGCGTTGTGCCTTTCGTGAGCTGTGTGTCCTGAATGGCGATACTGGCTAGTATATTACTTAAAGAGAAATAGCTTTGTGCAATCTCAAAGAAGTGTGAATTGGAAAACACCTGATTCCCCCTGGTGCTATTTTGCGCTACTATTTCAGTTCGATAGATTATTCATTTCTTATGTCTTGATTAGATCATAGATTAGATTAGTTTCATGCGCGACTCATATTCTTCCTATAGACTTACTCCTGTGGTAGTTGGTTTTGACTTTCTGTACATTTGTGAGGTACGTATTGCGTAATGCTCAAGGGAAAACAAGTTGTCCTGTGATTCTGTACATTTGTGAGGTACATTCATGATCCAACGGAGGTCTTTGGACAAGGACCAGATGTTGGCAACCAGTACAGGTAACTGAATTCTATCTCGGCTGTCTTCAGTCAGTAAATCGATTCCATTAAGGCTGTCCTGTGATTGATTGCATACAGTACTTTCTCATGGTGGATGAATTCAATTTACATTTACATTATTTAGCCTTTAGCCATCAGTTATCCCTTGGACGTTTACTGCCTTTGTAGAATTGACAGGCATCGGTGTAATCCATTTGTCCTAGTAGCTCAAAATAAGAAACTCGATGTGCATAACAGTGCAGCACAATATGTTAGCGAGTCTCCCAAGAGCCACCACTCAAATAAGGTAATCCTAGCAGCTAGTTGGTCCTTGGTGTTGTTGAAATAATAGTCCATTATTGTCTAATTTGGCTGTTCTAGCTATTTAGAGTTTAGGTCTACCTTAAAAAATCACAAGTTATGCAGTAGTTAGTAGTATTCCTTGAAGTATCTAGCTATTCAACTTACAGTGAAATCATGCGTGTTCACTTCTCAGATATCTGGACAGTGACAGTGCTTCCATTTATAAAGGATAATTTGCACATTGTATTAGCATGTCTTGCTATGAATTTGTGATGACATTTCTATGTAAAATATGTTTCTCCCGCTTTGATGAAGGCAACAGGGGCACAAGAGTTGCATCAGCGTTGAGCAAGGCAACACTTTAGGATGGATATGTCACATACCCATGGGATTAGAAGATGCGTGACTCGTTGTGATCACCCTTTCCAGCAGCTGCCTCTCAATGCTCATCCTCCCCAAGTCGCTGGACCCGAACGCAAGTCGATACACGTTGTTTGAAGACACATTGGCTAGAGATCTGTCGTGGTAGTTGTAACGTGATTGTGAACTTGTACTCGGAGCTGTGAACTTGTGTCACAAACACTTGGTGTTGTGTGAAAACTTGGCACTTGTTGATTCTAGTTGATGTATGAACTTGTATGTCGGGATTGATGTGTAATATACTTGTATTCATGTTGGTTCTATTATGCTTTAGCCAATTGCAAGTTTCTGAAAAATGTTGTGTTGTTTATACTGTATTCTGGACTGTATTGTATATCTGTATACTGTTATTTATAGTGGTCTATAAAACTTGAATTTCGAAAATATTACCGGAGGCGCATATATGACACTATAGGAGGCGCATATACTATAAATATACGAGGCGCATTGTAAAACATATGCGAGGCGCATATGATATGCGCCTCCTATACTTCACATATGCGAGGCGCATATCGATATGCGCCTCGCATAATAATATAGGAGGCGCATATCGATATGCGCCTCGCATATGTGAAGTATAGGAGGCGCATATCATATGCGCCTCGCATAAAAAATAGCCGAGGCTTGAAGCTAGAGGCGCATATGATATGCGCCTCGCATAAGCTTTTCTCTAGTAGTGCAGCCCTTTATTCTAAGACCTGACACACTACATAGGGCGACTGGTGCTCAGATTGCGGTGCCTGCCCTCTCTCCAAAAGGAAAAAAGGGCAGGAAAAGAAAATCTAGCAGCTCGAGCCAGCCGGTGGCATCAACAACTGCGAATCCGATCAGGTTTCGGGACGGGCCACCAAGACCCGAGGGTATTATGTGGAGGATTCATGTGGCGGGTGAGCCCATTCTACCTAAGAATTTGCGGAGGCTCGCCAGTTCGGAGCTACAGAGTGTGCATGACGGCGTGCTGACGATAGAGAGACACCTTCTATCGGAGAAAGATCCCTCGCACCCGGTATTCGTGGTTAAGGTGCCACCAGGATTGGGCTTCGTCGACAATGCCCCTGTGGATCTGTTCTTCCTGCGGTTCGACGGCATCTTCAATATGTTCCACCTATACCCGCTCCACTATACCATGGTCCGTCTGTTTTCTCTCAGCCTGGCCATGCAGATCATTAGAGAGAACACACCGGGCATTGCTATAGTGGACCCCTACTACATGCGTGACGACTACTTGGGTTCCCCCACCGAACGACGTATCGTGGCCTCGTACCTAAAAAGAATCCTTGTGGCGAACAAGACAAAGGAATACATTCTCGTGCCTTACTTTCCTGAGTAAGTCGTTATTCACTCGCCACCGTCGATTGGCTTTATTAGATTATCATCATTCTTTTTCCAACACATTCCATTTGAATTTTTTGCGCAGAGGTGAACACTGCACGCTCATCTCCTTATCGCCGAAGCATTCCCACGCCACGTATTTTGACTCGGGGAGTCTAGAAAAGAAGAAAAACTATGACAAGATCAAGGAAGTTCTGGATGATGCTCTCACTGGCTTTGCCTCGACGGAAGGCACCACCTTCGTGCGTACGAAGGTCAAGTTCGGCAGGCACGTCTTCAACCACGTAACGGAGTTCCCCTGCGTGAAGCAGCCGAAAAACAGTAAGAAGGAAGCCTACTACGCACTCCATCACATGAGGGCGTTCCTACTTGACCAACAGAATTCTATGCTGCCAGATCATCTCAAACAGTGGGCCGAAGCAAAGGCCAAGGTCACTGATTCAGATATTAGACAAGAGATGTATCGCATCCAGCAGCAGTTTGGGGCAATCATCTTTCATGATGTCATGACTTCGGGGGGGATATTCTACGAAGGAAATATCCCGAATAACCGTGACATAGAAGATCGCCTAGAGATGCAGGGTGACTATAGGAAGTTCATGACGAGACAAGGCGTCCTCCCGTTCCCTAAGCCGAGCCAGAAGGCTTGATGTTGGCCTAGTTGTAGTTACAAACTATAGATGACCTTTGTGTGTATGTGGACAAGTGTACATGCTACTATACTTATCTTATTAGGTTTATGAATCATCGCTTACTTCTTTTGCTTATTATTATTATATATCAATCAATGCTTGGTTTTTTTGCTTACTCTTTGGTCCTTTGCTCACTTTGGTCCTTCTTTTTTTTCCTTACTTTATTAGTATTTTTTCGAGAATAATTCCGATGATTGAAATGTCGTGGCACAATATATATGTGAATGTGCTACGACGGGATTGTGATCCTTGTGATATGCACAAGTCCAGGTCTTGTGCATCCTACTTGGCTCACCGTTCCGTCGTAGCATATTCCTGTGTCCAACAACCTATATATATATCAGGCATTCTTTTTGATTTACTTTGGTCTTTTTCGAGAATAATGCCGATGATTGAGATGTCGTGGCACAATATATATGTGAATGTGCTACGACGAGATTGTAAGCCTTGTGTTATGCACAAGTCTAGATGTTGTGCATCCTACTTGGCTTACGGTTCCATCGTAGCATATTCCTATGTCCAACGACCTATGTATATATATGAGGCATTCCTTTTGATTTACTTTGGTCTTTTTCGAGAATAATGCCGATGATTGAAATGTCGTGGCACACTATATATGTGAATGTGCTGCGATGAGATTGTTCGCCTTGTGCTATGCACAGGTCCAGGTGTTGTGCATCCTACTTGGCGAATAGTTCTATCGTAGCATATTCCTGTGTCCAACGACCTAGCCAGTTATATATGAGGCATGCTTTTTGAGTTACTTTGGTCTTTTTCAAGAATAATGTCGATGATTGAAATGTCGTGGCACACTATATGTGAATGTGCTGCGATGGGATTGTCCGCCTTGTGCTATGCACAGGTCCAGGTGTTGTGCATCCTACTTGGCGTACAGTTCCATCGTAGCATATTCCTGTGTCGAACAACCTAGTTATATATGAGGCATGTTTTTTGAGTTTGGTCTTTTTGATTTAGGAGTACTTTCTATAAGTGTATCTTCATATGCGACTTTAATTATACATGTTTTGTTTCAATCACCGGTTAATTATTATTGTCAACTTGTAGATGACGTGGTACGTCGTGTACAAGGGACGGGTTCCCGGAGTCTACGATGATTGGGAAGACTGCCGGAGACAGGTGCACCATTTCAGCGGCAATAGCTATAAAGGGTACAACACTATGGTGGAGGCGGAAGCTAGATACACGCGCTATCTAGTGGGAGTTAGGACGAGGAACCGGATGAAGACCTACACCTTCGTCGCGGCGGTGATCATGCTTATCTTCTTTGGTTGTTTATCCCGCATTTGTGTCTAGCTAGTTTAGATGTGTAGGCGAGCTTCAGATCTCTAACTTGTTCGATCGACACATGTATTCGCATGTCACCAACTACTTTGTAACTTGATCGAAACAATTTAACTTATACTATGTATTCATGTATGAGACTTATCTATATGTATTTGTTTTAATCTTGTTTTGCAAATTGTGTATTTATATATATATATAATTGTATATCTTGTATCTGTGTGTGTATATCTGCCTGTAATATTGTATATAATCTGTATTGTATATCATCTGGCTCTGAAATAAAAAAAACACATGTGGCGCACATGACCTAGCTTTTGTGGCGCACTACATCTAAAGCGCACCTAAGCAGCTTAGTGGCGCACTGCGACGTGTGCCACAGAAGATCCAACGCGTAGCGCACCTGCCCACATAGCCGTGGCGCACTAGCAGGTGCGCTACGCCTATCTCGACACAACCGTGGCGCACTAGGCAGTGCGCCACGGCTAGGAGATAGCCGCAGCACGAGGCTAGTGGCGCACTGCTAGTGCGCCACGGATGGCCATTCCATGTGCGCCACAAACAGGCATTTTCCTAGTAGTGTGAGAAAGTTGCATCGTAGTCAACTCCTTGAATTTGTCAAAACCCTTTTGCGACAAGTAGAGCTTTATAGACAGTTACATTACCATCGGCATATGTTTTCTTCTTGAAAATCTATTTGTTCTCGATAGCCTTTCGGCCATCCGGTAAGTCCACCAAAGTCCATACTTGGTTTTCGTACATGCATCCAATCTCGGATTTCGTGGCTTCTTGCCATTTATTGGAATCTGGGCTCATCATCGCTTCCTCATATGTCATAGGGTCGTCGGTGTTGTCCACCAACATGACACTCATAACGGGATCATACCAATCGGGAGTGGTACGAGTCCTCATCGACCTGTGAGGTTCCGTAGTAACTTCAACCGAAGTTTCATGATTACCATCATTAGCTTCCTCTCTTATTGGTGTAGGCACCACAAGAAATTCTTCCGGTGTTGTGCTACTCTTAAATCCGAGAGAAGGTTCGACAACCTTGTCGAGTTCTACTTTCCTTCTAGTCACTTCTTTCGAGAGAAACTTCTCTAGAAAGGATCCATTCTTGGCAACAAAGATTTTGCCCTCGGACCTATGATAGAAGGTATACCCAATAGTTTCCTTCGGGTATCCTATGAAGATGCATTTTTCCGCTTTGGGTTCAAGCTTGTTGGGTTGTAAATTCTTTACATAAGCTTCGCAACCCCAAACTTTAAGGAACAATAATTTAGGTTTCTTCCCAAACCATAATTCATACGGTGTCGTTTCAACGGATTTAGATGGTGCCCTATTTAAAATGAATGCGGCTGTTTCTAATGCATAACCTTAAAATGATAACGGTAAATATGTAAGTGACATCATAGAACGAACCATGTCTAAGAGAGTTCGATTACGATGTTCAGACACACCATTACGTTGTGGTGTTCCCGTCGGTGCCAATTGTGAAAGTATTCCGCATTTCTTCAAATGCTCGCCAAACTCGTAACTTAGATACTCACCTCCATGATCAGATCGTAGAAATTTAATCTTCTTGTTACGTTTACTCTCTAATTTACTTTGAAATTCCATAAACTTCTCGAAAGTTTTGGACTTATGTTTCATTAAATCGATATACCCATATCTACTCAAGTCATCCGTGAAAGTAAGAACATAACGATAACCACCACGCGATGCTACACTCATTGGGCCACACATATCAGTATGTATGATTTCCAATAAGTCCATAGCTCGCTCCATCATACCATAAAATGGGATTTTAGTCATTTTACCCATCAGACATGCTTTGCATTTTTCAAGTGATTCGAAATCAAGTGATTCAAGAAGTCCATCGGAATGGATTTTCTTCATACGCTTCACTCCAATGTGACCAAGACGACGGTGCCACATGTATGTAGAATTATCGCTCAATTTCAAACGTTTAGCTTCAATATTATTAACATGTGTATTACTATAGTCGAGATTCAACAAGAATATACCATCTATCAAAGGTGCATGTGCATAAAACATATTACTCATATAAATCAAACAACCATTATTCTCAGACTTAAACAAGTAACCGTCTCGCAATAAACATGATCCGTATATAATGTTCATGCTTAACGCAGGAACCAAATAATAATTATTTAAGTATAAAACTAATCACGATGGTAGATGAAGAGGTAGTATTCCGACCGTGATCACATCAACCTTTGATCCATTTCCAATGCGCATCGTCACCTCGTTCTTCGCTAGTTTCCGTCTATTCTGCAGCACCTGTTTCGAGTTACAAATATGAGAAACTGAACTAGTATCAATAACCAGGCACTACTAAAACTACTAGTAAGATACACATCAATAACATGTATATCGGATATACATTTATTCTTGATGTTGCTGTTCTTCATATCCGCCAAGTACTTGGGTCAATTCCTCTTCTAGTGACCTTCTCCCTTGCAGTAAAAGCACTCAGTACCAGGCTTAGGCCCAGCCTTGGTCTTCTTCGCCGGCGCGGTAGCTTTCTTACCACCCTTCTTAAAGTTTTCCTTCTTTCTTGGTCTCCACTTACGCAGACTTCAACATAGAGAAGAGTTCTGGCAACGTCTTATCCATGCGCTGCATATTGTAGTTCATCACAAAGTTCTTGTAACTTGGTGGTAGTGATTGGAGGACACGATGAATCCCCAACGCATTAGGAATTATTATGCCCAAGCTCTGGAGCTTATTAGCGTGCCTAGACATCTTAAGCACATGCTCACTGACGGAGCTGCCCTCTTTCATCTTGTAGTTAAAGAACTTTTTAGAAGCTTCATAACTCTCATGTAACATCCCAAAAATACCAAACTTAGATCATCAAACACTAATCATCAAGATTAGGGTTAACAAAAACTTTTCTAAATAAACGCATGAATGCATGCATATGAGTATGCATGGATTTTGAATTTCTTTAAAAACCACCTTGTTTGTGTGATCCATTGCTTGTAAAATGTTTCTTAGGTGAAATGAACATCATCTAAAACATTTCCCACACTTTTACTAAAGACAAGTAAACCAAAACAAATATATTAAGTGAATGGTCATTTTGACCAATTTAACTCCCATGCCTACTTTGGCTGTCCCAAACTTTCAAAACCTAACAGAAACTTTTCTGGATCTTTGCACCCCTTGAATGTACTCATAACAAAGTATCAAGGCCCACTTTTTGATCATCCAGAAACTTTCAAATGCATAGTTTAAATGACAATTCAAAATTGAATCTTTATCATATGGGAAGATCCCACTTTTTCAAAAACCACTCAAACAAGCTCAACTTTCAAAACCCAAGCATCCGCAGACTCACCAGCACCAATCTAGCAAACCCACCAAAATTCATTTCAAAATTCAAAACTTGAGCCTAACTTGTTGCAGACACAAATCAAACAAAACATCAAACACTACAGTGTGCAGTGTTTTGAGCCTAACTTGTTCCCTAGTTAGCTCACACACAACTCAGTAGATCATCTAGGAAGATTAGCCCAACACTAGCACCCCTGTGTGCTTGCCATTGTCATCAATGGTGAACAGCCGAGCACCCCAATGTCACCCCATTGTGGACAGCAGGCTAGAGGAAGAACTAGCCGTGCCAACCTTGTCTGGGAGGCAGCCCACCGTCCACCGCCACTCCCTATCCCAGCCGCAAGCGTTGCCAAGCCCTGGACCACGCGCACAAGCCGCGCCCAGACCATGCCGAGCGTGCGCCAGAGCGCCACCCTCGACCAGCGTCCACAGACCGCGCGCCGCCCTCGCCGCGTGCACACACGATCACCACCGACCCAAGAGACCACCAGACATCCCCATTTGCCGCCCCGTGCCATACAGCCACTGCCCGCCGTCGAAGACGCCGCCTCTGCCGCGCAGAGCACCGGCCGTTCCAGACCAAACCACACCGCCCCATGCCTCGCGACCATGTCGTTGAGCATCGCCAGGAGACGCAGCACCGTCACATACCCTTTCCCATGCCATTAGCCGCCTGTATTGTCGCCCCTGACGAGCTCACCGTGCGCCCCGACGGTCCCCTCGATCGACTATAAATAGAGGCCACCCCCGCACGATTCCTTCACACCATCTCACTCCCCTCTCCTCACTAATCGTGCCACACCATCCTAAGAGCAAGGCGAGCACCACCTCGCCGGAATTTCACTGGAGCCTGCTGCTGCCGGAGAAGAAAGGAGCCAGCGATTGGAGCCGCCCCAGGAGCTGCCGCGACCACCCCTGAGTTCGCCGTGAGGACTTCGTCGTTCGCCCGCCTCGCCGACCCTCGCCCGTACCCCGGTGAGCCCCCAGCACCCCTCACTGGCCGCGCTAGGTTTCGTTCTCGATGGAGTTGTCTCGCGTCGACGATGACTCCCAGCCGTTAGATTAGAACTAGATCGAACGATCCACGTTGCCCCATACCGCTTCGCCCAGCCCCGTGTCACTGACGAGTGGGGACACCCACTTAAGCAGCCCGCGGGAGCACTGCGCTTAGCAGGCTGGCCCGTTAGAATTTCCCGCGCAGCCCAACGATTCAAATTAAATCTTTTTCTATTTCAATTCAAACACACTTCTGTACCCAACTTCAAAAATCAACCCAGATCGATTCAGTGCACCAATTTGAATGAAACCAATTTTGTTGGAAAGGTCTGTGAATTCTTAATCCAAGCCCGTTGGATTCAAGTCATTTGGATCTCTAGATCACCCCTAGTAAAAATAACAAGGCAGAAGCTTTTCTGCATTCAAACATTTTTCAAATTTAAACCATAAAATCTTTTGAGTTGATTCCAACTCTCAAAAATCACATTTAACCATACCTTTCAGAATATATAAAAATATATAGGTTTACTTGCAGAAATATTGTTCAAGTAATAAAAGAATGCTACATAAGCATTTCTAGCCACTTTAATTAATTAAAATAAAAGGGTAAAACCTTATTAAATTGTGACACCACTTTAAATCACATTCCCATGGACTACAATATGTGGTGATGACATGTGTCAACATGATCCCATGTTTAGTTTGGAGAATATTAAATCTTAAGTAATTTTTTTCAATGAGTAGAAAATACTTTTCTAAAAATAAAAAGATTTAAACCAAGCCTTAACCTTGTAATGTTAGAGATGATGCTAGATCATCTATAGGACCCTTGTGTGTGATGATTGCAAGTAGTTAAGTATTGTTTGGTGATTGTGTACCTCGTATTTATTCATAGACGCTAGTACCGACCAAGGATACGAGGAGGAAGGAGGATACTACGAAGAAGAAGCCGAGGAGAACTTCAGCCACTGCTCTGCACAAGGCAAGCTTATATTGACACTGATGGAAGCTAGTAACTATGCAAGCCTAATACTACTAGTGAATGTGCAAGCTAACACTTGCAAGATACTATACCTATGCAAGCTTATACTATATTGATGCAAGCTAACCCTTGCCAGATACCCTACTGATGCCACAAACCCATACTTGTGATATGACTACTATATGCCTTAAGCATATGTGATCATACCCACTTGATAAACCAAATTCTAGTTTTATATGCAAGCTTCTTACTTTATTTCTTTATCAAAGCTTACTTAGAGTCTACCTAAGAGTGTGGTAGATACTAGACAGTTGTGCTGAAGGTTGCATAAAGGGCATAAAATTTGGCCTAAAATAGAAGCCTTGATATCAGCCTAAGATATAAGGTTGGACTTAGTGAAACTCCACTAGTTACCACCCCTCATTAGTACTACCCCCACCTATAGATGCTAGTGCTAAGCATAAAACTTGACCAACTTTTAGATGAGAATACTTGGTGGAAAAATGGTTATGGAAACCTTGGAATGATGGATCATTCTATTGAAATGTTTTGGACATGTGTTTCCAAACACTTGATGATTTTGGTGATGAAAATGTTGAGGCATGAGCCTTAGCCCTTTATAAAACTGATGGTTGTCTGGATGCGATACCATTCCAATTTTATCGTACAACCACAATACCCGAAGATTGGGTAGGGCTTGACTGGAAACTTATATACCTTAGTATTAGTTCCCTCCCGGCCAAGGTCTGAGCTGAGGTTACCTTGTGAAGATTGTCCACCTGTGCAGTACCCAAGATGACAGTTGGTCATGGTTGGGAGGCCAAACTCACAGGAGAGGTGCTTATACTAGGGTGTGTAACTGAAAGGTTAGGATTGATTATCCGCATACTGAGTATGGTGAATTCAGGATTTGTTCCTGACGGATGTATCGAATGTTGTGGTGAAAGTGTACAATCTCTGCAGAGTGTCAAACTATTCGAATAGCCGCGTCCGCGGTTATGGACAGTTGGAGTGGCCATACTGTTCCCCCGTCAGACTTTTCAAAATGACTTGTGAAATGAATTGAGACTTTGACTTGACCACAACAGAGTTGTGACCTGAATTACAAGATCCCACTTAGGAGTTATAAAATTGTGACTAGCTTTGGAACTTAGTAGAGATAAACCTGGCTTTTTGCAAAACAACCCTAGAGCCTAGTGTCCTATTATCCAAAAACCCATTACCTGTTAGTATTAATTTGTGAGTACTTAAAGAGTACTCATGGCTTTGTCCCTGGCTATTCCCATGGCCAGACTATGAAGAGGAGTACCTGGAAGATGGACCCCAGGAAGGTTACGACAACTAGGATCATCTCCCATCGTCAGCATTGCCTGTGACCCCGAAGATGGAGCTTCGCCTACGCTACCGTTATTATTACGTATTCCGCTGCTTGATGTTGTATTAAGAACTGGATCATGAGATCCCCATTTGTGTAAGAACTTATGTATCGTTTGTAATGGATGAAGTACTATGGTATCCAATTCTGTTATGTCTCGCAAAAATGGTAATCCTGGGACTGCGATGTATGGCATAACAGGCATCTAGGATTGAAAAATCCGGGTGTTGACATCTCAACTGCCGAATGAGCCTCAAATATCATTTTGAGTTCACGGACAATATCATGTGGGTCAAATTTCTCAAACCTCTTTTGAAGATCCGATTCCAAATCATACAAGATATCACACTGAACTGTGGAGTACTGATTCTTCCGAGTATGGAAAACATTTTTCTCATCATTGGTAGCATCTTCTGTAGGTGGGTCACCCAACGGTGCATCCAGCACATAGGTCAACTTAGCATTGAGGACAATCCTCAAATTGCGGAACCAATCCGCGAAGTTGCTTCCATTGTTTTTCATTTCTCTAGGAATGCATTAAAATTGATGGTAGGGGCCGCCATTGATCTACAACATATTTGCAATAGTTTAGACTAATTTTATAAAAAATTGAGTCATAATTAATAGTTCAATTAATCTAGGTGAACTCCCACTCAAAACAATATCCCTCGCATTGTTTTAGTGATCACACGAACCAAATTCACTACATCAAGTCTAATCATAACGAGACATAATGTAGTTTCACAGGCCAATAATCAACATGTCGGATTCACCGCCGTATGGCTGACCGGCGATTACTAGCGATTCCTGCTTCATGCAGGCGAGTTGCAGCCTGCAATCCGAACTGAGGACGGGTTTTTGGAGTTAGCTCACCCTCACGAGATCGCGACCCTTTGTCCCTTCAGAGACTACGAGTGTAATAGGAGCATCCGTTGACAAAAGGATCACCCTAAGATGATCATCTCATGGCTATTGGGAACGAATCAAAATAGATGGTTCTATTTCTCAACCTTTCTGACTTGCTCCTACAGAACCAAGGTCGAAAGGATTGAAAAAGTCAGTCATTCACAACCACTGATGAAGGATTCCTCGAAAAGTTAGATTTGTAGTTCTTTTTCGAAATCGATTTCAAAAAAGAATGGATTCGGTCATCATATCTACTATATGATTCATGCTTTACCTTTTGGTGATCCGCGTTCCGAGACCATGTCTGTATATGCTAGGCTCATCAAGATGTAACCTTAGTTTTCGCATGAGAAAATCTGGCTTGCTCCTGTTGTATACACTCGCAGAATCTAACACACCCGATCATCACATGGTGCTTTGAAACAACGAGTCTTGGCAACGGTGCCTACTAAGTACGAACACTTTATAACTTGATATTTCGTGACAGGGATCATCTTATAATGCTACCGTCACGATCTAAGCAATACACGATGCATAAAAGGATTAGCATCACATGCAATTCAAAATATCTGATATGATATGGCCTTTCTTCTTGTGCTTTGGATCTCCATCTTCAAGCACGAACATGATCTCCATCATCACCGGCGTGTCGTCAAGATAAATGGCACCGCTCTATGGTTGTCGTCCACCAGCATCAACTATTACAACTACTTTGAATAATAGACACGCAGGTCTTAACGAAATTAAAAAGACAACCATAAGGCTCTTTCTGGTTGCCAACTTACAATAAGGATCATTTGTAGGGGTTGGTAGCATGGAAAACAAAAAATTTCTATCGCATACAAACAAACAAGCCAAGATCTATCTACTAGATTGTAGCAACGAGTCGATGGTATAACTTACCCTCGAAGATTCCAAAGCGTTTAACGAGAGCGGATTCTCGTGGGTGATGTAGTCGTACTCTTTCCGATCTCAAGATCGTGTAGACGATCCTTCCGGCGCCACGTTCCGGCAGCGCTCCCGCAGTCGGTCACACGTTCGGTACTCGATGAAGACCTTCCTCTCCCTTGTTCCAGCAGGCAGCGGAGGTTGTAGCACTCTCCTCGCGATTCCGGCAGCACAACGGCGTGGTACCGGAAGTAGAGGGGAAATCCCGCAGGGCTTCGCCTTAAGCCGGTGCGAGTATGGTGGAGCTTATGAGAGAGGCTATTAGTGGTCTAGTAATTAGACACACCAATTAGAAGGCTCTAAACCAATTAGAAGGCTCTAAACCGCTGGCTAAAGCAATTAGAAGCTCTAAACCAAAACGGCTCTAAACCGGAGGTAGAAGATAGGAACTTGTGTGTTCTAGGAGGGGAGCCCTGCCCCTCCTTTTATGGGTGGGGAGGCGCGGCCAGGGGAGGGGAGTCCCTCCCCAAGTCGGCCTTGGGCTGGTGCGCCGGCTTGGAGGAGTGGGACTCCTCCTCCAAGTTGGTTCCAACTCCTCTTGCTTGTTTCCCACAGTTTCCTGTTTCCCACAGTTTCCTGTTTTAGCCGTTTGACTTTCAAACTGGCAATTTGACTTTCATGTTTTTGGAACAGCAAGAACACTTAGTACATGATGCAATCATTCAATGACACACTCATGTACCCTCCCCCCCGGAGTGCCGGACAATCCGGAACCTTCTAGAACATTCCTGATGAAAACACCGGAATCATTCCCGAACTCCGAAACGGGACTTTCCTTATATAAATCTTATTCTCCGGACCATTCCGGATCACCTCGTGATATCCCGGATCCCATCCGAGACTCCGAACAACATTCGGTCTCTTTCTCATAATACCATAACTACTCAAACAACGTCGAATCCTTAAGTGTGTCTCCCTACGGTTCGTGAATTATGCGGACATGATCGAGACACTTCTCCGAACAATAACCAATAGAGGAATCTGGAAATTCATATGGCTCCCACATATTTCTACGATTACTTTGCGATCGAATGAACCACTTACATACGATACCAATTTCCCTTTGTCTCACGATATGTTACTTATCCGAGGTTATGATCGTCGGTATCTCTGCATACCTAGTTCAACCTCGTTACTGATAAGTACTCTTTTCTCGTTCCCGTGATATGTGATCCCTTGTGACCAAGTCACATGCTTGCAAGCTAATTGGATGACATTCCACCGAGAGGGCCCAGAGTATATCTATCCGTCATGTGGATGGACAAATCCCACTCTTGATCCATGTGTCTCAACCAATACTTTCCGAACACTCAATGCCACCTTTATAACCACCCAGTTACGGTGTGGTGTTTGATGTCATCAAAGCATCCATCCGGTAAAGGTGATATGCATGATCTCATGGTCGAAGGAATTAGGTTACTATGTATCAGAAAGCATATAGCAATTGAACTATTGAAATGACTTGATCTTTATGCTACGCTTATCAATAGGAGTATGTCCACCATATCATTCTCCTAATGATATGATCTTGTTGTTGATAACATCTCAATGTTCATGATATGTAAACCACAATCATTTAATCAACCAACAAGCTAGTGAAGTATAGAGGCTATACTAGGGACTTCAATTTAAGTTTACAATTCACACAAGTATTAATGGTTTCTTTGTTAATACTATTATAGCATGAATGTAAACATTTATCATAAACACAAAGATATAATAATAACTACATTTATTATTGCCTCTAGGGCATATCTCCAATAGCCTCCCACTTGCACTAGAGTCATCTAATCTAGATTACATGGTAATATACCGAACACCCATGGCAGTTTGGTGTTGGTCATGTTTTGCCCTCGGGAGAGGTTTAGTCAACGGATCCGCCACATTCAGATCTGTGTGTACTTTGCAAATCTTTATATCCCCATCCTGGATATGTTCTCGAATAGCATGAAAACGTAGCTTGATATGCTTCAGCTTCTTGTGTGACCTTGGTTCTTGCGCATTGGCTATGGCGCCCATGTTATCACAGTAGATAGACATTGGGTCCAGCTTACTAGGAACCACACCCAGCTCTGTAATGAACTCTTTCATCCATATCGCTTCTTGTGAAGCCTCCGAAGCAGCCATGTATTCCGATTCAGTTGAAGATCTCGCCACAACGCTTTGCTTTGCACTCCTCCAGCTAACTGCTGCACCATTCAAAATAAATATGTATCCAGATTGTGATTTAGAATCATCCGGATCGGTGTTCCAACTAGCATCGGTGTAACCATTAACAACGAGCTGTTCATCACCTCCATAAGAAAGAACCATATCCTTAGTTCTTCTCAAGTACTTAAGGATGTTTTTGACCGCTGTCCAATGATCCACTCCTGGATCACTCTGATATCTGCTAGTTAGACTAACAGCATATGCGATGTCGGGTCTAGTACATAGCATGGCATACATTAGAGATCCTATGGCTGATGCATAGGGAGTCTTACTCATCCTTTCTCTATCTTCTGCCGATGTCGGACTTTGAGTTTTACTCAAGGTCGTATTGGGCAACATGGGCAAGAACCCTTTCTTGCTTTCTTCCATTCCAAACCTCTTTAGAACTTTGTCCAAATATGTACTCTGTGACAATGATATTTGGCGTTTCGATCTATCTCTATAAATCTTTATGCCTAATATGTAAGCTGCTTCGCCAAGATCCTTCATTGAAAAACTATTATTCAAATATTCCTTGACACTATTAAGAAGGTCTACATCATTCCCAATCAACAATATGTCATCCACATACAGTATTAAGAATGCTACAGAGCTCCCACTCACTTTCTTGTAAATACAAGCTTCTCCATAAGTTTGTATAAAACCAAAACTTTTGATTACCTTATCAAAACGTTGATTCCAACTTCGGGATGCTTGCTTCAATCCATAGATGGACCGTTGAAGTTTGCATACCTTGTTAGCATCTTTAGGATCGACAAAACCTTTGGGTTGCATCATATACAACTCTTCATCAATGTCTCCATTGAGGAATGCTGTTTTGACATCCATCTGCCATATCTCATAATCATAATATGCAGCGATTGCTAACATAATCCTCACAGACTTTAGCTTCGCTACCGGTGAGAAAGTCTCATCGTAGTCAACTCCTTGAATTTGTCGAAACCCTTTTGCGACAAGTCGAGCTTTATAGACAGTAACATTACCATCAGCATCTGTTTTC
Organism: Avena sativa; assembly: GCA_916181665.1. Lineage (NCBI taxonomy): Eukaryota > Viridiplantae > Streptophyta > Magnoliopsida > Poales > Poaceae > Avena > Avena sativa. The sequence continues at coordinate 110,109,753 of OV702285.1, read as the reverse complement.
TTCTTGAAAATCCATTTGTTCTCGACAGCCTTCCGGCCATCCGGTAAGTCCACCAAAGTCCATACTTGGTTTTCGTACATGGATCCAATCTCGGATTTCATGGCTTCTTGCCATTTATTGGAATCTGGGCTCATCATCGCTTCCTCATATGTCTCGGGGTCATCGGTGTTGTCCACCACCATGACATTCATAACGGAATCATACCAATCTGGAGTGGTACGAGTTCTCGTTGACCTCCGAGGCTCTGTAGCAACTTCAACCGAAGTTTCATGATCACCATCATTAGCTTCCTCTCTTATTGGTGCAGGCACCACAGGAACTTCTTCCGGTGCTGCGCTACTCGCAATTTCGAGAGAAGGTTCGACAACCTCGTCGAGTTGTACTTTCCTTCCAGTCAATTCTTTCGAGAGAAATTCCTTCTCTAGAAATGATCCATTCTTGGCAACGAATGTTTTGCCTTCGGATCTATGATAGAAGGTATACCAAATAGTTTCCTTCGGGTATCCTATGAAGACGCATTTTTCCGCTTTGGGTTCAAGCTTGTCCGGCTGTAACTTCTTTACATAGGCTTCGCATCCCCAAACTTTAAGGAACGACAATTTAGGTTTCTTCCCAAACCATAATTCATATGGTGTCGTTTCAACGGATTTAGACGGTGCCCTATTTAAAGTGAATGCGGCTGTTTCTAATGCATAACCCCAAAATGATAGCGGTAAATCTGTAAGTGACATCATAGAACGAACCATATCTAAGAGAGTTCGATTACGATGTTCGGACACACCATTACGCTGTGGTGTTCCCGGCGGTGTCAATTGTGAAAGTATTCCGCATTTCTTCAAATGCTCGCCAAACTCGTAACTTAGATATTCACCTCCACGATCAGAACGTAGAAATTTAATCTTCTTGTTACGTTGATTCTCTACCTCACTTTGAAACTCCTTAAACTTCTCGAAAGTTTCGGACTTATGTTTCATGAAATAGATATACCCATATCTACTCAAGTCATCCGTGAAGGTAAGAACATAACGATAACCACCGCGCGATGCTACACTCATTGGACCACACACATCGGTATGTATGATTTCCAATAAGTCCGTAGCTCGCTCCATCATACCAGAAAATGGAGTCTTAGTCATTTTACCCATCAGACATGCTTCGCATCTTTCAAGTGATTCAAAATCAAGTGATTCAAGAAGTCCATCGGAATGGAGTTTCTTCATACGTTTCACTCCGATGTGACCAAGGCGACAGTGCCACATATAGGTCGAATTATCGCTTGATTTCAAACGTTTAGCCTCAATGTTGTTGATATGTGTATTTCCACTATCGAGATTCAATAAGAATAGACCATCTATCAAAGGTGCATGTGCGTAAAACATATTACTCATATAAATAGAACAACCATTATTCTCAGATTTAAACAAGTAACCGTCTCGCAATAAACAAGATCCCGATATAATGTTCATGCTCAACGCAGGCACCAAATAACAATTATTTAAGTATAAAACTAATCCCGATGGTAGATGAAGGGGTAGCGTGCCGACCGCGATCACATCAACCTTTGATCCGTTTCCCACGCGCATCATCACCTCGTTCTTCGCTAGCTTCCGTTTATTCTGCAGCACCTGTTTCGAGTTACAAATATGAGCAACCGAACCAGTATCAAATACCCAGGCACTACTACGAGTACTAGTGAGATACACATCAATAACATGTATATCAGATATACCTTTCTTCTTGATGTTGCCGTTCTTCAAATCCGCCAAGTACTTTGGGCAATTCCGCTTCCAGTGACCTTCTCCCTTGCAGTAAAAGCACTCAGTATCAGGCTTAGGTCCAGCCTTGGTCTTCTTCGCCGGCGTGCTAACTTTCTTACCACCCTTCTTGAAGTGTCCCTTTTTCTTAGACTTGCCTTTCTTGAATTTGGTGGTCTTATTGACCAACAACACTTGGTGCTCTTTCTTAATCTCCACTTCTGCAGATTTCAACATGGCAAAGAGTTCTGGCAACGTCTTGTTCATGTTCTGCATGTTGTAGTTCATCACAAAGTTCTTGTAACTTGGTGGTAGTGATTGGAGGACACGGTAAATCCCCAAAGCATTAGGAATCACAATACCCAAGCTTTGAAGTTTGTTTGCGTGCCCTGACATCTTAAGCACATGCTCACTGACGGAGCTGCCCTCTTCCATCTTGCAGTTAAAGAACTTTTCAGAAGCTTCATAACTTTCAATTGCCGCATGAGTCTCAAAAATCAATTTGAGATCCTCGACAATATCATATGGGTCTGAATCCTCAAACCTTTTCTGAAGCTCCGATTCCAAACCATACAAGATAGCACACTAAACTATGGAGTACTGATTCTTCCGAGCGAGGTAAACATTCTTTACTTCATCGGGAGTATCAGCTGCAGGTGGGTCACCCAGCGGTGCATCCAGCACATAGGTCAAATTACCAGCTGTGAGGACAATCCTCAAATTGCGGAACCAATCCGCGAAGTTGCTTCCATTGTTTTTCAACTTTTCATTCTCTAGGAACGCATTAAAATTGATGGTAGGGGCTGCCATTGATCTACAACATATTTGCAATAGTTTAGACTAAGTTTATGACAAATTGAGTTCAAATTAATAATAAAATTAAACTAGGTGAACTCCCACTCAAAACAATATCCCTCACATTGTTTTAGTGATCACACGAACCAAATCCACCATATCAACACCGATCATCACGAGAGTTGACATAGTTTCAATGGCGAACAATCGACATGTTCATCACATCTACTATATGATTCATGCTTTACCTTTCGGTGATCCGTGTTCCGAGACCATGTCTGTACATGCTAGGCTCGTCAAGATCAAACCTTAGTTTCTGCATGAGCAAATCTGGCTTGCTCACGTTGTATACACTTGCAGAATCTTACACACCCGATCATCACGTGGTGCTTCGAAACAACAAGCTTTAGCAACGGTGCTAACTAAGGGTGAACACTTTATGATTTGAAATTGATGTGCATGAGGGATCATCTTATAATGCTACCGTCGTCTACTAAGCAATACAAGATGCATAAAGGATTAACATCACATGCAATTCAATATATATGTGATATGATATGGCCTTTCTTCTTTGTGCTTCCGATCTCCATCTTCAAGCACGAACATGATCTCCATCATCACCGGCATTGCATCAAGGTCAATGACGCTTCTCCATGGTTGTCGTCCACCGGCTTCAACTATTACAACTACTTTGAATAGACACGCGGGTCTTAACATAAATTAAAGACAACCATATGGCTCCTGCCGGTTGCCAACTTACAATAAGGAACATTGCATACATCAAATATAATCACAATCATGGCCATATCACATCACTGCACACCCCTGCAAAACAAAGTTAGACGCCTCTACTTTCTTTGCATATTTTACGTGGTTTGGGGCTTTCAATAAGTGTCGTTCTAACTTACGAACAAGAACCACAACATTGATACTAGCATTGTTGATCACCCGTTGTAAATTGGATCTTAACTATGCTAGGAGAAACAGGCACCCGCAAAGCCACTTATGCAATACAAGTTGCATGTCAAGCGTGGAGCAAGTCTCATGAACGATGTCATGTAAAGTTAGCCCGGGCCGCTTCATCCCAACATACCGCAAGATGAAAAGTACACAAGAAGTAATCGACAATAAAAGCATCAACGCCCACAATGACCATTGTGTTCTACTCGTGCAACAGATCTACATATAGACACGGCTATGATACCACTGTAGGGGTTCGTAGCATGGAAAACAAAAAATTTCTATCGCATACAAACAAACAAGCCAAGATCTATCTACTAGATTGTAGCAACGAGTCGATGGTATAACTTACCCTCGAAGATTCCAAAGCGTTTAACGAGAGCGGATTCTCGTGGGTGATGTAGTCGTACTCTTTCCGATCTCAAGATCGTGTAGACGATCCTTCTGGCGCCACGTTCCGGCAGCGCTCCCGCAGTCGGTCACACGTTCGGTACTCGATGAAGACCTTCCTCTCCCTTGTTCCAGCAGGCAGCGGAGGTTGTAGCACTCTCCTCGCGATTCCGGCAGCACAACGGCGTGGTACCGGAAGTAGAGGGGAAATCCCGCAGGGCTTCGCCTTAAGCCGGTGCGAGTATGGTGGAGCTTATGAGAGAGGCTATTAGTGGTCTAGTAATTAGACACGCCAATTAGAAGGCTCTAAACCAATTAGAAGGCTCTAAACCGCTGGCTAAAGCAATTAGAAGCTCTAAACCAAAACGGCTCTAAACCGGAGGTAGAAGATAGGAACTTGTGTGTTCTAGGAGGGGAGCCCTGCCCCTCCTTTTATGGGTGGGGAGGCGCGGCCAGGGGAGGGGAGTCCCTCCCCAAGTCGGCCTTGGGCTGGTGCGCCGGCTTGGAGGAGTGGGACTCCTCCTCCGAGTTGGTTCCAACTCCTCTTGCTTGTTTCCCACAGTTTCCTGTTTTAGCCGTTTGACTTTCAAACTGGCAATTTGACTTTCATGTTTTTGGAACAGCAAGAACACTTAGTACATGATGCAATCATTCAATGACACACTCATGTACCCTCCCCCCCAGAGTGCCGGACAATCCGGAACCTTCTAGAACATTCCCGATGAAAACACCGGAATCATTCCCGAACTCCGAAACGGGACTTTCCTTATATGAATCTTATTCTCCGGACCATTCCGGATCACCTCGTGATATCCCGGATCCCATCCGAGACTCCGAACAACATTCGGTCTCTTTCTCATAATACCATAACTACTCAAACAACGTCGAATCCTTAAGTGTGTCTCCCTACGGTTCGTGAATTATGCGGACATGATCGAGACACTTCTCCGAACAATAACCAATAGAGGAATCTGGAAATTCATATGGCTCCCACATATTTCTACGATTACTTTGCGATCGAATGAACCACTTACATACGATACCAATTTCCCTTTGTCTCACGATATGTTACTTATCCGAGGTTATGATCGTCGGTATCTCTGCATACCTAGTTCAACCTCGTTACTGATAAGTACTCTTTTCTCGTTCCCGTAATATGTGATCCCTTGTGACCAAGTCACATGCTTGCAAGCTAATTGGATGACATTCCACCGAGAGGGCCCAGAGTATATCTATCTGTCATGTGGATGGACAAATCCCACTCTTGATCCATGTGTCTCAACCAATACTTTCCGAACACTCAATGCCACCTTTATAACCACCCAGTTACGGTGTGGTGTTTGATGTCATCAAAGCATCCATCCGGTAAAGGTGATATGCATGATCTCATGGTCGAAGGAATTAGGTTACTATGTATCATAAAGCATATAGCAATTGAACTATTGAAATGACTTGATCTTTATGCTACGCTTATCAATAGGAGTATGTCCACCATATCATTCTCCTAATGATATGATCTTGTTGTTGATAACATCTCAATGTTCATGATATGGAAACCACAATCATTTAATCAACCAACAAGCTAGTGAAGTATAGAGGCTATACTAGGGACTTAAATTTAAGTTTACAATTCACACAAGTATTAATGGTTTCTTTGTTAATACTATTATAGCATGAATGTAAACATTTATCATAAACACAAAGATATAATAATAACTACATTTATTATTGCCTCTAGGGCATATCTCCAACATCATTGCATACATCATATATAATCACAATCATGGCCATATCACATCGCAACACACCCCTACAAAACAAAGTTAGACACCTCTAATTTTCTTTGCATATTTTACATTGTTTGGGGCTATCAATAAGTACCATTCTAACTTACGAACAAGAACCACAATGTTGATGCTTGAACTATCAAGTGCCTGTTGTAAATTGAATCTTTACTATGATGGGAGAGAACGACACCCGCAAAGCCACTTATGCAATTCAATTTGCATGTTGAGCGTGGAGCAAGTCTCATGAACGATGTCATGTAAGGTTAGCCCGGGCCACTTCATCCCATCATACCGCAAGATGCAAAGTACACAAAAGCAATTGATAATAAAAGCACCACCGCCCACAATGACCATTTGAAGGGAATATGCCCTGAGAGGCAATAATAAAGTGTTTATTATGTGTATTCCAAGTATATGATAGATGTTTATTTTGCATGCTATAATTGTATTAATACGGAAACGTTAATACATGTGTGTTTAATAAACAAACAGAAAGTTCCTAGTTATGCCTCTCTCATAAACTAGCTCGTTGATTAACAAGATGATCAAGGTTTCCTGATCATGGACATTGGATGTTTGTTAATAACGGGATCACAACATTAGTGTAATGGTGTGATGAACATTCATCCGAAGTATAGCATTACGATCAAAGTCATTGATTTTATATTGCTATAACAACTTACGAAGTGATCCTAATCCTTAGACCATGAGATCATGTCAATCACTAACACCGGAAGAGTTTCTTGATAACATCAAACGTCACACCGTAACAGGGTGATTATAAAGATGGATTCAGAACTAATAAAGTGTTATGTTGAGGCTCATGGATCGAGAGTGGAATTTGTTCATCCCGATGACGGATAGATATACTCTGGGCCCTCTCGGTGATATCACATTGATTAGCTTGCAAGCAAGTGATTTGATCACTAGAATGTTATATCACAGGAACGAGAAAAGAGTGCATGTCGGTAACGAGATCAAACTAGGTATGGAGATACCGATGATCGAATCTCGGACATGTAAAATATCGTGAAACAAAGGGATTAAGATACTAGCGTAAAAGGTTCCGACGATCACAAGAAAGTCATCGTTGAATGTGTGGGAGTCAGTATGGGTCTCCAGATCCCGCTTATGATTATTGATCCGAGAGGGGTCTCGATCATGTCCGCATTATTCAGGAACCGTAGGGTGACACACTTAATAGACACCGACATCCAATTGGAGCAAATGTTTCATGCCGAAAGAATGAACAAGCGCAGGAATTTATTTCACTAGATACTGAAACAGGTTTTCGGGTGAAATTGCATAAAGTGGTTATGCATGTGAAATATAATTCTAGCAAGGGGTTATTTGTGAATGTTTGTCATTAAAGTAATTGAAAAAATTCTGAATAAAATAAAAGAGTTTTATTTAATGAGAGTTTGCATTAAATTTGGTGGAAATTTAATGGGAATTTGAGTGGACTTTTGAGTGGAGGGAATTTAAAGGAGATTTGTGAGTGGAGTGTCCACCCACATGAAGAGGGGAGGGCAAGGGGGCAGCCCCATGCTCCGGCCACCCCCTTGGGGTTCCCCCCTCCTCCTATAAAAGGAGCCCCCCTCCTCACTTGTCTCTCACACCTCCTCGTGAAGGATCTCTCTCCCCCTCTAGAATTTATCCCCCATGGTCTCGGACTAGCGAGATACATGTTCCCGGTGGCTATTCGGCAAGAAAGAGTTGTGCTTCCGCTGCATCGCTGGAGCGAGGAGGCGGAGGTTGCTCGGTGCCTCGAACGTGTGTGCGAGCACGGATGCGCTGCTGATTTGCGGCGCTAGGACTTCCTCTCGATCTTGAGATCGGCAAGAGATCGTCTACATCAACCACGAGTTGAACTCGTTAAGCTTTGTCGGTCTTCAAGGGTATGTTCTCTACGGATATACATCCGCCCGTTGTTTGTATCTAGTAGATAGATCTTGGTATATAGTTCACATCGTAGGAAATTTTTTGTTTTCTATGCTGCGAACCCTACAGTGGTATCAGAGCCGGATCTATGCGTAGATACTTTACACGGGTAGTACACATATGAGTATGTGGGCGATGATGATCATGTTGTTGCTCCTTTGTTGTAATTTTGGATATTGGTGGCATAGTGGGATGAAGCGGCCCGGACAAACTTTACATGTCCTCGCACATGAGACCTGTTCCACGCTTGACATGCAACTAGTTTGCATAAGTGGCTAGCGGGTGTCTGTCTCTCCTACTATAGTCAATATCTATTTTGCAAGCGAGTTGTCAACAATTTGATTATCCTCGTTGTGGTTCATGTTCGTAGGTAAGAACGGTTCTATCTCAAAAGCCCTAAGCCACGTAAAACTTGCAATGGATAAATTAGAGGCGTCTAGTTTAGATTGTTGCTGGGCTAGTGTTATGATATGGTAGTGTTGTAAGTAGAAGTATGAGATGATACTCTTACAACACAGATAGCGTGTAAAATCCATAGACCTTGGATTTACACATATAGGTATGATAGTGATCATACCACGATGCACATGATAGAGATCATCTGCGGGAACCATATAATTTCACTAATAAACATATGATGTTTGATAGCATCTTATATTGCTTGTTTAGCGCTTTGTTAGCATAATAAGATGATCCCTCATTTAAATATCAAGATAAGAATGTGTTCTTCCTTTAGTATGCACCGATTATGTTTTCATCGCTCCAAGACATCACGTGATGATCGGGTGTTCTTGGATCCACGACCATATTTCGGGTGTAAAACAGTTACACACGCGAATACTAAGGTTCTAACTTGGCGAGCCTAGCATGTACAGACATGGCCTCGGAACACGAACTGAAAGGTTAAGCATGAGTCATATAGTTGATATGATGCCCATTTGATGCTCGCCTTTGAAGCTATACTGACTCACGTGATGATCGGACTTGGTGTAGTGGATTTGGTTCATGTAATCACCAAAAAGGCACGAGGGATGTCGTTTTTGAGTGGGAGTTCATTAGTAATATAGATTAGTTGAACTCAATCTATCATACACTTAGTCTAAACTTTACAAATTCTGTTGTAGATGGCACCACCTGCTTTTAATTTCAATGTGTTCATGGAGAAAGAGAAACTAGCAACGAACGGTAGCAACTTTACCGAATGGGCCATGAATTTGAGGATTCTCCTCTCTGCTGCACAAAAGCAATATGTGCTAGAAGCGCCGTTAGGCCCCCCCACCTTTAGATGATGCCCCTGATGAGGAGAAGAATGTCTATCAGACTCGTCAGGAGGACCACAACTTAGTTCATTGCGGCATATTGTATGGGCTAGATCCGGAACTTCGAAAGCGTTTCGAAAACGGCAATGCATTTGATACAATGGGTGAGTTGAAAATGATTTTCGACACACATGCTGCTGTAGAGAGCTACAACGCTTCAGAAAAGTTCTTTAGCTGCATGATGGAAGAGCACAGCTCCATTAGTGAGCATGTACTCAAGATGTCGGGTTACGCCGATAAGCTTGTGTCCTTGGGAATATCGATTCCCATTGACTTAGGCATCCATCGTGTTCTGCAGTCTCTGCCACCTAGCTATAAGAGCTTCATGATGAACTATAATATGCAAGGCATGAAGAAGTCTCTCCCCGAGCTTCTGTCAATGCTTAAAACTGCAGAAGTGGAGATCAAAAAGGAACATCAAGTGTTGATGATCAATAGGAACACTGGTTTCAAGAAAGACAAGAAGGGAAAACAGAAGGGAAGTAAGGGCGGCAAGCCTGTTGCCGCGCCTGAAAAGAAACCCTGAGTTGGACCTAAGTCTGATTCCGAGTGCTACTATTGTAAGGGGACTGGCCACTGGAAGCGCAACTGCCCCAAGTATCTGGCAGACAAGAAGGCCGGCAAGGCAAACAAAGGTATATATGATATACATGTTATTGATGTGTACTTGACTAGTGCTCGCAGTAGCACCTGGGTATTTGATACCGGTTCAGTTGCTAATATTTGTAACTCGAATCAGGGGCTGCGGAACAAGCGACCGCTAGCAAGGGTTGAGGTCAAGATGCGTGTCGGCAATGGATCAAGCGTTGATGTGATCGCCGTTGGAACGCTGCCTCTCCACTTACCGTCGGGATTAGTTATAAACTTGAATAAATGTTATCTGGTGCCTGCACTGAGCATGAACATTGTATCTGGATCGTGTTTGATGCGAAGTGGTTATTCATTTAAATCCGAGAACAATGGTTGTTCCATTTATATGAATGAAATCTTTTATGGTCATGCACCGATGATGAATGGTTTATTTCTATTAGATCTCGATGATAATGTTACACATATTCATAATGTTGATGCTAAACGGATTAAACTTAATGATGATATATCCGCATATATGTGGCACTGCCGTCTAGGTCATATTAGCGTTAAACGCATGAAGAAGCTCCATTCGGATGGACTTTTGGAATCACTTGATTATGAATCATTTGATACATGTGAGCCATGCCTTATGGGAAAGATGACTAGAACGCCGTTTTCCAGTTCAATGGAACGGGCGACAGATTTATTGGAAATCATACATTCTGATGTATGTGGTCCAATGAGTGTGTCGGCGCGAGGTGGATATCGTTATTTTGTTACTTTCACGGATGATTTGAGTAGATACGGTTATATCTACTTGATGAAACACAAGTCTGAAACCTTTGAAAAGTTCAAGGAATTTCAGAATGAAGTGGAAAATCATCATAATAGAAAGATCAAATTTCTACGGTCCGACCGTGGAGGTGAGTATCTAAGTTACGAGTTTAGCACTCACATGAAAGAGTGTGGAATTGTTTCACAACTCACACCTGCCGGAACACGACAGCGAAATGGTGTGTCGGAACGTCGTAATCGTACTTTATTAGATATGGTTCGATCTATGATGTCTCTGACGGACTTGCCATTGTCATTTTGGGGTTATGCACTAGAAACTGCTGCATTCACTTTAAATCGGGCACCATCTAAATCCGTTGAAAAGACACTGTATGAATTGTGGTTTGGAAACAAACCTAAGCTGTCATTTCTTAAAATTTGGGGATGCGATGTTTATGTGAAGAAACTTCAACCGGATAAACTCGAACCCAAAGCGGAAAAATGCGTCTTCATAGGATACCCTAAAGAAACTATTGGGTATTCCTTCTATCACAGATCCGAGGGCAAGGTTTTTGTTGCCAAGAATGGATCCTTTCTAGAGAAAGAGCTTCTCGCGAAAGGTGTGAGTAGTCGGAAGGTAGAACTCGAAGAGGTTGTGGAACCTTCTCTTCAAAGTATGGCGAGTAGCGCAGCGCCGGAAGTTGTTCCGGAGTTGGCTCCACCTGTTGAAGAGGGAACTAATGATAATGATCATAAAACTCCGAAAGAGAGTACTACCAAACCTCGCAGGTCAAACAGGACGCGTGCAGCTCCCGAGCTGTACGGAAATCCTGTCATGAATTTCATGGTTGATGAAAATGATGACCCTGCGACGTATGAAGAAGCGATGATGAGCCCGGATTCCAACAAATGGTTAGAAGCCATGAAATCCGAGATGGAATCCATGTATGAAAATCAAGTTTGGAACTTGGTGGAATTACCTCACGACCGAAAGGCTGTGGAGAACAAATGAATTTTCAAAAGGAAAACTGATGCTGATGGTAATGTGACCGTCTATAAAGCTCGACTTGTCACAAAGGGGTTTCGACAAATTCAAGGAATTGACTACGATGAGACTTTCTCTCCCATAGCGATGCTAAAGTCAGTTAGGATTATGTTAGCAATTTCTGCATATTTCGATTATGAGATATGGCAGATGGATGTCAAAACCGCGTTTCTCAATGGTAATATTGAAGAAGAGTTGTATATGATACAACCAAAGGGTTTTGTCGATCCTAAGGATGCTAACAAGGTGTGCAAGCTTCAGCGATCCATCTATGGATTGAAGCAAGCATCACGAAGTTGGAATCTCCGCTTTGATGAGGTGATCAAAGAGTTTGGATTTGTCCAAACTTATGGAGAAGCTTGTATTTACAAGAAAGTGAGTGGGAGCAATGTGGCATTTCTGATATTATATGTGGATGACATATTATTGATCGGAAATGATATAGATATTTTAAACAGTGTTAAAAGTTATCTAAATAGCAAATTTTCAATGAAGGACCTAGGTGAAGCGTCATACATATTAGGCATAAAGATCTATAGAGATAGATCTAGGCGCCTAATAGGGCTATCACAAAGTACATACCTTGATAAGATTTTAAAGAAGTTTAAAATGGACGGAAGTAAGAAGGGGTTCTTACCTATGTTGCAAGGCAAGACATTGAGTAAGACTCAAAGTCCGGCTTCGGCGGAGAAAGAGAAATAATGGACAAAGTCCCCTATGCTTCAGCCATAGGCTCTATAATGTACGCCATGCTATGTACAAGACCGGATGTGGCACATGCTATTAGTTTGACTAGTAGGTACCAATCGGATCCAGGTTCGGAACACTGGATAGCGGTCAAGAATATCCTTAAGTACTTACGAAGAACTAAGGATATGTTTCTTGTATACGGAGGTGAAGAAGAGCTCGTCGCTAAGTGTTATGTCGACGCTAGCTTTGACACCGATCCGGATGACTCTAAGTCTCAATCCGGATACGTATTTCTCATGAATGGCAGAGCGGTTAGTTGGAGGAGCTCCAAACAACCTGTGGTAGCGGGATCAACAATGGAGGCCGAATATGTTGCTGCTTCGGAAGCGGCTCAGGAAGCAGTTTGGATGAAGGAGTTCATATCCGAACTAGGAGTGGTGGCAAACGCGTTGGACCCAATGGTGATCTATTGTGACAACAATGGTGCCCCTGCCAATGCCAAAGAGCCAAGGTCTCACAAGCATTCCAAGCATATTAAGCGCCGGTTTCACTCCATCCGCGAACATGTCAAGGATGGAGATATAAAGATTTGTAAAGTACATACGGATCTCAATGTAGCAGATCCGTTGACTAAAACTCTCCCTAGAGCAAAACATGATCAACACCAGAACTCAATGGGTGTTAGATTTATCACTATGTAACTAGATTATTGTCTCTAGTGCAAGTGGGAGACTGAAGGGAATATGCCCTAAGAGGCAATAATAAAGTGTTTATTATGTGTATTCCAAGTATATGATAGATGTTTATTTTGCATGCTATAATTGTATTAATACGGAAACGTTAATACATGTGTGTTTAATAAACAAACAGAAAGTTCCTAGTTATGCCTCTCTCATAAACTAGCTCGTTGATTAACAAGATGATCAAGGTTTCCTGATCATGGACATTGGATGTTGTTAATAACGGGATCACAACATTAGTGTAATGGTGTGATGAACATTCATCCGAAGTATAGTATTACGATCAAAGTCATTGAGTTTATATTGCTATAACAACTTACGAAGTGATCCTAATCCTTAGACCATGAGATCATGTCAATCACTAACACCGGAAGAGTTTCTTGATAACATCAAACGTCACACCGTAACAGGGTGATTATAAAGATGGATTCAGAACTAATAAAGTGTTATGTTGAGGCTCATGGATCGAGAGTGGAATTTGTTCATCCCGATGACGGATAGATATACTCTGGGCCCTCTCGGTGATATCACATTGATTAGCTTGCAAGCAAGTGATTTGATCACTAGAATGTTATATCACAGGAACGAGAAAAGAGTGCATGTCGGTAACGAGATCAAACTAGGTATGGAGATACCGATGATCGAATATCGGACATGTAATATATCGTGAAACAAAGGGATTAAGATACTAGCGTAAAAGGTTCCGACGATCACAAGAAAGTCATCGTTGAATGTGTGGGAGTCAGTATGGGTCTCTAGATCCCGCTTCTGCTTATTGATCCGAGAGGGGTCTCGATCATGTCCGCATTATTCACGGACCGTAGGGTGACACACTTAAGAGACACCGACATCCAATTGGAGCAAATGTTTCATGCCGAAAGAATGAACAAGCGCATGAATTTATTTCACTAGATACCGAAACAGGTTTTCGGGTGAAATTGCATAAAGTGGTTATGCATGTGAAATAGAATTCTAGCAAGGGGTTATTTGTGAATGTTTGTCATTAAAGTAATTGACAAAATTCTGAATAAAATAAAAGAGTTTTATTTAATGAGAGTTTGCATTAAATTTGGTGGAAATTTAATGGGAATTTGAGTGGACTTTTGAGCGGAGGGATTTTAAAGGGCATTTTGTGAGTGGAGTGTCCACCCACATGAATTAAGGAGGGGAGGGGGCAGCCCCCATGGCCGGCGGCCACCCCCTTGGGTTCCCCCCTCCTCCTATAAAAGGAGCCCCCCTCCTCACTTGTCTCACACACCTCCTCGTGAAGGATCTCTCTCCCCCTCTAGAATTTATCCCCCATGGTCTCGGACTAGCGAGATACATGTTCCCGATGGCTATTCGGCAAGAAAGAGTTGTGCTTCCGCTGCATCGCTGGAGCGAGGAGGCGGAGGTTGCTCGGTGTAGGGGTTCGTAGCATGGAAAACAAAAAATTTCTATCGCATACAAACAAACAAGCCAAGATCTATCTACTAGATTGTAGCAACGAGTCGATGGAATAACTTACCCTCGAAGATTCCAAAGCGTTTAACGAGAGCGGATTCTCGTGGGTGATGTAGTCGTACTCTTCCCGATCTCAAGATCGTGTAGACGATCCTTCCGGCGCTGCGTTCCGGCAGCGCTCCCGCAGTCGGTCACACGTTCGGTACTCGACGAAGACCTTCCTCTCCCTTGTTCCAGCAGGCAGCGGAGGTTGTAGCACTCTCCTCGCGATTCCGGCAGCACAACGGCGTGGTACCGGAAGTAGAGGGGAGATCCCGCAGGGCTTCGCCTTAAGCCGGAGCGAGTATGGTGGATTATGAGAGAGGGCTATTAGTGTTCTAGAGATTAGATACACCAATTAGAAGGCTCTAAACCGCAGGCTAAAGCAATTAGAAGCTCTAAACCAAAACGGCTCTAAACCGGAGATTAGAGGTAGAAACTTGTGTGTCTAGAGGAGGGGGCCCTGCCCCTCCTTTTATAGGTGGGAGGCGCGGCCAGGGGAGGGGAGTCCCTCCCCAAGTCGGCCTTGGGTGGCGCGCCGGCTTGGGGAGGAGACTCCTCCCTCAAGTCAGTTCCCAACTCCTCTTGCTTGTTTCCCACAGTTTCTTGTTTTAGCCGTTTGACTTTCAAACTGGACATTTGACTTTTCTGTTTTAGGATTCAATTTAATCCTTTATTTGGGACAGCAAGAACACTTAGTACATGATGCAATCATTCCATTATGTAATGACACATTCATGTACCCCTCCCCCCTCCCGGAGTGCCGGACATTCCGGAACCTTCTAGAACATTCACCGGAATCATTTCCGTACTCCGAAACGGGACTTTCTTTATATGAATCTTATTCTCAGGACCATTCCGGATCACCTCGTGATATCCCGGATCCCATCCGAGACTCCGAACAACATTCGGTCTCTTTCTCATAATACCATAACTACTCAAAACAACGTCGAATCCTTAAGTGTGTCTCCCTACGGTTCGTGAATTATGCGGACATGATCGAGACACTTCTCCGAACAATAACCAATAGAGGAATCTGGAAATTCATATGGCTCCCACATATTTCTACGATTACTTTGCGATCGAATGAACCACTTACATACGATACCAATTTCCCTTTGTCTCACGATATGTTACTTATCCGAGGTTATGATCGTCGGTATCTCTGCATACCTAGTTCAACCTCGTTACTGATAAGTACTCTTTTCTCGTTCCCGTGATATGTGATCCCTTGTGAGCCAGTTACATGCTTGCAAGCTAATTGGATGACATTTCACCGAGAGGGCCCAGAGAATATCTATCCGTCATATGGATGGACAAATCCCACTCTTGATCCATGTGTCTCAACCAATACTTTCCGAACACTCAATGCCACCTTTATAGCCACCCAGTTACGGTGTGGTGTTTGATGTCATCAAAGCATCCATCCGGTAAAGGTGATATGCATGATCTCATGGTCGAAGGAATTAGGTTACTATGTATCAGAAAGCATATAGCAATTGAACTATTGAAATGACTTGATCTTTATGCTACGCTTATCTATAGGAGTATGTCCACCATATCATTCTCCTAACGATATGATCTTGTTGTTGATAACATCTCAATGTTCATGATAGGGAAACCACAATCATTTATCAACCAACAAGCTAGTGAAGTATAGAGGCTATACTAGGGACTTCAAATTAAGTTTACAAATCACACAAGTATTAATGTTTCCCTGTTAATACTATTATAGCATGAATGTAAACATTTATCATAAACACAAAGATATAATAATAACTACATTTATTATTGCCTCTAGGGCATATCTCCAACAGTCTCCCACTTGCACTAGAGTCATCTAATCTAGATTACATGGTAATATACCGAACACCCATGGTAGTTTGGTGTTGGTCATGTTTTGCCCTCGGGAGAGGTTTAGTCAACGGATCCACCACATTCAGATCTGTGTGTACTTTGCAAATCTTTATATCCCCATCCTGGATATGTTCTCGAATAGCGTGAAAACGTAGCTTGATATGCTTCAGCTTCTTGTGTGACCTTGGTTCTTGCGCATTGGCTATGGCGCCCATGTTATCACAGTAGATAGACATTGGGTCCAGGGCACTAGGAACCACACCCAGCTCTGTAATGAACTCTTTCATCCATATCGCTTCTTGTGAAGCCTCCGAAGCAGCCATGTATTCCGATTCAGTTGAAGATCTCGCCACAACGCTTTGGTTTGCACTCCTCCAGCTAACTGCTGCACCATTCAAAATAAATACGTATCCAGATTGTGATTTAGAATCATCCGGATCAGTGTTCCAACTAGCATCGGTGTAACCATTAACAACGAGCTGTTCATCACCTCCATAAGAAAGAACCATATCCTTAGTTCTTCTCAAGTACTTAAGGATGTTTTTGACCGCTGTCCAATGATCCACTCCTGGATCACTTTGATATCTGCTAGTTAAACTAACAGCATATGCAATGTCGGGTCTAGTACATAGCATGGCATACATTAGAGATCCTATGGCTGATGCATAGGGAGTCTTACTCATCCTTTCTCTATCTTCTGCCGATGTCGGACTTTGAGTTTTACTCAAGGTCGTATTGGGCAACATGGGCAAGAACCCTTTCTTGCTTTCTTCCATTCCAAACCTCTTTAGAACTTTGTCCAAGTATGTACTCTGTGACAATGATATTTGGCGTTTCGATCTATCTCTATAAATCTTTATGCCTAATATGTAAGCTGCTTCGCCAAGATCCTTCATTAAAAAACTATTATTCAAATATTCTTTGACACTATTAAGAAGGTCTACATCATTCCCAATCAACAATATGTCATCCACATATAGTATTAAGAATGCTATAGAGCTCCCACTCACTTTCTTGTAAATACAAGCTTCTCCATAAGTTTGTATAAAACCAAAACTTTTGATTACCTTATCAAAACGTTGATTCCAACTTCGGGATGCTTGCTTCAATCCATAGATGGACTGTTGAAGTTTGCATACCTTGTTAGCATCTTTAGGATCGACAAAACCTTTGGGTTGCATCATATACAACTCTTCATCAATATCTCCATTGAGGAATGCTGTTTTGACATCCATCTGCCATATCTCATAATCATAATATGCAGCGATTGCTAACATAATCCTCACAGACTTTAGCTTCGCTACCGGTGAGAAAGTCTCATCGTAGTCAACTCCTTGAATTTGTCGAAACCCTTTTGCGACAAGTCGAGCTTTATAGACAGTAACATTACCATCAGCATCTGTTTTCTTCTTGAAAATCCATTTGTTCTCGACAGCCTTTCGGCCATCCGGTAAGTCCACCAAAGTCCATACTTGGTTTTCGTACATGGATCCAATCTCGGATTTCATGGCTTCTTGCCATTTATTGGAATCTGGGCTCATCATCGCTTCCTCATATGTCTCGGGGTCATCGGTGTTGTCCACCAACATGACACTCATAACGGGATCATACCAATCTGGAGTGGTACGAGTTCTCGTTGACCTCCGAGGCTCTGTAGCAACTTTAACCGAAGTTTCATGATCATCATCATTATCTCCCTCTCTAATTGGTGCAGGCACCACAGGAACTTCTTCCGGTGCTGCGCTACTCGCAATTTCGAGAGAAGGTTCGACAACCTCGTCGAGTTCTACTTTCCTTCCAGTCACTTCTTTCGAGAGAAATTCCTTCTCTAGAAAGGATCCATTCTTGGCAATGAAGATTTTGCCTTCGGATCTGTGATAGAAGGTATACCCAATGGTTTCCTTCGGGTATCCTATGAAGACGCATTTTTCCGCTTTGGGTTCAAGCTTGTCCGGCTGTAACTTCTTTACATAGGCTTCGCATCCCCAAACTTTAAGGAACGACAATTTAGGTTTCTTCCCAAACCATAATTCATACGGTGTCGTTTCAACAGATTTAGATGGTGCCCTATTTAAAGTGGATGCGGTTGTTTCTAATGCATAACCCCAAAATGATAGCGGTAAATCTATAAGTGACATCATAGAACGAACCATATCTAAGAGAGTTCGATTACGACGTTCGGACACACCATTACGCTGTGGTGTTCCCGGCGGTGTCAATTGTGAAAGTATTCCGCATTTCTTCAAATGCTCGCCAAACTCGTAACTTAGATATTCACCTCCACGATCAGAACGTAGAAATTTAATCTTCTTGTTACGTTGATTCTCTACCTCACTTTGAAACTCCTTAAACTTCTCGAAAGTTTCGGACTTATGTTTCATGAAATAGATATACCCATATCTACTCAAGTCATCCGTGAAGGTAAGAACATAACGATAACCACCGCGCGATGCTACACTCATTGGACCACACACATCGGTATGTATAATTTCCAATAAGTCCGTAGCTCGCTCCATCATACCAGAAAATGGAGTCTTAGTCATTTTTCCCATCAGACATGCTTCGCATCTTTCAAGTGATTCAAAATCAAGTGATTCAAGAAGTCCATCGGAATGGAGTTTCTTCATACGCTTCACTCCAATGTGACCAAGACGACAGTGCCACATATAGGTCGAATTATCGCTTGATTTCAAACGTTTAGCCTCAATGTTGTTGATATGTGTATTTCCACTATCGAGATTCAATAAGAATAGACCATCTATCAAAGGTGCATGTGCATAAAACATATTACTCATATAAATCGAACAACCATTATTCTCTGATTTAAACAAGTAACCGTCTCGCAATAAACAAGATCCCGATATAATGTTCATGCTTAACACAGGCACTAAATAACAATTATTTAAGTATAAAACTAATCCCGATGGTAGATGAAGGGGTAGTGTGCCGACCGCGATCACATCAACCTTTGATCCGTTTCCCACGCGCATCGTCACCTCGTTCTTCGCTAGCTTCCGTTTATTCTGCAGCACCTGTTTCGAGTTACAAATATGAGCAACCGAACCAGTATCAAATACCCAGGCACTACTACGAGTACTAGTGAGATACACATCAATAACATGTATATCAGATATACCTTTCTTCTTGATGTTGCCGTTCTTCAAATCCGCCAAGTACTTTGGGCAATTCCGCTTCCAGTGACCTTCTCCCTTGCAGTAAAAGCACTCAGTATCAGGCTTAGGTCCAGCCTTGGTCTTCTTCGCCGGCGTGGTAACTTTCTTACCACCCTTCTTGAAGTGTCCCTTTTTCTTAGACTTGCCTTTCTTGAATTTGGTGGTCTTATTGACCAACAACACTTGGTGCTCTTTCTTAATCTCCACTTCTGCAGATTTCAACATGGCAAAGAGTTCTGGCAACGTCTTGTTCATGTTCTGCATGTTGTAGTTCATCACAAAGTTCTTGTAACTTGGTGGTAGTGATTGGAGGACACGGTAAATCCCCAAAGCATTAGGAATCACAATACCCAAGCTTTGAAGTTTGTTTGCGTGCCCTGACATCTTAAGCACATGCTCACTGACGGAGCTGCCCTCTTCCATCTTGCAGTTAAAGAACTTTTCAGAAGCTTCATAACTTTCAATTGCCGCATGAGTCTCAAAAATCAATTTGAGATCCTCGACAATATCATATGGGTCTGAATCCTCAAACCTTTTCTGAAGCTCCGATTCCAAACCATACAAGATAGCACACTAAACTATGGAGTACTGATTCTTCCGAGCGAGGTAAACATTCTTTACTTCATCGGGAGCATCATCTGCAGGTGGGTCACCCAGCGGTGCATCCAGCACATAGGTCAAATTACCAGCTGTGAGGACAATCCTCAAATTGCGGAACCAATCCGCGAAGTTGCTTCCATTGTTTTTCAACTTTTCTTTCTCTAGGAACGCATTAAAATTGATGGTAGGGGCTGCCATTGATCTACAACATATTTGCAATAGTTTAGACTAAGTTTATGACAAATTGAGTTTAAATTAATTAATGAAATTAAACTAGGTGAACTCCCACTCAAAACAATATCCCTCACATTGTTTTAGTGTCACACGAACCAAATCCACCATATCAACACCGATCATCACGAGAGTTGATATAGCTTCAATGGCGAACAATCGACATGTTCATCATATCTACTATATGATTCATGCTTTACCTTTCGGTGATCCGTGTTCCGAGACCATGTCTGTACATGCTAGGCTCGTCAAGATCAAACCTTAGTTTCTGCATGAGCAAATCTGGCTTGCTCACGTTGTATACACTTGCAGAATCTAGCACACCCGATCATCACGTGGTGCTTCGAAACAACAAGCTTTAGCAACGGTGCCAACTAAGGGTGAACACTTTATGATTTGAAATTGATGTGCATGAGGGATCATCTTATAATGCTACCGTCGTCTACTAAGCAATACAAGATGCATAAAGGATTAACATCACATGCAATTCAATATATATGTGATATGATATGGCCTTTCTTCTTTGTGCTTCCGATCTCCATCTTCAAGCACGAACATGATCTCCATCATCACCGGCATTGCATCAAGGTCAATGACGCTTCTCCATGGTTGTCGTCCACCAGCTTCAACTATTACAACTACTTTGAATAGACACGCGGGTCTTAACATAAATTAAAGACAACCATATGGCTCCTGCCGGTTGCCAACTTACAATAAGGAACATTGCATACATCAAATATAATCACAATCATGGCCATATCACATCACTGCACACCCCTGCAAAACAAAGTTAGATGCCTCTACTTTCTTTGCATATTTTACGTGGTTTGGGGCTTTCAATAAGTGTCGTTCTAACTTACGAACAAGAACCACAACATTGATACTAGCATTGTTGATCACCCATTGTAAATTGGATCTTAACTATGCTAGGAGAAACAGGCACCCGCAAAGCCACTTATGCAATACAAGTTGCATGTCAAGCGTGGAGCAAGTCTCATGAACGATGTCATGTAAGGTTAGCCCGGGCCGCTTCATCCCAACATAACGCAAGATGCAAAGTACACAAGAAGTAATCGACAATAAAAGCATCAACGCCCACAATGACCATTGTGTTCTACTCGTGCAACAGATCTACATATAGACACGGCTCTGATACCACTGTAGGGGTTCATAGCATGGAAAACAAAAAATTTCTATCGCATACAAACAAACAAGCCAAGATCTATCTACTAGATTGTAGCAACGAGTCAATGGAATAACTTACCCTCGAAGATTCCAAAGCGTTTAACGAGAGCGGATTCTCGTGGGTGATGTAGTCGTACTCTTCCCGATCTCAAGATCGTGTAGACGATCCTTCCGGCGCTGCGTTCCGGCAGCGCTCCCACAGTCGGTCACACGTTCGGTACTCGACGAAGACCTTCCTCTCCCTTGTTCCAGCAGGCAGCGGAGGTTGTAGCACTCTCCTCGCGATTCCGGCAGCACAACGGCGTGGTACCGGAAGTAGAGGGGAGATCCCGCAGGGCTTCGCCTTAAGCCGGAGCGAGTATGGTGGATTATGAGAGAGGGCTATTAGTGGTCTAGAGATTAGATACACCAATTAGAAGGCTCTAAACCGCAGGCTAAAGCAATTAGAAGCTCTAAACCAAAACGGCTCTAAACCGGAGATTAGAGGTAGAAACTTGTGTGTCTAGAGGAGGGGGCCCTGCCCCTCCTTTTATAGGTGGGAGGCGCGGCCAGGGGAGGGGAGTCCCTCCCCAAGTCGGCCTTGGGTGGCGCGCCGGCTTGGGGAGGAGACTCCTCCCTCAAGTCGGTTCCCAACTCCTCTTGCTTGTTTCCCACAGTTTCTTGTTTTAGCCGTTTGACTTTCAAACTGGACATTTGACTTTTCTGTTTTAGGATTCAATTTAATCCTTTATTTGGGACAGCAAGAACACTTAGTACATGATGCAATCATTCCATTATGTAATGACACATTCATGTACCCCTCCCCCCTCCCGGAGTGCCAGACATTCCGGAACCTTCTAGAACATTCACCGGAATCATTTCCGTACTCCGAAACGGGACTTTCTTTATATGAATCTTATTCTCCGGACCATTCCGGATCACCTCGTGATATCCCGGATCCCATCCGAGACTCCGAACAACATTCGGTCTCTTTCTCATAATACCATAACTACTCAAAACAACGTCGAATCCTTAAGTGTGTCTCCCTACGGTTCGTGAATTATGCGGACATGATCGAGACACTTCTCCGAACAATAACCAATAGAGGAATCTGGAAATTCATATGGCTCCCACATATTTCTACGATTACTTTGCGATCGAATGAACCACTTACATACGATACCAATTTCCCTTTGTCTCACGATATGTTACTTATCCGAGGTTATGATCGTCGGTATCTCTGCATACCTAGTTCAACCTCGTTACTGATAAGTACTCTTTTCTCGTTCCCGTGATATGTGATCCCTTGTGAGCCAGTCACATGCTTGCAAGCTAATTGGATGACATTTCACCGAGAGGGCCCAGAGAATATCTATCCGTCATATGGATGGACAAATCCCACTCTTGATCCATGTGTCTCAACCAATACTTTCCGAACACTCAATGCCACCTTTATAGCCACCCAGTTACGGTGTGGTGTTTGATGTCATCAAAGCATCCATCCGGTAAAGGTGATATGCATGATCTCATGGTCGAAGGAATTAGGTTACTATGTATCAGAAAGCATATAGCAATTGAACTATTGAAATGACTTGATCTTTATGCTACGCTTATCTATAGGAGTATGTCCACCATATCATTCTCCTAACGATATGATCTTGTTGTTGATAACATCTCAATGTTCATGATAGGGAAACCACAATCATTTATCAACCAACAAGCTAGTGAAGTATAGAGGCTATACTAGGGACTTCAAATTAAGTTTACAAATCACACAAGTATTAATGTTTCCCTGTTAATACTATTATAGCATGAATGTAAACATTTATCATAAACACAAAGATATAATAATAACTACATTTATTATTGCCTCTAGGGCATATCTCCAACACTCGGTGCCTCGAACGTGTGTGCGAGCACGGATGCGCTGCTGATTTGTGGCGCTAGGACTTCCTCTCGATCTTGAGATCGGCAAGAGATCGTCTACATCAACCACGAGTTGAACTCGTTAAGCTTTGTCGGTCTTCAAGGGTATGTTCTCTACGGATATACATCCGCCCGTTGTTTGTATCTAGTAGATAGATCTTGGTATATAGTTCACATCGTAGGAAAAATTTTGTTTTCTATGCTGCGAACCCTACACCATTGTGTTCTACTCGTGCAACAGATCTACATGTAGACACGGCTCTGATACCACTGTAGGGGTTCGTAGCATGGAAAACAAAAAAATTCTACTGCATGCATACAAACAAGCCAAGATCTATCTACTAGATTGAAGCAACGAGTCGATTAGAGTACTCACCCTCGAAGATTCCAAAGCGGTTAACGAGAGCAGATTCTCCTGGGTGATGTAGTCGTTCACTTGCCGATCTCAAGATCGCGTAAACGATCCTTCCGGCACCCCGTTCCGGTAGCGCTCCCGCAGTCGGTTACACGTTCGATACTCGATGAATACCTTCCTCTCCCTTGTTCCAGCCGGCAACGCAGGTTGTAATTCTCTCCTCGCGATTCCGGCAGCACGACGGCATGGTGTCGGGGTTTAGAGGGGAGATCCCGTAGGGCTTCGCCTTAAGCCGGAGCAGGCAGGTGGAGTAGTGGGGTTCCTCGGCGTCTAGGGTTTAGAGGCCAAAGAGGAGGAGGTGGGGTTGGTGGTGGCTAGGGCGGCGGCGATGGTGATGGCGCCTAAGTTGATGTAGGAGCGCTTCGTTGGAAACCCCAAGAGCAAGGTGTGAAGCAGCACAGCAACAAGTCTTCCCTCGGTAGATACTGAGGGTATTGAATCATAAGGAGGAAGTAAACATCACATAGGTGTTGCAAGCAACGCGGAGACCTGCACAACACAAACTCAAGACTTTGCCCCAACGAATCAGTGAGGTTGTCAAGCTCACCGGTTTGTTGTAACAAAGGATTAAACGTATTTTGTGGAAGGTAATGGTTTGTAGCAAGTAAACAAGTAACAGTGGAGGATGTATCAATGGTAAAGATTGGACCGGGGTCCATAGTTCACTAGAGGTGCTCTCCTTAGATAAAAAACATGGCATGAAGGGTAAACAAATTACAACAGGGCAATTGACAGGAACTGAGCAAGGCATAACAATGCAATTACTAGTCAGAAATATCCTGTGAGATTCGATTGGGCAATACAACAAGATACATAGACCGCCATCCAACTGCATATATGACTAGAAGTCCACCTTCAGGTTATTATCCAAACCCCCTCCAGTATTAAGTTGGAAGCAATAGACAACTGCATTAAGCAAAGTGTGTAAGGTAAACAGTCCACATGTTCCATGAACAAGAGACCGTTGTTTTCTCCCTAGTGGCAACATCACATTCTACAACCTAAGAGGTTATTGTCACTTCCCTTGGAAACTAGAGGCATGAACCCACTATCGAGCATAAATACCCCCTCTTGGAGTCACTAGCAACTACTTGGCCAAGATAGCTACTAACAACGGAGCATGCAAGATCACAAACAACACAGACATGATAGAATCATAAATACAAAACCATTAATCAAACCAACATAATAATCTCAATATCCATCGGATCCTCGCAAACACAACATGCATGATTACAAGTAGATTAGATCTTGATCATGAATGGAGCTCACAAGATCTATACATGAAAGCACAAAGGAGGAGATACAACCATATAGCTACTACATGGACCCATAGTCCAAGGTGGAACTACTCATGCATCATACCAGAGAGAAGGCCTCCAAGGATGATCTCCCCTCCGGCAGGGTGCCGGGAATAACCTCAGATCCCCCAATCTAGGGATGATGGTAGCGACGGCTATAGACGGTTTCGTGGAATATTTGATCGGGTACTCAGGGTTTCTTCATCGTGGGCTTCTTATAGGCGAAGGGGTAGGACGAGGCGACGTCCAGCATAGGCAAACCCTAGCCAGGCACGGGCTAGGGCCCACCCGCGCCTAGGGCGGGTCTGGCCCCTCTGGCTCCCCTCTGGACTCCTTGTTCCCCATGGAAAGTAATTGACTTTGTCATTTTTCCCGTCCAATTCCGAGAATATTTCTTTACTAACTTTTCTGAAACAAAAAATAGCAGAAAACAGGCATCTGGCACTTTTGCAACTTGTTAGTAGGTTAGTACCAGAAAACATGTAAAAAGAACCTCAAAGTGTAGACAAGTAAAGCAAAGTAGATACTAAACAAGCATGGAGCATCAAAAATTATAGATAAGTTTCTGACTTATCAACATCCCCAAGCTTAACTCATGCTCGTCCTCGAGTAGGTAAGTGATAAATAGAATAATTTTTTAGGTGACATGCACCCTCACAATAAAGATCCAACCATTTGCAAGCATTGAAAGCTGGGACCAAAGAACTCTAAACATGTGCATGAAAGGATGGAGTTCTAACAGTAGGACAAGGTAACTATGCATGCAACATGGCAAGCTACAAACAAAGATCATGAATAACATGCATTGAAAAACGTTTGTTTGTTTCACATACAGAAAACATAGCATAGTGGCAATCAGCTTGTCCCTCATAGAGTAGCAAATAGATGCATAGGACACCTTCAAAGTTCACAAGGGTGACTAGAAACAAATAGCACAAGAACAAGTAATATCACAATATGCACAATTAATAAGCTTTGGAACACTGCACACAGAATGACAACTATGCTCTCTTAATGGTTCCTAAAGGTAGAAGGTGGAGACTCAATAATGGTGGAAGAAAGGCCTTTTTATAAAGGAAGCAGGGATTACAAGTTTCAAAAAGGGCTTCCAAAAATTATGGTACTTGTTAGCTTTCAGCCCTTATTGCCCCTATCATAAGCATCTTGAAGTGGTTAAGGTTAAAGTGGCAAAGCTGGAGTATATGATTGACGAAGTATAAGTTGGCAATCTCAAGTCCCTTGAATACGAGGGCCACACCTCATGGATACTCAACTTTGGGCCCAGGCAAGTTCTTATCACTGTAATTATTTGCATATCATTGAGAACCGCCAACGGGGTACCCCTTGCACATGGTACAGGAGCTTTCCCATAACCAAAATAACAAGGCAAGCACACAATGATCATCTCAACAATCTTTTTTATTTACCATATGCATAGCTTTTTATTGAGGATGCTTCATAGATAGCTCACTATGGTGATGCTGCAATTTTCCACCATGATTAGGCATGGCTTAGGATAGCGGCCCAGGCGTTTCTCTAACACAGAATACAAACTCCATGGACTTACAAGTTCCCTCTTCATTTCACACCGGTGACATCCATAGACAGCACAGTTCTGCTAATTCCAACTTATAAGTGCAAGCATATACAACAAAGTTGTCACAATGGTTCAAGTTTATTAGGGGCAAAGAATAAAATGTGCCATCAAGTTCGCGAAGGCTTTAATCACTAAGTTTTCACATAACAAAACAATTTTTAATTGGAAGATAGTTGAAATCAAGAATATACTTGGAATGGTGTAACACACGATGCATAGGAGTTTATAGTGGACACTTTGGAATAACTTAGTTTCTTGGGAGTTACAAGCATGGGTAGAACTTACTCATACAAGTGGAGGCTAGCAAAATACTGGGAGAAACCAACTAAGAGAGCATAATGGCCATAATCATGCAATGCAACAAAGCATAATAATCAAAGCAAAGAGTGGTACTACAAGTCAAGGACTAAATGATCATAGAGGCTAATGGTGACTTGTGAGAGTCATAACATGGTGTAAGCATGTACCAAGTCAACCCAAGCAAAGCATCAAAGGAGAATACCACAATACTATGCTTTTGCATGCTAAAACAACGCATAATTTCTTCAAGGCACACTAAGCAATCCCAATTGTTTGGAACAAGACATGCTACAGCAATAATTAGTAAGCATAATGGTAAAACAACACCTAGCATGTCATGCTAAAGTATAAGTCACAGTCAATGCAAGCTCCTCTTGCACTTCAAGCAAGAACTTACTACTCCTTTCCAACACCAAGCAAACTTATTTGCAAAACAACACAGCAAGAACGGGGGTACAAACTACTTTATTCAAGCAAACTAAACAACCTAAGCAAATCAAATTAAAACTAAGACGCTCCAAGAATAAACAATTGTGCATGAAACTATAAAAACGAAGTGTCTAGACAAACATGAGGTTTTTATTGATGAAGAAGGGGATGCCTTGGGCATCCCCAAGCTTTGACGCTTGTAACTCTTGTATATTTATTGGGGTGATACCATGGTGGCATCCCCAAGCTTGAGCTTTGTCCATTCTTCATCTCATTACATCATTCTCTCTCTACACCTGAAAATTTTCCTTCATACAAAAGTTCACACAATCTTCATTAGCAACATTAGTTTATTCAAAAGATATCAGACCTCTTGGAAAAGCCTTGGAACAGAAAGACGTTTCACTAAAAACACAAGATACTGTAGTAAATCCTTCAAAAATCTCAATTTACCTGAAGAGAACTCAAAAAGGAATCAATAAGAAGCGAATGCAAATAATGGCAGAAATCTGTCAAAACAGACCAGCAGGTAGAAACTGATTTTTTCAAACATCTTCTGTTGCTCAAATCAAAAAGTGTTGAACTAACGAAAGTCATCTAACATACTGGGGGATTTATTCATAATTTTTGAGCTCAATACGAGTTACAGAGACTCCTCACGAATTTTTTTGGTGGAGGACAGAAATCTGTTTCGGGACAGCAACTCCCCAAATCTTACTTCCCTCTCATTAGAGGTTATTCTTGGCACAAAAAGAAAAAAAAAGGATAAGGAGAGTTCATTACTGAAGTAATAACTTCCAAGACTCAAGGAAACTCTTGGGTTATCTCCCAACAATTACTTTTCTTTAACGCCTTTAAGTTAGGCAGAAGAAGCAAGAAGAATCAAGTATTTTCAAATGAGGAAGCATTAATATCAAATCTTGCTTTCAAAGGAGGAGAAAAAATCAACTTCTCTCTCCTCATAGGGAAGTGTTCAATAACTTTCTTGAATGGAAATTGATATTTAATGGTGCCTTCTTTCATATCAATGATGGCACCAATTGTTCTAAGAAAAGGTCTTCCCAAAGTGATATGACAAGAAGCATTGTATTCAACATCCAAAACATAGAAATCCACAGGGACATAAGCATTATTAATCATAATTAGAACATCATTAATACTCCCCATGAGTTTCTTTTTAGCATTATCATTGAGTGGGATATCTAAATAATAATCTTCCAACGGTGGCAAATCAAGCATTTCATAAATCTTCCTAGGCATAATAGAGATACTGGAACTAAGATCACATGAAGCTTTGAGATCAAAGTCATTCACTTGAATATTAATAATGGGTTCCCAACTATCTTCTACTTTCCTAGGAATATAAGCTTTGTGTTTTAGCTTCTCTTCCTTAATCTTAACAAGAGCATCTGTAATGTGTTTAGTAAAGGCAACATGCATGTCACTAGCATCAGGACTTCTAGCAAGCTTTTGTAGAAACATAATCACTTCAAAAATATTGCACCCATCAATATCAAAGTAAAGCTTAGCATCACCAGTAGTAGGATTAATAGGCTTAGGCATAGTAGGAGGAAGAATAGGGAATACTTGTGGTTTAGTGGTGATGATGCACACTATATTGTTTCTATCAATTTCAGCTTCCCTTTCCCACTTAGCATGAAGTTGAGATAACAGCCTAAAATTTTCATCAATAGTAACTTGTATGGCATGAGCAGTAGCAAAAGTGTTTTCCATAGTTTCATTTAGCAGCCATTTTATTAATCAAGGAAGACTGAGCTTCAGACAAAAAGGATATATTTTTATTAACAGTTAAAAGCTTTTCCTCTATAGTCTTATTGAAAGTGTTTTGTTTAATAATAAAGTCCTTGAGCATGAATTCAAGTTCAGAGGTGGCACTTTTTGCATTATTGTAAGAGCTTCCATAGGAATTGCCATATTAGGATGATAAGGCCTATAATTGTTGTTATTACCAAAATTATTCCTATAGGCATTGTTGTTGAAATTGTTGTTTCTAATGAAGTTCACATCAACTTGCTCTACTTGAGCAACCAAAGAGGCTAAGGGAACACTATTAGGATCTAGAGGAGCTTTCCCATTAACAAGCATAGCCATAATAACATCAATCTTTTCACTCAAAGAGGAAGTTTCCTCAACAGAATTTACCTTCTTACCATGTGGAGCTCTCTCAATATGCCATTTATAGTAGTTAAGCATCATATTGTCAAGGAGTCTTGTTGCAGCACCCAAGGTGAGGCCCATGAAAGTACCTCTAGCAGCTGAATCGAGCAGGTTCCTTGAAGAGTAGTTCAAACCTGCATAAAAAGTCTGGATAATCATCCAAGCAGTGAGTCCATGAGTGGCACAATTCTTAACCAAAGCTTTCATTCTTTCCCAAGCTTGATAAACATGTTCATTATCAAGTTATTTAAATTTCATAATGTCACTTCTCATAGCAATAATCTTAGCAGGAGGATAGTATTTTCCAATAAAAGCATCTTTGCACTTAGTCCAAGAATCAATACTATTTTTAGGCAAAGAAAGCAACCATTCTTTAGCTTCTCCTCTCAATGAGAAAGGAAAAATCTTGAGCTTAATAATATCTCCATCTACATCCTTATACTTTTGCATTTCACAGAATTCAACAAAGCTATTGAGATGGACAGCAGGATCATCAGAACTAGCACCATAAAATTGCTCTCTCATCACAAGATTCAACAAAGCAGGCTTAATTTTATAAAAGGTAGCATCAGGAGCAGGTGGAGCAATAGGTGTGCTAAGGAAATCATTGTTGTTGGTGCTAGTGAAGTCACACAACTTGGTGTTGTCAGCAGAGTTCATTTGGGCAAAGGTGGGCAAGCCAAAAACAGCAGCAGTAGCTAGAGCATGAACTATATTTTTTGTGTTTTTGAATAAAGAAAGCAAACCAAACTGGACTAATTTTTTGGGTTTTTTTGGAAAGAGGCAAACAAAACCAAGCAAGAGAAACAAAGAAAACTAAAAACAAAGTAAAGATAAAGGAAGTGAAGGACTCCCCTAGTGAAGACGTCCTTGGCTTCCCCGGCAATGGCGCTAGAAAACTTGTGTTGGCTGGCGTGTGGTTGACGTGGGAGTTTCTTCTTCTTCGTTCCCCGACAACGGCGCCAGAAAACTTGTTGATGGCGCCTAAGTTGATGTAGGAGCGCTTCGTTGGAAACCCCAAGAGCAAGGTGTGAAGCAGCACAGCAGCAAGTCTTCCCTCAGTAGAGACCGATGTTATCAAACCAGAAGGAGGAATGAAACGTCACACAGGTGTTGCAAGCAACGCGGAGACCTGCACAACACAAACGCAAGACCTTGCCCCATAGAATCAGTGAGGTTGTCAAGCTCACCGGTTTGCTGTAACAAAGGATTAAACGTATTGTGTGGAAGGTAATGGTTTGCAGCAAGTAAACAAGTAACAATGGAGGATGTATCAATGGTAAAGATTGGACCGAGGTCCATAGTTCACTAGAGGTGCTCTCCTTAGATAAACAACATGGCATGAAGGGTAAACAAATTACAGCAGGGCAATTGACAGGAACTGAGCAAGGCATAACAATGCAATTACTAGTCAGAAAGATCCTATGAGATTCGATTGGGAAATACAACAAGATACATAGACTGCCATCCAACTGCATCTATGACTAGAAGTCCACCTTCAGGTTATCATCCGAACCCCCTCCAGTATTAAGTTGCAAGCAACAGACAACTGCTTTAAGCAAAGTGTGTAAGGTAAACAGTCCATATGTTCCATGAATAAGAGACCGTTGTTTTCTCCCTAGTGGCAACATCACATTCTACAACCGAAGAGATTATTGTCACTTCCCTTGGGAACTAGAGGCATGCACCCACTATCGAGCATAAATACCCCCTCTTGGAGTCACTAGCAACTACTTGGCCAAGATAGCTACTAATAATGGAGAGCATGCAAGATCACAAACAACACAAACATGATAGAATCATAAAGACAAAACCATTAATCAAACCAACATAATAATCTCAATATCCATCGGATCCTCGCAAACACAACATGCATGATTACAAATAGATTAGATCTTGATCATGAACGGAGCTCACAAGATCTATACATGAAAGCACAAAGGAGGAGATACAACCATCTAGCTACTACATGGACCCATAGTCCAAGGTGGAACTACTCACGCATCATACCGGGGAGAAGACCTCCAAGGATGATCTCCCCTCCGGCAGGGTGCCAGGAAGAACTTCAGATTCCCCCGATCTAGGGACGATGGTGGCGGCGGCTATAGACGGTTTCGTGGAATATTTGATTGGGTACTCAGGGTTTCTGCATCGGGGGATTCTTTAAGGCGAAGGAGTAGGCCGAGGCGGAGACCAGCATAGGCAAACCCTAGCCAGGCGCGGGATAGGGCCCACCCGCGCCTAGGGTGGGTCTGGCCCCCCTGGCTGGCCCGTCTGGCTCCCCTCTGGACTTCTTGTTCCCCACGGAAAGTAATTGACTTTGTCGTTTGTCCCGTACAATTCCGAGAATATTTATTTACTAACTTTTCTGAAACAAAAAACAGCAGAAAACAGGCATCTGGCACTTTTGCAACTTGTTAGTAGGTTAGTACCAGAAAACATGTAAAAAGCACCTCAAAGTGTAGACAAGTAAAGCAAAGTAGATACTAAACAAGCATGGAGCATCAAAAATTATAGATACGTTTCCGACGTATCAGGCGGCTTGGGCTAGGGTTTGTGGTGGTGTATTGAGGGGCATCCCCTCCCCTCTATTTATGAGAGGGAGGGTGATGTGGCTCGGTTACTGTAGAGCCTGTTGGGAAACCCCAAGAGCAAGGTATGATGAGCACAGCAGCAAGTTTTCCCTCAGTTGTGAAACCAAGGTTATAGAACCAGTAGGAGAAAGGAAACAACTCCCAAGGTGTTGCTAGCAACGTGGAACCTGCACAACACAACCAAAATACTTTGCCCCAACTTACAGTGAGGTTGCAAGCTCACCAGTTTTGCTGAAAACAAAGGATTAAACGTGTAGTGTGGAAGATAGCAATTGGTTGTAGTAATTGCAGAAAGTAAATAGTGGATAGTAGATTGAATATCAGTGGGAAGGAATGGACCGGGGTCCACATTTCACTAGAGGTGTTTCTCCATAAGATAAATAACATGTTGGGTGAACAAATTACAGTTGGGCAATTGACAGGTAGAGAATGCATAACAATGCATGTACATGGCATGATGATCACTATGAGATTTGTTTGGGTATTACAACATAACACATAGACCGTAATCCAACTACATCTATGACTAATAATCTACTTCTGGGATATCATCCGAGCAACCCTCGGGTATTAAGTTGCAAGCAACAGATAATTGCATCAAGCAAAGTGTGTAAAGTAAACAATACAATTGCCCTTGGATAAATGATTGTTGTTTTCTCCCTAGTAGCAATAGCACATCTACAACCTTAGAGGTTTCTATCACTCCCCCAGATTACTAGAGGCATGAACCTACTATCGAGCATAAATACTCCCTTTTGGAGTCACAAACAAATACTTGGCCAGAGTAACTACTAGCAACAAAGAGCATGCAAGATCACAAATAACATAGACATGATAGAGTCAATAATCAAT
This sequence comes from Avena sativa, assembly GCA_916181665.1. Classification (NCBI taxonomy): domain Eukaryota; kingdom Viridiplantae; phylum Streptophyta; class Magnoliopsida; order Poales; family Poaceae; genus Avena; species Avena sativa. Next base: position 110,076,886 of record OV702285.1, on the reverse strand, counting down.
CTAGACGTAGTACTCAATGTCCATCGGATCCTAACAAACACAACATGTAGGATTACAAATAGATGATCTTGATCCTGATAGGCAGCTCACAAGATCTAAACATGGTAGCACAAAAAGGATAAACAACCATCTAGCTACTACTATGGACCCATAGTTGTAGAGGTCCCAACCTGATAAGGTAGAGATCCCTGTGTTTACAATGCTAGTCCCTGGATCGAATAGCTAGCATCCACAATTTAAGATGTAATATCAAGAAACAAAGGTCATATTACAACTTATAACCAGGAATAAAATAATTCATTACATCTTACATAGCTCATTTGGCTATCTTATTACAATGTAGCAGATATAACTATATAGCATGGAGTCCTTCATCTTAATGTGCCACAGGCAATCATGTTGGTTGTAGACTTGTAATCCCTACTCAACAAACTTCACTAACATCAAACAAACCTGCAACATAATAAGTTACAGCCATAGTGGGTCAATACATTTGAATTTTATTGGCAAGTGATACTATGGTAGAATAGTAGTATCTAAAATCTATATGAATTTGGCTAGGTGTAGCTTAGGCTTGCTTTTCTCAAAATATGGTTTCCTTATTAGTTGAAACCACTAAGTTTATGTTTGTCAAAAACACCAAAGGAACCACCAATAGAAATTGGTGAACCTTTAACCCTTGTTCAACCACAAGTTTTTAACTTAGAAATTGGGATGAGGAGATCCTTGATAGCTTCAATGTATTTGATGCTCAAATTGTCCATTGCCGGGGACACGGCTAAGTACTTAGGTTTTACCCTCTCGAGAGGTGGTGCACTTTCCCCACAAGACTCGACATGCATCGAAACGAGATCTTTCAGAAGCCTTCCCTTAGACTAAATGGACGCGTTCCATCCTATCACCGCTACCACCATCTGTCCATCTGCTAAGTTATTGCAACCTATATGATCAAGGCAGAGCCCATATGCCATGTGGCTTCACTAGAAGCTTCTCAACACATAACATCTTAAATCTCTTTGTTCCTGGGTGGCTTTCCACAAGTGTGATACACCAGGGTAGTCCATAGAAATGGGCCCTGAGTAACCACTCAACACAAATCATTCTCACCATTCCACCCAGGTGATTCATTCACATAGTTGTTTTATTAAACATAACACAAGCCATAGACTTATAAATATTTCATAGCATGAATAATCCACCCTTGTTTTCTACTAGCTAAGCTAAGCATGATAACATGGCAAGTGTCACATCCCAAAATTCTCCTAATTTTGGAACATGAAATAAATAAATAAGTTTGATTTATTGTTTGACTATGTTGAAAATTCTCAAAGAGAAGAAACTTTTTGAATAGAAAATCCTCTCAACCTTGAATTCAAAATCTTATATTCTTTTGTTATGACCTAAGTAGCCATATAGGCAAAAGGGCATGGATTTATTATGGATTATAGAATTGGTGTGCAAGATTTCAAAATGAAAATCATGAAGCATTCATAAGCATTTCATTACATCCATGCAAAGTTCTCACAAACTGAATCCAAATCCTGGTATCTAAATCCTATAGTTGATTTTCCCAAATGTTCCTAAAGGTAATTAAATTGACTTTATAAACCCACTATTGATAAGGCATAAATAATTGATAATTATAGCCTAAAGAGATCCAATTAATATTACAAAATTTTAGAAACAAAATTGAGCTCATTTGGAACTATTATGAAAAAGTTATGGAATAAATACAAACAAATAAAGATATAAATAAAATGGCATATACAAGGATTTATAAACCCACTACTTGCAAACTAGTAAAAAGATTACAAATAATATCCTACAATGATCTATTCGATTTTAGAAAAATTTAGAAACAAGAATCATATCATTTGGAGTTCGTATGCAAAAGATATGAGGGAAACAAGTAAATAGAAGGCAGCCAGGCAGGCATATACAGATCGTGTCCAGGTGCTTTAAAAGGCGTGCAAAACAGTTTTTGTCAAACCTATCTCTTTTTAAACTCTTATAACTTTTAATCTACAACTCTAAATCGACTTACGTTTGTTTCTACTTATTCTCTACTCCAATACCTATCTCTACACCATCCTAAATCTCCATATAAAGTCATGGAGCCACAGCTGTACGAGTTTCCCTTCTCGAAATCCCGAATCTACACATGCCCGAATCTTATTTCTCTTTTTAACCCATATAGACTTAGTTGTTTGCCTTCGGCCAAAAAACGAAATTTGTAGATCTCGTCGAAATCTTTCAAGCCCGACAAACCTCACCTCTTTTCATCCACCACAGCCGGAGAATTTCGCACCGCAATATTTCAGATATGACGGTGTAAATTCCAGATGTACTCGCGCTCGTTACTTCAAATCCAAATTCCTTTGGTGAGAAGGTAGGACTAATGATTCCCCACAACTTTCATGTTTTAAGTTTTTCAATTTGACCTACGGATTTGTCTCTCTAACAGATCTATTTCTTGTCTATTCTGAGCCAAAATCAGGTCAATCTCCTCACCTAACCAATGGATCTCATCCCAATGGTCAGGATTAGATCGATTCCGCGAAGGGGTACGAGCCAACCATATCTCGCCATGTGTCAACGTCAGGTCAGCATGTAGTCCCAGTCAGCATGCAAAGTCAACCTGTCCAGTCAGCGGAATATTCTCTGGAATATTCCATTCGAATTTAAAATTGCATATTATAGATCTAACTTGTAAAATTCATTAGAAATTCATACCACGTCCAAAAATTGCGTATAATATATCAAATTGAAGATAATTTTAAGTAGAATCATCTTATCAGAATAGATCCAATCTTTACAGTACGTACTTACTATAATGATGTAATTAGTTTTCATTGTATTTTAGATTAATAAATTCATAGGAAATTATCTGTAAATTCAAAAAATATGAACAATATATCAAATTGAAGCTACTATAATGTAGATTAATAATATATGGTTGGATCCAGATTTTGCGGAATAGTTACCCTGTAGAAATTTAATTAGTTTTAACAGCTTTAGAAATCATTCAATACATAGTAAATTATTCGCATATCACAAAAATATGAATGATATACCGATGGAAAGCTGGTTCCATGTTGATCATCAATATGCAAATGGTTCAGGTAAATACTGTAAGGTTTTGCAGTAATTAAATAAATGGTTTAGTGGCTTATTTAGAGTAATAAATTCATAAGAAAATAAATACTATTCAGAAAATTACAAATAATATGTCCCTGAAATCACAATTCCGTGGAGATTACAGATATAATTTTAGTTTGATTTGTAGGCAGCAGAAACTATATGAATCATTTAAAACCCATTAAACACTATTTAAATCATACAAAAAATCTATAACTCGGATTAGGGTGAATCCAACGCCCACTGGTTCGTATTAACATCCTCTATCCAGTGAACCCAAGAAACAAATTTAATTCGACATTTAGAACAGGCATTACAATAGAACTATTAAAACCCCTATATTGGCAAGTAATTATTAATAACAAGTAATCCATTGCATTAATTGGTCTCTTTCATGCATCATATACTTCAGTATTGTTTAGAGAACTAAAATAACAACCATTGTGACTTATTAAATTGTTATGCATGCATTTGTTGCATTTGTTTGATCTCTATGTGCTATTATTTATGATTGTATGCAATTGTTTGATCGATAGATTGCGGGGAGTGCAACGTGTGTGATTGCAACTACTATGATTGCAATTATTGTGGTTATGACGAGTGCAACCATTATATCTATGAGGGTTGTGAGGATTATCTAATCGACTATATCTACAACAAAGGCAAGTGGTGCTATCTTGGTCATAAATGTCCTACCGTTTTCCTATGCATCGTAGATGTTTTTGTAGAATTGCATATGTAGGAATTGATGTGTATATGCTATGCTATGTCCCATATTATTTGCTAGTATTCCTTGTTTATGAGCCATCGTATTGGTAGATTGCTTAGCTATGCTATTTATACGAGGAAGGAAATCATACCATGAAAAGTTATTAGTTTTGAAAGGATTTTATTTTGTTAAATGACAAACCAACATGATTTTAATGAACCACCTGGGCGGAATGGCATTGATTGGGTCATCGAGTGTGGATTATGGTGGGGAATTCCGCCCAGGACACTGAGAAAGGATTGGCTTCTTTGTTTGGTAGCTTTCATGTGCAACCATGTGCCAATAATGAAATGGGCGGTTGGTTGGACTCAGTAGGTTGTGGTAACTCGAACCCACGTATCCAGAGATGTAGATAGTGTAGGTTGGATCGGCGCGTGTCGGGTTTGGGGGGCTACTTTCTGAACGGTTCCTTCTTGGACTTCTCCCTATCATCACCCAATATGAGAGTGGTGGTATGAGCTGGGGTGGCCAAGTCACATGGGTAAAGTGTACAAACCCCTGCAGGGTGTATAAACTAAGTGCTTAGCCGTGTCCCCGGTTATGGACAATTTGAGCGACCTGATACTGATGCTATGATATTTCTCACTCATCCTTATTTCCTAATTACTTAATACTTGTTGGGTGAATATAATGGGTAGGAGCACCTGGGAGTGAACCAAAGTGTCCTATTTATCGTATTGGAAAACTACTTTGTTACAAATGTTAGGATAAAACTGTTGCTTTATGCAAATGAGCCTGAACTCCACTCGGCCAAATAAGCATGTAGTTGATAGATCTGTTTTTAACCACTTTAGCCTACTTGCCATACATTCAATGTATTGACCATTCGTGGCTGCAACGTTTCATGTTGCAGGTTATATCGTATCTGAGTGATCGTTCATAGGTCGCGAGACTCCACTCAACAATTGTTCGCCTGTGGCACATTTGAAGGATGGAGATCTACCTTGTATTCGTTTTCCGCTGTGTACTTGAATAAACAATGTAAATTTTGGATCATATTCGTTGTATTTATGATGCACAGTTATATTTGGTATCATTTTGTACTGCGTGTGCCAGTGAACCGATCCAGGGATTGGCACTATACACATGAACTCAGCCTTATCAAGCGAGGGTGTTACAAGATGGTATCAAAGCTGTGCGTTTACTGTAGGATCATGACCTTAGAAATGGATTAGTAATAGAAGACCTCTATTATGAGAACTATCATATTTTCTACTTACTAGAGTTCTTATATTCCTTATCTATCCTTTCTAGAACCTCTTCCTATTCAAACATTTATAGTTGTCCATTCTCATGATACCTATATGAGAGTTAGCTAAGTAAAAGAACAAATAGTATGACATAAATAAACATCTCATCAAGTTTGGTTAGGTCTAGACCACCATGTTCTATCTCTTTAGGAGATCATCGCTATCGTGTTAGCATATTGTTCTTACCAACTTATGTGATATGACAATATAGGTTGCTTGCTTGTTTGTACTGAACCATATCGTGTGATGCCTTATTTAGGATATGTTGTTTTGAAACTCTAAAGTTGCTGGAGTTTTCGTGTGGTTTTATAATTATTTTAATGGTGTGAATTGATTGAAATTCCTGGGATTACTGCTGCAGTTTTCTTCCTGACCTATTGTACCGCGCGATTTTTCATATTTTATTGGTAACTCAGAAAAATATAAAACAATAGGATCTGGAGCGTAATTACCTGTAGTACATGCAAAAAAATGGCTAAAATTCCTGACGAGTTTAGGTCGGTCATAAAAATTCGTGAAGTCTGATGTACCGTTTTGACAGATTTTGTTTATTGCTTATATGTTGCTCTATTTTACTCTAGTATTGTTCCCAATGCTTTCGAACTATTTTGTGGTTATATACTACTAAGTTTATACACCTATAATGTTATTATACAAGTGTTTGCTTCTGTGTTGATTCTTTATGATTGTTTGCTTGTTTGCGACATTGAATGCTTCATATAGTTATGGGTAGGATTATTTTCTTAGTCGTTTCGTTCCTATAGAATCTATTCTTCCCTATCTTGAACCCTTGGAGATATAATGATGTGTTAAGTGGAAGGTTTGACAACACAGTGCATTTAGGAAGGAGAATGCTTTATCTAATGGAAAAAAAGAGATGTGGGAGTATGAAGTGTTAAAATGATGTTATGTAGTAGATTACGCAACCTGAAAGTTGAAGTATCGATAGTTTAGTTTTAGTAGTAGCTTTGTTGATTAAATACATAGGAGTATAGATAGAGCATTAGTTCGTGCCCATGGAAACATTCTTCAAGGCAAGTGAGAATGCCAGAGTGATAGAAAAACGTGATTCACCTATCCTCATACAGGGTAATGATTTGGGTGCAGGATGGATTGATCACCATTCCTACTACTCTTATTATTCGCTCTTGTACTGTTGGCTTTGTGAATCTTGAGTGCCCTTTTCAACCTTAGCAGAGAGTCGACGTTGAGACTAAACCCTAGAATGGTATATTGTTACACCCTTCTAAAAGCATCCATTGCTAAGCATAGGAATGTACGGTAAGGATGAATCCCAACCGTGAATTATGGGCACCGTGAAGTAAACGTTCCCTATTTGCCCACCATGAGAGTTTTGCTAGTTTAAGAAGTGCTTTCTCGGAAACTATCAATCATGATGTTTAGAATGTGCTAGAGACATTGTGCCAATAAAAGTCTAAAGGAGAACCAATCTAAGCTAAGTGAATCCTCGAGAAATGACCTAGTCAATTTTATTTTAAGGGCGGTAGCATCCTAATGGATCCCGAACGTTTCTTTCTTTCTAGCCTTACCAAATCTCAGGACGAGATTTCTTTTAAGGGTGGTAGTCTGTCACATCCCAAAATTCTCCTAATTTTGGAATGTGAAATAGATAAATAAGTTTGATTGATTGTTTGACTATGTTGAAAATTCTCAAAGAGAAGAAACTTTTTGAATAGAAAATCCTCTCAACCTTGAATTCAAAATCTTATATTCTTTTTTTATGACCTAAGTAGCCATATAGGAAAAAGGGCATGGATTGATTATGGATTGCAGAATTGGGGTGCAAGATTTCAAAATGAAAATCATGAAGCATTTCATTACATCCATGCAAAGTTCTCACAAACTGAATCCAAATCTTGGTATCTAAATCCTATAGTTGATTCGCCCAAATGTTCCTAAAGGTAATTAAATTGACTTTATAAAACCCACTTTTGCTAAGGCATAAATTATTGATAATTATAGCCTAAAGAGATCCAATTAATATTACAAAATTTTAGAAACAAAATTTGAGCTCATTTGGACCTATTATGAAAAAGTTATGGAATAAATACAAACAAATAAAGATATAAATAAAATGGAATATACAAGGATTTATAAACCCACTACTTGCAAACTATTAAAAAAATTACAAATAAGATCCTACAATGATCTATTCTATTTTAGAAAAATTAGGAACAAGAATCATATCATTTGGAGTTCGTATGGAAAAGATATGAGAGAAACAAGTAAATAGAAAAAGAAAAAAAATCTAAGCGGGCCGGCTCACCGGACCGAACCGGACCAGGCAGCCAGGCACGCATGTACAGATCGTGTCCAGGTGCTTTAAAAGGCGTGCCAAACAGTTTTTGTCAAACCTATCTCTATTCAAACTCTTATAACTTTTAATCTACAACTCCAAATCGACTTCCGTTTGTTTCTACTTGTTCTCTACTCCAATACCTATCTCTACACCATCCTAAATCTTCATATAAACTCGTGGAGCCACAGCTGTATGAGTTTCCCTTCTCGAAATCCCGAATCTACACATGCCCGAATCTTATTTCGCTTTTTAACCCATCTAGACTTCGTTGTTTGCCTATTCCAAAAAACGAAAGTTGTAGATCTTGTCGAAATCTTTTGATCCCGACAAACCTCACCTCTTTTCATCCACCAAAGACGGAGAATTTCACACCGCAATATTTTAGATAAGACGGTGTAAATTCCAGATGTACTCACGCTCGTTTCTTCAAATCTAAATTCCTTTGGTGGAAGGTAGGACTAATGATTCCCCACAACTTTCATGTTTTAAGTTTTTCAATTTGACCTACGGATTTGTCTCTCTAACACAGATCTATTTCTTGTTTGTTCTGAGCCAAAATCGGGTCAATCTCCTCTCCTAACCACTTGATCTCATCCCAACGGTCAGGATTAGATCGATTCCGCAAAGGGGTACGAGCCAACCGGATCTCGACATGTGTCAATGTCAGGTCAGCATCTAGTCCCAGTCAGCATGCAAAGTCAACCTGTCTAGTCAGCGGAATATTCTCTAAAATATTCCATTCGAATTTAAAATTGCACATTATAGATCTAAATTGTAAAATTCATTAGAAATTCATACCACGTCCAAAAATTGCGTATAATATATCAAATTGAAGATAATTTTACGTAGAATCATCTTATCAGAATAGATCCAACCTTTATAGTACGTACTTACTGTAATGATGTAATTAGTTTTAATTGTATTTTAGACTAATAAATTCATAGGAAATTATCTGTAACTCCAAAAAATATGAACAATATATCAAATTCAAGCTATTATAATGTAGATTAATAATATCTGGTTGGATCCAGCTTTTGCGCAATATTTACCCTGTAGCAATTTAATTAGTTTTAACAGCTTTAGAATAATTAAATTCATAGTAAATTATTCGCATATCACAAAAATATGAGTGATATACCGATGGAAAGCTGGTTCCATGTAGATCATTAATATGCAAATGGTTCAGGCAAATATTGTAAGGTTTTGCAGTAATTAAATAAATGGTTTAGTGGCTTATTTAGAGTAATAAATTCATAAGAAAATAAATACTATTCAGAAAATTACAAATAATACGTCCCTGAAATCACAATTCTGTGGAGACTACAGATATAATTTTAGTTTGATTTGTAGGCAGCAGAAACTATATGAATCATTTGAAACCCATTAAACACTATTTAAATCATACAAAAATATCTATAACTCCGATTAGGGTGAATCCAACGCCTATTGGTTCGTATTAACGTCCTATATCCAGTGAACCCAAGAAAAAAAATTTAATTCGACATTTAGAACATGCGTTACAACAGAACTATTAAAACTCCTATATTGGCAAGTAATTATTAATAACAAATACTCCATTGCATTAATTGGTCTCTTTCATGCATCATATACTTCAGTATTGTTTAGAGAACTAAAATAACAACCATTGTGACTTATTAAATTGTCATGCATGCATGTGTTGCATTTGTTTGATCTCTATGTGCTATTGTTTATGATTGTATGCAATTGTTTGCTTGATAGATTGCGAGGAGTGCAACATGTGTGATTGCAACTACTATGATTGCAAGTATTGTGGTTATGACGAGTGCAACCATTATATCTATGAGGGTTGTGAGGATTATCTAATCGACTACATCTACAACAAAGGCAAGTGGTGTTATCTTGGTCATAAATGTCCTACCGTTTTCCTATGCATCGTAGATGTTTTTGTAGAATTGCATATGTAGGAATTGATGTGTATATTCTATGATATGTCCCATATTATTCCCTAGTATTCCTTGTTTATGAGCCATCGTATTGGTAGATTGCATAGCTATGCTATTTAGACGAGGAAGGGAATCATACCATGAAAAGTTTTTTGTTTTGAAAGGATTTTATTTTGTTAAATGACAAACCAACATGATTTTAATGAACCACCTAGGTGGATTGGCATTGATTGGGTCATCGAGTGTGGATTATGGTGGGGAATGCCGCCCAGGACACTGAGAAAGGATTGGCTTCTTTGTTTGGTAGCTTTTATGTGCAACCATGTGCCAATAATGAAATGGGCGGTTGGTTGGACTGAGTAGGTTGTGGTAACTCGAACCCACGTATCCAGAGATGTAGATAGTGTAGGTTGTACCGGTGCGTGTCGGGTTTGGGGAGCTACTTCCCGAACAGTTCCTTCTTGGACTTCTCCCTATCATCACCCAATATGAGAGTGGTGGTACGAGCTGGGCTGGCCAAGTCACATGGGTAAAGTGTACTAACCCCTGTAGGGTGTATAAACTAAGTGCTTAGCCGTGTCCCCGGTTATGGACAATTGAGCGACCTGATACTAATGCTATGACATTTCTCACTCATCCTTATTTCCTAATTACTTAAAACTTGTTGGGTGAATATAATTGGGAAGGAGCACCTGGGAGTGAACTAGAGTGTCCTATTTATCGTATTGGAAAACTACTTTGTTACAAATGTTAGGATAAAACTGATGCTTTATGCAAATGATCCTGAACTCCACTTTGCCAAATAAGCATGTAGTTGATAGATCTGTTGTTAACCACTTTAGCCTACTTGCCATACATTCAATGTATTGACCATTCGTGGCTGCAACGTTTCATGTTGCAGGTTATATCGTATCTGAGTGATCGTTCATAGGTCGCGAGACTCCACTCAACAATTGTTCGCCTGTGGCACATTTGAAGGATGGAGATCTATCTTGTATTCGTTTTTCGCTGTGTACTTGAAGAAATAATGTAAATTCTGGATCATATTCGTTGTATTTATGATGAACAGTTATATTTGGTATCATTTTGTACTGTGTGTGCCAGTGAACCGATCCAGGGATTGGCACTATACACATGAACTCAGCCTTATCAGGTGAGGGTGTTACAGCAAGTTTCCTAACTTAGGATAATTCTACTAATACAACATATAGGATTTCTCATGGCATAGCTTATACTTAGAAAATTCCATGCAAGTCCTACTCAAAATATCAGTAATGCATAGTTAAAATAATAGTACAAAATATATGAAGAACCACTTCCCTTTCTAGTAGATAATCTAGGTACACTCCTTGATCTTGCAATTGTCACACTCTTCAAAGTTCACTACAATTCAATCAAGCAAGGCACAAATTCAAAACTAGCATTCAAACAATTCACTACATAAAAAGATAAAAACAAGGAAATGCATGCAAGCATGCAAAAGGTTGTTATATTGAAAAAGTGTTTTATAACAAGGCTCTAACAATTCAAAACACCAACTGGTCATTTATAAAAGTGGAAAATCATTTGAAAACAAGTTAGTGAAAATAGCCCTTTTAAATCATTTTTTGTTTTACTAGAAATGCTTTTATTCAAAGGAATAATTTCTATTGTTAGCCAAATTTATTTTTAAATCTAGATGTTAGTGTTTATGGTCAGAGGGTTCAAATCAAAACCATTTGCAAAAGTTTTCACTCAAAAATCATTTTTAAAACAATTTTTATATCCAAAATAGTCCTAAACATGTTTCTGCATAAACACCTAATTTTTCAGAAGAAAAATACTAAACTAAGGCCATAGTTGCAAATTTTACATTTTTCTGAAACCATTTATATAAAATTTGTAATTTTTGGACCAACAAATCAAAAGTTATGATTTTTGCAAGTTTAAACATTCAATTTCATTTTCTGGAATTTTGTCTGAAAGGTTTGGCCACGTGTCTGTTTCTTATTGGACGATACCGCTTCGGCAGGATCGGCCTCGTGGACCGTTTGATCCAAGTTGCATCGTACGGCTTAGATCAATGCGTACCTCTTTGCTAAATGATTATATCGTGTCCTTTGGATCTAAATCTGACGGCTCACAGCGCACTGACCAAGGACTGGCGGCGCTGGCTGGCGACGCGCGGAAGCGGCGCTCAGGCGACGGTGGTCCGGCGGTTCTAGGAGTCGATAGGAGGGAAGGAGGAGCTCACCGGGTTCGCAAGAGCGTGACGAAGCTCAACATGGCCGCAGCTAGTGAAGGGGCGCACGGGATTGGTGTGGATTGCTCGCCGGAGTCGCTGTTACCGTCGGGCACGCACGGCTGTCGTCGGGGGCGACGCTACATAGAACGCTAAGGCAAAAGAGAAGGTGCGTTAGATGTGCGAGACAAAGGCGAGTCTAGGAGCATCAATGATAGGAAGAGGGGCGATCAGCACTCACCGGGGGAAGTCGCCGGAGTTGCGGGCTCTATCGGTTGCGTGCAGGCAGTGACAAGGTCGACGCTTTGAGGCACGAGGAAGCACGCGATTGGGGTTAGAAGATGTGCCCGGAGATGGGGAACAGACTAACTTGACCTAGAGTGCAAGGGGCATCGCGTACTCACCGGAATTCGTCGGTGAGCTCGTCAGAGGAAGTGGCGTTGTGAGGGGAAATTTGCGCAGCCTAGGGGCTCCGGTGGCATGGGGACTGAGGGGAAATGGACGAGGCGGTTAAGAGGGCGTGATCGCGGGGCAGAATTAGTGCAGCAATGTCACATCCCAAGATTTTCCAAATCTTGTAATGTGAAAAATAAATGAATAAAATAAAACTTTGTTGATTTTCAGGGTGAGAAGAAACTTTTGATCCCAATTTGAAACTTTCAAACCTATTTTGAACAATAAAATCCTAAAGGGATTTAAAAAGATAATTAAACAATAAAGTTAAAAATATTTAGAATTACTATTTTGAATCTTTTAATAAACAGATTTGGTTTTCAAATGAAAAGGTAGAAATATAAATAAGGATTATTTTATAGAGCCAAATTAAAACTTGGCCAAGCCTTTGAAATAAAATATTTCTATTTGATAAAAATAGTAAAGGTTTATTTAAAAATAAAATAATAGGGATTTAATATCCAAGTTTATTAAAAATAAAGGTTTTACTATTTTAATTAAACATCAAAACTTATTTATTTATTTTAGACAAGTTTTCCAAGTATTCTTTATTTTCAAATAACACCTACTGATTTGGTTTTGAAAATATTTAGATTTCAAATGGAGATTTTATAAATTAAAACCCATTTGATTTATTAACTATTGTCCATTTTATTTAATTATTAATGGACCCTAAAATAAAAATATTATTTTACTTTTGAGACTTGGTTTTGTGTTGTTAAACAGAACCAAATTCAATTGCAAAGTGTGATGGAAGTTTGATTGTTTTGAATGTTTTATTTGTTTGTTTGAAATTCAATCAGAAAAAGGAAATACAATTGGAAAAAAAAATAGAAACAGACCTGACCCAACTAAGCAGGCCCAGGAAGCCCAACCTCAGCCCAGCTTCCTTCCCCCTTTCGGCGAAACGTTTTCCACCTAAACACACACCCGCAGAACGATTGACTAGTGGACCCTCTCCCTATCTCACTCCATCGCTGACGAGACGACCCCACCGCCAGCACTCTCTTCTTCCTCGCGCAGACGTCGCCCTGCCGTTGCAGACAGTAACGCCGGTGATCAATTCGCGTTAATGGCCGCATTACTCCACCTCGCGACCATGCCCCATTCCCCAGACCTAGGCGCTCCTCCCTGCGCTTTCCATTCACCTGCGGGCGCCCCAGAACGTCGGCTTCGACAACCTCTGAGTGCCGCCGCGTCTGCTTCCTTCTCCGGCAACCTCCCCTGGTAAGTATCGACCGCCCCAGCACTCCTCGATGATGCTCCCATCTTCTCCAGAACGGCACGCTTCTAACCGTACCACCCGTTCGTCTTAGGGTGATCTGCAACGTCGTCCCCGACGACCACCAGAACCGCCTGACGCCGCCATCGTCTCCGACGAGCAATTACTTCCACTCCAGTGCGCCCCTTCGCCAGCCAGTACCACCTCGAGTTTCAGCAAGCCTCTACGATTCTGGTAAGCCTCGCCAACCTCTTCCTGGCTTCCTGTAACCACCGCTAGCACATCGTCTGACCGTGCGCCGCCGCCAGCCGCCGTCAGCGCCGCTCGAGTTTGGTCAATCAGATTTGCACCGTTAGATCTCAATCCTAGGGCTAATATTAGAACCTGAGCGAAAGGGTACGAGCCCGTCTGAGCCGTGCAATCTGTTTAGATCCAACGCCCCGCAGAGCGCAATCCGCGCGAACCGGTACCGCCCAATGAGAACACGCCGCGTGGCACTAGTTGTTTTAAAAACAGAGTTTGAAATCAGATTGAATTGCAGATTTGAAAACCTTGTAACTTTTGATCCACACGTCCAAAAATTACAAACTTTATATCATTGAAATCAGTGGAACAAGCCCTAGCCAACCATGAAATTTGTTTAGTAAAAAGCTTCTGGTAAACTGTTTGTTTTTGCAGAAACATTTGTATGCTTGTTTAGGTTATAAAAATTATTCCAAAATGTTTTTAGGGTTGAAATCTTTGAAAATTGGTTTGTTGTGAACCTACTGACCCTAGGAACCAACTTGTGGATTTAAAAATGTATTTGGTGAAGATTAGGATGGATTAATTGAATTAGCCATTTCTAGTCAAATAAAAATGTTGATTTTATTATGGAAATGGTTTTTGAGAAAAACCTTTGGAAAATGTGTTGATTCAAACCTACTGACCCTAAACACCAAGTTTTATGAATTAACAACTTATTTTGTGAACAAAATAAATTGTTGCTTTGCTAAAAATATTTTCCCACCACATAAAATAATGATTGGATTTAAAAAATGGTTTATAGCTAAAACCCTTTTTGCAAATGACTTTGCCACTTTAGAAAATGACCACTTTGAGCCTTACAATGTTTAGAGCCTAATATAAACCACCTTTGAAAATAAAACTACCTTTTGCATGCTTGCATGCATGACTTGGTTTCTATGATTTTATGTGTGATGTATTGTTTGATTATGGTTTGGAACGCTAGTTGATATTGTGTTTGCTTGATTGATTTGTAGTGAAGTTATAAAAGTGTGAAACTAGCAAGATCAAGAAGTGAACCAACATTCCCTACCAAAAAGGCAAGTTACACTATCATCTAAAGTCCTACTATTTTTCATTATACTTAGTGGATTTTGAAACATGCATGAAAAGAATTTCTATACTTATGCTATGCTAAATCCTAATAGGATACCCTTATATATTCCTTAGTGAAAACAATGTAGTTGTAAAATGCTTAGCCATGCTAGATATTTTGAGAAGAGATACATGTTGAGATTTTATGAAGTTGAGAAAAGGACTTATGTTTTATATAATAAAACAAGTACTCAATGAACCACCTGGGTGGACAAGGATACTCAAGTTTTGGACAAGGTGACAACAAAAGGAACCATGTCGATGGCAATCTCTTTGTGTTGTGCACCAAAATAAAACCACCCAGGAACTTAGAGATTGAACATGTTTCTCCAACTGTGGCTTTCGTGTACAACCACATGCTATTATGGCTCTGTCTTAGTCAACTACATTGGGAAGACCCATGCATTGTCTTCAGGTTAACTGAAAATGAGGGAACTCGGAACCCTACATGGGTGCCTGAAGACAAGCTAGCAATGGTGTATGGGAGGACCCTCTGGAGAGACTTCGTCACATTCTCAATCTGCCAGTACTCCATCTTGGTGAGTACTTATCCAGCGGCCACTGGTGGCAACAAGATGAGATTGTGTCATGTGGGTAAAGTGTACAACTTCTGCAGAAGATATAAATCTAAGTACTTAGCCGTGTCCCTGGTTATGGACAATACTGAGCAACTAAAGCTTGAAGCTATGGGAAATCTCGACATTCCAATTTCTAAAAGAAAAACTTTAAAGTGACAACAAAAGACTTGAAGCACTTGGGGGTACCAAGGAGCTCAAGAGATTTGGATAAAAACTTGAAGCACTTGGGGATTTACCAAGGAGCTCAAGAAACTTTGGATAAAAACTTGAAGTACTTGGGGTGTACCAAGGAACTCAAGAGATTTTGATAAAAACTTGAAGCACTTGGGGATTTACCAAGGAGCTCAAGAGATTTTGACAAAGACCTAAAACAATTGGGGATTTACCAAGGAGTTCAGAAAGATTTGACAAAAGATCAAAACTATTTGAAAAGATAGGATAAATTATTGCTTTCTGCAAATGAGCCTAAAACCCTACTTAGCCAAATATGCATGTAATGATAGGACCCACTTATATTCTACATAGTAGTGAAACTTGCCAATACAATTCAAATGTATTGACCCTTGTGGCTGTAACTTGTTATGTTGCAGGTTGTTTGATATTAGTGAAGATGATTGATTAGGATTACAAAGTCTACAACCAACATGTTTGCCTGTGGCACTTTGAAGATGAAGGACCCCATGCTTATAGATATTCTGCTGCAATGTAATGTAATAGCCAAATGAGCTATGTAAGATGTAATAAAATTATTTTATTCCTGGTTATAAAGTTGTATTATGACCTTTTTTTCTTGATATTACATCTTAACTGTGGATGATAGCTATTGATCCAGGGACTAGCATTGTAAACATAGGGATCTCTACCTTGTTGAAGGTTGGGAACTCTACAGATGGTATCAGAGCTTTGTGTTGCCTGTAGGATTTGTAAACCTAGGATTGGACAAAAACCCTTAGAAAAATAGGAAGTGTATTTGTTCCAAAACTTATTTACAAACAATCTTGTAAACTCTTTCCTCAACCATTTTGGTTTTGACTCTACATCTCTTCTATTTCAACTTGATGGACAAGCCTACCCCATGGCCAAAGACTACACCATGTGCAAAGGACTCCATCAACTCTAATGACTTCAACATTTTCAACTCTAATGACTTCAACATCTTCAACTCTAATGACTTCAACTTCTTCAACTCTAATGACTTCAACATCTTCAGCATATTCACCAAGGACTTCAACCTTGGATATCACTAAGGACAAGTGATACAAGAAATCCTACTCAAGGATTTGGAGCCTAAGGAAACACAACTTAGAAGGAACCATCATCACCTTTGAAGTTTTGTGACCAAGAATTTTTCCCAAGGAAACCATGATCTCATGCAAGAAGAATCAACCAAGAAGGATGGAAAGATCACAAGTGAACCATATAGATGGACCACCATATTTTGTTTAAGACAAACCCACCAACTTATGTGGTGTAACAAAAATATTTTGTTGCCTAAAAATGTGCTTGAACTTCATTGTTTGAGTGAAAGGTTGTTTGTGATTGCTTGCACATTGCTTGAGTGAATTGTAATGTGTGTGGTTAGAATTATTTCCTTAGAAATATCTTGCCTATTCTAATCTCAATTCAACCCAAACAGATGACTACTCCAAGAGACTCCAACATCAAGGTTGATGACATCAACACCAACCAAGAGGAAAACATGAGAGAACTCATAGGAACCCAAAACTAGTTGAACCAAATGACATCTCAGTTCATAGCCAACACCAGTGGGGAAGATCCAACCCTGCAAAAGTTTTTGGAAGACCAAGCCCAAATGTTGCATAAAGTGACAGATCAAATGCTCAACATGGAAAGAAACTTCAAGGATGACAAGGATGTTATTCTAAAAGGAGCCAAAGCTTGCAATATTTGTGGAGACAAGGATCACACTTCCAGGGAGCATGGAGATCAATGCCCCAATTGTGAAGAGAAACATCCAGTAGGCCAATGTCCCACCTCTCGAGCTACTTGTTACCTATGTGAAGGAAATAACCATGTCCCTATCCAATGCCCCATCTATTCCATAGTTGAACAAAGGAAACAAGGTGGAGTGCAACAAATTATTGCAAACTATCAAGAGGGATCTAAGTCTACCAAGAAGAATGAGGACAAAGGAAAAGCTCCACTTATACCTCCTTGCAATACAACCCAGTTCAAAGGATGAAAGAAGAGGCATATGAATTATCCAAAGAGCAATAAAACATCCAAGAAACAAGTAGACATTCCTACCTACCAGATAACATATGAACAACATGAACTAGATGCACTCCTAGCTTTGGAGAAACCCAAAAAGAAAAGGAAGGACAAAAGCCATGTGCAATGCCATAATTGTAAAGAAATGGGACACTATTCCAGTGAATGTCCAGAGAAACAGAAGTATAAAGAGATTGGCCAAGTATGGTGCAACAACTGCAAAGAGCTAGGCCATTATGCAACAACTTGTTCACAAGAGACACGTGAAGAACTCAAAGTTATCATATGTTTCAATTGCAAAGAACCAGGACATTATGCAAGCAATTATCCAGAAAAGATGAAGAACAAGATAAACAAGCCTATGAAGGATCTCAGCCTTGTCACCTGTGTCAAGTGTGGAAACAAAGGACACTATGCAGATGCTTGCCCAGAGAAGTTTCCCCAAGATCCCAAGCAAGCCAATATGTAATTTAGTTGGAAAATTTTTAAGGGTGGTAGTACCCTAGTTGTTTTGAACCAACTTGTAACCCTAGCCTTCCCAAATCTCGGGACGAGATTTATTTTAAATGTGGTAGCCTGTCACATCCCAAGATTTTCCAAATCTTGTAATGTGAAAAATAAATGAATAAAATAAAACTTTGTTGATTTTCAGGGTGAGAAGAAACTTTTGATCCCAATTTGAAACTTTCAAACCTATTTTGAACAATAAAATCCTAAAGGGATTTAAAAAGATAATTAAACAATAAAGTTAAAAATATTTAGAATTACTATTTTGAATCTTTTAATAAAAAGATTTGGTTTTCAAATGAAAAGGTAGAAATATAAATAAGGATTATTTTATAGAGCCAAATTAAAACTTGGCCAAGCCTTTGAAATAAAATATTTCTATTTGATAAAAATAGTAAAGGTTTATTTAAAAATAAAATAATAGGTATTTAATATCCAAGTTTATTAAAAATAAAGGTTTTACTATTTTAATTAAACATCAAAACTTATTTATTTATTTTAGACAAGTTTTCCAAGTATTATTTATTTTCAAATAAAACCTACTGATTTGGTTTTGAAAATATTTAGATTTCAAATGGAGATTTTATAAATTAAAACCCATTTGATTTATTAACTATTTTCCATTTTATTTAATTATTAATGGACCCTAAAATAAAAATATTATTTTACTTTTGAGACTTGGTTTTGTGTTGTTAAACAGAACCAAATTCAATTGCAAAGTGTGATGGAAGTTTGATTGTTTTGAATGTTTGATTTGTTTGTTTGAAATTCAATCAGGAAATTCAATCAGAAAAAGGAAAAACAATTGGAAAGAAAAAAAATAGAAACAGACCTGACCCAACTAACCAGGCCCAGGAAGCCCAACCTCAGCCCAGCTTCCTTCCCCCTTTCGGCGAAACGTTTTCCACCTAAACACACACACCCGCAGAATGACTGACTGGTGGACCCTCTCCCTATCTCACTCCCTCGCTGACGAGACGACCCCACCGCCAGCTCACTCTCTTCTTCCTCGCGTAGACGTCGCCCTGCCGTTGCAGCCAGTAACGCCGGCGATCAATTCGCGTTAATGGCCGCATTACTCCACCTCGCGACCATGCCCATTTAACCGCACGCGTCTTACCTCTCTTTCCCCCCAGACCCCGCACCACCGGAGCCAGCAGGCTGCCCCCGATTCCATTTACCTTGCCGTTGTCTCCGGCGAGTTCCGCGAACAATTCCGGCGACCCCGCGCCACCCCTTGCCTCCCCGAGCACACGGGCACATTCCCCATACCTAGGCGCTCCTCCCTGCGCTTTCCGTTCACCCGCGGGCGCCCCAGAACGCCGGCTTCGACAACCTCTAAGCGCCGCCGCGTCTGCTTCCTTCTCCGGCGACCTCCCCTGGTAAGTATCGACCGCCCCAGCACTCCTCGATGATGCTCCCATCTTCTCCAGAACGGCACGCTTCTAACCATACCACCCGTTCGTCTTAGGGTGATCTGCAATGTCATCCCCGACGACCACCAGAACCGCCTGACGCCGCCATCGTCTCCAGCGAGCAATTACTTCCACTCCAGTGCGCCCCTTCGCCAGCCAGTACCACCTCGAGTTTCAGCAAGCCTCTACGAGTCTGGTAAGCCTCGCCAACCTCTTCCTGGCTTCCTGTAACCCCCTCTAGCACATCGTCCGACCGTGCGCTGCCGCCAGCCGCCGTCAGCGCAGCTCGAGTTTGGTCAATCGGATTTGCACCATTAGATCTCAATCCTAGGGCTAATATTAGAACCTGAGCGAAAGGGTACGAGCCCGTCTGAGCCCTGCGATCTGTTTAGATCCAACGCCCCGCAGAGCGCAATCCGCGCGAACCGGTATCGCCCAATGAGAACACGCCGCGTGGCACTAGTTGTTTTAAAACAGAGTTTGAAATCAGATTGAATTGCAGATTTGAAAACCTTGTAACTTTTGATCCACACGTCCAAAAATTACAAACTTTATATCATTGGAATCAGTGGAACAAGCCCTATCCAACCATGCAATTTGTTTAGTAAAAAGCTTCTGGTAAAATGTTTGTTTTTGCAGAAACATTTGTATGCTTGTCTAGGTTATAAAAATTATTCCAAAATGTTATTAGGGTTGAAATCTTTGCAAATTGGTTTGTTGTGAACCTACTGACCCTAGGAACCAACTTGTGGATTTAAAAATGTATTTGGTGAAGATTAGGATGGATTAATTGAATTAGCCATTTCTAGTCAAATAAAAATGTTGATTTTATTATGGAAATGGTTTTTGAGAAAAACCTTTGGAAAATGTGTTGATTCAAACCTACTGACCCTAAACACCAAGTTTTATGAATTAAAAACTTACTTTGTGAACAAAATAAAGTTGTTTCTTTGCTAAAAATATTTTCCCACCACATAAAATAATGATTGGATTTAAAAAATGGTTTATAGCTAAAACCCTTTTTGCAAATGACTTTGCCACTTTAGAAAATGACCACTTTGAGCCTTACAATGTTTAGAGCCTAATATAAACCACCTTTGCAAATAAAACTACCTTTTGCATGCTTGCATGCATGACTTGGTTTCTATGATTTTATGTGTGATGTATTGTTTGATTATGGTTAGGAATGCTAGTTGATATTGTGTTTGCTTGATTGATTTGTAGTGAAGTTATAAAAGTGTGAAACTAGCAATATCAATAAGTGCACCAACATTCCCTACCAAAAAGGCAAGTTACACTGTCATCTAAAGTCCTACTATTTTTCATTATACTTAGTGGATTTTGAAACATGCATGAAAAGAATTTCTATACTTATGCTATGCTAAATCCTAATAGGATACCCTTATATATTCCTTAGTGAAAACAATGTAGTTGTAAAATGCTTAGCCATGCTAGATATTTCGAGAAGAGATACATGTTGAGATTTTATGAAGTTGAGAAAAGGACTTATGTTTTATATAATAAAACAAGTACTCAATGAACCACCTGGGTGGACAAGGATACTCAAGTTTTGGACAAGGTGACAACAAAAGGAACCATGTCGATGGCAATCTCTTTGTGTTGTGCACCAAAAGAAAACCACCCAGGAACTTAGAGATTGAACATGTTTCTCCAACTGTGGCTTTCGTGTACAGCCACATGCTATTATGGCTCTGGCTTAGTCAACTACATTGGGAAGACCCATGCATTGTCTTCAGGTTAACTGAAAATGAGGGAACTCAGAACCCTACATGGGTGCCTGAAGACAAGCTAGCAATGGTGTATGGGAGGACCCTCTGGAAAGACTTCGTCACATTCTCAATCTGCCAGTACTCCATCTTGGTGAGTACTTATCCAGCGGCCACTGGTGGCAACAAGATGAGATTGTGTCATGTGGGTAAAGTGTACAACTTCTGCAGAAGATATAAATCTAAGTACTTAGCCGTGTCCCCGGTTATGGACAATACTGAGCAACTAAAGCTTGAAGCTATGGGAAATCTCGACATTCCAATTTCTAAAAGAAAAACTTTAAAGTGACAACAAAAGACTTGAAGCACTTGGGGGTACCAAGGAGCTCAAGAGATTTGGATAAAAACTTGAAGAACTTGGGGATTTACCAAGGAGCTCAAGAAACTTTGGATAAAAACTTGAAGTACTTGGGGTGTACCAAGGAACTCAAGAGATTTTGATAAAAACTTGAAGCACTTGGGGATTTACCAAGGAGCTCAAGAGATTTTGACAAAGACCTGAAACACTAGGGGATTTACCAAGGAGTTCAGAAAGATTTGACAAAAGATCAAAACTATTTGAAAAGATAGGATAAATTATTGCTTTCTTCAAATGAGCCTAAAACCCTACTTAGCCAAATATGCATGTAATGATAGGACCCACTTATATTCTACATAGTAGTGAAACTTGCCAATACAATTCAAATGTATTGACCCTTGTGGCTGTAACTTGTTATGTTGCAGGTTTGTTTGATATTAGTGAAGTTGATTGATTAGGATTACAAAGTCTACAACCAACATGTTTGCATGTGGCACTTTGAAGATGAAGGACCCCATGCTTATAGATATTCTGCTGCAATGTAATGTAATAGCCAAATGAGCTATGTAAGATGTAATAAAATTATGTTATTCCTGGTTATAAATTTGTATTATGACCTTTGTTTCTTGATATTACATCTTAACTGTGGATGCTAGCTATTGATCCAGGGACTAGCATTGTAAACACAGGGATCTCTACCTTGTTGAAGGTTGGGAACTCTACAGATGGTATCAGAGCTTTGTGTTGCCTGTAGGATTTGTAAACCTAGGATTGGACAAAAACCCTTAGAAAAATAGGAAGTGTATTTGTTCCAAAACTTATTTACAAACAATCTTGTAAACTCTTTCCTCAACCATTTTGGTTTTGACTCTACATCTCTTCTATTTCAACTTGATGGACAAGCCTACCCCATGGCCAAAGACTACACCATGTGCAAAGGACTCCATCAACTCTAATGACTTCAACATTTTCAACTCTAATGACTTCAACATCTTCAACTCTAATGACTTCAACTTCTTCAACTCTAATGACTTCAACATCTTCAGCATATTCACCAAGGACTTCAACCTTGGATATCACTAAGGACAAGTGATACAAGAAATCCTACTCAAGGATTTGGAGCCTAAGGAAACACAACTTAGAAGGAACCATCATCACCTTTGAAGTTTTGTGACCAAGAATTTTTCCCAAGGAAACCATGATCTCATGCAAGAAGAATCAACCAAGAAGGATGGAAAGATCACAAGTGAACCATATAGATGGACCACCATATTTTGTTTAAGACAAACCCACCAACTTATGTGGTGTAACAAAAATATTTTGTTGCCTAAAAATGTGCTTGAACTTCATTGTTTGAGTGAAAGGTTGTTTGTGATTGCTTGCACATTGCTTGAGTGAATTGTAATGTGTGTGGTTAGAATTATTTCCTTAGAAATATCTTGCCTATTCTAATCTCAATTCAACCCAAACAGATGACTACTCCAAGAGACTCCAACATCAAGGTTGATGACATCAACACCAACCAAGAGGACAACATGAGAGAACTCATAGGAACCCAAAACCAGTTGAACCAAATGACAGCTCAGTTCATAGCCAACACTAGTGGGGAAGATCCAACCCTGCAAAAGTTTTTGGAAGACCAAGCCCAAATGTTGCATAAGGTGACAGATCAAATGCTCAACATGGAAAGCAACTTCAAGGATGACAAGGATGTTATTCTAAAAGGAGCCAAAGCTTGCAATATTTGTGGAGACAAGTGTCACACTTCCAGGGAGCATGGAGATCAATGCCCCAATTGTTACCTATGTGAAGGAAATAACCATGTGCCTATCCAATGCCCCATCTATTCCATAGTTTAACAAAGGAAACAAGGTGGAGTGCAACAAATGATTGCAAACTATCAAGAGGGATCTAAGTCTACCAAGAAGAATGAGGACAAAGGGATCTAAGTCTACCAAGTCTTTTTTTGTTTCTATTTTTTCTTTCTATTTAAAACAATTGATTCAAACCTTCATTTGATTTCAAATCTTTTTCAAACTTTCAGTAGGTTTTTATACTAATTATTTAGTGTGTTTAAAAGTCCATTTTAGAATATTTCCAATATTCTCTTATGATTTATTATTTATTTAAATTAGGCATTTGTCTTTATTTAAATAAAATTGAATATGGTTCAAGCCCATATAATTTTTTTATTCAAATAATCTTTTATTCCTTTTTATTATTCAGTAAAGTTTTATTCAATTTTCTTATGGATTTGGTCAAGATTTAAATTGTCTATTAAAAAAAATTCTTATTTATTTATTTCTTTCTTTATCTTATAAAATCCATATCTTTTTATTTATAGCTCCAAAGTTGGTGATTCCACTTTGTATAATTTTATTTAATATTTGTTTATCATTTTATTTATTGCTAGGAGCTTTATTAGACTTGGAAATTAATTCCTTTTATCTTATTAAATTCATAAGTTTTTATCCATTGCTCCAAATTGAATGAAACCAATTTCCATGGTTTTATAATACTTTTGTTTACCATTTTTTATCATCTATAAATGTTTGTTGCTGAATTTTTATATGGATCAAAGCAGTAGTATTGAAGAGATCTTGAAGATGATTTCTTCCATTAAGGTTTTTAGGGTTTTTTTGTTTTAACTTTTCCAAGTGTTTTTTTCAATTCAAGATTCTTTCCTTGCATGAATGCACTTGATGTTTTGAATATTTGTTTGTTGCTTTCTTATTCAAAAAAATTTCAAGTAGGGTTTGAGGTTTCCATTTAGAAGCAAAAGTTTCTTTTCACCCTAAATTTCAACATTTGTTTCTTTTGTTTGTTTATTTTTCACATTTCAAAATTTGGAAAATTTTGGAATGTGACAATAGTCCAAAGATGAACTATTCACGCATCACTCCGGAGGCTGGCATGGTGATGAAGAAGGCCTCCGGGATGATCTCCCCTCTTCGGCAGGGTGCCGGGAAGAGGTTCAGATCCCTTCCGGTCTAGGGACGATGGTAGCGATGTCTACAGACTTTTTCATGAAATTCTGATCGGGTACTTAGGGTTTTATCCTTAAGGGGTGTATATAGGCGAAGGGGCAAAGTAGGTAGAGGACCAGGGGGGCCATACCATAGGGCGCCCCTCCTAGCCGCTCCTGGGATAGTGATACGTCGTAAATGTATCTATAATTTTTTATGCTACATGCTTGTTTTGTACCAACTATCTTATGTTTTGTCTACACTTTGAGGTGTTTTTATACATTTTCTGGAAATAACCTAGTAACAAGATGCCGTAGTGACAGTTCCCTATTTTCTGTAGTTTTGTATTTCAAAAAAGTTGTACAGGAAATATTCTCGGAATTGGACGAAACAAAAGCCAAAGTCAATATTTTATTGTAATGAAGACATAGTCCAGAGGGGGGACGAAGAGGCATCACAGGGCGGCCAGACCACCCCATGGCGCGCCCAAGGGTGGGCTCGCGCTGTAACATCCCAACATTAGAGCTTAGAAATAAGCTGAACCCAGATGTGTGCATTGCATTCATGCATAGAAAATCCGAATAATTTTCGCGCTTTTGAACAAAACTTGTCAAAGTGATTGAAGTTTCTCTCAACTTGATGGAATTGAAGTAGATCATCAAGTTGAATGCGATAAGTTTCAAAATGACCTTTTCTAAAACCTTATTTTGGGTAAAGGAGATTTGATCTAATGGTATATCAAATGTAGTAAAAATTAAACCCTAATACATTACTTCATGATTTATATTTGATCCTTAAGTGATCATATCATAGTATTCATTACAACAACCCATGAATACCAAGTTATGAATATAATCCAGGTAACAAGAATGTAATAACTAACTCTTGACCTACTTTATCCTTATTTATTTCTACCATGTGTATCATGGTAATACGTAACCCTAACTCTTTAGTTGTATTGAGTAGGAAGGAAAGCAATTCAAGACCATTCACCACATATCATTCTTTCCACATCAATCCTTATCATCTCTATTGAATCATATTCTAATATCTATTGTTCACCAATGTTGAGTAATCCACTATTGGTTCACCGATTCTTAACCTATCAATTCTTGATCTATCAACTCTTGTTCTTATCATAGCATTCTGTAGGGTTCCCAATCTTAGATAAGATTGATCCCTCCTGTGTTTTACAATGCTAGTCCCTGGATCAATAGCTAGCATCCACAGTTAAGATGTAATATCAAGATACAAAGGTCATAATATAAATTTATAACCAGGAATAATATAAGTTTATTACATCAAACATAGCTCATTTGGCTATTACAATACATTGCAGCGGAATAAATAAAATCATGGGTCCTTCATCTTCAAAGTGCCACAGGCAGATGTTGGTTGTAGACTTTGTAGTCCTAGTCAATCAAACAATCTTCATTTAAAAACAATCAACCTGCAACATTACAAGTTACAGCCACAAGGGTCAATACATTTTGAATTGTATTGGCAAGCTTCACTTTTATGTATTATAAGAGTGGATCCTATCATTATATGCATATTTGGCTAAGTAGAGTTTAAGGCTTATTTGCATGAAGCATTGTTTTATCCTATCTTTTCAAAAAGGGTTTCAAAGTCCTTTGTCAAATTTCTTTTCCAAGTTCCTTGAACTCCTTGGTAGAAACTCAAGTGTTCAAATCCTTGTCAAAATCCCTTGAGCACCTTGGTAACCCCAAGTGCAACAAGTTTTATCAAAACTCATGAGTTCCTTGGTAACCCCAAGTACATCATGCTCTTGAGCACCTTGGTAACCCCAAGTGCAACAAGTTTAGCAAATTCTCTTTGAATTCCTTGGTAGACACACAAGGGCATCAAGTTTTTATATTAGAAGTTGGAATGTCGAGATCTCCCATAGTTCAAACTTTAGTTGCTCAGTATTGTCCATAACCGGGGACACGGCTAAGTACTTAGATTTTGTTATCTTCTGCAGAAGGAGTACACTTTACCCACATGTCACAATCCCATCCTTTTGCCACCAGTGGCCTACTGGATTAGTGCTCACCAAGATGGAGTACTGGCAGATTGAGAATGTGACGAAGTCTTTCCAAAAGGTCCTCCCATACATCATTGCTAGCTTTGTCTGCAGCCCCCATGAAGCATTCCAGATCCCCATGTCCAGTAACTAAAGACAATGTATGGGTCTTCCTAATGTAATAGACTAAGCCAGAGCCATAATAGCATGTGGTTGCACACGAAAGCCACAATTGGAGAAGCATGTTTGATCTCTAAGTTTCCTAGGTGGTTTCTTTTTGGAGCCCAACACAAAGTGACTACCATAGACATGGTTCCCTTTTGTTGCCACCTTCTCCAAAACTTAAAGTGTCCACCACCTAGGTGGTTCATTGAGTCCTTGTTTTATTATGTAAAACTCAAGTTCTTTTCTCAACCTTTGTGAAATCTCAACATGTATCTCTTTTCAAAACATAGCATGGCTAAGCATGTACAACTTCAATATTTTCACTAAGGTGTGTATAGGGAACCCTATTAGGATTTAGCATAGCATAAGTATAGAAATATCTTTTCATGCATGATTTCAAAATACACTAAGTATAATGAAAGTAGTAGGACTTTTGTATGATAGTGTCACTTGCCTTTTTGGTAGGGAATGATGGTTCACTCCTTGATCTTGCTAGTCTCACACTTTGTTATGTTCACTATAAGTTAATCAAGCAAAACACAAAATCAACTAACATTCCAAACCAAGGTTAAACAAACAATTTCACACACACATAGCAATGGAATCTAAGTCATGCAAAGGTGGGTTCTTTTGCAAGGTTGGTCTCTACTAGGTTTATAAACTTTGTAAGGTCCAAATTGGTCATTTGCCAAAATGGCAAAGTCATTTGCAATTGGATTTTATCTTAAGGCCATTTTAAAATTCATTCATTATTTTATGTGGTGAAAATTATTCTTATCAAAGCAAAACTTTAGGTTTTTCACCAAGTGAGTTGCCCTTGGCAAGGCTTGGTGTTTTGGGTCAGTAAGTTTGGTTCAAAACATTTTCCCAAAGTTTTCCTTGCAAAAGCATTTCCATAATAAAATCAATGAGTTTATGTGGTTAGAAAATGGCTAAGTTAAATAATTCAGCCTATATTTTACCAAAATCATTTTTAACACCAAGGGTTGGTTCCTAGGGTCAGTATGGTCACTAAAAACCATTTTGCAAAAGATTTAATCCTAAAATCAAATTTAAACAATTTTTCTACTCTAAACAAGCTCACAAAAGGATCTGCAATTTCAAACAAGCTAGCAGATACTATTTTCGAAACTAAGGCCATGGTTGGCTAGGGCTTGTTCTCCTGAATCCAACGACATAAAATTTGTAAAATTTGGACGTGTGGATCCAAAGATATAAGGGTTTGAAGTTTGCAAAAGTTTCTGTTTTTCAAATCTGTTCTTAAACCAAATAGGTGACACGCGGCGTGTTCTTACTGGTCGATACCGGTTCGCTGGGATCGCGGCTGTGGGGCGTTGGATCTAGTTAGATCGAGTGGCCCAGAGGACATACCCCTTCGACGAT
The DNA here is from genome assembly GCA_916181665.1 of Avena sativa. Lineage (NCBI taxonomy): Eukaryota > Viridiplantae > Streptophyta > Magnoliopsida > Poales > Poaceae > Avena > Avena sativa. Next base: position 110,048,851 of record OV702285.1, on the reverse strand, counting down.
AAGTGATCTAATCGTGGCCGCTAAATCTGGATCGAACGGTACTGGCGACTCTGACCTAAAATGGGTGGCGCTGACGGCGGCTGCTGGCGGCGGCGACTCTGTTTCACGGCGGCGCCGACGATACAGGAAGCGAAGCAGAGGGGGAGTGTGCTCACCGGGTTCGCTGACGCTCGTTGATGCTCAACGTGGTACTGGTTGGTGAAGGGGCGCACTGGGTCGGGCTTGATTGCTCGCCGGAGTTGAAGACAACATCGGGCGACTCTGTCGGAGGTCGAAGTCGATGTTGCAGATCATGCGGAGGCAAACAGAGGACGTAGTTAGGTATGCAAGACCAAGGCAAAGACGTGTGCGTGAACGGAAGGGGTCGAGGTGGTCTGGAATTATCGGAGGAGCTCGTCGGAGGCAAGACAGACGGCGGCGCTCAGAGCTTTTGTCGAAGACGGTTTCCTGGGGCGCTCGCGGTTGAAGGAAGGGCACGGGGATAAGCGTCTGGGAGTGGGGAAGAAGTGTGCTAGGTCGAGGAGGATCGGGCTTTGCGGTGTTGGCCGGAATCGGAGATAGAAGCTCGTCGGAGCAGAGGGTGCTCGGGGAGGAATTGAGGGCGGTCTAAGGCGTGCCAGTGCGAGGTGTCAGAGGGGAATTATAGAGGAGGCTTGGGCGTTTCAACCTGCGTGATCAAAGCTGGTAACGGTGGTCGAGTTAAAGAGAATTAAGGCCGCGAAATCATCGGCAGGAGTGGTGTCGAAGGAGGGAGAAGAGGTCGTGTGGGTGGGAAGAAGAACAGTGACAAGTGGGGTCCTCTGTCAGCGAGGTGATAGAAGTGGGGATAGGTCCACCAGTCAGTGGCTTTGCGGGTCTGGGAATAAGTAGAAAACGCTTCGTCGTGGGAGAGGGGAGCTGGGCTGGCTTGCTGGGCCTTGTTGGGCTTCTGGGTTGGGTCGCCTTCTTTTTTTTTTTTCTGTTTCTGATTCCTTTTCTTTTTCTATTTCTATTTTGCTGTGTTGGTTTTCAAACAATCAAATAAGTTTCAATTCAATTCAAACAACACCCAAACTTTGTAAATTTGACTTGGTTCTGTTCAGTAGCCTGAACCTAAATCTAAAATCCATAATTTTTAAATAATAAAGTCCATTATTAATTAAATAAATGCCCATTGCTAATTAATCAAATTAGGATTTGATTTATTTCAAACTCAATTTAAACCCATATATTTTCCAAAACCAAAATAGTGGGTTGTATTTGAAATAAGGTATATTTAGAAAGCTTTGTTTAAAATAACTAACAATTTTGTTAAAGGTTCCATTTATAATTTAAATAAGTGGATCATGGTTTAATAATATAGGGTTTGGTTCATTTAATAAAATCTTCATTGAAATCCAAATATTTTCAAAATCAAATCAGTAGGTTTTATTTGAAAATACAATTCATTTGGAAATCTTGTTTTAAAACAAAATAACATTTTATTTTAGAGTCCATTATTAATTAAATAAAATAGACTTTCATTATTAATTCAACTAGGGTTTGTTTTATTGAGAATGTTTATTTTAAAATCTAAAATAAAGACAAAACACTTTAGTAGGTTTTATTAGAGAATATAAAATACTTCGAAAACCTATTTAAAACAAAATAACAAGTTTTGGTGTTTATTTAAAATGGGAAAAGCCTTTACTTAAATAAAAATTGGATATTAAATCCTCATTATTTTATTCAAATAAACCTTTACTAATTTTATCAAAACAAATTGTTTTAATCAAAGACTTGGCCAAGGTTTAATTTGGCTCTATAAAATAATCTTTATCTATAAAACTTTTATTTCAATTGAAAACTAAATCCTTTTATTTTAATGATCAAAAAAAATAGTATTTCCAAAATATTTTGTTTTCCTTTATTTAAAATGTTTATCTTTTTTAATCCCTTTAGGACTTTATTTGATTCAAATGGGTTTGAGGTTCCATTTAAATTCAAAAAGTTTCTTCTGGCCTTGAAAATCAAACAAAGTTTTATTTTATTCATTTATTTTCACATTACAAGATTTGGAAAATCTTGGGATGTGACAGGCTACCACCCTTAAAATAAATCTCGTCCCGAGATTTGGGAAGGCTAGGGTTACAAGCAAGTTCAAAACAACTAGGGTACTACCACCCTTAAAAATTTTCAAACAAAAATTACATGTTGGCCTTCCTGGGATCCTGGGAAAACTTCTCTAAGCAAACATTTGCATGTGTCCTTTGTTTCCATACTTGACTTCATGGGCAAAGGTTGAGTTTCTCCATAGGCTTGTTCAACTTGTTTTTCATCCTTTCTGGACAGTTGCTTGCATAATGTCCTGGATTCTTGCAGTTGAAGCAATGAATGTCCTTGAGTTCTTTGCGTTTCTCTTGTGGGCAAGTTGCTACATAGTGGCCTGGTTCTTTGCAGTTGTTGCACCACACTTGGTCAATCTCTTTATTCTTCTTGTTCTCTGGGCATCCACTGGAGTAGTGTCCCATTTCCTTACATTTACGACATTGCACAAGGCTCATGTCTTGCTTGGGCTTCTTGATTTTCTTTGATCCTTTGAATTGAGTTGTCTTGTTTGGATGTAGGAGTGGTCCTTTTCCTTTGGTAGACTTGGATCCTTCTTGTTTCCTTTGTTCCACCATGGCATAGATGGGACATTGGTTAGGGGTATGATCACTTCCTTCACACAGGTAGCAAGTAGCTTGAGAGGTAGGGCATTGTCCAACAGGATGATCTTCTTCACAATTAGGGCATTGTCCTTCATGCTCCTTGGAAGTATGATCCTTGTCTCCACAAATAATGCAAGCTGGGGCTCCATCTAGAATAACATTCTTATCATCCTTGTTATCATAAACTCCTTTAGGATAGCTTTCTTCCATGCTAATCATTTGATTAGTCACCTTAAGCATCAGTTGAGATTGTTCCTCCAAAAACCTTTGTAGTGTTGGATCTTTATCACTATTGTTGACTATGAACTGAGCTGTCAGTTGGTTCAACTGGTGTTGGGTTGCTATGAGCTCTTTCATGCTATCAGCTTGGTTGGTGTTGGTGTCATCAACCTTGGAGTCCTTTGGAGTAGTCATCTGTTTGGGTTTGAAGGGAGTTTAGAATAGGCAAGATATTTCTAAGAAATTATTTCTAATCACACACATCATAATTTACACAAACAATGTGCCTGCAATCACAAACAATCATTTCACTCAAACAACAAAGTTCAAGCACATTTTTAGGCAACAAAATATTTTTGTTACACCACATAAGTTGGTGTGTTTGACTTAACTATAAATGGTGGTCCATCTACATGGTTCACTTGTGATCTTTCCTTCCTTCATGATTCTTCTTACTTGAGACCATGGTTTCCTTGAGGAAAACTCTTGGTTACTATGCTTCAAAGTTGTTGATGGTTCCTTCCTATTTTGCATTCCCTTAGTCTCTAAATCTTGAGTAGGATTTCCTTGTTTCACTTGTAGTCCTTAGTGGTTTCCAAGTTGGAAGTCCTTGGTGAATATGCTGAAGATGTTGAAGTCATTAGAGCTGAAAGTGTTGAAGAAGTCCTTTGTACATGGTGTAGTCTTTGGCCATGGGTAGGTTTTTCCATCAAGTTGAAGTAGAAGAGGTGTAGAGTTAAAACCAAAATGGTTGAGGAAAGAGTTTACAAGTGTTTTTGTAAATAAGTTTTGGAACAAAATACAACTCCTATTTTTCTAAGGTTTTTGTCCAATTCTAGGGTTTACAAATCCTACAGGCAACACAATGCTCTGATACCATCTGTAGGGTTCCCAATCTTAGATAAGATTGATCCCTCCTGTGTTTTACAATGCTAGTCCCTGGATCAATAGCTAGCATCCACAGTTAAGATGTAATATCAAGATACAAAGGTCATAATATAAATTTATAACCAGGAATAATATAAGTTTATTACATCAAACATAGCTCATTTGGCTATTACAATACATTGCAGCGGAATAAATAAAATCATGGGTCCTTCATCTTCAAAGTGCCACAGGCAGATGTTGGTTGTAGACTTTGTAGTCCTAGTCAATCAAACAATCTTCATTTAAAAACAATCAACCTGCAACATTACAAGTTACAGCCACAAGGGTCAATACATTTTGAATTGTATTGGCAAGCTTCACTTTTATGTATTATAAGAGTGGATCCTATCATTATATGCATATTTGGCTAAGTAGAGTTTAAGGCTTATTTGCATGAAGCATTGTTTTATCCTATCTTTTCAAAAAGGGTTTCAAAGTCCTTTGTCAAATTTCTTTTCCAAGTTCCTTGAACTCCTTGGTAGAAACTCAAGTGTTCAAATCCTTGTAAAAATCCCTTGAGCACCTTGGTAACCCCAAGTGCAACAAGTTTTATCAAAACTCATGAGTTCCTTGGTAACCCCAAGTACATCATGCTCTTGAGCACCTTGGTAACCCCAAGTGCAACAAGTTTAGCAAATTCTCTTTGAATTCCTTGGTAGACACACAAGGGCATCAAGTTTTTATATTAGAAGTTGGAATGTCGAGATCTCCCATAGTTCAAACTTTAGTTGCTCAGTATTGTCCATAACCGGGGACACGGCTAAGTACTTAGATTTTGTTATCTTCTGCAGAAGGAGTACACTTTACCCACATGTCACAATCCCATCCTTTTGCCACCAGTGGCCTACTGGATTAGTGCTCACCAAGATGGAGTACTGGCAGATTGAGAATGTGACGAAGTCTTTCCAAAAGGTCCTCCCATACATCATTGCTAGCTTTGTCTTCAGCCCCCATGAAGCATTCCAGATCCCCATGTCCAGTAACTAAAGACAATGTATGGGTCTTCCTAATGTAATAGACTAAGCCAGAGCCATAATAGCATGTGGTTGCACACGAAAGCCACAATTGGAGAAGCATGTTTGATCTCTAAGTTTCCTAGGTGGTTTCTTTTTGGAGCCCAACACAAAGTGACTACCATAGACATGGTTCCCTTTTGTTGCCACCTTCTCCAAAACTTAAAGTGTCCACCACCTAGGTGGTTCATTGAGTCCTTGTTTTATTATGTAAAACTCAAGTTCTTTTCTCAACCTTTGTGAAATCTCAACATGTATCTCTTTTCAAAACATAGCATGGCTAAGCATGTACAACTTCAATATTTTCACTAAGGTGTGTATAGGGAACCCTATTAGGATTTAGCATAGCATAAGTATAGAAATATCTTTTCATGCATGATTTCAAAATACACTAAGTATAATGAAAGTAGTAGGACTTTTGTATGATAGTGTCACTTGCCTTTTTGGTAGGGAATGATGGTTCACTCCTTGATCTTGCTAGTCTCACACTTTGTTATGTTCACTATAAGTTAATCAAGCAAAACACAAAATCAACTAACATTCCAAACCAAGGTTAAACAAACAATTTCACACACACATAGCAATGGAATCTAAGTCATGCAAAGGTGGGTTCTTTTGCAAGGTTGGTCTCTACTAGGTTTATAAACTTTGTAAGGTCCAAATTGGTCATTTGCCAAAATGGCAAAGTCATTTGCAATTGGATTTTATCTTAAGGCCATTTTAAAATTCATTCATTATTTTATGTGGTGAAAATTATTCTTATCAAAGCAAAACTTTAGGTTTTTCACCAAGTGAGTTGCCCTTGGCAAGGCTTGGTGTTTTGGGTCAGTAAGTTTGGTTCAAAACATTTTCCCAAAGTTTTCCTTGCAAAAGCATTTCCATAATAAAATCAATGAGTTTATGTGGTTAGAAAATGGCTAAGTTAAATAATTCAGCCTATATTTTACCAAAATCATTTTTAACACCAAGGGTTGGTTCCTAGGGTCAGTATGGTCACTAAAAACCATTTTGCAAAAGATTTAATCCTAAAATCAAATTTAAACAATTTTTCTACTCTAAACAAGCTCACAAAAGGATCTGCAATTTCAAACAAGCTAGCAGATACTATTTTCGAAACTAAGGACATGGTTGGCTAGGGCTTGTTCTCCTGAATCCAACGACATAAAATTTGTAAAATTTGGACGTGTGGATCCAAAGATATAAGGGTTTGAAGTTTGCAAAAGTTTCTGTTTTTCAAATCTGTTCTTAAACCAAATAGGTGACACGCGGCGTGTTCTTACTGGTCGATACCGGTTCGCTGGGATCGCGGCTGTGGGGCGTTGGATCTAGTTAGATCGAGTGGCCCAGAGGACATACCCCTTCGACGATAAGTGATCTAATCGTGGCCGCTAAATCTGGATCGAACGGTACTGGCGACTCTGACCTAAAATGGGCGGCGCTGACGGCGGCTGCTGGCGGCGGCGACTCTGTTTCACGGCGGCGCCGGCGATACAGGAAGCGAAGCAGAGGGGGAGTGTGCTCACCGGGTTCGCTGACGCTCGTTGATGCTCAACGTGGTACTGGTTGGTGAAGGGGCGCACTGGGTCGGGCTTGATTGCTCGCCGGAGTTGAAGACAACGTCGGGAGACTCTGTCGGAGGTCGAAGTCGATGTTGCAGATCATGCGGAGGCAAACAGAGGACGTAGTTAGGTACGCAAAACCAAGGCAAAGACGTGTGCGTGAACGGAAGGGGTCGGGGTGGTCTGGAATTACCGGAGGAGCTCGTCGGAGGCAAGACAGACGGCGGCGCTCAGAGCTTTTGTCGAAGACGGTTTTCTGGGGCGCTCACGGTTGAAGGAAGGGCACGGGGAGAAGCGTCTGGGAGTGGGGAAGAAGTGTGCTAGGTCGAGGAGGATCGGGCTTTGCGGTGTTGGCCGGAATCGGAGATAGAAGCTCGTCGGAGCAGAGGGTGCTCGGGGAGGAATTGAGGGCGGTCTAAGGCGTGCCAGTGCGAGGTGTCAGAGGGGAATTATAGAGGAGGCTTGGGCGTTTCAACCTGCGTGATCAAAGCTGGTAACGGTGGTCGAGTTAAAGAGAATTAAGGCCGCAAAATCATCGGCAGGAGTGGTGTCGAAGGAGGGAGAAGAGGTCGTGTGGGTGGGAAGAAGAACAGTGACAAGTGGGGTCCTCTGTCAGCGAGGTGATAGAAGTGGGGATAGGTCCACCAGTCAGTGGCTTTGCGGGTCTGGGAATAAGTAGAAAACGCTTCGTCGTGGGAGACGGGAGCTGGGCTGGCTTGCTGGGCCTTGTTGGGCTTCTGGGTTGGGTCGCCTTCTTATTTTTTTTTTCTGTTTCTGATTCCTTTTCTTTTTCTTTTTCTATTTTGCTGTGTTGGTTTTCAAACAATCAAATAAGTTTCAATTCAATTCAAACAACACCCAAACTTTGTAAATTTGACTTGGTTCTGTTCAGTAGCCTGAACCTAAATCTAAAATCCATAATTTTTAAATAATAAAGTCCATTATTAATTAAATAAATGCCCATTGCTAATTAATCAAATTAGGATTTGATTTATTTCAAACTCAATTTAAACCCATATATTTTCCAAAACCAAAATAGTGGGTTGTATTTGAAATAAGGTATATTTAGAAAGCTTTGTTTAAAATAACTAACAATTTTGTTAAAGGTTCCATTTATAATTTAAATAAATGGATCATGGTTTAATAATATAGGGTTTGGTTCATTTAATAAAATCTTCATTGAAATCCAAATATTTTCAAAATCAAATCAGTAGGTTTTATTTGAAAATACAATTCATTTGGAAATCTTGTTTTAAAACAAAATAACATTTTATTTTAGAGTCCATTATTAATTAAATAAAATAGACTTTCATTATTAATTCAACTAGGGTTTGTTTTATTGAGAATGTTTATTTTAAAATCTAAAATAAAGACAAAACACTTTAGTAGGTTTTATTAGAGAATATAAAATACTTGGAAAACCTATTAAAACAAAATAACAAGTTTTGGTGTTTATTTAAAATGGGAAAAGCCTTTACTTAAATAAAAATTGGATATTAAATCCTCATTATTTTATTCAAATAAACCTTTACTAATTTTATCAAAACAAATTGTTTTAATCAAAGACTTGGCCAAGGTTTAATTTGGCTCTATAAAATAATCTTTATCTATAAAACTTTTATTTCAATTGAAAACTAAATCCTTTTATTTTAATGATCAAAAAAAAATAGTATTTCCAAAATATTTTGTTTTCCTTTATTTAAAATGTTTATCTTTTTAAATCCCTTTAGGACTTTATTTGATTCAAATGGGTTTGAGGTTCCATTTAAATTCAAAAAGTTTCTTCTGGCCTTGAAAATCAAACAAAGTTTTATTTTATTCATTTATTTTCACATTACAAGATTTGGAAAATCTTGGGATGTGACACATTCACTTTAAATTCTTTTGAAAAGGAAGTAAGAAGAGATAAGTAGTAATGCTAGATTTAAATTATGATCTATAGGATGGGAGAGTTGGAAGAGAATAAGATCAATGTGATAATTGATGGAGTTAATTCACTCCTGAATGGATAGAACAGTTATTAGAACAAAGTTATATGTGGTAACAAAGAAGATTACAAGGATGAATTCTGAAGATAGTTACCAGAAGTAATCCTATTGGATCTAGTAGGTATAGTCAATGAATAATATCTTATATTCAGTCAGAGATACTGAGAAGATAATTATAATACAACTGTAATATTGTATTGATGAAGCCTTGATTAGCCAACTAGAAACCTAAGCCATAAATGATCAAAGGATTATGATGATCATGCTCAAGTCACTAAGAGTGAATGATTATATCATGTATAAGTGACATTGGGGGATCTAATATGATTAAACCCTATTATAGATATGTTATCCTAGGTTAGCCATGGCAGGTCACCATGATATGATGTGAAGTTTGAATATAAGATACTGGAGTAAAGTAGATATAAGATAGTATGGATAAGCTGAAGCTAGAGTAGCATGGAGTTATTAAAGTAGTGTTATTTCTCTTAAAGGATAGTAAGCTTTTGAGGAGAGAAGAATTGGATATATGAATTGTAACATCCCAGAAATACTAAACTTGGATCATCAAACTCTAATCATCAAAGTTAGGGTTAACAAAAACTTTTCTAAATAAAATTATGGAAGCATGCATGTGAGTATGCATTTCATTTTGAATTCTTTTGGACCACCTTGTTTGTGTGTTTCCTTGCTTGTAAAATGTTTCTTAGGTGAAATAAACATCATCTAAACATTTCCCAAACTTTTCCCAAAGACAAATAAATCAAAACAAAGCTAAATGAGTGAATGGTCATTTTGACCAATTTAACTCCCATGCCTACTTTGGCTGTCTCAAACTTTCAAAACCTAACAGAAACTTTTATGGATCTTTGCACCCCTTGATTGTACTCATAACAAAGTATCAAGGGCCTCCTTGTGATCATCCAAAAACTTTCAAATGCATAGTTTAAATGACAATTCAAAATTGAATCTTTATCATATGGGAAGATCCCACTTCTTCAAAAACCACTCAAACAAGCTCAACTTTCAAAACCCAAGCATCTGCAGACTCACCAGCACCAACCTAGCACACACACCAAAAATCTTTTCAAAATTCAAAACTTGAATTCATGCGGCCATTTCATCAAACACTTGGCAGACACAAATCAAACAAAATCAAAACACTATAGTGTGCAGTGTTTTGAGCCTAACTGGTTCCCTATCTAGCTCACAACCAGCTCAGTAGATCATCTAGCAAGATTAACCAAGCACTAGCACCACTGTGAGCTTGCCAAAACCATCAATGGTGATCAGCCGAAGCTAACCTTACCACCCACATGTCGACAGCAAGCTAGAGAGGAAACTAGCCGTGCCAACCTTGTCTGGGAGATCATCCATGCTTCACCGCCCCCTCGCGACCAACCCTGCCTCGAAGACGTCGAACACAGCACCCAGGAACGCTGCGCCCGTGCCTCTGCCAACCGTGCCGAGCATGCGCTAGAGCGCCACGCTCGACCGAAGCCCACAGACCGCACGCCGCCCTCGCCGCGTGCATACATGATCGCCAACTTCCCAGGAACACGCCAGACATGCCCATTGCACCGCCCGTGCCCCGTAGCCACCACTCGCCGTCGAAGACGCCGCCTCTGCCGCACAGAGCGTCGCATGTTCCAGACCAAACCGCACCTCCCCTACACGCGCATTAAAGCCATAGAGCATCGCCAGGAGACCACCAAGCGATCGCCACCGCCGGCCATGCCTCTAGCAGCCCGTAGCCGTGTCGCCACCGTCGCCTGCCCATGTCGTTCAGTCTCACCGTCGCAACTATAAATAGAGGCCTCCCCCGCTCGAATTCTTCACACCATTACACTCCTCTCTCACCCAGAACCATCCCACCTCAGTCCTGGAGCAAGGCGAGCAGCACATCGCCGGAATTGTGCTGGAGCGGGCCGCCTCTGGAGAAGAAGGGCGCCGTCGATTTCGTCCACCCCAGGAGCTGCCGCGACCACCCCTGAGTTCGCCGTCGTCGACTTCGTCGTTCGCCCGCCTCGCCGACCCTCGCCCGAACCCCGGTGAGCCCCCAGCAACCCCCACTGGCCGCACTAGGTTTCTGTCTCGCTGGCGTTGCTCAACGTCGACGATGACTCTCAGCCGTTGGATTAGAACCAGATCGAACGTCCCATATTGCCCCGTACCGCTTCGCGTTTAAAGAGCCACTGACTGGTGGAACCCCCTGTCAGCTGAGCCCCGCACCGCGGAGTGTCACTGGGCCGGCCCGTTAACCTTTCCCACGCAGCCTAGTTATTTGAATTTAACCTTTTCCATTTTATTACAAACACACTTCTGTACCCAATTTCAAAAATCAACCTAGGTCGATTCAGTGAACAAAATTTAATTAAACCAATTTTGTTAGAAAGGTCTGGGAATGCTGAATCCAAGCCCGTTGGATTCAAGTCATTTGGATCTATAGATCATCCAAGGTAAAAATAACAAGGCAGAAGCTTTTCTGCATTCAAACATTTTTCAAATTAAAACCATAATAGCTTTTGAGTTGATTCCAACTCTCAAAAATCACATTTAACCATACCTTTCGGAATATATAAAAATATATAGGTTTACTTACAGAAAGAATGTTCAAGTAATAAAAGAATGCCCCATAGGCATTTCTAGCCACTTTAATTAATTAAAATAAAATGGTAAAACCTTATTAAATCACATTCCCATGGACTAAAATATGTGGTGATGACATGTGTCAACATGATCCCATGTTTTGGTTTGGAGAATATTAAATCTTAAGTAGTTTTTCAATGAGTAGAAATTACTTTTCTACAAATAAAAGGAATTAAACCAAACCTTAATCTTGTAATGTTAGTGATGATGTTAGATCATCTATAGGACCCTTTTGTGTGATGATTGCAATTAGTTAAGTATTGTTTGGTTATTGTGTACATCGTATGTAATTATAGACGCTAGTACCGACCAAGGATACGAGGAGGAAGGAGGATTCTACGAAGAAGAAGCCGAGGAGAACTTCAACCACTGCTCTGCACAAGGCAAGCTTATATTGATATTATGCAAGCCTGATACTACTAGTTGAATGTGCAAGCTAACACTTGCAAGACCACTTTACCTATGCAAGCCAATACTTTCTTGTCACCATGCCAACTATATGCCTTAAGCATAGATGATCCTATCTACTTGGTAAACCAATCCTAGTTTTACTTACAAGCTTTATTACTTTATTTCTTTATCAAAGCTAGTACTTAGAGATTCCATAAGTAAATGGTAGATTCAGAAAGATAATTGAAGGTTGCATAAAGAGCATAAAACTTGGCCTAAGCTAGATAATCTTGATGTCATCCTAAGGCATAAGATTAAACTTAGTTAAACTCCACTAGTGTACCACCCCTCATTAGTGCTTACCCCCATTTGTAGATGCTAGTGCTAAGCATAAAACTTGATCAACTTTAGATGGGAATACTTGGTGGAAAAATGGTTATGAAAACCTTGGAATTATGGATCATTCTATTGAAATGTTTTGGACATGTGTTCCGAACACTTGATGATTTTGGTGATGAAAATGATGAGGCATGAGCCTTATCCCTTTATAAAACTGATGGTTGTCTGGATGCGATACCATTCCAATTTTATCGTACAACCACAATACCCGAAGATTGGGTAGGGCTTGACTGCAAACTTATATACCTTAGTATTAGTTCCCTCACGGCCAAGGTCTGAGCTGAGGCTACCTTGTGAAGATTGTCCACCTGTGCAGTACCCAAGATGACAGTTGGTCATGGTTGGGAGGCCAAACTCACAGGAGAGGTGCTTATACTAGGGCGTGTAATTGAAAGGTTAGGATTGATTATCCGCATACTGAGTATGGTGAATTCAGGATTTGTTCCTGACGGATGTATCGAATGTTGTGGTGAAAGTGTACAATCTCTGCAGAGTGTCAAACTATTCGAATAGCCGCGTCCGTGGTTATGGACAGTTGGAGTGGCCATACTATTCCCCTGTTAGATGTTTTCAAAAGACTTGTGAAATAAACTGAGACTTTGACTTGACCACAACAGGGTTGTGGCATGAGATACAAGTTCCCACTTAGGTGTTATAAACTTCAATTAGCTCTCTTACTTCTCAACTTAGTAGAGATAAGTCTGGCTTTTTGCAAAACAACCATAGAGCTTAGTGTCCTATTACAAAAAACCCCTTTCACTTGTTAGTATTAGTTTGCGATTACTTAAAGAGTACTCATGGCTTTGTTCCTGGCTATTCCCGTGGCAAGACTATGAAGAAGAGTACCTGGAGGATGGACCCCAGGAAGGTTACGACAACTAGGATCATCTCCCATCGTCAGCATTGCCTGTGAACCCCGAAGATGGAGCTTCGCCTATGCTACCGTTATTATTACGTATTCCGCTGCTTGAAGTTGTATTAAAAAGTGGATCATGAGATCCCTATTTGTGTAAGAACTTATGTACGGTTTGTAATGGATGATGTACTGTGGTATCCAATTCTGTTATGTCTCGCAAAAATGGTAATCCTGGGATTGCGATGTATGGCATAACAGGCATCTGGGATTAAAAATCCGGGTGTTGACAAGTTGGTATCAGAGCCATCCTGACCATAGGAGACCTAGTTAGACGGGACGTTTGAATCAAAAACTTAGTTTCAAAACCAAAGAAAAACAAATATTTACAAAAACCTATTCTAATTCTTATCCCTTTGATTCTTTCATGAAAATTCATGTTCCTCAAAAACTCTTGCAAAATACATAAAATTTTGACACACTTAATCACTCTACTAACTTACTCATCCCCAATTCTTATAGATGGACGTGAAGTACAGCAAGTTTTATCAGTTGGGGAATGGAGGAGACTTATCTTTGAGAGGGATTTGGATCAGCTTTCAGAACTTCTGGAGCGTCCGCACCCTGAGTTCTTCGGAGCTCAGCTCAATGATCAAGGAGGAGAAGATCTGCAGTGGCTAATTGTTGCAAGTCTCCGAGGAAAGATTGAACCTCCCACTGTGGAAGGAATTCAGTTTACCTTAAGAGAGAACAACTGGCTCGATGGACTTGCTAGGGCCATGCAGGAAGCTCTTTCTCGTCTGTGTGGGCAGAACATTAATCAAATCAAGGGTACTCGCTTTGAGTTTTGCCCAAGGCGTGATGCAAATGGACAACCACTGGAAGCACCATACCACCCCGAACTGAAGACTCAATTGGACCACCTTAGCTTCATGATGTACGATCGTCAGCAGGAGTTGGATAACTGCCGTGACTACTCCAACCACAAGTCTGCCATCATCAAGACGAAGGATCAGACCATCGCCATGTTAGCAAAGGATCGCAAATCTCGCCGCCGTCAGCTCGACAAGAAGGAGCGTATCATTGCCCGTCTTCGCCATCGTATCTCATCTTTGGAGGAGACCATCCACGAGAGAGACATGCAGTTAGAGGAAAGGGAGAATGCCGGAGAGGATCTTCGTGGAGACCCCTACTCCTACCTCAGCGATGATGATGATTTTCTGGAGGATCAGGCTATGGATTTCTTCACCGATGAGGATGTTTTCGCCTTCATCGATGATGATGAGGATGATGAAGCCACAGATTCTGAGGAGTAGTAGCACTTGAGCACTAGTGTAGTGAGTAGTATTCGGTCCCACTATATCATAGTTTCCAGAATGGTTCTTAAAACCATCTGTTTTTCTTTGTTGTGGTGTGTGTTGTACTGTGTGCTATGAATGCATGAATGAATGAATGAAAAAGCAGGTTGCTAGAAAATCTGAGTCAAACTTTAAAAACTTTTCAAAGACCCAAAACCTTAGAAATTTCCCTCTTTTCTCACGATCTATCTCAATCTTCAGATGCCACGTGGAGGAAGTGGTTCATCCCCGGACCCCGATGTTGCAGATTCTGCAAATGTTTACTTCTGACCGCGAAGCTGAAAGAGCGGAACGTCAAGCCAACCTAGCCACCCTGCAGCAGATAGCCCAGCAAGCCCACAACAACCGAGGCCACGGAAATCAGGACAACCATGGATCTAAACTCAAGAATTTCCAGAATACCAACCCACCTGTTTTCACTAAGTCGGAAGAACCCCTAGACGCCGATGATTGGTTGCAAACCATGGAAAATAACCTAGAAGTCGCCGGAGTGGAAGCCAACAAGAAAGTTCTGTTCGCCACCCACTATTTAGCCCGAGATGCCAGGGCATGGTGGAATAGTGTGCGCGCAATGACCGGAGGCCAGATGATGACCTGAGAGGAATTCAAGGTCAAGTTTAGCAGAACCCATGTGCCACCAGGTTTGATCAAGAGGATGAGAGATGAGTTCAGAGAACTGAAGCAAGGACGGATGACTGTAGTGGAATACCGTGACAAATTCTTGTCATTAGCTAGGTATGCCCCGGATGAGATCGACACCGAAGCCAAGAAGAAAGAAAGATTCCTGAATGGTCTGCACGATGAGATGCAGACGGTATTAGTCAATATCTCCTTTGCGGATATTGAAGCCCTTGTCGACTCTGCTATCCATATGGAAGGAAAGATCAACCAAGCCAATGAGAATCGCAAGCGTCGTATGATGCATCAGCCCGGAACCCATCAGACCCCAAAGTATCGCCCTAACCCATCTCCAGGATTTGCCCCAAGAACCAACAGACCCCCGATGAACCGTCCGACCTATCCCAACCGTGGAAACCCTAGACCCGGAGGAAATCACAACAATCCCGGCAACTCTAGCAATTTCAATCGTGCCCCACCCAAGTTCAACAACAACAATGTTACCGCCAACACCAACACCGCCCCGAGGAATGGAAGCAATGGTGTGCCTGTAGCAGCAAAGGACAAGTCGCACGTGACTTGTTATGACTGTGGAAATAAAGGCCACTATTCCAACGAGTGCCCCAACAAGAAGAATGTCGCAGCACCCAATGCCAACGCCCCAGCTCAGCAGCAGCGTCGTGTTCAGCCAGGAAGGAGATTTTCCCCAGGGAATTCACTCAACCGCAATGGCCGTCTTTTTCTCATGCATGCTGAAGAAGCTCAGGAAGAGCCAGACGTCGTGCTGGGTATGTTTTCTGTTAATTCAGTACTTGCACGAGTGTTGTTTGATTCTGGTGCATCGCACTCATTTTTCACCGAAGAATTTGCAGGCACTAGTAAAATTCAACCAACAAAACTGAAGCATGTTATGATCGTTCAAATTCCCGGATCAACCACCAAGGCTAGGCAAATTTGCAAAGCCGTCCCTATCCGAATCCATGGCATAGATTTTTATGCTAATCTGATAGTACTCGGAACTAAAGGTTTGGAAGTAGTACTAGGAATGGATTGGATGTCCAAACATAAAGGATTGATTGACTGTGCCAAGAAATCCATAACCATGACCAGTACAGCCGGAATATCAGTCGAGCATATATCCGAAATCTTACCTCGTCAATTCAAGTGTAACAAGAGTATAGCCCAACCCACCATTGACCAAGTCCGGATAGTCTGTGAATACCCCGATGTATTTCCAGATGTTTTGCCCGGTATGCCCCCAGATCGGGATATCGAGTTTATCATTGAACTAATCCCCGGAACCGGACCCATAGCCTAGAGACCCTATAGTATGAACCCGTCAGATCTAGGAGAACTGAAGAAGCAACTGGATGCCATGCTGGAAATTGGATTGATTCAACCAAGTGCGTCACCTTGGAGATCACCTGTCTTGTTTGTGGACAAGAAGGATGGAGGTAACCGTTTGTGTATGGATTATAGGAAGTTGAATGACGTCACCATCAAGAACAAGTACCCTTGCCCAAGATAGAAGATTTGTTTGATCAGTTGACCGGTGCCAAAGTGTTTTCTAAGATTGATCTTAGGATTGGCTATCATCAACTCAAAATTCGGGCAGAGGATATTCCCAAGACTGCCTTTACCACCAGATATGGATTATACAAGTATACCGTGATGTCCTTTGGATTAACCAATGCCCCCGCTTATTTCATGAATCTCATGAATAAGATTTTTATGGACTTCTTGGATAAGTTTGTCGTTGTTTTCATCGATGACATTCTAATTTATTCCAAATCAGAAGAAGAACATGAGCTACACCTAAGGACCATTCTTGGAACCCTTAGAGAGCATCAGCTGTATGCAAAGTTTAGCAAATGTGAATTCTGGTTACAGGAGGTAGGATTCCTCGGTCACATTGTATCAGCCGGAGGAATTGCCTTTGACCTTGCCAAAGTGAAAGATGTAGAAGATTGGCAAGACCTAACCACTCAAACCCAAGTTCGTGCATTTCTCGGATTGGCGGGATATTACCGCAAATTCGTAGAAGGATTATCGAGTATCGCCAGACCCATGCCCAATTACTGAAGAAAGACAAGAAGTTTGAATGGACCGTCAAATGTGAAGCGAGTTTTCAAGAACTCAAGAGGAGGTTGATTTCAGCCCCAATCTTGATCATGCCAGATATCACGAAGCCCTTCGATGTGTATTGTGATGCATCCAAGATCGGTCTCGGATGTGTTCTAATGCAAGAAGGCAAAGTTATATCTTATCTATCTCGACAACGGAAGCAACATGAGCAAAATTACCCAACCCATGACCTCGAACTCGCAGCAGTAGTTCTAGCCCTGAAGACATGGAGGCATTACCTGATGGGAAACCGTTGTGAGATCTATACGGATCACAAGAGTCTAAAATATATATTCACTCAGAAGGAGCTGAATATGAGACAGAGAAGATGGATTGAGCTAATCAAGGATTACGATCTGGACATTCACTATCACCCTGGTAAAGCCAATGTGGTAGACGATGCCCTTAGCAGATTGCCGTGCCGCTTGAACTCCATGATTTTGAAGGAGCAACCAAGTTTGCACAAAGAGATGGAAGATTTTCGAATGGAATTAGTAAGTGAAGGATTTTTGGCTAGCATAGAACTCCAGCCCACTTTGATCAGTCAGATTAAAGAGGCGCAGAAAGGAAATGCTAGTATCGACGGAATCAAGCGTCGTATCGGTACATGAAAAGTACCTGGATTCACCGAAGACGAAGAAGGAGTTATGTGGTACAAAGGACGCCTTTGTGTACCAGCAGACTCTGAGTTGACAGAAGTTATTCTCAAGGAAGCTCATGATACTCTTTATTCTATCCATCCCAGAGGAACTAAGATGTATCAAGATCTAAAAGAGCAATTTTGGTGGCATAAGATGAAGAGAGAAATCGGAAGCTATATCGCCAAGTGTGATATTTGTCAGCGAGTCAAGGCAGGACATCAAAGACCCGTGTCCACACCCGGATTTTTAATCCCAGATGCCTGTTATGCCATACATCGCAATCCCAGGATTACCATTTTTGCGAGACATAACAGAATTGGATACCATAGTACATCATCCATTACAACCGTACATAAGTTCTTACACAAATAGGGATCTCATGATCCAGTTCTTAATACAACTTCAAGCAGCAGAATACGTAATAATAACGGTAGCGTAGGCGACGCTCCATCTTCGGGGTCACAGGCAATGCTAACGATGGGAGATGATCCTAGTTGTCATAACCTTCCTGGGGTCCATCCTCCAAGTACTCCTCTTCATAGTCTGGCCATGGGAATAGCCAGGGACAAAGCCATGAGTACTCTTTAAGTGCTCGCAAACTAATACTAACATGTGAAAGGGGGTTTTTGATAATAGGTCACTAGGCTCTAGGGTTATTTTGCAAAAGCCAGATTTATCTCTACTAAGTTTAGAAGCAACGAATAACTAGTCACAATTTTATAACTCCTAAGTGGGAACTTGTATCTCATATCACAACCCTGTTGTGGTCAAGTCAAAGTCTCAATCCATTTCACAATTCATTTTGAGAAGTCTGATGGGGGAAAAGTATGGCCACTCCAACTGTCCATAACCGTGGATGCGGCTATGCGAATAATTTGAAACTCTGCAGAGATTCTACACTTTCACCACAACATTCGATACATCCGTCAGGAACAAATCCTGAATTCACCATACTCAGTATGCGGATAATCAATCCTAACCTTTCAATTACATGCCTTAGTATAAGCACCTCTCCTGTGAGTTTGGCCTCCCAACCATGACCAACTGTCATCTTGGGTACTGCAGAGGTAGACAATCTTCACAAGGTAGCCTCAGCTCAGACCTTGGCCGTGAGAGAACTGATAGTAAGGTATATAAGTTTCCAGTCAAGCCCTACCCAATCTTCGGGTATTGTGGTTGTGCGATAAAATTGGAATGGTATCGCATCCAGACAACCATCAGTTTTATAAAGGGCTAAGGCTCATGCCTCATCATTTTCATCACCAAAATTATCAAGTGTTCGGAAACACATTTCCAAAACATTTCAATAGAATGATCCATCATTCCAAGGTTTTCATAACCAGTTTTCCACCAAGTATTCCCATCTAAAGTTGATCAAGTTTTATGCTTAGCACTAGCATCTACAAGTGGGGGTAAGCAATAATGAGGGGTGGTAAACTAGTGGGGTTTTAACTAAGTTCAATCTCATGCCTTAGGATGACATCAAGATTATCTAGCTTAGGCCAAATTTTATGCTCTTTATGCAACCTTCACATATCTTTCTAGTATATACCATTATCTTAAGTAAACTCTAAGTAAGAGCTTTGATAAAGAAATAAAGTAAGAAGCTTGCAAGTAAAACTAGGATTGGTTTATCAAGTGGTTAGGATCATATATGCTTTAAGGCATATAGTTGACATGGTAACAAGCAAGTATTGGCTTGCATAATATCAGTATAAGCTTGCTAAATTGAAAGTGTTAGCTTGCAAGGTTAATAGCTTGCCTTGAGCAGAGTAGTGGTTGAAGTTCTCCTCGGCTTCTTCTTCGTAGAATCCTCCTTCCTCCTCGTATCCTTGGTCGGTACTAGCGTCTATAAATGAATACGATGTACACAATCACCAAACAATACTTAACTACTTGCAATCATCACACAAAAAGGATCCTATAGATGATCTAGCATCATCACTAACATTACAAGATTAAAGCTTGGTTTAATTCCTTTTATTTTTAGAAAAGTAATTTCTACTCATTGAAAAACTACTTAAGATTTAATATTCTCCAAACCAAACATGGGATCATGTTGACACATGTCATCACCACATATTTTAGTCCATGGGAATGTGATTTAAAGTGGTGTCACAATTTAATAAGGTTTTACCCTTTTATTTTAATTAAATAAAGTGGCTAGAAATGCCTATGGGGCATTCTTTTATTACTTGAACATTATTTCTGCAAGTAAACCCATATATTTTTATATATTCTGAAAAGGTATGGTTAAATGTGATTTTTGAGAGTTGGAAACAACTCAAAAGCTATCATGGTTTAAATTTGAAAAATGTTTGAATGCAGAAAAGCTTCTGCCTTGTTATTTTTACCATGGGTGATCTATAGATCCAAATGACTTGAATCCAACGGGCTTGGATTCAGCATTCCCAGACCTTTCCAACAAAATTAGTTTCATTCAATTTGGTGCACTAAATCGATCTAGGTTGATTTTTGAAACTGGGTATAGAAGTGTGTTTGAATTAAAATGGAAAAGGTTCAATTCAAATAACTGGGCTGCGCGGGAAAAGTTAACGGGTCGGCCTGCTAAGCGTAGCGCTTTCGCGGGCTGTTTAAGTGGCTGTCCCCACTCGTCAGTGAGACAGGGGGTGCGAAGCGGTATGGGGCAACGTGGGACGTTCGATCTAGTTCTAATCCAATGGCTGGGAGTCATCATCGATGTTGGGCAATGCCGGCGAGACAGAAACCTAGCGCGGCCAGTGGGGGTTGCTGGTGTAGGGGTTCGTATCATGGAAAACAAAAAATTTCTACCGCATGAACACACAATCAAGATGTAATCTATGATCAAGGCAAGATCTATCTACTAGATTGTAGCAACGAGTCGATAGAATACTAACCCTCGAAGATCCAAAGCGGTTAACGAGAGCAGATTCTCGTGGGTGATGTAGTCGTACACTTGCCGATCTCAAGATCGCGTAGACGATCCTTCTGGCGCTGCGTTCCGACAGCGCTTTCGTATTCGGTCACACGTTCGGTAATCGATGAAGACCTTCCTCTCCCTTGTTCCAGCAGGCAGCGGAGGTTGTAGCACTCTCCTCGCGATTCCGGCAGCATGACGGCGTGGTACCGGAAGTAGAGGGGAGATCTCGCAGGGCTTCGCCTTAATCCGGAGCGAGTATGGTGGACTATGAGAGCACTACTTTTTTTCCGTTGAAGACTATCAGGCCGGGAAATGGAAACTTTGGACCCGCGTTCGCCAACTGGGGAGGTTATCTTTGGAGGGGAAACTATGCGTTTTTGGGACCTTCGCGCTCCCAAGGAGAAGAGGCTAGGCTGGCGGCTAGGGAAAAGGGGTGCCCCAACTCGGCGGCTAGGGTTTAGCCCTAGGCGGCGGCAGCAGGTGGTGGCGGCGCCGGCGGCTTGGAGCTAGGGTTTGCGGGGTGCAAGTTGTGTGTCTGGAGGGGCAGCCCTGCCCCTCCTTATATAGGTGGAGGGCGGCGGCCAAGGGGAGGGGAGTCCCTCCCCAACTCGGCTTCCAAGGCCGGCGGGTGGAGGGAGAGGAACTCCTCCCCAAGCAGGTTTCCTACTCTCCCTCCACCAAGCAAAATAGCCGTTTGACTTTTCAAATTGGCGTTTGACTTTTCAAACTAGGATTTGATTTATCCCTTTATTTTGCTCAGCGATGACACCTAGTAGATGATGCAATCATTCCAACTTGTTATGACACATTCATGTACCCTTCCCCTCCGGAGTGCCGGACATTCCCGATGAAAACACCGGAACCATTCTCTAACCCCGAAACAGGACTTTCCTTATATGAATCTTATTCTCCGGACCATTCCGGATCTCCTCGTGATATCCCGGATCCCATCCGAGACTCCGAACAACATTCGGTCTCTTACTCATCATTCCATAACTACTCAACAACATCGAATCCTTAAGTGTGTCTCCCTACGGTTCGTGAATTATGCGGACATGACCGAGACACTTCTCCGATCAATAACCAATAGAGGAATCTGGAAATTCATATGGCTCCCACATATTTCTACGATTACTTTGCGATCGAATGACCCACTTACATACGATACCAATTTCCCTTTGTCTCACGATAGTTTACTTATCCGAGGTTTTGATCGTCAGTATCTCTACATACCTAGTTCAACCTCGTTACCGATAAGTACTCTTTTCTCGTTCCCGTGATATGTGATCCCTTGTGAGCCAGTCACATGCTTGCAAGATAATTGGATGACATTCCACCGAGAGGGCCCAGAGTATATCTATCCGTCATATGGATGGACAAATCCCACTCTTGATCCATGTGCCTCAACCCATACTTTCCAAACACTCAATGCCACCTTTATAGCCACCCAGTTACGGTGTGGTGTTTGATGTCATCAAAGCATCCTTCTGGTGATGATGATTAACATGATCTCATGGTCGAAGGAATTAGGTTACTATGTATCAGAAAGCTTATAGCAAATGAACTATATTAAATGACTTGATCTTTATGCTACGCTTAACTATAGGAGTATGTCCATCACATCATTCTCCTAATGATATGACCTTGTTGTTAATAACATCTCCATGTTCATGATCAGGAAACCATGATCATATATTAACCAACAAGCTAGTTTAACAAGAGGCTTTACTAGGGACTCTTTTATGTTTACAAATCACACAAGTATTAATGTTTCCGGTTAATACAATTATAGCATGGTATGTAAACATTTATCATAAGTATGAAGATATGATAATAACCACTTTATTATTGCCTCCTGGGCATATCTGCAACATATGGGGGCTCACCGGGGTGCAGGCGAGGGTCGGCGAGGCGGGCGAATGACGAAGTCGACGACGGCGAATCTCCTGGTACCGGTGGCTCCTCCTGGGGCGGCTCCAATCGCTGGCTCCCTTCTTCTCCAGAGGCGGCGGGCTCCAGTGAAATTCCGGCAAAGTGTTTCTCGCCTTGCTCCGGGAACGGTGTGGCACGATCAGTGATGAGAGGGGAGTAGAATGGTGTGCTTAGTTTGTCTAGGGGTGGCCTCTATTTATAGTCGAGCGAGGGGACCGACGGGGCGCACGGTGAGCTCGTCGGGGGCGATGGTACAGACGGCTATTGGCATGGGTGAAGGTAGGGGACGGTGCGGTGTTCCCTGGTGATGCTCAACGATATGGTGGCGATACGTGAGGCGGTGCGGGTTGGTCTGGAACACGCGACGCTCTGCGCGGCAGAGGCGGCGTCTTCAACGGCGAGCGGTGGCTGTGCGGCATGGGGCGGCGAACGGGGATGTCTGGCGGTCTCCTGGGTCGGTGGCGATCGTGTATGCACGCGGCGAGGGCGGCGCGCGGTCTGTGGGCTTTGGTCGAGGGTGGCGCTCTGGCGCATGCTCGGCACGGTTGGCAGAGGCACGGGCGCGGTGTTCCTGGGTTCTCTAGTCGGTGTCTTCGAGGCAGGGCTGGTCTAGAGGGGGCGGTGAGGCATGGGTGATCTCCCAGACAAGGTTGGCACGGCTAGTTTCCTTCCTAGATTGCTGTCGACATGTGGGTGGCAAGGGTGGCTTCGGCTGTTCACCATTGATAACAATGCCAAGCTCACAGTGGTGCTAGTGCTTGGTTAATCTTGCTAGATGATCTACTGAGCTGGTTGTGAGCTAGATAGGGAACCAGTTAGGCAAGAATCACAGCTCACAATAGTGTTTTGATTTTGTTTGATTTGTGTCTGCCAAGTGTTTGATGAAATGGCCGCATGAATTCAAGTTTTAAATTTTGAAAAGATTTTTGGTGGGTGTGATATATTGGTGCTGGTGAGTCTGCAGATGCTTGGGTTTTGAAAGTTGAGCTTGTTTGAGTGGTTTTTGAAAAAGTGGGATCTTCCCATATGATAAAGATTCAATTTTGAATTGTCATTTAAACTATGCATTTGAAAGTTTCTGGATGATCACAAAGTGGGCCTTGATACTTTGTTATGAGTAAAATCAAGGGGTGCAAAGATCCAGAAAAGTTTCTGTTAGGTTCTGAAAGTTTGAGACAGCCAAAGTAGGCATGGGAGTTAAATTGGTCAAAATGACCATTCCTTTATTTTATTTGTTTTGCTTTACTTGTCTTTGGGCAAAGTGTGGGAAATGTTTAGATGATGTTTATTTCACCTAAGAAACATTTTACAAGCAAATAAACACACAAACAAGTTGGTTCAAAATAATTTCAAATTAAATGCATACACATATGCATGCTTTCATAATTTTAATTAGAAAAGTTTTTGTTAACTCTCATTTTGATGATTAGAGTTTGATGATTTAAGTTTAGTATTTTTGGGATGTTACAAACCTTCCCCCCTTAAACAAAATCTCGTCCCGAGATTTGAAAAAGGACGAAAAGATTACCTAGGATTTGAAGAGATCGGGAAATTTCGTCCTGATGTGATCTTCGCGCTCCCAGGTAGCTTCCTCTTCTGTGTGATTGCTCCACTGAATCTTGAGAAACTTGATGCTTCGGGTTCGGGTAGTTCGAAAAGCTTCTTCCAAAATACGTATGGGTACTTCGGGATAGGTTAGGTCATCGTTGATATCTATGGTCCGGTGATCGATATTTTTGAACACTTCGGTCTTCTTTGGGACTTCGAGACACTTGCGAAGTAACGAGATATGGAACACATTGTGCACGGCTGACATCTCTTCGGGTAATTCCAATTGATACGATACTTCTCCTCGACGGTTCAGAATCTTGAAAGGCCCGATATATCTGGGGGCTAACTTTCCCTTGAGTTGGAAACGCTGCATTCCCTTCAATGGCGACACTTTCAGATAAACAAAGTTTCCAATGTTGAAGGCGAGGTCTCGACGTCTCTTGTCGGCATAACTCTTTTGTTTGGACTGGGCGGTCTTGAGGTGCTCACGAATCTTGTGAACCTTCTCTTCTGCTTCTTGTAGGATATCGGGTCCAAAAATCTGACTCTCTCCTACTTCCGACCAGTTCAAAGGGGTGCGACACTTCCTTCCGTACATGAATTCAAATGGGGCCATTTGCAAACTGGCTTGATAACTGTTGTTGAATGAAAATTCTGCAAACGGCAGACAGTCTTCCCACTTGGATCCATATTCTAACACACATGCTCTCAGCATATCTTCGAGTATTTGATTTACTCGCTCCGTTTGTCCATCGGTCTGAGGGTGGTACGCAGTGCTGAAATCTAGGCGGGTTCCTAAACCTTCTTGGACTTTCTTCCAGAATCTCGAGGTAAACTAAGTTCCTCGATCCGATACGATGTTCTTGGGGACTCCATGCAAACTAATGATTCTAGCAATGTACAACTCTGCTAGTTTCGAACTCTGATATGTGGTCTTGACGGGCAAGAAATGGGCGACTTTGGACAATCTATCCACTATGACCCAGATAGAGTCATTTCCCCTACTAGAAGTAGGAAGTCCAGTGATAAAGTCCATTCCAACGGAATCCCATTTCCATTCCGGAATCTGCAAGGGTTGCAACAGTCCAGCGGGTGTTTGATGTCCTGCCTTGACTCGCTGACAAATATCACACTTGGCGATATAGATTCCGATTTCTCTCTTCATCTTATGCCTCCAAAATTGCTCTTTTAAATCTTGATACATCTTAGTTCCTCCGGGATGGATAGAATAAAGAGTATCATGAGCCTCCTTCAAAATAACTTCTTTCAACTCGGAATCTGCTGGTACACAAAGGCGTCCTTTGTACCACAGAACTCCTTCTTCGTCCTCGGTGAATCCGGGTACTTTGCCTGTACCGATACGACGCTTGATTCCGTCGATACTAGCATTTCCTTTCTGCGCCTCTTTAATCTGACTGATCAAAGTGGGCTGGAGTTCTATGCTAGCCAAAAATCCTTCACTTACTAATTCCATTCGAAAATCTTCCATCTCTTTGTGCAAACTTGGTTGCTCCTTCAAAATCAAGGAGTTCAAGCGGCACGGCAATCTGCTAAGGGCATCTGCTACCACGTTGGCTTTACCAGGGTGATAGTGAATGTACAGGTCGTAATCCTTGATTAGCTCAATCCATCTTCTCTGCCTCATATTCAGCTCCTTCTGAGTGAATATATACTTTAGGCTCTTGTGATCCGAATAGATCTCACAGTGGTTTCCGATTAGGTAATGCCTCCATGTTTTCAGGGCTAGAACTACGGCTGCGAGTTCGAGGTCATGGGTTGGGTAATTTTGCTCATGCTGCTTCAATTGTCGAGATAGATAAGATATAACTTTGCCTTCTTGCATTGTCACACATCCGAGACCGATCTTGGATGCATCACAATACACATCGAAGGGCTTCGTGATATCTGGCATGATCAAGATTGGTGCTGAAATTAATCTTCTCTTGAGTTCTTGAAAACTCGCTTCACATTTGTCTGTCCATTCAAACTTCTTGTCCTTCTTCAGTAATTGGGTCATGGGTCTGGCGATACTAGAGAATCCTTCTACGAATTTGCGGTAGTATCCCGCCAATCTGAGAAATGCACGAACTTGGGTTTGAGTGGTTGGGGCTTGCCAATCTTCTACATCTTTCACTTTGGCAGGTTCAACGGCAATTCCTCCGGCTGATACAATGTGACCGAGGAATCTTACCTCCTGTAACCAGAATTCACATTTGCTAAACTTTGCATACAGCTGATGCTCTCTAAGGGTTCCAAGAATGGTCCTTAGGTGTAGCTCATGTTCTTCTTCTGATTTGGAATAAATCAGAATGTCATCGATGAAAACAACGACAAACTTATCTAGGAAGTCCATAAAAATCTTATTCATGAGATTCATGAAATAAGCGGGGGCATTGGTTAGTCCGAAAGACATGACTATATACTCATACAATCCATATCTGGTGGTAAAGGCAGTCTTTGGAATATCCTCTGCACGAATTTTGAGTTGATGATAGCCAGTTCTAAGATCAATCTTAGAAAACACCATGGCACCGGTCAACTGATCAAACAAATCTTCTATCTTGGGAAAGGGGTACTTGTTCTTGATAGTGACATCATTCAATTTTCGATAATCCGTACACAAACGGTTACCTCCATCCTTCTTGTCCATAAACAAGACAGGTGATCTCCAAGGTGACGCACTTGGTTGAATTAATCCAATTTCCAGCATGGAATCTAGTTGCTTCTTCAGCTCTGCAAGCTCTGACGGGTTCATACTATAGGGTCTCTGGGCTATGGGTCCGGTTCCAGGAATTAGTTCGATGATAAACTCGATATCCCGATCTGGGGGCATAACGGGCAAAACATCTGGAAATACATCGGGGTAATCACAGACTATCCGGACTTGGTCAATGGTAGGTTGGGCTATACTCTTGTTGCATTTGAATTGGCGAGGTAAGGTTTCAGATATATGCTCGACTGATATTCCGGCTGTACTGGTCATGGTTATGGCTTTCTTGGCACAGTCAATCAATCCTTTATGTTTGGACATCCAATCCATTCCTAGTACTACTTCCAAACCTTTAGTTCCGAGTACTATCAGATTAGCATAAAAATCTATGCCATGGATTCGGATAGGGACGGCTTTGCAAATTTGCCTAGCCTTGGTGGTTGATCCGGGAATTTGAACGATCATAACATGCTTCAGTTTTGTTGGTTGAATTTTACTAGTGCATGCAAATTCTTCGGTGACAAATGAGTGTGATGCACCAGAATCAAACAACACTCGTGCAAGTACTGAATTAACAGAAAACATACCCAGCACGACGTCGGGCGCTTCCTGAGCTTCTTCAGCGTGCATGAGAAAAAGACGGCCATTGCGGTTGAGTGAATTCCCTGGGGCAAATCTTCTCCCTGGCTGAACACGACGCTGCTGCTGAGCTGGGGCGTTGGCATTGGGTGCTGCAACATTCTTCTTGTTGGGGCACTCGTTGGAATAGTGACCTTTATTTCCACAGTCATAACAAGTCACTTGCGACTTGTCATTTGCTGCTACAGGCACAGCATTGCTTCCAGTCGTAGGGGCAGTGTTAGTGTTGGGGGTAGCATTGTTGTTGTTGAACTTGGGTGGGGCATGATTGAAATTGCTAGCGTTGCCGGGGTTGTTGTGATTTCCTCTGGGCCTAGGGTTTCCACGGTTGGGATAGGTCGGACGGTTCATCGGGGGTCTGTTGGTTCTTGGGGCAAATCCTGGAGATGGATTGGGGCGATACTTTGGGGTCTGATGGGTTCCTGGCTCATGCATCATGCGACGCTTGCAGTTCTCATTGGCTTGGTTGATCTTTCCTTCCATCTGGATAGTAGAGTCGACAAGGGCTTCAATATCAGCAAAGGGGATATTGACTAACACCGTCTGCATCTCATCATGCAGACCATTCAGGAATCTTTCTTTCTTCTTGGCGTCGCTGTCGATCTCATCCGGGGCATACCTAGCTAATGACAAAAATTTGTCATGGTATTCCACTACAGTCATCCTTCCTTGCTTCAGCTCTCTGAACTCGTCTCTCATTCTCTTGATCAAACCTGGTGGCACATGGGTTCTGCTAAACTTGACCTTGAATTCCTCCCAGGTCATCATCTGGCCTCCGGTCATTGCGCGAACACTGTTCCACCATGCCCTGGCATCTCCGGCTAGATAGTGGGTGGCGAACAGAACTTTCTCGTTGGCTTCCACTCCGGCGACTTCTAGGTTATTTTCCATGGTTTGCAGCCAATCATCGGCGTCTAGGGGTTCTTCTGACTTAGTGAAAACAGGTGGGTTGGTATTCTGGAAATTCTTGAGTTTAGATCCATGGTTGTCCTGATTTCCATGGCCTTGGTTGTTGTGGGCAAGCTGGGCTATCTGTTGCAGGGTGGCTAGGTTGGCTTGACGTTCCGCTCTTTCAGCTCCGCGGTCAGAAGTCAACATTTGCAGAATCTGCAACATCGGGTCCAGGGATGAACCACTTCCTCCACGTGGCATCTGAAGATTGAGATAGATCATGAGAAAAGAGGGAAATTTCTAAAGTTTTGGGTCTTTGAATTTTTTTAAAGTTTGACTCAGATTCTCTAGCAACTTGCTTTTCATTCATTCATTCATAGCACACAGTACAACACACACCACAACGAAGAAAAATAGATGGTTTTAAGAACCATTCCGGAAACTACGATACAGTGGGACCGAATACTACTCACTACGCTAGTGCTCAAGTGCTACTACACCTCGGAATCTGTGGCTTCATCATCCCATCATCATCGATGAAGGCGAAATCGTCCTCATCGGTGAAGAAGTCCATAGCCTGATCCTCCAAAAAATCATCGTCATCGCTGAGATAGGAGTAGGGGTCTCCACAAAGATCTTCTCCGGCATTCTCCCTTTCCTCCAACTGCATGTCTCTCTCGTGGATGGTCTCCTCCAGAGATGAGATTCGGTGGCGAAGACGGGAAATAGTGCGCTCCTTCTTGTCGAGCTGACAGCGGCGAGACTTGCGATCTTTCGCTAACATGGCGATGGCCTGATCCTTCGTCTTGATGATGGCAGACTTGTGGTTGCAGTAGTCACGGCAGTTGTCTAACTCCTGCTGACGATCGTACATCATGAAGCTAAGGTGGTCCAATTGAGTCTTTAGCTCGGGGTGGTATGGGGCTTCCAGTGGTTGTCCATTTGCATCACGCCTTGGGCAAAACTCAAAGTGAGTACCCTTGATCTGATTGATGCTCTGCCCACACAGACAGGAAAGAGCTTCCTGCATGGCACTAGCAAGTCCATCGAGCCAGTTGTTCTCTCTTAAGGTGAACCGAATTCCTTCCGCAGTGGGAGGTTCAATCTTTCCTTGGAGACTTGCAACAATTAGCCACTGCAGATCTTCTCCTCCTTGATCATTGAGCTGAGCTCCGAAGAACTCGGGGTGTGGACGCTCCAGAAGTTTTGAAAGCTGGTCCAAATCCCTCTCAAAGATAAGGTCTCCTCCATTCCCCAACTGATAAAACTTGTTGTACTTCACGTCCATCTATAAGAATATAGGATGAGTAAGTTAGTAGAGTGATCAAGTGTGTCAAAATTTTATGTATTTTGCAAGTTTTTGTGAGGAACATGAATTTTCATGAAAGAATCAAAGGGATAAGAATGAGAATAAGTGTTTGTAAATATTTGTATTATTTGGTTTTGAAACTAAGTTTTTGATGCAAACGTCCAGTCTAACTAGGGTCTCCTATGGTCAGGATGGCTCTGATACTAACTTGTCAACACCCGGATTTTTAATCCCAGATGCCTGTTATGACATACATCGCAATACCAGGATTACCATTTTTGCGAGACATAACAGAATTGGATACCATAGTACATCATCCATTACAACCGTACATAAGTTCTTACACAAATAGTGATCTCATGATCCAGTTCTTAATACAACTTCAAGCAGCGAAATACGTAATAATAACGGTAGCGTAGGCGAAGCTCCATCTTCGGGGTGACAGGCAATGCTGACGATGGGAGATGATCCTAGTTGTCGTAACCTTCCTGGGGTCCATCCTGCAAGTACTCCTCTTCATAGTCTGGCCATGGGAATAGCCAGGGACAATGCCATGAGTACTCTTTAAGTACTCGCAAACTAATACTAACATGTGAAAGGGGTTTTTGATAATAGGTCACTAGGCTCTAGGGTTATTTTGCAAAAGCCAGATTTATCTCTACAAAGTTTAGAAGCAACGAATAACTAGTCACAATTTAATAACTCCTAAGTGGGAACTTGTATCTCATATCACAACCCTGTTGTGGTCAAGTCAAAGTCTCAATCCATTTCACAAGTCATTTTGAAAAGTCTGACGGGGGAACAGTATGGCCACTCCAACTGTCCATAACCGCGGACGCGGCTATTCGAATAGTTTGACACTCTGTAGAGATTGTACACTTTCACCACAACATTCGATACATCCGTCAGGAACAAATCCTGAATTCACCATACTCAGTATGCGGATAATCAATACTAACCTTTCAATTACACGCCTTAGTATAAGCACCTCTCCTGTGAGTTTGGCCTCCCAACCATGACCAACTGTCATCTTGGGTACTGTAGAGGTGGACAATCTTCACAAGGTAGCCTCAGCTCAGACCTTGGCCGTGAGGGAACTAATACTAAGGTATATAAGTTTCCATTCAAGCCCTACCCAATCTTCGAGTATTGTGGTTGTACGATAAAATTGGAATGGTATCGCATCCAGACAACCATCATTTTTATAAAGGGCTAAGGCTCATGCCTCATCATTTTCATCACAAAAATAATCAAGTGTTCGGAAACACATTTCCAAAACATTTCAATAGAATGATCCCTCATTCCAAGGTTTTCATAACCATTTTTCCACCAAGTATTCCCATCTAAAGTTGATCAATTTTTATGCGAAGCACTAGCATCTACAAGTGGGGGTAAGCAATAATAAGGGGTGGTAAACTAGTGGGGTTTTAACTAAGTTCAATCTCATGCCTTAGGATGACATCAAGAATTTCTAGCTTAGGCCAAATTTTATGCTCTTTATGCAACCTTCACATATCTTTCTAGTATCTACCATTATCTTAAGTAAACTCTAAGTAAGAGCTTTGATAAAGAAATAAAGTAAGAAGCTTGCAAGTAAAACTAGGATTGGTTTATCAAGTGGTTAGGATCATATATGCTTTAATTCATATAGTTGACATGGTAACAAGCACGTATTGGCTTGCACAATATCAGTATAAGCTTGCTAAATTGAAAGTGTTAGCTTGCAAGGTTAATAGCTTGCCTTGAGCAGAGCAGTGGTTGAAGTTCTCCTCGGCTTCTTCTTCGTAGAATCCTCCTTCCTCCTCGTATCCTTGGTCGGTACTAGCGTCTATAAATGAATACGATGTACACAATCACCAAACAATACTTAACTACTTGCAATCATCACACAAAAAGGATCCTATAGATGATCTAGCATCATCTCTAACATTACAAGGTTAAGGCTTGGTTTAAATCTTTTTATTTTTAGAAAAGTAATTTCTACTCATTGAAAAAAATTACTTAAGATTTAATATTCTCCAAACTAAACATGGGATCATGTTGACACATGTCATCACCACATATTGTAGTCCATGGGAATGTGATTTAAAGTGGTGTCACAATTTAATAAGGTTTTACCCTTTTATTTTAATTAATTAAAGTGGCTAGAAATGCTTATGTAGCATTCTTTTATTACTTGAACAATATTTCTGCAAGTAAACCTATATATTTTTATATATTCTGAAAGGTATGGTTAAATGTGATTTTTGAGAGTTGG
Source organism: Avena sativa (assembly GCA_916181665.1). Taxonomy (NCBI): domain Eukaryota; kingdom Viridiplantae; phylum Streptophyta; class Magnoliopsida; order Poales; family Poaceae; genus Avena; species Avena sativa. The sequence goes on along the minus strand of OV702285.1, from coordinate 110,017,253 downwards.
AATCAACTCAAAAATGTTTGAATGCAGAAAAGCTTCTGCCTTGTTATTTTTACTAGGGGTGATCTAGAGATCCAAATGACTTGAATCCAACGGGCTTGGATTAAACATTCACAGACCTTTCCAACAAAATTGGTTTCATTCAAATTGGTGCATTGTTATTCATGAACTTTGTTTGTGTGCCTTTCATTCAATTGGTTTCATTCACAGACCATTCCAACAAAATTGGTTTCATTCAAATATGTGAAACAAACAAATGTCTTTCAATGCATTGTTATTCATGAACTTTGTTTGTGTGCCTTTCATGTTGCAACATAGTTGTTATGTCTTGTTGTTAGAACTATATCTTTCATGCTTATGTTAGAGTACTTTGATTACGGCTATTAATTCTTTACAATACCTTGATCAAGATTGTGATGGTGCATGTCACCTCAAAAATTATTATTTTTATCACTTACCTACCTGAGGACGAGCAGGAGTTAAGCTTGGGGATGCTTGATACGTCATAAACGTATCTATAATTTTTGATGCTCCATGCTTGTTTTGTACCAACTATCTTATATTTTGTCTATACTTTGAGGCATTTTTATACATTTTCTGGAACTAAACTATTAACAAGATGCCATAGTGCTAGTTCCCTGTTTTCTGCTGTTTTGTATTTCAGAAAAGTTGTACAAGAAATATTCTCAGAATTGGACAAAACAAAAGTCGAAGTCAATATTTTACCGTAACAAAGACGAAGTCTAGAGGAGGGACGAAGAGGCGCCACAGGGCGTCCAGAAAACCCCATGGCGCGCCCAAGGGTGGGCCCGCGCCAAGGCATGGTGTGGGCCATCCAGGCGACCACCGACCTCGCCCTACCGCCTATATAAAGCCCTTGACGCAAAAACCCTAAATCATCCAGCCTCCATCCATGAAAAGTTCCATCGCCGCCGCCATCGTCCAGACAAGTTTCAGGGGTCAGAAGTTCCTCTTCTAGGACCCTGCCAGGGTAGGGATTGACACCCGGAGCCATCTCCATCAACTCCACTGCCTCCACTTCGACTCCATGATGGTTCGTGAGTAGTTCCCCCTTGGACTACAAGCTCTTGGCTGTAGCTAGTAGGTACTCTCTCTCCCATGTGCTTCAATACAATGATCTCATGAGATGCCTTACATGATTGAGATCCATATGATGTAATCGGTGTTGTGTTGTAACATCCCAAATTTCATCAAATGCAAAATCATGTATTGCATTCATATCATCATAGCATTTAGACCTTGCATAAATTTTTCAAAGTTTGAAACCATGCCTCATAGCATTTATGTCCTTTTGGTCATATACTTATGAGGCATGGTTTTATTTTTATTTTCAAAAGGCCAAAGTGTTTTTGATTGATTAGATGTGTTTAACACACTTTTGAATGCAAGGTTCACAGTACAAAAATCTGGAAAAGGTTTGAATTCAAACATATTTGAATTAGGGTTTTAAAACCATTCCTGAAAATCAAAACAGAAATGAAAAAGGATAAAAGAAAAAAATAAAACCTGCGCTACCCTTTCATCCCAACACCACAACCGGACCAGCAAGCCCACCCGGGCCACTCTTTTCCCTCTCTCACCCGCGTGCGTACCCCCTCACTCGCTGACCACTGGGCCTTGCGCCACGTCGTCGCCACGCCAGCGCATCGTCTTCATTCATGCGCCGTTGATCACGCCGTCGCCGCCTATTTCTTCCCTGATTCAATTTGAATCAATCCCTTTGATTCCGGCAGTAATTCCCTCCCCTTCGACCTGCTACTTAAACCCCACCTCGCCATGGTCATTTCCCCTCAACCCTCATCGCCAGAGCGCCCCCAGGATGCCAGTATTCGAGCCTGCACCGCCACAGACCCAAGCACCTCCGGCGAGTGATTCTGGTGAGCTTCGTCCACCCTGTGCCCTCTAGTTCACCCTGTCATGCTCACCATCCTCTTGCGCGTCTAACCATGCTTCTGGTTCATCCTACATTTCCCCAGGTCGTCGTCCCCGTCAACCTCCACGAACACCCGAAGCACCAACCGACTCCGGCGAGCGATTCTGGTAAAATCCGCACCCCCTTGCCTTCTAGTTCAAACCACTATGTGCACCGTGTCCTTGCGCAGCCTCTGATGCCGTTTGTTTGCCCTATGGTGACCTAGGTCGTCGCTGTCGTCTCCGCCAACACGTGCCCGACGCCAGTGAGGTCTCCAACGAGCTCCCATGGCCGCTACAGCACGCCCCCGTCCAAGCCAATGGCACCTTGAGCTTCCTCGCGTTCGTGCGAACCTGGTAAGCCTCGCCACCATCCCCTCTACCCCCTAGCGCGACCAGAACATCGCCAGCAGTAGCGCCGCCGCCGCCAATGCTATTTGTGCCGCTCGTTTTAGGTTAGAGCAACATGGTCCACTGGATCTAGATCCAGTGGCTTAGATTAGATCGCCAGGCCGAAGCGGTATCGTGAGATCTGGCCCGTTAGATTTAGATCTGGCGGTTAAGATTAGATTTAGAGCGAAGGGGTAAGTTTTGATCTGGCGCGTTAGATATAACTTGATCCAACGGCGTGGAAGGGTGATCCTGAGCGAATCGGTATTGGCTAATCAGGCGCTGCCACGCGTCTGTAGGTTTGATTTAAAATCTGTTTTTGAATTTGTTAGTTAATTTAACTTGTAAAATTCATAACTTTAGTTCTGTTTGTCCAAAATTTTCAAATAATATATCAATGGATTCATAAAATTAATCCCTACACTTATGTAGCCTTGATTTATTATTTTGCTTCTGAAAAAATAGGATTATTTGCAGAACCAATTATATGCTTATTTTGGCTATATAAAATGTTTATAAAATTGTTTTGAAGCAAATTTGATTTTTTTAGACTTCAGATAGATTAATTTGTGTTCAGTACCATTTGGTTTGACTTGTTTAGTATATAAAAATCATCCTTTGCATTTGCATGCATTCATATATTTTTTTGTTTGAATATGTGAATGTGAATTTGGTGTTATTATTTTATGTGTAGATTTTGGTGATAGTGGTGATTGTGATTGTGAGGACTGTTGCTACTCTCCTAGATACCAAGGCTAGTGATGCTTCATACTTTTTTCCCATTATTTTTACTATGCACTAGTGATATTTTGAGTAGGAGTTGCATGGAAATTTTCTAAGTATCTATACTATGCTATGCCTTGGGAAATCCTAGTAGTTGTTGTCTTAGTAGAATTTTCCCTAAGTTAAGATTCTTGCTACTAGTATGCTTATTCTAGTTAGTAGAATACAAGGGTGGATTATTCATGCTATGAAATATTGCTAAGTATATGACTTGTGTTTTTTTCTTAATAAAACAACTAAGTGAATGAATCACTTGGGTGGAATGGTATGGTTGGTTTATGTTGAGTAGTTACACAAGGCCCATTTCTATGGTCTACCTTGTGTATCACACTTATGGATTTCCACCCAGGAACAAAGGGATTTGATATGTTTAGTGTTGAGAAATGATACGTCGGAAACGTATCTATAATTTTTTATGCTCCATGCTTGTTTTATATCATTTGTCTTATGTTTTGTCTACACTTTGAGGTGTTTTTATATATTTTTTGGAACTAAGCTATTAACAAGTTGACACAGTGCCAGTTGCCTATTTTCTTCTATTTTTGGTTCCAGAAAGGCAGAAAATCAATATTCTCGGAATTGGACAGGACAAAACCCAAAGTCATTATTTTCCCGGAGTAACACGGTACCACGAAGCAGAGCCGGAGGGGGGGCCATAGGGTGGCGGCACCCCCCTAGGAGCAGGCAAGCCCTAGGGACGCCCACAGGGGGTGTGGGCCCCCTGGCTCCCCACCGAACTTACCTCTTGTGCCTATAAGAGCCCCCCGATGAGAAACCCCTAAATCATCCCAGAAACATCCACGAAAACCTCTGTAGCACCGCCGCCGCCGAAGGGGAGATTCGGGGACAGAAAGTCTCTGTTTTGGCACCTTGCCGGGACGAGGAAGTGCCCCCGGAGCCATCTCCATCGATCTCCATCGCCATCTTCATCACCATTGTTGATTCCCATGATGAGGAGGGAGTAGTTCTTCCTCAAGGCTAAGGGCTCTACCGATAGCTATGTGTTCATCTCTCTCTCTCTATGGATGATCTTGTGGTCATGAGCTTTGTAATCAAGTAGATCTACCTTGCTACTCAAGTGCTTCATTAGATCTCTGCTCTCCCCATGTGTGTGAAAGTGACAGCGTGCAGGCCATGGTGGCACTTAGGCTTGAGTCTACATAAATACTCTTTGTGCCTTAATATATCTATGCTTTTCCCCACGTGTGTGAAAGTGATAGCGGGCATACCGTGTGTGGCACTTTGGCTAGATTGAATATTTGTTATGAGTTATATTTGGAGTTGGATGTCTCTATGAAATTGTGGTGTTTGTTGGAACCATCTAGTGCTCAAGGTGACAGTGTGGGGGTTATCTAGATTGGAGAAGGAGGACTTTGAAGTGTGCTATTATAGCCCTACCATGGATTAGAGTGTCCAACCGGAGAGTATTTAAGAGTAGTATCATGAAGAGAGGATATTTATATGAGAGAGTGTTCACTAGTGAAAGTATGATCCCTAGGCCTTGCTTCTAAGCATTGAAACACCGTTTGCTACTAGATCTATTGCATGTTTGCTTGCTTCCTTCTTGTTGCCTTTAGTCTTTGCCTCACCGTCAAGCTATTTTCTGGCATCGTTACCACTTGTATTTCACTATCTCTTCGCCGAACTAGTGCACCTATATTGGGTGTGTTGGGGCCACAAGAGACTTCTTGTATCTTGATTGCAGGGTTGCTTGAGAGGGAATACCTTTGACCACTTCCTCCCTGAGTTTGATAAACCTTGGGTAATCCACTTAAGGGAAACTTGTTGTTGTTCTACAAACCTCTACACTTGGAGGCCCAACAACTGTCTACAAGAATAGAAGTGAGTAGACATCAAGCTCTTTTCTGGCACCGTTGCCGGGGAGGAAAGGTAAAAAGCACTCACACACCTTACCCCACGGCAACAGTAAGCCAGAAAGTTCTTTTCTCGCGCCGTTGCCGGGTAGGTAAGGTAAAAGGTACTCACATCCTCCGGTGCGAGTGCTCGAAGTTATTTCCTTTAGATTCTGCAATTTTGTCTTTTTGTTTCTTGTTTTCACTAGTTAGGCTTAATGGAAAACAACAACAAAATTAGAGATCTCTATAGCATTTATCTTGAGTTAGGACATGAAGTGTTTGAAGAGAAAATTAAAAAACCTATGGAACTTCATTTGCATGCTAATAGCGATGTTATTAGTATGAATTCTTTGGACACCATCATTGCTAATGCTATGGAAAATTCTATGCTTGGGGAAGCTGGCTTTGATGAGCATGATATTTTTAGTCCCCCAGCTTTGGAAGATAGCAATTATATTGCTTATGATGATACCAAACCTCCAATATATGATGTTTACAATGATGAATATGATATTTTCAGTCCACCTACTATTGAGGAGGAAATTAATTGTGATTACAATATGCCTCCTATATTTGATGACTATGGTGATGAGAATATTAATGATAGCTATTTTGTTGAATTTGCTCCCACTACAATTAATAAGAATGACTATGCTTATGTGGATAGTAATAATCATTTTATGCATGTGGCTCATGATAAGAATGTTTTATGTGATAGTTATATTGTTAATTTTATTCATGATGCTACTGAAAGTTATTATGAGAGAGGGAAACATGGTTTTATCTATCTCAAGAATATTAAGTTTCCCCTCTTTATGTTAAAAGTCTTGAAGTTGCACTTGTTTTGCTTTCCTATGCTTGTTGCTTTGTTCTTTCATGACTTGTTTCTTTACAAGATTCCTATGCATAGGAAGTGGGTTAGACTTAAATGTGTTTTCAATTTGTTTCTTGATGCTCTCTTTTACTTCAACTCATAGTTCTTATGTGAGCAGCTTCTCAAACTATCAAGCCTAACATAAAGGCGTTAAAGAAAAGTACTTGTTGGGAGATAACCCAAGAGTTTTCTTTAGTGTTGGAAGTTATTAGTTCAGTAATGACCTCTCCTTATCCTTTTTTGTTTGCTTTTTGTGCCAATAATGACCTCTAATGAGAGGGAAGTAAGATTTGGGGAGTTGCTGTCCCAAAACAGATTTCTGTCCTCCACCAAAGAAATTCGTGAGGAGTCTCTGCAACTGGGATTGATCTGAAAATTTACGAATAAATCCCCTAGTATGTTAGCTAACTTTTGTTAGTTCAACAATTTTTATTTGAGAAACGTAAGGTCTTTGAAAAAATCGGTTTCTACCTGCTGGTCTATTTTGACAGATTTCTGATATTATTTGCATTTGCTTCTTATTGATTCCTTTTTGGGTTCTTTTGGGGAAATTGAGCTTTTTGAAGGAGTTGATACAGTGCTTGTGTATTTAGTGAAAGTTTTTCTATTTTGAAACTAAACCCAAGGGCCTATTATATTTTGAATACACTAATGTTGCTAATGAAGATTTTTTGAAGTTTTGTATGAAGGAAAAAATTTAGGTGTAGATAGAGAATGATGCAATGAGATGAAGAATGGAGAAAAGATCAAGCTTGGGTATGCCACCATGGTGTCACCCCAAGAAATATCCAAGAGGTAGAAGCGTCAAAGCTTGGGGATGCCCAAGGCATCCCCTTCTTCATTAATAAAAAGCTCAGGTCTGTTTAGACACTTCGATTTTATTGTTTCATGCATTGCTGTGTTGTTCTTGGAGCGTCTTATTTTTCGTTTGCTTATTTTGCTTGAGTAAGTTGGTTGGTTACACCACACTTCTTTTGGAGAGATACACACACTGTTTCCATTGCCTAGAACACTCTAGTTTTCATTCTTATTGTTTTGTGAGTGTTCTCTTTTGCTAGCACTGTGTTTAGCCTTAGTTTTCTTGTGCTTTCAGCTTAGAACTTTTTAGTTCTTATTTTTGGATTTGTGAGAAAAGCTCACTGGTCTTTATTGATTATTATCTTTGTGAGTTGTTTCAAATAAGTCGATTGGTGTTGGAAAAGAGTAGAAAGTTTCATGCTTAAGTGGTACAAAAGGGAGCTTGTTCTGAATGTGGCTTAGACTTTATCATGTCATGCTAGATCTTGTTTTGACCTTACGCTTAGTTATTATTGCTATAGCATGACTTGTTCCAAATAATTAGGATTGCTTAGTGTGCCTTGAAGGAATCATGCGTTGTTTTAGCATACAAAAGCATAGTATTGTGGTATTCTCCTTTGATGTTTTGCTTGGGTTGACTTGGCACATGCTTACACCATGTTATGACTATGAACAAGTCACCATAGCCTCCATTATCATTTAGTCCTTGACTTGTAGTACCACTCTATGCTTTGATTAGTAATGTTTTGTCGCTCTGCATGATTATGGCCATTATGCTCTCTTAGTTGGTTGCTCCCTGTCTTTTGCTATCCTCCACTTGTATGAGTAAGTTCTACTTATGCTTCCAACTCCCAAGAAACCAAGTTATTCCAAAGTGTCCACTATAAACTCCTATGCATGGTGTGTTACACCATTCCAAGTATATTCTTGTTTTCAACTATCTTCCAATTAAAAACTATTTTGTTATGTGAAAACTTAGTGATTAAAGCCCTCACAAACTTGATGGCACACTTTATATTCTTTGCCCCTAATAAACTTGAACCATCGTGACAACTTTGTTGTATATGCTTGCACTTATAAGTTGGAATTAGCAGAACTGTGCTGTCACAGGGAACGTTTCAACATTGCACTTGTACTTTGTACTCAGTTGATATCATGCTCTTTTGTCTATGGATGTCACCGGTGTGAAATAAAGAGGGAACTTATAAGTCCATGGAGTTTGTATTCTGTGTTAGAGAAACGCCTAGGACGCTAGACTAAGCCATGCCTAATCATGGTGGAAACTTGCAGCATCACCATAGTGAGCTATCTATGAAGCATCCTCAATAAAAAGCTATGCATATGGTAAATAAAAAGATTGCTGAGATGCTCATTGTCTGCTTGCCTTGTCATTTTGGTTATGGGAAAGCTCCTGTACCATGTGCAAGGGGTACCCCGTTGGCGGTTCTCAATGATATGCAAATACTTACAATGATAAGAACTTACCTGTGACTGAAGTTGATTATGCATGAGGTGTGTCCCTCGTATTCAAGGGACTTGAGATTGCCAACTTATACTTCGCCAAGCATATACTCCATCTTTGCCACTTTAACCTTAACCACTTCAGATGCTTATGATAGGGGCAATGAGGGCTGAAAGCTAACAAGTACCATAATTTTTGGAAGCTCTTTTTGAAACTTGTAATCCATGCTTCCTTTATAAAAAAGGCCTTTCTTCCACCACTATTGAGTCTCCACCTTCTACCTTTAGGCACCATTAAGAGAGCATAGTTGTCATTCTATGTGCAGTGTCCCAAAGCTTATTGATTGATGCATATTGTGATATTACTTGTTCTTGTGCTACTTGTTTCTAGTCACCCTTGTGAATTTTGAAGGTATCCTATGCATCTATATTGCTACTCTATGAGGGACAAGATGATTGCCACTATGCCATGTTTTTTGTATGTGAAACAAACAAATGTTTTTAAATGCATGTTATTCATGATCTTTGTTTGTAGTCTTTCATGTTGCATGCATAGTTACTTTGTCTTATTGTTAGAACTCCATCTTTCATGCACATGTTTAGAGTTCTTTGATCCTAGATTTCATTTCTTGCAAATGGTTTGATCTTGGTTTTGATGGTGCATGTCACCTCAATTTTTTTTCTTTTTATCACTTACCTACTCGAGGACGAGCAGGAGTTAAGCTTGGGGATGCTTGATATGTCGGAAACGTATCTATAATTTTTGATGCTCCATGCTTGTTTTGTATCATTTGTCTTATGTTTTGTCTACACTTTGAGGTGTTTTTATATCTTTTCTGGAACTAACCTATTAACAAGTTGCAACAGTGCCAGTGTCACATCCCAAAATTTTCCAAATTTTGGAATGTGAAAAATAAATAAACAAAATAAATAATTGTTGAAATTTAGGGTGAAAAGAAACTTTTATTTCTAAATGGAGACTTAAAATCCCATCTTGAACAAACTTTGATTAATGTTTGAATCCAACTAAAATTCAAATCAAGTGAAATGCATTCTTCATAAATGCATCTGGAAAATTTAAACACTTGGAAAATAAATCAAAACCCTAAAACCCTAATGGAAGAAATCATTTCCAAGATATCTCTAAAACCATGGTTTTGATCCATATAAAAATTTGTCAACAAACATTTATAATTGATCAAGAATGACAAATAGAAATATTATAAAACCATAGAAATTGATTTCATTCAATTTGGAACCATAGATAAAATCTTATGAATAAGATAAGGAAAAGTAACTTCCAAAGCTAATAAAGCTCCTATTTGAAATCCATACCAAATGGTGAGCAAATAATCCTAAAGATATTTAAAAGGATAAACAAATATTAAATAAGATTTTACCAAATTGGAATCACCAAGTTTGGACCTTTAAATAAAAAGAAATGGACTTTATAAGATAAAGAAGAAATAATAAATAAAGGACTATTTGTTAAGAGCTAAATAAAACCTGGACAAGACCATAAGTAAATGGAATAAACATAATTCAAGTTCAAATGAATTAAATGAATAAATAATATGGAAATAAAATAATAGGCCTTAACCAAATTCTATTACATGGGATTAAAACAAATTCCCTAATAAGAATGATTAATTAAATCATGGGAAATAGTATTTGGAATTTACCCAAATGGAATAAAAGTTGTTTAATTAACGTAAATGGGATCAAATAAATCTTCTAAGTAAAATTTATGGAATTAAAACCATATTTGATTTCATTGGAATAAAGACAAATACCCAACTTAAATGATTAATAAATCATATTAAAAATATTCCAAATAATTCAAAGTGAATTATTTGACACCCTAATAAATAAATAAAACCTACTGAAAGGATTTGGAAAGATTTAGATTTCAAATGGAGTTTGAAAACATTATTAAATCTTATTTGAATTAATACAAGGGCCTATTTTAAATACTTAATATGCCCTAAAAAGAATAAATATATGATTCTAAATTTGACTTTACAATGTATTATTAATCAGTATTAAAATCTACACAAAGTTTGGTTAAAGTTTGAATTCAAATGGGTGTTTGAATTGATTAAACAAAAATCAAACAGATAAATAGAAAAAGAAAAGGAAAAAACAAATCTGTACAAAAAGATGAACTAAGCCAGCCAGCCCAGCAAAGCCCAACTAGCCTAGTCCAGCCCACTCCCCCTCTCTCTACGCGCGAATCGTTTTCACCATAGAAGGAACCCGCGCAGTCTCTGACTAGCAGGCCCCACACCCATTCTCTCTCTCGCAGACAACCAGGACCCACCTACTGTTCATCGTCTCCACCCTGCGACCACTTCCTCACCCGTTTCTGCATTGATCTCGCGGGAGTAATTCACGTCAATACAGCGAGTAATGCCTGTCATAAATCACGCTCATTAAATCCCCTCTCTCTTCTCTCTCTTTCCCCTCAAACCTCGATTCCAGAGAGCCACCGGGCTGCGTTGATTTTACCTTGCACCGCCGCGGCCTCCGACGCACTTCAGCGACAATTCCGGCCATCCTCCATCGTGCCTTGCCCCCTCGACCACGCGAGCTTGTTACCCCTCAACCACTGCATCTCCCAGTAGTCTCAACTTGCTCGCGCTTGACCCACAGCGTCGGCAACGACGACAACTGAGCATCGTCGCCGTCTGCCTCGACTCCGGCGAGTCCTCCTGGTAAGTATAGACCACCCCTTTCCCTACTTTTGATGCTCACTTGTCAGTGACTCGTGTATGAAGCTAACAGCACCCTCCGTTCGCTCTCCCGTGCCCTATAGCAACGTCCCCGATGACGCCAGAGCGTACCCGACGACGATGCAAACTCCGGCGAGGAATTAACAACGACCCCGAGCGCCCCCTGATCTCCCACGACCACCTCGAGCTTCAGCACATCGCGGCAAACCCAGTAAGCCTCACCATACTCTTCCTCCCTTCCGACATCGCCGGCGACTCCACTGACAGATCGCTCCGCCGCCAGCCACCGTCGCTCGCGCCGCCAGTTCCTGACCAGTTGCCGTGCACCGTTAGATTCTGATCCAACGGCTTAGATAGATTGACTTAAACGAACCGGTATGCTAGATCTTAGCCGTGCGATCCCACTTAAATCCAACGGCCTGTATCTGTCGACCCACGCGAACCGTTATTGCCCAAAAGAATCGCTCCACGTGGCCCAGTCTGTTTTATAAAAACCAGAAATGATCTATTATATGTTCAAGTTTGTAAAATTCATAACTTTCAATCCACATCTCCAAATTTTGAAACTTTTATACCAATGGAATCAGCAAGACAATTACTTTCCAACTATGCACCTTGTTGAATAAATTGCTTCTGTTAAATTGGTTGTTTTTGCAGAAACTTGTGTAGGCATATTTTGAATATAAAATTCATTCTAAAATTATTTTGGTGATAAAATCTTTGGAAAATGGATTGTTTTGAACCTACTGACCATAGAAACCAACTTGTGGATTAAAAAACATATTTTGTGAGGCAAAAGAATAAATCTTTGAATTAAAGCATTTCTAGTCAAATAAAAATGTTGTTTATATGTTAAAAATACTTTTTGGAGAAAAATCTTTGGGAAATGGTTTGGATTAAACTCTCTGACCCCAAACACCAAGTTTTAGAATTAAAAATGTATTTGGTGAACCCTATAAAGATTATTGCTTTGCGAAAGGCATTTTCAACCACATAAAATATTGATCTGGTTTAAAAATGGTTTATAGGTAAAATCTTTTGAAAATGGTTTTGCCACTTTTATCAAATGACCAATAGGTGTTTTAGAATGTTTATAACCTATTAGAAACCACTTTTCCAAATAAAACAATCATTGGCATACTTGCATGCATTGTTTTGTTTCTATTATTTTATGTGATGAATTGCTTGAATGGTAGATTGAATATTTGCTTGCTTGATTGAATTGTAGTGGAATTTGAAGAGTGTGAATATTGCAAGATCAAGGAGTGAACTTATAATTCTCTACCAAAAAAGGCAAGTGATGCTCCATACTTTTGTCCCATTATTTTCACTATGCATTAGTGATATTTCTAAGTAGGACTTGCATGGAATTTCTTTTGCTAAGTGTAAACTATGCCATGGGAAATCCTAGTAGATGAAACCTTAGTAGAAATTTCCTAAGTTAAGATTCCTACTACTATCATGCTTAGATCAGCTAGTAGAAAACAAGGGTGGAATATATTCATACTATGGAATATTTCTAAGTCAAGGACTTGTGTTTTGTTTAATAAAACAACTAAGTGAATGAATCACCTGGGTGGAATGGAAGGAATGGTTTGTGTTGAGTGGTTACACAATGCCCATTTCTATGGTTTACCTTGTGTATCTCACTTGTGGATGGCCACCAAGGAACAAAGAGATTTGAGATGTCAAATGTTGAGAAGCTTCAAGTGCAGCCACTTGGCAGTATGGGCTCTGCCTGGATCATATAGGTTGCAATAACTTAGCCACATGGACAGTTGGTGGTAGGGGATGATAGGTTGGAACGCGTCCATTCTGGTCTAAGGGAAGGCTTCTGAAAGATCTTGTCTTGGTGAAACCAAGTCTTGTGGGGAAAGTGCACCACCTCTGCAGAGTGTAAAATCTAAGTACTTAGCCATGTCCCTGGTAAAGTACAATTTGAGCATCAAGACATGGAAGCTATCAAGAATCTCATCATCCCAATTTCTAAGTTAAAAACTTGTGGTTGAACAAGGGTTGAAGGATCACCAATTTCTATCGGGAGATGCCTTGGGTGATTTTGACAAGCAAAAGCTTAGTGTTTTCAAATGATAAGGAAAAATCTATTTTGAGCAAAGCAAGCCTAAGATCCACTTAGCCAAATGCATATAGATGATAGACTCCACTATATTACCATAGTATCACTTGCCAATACAATTCAAATGTATTGACCCTTGTGGCTATAACTTATTATGTTGCAGGTTTGTTTGATGTTAGTGAAGTGTGTTGATTAGGATTACAAGTCTACAACCAACATGATTGCCTGTGGCACTTTGAAGATGAGGAACCCCATGCTATAGATATTTTCTGCTGCATTGTAATGAGATAGCCAAATGAGCTAAGTAAGATGTAATTAATTATTTTATTCCTGGTTATAAAGTTGTATTATGACCTTTGTTTCTTGATATTACATCTTAACTGTGGATGCTAGCTATTGATCCAGGGACTAGCATTGTAAACACAGGGATCTCTACCTTATTAAAGGTTGGGACCTCTACAGCCAGTTGCCTGTTTTCTTCTGTTTTTGGTTCCAGAAAGGCAGAAAATCAATATGCTCGAAATTGGACGGGACAAAAGCCAAAGTCATTATTTTTCCCGGAGCAACACGGAACCATGAAGCAGAGTCGGAGGGGGCCACAGGGTGGCTGCACCCCCTAGGCGTGGGCCCCCTGGCTCCCCACCGACCTTACCTCCTGCGCCTATAAGATCCCCCCGATGAGAAAACCCTAAATCATCCCAGAAACATCCACGAAAACCTCTGTAGCGCCACCGCGGCCGAAGGGGAGATTCGGGGGACAGAAAGTCTTTGTTTCGGCACCCTGCCAGGACGGGGAAGTGCCCCCGGAGCCATCTCCATCGATCTCCATCACCATCTTCATCACCATTGCTGATTCCCATGATGAGGAGGGAGTAGTTCTTCCTTAGAGCTAAGGGCTCTACCGGTAGCTATGTGTTCATCTCTCTCTCTATGCATGATCTTGTGGTCATGAGATTTGTAATCAAGTAGATCTACCTTGCTACTCAAGTGCTTCATTAATATCTGCTCTTCCCATGTGTGTGAAAGTGACAGCGTGCACGCCATGGTGGCACTTAGGCTTGAGTCTACATAAATACTCTTTGTTCTTTAATAGATATATGCTTTTACCCACGTGTGTGAAAGTGACAGCGGGCATACCATGTGTGGCACTTTGGCTAGATTGAATATTTGTTATGAGTAATATTTGGAGTTGGATGTCTCTATGAAATTGTGGTGTTTGTTGGAACCATATAGTGCTGAAGGTGACAGTGTGGGGTTATCTAGATTGGGGAAGGCGGACTTTCAGGTGTGCTGTTATAGCCCTACCATGGATTAGAGTGTCCAACCGGAGAGTAGTTAAGAGTAGTATCATGAAGAGAGGATATTTATATGAGAGAGTGTTCACTAGTGAAAGTATGATCCCTAGGCCTTGCTTCTAAGCATTGAAACACCGTTTGCTACTAGATCTATTGCATGTTTGCTTGCTTCCTTCTTGTTGCCTTTAGTCTTTGCCTAACCGTCAAGCTATTTTCTGGCACCGTTACCACTTGTATTTCACTATCTCGTCGCCGAACTAGTGCACCTATATTGGGTGTGTTGGGGACACAAGAGACTTCTTGTATCTTGATTGCAGGGTTTATTGAGGGGGAATACCTTTGACCACTTCCTCCTTGAGTTCGATAAACCTTGGGTAATCCACTTAAGGGAAACTTGCTGCTGTTCTACAAACCTCTACACTTGGAGGCCCAACAACTGTCTACAAGAATAGAAGTGCGTAGACATCAAGAAGCTTCTAGTGCAACCACATGGCGTATGGGCTCTGCCTTGACCAAATAGGTTGCAAGAACTTAGCCAGACGAACAGTTGGTGGTAGGTAGGGGTGGGCATAAAAACCGATGACCGAAAACCGAAAACGAAAAAACCGAGACCGAAACCGAAAGGACCGACACCGAAAAGACCTATTAAAAATTTGGGTAGAATTATTTTTAGACCGAATTTAGTACGGTCCAATCGATCTGCACGTCAAAAAGACCGATCAAACCGAAGAGCCCGATAATCTGTATAAGCAAGGTCCGCACGAAAAAAACAAGCAATCACCAGCTCGTACGACTCCCACCTAGGCCTAGGTAAGCATCGATACTGTAAATCTTCCGAAGAAAGCAGTCAATGACCGATAATATCCCTCCCCCATCGGCGGTGAATCCCAAGTTCCCATGCCAAATTACCAGTCCCCCTTCAATTCCCCTCCCTCCCTGCATACCCCGCCTCCTCGGCTCCCCCTGCTGCATTCTATATATGCCTATATTCCAGATCCGCCGCGGCGCTGCCCACGAACTTTTGCCGCTCCACTAGGCGCCCAGGCCGCCACTAGCTCCGGCCTCCGGGTATTCGACTCCACCAGGCGCCCAGGCTGTCTCGACTACTGCGACTATACGAGGTGAGTACTAGGTTGAATGTAATCAGTGAACTTTGAATGTAATCTGTGTTCGTTCCATTTGAGACACTAATTTTATAGATAATTGCAAGACGTTGCTTCTTTCCTGCCATGTTTTAATTTGCAGAAGTGTCATATTGTTGCATATTGCAAGTCATTGGTGTCTTGGTGATGAGAACAAGTTGTAGGTGGCTGCAACTAGGACCTAGTTGCATCAGAACAAGAACAAGTTGCAAACATGTTACTACTCTTCTTCTATTATAACTTTATTGTCACTGTGTGATCTGGTCGATGTAAAATTTATATTTTGAGGTGTGTATTCTAAATTCTGGATATGAGCATGTCCCCTCATTGAATTGCTGATTAGATCTGATTGCACTGCATTGATATTTTGTTAGAAGAATAGTCAAAATACTGTGAACAGTAGCTTTTTTTGGAGGTATTAGCATGTCTTCGACAATCGGTCATGACCGAAATAAAAGACCGAAATGTCGGGTACCCGAAATGGTCGGTTATCAAAAATTGTAAGCCTCATTCAGTTCTCAAATTTGGGAGACCGTATTCAAAAAAGACCGAAGTTCAAAAACCGAAATTTCGGTCTAGACCGAACGCCCACCCCTAGTGGTAGGGTGATAGGATGGAACGCGTCCATGGTGATCTAAGGAAATGCTTCTGAAAAGTCTCGTCTCGATGCATGTCGAGTCTTGTGGGGAAAGTGCACCACCTCTCGAGAGGATAAAACCTAAGTACTTAGTGTTGGAATTATGCCCTAGAGGCAATAATAAAGCTGTTATTATTATAATTCTTGTTCATGATAATGTTTATATTCCATGCTAGAATTGTATTAAGCGGAAACTTTAATACTTGTGTGGTTTGTGAACAACACCGTGTCCCTAGTACGCCTCTGTGGACTAGCTCATTGATTAATGATGGTTAAGGTTTCCTAACCATGGACATGAGTTGTCGATTAATAATGAGATCATATCATTGGGAGAATGATATGGTGGACAGACCCAAACTAAGCGAAGCAATTAGATCGTGTCATCGTGTTCGTCTTTGCAAAGCTTTTCTTATGTCAAATATTGTATTCCTTAGACCATGAGATAATACAACTCCCTGGTATCGGAAGAAAGCTTTGAGGTCATCAAACGTCATCCTATGAGAGGCTGATCATAAAGGTGTCTCTCAGGTGATCGGAAAGTATCTGTTGGGTTGTATGTATCGAGATGGGATTTGTCCCTCCCAAGTCGGAGAGATATACTTCGGGCCCACTCGGTAATCGATATCAACACCGCTTGCAAGCATGTGGTTAAGGAGTTAATCACAAAGTGATATCAGATTACGGAACGAGTAAAGTACTTGCTGTGAACGAGATTGAACTAGGTATGACGGTACCGACGATCAAATCTCGGGCAAGTAAAATATCGCGAGACGAAGGGAATATATATATGGGATTGATTGAATCCTGGCATCGTGGTTCATCCGATATGATCATCGATGAATGTGTGGGAGTCAATATGGGTGCCCAGACCCCGCTGTTGATTATTGATAGAAGATCATGTCTGCATATTCTCGAACCCGCAGGGTCACACACTTAACGTGTCTCGATGCTAGGATAGATTGGATAATTGGTTTATGAGTTTTTGTTCGGAGTCTTGCATGGAATACGGGACATAACGAGAGGTTCCGGAGTGGTCCGGAGAATAAGATTCATATAAGGCAGTGCAGTTTTTGGAGTTCGGAATTGTTCCGGGTTAATCGGTATTGTACCGGAAGCTTCTAGAACCTTCCGGAAGGGGACCAACGTGGCCCCACCTTCCGGAAGGGGGCATGGGCCTATGAGGGAGTTCCCTGGCCGCTTTGGGCCAGGGGCACAAGGCCCCATAGGGCCCAGCCGGCCAAGAGAGGTTTAAACTCGAGATAGACCTTCTAGAAGGGGGGGTTTCCTTGCCCCCCACTCCTTATCCTTTGGGGCTGCCGGTTTGGGCTTGGGGGAGGGGCTAGGGCTGCGCCCCCCTCTATATAAAGAGGGGTGGGGGCGCACCAACCCCTCACACCTTCCCCTCTAACCCTAGCCGCCCTGCTGCCCTGCTCTCTCCCTCCCGACTGTTTGTCGGCGAAGCCCTGCTGCAGAAATTCTCCACCATATACACCACGCTGTCGTGTTGTAGATCCAATCCGTCTCTCCATCATACTTGCTGGTCCGAGGAAGGAGGAGACGTCGAGGTGTTGCACGTGTGCATCTCACAGAGGCACCGCCACTTGTGGTGCTAGATCGGATCGGATCGCGAGGAGGAGAAGCGAGTACGACTACATCACCCACGTTCCGACGAACGTTCCGCTATGCGAATCTTCAAGGGTATGAAGATCTAATCCAATCTCTCTCGTTGTTTGCATCTCCTAGATTAGATCTTGGCTTTCCCTCTGTTCGCATCCGTAGAAAATTTTGATTTACTATGCCGCGAAACCCTTCACTTAGTCGTGTCCCCGGCAACGGACAATTTGAGCATCGAAGACATTGAAGCTATCAAGGATCTCCCCATCCCAATTTCTAAGTTAAAAACTTGTGGTTGAACAAGGGTAAAGGTTCACCAATGTCTATTGGTGGTTCCTTGGGTGTTTTTGACAAACAAAAACTTATTGTTTTCAATAGATAGGAAAACTCTATTTTGAGAAAAGCAAGCCTGAGCTACACTTAGCCAAATTCATATAGTTACTAGATACTACTATTCTACTATGGTATCACTTGCCAATACAATTCCAAATGTATTGACCCTCTATGGTTGTAACTTATGATATTGCAGGTAACTCTGATGGTGACTAGGGTTATGAGTCTACACTCAACATGATTGCCTGTGGCACATGAAGATGAAGACTTCTATTTATCTACTTATGCATTGAACTCTATGTATTAGCCTTGGGATAATGAGTTGTAAATACCATGTTTATCTCTAGAATGACTATGTAATAATGACCTTTGTATCTGTGTACTTCATCTTAAACTGTGGATGCATTTCGATCTAGGGACTAGCATTGAAATCACAAAGATCTTTACCTTATTTGGTGAGATATTACATGTGTTTGTTGGGATCTGATAAATTGTGGAACTGTGATCAGATTGTTCATCATATTATCATACTACTGTTATTTAAGATCTTGCATGCTCTCTGGTGCTTATAGTTATCCTGAGCAAGTAGTTGCCGGTATCTCCAAGAGGGAGTATTTATGCTCGATAGTGGGTTAATGCCTCTAGTAATCTGGGGGAGTGACAGAAACCTCTAAGATTGTAGATGCGTTGTTGCTACTAGGGAGAAAACAACAATCCTTTGTCCAAGGGCAATTGTATTGTTTACTTTACACACAATGCTTAATGCGATAGTCTGTTGCTTGCAACTTAATACTGGAAGGGGTTCGGATGATAACCTGAAGATGGATTATTAGTCATAGATATAGTTGGATTACGGTCTATGTATTATGTTGTAATGCCCAATTAAATACTACAGTAACCTTTATCTTATCATAGCATGCATTGCCATGCCCTCACAATTATCAATTGCCCAACTGTAATTTGTTCAACCAACACATGTTATTTGGAGAGTTACCATTACTGTAGATAGTTGGGAACCCCGGTCCTTCTGTTATCATCATTGCTCAAAAGTCAACTATGCATTAGAGTATTTTCTGGTGCAATCTCTTCTGTGTTACTGCTACTGTTGTGTTACTATTGCCATTGATCTCATATTACTGCTGCTTTCACATCACCCCTATTACTAGTGCTTTTCCAGGTGTAGCTGAATTGAAAACTCAGTTGTTAAGGCTTATAAGTATTCTTTACCTCCCCTTGTGTCGAATCAATAAATTTGGGTTTTACTTCCCTCGAATACTGTTGTGATCCCCTATACTTGTGGGTCATCAGCCAGGTGTGGCCGCCCTGGGGTGCGCCTCCCTATGTCCTATGGACTCCGTGTTCGCATCTGAAAAATAGGAAGTTCGTCTTTTGTTTCGTTCAATTCCGAGAATATTTATTTACTAGCTTTTCTGAAACCAAAAATAGCAAAAAACAGGAACTGGCACTATAGCATCTTGTTAATAGGTTAGTTCCAAAAAATGTATAAAAATGCCTCAAAGTATAGATAAAACATAAGATAGTTGGTACAAAACAAGCATGGAGCATCAAAAATTATAGATACATTTACGACGTATCAAGCATCCCCAAGCTTAACTCATGCTCGTCCTCGAGTAGGTAAGTGATAAAAAATAATGATTTTTGAGGTGACATGCACCATCACAATCTTGATCAAGGTATTGTAAAGCATTGATTGAAGGGATCAAAGTACTCTAACATAAACATGAAAGATATATTTCTAACAATAAGACAGCAACTATGTTGCAACATGAAAGGCAACACAAACACAAGATCATGTATAATGCTTTGAAAGACATTTGTTTGTTTCACATATAGAAAACATAGCAAGAGTGGTAATCAGCTTGTCCTTCATGGAATAGCAAAACATAAATGCATAGGACACCTTCAAAGTTCATAAGGGTCACTAGATACAAATAATTTAAGAACAAGCAATACCATAATTATGAATCAATCAACAAGTTTTGGGACAATGCACATTAACCTAAGAATGACAACTATTCTCTCTTAATTGGTGCATAAAATAGAAGATGGAGACTCAACAAAAAGTAAAAATAAAGGCCCTTCGTAGAGGGAAGTAGGGATTTCAAGTTTCATAAAGAGCTTCCAAAAGTTTTAGTACTTACTAGCTTTGAGATCTCATTTCCCCTATCACACACATCTTGAAGTGATTAAGGTTAAAGTGAGAAAAATGTGAGCTATATGCTTGACAAATCACAAGTTGAAAATCTCATGCCCCTTGAGTATGAGTACCGTTCCTCATGCTACTCAACTTTAGTCACAAGCAAGTTCTTGTCATTGTACGTATATGTGTATTATAGAGAACCGCCAATGGGGTACCCCTTGCCTCATGACACAGGAGCTATCCCATGTCAAAATGACAAGGCAACAGACAATGAGCATCTTAGCGATCTTTTTATTTACCACGAGCATGGTTTTTTCTCCTTTTTATTTTATTTTTTTCTATTTTTTCTGAAGATGCTTCATAGAATGCTCATTATGGTTATGTTGAAAGTTTCCACCATGATTAGGCATGGCTTAGGCTAGCCGCCGAGGCATTTCTCTAACACATATACAAACTCCATGGACTTACAAGCTCCCCTTTTATTTCACACCGCCGGCATCCATAAAAAAAAGAACATGATATCAACTGGATAGATATATACAATGTTGAAAGCGTTCCCCATGACCGCATGGTTCTGCTAACTCCCAACTTATAATTTGCAAGCATATAAGCAACATAGATGGGCACAATGGTTCAAGTTTATTAAGTGCAAGAAAATAAAGTGTGCCATCAAGTTCGTGAGAGCTTTAATCACTAATTTTCACACAACAAAATTTAATTTGGAAGATATATAAAAATATGAATATACTTGGAATGGTGCAACACACCATGCATAGGAGTTTATAGTGGACTCTTTGGAATAACTTAGTTTCTTGGGAGTTGGATGCACGAGTATAGCTCATACTTAGTACAGGTGGAGGCTAGCAAAAGACTGGGAGCGACTATAAGGTTCCCAACCTTTAATAAGGTAGAGATCCCTGTGTTTACAATGCTAGTCCCTGGATCAATAGCTAGCATACACAGTTAAGATGTAATATCAAGAAACAAAGGTCATAATACAACTTTATAACCAGGAATAAAATAATTTATTACATCTTACATAGCTCATTTGGCTATCTCATTATCAATGCAGCAGAATATAACAATAGTATGGGGTCCTTCATCTCCAAAGTGCCATAGGAAAACATGTTGGTTGTAGACTTATAATCCTAATCAACACACTTCACTAACATCAAACAAACCTGCAACATAATAAGTTACAGCCACAAGGGTCAATACATTTGAATTGTATTGGCAAGTGATACTATGGTAGTATAGTGGAGTCTAACTTCTATATGCATTTGGCTAAGTGGAGCTTAGGCTTGCTTTGCTCAAAATAGATTTTTCCTTATCATTTGAAAAACACTAAGTTTTTGCTTGACAAAAACACCAAAGGCATCTCCTAATAGAAATTGGTGATCCTTCAACCCTTGTTCAACCACAAAGTTTTAACTTGGATATTTGGATGAGGAGATTCTTGATAGCTTCCATGTCTTGAAGCTCAAATTGTCCTTTGCCAGGGACATGGCTAAGTACTTAGATTTTACACTCTACAGAGGTGGTGCACTTTCCCCACAAGACTTGTGTAACATCCCAAAAATACCAAACTTATATCATCAAACACTAATCATCAAGATTAGGGCTAACAAAAACTTTTCTAAGTAAACCCATGAATGCATGTATATGTGTATGCATGGATTTTGAATTTCTTTAAAAACCACCTTGTTTGTGTGATCCATTCCTTGTAAAATGTTTCTTAGGTGAAATGAACATCATCTAAAACATTTCCCACACTTTTCCTAAAGACAAGTAAATCAAAACAAATATATTAAGTGAATGGTCATTTTGACCAATTTAACTCCCATGCCTACTTTGGCTGTCTCAAACTTTCAAAACCTAACAGAAACTTTTTTGGATCTTTGCACCCCTTGAATGTACTCATAACAAAGTATCAAGGCCCACTTTGTGATCATCCAGAAACTTTCAAATGCATAGTTTAAATGACAACTCAAAATTGAATCTTCTTCATATGGGAAGATCCCACTTTTTCAAAAACCACTCAAACAAGCTCAACTTTCAAAACCCAAGCATCTGCAGACTCACCAGCACCAATCTAGCAAACCCACCAAAATTCATTTCAAAATTCAAAACTTGATTTCATGCGGCCATTTCATCAAACAGGTTGCAGACACAAATCAAACAAAACAACAAACACTATAGTGTGCAGTGATTCTTGCCTAACTTGTTCCCTAGTTAGCTCACACACAACTCAGTAGATCATCTAGAAAGATTAGCCCAACACTAGCACCCCTGTGAGCTTGCCATTGCCATTAATGGTGAACAGCCGAGCACCTCAATGCCACCCCATAGTCGACAGCAGGCTAGAGGAAGAACTAGCCGTGACAACCTTGTCTAGGAGGCAGCCCACCGTCCACCGCCACTCACTGTCCCAGCCGCGAGCGTTGCCAAGCCCTGGACCACGCGCACAAGTCGCGCCCAGACCATGCCGAGCGTGCGCCAGAGCGCCACCCTTGACAAGCTTCCAAAGACCGTGCACCGCCCTCACCGCGTGCACACACGATCACCACCGACCCAGGAGACCGCCAGACATCCCCGTTTGCCGCCCCGTGCCTGCAGCCACCGCCTGCCGTCGAAGACGCCGCCTCTGCCGCGCAGAGCACCGGCCGTTCCAGACCAAACCACACCGCCCCATGCCTCGCGACCAGCTCGTTGAGCATCGCCAGGAGACACCGCACCGTCCCCTACCCTTGCCCATGCCATTAGCCGCCTGTAACGTCGCCCCCGACGAGCTCACTGTGCGCCCCGACGGTCCCCTCGCTCGACTATAAATAGAGGCCACCCCCGCACGATTTCTTCACACCATATCACTCCCCTATCCTCACTGATCGTGCCACACCTTTCTCAGAGCAAGGCGAGCACCACCTCGCCGGAATTTCACCGGAGCCCGCCGCCTCTGGAGAAGAAAGGAGCCAGCGATTGGAGCCGCCCCAGGAGAAGCCACCGGTACCAGGAGGTTCGCCGTCGTCGACTTCGTCGTTCGCCCGCCTCGCCGGCCCTCGCCCGTACCCTGGTGAGCCCCCAGCACCCCTCACTGGCCGTGCTAGGTTTCGTTCTCGCCGGAGTTGTCTCGCGTCGACGATGACCCCCAGCCGTTGGATTAGAACTAGATCGAACGATCCACGTTGCCCCATACCGCTTCGCCCAACCCCGTGTCACTGACGAGTGGGGACACCCACTTAAGCAGCCCGCGGGAGCACTGCGCTTAGCAGGCCAGCTCAGTAACATTTCCCGCGCAGCCCAGCAATTCCAATCAAACCTTTTCTTTTTAAATTCAAACACACTTCTGTACCCAACTTAAAAAATCAACCCAGATCGATTCAGTGCACCAATTTGAATGAAACCAATTTTGTTGGAAAGGTCTGTGAATGCTTAATCCAAGCCCGTTGGATTCAAGTCATTTGGATCTGTAGATCACCCATAGTAAAAATAACAAGGCAGAAGCTTTTCTGCATTCAAACATTTTTCAAATTTAAACCATAAAAGCTTTTGAGTTGTTTCCAACTCTCAAAAATCACATTTAACCATACCTTTCAGAATATATAAAAATATATAGGTTTACTTGCAGAAATAATGTTCAAGTAATAAAAGAATGCTACATAAGCATTTCTAGCCACTATAATGAATTAAAATAAAAGGGTAAAACCTTATTAAATTGTGACACCACTTTAAATCACATTCCCATGGACTACAATATGTGGTGATGACATGTGTAAACATGATCCCATGTTTAGTTTGGAGAATATTAAATCTTAAGTAATTTTTCAATGAGTAGAAATTACTTTTCTTAAAATAAAAAGATTTAAACCAAGCCTTAACCTTGTAATGTTAGAGATGATGCTAGATCATCTATAGGACCCTTGTGTGTGATGATTGCAAGTAGGTAAGTATTGTTTGGTGATTGTGTACCTCGTATTTATTCATAGACACTAGTACCGACCAAGGATACGAGGAGGAAGGAGGATACTACGAAGAAGAAGCCGAGGAGAACTTCAACCACTGCTCTGCACAAGGCAAACTGATATTATACCAATGCAAGCTAACACTTGCAAGATACTATACCTATGCAAGCTTATATTGACACTGATGCAAGCCTAATACTACTAGTGAATGTGCAAGCTAACCCTTGCCAGATACCCTACTGATGCCACAAACCCATACTTGTGATATGACTACTATATGCCTTAAGCATATGTGTACCCACTTGATAAACCAAATCCTAGTTTTATGTGCAAGCTTCTTACTTTATTTCTTTATCAAAGCTTACTTAGAGTTTACTTAAGTGACTGGTAGATACTAGAAAGATATGCTGAAGGTTGCATAAAGAGCATAAAATTTGGCCTAAGCTAGAAACCTTGACATCAGCCTAAGATATAAGGTTGGACCTAGTTGAAACTCCACTAGTTACCAACCCTCATTAGTAGTACCCCCACCTGTAGATGCTAGTGCTAAGCATAAAACTTGATCAACTTTTAGATGGGAATACTTGGTGGAAAAATGGTTATGAAAATCTTGGAATGATGGATCATTCTATTGAAATGTTTTGGACATGTGTTTCCAAACACTTGATGATTCTGGTGATAAAAATGTTGAGGCATGAGCCTTAGCCCTTTATAAAACTGATGGTTGTCTGGATGCGATACCATTCCAATTTTAGCGTACAACCACAATACCCGAATATTGGGTAGGGCTTCACTGGAAACTTATATTCCTTACTATTAGTTCCCTCACGGCCAAGGTCTGAGCTGAGGCTACCTTGTGAAGATTGTCCACCTGTGCAGTACCCAAGATGACAGTGGTCATGGTTGGGAGGCCAAACTCATAGGAGAGGTGCTTATACTAGGGCGTGTAATTGAAAGGTTAGGATTGATTATCTGCATACTGAGTATGGTGAATTCAGGATTTGTTCCTGACGGATGTATCGAATGTTGTGGTGAAAGTGTACAATCTCTGCAGAGTGTCAAACTATTCGAATAGCCGCGTCCGCGGTTATGGACAGTTGGAGTGGCCATACTGTTCCCCCGTCAGACTTTTCAAAATGACTTGTGAAATGAATTGAGACTTTGACTTGACCACAACATAGTTGTGACATGAGTTACAAGTTCCCACTTAGGAGTAATAAAATTGTGACTAGCTTTGGAACTTAGTAGAGATAAACCTTGATTTTTGCAAAACAACCCTAGATCCTAGTGTCCTATTATCCAAAAACCCCTTACCTGTTAGTATTAGTTTGCGAGTACTTAAAGAGTACTCATGGCTTTGTCCCTGGCTATTCCCATGGCCAGACTATGAAGAGGAGTACCTCGAAGATGGACCCCAGGAAGGTTACGACAACTAGGATCATCTCCCATAGTCAGCATTGCCTGTGACCCCGAAGATGGAGCTTCGCCTACGCTACCGTTATTATTACGTATTCCGCTGCTTGATGTTGTATTAAGAACTGGATCATGAGATCCCTATTTGTGTAAGAACTTATGTATCGTTTGTAATGGATGAAGTACTATGGTATCCAATTCTGTTATGTCTCGCAAAAATGGTAATCCTGGGATTGCGATGTATGGCATAACAGGCATCTAGGATTGAAAAATCCGGGTGTTGACAAGTTGGTATCAGAGCCATCCTGACCATAGGAGACCCTAGTTAGATTGGACGTTGACCCAAAAACTTAGTTTCAAAACCAAAGAATAAAAATATTTACGAAAACTTATTCTCATTCTTACCTCTTTAATTCTTTAATAAAACTTCATGTTCCTCAAAAACTCTTGCAAAATAGATAAAATTTTGACACACTTGATCACTCTGCTAATCTACTCATCCTCTATTTTTATAGATGGACGTGAAGTACAGCAAGTTTTACCAACTTGGGAATGGAGGAGACCTTATCTTTGAGAGGGATCTGGATCAGCTTTCGGAACTACTAGAGCGTCCGCATCCCGAGTTCTTCGGAGCTCAGCTCAATGATCAAGGAGGAGAAGATCTACAGTGGCTAATTGTTGCAAGTCTCCGAGGAAAGATTGAACCACCCACTTCGGAGGGAATTCAGTTTACCTTGAGGGAAAACAACTGGCTCGATGGACTTGCCAGAGCAATGCAGGAAGCTCTTTCCCGTCTGTGTGGGCAGAGCATCAATCAGATCAAGGGTACTCGCTTTGAGTTTTTCCCAAGGCGTGATGCAAATGGACAACCACTGGAAGCCCCATACCACCCCGAGCTGAAGACTCAATTGGACCACCTTAGCTTCATGATGTATGATCGTCAGCAGGAATTGGACAACTGCCGTGACTATTGCAACCACAAGTCTGCCATCATCAAGACGAAGGATCAGACCATCGCCATGCTAGCAAAGGATCGCAAGTCTCGTCGCCGTCAGCTCGACAAGAAGGAGCGCATTATTGCCCGTCTGCGCCATCGCATCTCATCTCTGGAAGAGACCATCCACGTGAGAGACATGCAGTTAGAGGAAAGGGAGAATGCCGGAGAGGATCTTCATGGAGACCCTTACTCCTATCTCAGCGATGACGATGATTTTCTGGAGGATCAGGCCATGGACTTCTTCACCGATGAGGATGATTTCGCCTTCATCGATGATGCTGAAGATGATGAAGCCACAGACTCCGAGGAGTAGTAGCACTGAGCACTAGCGTAGTGAGTAGTAGTCGGTCCCACTGTATCGTTGTTTCCAGAATGGTTCTTAAAACCATTTGTTTTTCCTTGTTGTGGTGTGTGTTGTACTGTGTGCTATGAATGAATGAAAAAGCAAGTTGCTAGAAAAATCTGAGTCAAACATTTAAAACTTTTCAAAAACCCAAAACCTTAGAAATTTCCCTCTTTTCTCATGATCTATATCCATCTTCAGATGCCACGTGGAGGAAGTGGTTCAGCCCCGGACCTGATGTTGCAGATCCTACAAATGTTGACTTCTGACCGCGAAGCTGAAAGAGCGGAACGTCAAGACAACCTAGCCACTCTGCAACAGATAGCCCAGCTAGCCCATAACAACCAAGGCCATGGAAATCAGGACAACCACGGATCTAAGCTCAAGAATTTCCAGAATACCAACCCACCCGTTTTCACCAAGTCAGAAGAACCCCTAGATGCCGATGATTGGCTGCAAACCATGGAAAACAACTTAGAAGTAGCAGGAGTCGAAGCCAACGAGAAAATCCTGTTTGCCACCCATTATCTAGCCGGAGATGCCAGGGCATGGTGGAACAGTGTTCGTGCAATGACCGGAGGCCAGATGATGACCTGGGAGGAATTCAAGGTCAAGTTTAGCAGAACCCATGTGCCACCGGGTTTGATCAAGAGAATGAGAGACGAGTTCCGAGAATTGAAGCAACGAAGGATGACTGTAGTGGAATACCGTGACAAATTTTTGTCATTAGCTAGGTATGCCCCGGACGAGATAGACACCGAAGCCAAGAAGAAAGAAAGATTCCTGAATGGTCTGCATGACGAGATGCAGACAGTGTTAGTCAATATCCCCTTTGTTGATATTGAAGCCTGTGTCGACTCTGCTATCCAGATGGAAGGAAAGATCAACCAGGCCAATGAGAACCGCAAGCGTCGCATGATGCATCAACCAGGAACCCATCAGACCCCAAAGTATCGCCCCAACCCATCTCCAGGATTTGCTCCAAGAACCAACAGACCCCCTATGACCCGTCCGACCTATCCCAACCGTGGAAACCCTAGACCCGGAGGAAATCACAACAACCCTGGCAACTCTAGCAATTTCACCCGTGCCCCACCCAAGTTCAACACCAACAATGCTACCGCCAACCCTAACACTGCCCCGGGGACTGGAAGCAATGTTGTGCCTGTCGCAGCCAAGGACAAGTCACAAGTGACCTGTTATGACTGTGTAAATAAAGGCCATTATTCCAACGAGTGCCCCAACAAGAAGAATGCTACAGCCCCCAACGCCAATGTCCCAGCTCAGCAGCAGCGTCGTGTCCAGCCAGGGAGAAGAATTGCCCCAGGGAATTCACTCAACTGCAATGGCCGTCTTTTTCTCATGCATGCTGAAGAAGCTCAGGAAGCGCTAGACGTCGTGCTGGGTATGTTTTCTATTAATTCAGTACTTGCAAGAGTGTTGTCTGATTCTGGTGCATCGCATTCATTTGTCACCAAAGAATTTGCCTGCACTAGTAAAATTCAACCAACAAAATTGAAGCATGTGATGATTGTACAAATTCCCAGATCAACCACCAAGGCTAGGCAAATTTGCAAGGCCGTCCCTATCCGAATCCATGGCATAGATTTTTGTGCTAACCTAATAGTACTCGGAACTAAAGGTTTGGAAGTAGTACTAGGAATGGATTGGATGTCCAAACATAAAGGATTGATTGACTGTGCCAAGAAAGCCATCACCATGACCAGTACCACCGGAATATCAGTCGAGCATATATCTGAAACCTTACCTCGCCAATTCAAGTGTAACAAAAGTATAGCCCAACCTACCATTGACCAAGTTCGGATAGTCTGCGAATACCCCGATGTATTTCCAGATGTTTTGCCCGGTATGCCCCCAGATCGGGATATCGAGTTTATCATCGAACTAATCCCCGGAACAGGACCCATAGCCCAGAGACCCTATAGTATGAACCCGTCAGAACTAGAAGAACTGAAGAAGCAACTGGATTCCATGTTGGAAATCGTATTGATTCAACCAAGTGCGTCCCCATGGATATCACCTGTCTTGTTTGTGGACAAGAAGGATGGAGGTAACCGTTTGTGTACGGATTATCGGAAGTTGAATGATGTCACCATCAAGAACAAGTACCCCTTACCTAAGATAGAAGATTTGTTTGATCAGTTGACCGGTGCCCAAGTGTTTTCTAAGATTGATCTTAGGACTAGCTATCATCAACTCAAGATTCGTGCAGAGGATATTCCAAAGACTGCCTTTACCACCAGATATGGATTGTACGAGTATACAGTCATGTCTTTTGGATTAACCAATGCCCCCGCTTATTTCATGAACCTCATGAATAAGATTTTTATGGACTTCCAGGATAAGTTTGTCGTTGTTTTCATCGATGACATTCTGATTTATTCCAAATCAGAAGAAGAACATACGCTACACCTAAGGACCATTCTTGGAACCCTTAGAGAGCATCAGCTGTATGCAAAATTTAGCAAATGTGAATTCTGGTTATAGGAAGTAGGATTCCTCGGTCACATCGTATCAGCCAGAGGAATTGCCGTTGACCCTGCCAAAGTGAAAGATGTAGAAGATTGGCAAGCCCCAACCACTCAAACCCAAGTTCGTGCTTTTCTCGGATTGGCGGGATATTACCGCAAATTTGTAGAAGGATTCTCTAGTATCGCCCGACCCATGACCCAATTGCTGAAGAAGGACAAGAAGTTTGAATGGACCGACAAATGTGAAGCGAGTTTTCAAGAACTCAAAAGGAGATTGATTTCAGCCCCAATCTTGATCATGTCGGATATCACGAAGCCCTTCGATGTGTATTGTGACGCATCCAAGATTGGTCTGGGATGTGTGCTAATGCAAGAAGGCAAAGTTATATCTTATCTATCGCGACAATTGAAGCAACATGAACAAAATTACCCAACCCATGACCTCGAACTCGCAGCCGTAGTTCTAGCCCTGAAGACATGGAGACATTACCTGATGGGAAACCGTTGTGAGATTTATTCGGATCACAAGAGCCTAAAGTATATATTCACTCAGAAGGAGCTGAATATGAGACAGAGAAGATGGATTGAGCTAATCAAGGATTACGACCTGGACATTCACTATCACCCTGGTAAAGCCAATGTGGTAGCCGATGCCCTTAGCAGATTGCCGTGCCGCTTGAACTCCATGATTTTGAAGGAGCAACCAAGTTTGCACAAAGAGATGGAAGATTTTCGAATAGAATTAGTAAGTGAAGGATTTTTGGCTAGCATAGAACTTCAACCCACTTTGATCAGTCAGATTAAGGAGGCGCAGAAAGGAAATTCCAGTATCGACGGAATCAAGCGTCGTATCAGTACAGGCAAAGTACCCGGATTCACCGAGGACGAAGAAGGAGTTTTGTGGTACAAAGGACGCCTTTGTGTACCATCAGATTCTGAGTTAAAAGAAGTTATCTTGAAGGAGGCTCATGATACTCTTTATTCTATCCATCCCGGAGGAACTAAGATGTATCAAGATTTGAAAGAGGAATTTTGGTGGCATAAGATGAAGAGAGAAATCGGAAGCTATATCGCCATGTGTGATATATGTCAGCGAGTCAAGGCCGGACATCAAAGACCCGCTGGATTGTTGCAACCTTTGCAAATTCCGGAATGGAAATGGGATTCTGTAGGAATGGATTTTATCAATGTACTACCTACTTCTAGTAGGGGAAATGACTCTATTTGGGTCATAGTGGACAGATTGTCCAAAGTCGCCCATTTCTTGCCCGTAAAAACCACCTATCAGAGTTCGAAGCTAGCGGAGTTGTACATCGCTAGAATCGTTAGTTTGCATGGAGTCCCCAAGAACATAGTATCGGATCGAGGAACTCAGTTTACCTCGAGATTCTGGAAGAAAGTCCAAGAAGGTTTAGGAACCCGCCTAGATTTCAGTACCACGTATCACCCTCAGACCGATGGACAAATGGAGCGAGTAAACCAAATACTCGAAGATATGCTGAGAGCATGTGTGTTAGAATATGGATCCAAATGTGAAGACTGTCTGCCGTTTGCAGAATTTTCATACAACAACAGTTATCAAGCCAGTTTGCAAATGGCCCCATTTGAATTCATGTACGGAAGAAAGTGCCGCACCCCTTTGAACTGGTCGGAAGTAGGAGAGAGTCAGATCTTCGGACCCAACATCCTATGAGAAGCAGAAGAGAAGGTTCACAAGATTCGTGAGCACCTCAAGACAGCCCAATCCCGACAGAAGAGTTACTCCGACAAGAGACGTCGAGACCTCGCCTTCAACATAGGAGATTTTTTTTATCTAAAAGTGTCGCCATTTAAGGGAATGCAGCGTTTCCAACTCAAAGGAAAGTTAGCCCCCAGATATATCGGACCTTTTGAAATTTTGAACCGTCGAGGACAAGTATCATATCAACTGGAACTACCTGAAGAGATGTCAGCTGTGCACAATGTGTTCCATATCTCGTTATTTCGCAAGTGACTCGAAGTCCCCGAGAAGACCGAAGTGTTCAAGAATATCGATCACCGGACCATAGAGATCAACGATGACCTGACCTATCCCGAAGTACCCATCCGCATTTTGGAATAAGCTTTTCGTACTACCCGAACCCGAAGCATCAAGTTTCTCAAGATTCAGTGGAGCAACCACACAGAAGAGGAAACTACCTGGGAGCGCGAAGATCACATCAGGACGGAGTTTCCCGATCTCTTCAAATTCTAGGTAATCTTGTTATCCTTTTTCAAATCTCGGGACGAGATTTTGTTTAAGGGGGGAAGGTTTGTAACATCCCAAAAATACCAAACTCTAATCATCAAAATTAGGGTTAACAAAAACTTTTCTAAGTAAACCCATGAATGCATGTATATGTGTATGCATGGATTTTGAATTTCTTTAAAAACCACCTTGTTTGTGCCATTGCTTGTAAAATGTTTCTTAGGTGAAATGAACATCATCTAAAACATTTCCCACACTTTTCCTAAAGACAAGTAAATCAAAACAAATATATTAAGTGAACGGTCATTTTGACCAATTTAACTCCCATGCCTACTTTGGTTGTCTCAAACTTTCAAAACCTAACATAAACTTTTCTGGATCTTTGCACCCCTTGAATGTACTCATAACAAAGTATCAAGGCCCACTTTGTGATCATCCAGAAACTTTCAAATGCATAGTTTAAATTACAACTCAAAATTGAATCTTCTTCATATGGGAAGATCCCACTTTTTCAAAAACCACTCAAACAAGCTCAACTTTCAAAACCAAAGATTCTGCAGACTCACCAGCACCAATCTAGCAAACCCACCAAAATTCATTTCAAAATTCAAAACTTGATTTCATGCGGCCATTTCATCAAACAGGTTGCAGACACAAATCAAACAAAACAACAAACACTATAATGTGCAGTGATTCTTGCCTAACTTGTTCCCTAGTTAGCTCACACACAACTCAGTAGATCATCTAGAAAGATTAGCCCAACACTAGCACCCCTGTGAGCTTGCCATTGCCATTAATGGTGAACAGCCGAGCACCTCAATGCCACCCCATAGTCGACAGCAGGCTAGAGGAAGAACTAGCCGTGACAACCTTGTCTAGGAGGCAGCCCACCGTCCACCGCCACTCACTGTCCTAGCCGCGAGCGTTGCCAAGCCCTGGACCACGCGCACAAGCCGCGCCCAGACCATGCCGAGCGTGCGCCAGAGCGCCACCCTCGACCAGCGTCCACAGACCGCGCGCCGCCCTCACCGCGTGCACACACGATCACCACCGACCCAGGAGACCACCAGACATCCCCGTTTGCCGCCCCGTGCCATACAGCCACCGCCCGCCGTCGAAGACGCCGCCTCTGCCGCGCAGAGCACCGGCCGTTCCAGACCAAACCACACCGCCCCATGCCTCGCGACCATGTCGTTGAGCATCGCCAGGAGACACCGCACCGTCCCCTACCCTTTCCCATGCCATTAGCCGCCTGTAACGTCGCCCCCGACGAGCTCACCGTGCGCCCCGAAGGTCCCCTCGCTCGACTATAAATAGAGGCCACCCCCGCCCGATTTCTTCACACCATCTCACTCCCCTCTCCTCACTGATCGTGCCACACCGTTCTCAGAGCAAGGCGAGCACCACCACGCCGGAATTTCACCGGAGCCCGCCGCCTCTGGAGAAGAAAGGAGCCAGCGATTGGAGCCGCCCCAGGAGAAACCACCGGTACCAGGAGGTTCGCCGTCGTCGACTTCGTCGTTCGCCCGCCTCACCGACCCTCGCCCGTACCCCGGTGAGCCCCCAGCACCCCTCACTGGCCGCGCTAGGTTAGCAGGCCGGCCCACTTAAGCAGCCCGTGGGAGCACTGCGCTTAGCAGGCCGGCCCAGTAACATTCTGTAGAAGATAAAATTCTAAGTACTTAGTCGTGTCCCCGGTTATGGACAACTCTGAGCAACTAAGGCCTGAAGCTATGGAAGATCTCGACATTCCAATTTCTCAAAATAAAACTTCATGGTGTCAACAAGGGATTTGAAGCACTTGGCGTCTTCCAAGAAGTTCAGAAAGATTTGACAAAAGATCAAAACTATTTTGAAAAGATAGGATAAAACTATATTGCTTTCTGCAAAAGAGCCTAAACCCCACTTAGCCAAATATGCATGTAATGATAGGATCCACTTATTTCTACATAGTAGTGAAACTTGCCAATACAATTCAAATGTATTGACCCTTGTGGCTGCAACTTATTATTTGCAGGTTTGTTTGATGTTAGTGAAGTGTGTTGAATAGGATTACAAGACTACAACCAACATGATTGCATGTGGCACTTTGAAGATGAAGGACTCCATGCTATATAGTTATTTCTGCTGCATTGTAATGAGATAGCCAAATGAGCTATGTAAGATGTAAAGAATTATTTTATTCCTGGTTATAAAGTTGTATTATGACCTTTGATTCTAGATATTACATCTTAACTGTGGATGCTAGCTATTTATCCAGGGACTAGCATTGTAAACACAGGGAATCTCTACCTTATTAAAGGTTGAGAACCTTACAGATAGTATCAGAGCACTGTGTTTCCTGTAGGATTGTAACCCTAGGATTGGACAAACCCCTTAGAAAAATAGGAGTTGTTTTTGTTCCAAAACTTATTTACAAACAATCTTGTAAACTCTTTCCTCAACCTTTTTGGTTTTGATTCTACATCTCTTATATTTCAACTTGATGGACAAAGCCTTCACCATGACCAATGACTTCCACTTTAGTTCCACCAAAGATTTCAACCTAGACATCACTAAGGACTACAAGTGAAAAACCAAGAGACATTAGATTGCCTACCAATACATTGATATCATATTGGTGTATGGATCATATTGACCTATGAGGTATGACTATACTAAGTTAATTAATTCAAGAAAACTTGTTGCTGCCTCCAACTCATGGGTTAAGCTCATAATTTGTTAAGTGGATAGTTGCTTGTTGATTGATTGATTTAAACTTGGTTGTTTTGAGTTGTGTGTTAGAACTTCCTTAGGTCTATCTGCCATTACTCATCCCTATCAAACCAACAGATGCCTCCCCGTCGTGCCAACCCCAACCAAAACAACAATAACAACACCTGTCAACACCCGGATTTTTAATCCCAGATGCCTGTTATGCCATACATCGCAATCCCAGGATTACCATTTTTGCGAGACATAACAGAATTGGATACCACAGTACATCATCCATTACAAACCGTACATAAGTTCTTACACAAATAGGGACCTCATGATCTAGTTCTTAATACAACTTCAAGCAGCGGAATACGTAATAATAACGGCAGCGTAGGCGAAGCTCCATCTTCGGGGTTCACAGGCAATGCTGACGATGGGAGATGATCCTAGTTGTCGTAACCTTCCTGAGGTCCATCCTCCAGGTACTCCTCTTCATAGTCTGGCCACGGGAATAGCCAGGGACAAATCCATGAGTACTCTTTAAGTACTCGCAAACTAATACTAACAAGTGACAGGGGTTTCTTGTAATAGGACACTAAGCTCTAGGGTTGTTTTGCAAAAAGCTAGATTTATCTCTACTAAGTTCAGAAGTAAGAGAGCTAATTGAAGTTTATAACACCTAAGTGGGAACTTGTATCTCATGCCACAACCCTGTTGTGGTCAAGTCAAAGTCTCAGTTTATTTCACAAATCTTTTGAAAACATCTGACGGGGGAACAGTATAGCCACTCCAACTGTCCATAACCGCGGACGCGGCTATTCGAATAGTTTTGTACACTTTCACCACAACATTCGATACATCCGTCAGGAACAAATCCTGAATTCACCATACTCAGTATGCGGATAATCAATCCTAACCTTTCAATTACACGCCCTAGTATAAGCACCTCTCCTGTGAGTTTGGCCTCCCAACCATGACCAACTGTCATCTTGGGTACTGCACAGGTGGACAATCTTCACAAGGTAGCCTCAGCTCAGACCTTGGCCGTGAGGGAACTAATACTAAGGTATATAAGTTTCCAGTCAAGCCCTACCCAATCTTCGGGTATTGTGGTTGTACGATAAAATTGGAATGGTATCGCATCCAGACAACCATCAGTTTTATAAAGGTCTAAGGCTCATGCCTCATCATTTTCATCACCAAAATCATCAAGTGTTCGGAAACACATGTCCAAAACATTTCAATAGAATGATCCATCATTCCAAGGTTTTCATAACCATTTTTCCACCAAGTATTCCCATCTAAAGTTGATCAAGTTTTATGCTTAGCACTAGCATCTACAAGTGGGGGTAAGCACTAATGAGGGGTGGTACACTAGTGGAGTTTAACTAAGTTTAATCTTATGCCTTAGGATGACATCAAGATTATCTAGCTTAGGCCAAGTTTTATGCTCTTTATGCAACCTTCAATTATCTTTCTAAATCTACCATTTACTTAAGTAAGCTCTAAGTACTAGCTTTGATAAAGAAATAAAGTAATAAAGCTTGTAAGTAAAACTAGGATTGGTTTACCAAGTAGATAGGATCATCTATGCTTAAGGCATATAGTTGGCATGGTGACAAGCAAGTATTGGCTTGCATACGTAAAGTGGTCTTGCAAGTGTTAGCTTGCACATTCAACTAGTAGTATCAGGCTTGCACAGTATCAGTATAAGCTTGCTAAATTGCAAGTGTTAGCTTGCATTGGTCCACTTGGTTAATAAAGCTTGCCTTGTGCAGAGCAGTGGTTGAAGTTCTCCTCGGCTTCTTCTTCGTAGAATCCTCCTTCCTCCTCGTATCCTTGGTTGGTACTAGCGTCTATAAATACATACGATATACACAATCACCAAACAATACTTAACTACTTGCAATCATCACACAAATGGGTCCTATAGATGATCTAACATCATCACTAACATTACAAGATTAAGGTTTGGTTTAATTCCTTTTATTTGTAGAAAAGTAATTTCTACTCATTGAAAAACTACTTAAGATTTAATATTCTCCAAACCAAACATGGGATCATGTTGACACATGTCATCACCACATATTTTAGTCCATGGGAATGTGATTTAAAGTGCTGTCACAATTTAATAAGGTTTTACTCTTTTATTTTAATTAATTAAAGTGGCTAGAAATGCCTATGGGGCATTCTTTTATTACTTGAACATTCTTTCTGTAAGTAAACCTTTATATTTTTATATATTCTGAAAGGTATGGTTAAATGTGATTTTTGAGAGTTGGAATCAACTCAAAATCTATTATGGTTTTAATTTGAAAAATGTTTGAATGCAGAAAAGCTTCTGCCTTGTTATTTTTACCATGGATGATCTATAGATCCAAATGACTTGAATCCAACGGGCTTGGATTCAGCATTCCTAGACCTTTCTAACAAAATTGGTTTCATTAAATTTGGTTCACGGAATCGACCTGGGTTGATTTTTGAAATTGGGTACAGAAGTGTGTTTGAAATAAAATGGAAAAGGTTAAATTCAAATAACTGGGCTGCGCGGGAAAGGTTAACGGGCCGGCCCAGTGACACTCCGTGGCGCAGGGCTCAGCTGACAGGGGGTTCCACCAGTCAGTGGCTCTTTAAACGCGAAGTGGTACGGGGCAGTATGGGACGTTCGATCTGGTTCTAATCCAACGGCTGAGAGTCATCGTCGACGTTGAGCAACGCCGGCGAGACAGAAACCTAGCGCGGCCAGTGGGGGTTGCTGGGGGCTCACCGGGGTTCGGGCGAGGGTCGGCGAGGCGGGCGAACGACGAAGTCGACGACGGCGAACTCAGGGGTGGTCGCAGCTGCTCCTGGGGTGGACGAAATCGACGGCGCCTTTCTTCTCCAGAGGCGGCCTGCTCCGGCGCAATTCCGGCGATGCGCTGCTCGCCTTGCTCCGGTACTGAGGTGGGATGGTTCTAGGTGAGAGAGGAGTGGAATGGTGTGAAGAATTCGAGCGGGGGAGGCCTCTATTTATAGTCGCGATGGTGAGACCGAACGGCATGGGCAGGCGATGGTGGCGACACGGCAACGGGCTTCTAGAGGCATGGCCGGCGGTCGCGATCGCTTTGTGGTCTCCTGGCGATGCTCTATGGCTTTAATGCGCGTGTAGGGGCGGTGCGTTTTGGTCTGGAACATGCGACGCTTTCCGCGGTAGAGGCGGCGTCTTCGACGGCGAGCGGTGGCTACGGGGCACGGGCAGTGCAATGGGCATGTCTTGCGTGTTCCTGGGATGGTGGCGATCGTGTATGCACGCGGCGAGGGCGGCGCGCGGTCTGTGGGCTTCGGTCGAGTGTGGCGCTCTGGCGCATGCTCGGCACGGTTGGCAGAGGCATGGAGGCGGCGTTCCTGGGTTCTGTGTTCGACGTCTTCGAGGCAGGGCTGGTCGAGAGGGGGCGGTGAAGCATGGGTGATCTCCCAGACAAGGTTGGCACG
The DNA here is from genome assembly GCA_916181665.1 of Avena sativa. NCBI lineage: Eukaryota > Viridiplantae > Streptophyta > Magnoliopsida > Poales > Poaceae > Avena > Avena sativa. The sequence continues at coordinate 109,979,572 of OV702285.1, read as the reverse complement.
GCTAGTTTCCTCCCTAGCTTGCTGTCGACATGTGGGTGGCAAGGGTGGCTTCGGCTGTTCACCATTGATGGTTTTGTCAAGATCACAGTGGTGCTAGTGCTTGGTTAATCTTGCTAGATGATCTACTGAGCTGGTTGTGAGCTAGATAGGGAACCAGTTAGGCTCAAAACACTGCACACTATAGTGTTTTGATTTTGTTTGATTTGTGTCTGCCAAGTGTTTGATGAAATGGCCGCATGAATTCAAGTTTTGAATTTTGAAAAGATTTTTGGTGTGTGTGCTAGGTTGGTGCTGGTGAGTCTGCAGATGCTTGGGTTTTGAAAGTTGAGCTTGTTTGAGTGGTTTTTGAAGAAGTGGGATCTTCCCATATGATAAAGATTCAATTTTGAATTGTCATTTAAACTATGCATTTGAAAGTTTTTGGATGATCACAAGGTGGGCCTTGATACTTTGTTATGAGTACAATCAAGGGGTGCAAAGATCCAGAAATTTTTTTGTTAGGTTTTGAAAGTTTGAGACAACCAAAGTAGGCATGGGAGTTAAATTGGTCAAAATGACCATTCACTCATTTAACTTTGTTTTGATTTATTTATCTTTGGGAAAAGTTTGGGAAATGTTTAGGTGATGTTTATTTCACCTAAGAAACATTTTACAAGCAAGGAAACACACAAACAAGGTGGTCCAAAAGAATTCAAAATGAAATGCATACTCACATGCATGCTTCCATAATTTTATTTAGAAAAGTTTTTGTTAACCCTAATTTTGATGATTAGAGTTTGATGATCCAAGTTTAGTATTTTTGGGATGTTACAAACCTTCCCCCCTTAAACAAAATCTCGTCCCGAGATTTGAAAAAGGACAAAAAAGATTACCTAGGATTTGAAGAGATCGGGAAACTCTGTCCTGATGTGATCTTCACGCTCCCAGGTAGCTTCCTCTTCTGTGTGGTTGCTCCACTGTATCTTGAGAAACTTGATGCTTCGGGTTCGGGTAGTCCTGAAAGCTTCTTCCAAAATATGGATGGGTACTTCGGGATAGGTCAGGTCATCGTTGATCTCTATGGTCCGGTGGTCGATATTTTTGAACACTTCGTTCTTCTCGGGGACTTCGAGACACTTGCGAAGTAACGAGATATGGAACACATTGTGCACAGATGACATCTCTTCGGGTAGTTCCAATTGATACGACACTTCTCCTCGACGGTTCAGAATCTTGAAAGGTCCGATATATCTGGGGGCTAACTTTCCTTTGAGTTGGAAACGTTGCATTCCCTTCAATGGCGACACTTTCAGATAAACAAAATCTCCTATGTTGAAGGCGAGGTCTCTACGTCTCTTGTCGGCGTAACTCTTCTGTCTCGACTGGGCGGTCTTGAGGTGCTCACGAGTCGTGTGAACCTTCTCTTCTGCTTCTCGTAGGATATCGGGTCCAAAAATCTAACTCTCTCCTACTTCCGACCAGTTCAAAGGGGTGCGACACTTCCTTCCGTACATGAATTCAAATGGGGCCATTTGCAAACTGGCTTGATAACTGTTATTGTAGGAAAATTCTGCAAACAGCAGACAGTCTTCCCACTTGGATCCATATTCTAACACACATGCTCTCAGCATATCTTCGAGTATTTGATTTACTCGCTCCGTTTGTCCATCGGTCTGAGGGTGATACGCGGTGCTGAAATCTAGGCAGGTTCCTAAACCTTCTTGGACTTTCTTCCAGAATCTCGAGGTAAACTGAGTTCCTCGATCCGATACGATGTTCTTGGGGACTCCATTCAAACTAACTATTCTAGAGATGTACAACTCCGCTAGCTTCGAACTCTGATGTGTGGTTTTAACGGGCAAGAAATGGGCGACTTTGGACAATTTGTCCACTATGACCCAGATAGAGTCATTTCCCCTACTAGAAGTAGGCAGTCCAGTGATAAAGTCCATTCCAACGGAATCCCATTTCCATTCCGGAATTTGCAAAGGTTGCAACTGTAGGGTTCGCAGCATAGAAAACAAAAAATTTCCTACGATGTGAACTATATACCAAGATCTATCTACTAGATACAAACAACGGGCGGATGTATATCCGTAGAGAACATACCCTTGAAGACCGACAAAGCTTAACGAGTTCAACTCGTGGTTGATGTAGACGATCTCTTGCCGATCTCAAGATCGAGAGGAAGTCCTAGCGCCGCAAATCAGCAGCGCATCCGTGCTCGCACACACGTTCGAGGCACCGAGCAACCTCCGCCTCCTCGCTCCAGCGATGCAGCGGAAGCACAACTCTTTCTTGCCGAATAGCCACCGGGAACATGTATCTCGCTAGTCCGAGACCATGGGGGATAAATTCTAGAGGGGGAGAGAGATCCTTCACGAGGAGGTGTGAGAGACAAGTGAGGAGGGGGGCTCCTTTTATAGGAGGAGGGGGGAACCCCAAGGGGGTGGCCGGCGCATGGGGCTGCCCCCTTGCCCTCCCCTCTTCATGTGGGTGGACACTCCACTCACAAATCTCCTTTAAATTCCCTCCACTCAAAAGTCCACTCAAATTCCCATTAAATTTCCACCAAATTTAATGCAAACTCTCATTAAATAAAACTCTTTTATTTTATTCAGAATTTTTTCAATTACTTTAATGACAAACATTCACAAATAACCCCTTGCTAGAATTCTATTTCACATGCATAACCACTTTATGCAATTTCACCCGAAAACCTGTTTCGGTATCTAGTGAAATAAATTCCTGCGCTTGTTCATTCTTTCGGCATGAAACATTTGCTCCAATTGGATGTCGGTGTCTATTAAGTGTGTCACCCTACGGTTCCTGAATAATGCGGACATGATCGAGACCCCTCTCGGATCAATAATCATAAGCGGGATCTGGAGACCCATACTGACTCCCACACATTCAACGATGACTTTCTTGTGATCGTCGGAACCTTTTACGCTAGTATCTTAATCCCTTTGTTTCACGATATATTACATGTCCGAGATCGGTATCTCCATACCTAGTTTGATCTCGTTACCGACATGCACTCTTTTCTCGTTCCTGTGATATAACATTCTAGTGATCAAATCACTTGCTTGCAAGCTAATCAATGTGATATCACCGAGAGGGCCCAGAGTATATCTATCCGTCATCGGGATGAACAAATTCCACTCTCGATCCATGAGCCTCAACATAACACTTTATTAGTTCTGAATCCATCTTTATAATCACCCTGTTACGGTGTGACGTTTGATGTTATCAAGAAACTCTTCCGGTGTTAGTGATTAACATGATCTCATGGTCTAAGGATTAGGATCACTTCGTAAGTTTTTATAGCAATATAAACTCAATGACTTTGATCGTAATGCTATACTTCGGATGAATGTTCATCACACCATTACACTAATGTTGTGATCCCGTTATTAACAACATCCAATGTCCATGATCAGGAAACCTTGATCATCTTGTTAATCAACGAGCTAGTTTATGAGAGAGGCATAACTAGGAACTTTCTGTTTGTTTATTAAACACACATGTATTAACGTTTCCGTATTAATACAATTATAGCATGCAAAATAAACATCTATCATATACTTGGAATACACATAATAAACACTTTATTATTGCCTCTCAGGGCATATTCCCTTCAGCAACAATCTAGCGGGTCTTTGATGTCCTGCCTTGACTCGCTGACAAATATCACACTTGGCGATATAGCTTCCGATTTCTCTCTTCATCTTATGCCACCAAAATTGCTCTTTTAAATCTTGATACATCTTAGTTCCTCCGGGATGGATAGAATAATGAGTATCATGAGCTTCCTTGAGAATAACTTCTTTCAACTCAGAATATGCTGGTACACAAAGGTGTCCTTTGTACCACAGAACTCCTTCTTCGTCTTCGGTGAATCCAGGTACTTTGCCTGTACCGATACGACGCTTGATTCTGTCGATACTAGCATTTCCTTTCTGCGCCTCTTTAATCTGACTAATCAAAGTGGGCTGGAGTTCTATGCTAGCCAAAAATCCTTCACTTACTAATTCTATTCGAAAATCTTCCATCTCTTTGTGCAGGCTTGGTTGCTCCTTCAAAATCATGGAATTCAAGCGGCACGGCAATCTGCTAAGTGCATCGGCTACCACATTGGCTTTACCAGGGTGATAGTGAATGTCCAGATTGTAATCCTTGATTAGCTCAATCCATCTCCTCTATCTCATATTCATCTCCTTCTGAGTGAATATATATTTCAAACTCTTGTGATCCGTATAGATCTCACAACGGTTTCCCATCAGGTAATGCCTCCATGTCTTCAGGGCTAGAACTACGGCTGCGAGTTCGAGGTCATGGGTTGGGTAATTTTGCTCATGTTGCTTCAGTTGTCGAGATAGATAAGATATAACTTTGCATTCTTGCATTAGCACACATCCGAGACCGATCTTGGATGCATCACAATACACATCGAAGGGCTTCGTGATATCTGGCATGACCAAGATTGGGGCTGAAATCAATCTCCTCTTGAGTTCTTGAAAACTCTCTTCACATTTGTCGGTCCATTCAAACTTCTTGTCCTTCTTCAGCAATTGGGTCATGGGTCGGGCGATACTCGAGAATCCTTCTACGAATTTGCGGTAATATCCCGCCAATCCGAGAAAAGCACGAACTTGGGTTTGAGTGGTTGGGGCTTGCCAATCTTCTACATCTTTCACTTTGGCAGGGTCAACGGCAATTCCTCCGGCTGATACAATGTGACCGAGGAATCCTACCTCCTGTAACCAGAATTCACATTTGCTAAACTTTGCATACAGCTGATGCTCTCTAAGGGTTCCAAGAATGGTCCTTAGGTGTAGCTCATGTTCTTCTTCTGATTTGGAATAAATTAGAATGTCATCGATTAAAACAACGACAAACTTATCCAAGAAGTCCATAAAAATCTTATTCATGAGATTCATGAAATAAGCGAGGGCATTGGTTAATCCAAAGGACATAACGGTATACTCGTATAATCCATATCTGGTGGTAAAGGCAGTCTTGGGAATATCCTCTGCCCGTGAGTTGATGATAGCCAGTCCTAAGATCAATCTTAGAAAACACTTTGGCACCGGTCAACTGATCAAACAAATCTTCTATCTTGGGCAAGGGGTACTTGTTCTTGATGGTGACGTCATTTAACTTCCGATAATCCGTACACAAACGGTTACCTCCATCCTTCTTGTCCACAAACAAGACAGGTGATCTCCATGGTGACGCACTTGGTTGAATCAATCCTATTTCTAGCATGGCATCTAGTTGCTTCTTCAGTTCTGCTATGTCAACACCCGGATTTTTCAATCCTAGATGCCTGTTATGCCATACATTACAATCCCAGGATTACCATTTTTGCGAGACATAACAGAATTGGATACCATAGTACATCATCCATTACAAACGATACATAAGTTCTTACACAAATAGGGATCTCAGGATCCAGTTCTTAATACAACATCAAGCAGCGGAATACGTAATAATAACGGTAGCGTAAGCGAAGCTCCATCTTCGGGGTCACGGGCAATGCTGACGATGGGAGATGATCCTAGTTGTCGTAACCTTCCTGGGGTCCATCTTCCAGGTACTCCTCTTCATATTCTGGCCATGGGAATAGCCAGGGACAAAGTCATGAGTACTCTTTAAGTACTCGCAAACTAATACTAATAGGTAAAGGGTTTTTTTGGATAATATGACACTAGGCTCTAGGGTTGTTTTGCAAAAGCCAGATTTATCTCTACTAAGTTCTAAAGCTAGTCACAATTTTATAACTCCTAACTGGGAACTTGTATTTCATATCACAACTCTATTGTGGTCAAGTCAAAGTCTTAGTTCATTTCACAGGTCATTTTGAAAAGTCTGACGGGGGAACAGTATGGCCACTCCAACTGTCCATAACCGCGGACGCGGCTATTCGAATAGTTTGACACTCTGCAGAGATTGTACACTTTCACCACAACATTCGATACATCCGTCAGGAACAAATCCTGAATTCACCATACTCAATATGCGGATAATCAATCCTAACCTTTCGATTACACGCCCTAGTATAAGCACCTCTCCTGTGAGTTTGGCCTCCCAACCATGACCAACTGTCATCTTGGGTACTGCATAGGTGGACAATCTTCACAAGGTAGCCTCAGCTCAGACCTTGGCCGTGAGGGAACTAATACTAAGGAATATAATTTTCCAGTCAAGCCCTACCCAATATTCGGGTATTGTGGTTGTACGATAAAATTGGAATGGTATCGCATCCAGACAACCATCAGTTTTATAAAGGGCTAAGGCTCATGCCTCAACATTTTTATCACCAAAATTCTCAAGTGTTTGGAAACACATGTCCAAAACATTTCAATAGAATGATCCATTATTCCAAGGTTTTCATAACCATTTTTCCACCAAGTATTCCCATCTAAAAGTTGATCAAGTTTTATGCTTAGCACTAGCATCTATAGGTGGGGGTAGTACTAATGAGGGGTGGTAACTAGTGGAGTTTCAACTAAGTACAACCTTATGTCTCAGGCTGATGTCAAGGTTTCTAACTTAGGCCAAATTTTATGCTCTTTATGCAACCTTCAGCATCTTTCCAATATCTACCAGTCACTTAAGTAAACTCTAAGTAAGCTTGATAAAGAAATAGAGTAAGAAGCTTGCACATAGAACTAGGATTGGTTTATCAAGTGGGTATGATCACATATGCTTAAGGCATATAGTAGTCATAGAACAAGTATGGGTTGTTGAATCAGTAGGGTATCTTGCAAGGGTTAGCTTGCATAGGTCAACTTGATTAGTAAGGCTTGCATAGGTATAGTATCAGCTTGCATCAATATCAGTATAAGCTTGCTAAATTGCAAGTGTTAGCTTGCAAGGTTACTAGCTTGCCTTGTGCAGAGCAGTGGTTGAAGTTCTCCTCGGCTTCTTCTTCGTAGTATCCTCCTTCCTCCTCGTATCCTTGGTCGGTACTAGCGTCTATGAATAAATACGAGGTACACAATCACCAAACAATACTTAACTACTTGCAATCATCACACACAAGGGTCCTATGGATGATCTAGCATCATCCCGAACATTACAAGGTTAGGGATTGATTTAAATCATTTTATTTTTAGAAAAGTAATTTCTACTCATTGAAAAGCTACTTAAGATTTAATATTCTCCAAACCCAACATGGGATCATGTTGACATATGTCATCACCACACATTGTAGTGCATGGGAATGTGATTTAAAGTGGTGTCACAATTTAATAAGGTTTTACCCTTTTATTTTAATTAATTAAAGTGGCTAGAAATGCTTATGTAGCATTCTTTTATTACTTGAACATTATTTCTACAAGTAAACCTATATATTTTTATATATTCTGAAAGTTATGGTTAAATGTGATTTTTGAGAGTTGGAATCAACTCAAAAGCTATTATGGTTTAAATTTGAAAAATGTTTGAATGCAAAAAAGCTTCTGCCTTGTTATTTTTACCATGGGTGATCTATAGATCCAAATGAATTGAATCCAACGGGCTTGGATTCAGCATTCACAGACCTTTCCAACAAAATTGGTTTCATTCAATTTGGTGCAATGAATCGATCTGGGTTGATTTTTGAAGTTGGGTACAGAAGTGTGTTCGAATTGAAATAGAAAAAGGTTCAATTTGAATAACTGGGCTGCACGGGAAAAGTTAATGGGCCGGCCTGCTAAGCGCAGTGCTCCCGCGGGCTGCTTAAGTGGGTGTCCCCACTCGTCAATGACACGGGGCTGGGCGAAGAGGTATGGGGCGACGTGGATCGTTCGATCTAGTTCTAATCTAACGGCTAGGAGTCATCGTCGACGCGAGACAACTCCGGCGAGAACGAAACCTAGCGCGGCCAGTGAGGGTTTCTGGGGGCTCACCGGGGTACTGGCGAGGGTCGGCGAGGCGGGCGAACAACAAAGTCGACGACGGCGAATCTCCTGGTACCGGTGGCTTCTCCTGGGGCGGCTCCAATCGCTGGCTCCCTTCTTCTCCAGAGGCGGCGGGCTCCGGTGAAATTCCGGCGGGGTGGTGCTTGCCTTGCTCTGAGAACGGTTGTCACATCCCAAGATTTTCCAAATCTTGTAATGTGAAAATAAATGAATAAAAATAAAACTTTGTTTGATTTTTTAAGGGCCAGAAGAAACATTTTGAATTTAAGTGGAACTTCAAACCTATTTGGATTAAATAAAATCCTAAAGGGATTTAAAAGGATAAACATTTATAAAAAGGAAAATAAAATATTTGGAATTACTATTTTGAATCATTTAAGGTAAAAGGATTTAACTTCCAGAAGAAAAGGGAGGTTTTTAAAATAAGAAATTATTTCATAAAGCCAAATTAAGACCTAACCAAGCTTGGAAAATAAAACATTTTGTTTTGATTAAATAGTAAAAGTTTATTTAATAAAATCAATAAGGATTTAGTAATCCAAGTTTTAATAATAAAGGTTTTACTAATTCCAAAATAACAAAACTGATGTATTTAAGATAAATTTTCTAAATATTTCATTCCCAAATAAAACCTACTGTTTTAGTTTTAATTTAGGTTTCAAATAAAGTTTTAATGAAACAAATCCTATTTGATTTAATAAACCATGGCCATTTTATTTAATTAAAGAATGTAACCTAAAAGATTAAAGTATTATTTTATTTTATTAGTTTATGCTACTGAACATAACCAGGTTCATGGTTGCAAAGATTGATGATGGTTTGAATTGATTTGAACCTTGTTTGATTGTTTTGAAATTTAAAACAGGAAATAGAATTAGAAAAGGAAAAGAATTCAGAAGAAAAAAATATATGAAATGGACCTGACCTAGCTGGCCAAGCCCAACTAAGCCCAGCAGCCCAGCTTTTCCTCACCCTGAAAGAAAACGTTTAGCACCCAGATTCTGACCCACCCAGAGTATGACCAGTGGACCCTACCCTCCTTTCTTTTCCCACTGACCGGTAGGCCCACTTTCCACTGTTCTTCCTCCTCACCGCGCGACCAGTTCTTTTCCCCCCTCGTCGCCGTTTCCTGCAGAAATCCCGCGGCTTCAATTCGCCATAATGCCGGGCCTTTACCTCGCTTTTACCATGCTCGATAAAACGCCAGCGCCTCCTCCTCCTTTCCCCTCTGTCACCACACCTCGACTCGCCCTCAGGCTGCTGAATTTTGCCAGAGACCATCCTCTGCTCCGACGAGGTTCGGCGTCGATTCCAGCCAAGTATCACCGCCCCTTGCATCCCGAGCACCCTGGCAGCTGCCCCACTCCCAGACGCATCTCCCCGTACCACCCATTCGACCGCGGGCGCCCCAGAGCGTCGGCAACGACCAGCTTCTAAACGCCGCCGCGACTGGTTCCTCTCCGACGACGTCTCCCAGGTAAACCAGACAGCCCCGTGTCTCCTCGATCACGCAAACATCTTTGCCATGGCCTTGCGCAGCTAACCCAGTCCTCCGTTTGTCTTCTCGTGGACCACAGCACCGTCCCCGACCACGTCCAGAGCCGTCTGTCGCTGTAGCAAGCTCCGGCGAGGAATTGCAGCAGACCCCGAGCACCCCTTGACCCAAGAACATCACGGCGAGTTTCCCCAGTCTCCTGCGATCTCGGTGAGCACTTCCCCCTCTTTCCTCGCTTCCTATTTCACCAGCGCCGCCGCCGTCTGCCCGTCGCCGCCGCGCACAGCCGCGCAGCGCCGCCAGTTAATGGCCATTTGTTTAGGTCCGTTAGATCTAGATCGGGCGAGCAGGATTAGGTCACTTAAACGCCGAAGGGGTATGCTTCCAGAACCGTGTGATCTAATTAGATCCAACGCCCCACGGAGCGCGATCCGCATGAAGCGGTACCGTCGAATGAAATCATGCCGCGTGTCACGAGTGCAGTTTAAAAACAGATTTGAAATCTGATTGAATTGTAAATTTCAAACCCCTGTATCTTTGGATCCACACGTCCAAAAATTACAAATTTTATGTCGTTGGATTCAGGAGAGCAAGACCTAGTCAACCATGCTTTTGGTTTAGCAAATAGTATCTGTTAGTTTGCTTGTTTTTGCAGATTCTTTTGTGAGCTTGTTTAGAGTAGAAAAATTGTTTAAAATTGAATTTAGGGTTAAAACTTTTGCAAAATGGATTGTTGTGACCTTACTGACCCTAGGAACCAACCCTTGGTGTTAAAAATGATTTTGGTAAAAATTAGGTTGGATTATTTGACTTGGCCATTTTCTAGCCAAATAAAACTATTGATTTCATTACTATGAAAATGGTTTTGGAATAAAAACTTGGGGAAATGATTTGGACCAAACCTACTGACCCAAAACACCAAGTTTTGCAATAGCAACTCATTTGGTGAAAAACATAAAGTTTTACTTTGATAAAAAAATGTTTCCACCACATAAAATGATGATGGATTTTAAAATAGTTTTTGAAACAAAACCCTTTTGCAAATGACTTTGCCACTATGGAAAAATGACCACTTTGGACCTTACCAAGTTTAGGAGCCTAGTGGAGACCATCTTTGCAAATAGAACCATCTCTTGCATGCTTACATGCATGAATTAGATCCCATTGTGTTATGTGTGTGAAATGTTGTTTGATTATTGGTTTGGAATGCTACTTGATACTATGCTTGCTTGATTGATTGTAGTGGAATTAGCAAAGTGTGATACTAGCAAGATCAAGGAGTGAACCATCATTCCCTACCCAAAAAGGCAAGTGACACTATCATCTAAAGTCCTACTATTTTCATTATACTTAGTGGATTTTGAAAACATGCATGAAAACAATTTTATACTTATGCTATGCTAAATCCTAATAGGATTCCCTATACACTCCTTAGTGAAAATATTGTAGTTGTTACATGCTTAGCCATGCTACATTTTGAAAAGAGATACATGTTGAGATTTTTACAAAGGTTGAGAAAAGGACTTGTGTTTTACATAATAAAACAAGGACTCAATGAACCACCTAGGTGGAGGATACTTTAAGTTTTGGAGAAGGTGGCAACAAAAGGAACCATGTCTATGGCAATCACTTTGTGTTGTGCTCCAAATGAAAACCACCTAGGAAACTTAGAGATTGAACATGTTTCTCCAATTTTGGCTTTCGTGTGCAACCACATGCTATTATGGCTCTGGCTTAGTCAACTACATTGGGAAGACCCATGCACTGTCTTCAGTTAACTGGACATGGGGATCTGGAATGCTTCATGGGTGCTGAAGGCAAGCTAGCAATGGTGTATGGGAGGACCCTTTGGAAAGACTTCGTCACATTCTCAATCTGCCAGTACTCCATCTTGGTGAGCACTAATCCAGTAGGCCACTGGTGGCAAAAAGATGGGATTGTGACATGTGGGTAAAGTGTACTCCTTCTGCAGAAGTTAATAAAATCTAAGTACTTAGCCGTGTCCCCGGTTATGGACAATACTAAGCAACTAAATTTTGAACTATGGGAGATCTCGACATTCCAACTTCTAAAATAAAAACTTGATGCACTTGCGGGTACCAAGGAATTTAAAGAGATTTTGTTAGGCTTGATGCACATGGGGTTACCAAGGTGCTCAAGAGCATGATGTACTTGGGGTTACCAAGGAACTCATGAGATTTTGATAAAACTTGTTGTACTTGGGGTTACCAAGAAGCTCAAGAGATTTTGACAAGGACTTGAACACTTGAGTTTCTACCAAGGAGTTCAAGGAACTTGGAAAAGAGAATTGACAAAGGACCAAAACCATTTGAAAAGATAGGATAAAAATTGCTTTATGCAAATAAGCCTTAAACTCTACTTAGCCAAAAATGCATGTATTGATAGGATCCACTCATATTATACATAGAAGTGAAACTTGCCAATACAATTCAAATGTATTGACCCTTGTGGCTGTAACTTGTAATGTTGCAGGTTTTATTGATTTTAGTGAAGATTGTTTGACTAGGATTACAAAGTCTACAACCAACATCTGCCTGTGGCACTTTGAAGATGAAGGACCCCATGACTATAGTTATTCCGCTGCAATGTAATGTAATGAGCTATGTATGATGTAATAAAATTATGTTATTCCTTGTTATAAAGTTATGTTATCACCTTTGTATCTTGATATTACATCTTAACTGTGGATGCTAGCTATTGATCCAGGGACTAGCATTGTAAACACAGGAGGAATCTACCTTATTAGGTTGAGACCCCTACAACGGTGTGGCACGATCAGTGAGGAGAGGGGAGTGAGATAGTGTGAAGAAATCGTGCGGGGGTGGCCTCTATTTATAGTCGAGCGAGGGGTCCGTCGGGGCGCACGGTGAGCTCGTCGGGGGCGATGTTACAGGCGGTTAATGGCATGGGCAAGGGTAGGGGACGGTGCGGTATCTCCTGGCGATGCTCAACGACATGGTCTCGAGGCATGGGGCGGTGTGGTTTGGTCTGGAATGGGCGGTGCTCTGCGCGGCAGAGGTGGCGTCTTCGATGGCGGGCGGTGGCTGTGCGGCACGGGACGGCAAACGGGGATTTCTGGCGGTCTCCTGGGTCGGTGGGGATTGTGTATGCACGCGGCGAGGGCGGCGCGCGGTCTGTGGGCTTCGGTCGAGGGTCGTGCTCTGGCGCATGCTCGGCATGGTCTCTGGCGGTCTGGGCGCGGCTTGTGCGCGTGGTCCAGGGCTTGTCAACGCTCGTGGCTGGGACAGGTAGTGGCGGTGGACGGTGGGATGCCTCCCAGACAAGGTTGGCAAGGCTAGTTCTTCCTCTAGCCTGCTGTCCACAATGGGGTGACAAGGGGGTGCTCGGCTTTTCACCATTGATGGCAATGGCAAGCTCACAGGGGTGCTAGTCCTTAGTTAAACTTCCTAGATGATCTACTGAGTTGTGTGTGAGCTAACTAGGGAACAAGTTAGGCCAATTTTACTGCACACTATAGTGTTTGATGTTTGTTTGATTTGTGTCTGCAACCTGTTTGATGAAATGGCCGCATGAAATCAAGTTTTGAATTTTGAAAAGATTTTTGGTGGGTTTGCTAGATTGGTGCTGGTGAGTCTGCAGATGCTTGGGTTTTGAAAGTTGAGCTTGTTTGAGTGGTTTCTGAAAAAGTGGGATCTTCCCCTATGATAAAGATTCAATTTTGAATTGTCATTTAAACTATGCATTTGAAAGTTTCTGGATGATCACAAAGTGGGCCTTGATACCTTGTTATGAGTACATTCAAGGGTGCAAAGATCCAGAAAAGTTTCTGTTAGGTTCTGAAAGTTTGAGACAGCCAAAGTAGGCATGGGAGTTAAATTGGTCAAAGTGACCATTCATTTAATATATGTGTTTTGATTTAATTGTCTTTAGGAAAGGTGTGGGAAATGTTTTAGATGATGTTTATTTCACCTAAGAAACATTTTACAAGCAAAGAAACAAACAAACAAGGTGGTTTTAAAGGATTTCAAAATCCATGCATACACATATGCATGCATTCATGATTTCATTTAGAAAAGTTTTTGTTAACCCTAATTTTGATGATTAGAATTTGATGATCCAAGCTTAGTATTTTTGGGATGTTACAAACCTTCCCCCCTTAAACAAAATCTCGTCCCGAGATTTGAAAAAGGACGAAAAGATTACCTAGGATTTGAAGAGATCGGGAAACTCCGTCCTGATGTGATCTTCGCGCTCCCAGGTAGCTTCCTCTTCGGTGTGGTTGCTCCACTGAATCTTGAGAAACTTGATGCTTCGGGTTCGGGTACTTAGAAAAGCTTCTTCCAAAATGCGGATGGGTACTTCGGGATAGGTCAGGTCATCGTTGAACTCTATGGTCCGGTGATCGATATTCTTGAACACTTCGGTCTTCTCGGGGACTTCGAGACATTTGCGAAGTAACGAGATATGGAACACATTATGCACAGCTGACATCTCTTCAGGTAGTTCCAATTGATACGATACTTCTCCTCGACGGTTCAGAATTTTGAAAGGTCTGATATATCTGGGGGATAACTTTCCTTTGAGTTGGAAACGCTGCATTCCCTTCAATGGCGACACTTTCAGATAAACAAAATCTCCTATATTGAAGGCGAGGTCTCGACGTCTCTTGTCGGCATAACTCTTCTGTCGGGATTGGGCGGTCTTGAGGTGCTCACGAATCTTGTGAACCTTCTCTTCTGCTTCTCGGAGGATGTCGGGTCCAAAAATCTGACTCTCTCCTACTTCCGACCAGTTCAAAGGGGTGCGACACTTTCTTCCGTACATGAACTCAAATGGGGCCATTTGCAAACTGGCTTGGTAACTATTGTTGTAGGAAAATTCTGCAAACGGCAGACAGTCTTCCCACTTGGATCCATATTCTAGCACACATGCTCTAAGCATATCTTCGAGTTTTTAATTTACTCGCTCCGTTTGTCCATCGGTCTGAGGGTGATACGCGGTACTGAAATCTAGGCGGGTCCCTAAACCTTCTTGGACTTTCTTCCAGAATCTCGAGGTAAACTGAGTTCCTCGATCCGATACTATGTTATTGGGGACTCCGTGCAAACTGACGATCCTAGCGATGTACAACTCCGCTAGCTTCGAACTCTGATAGGTGGTTTTGACGGGCAAGAAATGGGCGACTTTGGACAATCTGTCCACTATGACCCAAATAGAGTCATTTCCCCTACTAGAAGTAGGTAGTCCAGTGATAAAGTCCATTCCTACAGAATCCCATTTCCATTCCGGAATTTGCAAAGGTTGCAACAATCTAGCGGGTCTTTGATGTCCTGCCTTGACTCGCTGACATATATCACACTTGGCGATATAGCTTCCGATTTCTCTCTTCATCTTATGCCACCAAAATTGCTCTTTCAAATCTTGATACATCTTAGTTCCTCCGGGATGGATAGAATAAAGAGTATCATGAGCCTCCTTCAAGATAACTTCTTTCAACTCAGAATCTGATGGTACACAAAGGCGTCCTTTGTACCACAGAACTCCTTCTTCGTCCTCGGTGAATCCGGGTACTTTGCCTGTACCGATACAACGCTTGATTCCGTCGATACTGGCATTTCCTTTCTACGCCTCTTTAATCTGACTGATCAAAGTGGGCTGAAGTTCTATGCTAGCCAAAAGTCCTTCACTTACTAATTCCATTCGAAAATCTTCCATCTCCTTGTGCAAACTTGGTTGCTCCTTCAAAATCATGGAGTTCAAGCGGCACGGCAATCTGCTAAGGGCATCGGCTACCACGTTGGCTTTACCAGGGTGATAGTGAATGTCCAGTTCATAATCCTTGATTAGCTCAATCCATCTTCCCTGCCTCATATTCAACTCCTTCTGAGTGAATATATACTTTAGGCTCTTGTGATCCGAATAAATCTCACAACGGTTTCCCATTAGGTAATGTCTCCATGTCTTCAGGGCTACGACTACTGCTGCGAGTTCGAGGTCATGGGTTGGATAGTTTTGCTCATGTTGCTTCAATTTTCGAGATAGATAAGATATAACTTTGCCTTCTTGCATTAGCACACATCCGAGACCAATCTTGGATGCGTCACAATACACATCGAAGGGCTTCGTGATATCCGGCATGATCAAGATTGGGGCTGAAATCAATCTCCTCTTGAGTTCTTGAAAACTTGCTTCACATTTGTCGGTCCATTCAAACTTCTTGTCCTTCTTCAGCAATTGGGTCATGGGTCGGGCGATACTCGAGAATCCTTCTACGAATTTGCGGTAATATCCCGCCAATCCGAGAAAAGCACGAACTTGGGTTTGAGTGGTTGGGGCTTGCCAATCTTCTACATCTTTCACTTTGGCAGGGTCAACGGCAATTCCTCCGGCTGATACAATGTGACCGAGGAATCCTACCTCCTGTAACCAGAATTCACATTTGCTAAACTTTGCATACAGCTGATGCTCTCTAAGGGTTCCAGGAATGGTCCTTAGGTGTAGCTCATGTTCTTCTTCTGATTTGGAATAAATCAGAATGTCATCGATGAAAACAACGACAAACTTATCCAGGAAGTCCATAAAAATCTTATTCATGAGGTTCATGAAATAAGCGGGGGCATTGGTTAATCCAACAGACATGACTGTATACTCGTACAATCCATATCTGGTGGTAAAGGCAGTCTTTGGAATATCCTCTGCACGAATTTTGAGTTGATGATAGCCAGTTCTAAGATCAATCTTAGAAAACACCTGGGCACCGGTCAACTGATCAAACAAATCTTCTATCTTGGGCAAGGGGTACTTGTTCTTGATGGTGACATCATTTAACTTCCTATAATCCGTACACAAACGGTTACCTCCATCTTTCTTGTCCACAAATAAGACAGGTGATCTCCATGGTGACGCACTTGGTTGAATCAATCCAATTTCTAGCATGGAATCCAGTTGCTTCTTCAGTTCTGCTAGTTCCGACGGGTTCATACTATAGGGTCTCTGGGCTATGGGTCCTGGTCCGGGGATTAGTTCGATGATAAACTCGATATCCCGATTTGGGGGCATACCGGGAAAACATCTGGAAATACATCGGGGTATTCACAGACTATCCGGACTTGGTCAATGGTAGGTTGGGCTAGACTCTTGTTACACTTGAATTGGCGAGGTAAGGTTTCAGATATATGCTCGACTGATATTCCGGTGGTACTGGTCATGGTGATGGCTTTCTTAGCACAGTCAATCAATCCCTTATGTTTGGACATCCAATCCATTCCTAGTACTACTTCCAAACCTTTAGTTCCGAGTACTATTAGATTAGCATAAAAATCTATGCCATGGATTCGGATAGGGACGGCTTTGCAAATTTTCCTAGCCTTGGTGGTTGATCCAGGAATTTGCACAATCATAACATGCTTCAGTTTGGTTGGTTGAATTTTACTAGTGCAGGCAAATTCTTCGGTGACAAATGAATGCGAGGCACCAGAGTCAAACAACACTCTTGCAAGTACTGAATTAACAGAAAACATACCCAGCACGACGTCTGGCGCTTCCTGAGCTTCTTCAGCATGCATGAGAAAAAGACGGCCATTGCGGTTGAGTGAATTCCCTGGGGCAAATATTCTCCCTGGCTAGACACGACGCTGCTGCTGAGCTGGGGCATTGGCATTAGGGGCTGTAGCATTCTTCTTGTTGGGGCACTCGTTGGAATAGTGGCCTTTATTTCCACAGTCATAACAGGTCACTTGTGACTTGTCCTTGGCTGCGACAGGCACAACATTGCTTCTAGTCCTCGGGGCAATGTTGGTGTTGGCGGTAGCATTGTTCGTGTTGAACTTGGGTGGGGCACGGGTGAAATTGCTAGAGTTGTCGGGGTTGTTGTGATTTCCTCCGGATCTAGGGTTTCCACGGTTGGGGTAGGTCGGACGGGTCATAGGGGGTCTGTTGGTTCTTGGGGCAAATCCTGGAGATGGGTTGGGGCGATACTTTGGGGTCTGATGGGTTCCTGGTTGATGCATCATGCGACGCTTGCGGTTCTCATTGGCTTGGTTGATCTTTCCTTCCATCTGGATAGTAGAGTCAACAAGGGCTTCAATATCAGCAAAGGGGATATTGACTAACATCGTCTGCATCTCGTCATGCAGACCATTCAGGAATCTTTCTTTCTTCTTGGCTTCGGTGTCTATCTCGTCCGGGGCATACCTAGCTAATGACAAAAATTTGTCACGGTATTCCACTACAGTCATCCTTCCTTGCTTCAGCTCTCTGAACTCGTCTCTCATTCTCTTGATCAAACCTGGTGGCACATGGGTTCTGCTAAACTTGACCTTGAATTCCTCCCAGGTCATCATCTGGCCTTCGGTCATTGCACGAACACTGTTCCACCATGCCCTGGCATCTCTGGCTAGATAATGGGTGGCGAACAGGACTTTCTCGTTGGCTTCCACTCCGGCGACTTCTAGGTTGTTTTCCATGGTTTGCAGACAATCATCGGCATCTAGGGGTTCTTATGACTTGGTGAAAACGGGTGGGTTGGTATTCTGGAAATTCTTGAGCTTAGATCCATGGTTGTCCTGATTTCCGTGGCCTTGGTTGTTGTGGGCTAGCTGGGCTATCTGTTGCAGAGTGGCTAGGTTGGCTTGACGTTCCGCTCTTTCAGCTTCGCGGTCAGAAGTCAACATTTGCAGGATCTGCAACATCGGGTTCGGGGCTGAACCACTTCCTCCACGTGGCATCTGAAGATTGATATAGATTATGAGAATAGAGGGAAATTTCTAAGGTTTTGGGTCTTTGAAAAGTTTTTAAAGTTTGACTCAGGTTTTCTAGCAACTTGCTTTTTCATTCATTCATTCATAGCACACAGTACAACACACACCACAACAAAGAAAACAGATGGTTTTAAGAACCATTCTGGAAACTACGATACAGTGGGACCGACTACTACTCACTACGCCAGTGCTCAGTGCTACTACTCCTCGGAGTCGGTGGCTTCATCATCGATGAAGGCGAAATCATCCTCATCGGTGAAGAAGTCCATGGCTTGATCCTCCAGAAAATCATCGTCATCGCTGAGATAGGAGTAAGGGTCTCCACGAAGATCCTCTCCGGCATTCTCCCTTTCCTCCAACTTCATGTCTCTCTCGTGTATGGTCTCCTCCAGAGATGAGATGCGGTGGCGAAGACGGGCAATAATGCGCTCCTTCTTGTTGAGCCGACGGCGGCGAGACTTGCGATCCTTTGCTAGCATGGCTATGGTCTGATCCTTCGTCTTGATGATGGCAGACTTGTGGTTGCAATAGTCACGGCAGTTGTCCAACTCCTGCTGACGATCATACATCATGAAGCTAACGTGGTCCAATTGAGTCTTCAGCTCGGGGTGGTATGGGGATTCCAGTGGTTGTCCATTTGCATCACGCCTTGGGCAAAACTCAAAGCAAGTACCCTTGATCTGATTGATGCCCTGCCCACATAGACGGGAAAGAGCTTCCCGCATTGCTCTGGAAAGTCCATCGAGCCAGTTGTTTTCCCACAATGTAAACTGAATTCCCTCCGCAGTGGGAGGTTCAATCTTTCCTCGGAGACTTGCAACAATTAGCCACTGCAGATCTTCTCCTCCTTGATCATTGAGCTGAGCTCCAAAGAACTCAGGGTGCGGACGCCCTAGAAGTTCCGAAAGCTGATCCAGATCCCTCTCAAAGATAAGGTCTCCTCCATTCCCAAGTTGGTAAAACTTGCTGTACTTCACGTCCATCTATAAAAATAGAGGATGAGTAGATTAGTAGAGTGATCAAGTGTGTCAAAATTTTATGTATTTTGCAAGAATTTTTTAGGTACATGAATTTTTATGAAAGAATCAAAGAGATAAGAATGAGAATAAGTTTTTGTAAATATTTGTTTTCTTTGGTTTTGAAACTAAGTTTTTTTGATTCAAACGTCCAGTTTAACTAGGTTCTCCTATGGTCAGGATGGCTCTAATACTAACTTGTCAACACCCGGATTTTTCAATCCTAGATGCCTGTTATGCCATACATCGCAATCCCAGGATTACCATTTTTGCGAGACATAACAGAATTGGATACCATAGTACATCATCCATTACAAACGATACATAAGTTCTTACACAAATAGGGATCTCAGGATCCAGTTCTTAATACAACATCAAGCAGCGGAATACGTAATAATAACGGTAGCGTAGGCGAAGCTCCATCTTCGGGGTCACAGGAAATGCTGACGATGGGAGATGATCCTAGTTGTCGTAACCTTCCTGGGGTCCATCTTCCAGGTACTCCTCTTCATATTCTGGCCATGGGAATAGCCAGGGACAAAGCCATGAGTACTCTTTAAGTACTCGCAAACTAATACTAATAGGTAAAGGGGGTTTTTGGATAATAGGACACTAGGCTCTAGGGTTGTTTTGCAAAAGCCAGATTTATCTCTACTAAGTTCTAAAGCTAGTAGCAATTTTATAACTCCTAACTGGGAACTTGTATTTCATATCACAACTCTGTTGTAGTCAAGTAAAAGTCTTAGTTCATTTCACAGGTCATTTTGAAAAGTCTGACGGGGGGACAGTATGGCCACTCCAACTGTCCATAACCGCGGACGCGGCTATTCAAATAGTTTGACACTCTGCAGAGATTGTACACTTTCACCACAACATTCGATACATCCGTCAGGAACAAATCCTGAATTCACCATACTCAGTATGCGGATAATCAATCCTAACCTTTCGATTACACGCCCTAGTATAAGCACCTCTCCTGTGAGTTTGGCCTCCCAACCATGACCAACTGTCATCTTGGGTACTGCACAGGTGGACAATCTTCACAAGGTAGCCTCAGCTCAGACCTTGGCCATGAGGGAACTAATACTAAGGAATATAAGTTTCCAGTCAAGCCCTACCCAATATTCGGGTATTGTGGTTGTACGATAAAATTGGAATGGTATCGCATCCAGACAACCATCAGTTTTATAAAGGTCTAAGGCTCATGCCTCAACATTTTTATCACCAAAATTCTCAAGTGTTTGGAAACACATGTCCAAAACATTTCAATAGAATGATCCATCATTCCAAGGTTTTCATAACAATTTTTCCACCAAGTATTCCCATCTAAAAGTTGATCAAGTTTTATGCTTAGCACTAGCATCTACAGGTGGGGGTAGTACTAATGAGGGGTGGTAACTAGTGGAGTTTCAACTAAGTACAACCTTATGTCTCAGGCTGATGTCAAGGTTTCTAACTTAGGCCAAATTTTATGCTCTTTATGCAACCTTCAGCATCTTTCCAATATCTACCAGTCACTTAAGTAAACTCTAAGTAAGCTTGATAAAGAAATAGAGTAAGAAGCTTGCACATAAAACTAGGATTGGTTTATCAAGTGGGTATGATCACATATGCTTAAGGCATATAGTAGTCATAGAGAAAGTATGGGTTGTTGCATCAGTAGGGTATCTTTCAAGGGTTAGCTTGCATAGGTCAACTTGATTAGTAAGGCTTGCATAGGTATAGTATCAGCTTGCATCAATATTAGTATAAGCTTGCTAAATTGCAAGTGTTAGCTTGCAAGGTTACTAGCTTGCCTTGTGCAGAGCAGTGGTTGAAGTTCTCCTGGGCTTCTTCTTCGTAGTATCCTCCTTCCTCCTCGTATCCTTGGTCGGTACTAGCGTCTATGAATAAATACGAGGTACACAATCACCAAACAATACTTAACTACTTGCAATCATCACACACAAGGGTCCTATGGATGATCTAGCATCATCCATAACATTACAAGGTTAGGGCTTGATTTAAATCCTTTTATTTTTAGAAAAGTAATTTCTACTCATTGAAAAGCTACTTAAGATTTAATATTCTCCAAACCCAACATGTGATCATGTTGACACATGTCATCACCACACATTGTAGTCCATGGGAATGTGATTTAAAGTGGTGTCACAATTTAATAAGGTTTTACCCTTTTATTTTAATTAATTAAAGTGGCTAGAAATGCTTATGTAGCATTCTTTTATTACTTTAACATTATTTCTGCAAGTAAACCTATATATTTTTATATATTCTGAAAGGTATGGTTAAATGTGATTTTTGAGAGTTGGAATCAACTCAAAAGCTATTATGGTTTAAATTTGAAAAATGTTTGAATGCAGAAAAGCTTCTGCCTTGTTATTTTTACCATGGGTGATCTATAGATCCAAATGACTTGAATCTAACGGGCTTGGATTCAGCATTCACAGACCTTTCCAACAAAATTGGTTTCATTCAATTTGGTGCACTGAATCGATCTGGGTTGATTTTTGAAGTTGGGTACAAAAGTGTGTTTGAATTGAAATAGAAAAAGGTTTAATTTGAATAACTGGGTTGCGCGGGAAAAGTTACTGGGCTGGCCTGCTAAGCGCAGTGCTCCCGCGGGCTGCTTAAGTGGGTGTCCCCACTCGTCAGTGACACGGGGCTGGGCGAAGCGGTATGGGGTGACGTGGATCGTTCGATCTAGTTGTAATCTAACGGCTGGGAGTCATCGTCGACGCGAGACAACTCCGGCGAGAACGAAACCTAGCGCGGCCAGTGAGGGTTGCTGGGGGCTCACCGGGGAACTGGCGAGGGTCGGCGAGGCGGGCGAACGACGAAGTCGACGACGGCGAATCTCCTGGTACCGGTGGCTTCTCATGGGGCGGCTCCAATCGCTGGCTCCCTTCTACTCCAGAGGCGGCGGGCTCCGGTGAAATTCCGGCGGGGTGGTGCTTGCCTTGCTCTGAGAATGGTGTGGCACGATCAGTGAGGAGAGGGGAGTGAGATGGTGTGAAGAAATCATGCGGGGGTGGCCTCTATTTATAGTCGAGCGAGGGGACCGTCGGGGCGCACGGTGAGCTCGTCGGGGGCGATGTTACAGGCGCCTAATGGCATGGGCAAGGGTAGGGGACGGTGCGGTGTCTCCTGGCGATGCTCAACGACATGGTCTCGAGGCATGGGGCGGTGTGGTTTGGTCTGGAATGGGCGGTGCTCTGCGCGGCAAAGGCGGCGTCTTCGACGGCGGGCGGTGGCTGTGCGGCACGGGGCGGCAAACGGGGATGTTTGGCGGTCTCCTGGGTCGGTGGGGATTGTGTATGCACGGGGCGAGGGCGGCGCGCGGTCTGTGGGCTTCGGTCGAGGGTCGTGCTCTGGCGCATGCTCGGCATGGTCTCTGGCGGTCTAGGCGCGGCTTGTGTGCGTGGTCCAGGGCTTGGCAACGCTCGTGGCTAGGACAGGTAGTGGCGGTGGACGGTGGGATGCCTCCTAGAAAAGGTTGGCAAGGCTAGTTCTTCCTCTAGCCTGTTGTCCATAATAGGGTGACAAGGGGGTGCTCGGCTGTTCACCATTGATGGCAATGGCAAGCTCACAGGGGTGCTAGTCCTTAGTTAATCTTCATAAATGATCTACTGAGCTGTGTGTGAGCTAACTAGGGAACAAGTTAGGCCAATTTTACTGCACACTATAGTGTTTGATGTTTGTTTGATTTGTGTCTGCAACCTCTTTGATGAAATGGCCGCATGAAATCAAGTTTTGAATTTTGAAAATATTTTTGGTGGGTTTGCTAGATTGGTGCTGGTGAGTCTGCAGATGCTTGGGTTTTGAAAGTTGAGCTTGTTTGAGTGGTTTTTGAAAAAGTGGGATCTTCCCATATGATAAAGATTCAATTTTGAATTGTCATTTAAACTATGCATTTGAAAGTTTCTGGATGATCACAAAGTGGGCCTTGATACCTTGTTATGAGTACATTCAAGGGGTGCAAAGATCCAGAAAAGTTTCTGTTAGGTTCTGAAAGTTTGAGACAGCCAAAGTAGGCATGGGAGTTAAATTGGTCAAAGTGACCATTCATTTAATATATGTGTTTTGATTTACTTGTCTTTAGGAAAGGTGTGGGAAATGTTTTAGATGATGTTTATTTCACCTAAGAAACATTTTACAAGCAAAGAAACAAACAAACAAGGTGGTTTTAAAGGATTTCAAAATCCATGCATACACATATGCATGCATTCATGATTTCATTTAGAAAAGTTTTTGTTAACCCTAATTTTGATGATTAGAATTTGATGATCCAAGCTTAGTATTTTTGGGATGTTACAAACCTTCCCCCCTTAAACAAAATCTCGTCCCGAGATTTGAAAAAGGACGAAAAGATTACCTAGGATTTGAAGAGATCGGGAATCTCCGTCCTGATGTGATCTTCGCGCTCCCAGGTAGCTTCCTCTTCGGTGTGGTTGCTCCACTGAATCTTGAGAAACTTGATGCTTCGGGCTCGGGTACTTCGAAAAGCTTCTTCCAAAATGCGGATGGGTACTTCGGGATAGGTCAGGTCATCGTTGATCTCTATGGTCCGGTGATCGATATTCTTGAACACTTCGGTCTTCTCGGGGACTTCGAGACATTTGCGAAGTAACGAGATATGGAACACATTGTGCACAGCTGACATCTCTTCAGGTATTTCCAATTGATACGATACTTCTCCTCGATGGTTCAGAATTTTGAAAGGTCCGATATATCTGGGGGCTAACTTTCCTTTGAGTTGGAAACGCTGCATTCCCTTCAATGGCGACACTTTCAGATAAACAAAATCTCCTATATTGAAGGCGAGGTCTCGACCACTCTTGTCGGCATAACTCTTCTGTCGGGATTGGGCGGTCTTGAGGTGCTCACGAATCTTGTGAACCTTCTCTTCTGCTTCTCGGAGGATGTCGGGTCCAAAAATCTGACTCTCTCCTACTTCCGACCAGTTCAAAGGGGTGCGACACTTTCTTCCGTACATGAACTCAAATGGGGCCATTTGCAAACTGGCTTGGTAACTATTGTTGTAGGAAAATTCTGACTTAGTGAAAACAGGTGGGTTGGTATTTTGGAAATTCTTAAGTTTAGATCCATGGTTGTCCTGATTTCCGTGGCCTTGGTTGTTGTGGGCTAGCTGGGCTATCTGCTGCAGGGTGGCTAGGTTGGCTTGACGTTCCGCTCTTTCATCTTCGCGGTCCGAAGTCAACATTTGCAGAATCTGCAACATCGGGTCCGGGGATGAACCACTTCCTCCACGTGGCATCTGAAGATTGAGATAGATCGTGATAAAAGAGGGAAATTTCTAAGGTTTTGGGTCTTTGAAAAGTTTTTAAAGTTTGACTCAGATTTTTCTAGCAACTTGCTTTTTCATTCATTCATTCATAGCACACAATACAACACACACCACAACAAAGAAAAACAGATGGTTTTAAGAACCATTCTGGAAACTACGATACAGTGGGACCAAATACTACTCACTACGCTAGTGCTCAAGTGCTACTACTCCTCGGAAACTGTGGCTTCATCATACTCATCATCATCGATGAAGGCGAAATCATCCTCATCGGTGAAGAAATCCATAGCCTGATCCTCCAGAAAATCATCATCATCGCTGAGATAGGAGTAGGGGTCTCCACGAAGATCCTCTCCGGCATTCTCCCTTTCCTCTAACTGCATGTCTCCCTCGTGGATGGTCTCCTCCAAAGATGAGATACAATGGCGAAGACGGGCAATGATACGCTCCTTCTTGTCGAGCTGACGGCGGCGAGACTTCCGATCCTTTGCTAACATGGCGATGGTCTGATCCTTTGTCTTGATGATGGCAGACTGTGGTTGGAGTAGTCACGGCAGTTGTCCAACTTCTGCTGACGATCGTACATCATGAAGCTAAGGTGGTCCAATTGAGTCTTCAGTTCGGGGTGGTATGGTGCTTCCAGTGGTTGTCCATTTGCAGCATGCCTCGGGCAAAACTCAAAGCGAGTACACTTGATCTGATTGATGCTCTGCCCACACAGACGGGAAAGAGCTTCCTGCATGGCCCTGGCAAGTCCATCGAGCCAGTTGTTCTCTCTTAAGGTAAACTAAATTCCTTCCGCAGTGGGAGGTTCAATCTTTCCTTGAAGACTTGCAACAATTAGCCACTGCATATCTTCTCCTCCTTGATCATTGAGCTAAGCTCCAAAGAACTCGGGGTGCGGACGCTCCAGAAGTTCCGAAAGCTGATCCAAATCCCTCTCAAAGATAAGGTCTCCTCCATTCCCCAACTGATAAACTTGCTATACTTCACGTCCATCTATAAGAATATAGGATGAGTAAGTTAGTAGAGTGATTAAGTGTGTCAATATTTTATGTATATTGCAAGAGTTTTTGAGGAACATGAATTTTCATGAAAGAATCAAAGGGAGAAGAATAAGAATAAGTCTTTGGTAAATATTTGTTTTCTTTGGTTTTGAAACTAAGTTTTTGATTCAACGTCCAATCTAACTAGGGTCTCCTATGGTCAGGATGGCTCTGATACCAACTTGTCAACACCCGGATTTTTAATCCCAGATGCCTGTTATGCCATACATCGCAATCCCAGGATTACCATTTTGGGGAGACATAACAGAATTGGATACCACAGTACATCATCCATTACAAACCGTACATAAGTTCTTACACAAATAGGGATCTCATGATCCAGTTCTTAATACAACTTCAAGCAGCGGAATACGTAATAAAAACAGTAGCGTAGGCGAAGCTCCATCTTCGGGGTTCACAGGTAATGCTGACGATGGGAGATGATCCTAGTTGTCGTAACCTTCCTGAGGTCCATCCTCCAGGTACTCCTCTTCATAGTCTGGCCACGGGAATAGCCAGGGACAAAGCCATGAGTACTCTTTAAGTACTCGCAAACTAATACTAACAAGTGACAGGGGGTTTTTGTAATAGGACACTAAGCTCTAGGGTTGTTTTGCAAAAAGCCAGATTTATCTCTACTAAGTTCAGAAGTAAGAGAGCTAATTGAAGTTTATAACACCTAAGTGGGAACTTGTATCTCATGCCACAACCCTGTTGTGGTTAAGTCAAAGTCTCAGTTTATTTCACAAGTCTTTTGAAAACATCTGACGGGGGAACAGTATGGCCACTCCAACTGTCCATAACCGCGGACGCGGCTATTCGAATAGTTTGACACACTGCAGAGATTGTACACTTTCACCACAACATTCGATACATCCGTCAGGAACAAATCCTGAATTCACCATACTCAGTATGCGGATAATCAATCCTAACGTTTCAATTACACGCCCTAGTATAAGCACCTCTCCTGTGATTTTGGCCTCCCAACCATGACCAACTGTCATCTTGGGTACTGCATAGGTGGAAAATCTTCACAAGGTAACCTCAGCTCAGACCTTGGCCGTGAGGGAACTAATACTAAGGTATATAAGTTTCTAGTCAAGCCCTACCCAATCTTCGGGTATTGTGGTTGTACGATAAAATTGGAATGGTATCGCATCCAGACAACCATCAGTTTTATAAAGGGCTAAGGCTCATGCCTCATCATTTTCATCACCAAAATCATCAAGTGTTCGGAAACACATGTCCAAAACATTTCAATAGAATGATCCATCATTCCAAGGTTTTCATAACCATTTTTCCACCAAGTATTCCCATCTAAAGTTGATCAAGTTTTATGCTTAGCACTAGCATCTACAAGTGGGGGTAAACACTAATGAGGGGTGGTACACTAGTGGAGTTTAACTAAGTTTAATCTTATGCCTTAGGATGACATCAAGATTATCTAGCTTAGGCCAAGTTTTATGCTCTTTATGCAACCTTCAATTATTTTTCTAAATCTACCATTTACTTAAGTAAGCTCTAAGTACTAGCTTTGATAAAGAAATAAAGTAATAAAGCTTGTAAGTAAAACTAGGATTGGTTTACCAAGTAGATAGGATCATCTATGCTTAAGGCATATAGTTGGCATGGTGACAAGCAAGTATTGGCTTGCATAGCTAAAGTGGTCTTGCAAGTGTTAGCTTGCACATTCAACTAGTAGTATCAGGCTTGCACAGTATTAGTATAAGCTTGCTAAATTGCAAGAGTTATCTTGCAGTGGTCCACTTGGTTAATAAAGCTTGCCTTGTGCAGAGCAGTGGTTGAAGTTCTCCTCGGCTTCTTCTTCGTAGAATCCTCCTTCCTCCTCGTATCCTTGGTCGGTACTAGCGTCTATAAATACATACGATATACACAATCACCAAATAATACTTAACTACTTGCAATCATCACACAAATGGGTCCTATAGATGATCTAACATCATCACTAACATTACAAGATTAAGGTTTGGTTTAATTTCTTTTATTTGTAGAAAAGTAATTTCTACTCATTGAAAAACTACTTAAGATTTAATATTCTCCAAACCAAACATGGGATCATGTTGACACATGTCATCGCCACATATTTTAGTCCATGGGAATGTGATTTAAAGTGGTGTCACAATTTAATAAGGTTTTACCCTTTTATTTTAATTAATTAAAGTGGCTAGAAATGCCTATGGGGCATTCTTTTATTACTTGAACATTCTTTCTGAAAGTAAACCTTTATATTTTTATATATTCTGAAAAGTATGGTTAAATGTGATTTTTGAGAGTTGGAATAAACTCAAAAGCTATTATGGTTTTAATTTGAAAAATGTTTGAATGCAGAAAAGCTTCTGCCTTGTTATTTTTACCATGGATGATCTATAGATCCAAATGACTTGAATTCAACGGGCTTGGATTCAGCATTCCCAGACCTTTCTAACAAAATTGGTTTCATCAAATTTGGTTTGCTGAATCGACCTGGGTTGATTTTTGAAATTGGGTACAGAAGTGTGTTTGAAATAAAATGGGAAAGGTTAAATTCAAATAACTGGGCTGCGCGGGAAAGGTTAACGGGCCGGCCCAGTCAAACTCCGCGGCGCGGGGCTCAGCTGACAGGGGGTTCCACTAGTCAGTGCCTCTTTAAACGCGAAGCGGTACTGTCACATCCCAAGATTTTCCAAATCTTGTTATGTGAAAAATAAATGAATAAAATAAAACTTTGTTGATTTTCAGGGTGAGAAGAAACTTTTTGAATCCAATTGGGAACTTTCAAAACCTATTTGGATCAAATAAAATCCTAAAGGGATTTAAAAAGTTAAATAAACAATAAAGCAAAAATATTTTGAAATTACTATTTTGGATCTTTTAATAAAAATATTTGGTTTTCAAATAAAAAGGAAGAAATATAAATAAGGATTATTTTGTGAGCCAAATTAAACCTTGGCCAAGCTTTTGAAATAAAACATTTTGTTTTGATCAAAAGAATAAAGATTTATTTAAAGAAAATAATAGGGATTTATTATTACCCAATTTTGTTAAAATAAAGACTTTCCCTTTTAAATAAAACATTAAAACTTATTATTTTATTTTAAACAAGTTTTCCAAGTATCTAATATTTTCAAATGAAACCTACTGATTTGGTTTTGATAATATTTAGTTTTCAAATGGAGATTTTATTAAATAAATCAAAACCTATTTGAATTATTAACCAAGGTCTATTTTAATTAATTATTAAATAGGTCCTAAAATAAAAATTATTATTTTATTTGGGATTGGTTTATGTTGTTAAACAGAACCAAAACTCATTACAAGTGTGGTGAATGATTGAATTGCTTGAATGTTTGATTTGTTTGTTTGAATTTCAAAACAGAAAAAGAAATAGAAAAAGAAAAAGGTTTCAGAATAGAAAAAAATAGAATTGGACTCGACCCAACCTGGCCCATTAAGCCCAGCAGCCCATTTCCCTCTCTCCCCCGAAGCGTTTTTCTCTCACTCACCAGACGACCCGCAGAGCCAATGGCAGGTGGACCCAACTACCCTCTCCTCTCTCTCGCTGACCAGCCGACCCCACCTTCATGTTCATCGTCTTCACCCGCGCGCAAACATCGCCGGCGGTTTCTACCGATTAAAGCTCGCGTCAATACTCGTTACTGCCGCGTTGATTCAGTCCAGCGACCACGCCCATTTAAACTCCAGCGTCTCCCTTCCATTTCCCCTCTGTCTCCTCCTCCAAGTGCGCCCCCAGGCTGCCGAATTTCGCCAGACACGGCCCACTGTCCGACGACGCTCCGGCGAGGATTCCGGCAGCACCATGCCACCCCTTACCTCCTCGAGCACGCAGCTGTGATCCCCATCTCCTGGCGGACCTTTCCGCATCGCCAGCTCGTTCGCGCGCGCCCCTGAGCCTCGACAGCGACGACTCCAAGCGCCGCCACCGTCTGGTTTAACTCCGGCGAGTGCCCCAGGTAGTTTCCGTCCGCCCCTTCCCCTCTCGTTCACGCACGCAAGTTCTACTCACCCTCACGCGTCTAACAGACCCCTTGTCTCGTCCTCCTGTGCTTTGTATCCCTGCCCCCAACGTCGACCGAAGCACGCCCGACGCAGTGTAGACTCCGGCGAGCAATCCACGTCGGACCAGAGCGCCCCTTGACTCCTCGAGAACACCTTGAGCTTCCCCAGGCTTCTGCGACCGCGGTGAGCATATCCCCAGCCACTATAGCTTCCTGTATCGCCGGCACCGCCACCATTTGGCCGCTCCGCCGACCAGCCACCGCCGCAGCGCCGCTCGTTTTAGGTCAAGCTCGCAGCAGCCCTCCGATCTCGATCTAGTGGATAGGATAGAACCACTTAAGGCAAAGGGGTAAGCAATCTGATCCGTGCGATTTGAGTTGATCCAACGCACCAGAGTGCTCGATCCAACCGAAACGGTCTGGACGAATCAGAACACGCCGCGTGGCACAGATCGATTTAAAACAGAATTTGTAATCTGATTTAGATGCAGATTTGAAAACCTTATAACTTTTGATCCACATGTCCAAATTTTGCAAACTTTATATCATTGAAATCAGTGGAACAAGCCCTAGCCAACCATGCCTTTTGTTTAGTAAAAAGTTTCTGTTAAAATGTTTGTTTTTGCAGAAACATTTGTATGCTTGTTTGGATTTAAAAAAATTGTTCAAAAATGATTTTGGGGTTAAAATCTTTGGCAATTGGATTGATTTGAACCTACTGACCATAGGAAACACTTTGTGGCTTCAAAAATGTGTTTGGTGAAACAAAAGAATGATTCTTTGATTTAAAACCATTTCTAGTCAAATGAAAATATAGTTTATTTATTAAAAATTGTTTTGGAAGAAAACTTTTGGGAAATGTTTTGTTTCAAACTCTTTGACCCCAAAACACCAAGTTTTATGGTTTGAAAACATATTTGGTGAACCCTATAGATTAATGCCTTAGTAAAAATATTTCTACACCACATAAAATGATACCTTGTTTTGGAAATGGTTTATGAAGTGAAATCTTTTGCAAATGACTTGGCCACTTTATAAAATGACCATTAGGTGCTTTCAAATGTTTATGACCCATTAGGAACCACTTTTTCAAATAAAACAATCCTTGGCATGCTTGCATGCATTATCTTGGTTCTATGATTTTATGTGATGTTTTGCTTGGTTGGTAGATTGAGATTGTGCCTTGCTTGATTGATTTTAGTGACTTGAAGAGTGTGATTGTTGCAAGGACAAGGAGTGAACTTATACCCTCTACCAAAAAGGCAAGTGATGCTTCATACTTTTGTCCCATTACTTTCACTATGCATTAGTGATTTTTTCTAAGTAAAACTTGCATGGAATTTTTGCTAAGTATAAACCTTGCTATAGGAAATCCTAGTAGATGAAACCTTAGTAGAAATTTCCTAAGTCAATATACCTACTGCTATCAAGCTTAGCTTAGCTAATAGAAAACAAGGGTGGAGTATACATTCATACTATGGAAAATTTCTAAGTCTGAGGACTTGTGTTTTGTTTAATAAAACAACTAAGTTAATGAATCACCTGGGTGGAATGGGACTTGAATGGTGGTTTTTGGTTGAGTGGTTCACAAGGCCCATGTTTATGGTTTACCTTGTGTATCTCACTTGTGGATGTCCACCCAGGAACAAAGAGATTTGAGATGTCAAATGTTGAGAAGCTTCAAGTGCAACCACTTGGCATTATGGGCTCTGCCTAGATCATATAGGTTGCAAGAACTTAGCCATATGGACAGTTGGTGGTAGAGTTTGATAGGTTGGAGCGCGTCCATTTTGGTCTAAGGGAAGGCTTCTGAAAGATCTTGTCTTGGGAAACCAAGTCTTGTGGGGAAAGTGCACCACCTCTGTAGAGTGTAAAATCTATGTACTTAGCCATGTCCCTGGTAAAGGACAATTTGAGCATCAAGACATGGAAGCAATCAAGAATCTCATCATCCAAATTTCTAAGTTAAAAACTTGTGGTTTAACAAGGGTTAAAGGATTCTTCAATCTTTGATTGGGAGAAATGTTTTTGTCAAACAAAAACCTAGTGTTTTCAAATGTTAAGGAAAAATCTATTTTGAGCAATGCAAGCCTCAACTCCACTTAGCCAAATGCATATAGATGATAGACTCCACTATACTACCATAGTATCACTTGCCAATACAATTCAAATGTATTGACCCTTGTGGCTGTAACTTGTTGTGTTGCAGGTTTGATTGATTTAGTGAAGTGTGTTGATTAGGATTACAAAGTCTACAACCAACATGTCTGCCTGTGGCACTTTGAAGATGAAGGACCCCATGCTTATAGATATTCTGCTGTAATGTAATGTAATAGCCAAATGAGCTATGTAAGATGTAATAAAATTATGTTAATCCTGGTTATAAAGTTATATTATGACCTTTGTTTCTTGATATTACATCTTAACTGTGGATGCTAGCTATTGATCCAGGGACTAGCATTGTAAACACAGGGGACTCTACCTTATTTAAAGGTTGGGACCCTTACAGATGGTATCAGAGCATTGTGTTGCCTGTAGGATTTGTAACCCTAGGATTGGACAAAACCCTTAGAAGAATAGGAGTTGTATTTGTTCCAAAACTTATTTACAAACAATCGTGTAAACTCTTTCCTCAACCATTTTGGTTTCAACTCTACATCTCTTCTATTTCAACTTGATGGAAAAACCTACCCCATGGCCAAGGACAAGTCCATGTGCAAAGGACTTCATCAACTCTAATGACTTCAACTTCTTCAACACCAATGACTTCAACTTCTTCAACTCTAATGACTTCAACTTCTTCAACTCTAATGACTTCAACATCTTCAACATATTCACCAAGGAACATTAACCATGGTTGTCACTAAGGACAAGTGAGACAAGGAAATCTTGCTCAAGATTTAGAGACTAAGGGAATGCAAAAATTAGAAGGAAGCCCACATCATTTGAAGTTTTGTGACCAAGAAGTTTTCCCAAAGAAACCATGATCTCAAGTAAGAAGAAGCAACCAAGAAGGATGGAAAGATCACAAGTGAACCATATAGATGGACCACCAAATTTAGTTAAGTCAAACACACCAACTTATGTGGTGTAACAAAATAATTTGTTGCCTAAAGATATGCTTGAACTTTGTTGTTTGAGTGAAATGTTTGGCTTGTGATTATATGCACATTGCTTGTGAGAATTGTGATGTGTGTGAATAGAACTATTTCCTTAGAAATCTTTTGCCTATTCTAATCTCAGTTCAACCCAAACAGATGACTACTCCAAGAGACTCCAACATCAAGGTTGATGACACCAACACCAACCAAGAGGACAGCATGAAAGAACTCATAGCAACCCAACACCAGTTGAACCAAATGACAGCTCAATTCATAGCCAACACCAGTGGGGAAGATCCAACCCTGCAAGGATTTTTGGAAACTCAAGCCCAATTGATGCTTAAGGTGACTGATCAAATGATCAACATGGAAGACAACTATTCCAAAAGAGTTTGTGACAACAAGGATGACAGAAATGTTATTCTAGATGGAGCCCCAGCTTGCATTATTTGTGGAGACAAGGATCATACTTCCAAGGAGCATGGAGATCAATGCCCCAATTGTGAAGAGAAACATCCAGTTGGACAATGTCCCACCTCTCAAGCTACTTTCTACCTATGTGAAGGAAACAATCATGTCCCTATCCAATGCCCCATCTATTCCATTGTTGAACAAAGGAAACAAGGTGGAGTGCAACAAACGATTGCAAACTATCCAGAAGGATCCAAGTCTACCAAGAAGGTTGATGACAAAGGAAAAGGTCCACTTATACCTCCAAGCAAAACAACCCAATTCAAAGGACCAAAGAAAGGGCATATGAATTATCCAAAGAGCAATAGAAGGTCCAAGAAACATGTAGACATTCCTACCTACCAGATAACATATGAACAACATGAACTGGATGCACTCCTAGCTTTAGAGAAACCCAAAAAGCAAAAGAAGGACAAAAGCCATGTGCAATGTCATAAATGTAAAGAAATGGGACACTATTCCAGTGAATGCCCAGAGAACCAGAAGAATAAGGAGATTGGCCAAGTGTGGTGCAACAACTGCAAGGAGCTAGCCACTATGCAAACTTCTGTCCAGGAAAGTTACATCAAGATCCCAAGCAAGCCAATATGTAAACTAATTGGAAAATTTTTTAAGGGTGGTAGTACCCTAGATGTTTTGAGTCTACTAGTAACCCTAGCCTTCCCAAATCTCGGGACGAGATTTATTTTAAGGGTGGTAGCCTGTCACATCCCAAGATTTTCCAAATCTTGTTATGTGAAAAATAATTGAATAAAATAAAACTTTGTTGATTTTCAGGGTGAGAAGAAACTTTTTGAATCCAATTGGGAACTTTCAAAACCTATTTGGATCAAATAAAATCCTAAAGGGATTTAAAAAGTTAAATAAACAATAAAGCTAAAAATATTTTGAAATTATTATTTTGGATCTTTTAATAAAAAGATTTGGTTTTCAAATAAAAAGGAAGAAATATAAATAAGGATTATTTTGTGAGCCAAATTAAACCTTGGCCAAGCTTTTGAATTAAAACATTTTGTTTTGATCAAAAGAATAAAGATTTATTTAAAGAAAATAATAGGGATTTATTATTACCCAATTTTGTTAAAATAAAGACTTTCCCTTTTAAATAAAACATTAAAACTTATTATTTTATTTTAAACAAGTTTTCCAAGTATCTAATATTTTCAAATAAAACCTACTGATTTGGTTTTGATAATATTTAGTTTTCAAATGGAGATTTTATTAAATAAATCAAAACCTATTTGAATTATTAACCAAGGTCTATTTTAATTAATTATTAAATAGGTCCTAAAATAAAAATTATTATTTTATTTGGGATTGGTTTATGTTGTTAAATAGAACCAAAACTCATTACAAGTGTGGTGAATGATTGAATTGCTTGAATGTTTGATTTGTTTGTTTGAATTTCAAAACAGCAAAAGAAATAGAAAAAGAAAAAGGTTTCAGAATAGGAAAAAAATAGAATTGGACTCGACCCAACCCAACCTGGCCCATTAAGCCCAGCAGCCCATTTCCCTCTCTCCCCCGAAGCGTTTTTCTCTCACTCACCAGACGACCCGCAGAGCCAATGGCAGGTGGACCCAACTCCCCTCTCCTCTCTCTCTGTGACCAGCCGACCCCACCTTCATGTTCATCGTCTTCACCCGCGCGCAAACATCGCCGGCGGTTTCTGCCGATTAAAGCTCGCGTCAATACTCGTTACTGCCGCGTTGATTCAGTCCAGCGACCACGCCCATTTAAACGCCAGCGTCTCCCTTCCATTTCCCCTCTGTCTCCTCCCCCAAGTGCGCCCCCAGGCTGCCGAATTTCGCCAGACACCGCCCACTGTCCGACGACGCTCCGGCGAGGATTCCGGCAGCACCACGCCACCCCTTACCTCCTCGAGCACGCAGCTGTGATCCCCATCTCCTGGCGGACCTTTGCGCATCGCCAGCTCGCTCGCGCGCGCCCCTGAGCCTCGACATCGACGACTCCAAGCGCCGCCACCGTCTGGTTTAACTTCGGCGAGTGCCCCAGGTAGTTTCCGTCCGCCCCTTCCCCTCTCGTTCACGCACGCAAGTTCTACTCACCCTCACGCGTCTAACATACCCCTTGTCTCGTCCTCCTATGCTTTGTAGCCCTGCCCCCAACATCGACCGAAGCATGCCCGACGCCGTGTAGACTCCGGCGAGCAATCCACGTCGGACCAGAGCGCCCCTTGACTCCTCGAGAACACCTTGAGTTTCCCCAGGCTTCTGCAAACGCGGTGAGCATCTCCCCAGCCACTATAGCTTCCTATATCGCCGGCACCGCCACCATCTGGCCGCTCCGCCGACCATCCACCGCTGTAGCGCCGCTCGTTTTAGGTCAAGCTCGCAGCAGCCGTCCGATCTCGATCTAGTGGATAGGATAGAACCACTTAAGGCGAAGGGGTAAGCAATCTGATCCATGCGATCTGACTTGATCCAACGCACCAGAGTGCTCGATCCAACCAAAACGGTATGGACGAATCAGAACACGCCGCGTGGCACAGATCGATTTAAAACAGAATTTGTAATCTGATTTAGATGCAGATTTGAAAACCTTATAACTTTTGATCCACACGTCCAAATTTTGCAAACTTTATATCATTGAAATCAGTGGAACAAGCCCTAGCCAACCATGCCTTTTGTTTAGTAAAAAGTTTCTGTTAAAATGTTTGTTTTTGCAGAAACATTTGTATGC
This sequence comes from Avena sativa, assembly GCA_916181665.1. Taxonomy (NCBI): domain Eukaryota; kingdom Viridiplantae; phylum Streptophyta; class Magnoliopsida; order Poales; family Poaceae; genus Avena; species Avena sativa. The sequence goes on along the minus strand of OV702285.1, from coordinate 109,943,789 downwards.
TTGTTTGGATTGTAAAAAAATTGTTCAAAAATGATTTTGGGGTTAAAATCTTTGGAAATTGGATTGATTTGAACCTACTGACCATAGGAAACACTTTGTGGCTTCAAAAATGTGTTTGGTGAAACAAAAGAATGATTCTTTGATTTAAAACCATTTCTAGTCAAATGAAAATATAGTTTATTTATTAAAAATGGTTTTGGAAGATAACTTTTGGGAAATGTTTTGTTTCAAACTCTCTGACCCCAAAACACCAAGTTTTATGGTTTGAAAACATATTTGGTGAACCCTATAGATTAATGCCTTAGTAAAAATATTTCTACACCACATAAAATGATACCTTGTTTTGGAAATGGTTTATGAAGTGAAATCTTTTGCAAATGACTTGGCCACTTTATAAAATGACCATTAGGTGCTTTCAAATGTTTATGACCCATTAGGAACCACTTTTTCAAATAAAACAATCCTTGGCATGCTTGCATTCATTATCTTGGTTCTATGATTTTATGTGATGTTTTGCTTGGTTGGTAGATTGAGATTGTGCCTTGCTTGATTGATTTGTAGTGACTTGAAGAGTGTGATTGTTGCAAGGAAAAGGAGTGAACTTATACCCTCTACCAAAAAGGCAAGTGATGCTTCATACTTTTGTCCCATTACTTTCACTATGCATTAGTGATTTTTTCTAAGAAAAACTTGTATGGAATTTTTGCTAAGTATAAACCTTGCTATAGGAAATCCTAGTAGATGAAACCTTAGTAGAAATTTCCTAAGTCAAGATACCTACTGCTATCAAGCTTAGCTTAGCTAATAGAAAACAAGGGTGGAGTATACATTCATACTATGGAAAATTTCTAAGTCTGAGGACTTGTGTTTTGTTTAATAAAACAACTAAGTTAATGAATCACCTGGGTGGAATGGGACTTGAATGGTGGTTTTTGGTTGAGTGGTTCATAAGGCCCATGTTTATGGTTTACCTTGTGTATATCACTTGTGGATGGCCACCCAGGAACAAAGAGATTTGAGATGTCAAATGTTGAGAATCTTCAAGTGCAACCACTTGGCATTATGGGCTCTGCCTGGATCATATAGGTTGCAAGAACTTAGCCATATGGACAGTTGGTGGTAGAGTTTGAT